>CM065187.1:9718387-10968387 GCA_033026295.1 Channa striata
GATGGACTGATGAAGGCAGTCAGACTGTATTCATATGACACTGAGCTTCCTTCAGTTCCAAAAAAGCTTTCCCTGGTGTCACTATTCAGGAAGTCCTACTCATTTCCAAAGAAAAGTTTACCTTGTTTGACATCTGAAGTCAGCTCAATGTGAAACTCCAGGTGAAAAAGGCTTAATGGGGTGAACATGGGTAATATATGAGCTGTGCAGGGATGGTTGCTGCATTGCTCGCCACAGATGTTAAAATTATGCAGATACTTGCAAATGAAGTGTCGTAAAAGAGTTAAAATATCTTTGAACTGCTGAACTGTGTGAATAATAATAGTATTAAAAGACAGTGAATGGATGGACAAGCAGGCAGTAAAAAACAAAAGCAGGATGGAGCTTATTTCTAGGCTAAAACTTCTAAACAATTTTTGTTCTGCAGCTCTGTTCATTTTTAGCAAACACACCTAATCTGTGAAATGCAGTACGAAGCCTGGGATCATATGAATGTTTTATTGACTGTCTGATAAAATCTGTGGCACCGTTTATTCATAGTAAACAAGTTGGTCTTGGAGGGTTCAATCTACAAACATAGTTTTTCATTTAAATATTACTTTCAGACTAAAATAATAATAATAATAATAATCTTAATGCATACTGCATAAACCATAAGCTATGCTAAGTAGTTTGGCACTGTGGTCAGGGAAAAGGCTGTGGAGGGATTGTGCAGGGTTGACGATATTCATGTTGTGTATATAATGAATGAAAAGGATTCATTATATTACAGCCCACATACATTAAATTTACTTTGTAGCTAAAATAATTAAAACCTGTTAAATCCTTTATTTAACATAACACCTGAGCTTTGTTTAATCAACAAAGTAATTTAATGATGTTTTATAATTAAATGTCCTTGTTTGAAGACATATTCTGTCCTTTACCTTTCTGGGATGACAATAAAAACACCTGCCTGTCATAAGCTGCTGCAAAGCTTGATAAACACAAGGATTATTATTATTTATCTACTTTTATTTATTTATTTATTATTTAATTATTTTGTCAGTTCAAGAACATTTTTTTTAAATTCAAAGTATTTGGGGAGTATGTGGAAATCTGTGCATAACCTTTGGGCCCCTAGTTAGCACTGGATGAGAAAGTGTGCTACCATGATAAATATTGTTATGTTATATTAATGTCAGAAAACCACTAAACATAGTCACAATATGGGGCTTTTAGAAATAAAACTGGCAACCTGAAAGGAGGAAGCCGTACATCAATCTGTGCTGAAAGGCCACTGATTTCTCTGCATCCAAGCTTATGTCAGATGGACCCAAAGACAGCAGAAATGCGTCGTGGTCAGATGAGTTCACTTTGCAGTTTGATTTCAGAAAAAAAAAAAAAATAAATCGACCTGTTTCTCTGGGCCAAACATGAAAAACCCAAAGCATTCGGACTGTGATCAGTAAAAGTTGCAAAAGTCACAGCAGAGACGACTCGGATACAGTTTGAATGTAGGTGTACATTGAGATTTCAGAGAGACACAGGATCTCATCGGGTTATTTCAGCAGGACATGCAGGACAGTTCTGCACAAGCAAAAACAGTGTGGATATACAGACACAGAGTTCATGTGCTTGACTGGCGGGTTTGCAGTCCGGATATGTCTCCCATTGGAAATGTATGGCCCCTCGGAAAGTGAAGCAACAGATAAGGGCGACTTTAAATTCTTCAGCAGCTGAGTTCTTGTGTCCAGCAAGAATGGGTGAGCAATCCATGGAAAACAGCAATTAGTGTCCTTTTTTCCCAATTGATTAAAAAGTGTAATTAAAAAGAAATCTGTGCAGCACCGTGGTAAACAGACCTCTGTCCTTTTTTTTAGCATTTTAAGACACCAAACTTTAAAATTGCTATTTGAATAATATGATAAATAATTGAAAATAATAAAAAACATCTTCTTTGTTGAACAAATCATTGAGTTTAGTTTTTATTGCATATTAGAAAATGTCTACATTTGTAGGAAAATGAGGTTTATACATTTCTCCTGCCCTTTAAATGTCCATCACCAGCATCAGTGAGACACAATTTACTTTTTTACATAGTTGTTTTCTTCCACTGAACCTACATTTAGCACCAGTATCAATTAGCTTGTATTTTATTGGAACCACATTTATAAAACTCTTACTATACGATACTATATAATGGAAATACGAGCATCTTTATACACGAAATGCTCTCATTGTCAAACACGCCACCAACCATCATGGCCGTGAACAGACACGGAACCAAACCATTTTTGTCTAGGCTTTGTCACCTTGCTGTACGCAATTATTTACTGTCACACCACGTGCTATCTTCACAGTCGTCTCCTTTCTACCAGTCCGCTTGTCATCTTATCGTCCTCAGCCCCAGTGAACCATTCCCTTAGTCCAGCTCCCCGAGTGCAGCAGGGAGTGGGTATCTCAAACTTGCCTTGTTAAACACAAAATAGAAGACAGGCCGCAGAAAGGCTGAGTGTCAGAGCCACCGGGTTTGTTCAGTAAACACCATCAGTAAGAAAATCGTGTTTGTGCAGAAGAGACACTGACAGTAAGTGAAACAGGAGAAAGAAAAAAAAAAGTGTCTAGATAGATAAATAACTTTTCACTTCCTGCTTTTCTCCGCACAAACCTTCCATTTGTCTCCCAGAATCTGATTAGTTCGTAACCAGCTCACATTTTAAATATATTCTGTAAACACTGTCTGTCTCTCTCTCTGTCACTTGTGTGTGGCTATGCACTGTACACATGTGCGTACATGCATGGACCAGACAGGAGCGTGGTCATTATCCTCCGGGAAGCAGGGATGAGATAGCAGTGAAGCATGATGAGTGGGAGGTGTATGATGCTGGCTTGCCACATTTATTCTTTTGGCTCTGCAGATGACATCAGCCCCGGAGGCAAAGTCTTGACACTGGACGTCTCTGAGTCATGGGGCACGGGGCCAGAGTGAGATGAGATCTCTACTTCCTCACACACACACACACACACACACGCATAAGTCTCATGAAATAAAGCAAGAAAATACAGGGTTTTGTTGTGAATTCTAAGTCTGCCAAGGAATTCTTAAAATATGGTCATAAAAGTTCTAATTAACGCATAAAAATCTACTTGAGCTAATATATACCATGTTCATGAGTCTACACTATCTCCAAATTATTCTTTACACCGTGCATGGGAAGAAACCACCTGTCCAACAAAGAATGAATTGTTTGGGAGAAACATCCATTACTACAATGTTTGATATAAAAAAGGAACAGCATGTAAACATGACATGACAACGAAATCCCAGGAGTAAAATGTGGTAGTGAGTATTATAATTCGCTGTACTCTTGCAAATTCTAATGCTAATTAGCATTAAAAGAACTACAACAAAAAATTCAGTAATAAAACTAATTTCATATTAAATGTGCTGTGTACTTCATTACAAACAACACACTTAATCAGGTTGGGCCAACAAATGCGACATTTCCTTCAACTTTGAAAGTCTGAGTTTTAGTTGTGCAGCAATTAGATTTATATATATTTAGCTGTTACTTCGGTCTGTTATATGACGACTTTCTATTTTCACATTGTCTTCAGTCATGATTTGTGAGCCGTGTTGTTTTACCCTGCAATTACCTTAGTGAAAATTAATAAGAAGTGGATATTGTTGAGTAAAGAATGAAATGTTAATGTGATCTGTTGTTCATTTTTCTACCAGTTTTTTTCCCTGCTTTTTTTAATATAAAAATCAATCCAATGAGGCAAGAGCTGTTACCAGCTTTGATGTACAGTCTTGCCTGTGTGAAATGTGTTCGGTGTTGACTCAGTAGTTAAAATTCTGGAATGGGTTTTCATGCAGTGTAGAAAAAACTGAAAATGCTTCCTGACTTGAGCTCTTTTAGACTTATGCAGGCGACGTTGTGTTTGGAAAGTGAGGAGGCATCACTCTGTGTTGTGATCTGTCCTTTCGTCAGACGTTCGTTCCACGACTTGTCCTGTCTGCAGCATTTCTGTCATGTACTAAAAAAGCCCATTAGAATCATGTCTGCACCAAAGAAATGTGTGTTCTCCAGGACAAAACTGCCTGGGGAAATCAGGCGTGGGCATCGATACTCTGTGTTCTTCTGTGTTGCTGGAGAACTTGTGAGTGGGCCAGGTACAGTCGCCGTGGGGTGTTAGGGAGAGTGTGAGAAAACAGAGATGAGAGACGACTTTGGGATGCATCAAAGTATATGGATACAAACTGCATTGTGTCATCCTATACCTCATTTAAAAATACTGTGATATATCAAACACGGCCCGGCCCAGCCGCGAACATCACGTTACATCAGCTGCACGGTCACATCGAGCAGAGAAACTGGACCTTTTTCAGATGTGCTTTTGAATGAACTCAAGGAAACGGATCACACCAAACATCCTAGAAATACGGTTAATCTACAGTAGAGCAGCTCTTTACAACGAAGAGTTGTCATGTATTCCTCCAAAATGTTGTGCAGGTGTGAATCGCAGAAGTATATGTTTGAAGTTCCAGCATTACTTTCTATTAAGGCTTGTTCATTAATATTCATTATTAAGTTCACTCAGGTTCACGCCGGCATTGTGAATAATAAATGTTTTCTAAAGGCATCAAATGCTGCAATACAGTACTTTGTTATTTCCAGCACACAGTCTTCACATCTCTGACTTACATGGAGCTGGGATCACAGTTTACAACTAGTAAATAATAATAACAATATCAATAAAAGCATCAATAAAGGGTTCACTTAAATAAGTGCATGGTGGTTAGGTATATCAGCAGTGAGTTGACTTCTCATTTGTATTTGGATGAATTCTGGAATCTGAGCAACTTCTGACACTTCGGTTATTTCATAGTTTCAGGGGAGTCACGATGTACAATTAAGACTAACCAACCATCCAACGAGCAGTTCAGAAGGGGTATGAAGTCGGCCTAATTGGTCGGGTATCTTGCAGTCTGAGCATGTCCCACTTGGCCACTGTCAGAAAATGTGTTATAAACGATAGTGAGCGTATTTAAATATTGCTGCAGTAATGTTTTAATGTGTTGTGAGCAAAACTGCACTTGAGTGAAATTGTAATGTAACCCATCCATCCATTATCTTTAAGCCCAATTGGAATCTGAATAAGTCACTTTCCAACACAGATTTCTTTAAGTGTATTTAGACAGTTTACGGTGCTCGTAACCAGCCAAAAAGAAAAAATAAGTTGACTAATGTTTGGCAGAAGGCATTCAGTTTTCTTTTTAAATTTGTTGAGCCCTCTTCTCTAAAAAATGATTTCTCTAAGTCTAAACCACAATAATTATTGTGTTTTGAAGATAAATGCCATTGCCATCACATTGTTTTCCATTAGTGTAGGATACGTTATTAATATATATAAATTGCAATTTGCAAAAACAGTGACACTGAACAAAAACAATGTTTCCACTTTTTCTGTCTAACATCAGAAAATTTGGGGGGTTATTTTTGACACACTAATTGTAGTTGATTGTAGGGATTCAATCAAAGTCCATTCAGGCATTATGTTGAATATAAATGTAATTTTGAAAAGTCACCCGAACAAAGTCATGTGTTTTTGTGTGCTCGTGTAATTCCTGTGTTCACCGTCAAGCTCCGCTGCGGGGATGTACTTACTGTGATTGTGATTTCCCAGGTACACAATGTATAAAATTCAGCCAGTGATTGATTTCCCCTTGCACAAGGGGAATGACAGTCAGAAGATTATTGTTGTTTTTCCTCTCCCTCTCTCTCCACAGGTAATTTTCATGTTGTAAATGGTGGTATTGATTTGTGCTCTGTTCTGTTTGTCCTCAGCTCGGTTTATTGTCTGAGGAGATGCCAAAATATGCAATCTAGCCGGGCAAAACAGAAACTTGGACCTGTCTGACTTCATGGGGGAATGTGATCAATGACTCCAACATGACAAACTGTTTTGTGAATGTTCCACATTTGTGATGTAATTGAAGTTCCTCTATATTGACTCACGTTTTTTTTTTCAAATGCACAATTTTCTTCCTTTAGTTTTCCACCATGAAAATCTTTTTTTTCCAACCTATTTTATTCTGCTGTGTATAGCAAAGTGATCTGCTTAGACATAATAAAGTTAGCTCATAACAAGTCCCAATGAAACAAAAGACACTGCTCACCTCTCGGTTTCTTAGAAAGTCCTCTTCTGATAACAGCTTTTTAAAGTTTTGGAGTCATCTTTTCATTCAGAATTTTTAAATGCAAACTTACACGGTTTGGCACTATAAGGTTGGCAGTATGCAGCCAAAGTGGAAGTGTGTGTAGGCCCATGCCAAACTTTACAGACCCCATCTGTTCCAAACAAGTAGATTATAACTTGTTTTTAATCTAACCAAGTAATATGCTGCCAATATTCATCGGCCTTATTTTCACGCACATAGAATTTTTCAATATGTAGAGACAGAAACATCACTGAGTCATTCTCACTGTCTGTTGGGTCCACACATAATCTTTATGCCATATCATAAACACTTGTGTATGCTTGTGTTTCTAGTATGGTTTTCCCTTTACCTCCCAACCTTGCAACAATCATCTTTTGACAGCCCTCGTTTCACATGCTTTCTTAGACGTTCAGGAAGTTCTCCACAATGTAGAAGATGTTGTATTTAATGTACACAAATCATTTTAAAGTGATGTTCATATACAGATTTGCGTCTGATTAATACAAGAGGAAAAAAGTGTCTTATGCCATTATTGCTTCTATTAAAAGCACATACGTACTTATTTTTTTGCAGGATTCACAGCTAAACTGACGTTTGTTGAGCTGACCACAGCCATACTCACTTTTGCTCTGCTTATTTACTTTAAGGCGTTTAGTTTCAATTAAAGCTGCAATATTCAACTTTTGGGATTCAAACTAGCTAAAATTCAAGACTCAAAATTAACCCACCCAGGGTATTAAACATAAATGCAATCTCAAAAGGTCTGATCCACTCTTACCTTGCTTTGAAACTTTAAGAAGTCAAACTCCTGCCAGATTTGTCTTATGTAAGTGGAAAGTAAAGAAGCAAAAAGACACGTGTTTATCTGCATTAGCAGAGCATTATAGTTTAAAACTTTAAAACATGCTCCAGTAAAACAGTTTTGTTTCGTTTCATTTTCGACTTTGGCATTTGCTCTGCTAAATCAAATAATCAATTTCTTTCATTTTTACTTTACAACATTTCTAATCGAAGTTTCGCCACACGTCACAATCACGTTACTTTACGCATTTCAGAATAAAAAAAGATTAATTTCTAGCGAGACAGAGTTATTTAAAAAGACGTTATAGGACATGTTAGCAGTTTTTAATATGGGTGCAGTAATTTCACTTCATACCAGAGCAACACACCACACACTGTTATGTTGTGCTGAGTTTGGCGATCTGCATGTCAGATGATTGATCTGTCATTTAAATGATGTTATTGTGACCATGTGACCTACACTGAAGCTGAATTTGCACACGCTTGTCATTTCAGCACTGCTGCAGTGTTCACAACAGAGCGGGACGTGCGTCACTTATCATGGATGTGAACCATCAACACACAAAGATCAGATTTTCATTAACGCGAAGGCCGACAGTGTGAACGTACTGTAGCATTGCTGTTTTTTTCTGCTCTCCTTCTCACCTGTCCCCTCGCTCTTGCAGCGTACAGTACAACTCCGCCTGAATCGATTTCTCTTAATTAAGCCCTGCCTTGCTCAAACAAGCATACACTCCCCCAGCCCCTACCAATTTCTTTGCCTATTTTTCCTTTATTTCTACCTGACATGCCCTGCTTTGCCCCTGCAACCATGTGCAGCTCATATAGCACGGACACCTTTCCCTCATTCACACACTGCCAGATTGTTGAGAAACATCTGTGGACTAGTGGTCAGTCCAGGTGCATGTTAAACTTTTTTGATTTTGTGCCTGATCATTTAAATTTTTTTGTCTATTTCCCGCAGAATTTATTTGGACTCACATTTAGTCATTTGGCAGACCCTTATTACAAAGTGAGTTTCAAGTGAGGTATTGTAAAATGCAAAAAGTTAAGCAAAGGTGAAAACTTTAAAGCAAAGTGATCCGAGAATAAGTTTTTCTGTTTAGTAACAGTTCTTTTTAACAGACATATGTATATTTAAGTGCATAGGAATTTTCTGTTGGGAGTGAGGCTACTCAGCGTGCAGTTTGTTAGCACATTATCACACTATTCTGGGACCCCTCAGCTGAAGAGTTTCGCTAGGAATCTCTTGTGTGGTGATGGGTCCACCAGACGCCAGTCGCTGGCAGAGCGCAGTGGGCGGGAGGGACTGTAGACATGGATGAGGATGTTGAGGTTCGTAGGCAGGCACTGTTGAGTTGACACTCTGCAGGCAAGAGTCAGACCTTTGAACCTGATGTGGGCAGCTACAGGAAACTAGTGCTGAACCGCGATGTGATGTGTGTCCTTTATGTCTGCAGCATTTCGATTAATTTTGGATGGATTGATTTGGCATCCCGGCAGTCGTGTCAACAAGGCATCGCAGTGGTGGAGACAAGTGGTAAGACCAGTGCCTGCACAATGAGTTTGGTTGTATATTCAGAAAGGCAGGGTCTGATGTTTCTAGTGTTGTAGTGGACAAATCTGGATGCCCTAGAGACAGTGGACATGAAGACAGTTACTCGCTATTGTTGGAAAAAATCTAACTTAAAGTAAGTGGGCTATTAATATTTCCTCCACCTTCAACTTCTGGATTACCATCAAGCCTTGGGAAGACGCCTGTGTGACTGCGTGTCGTACGGTAAACTGTTAACGACTGGACAGTTCACACAGATAGACGAGGACCTTTCTCTTTTTCACATAAAAAACAAAAATGACTTAAAAAAACCTTGCAAAATCACAAATATTGGTTCTAAATACCGTTCAAAAATATTAAACATGTTTTAAAACATCTTTGTGAGCCAATTGACAAAGACTGGCATTGAGCTGCACTGTCTGTTTCACCTGCCGCGTGTCCTTTTCATGCGTCTTTTCGAAGCGTCTGGTCTGATTTAGGTTGACCTAGATTCAGAGGTTATGGCCCCTTGACAATAAGCTTTTAAAGACCTTTTGTTTGGGTAAAGTTAAACAAAATGTCTCTTTTGTCTCTTGCCAATAAGTTCATCTGTGAAATACTATCACATTCAGTTACTCGTACTCCTGCACATGTGTTTACAACATTTGCCTGTTAAAAATAAGCTTTTATTAGATATCTGTGAAATCTTTCCTTGATCTAGTGGTCCATGGAAGTTTTACATGGTGCACACATCTTGTGGGTGGAATGGTGGGTGGATAAGGCTTATTATTATTCACAAAAAGTTGATACGATCCCTTCAGACCATATTCAACTTTATTACATAACATACAGTAATAAAGGTATTTTATTATACTGGCAACTATTCGAATCTAACAGACAAAACAAAAAAAAAACTTAAATGTGCATGAGCCGCCTACTTGAGGATGTGCCAAAAAAAGAGGGAGATGTCCAAAAAGCAGCGAACAAAAGCAGATGTTGTTTGAGTGCAGGGAGAGCGATTAGTCGGCAGACTGTAATGCCGAGCTTCAGTGAGGCTGTGGTCAGAGAAGTCGGCAGAGGATGAGGAGAGAATCGCAGCACTGGTGACATTATTTTGTAAATCAATGATGTCTGCAAGATTTCATGAGAAGCTCCCCTCCAGAATCTACTGAGCCATGCATTGGAGTGTCTAGGGTGGTTTATAATTGTGTTTTTATCATAAATTGAATAAAATGGTAAATTAATGAAGGTTTCTCCTCCTTCAACCATGCAGCGTTTTCGGAATATTGATTCCTCCAATGAGTAAAAAGGGCATTGACATCCATCTGTTCAAGACAGCGAGGCTCATAATTGACTCTCATAATTCAGCCAAGTTGACATTATACCCAGGTGTTTAAATCAGTTTAATGCAGGTTTGAATTCTAACTGATGCGGGATCCCACTTCTGCTATAATGGATTTGTTCATTACTTCTGGAACCCGCAGAAGCAACAAATACACAATCCAGTGGTGCAACACCCTTTCAACAAATGAGATTTGGCTTTGGAACCTTTTTCTTCACTTTTATTGTATATTTCACTAATGCACGGCGGAGTGTAATAGGCTTTTCACCCAAGCCGTGCTATAATCTTTATTACTGCAGCAACAGTGTGCTGCAGTGTGGAAAATATCAGTTTTCCAACAGAAGAAGAAAGGTGACATTATTTGCTTCTGACTGCCGTCCATTTAACACCGACTGCCTTGACTATTTGTTTAAAAAGAGAATCTATCAGTGGGAGAGAGAGGACAACTGCTCTGGCATTTTCACGAGTTGCATAAAAGTACTAGTGTTTACAACTGTACTTGTTCTTAATCACATATCAAGAGTCTCCTTACAGGCTGGTTTCTGGGCTACATCAGCCGCAGCCTGAATATGTACCTCAGAGGCTGAAAACACCCCGAAATGAATGACAACCTAAAGGGGGGGCATCTCTTTTCCAGTTTATCAGACTGGATTCACCTAACGCTTTTAACCAGTACAGTTGTATAAACTGGAGCAGAGCAGCGTAATGCGTTTTAATTTTGGTGGATCAATTTCGAGACCCACAGAAGTCTACAGCTCAATGTGGGTGGATTGACTCTAAAACTGCAGAAATAAATTCCAGTTTTAAGGTAGGTCAAAGGTTTAACTCTCAGAAGTCTAGGATATAGCTGGTCACTTTTGAATACTTTCCATTTTACCCGTATATTTCACCTTTATATTTTACCACTCCAATATTTGTTGTGTTTTTTGTTTAGGCACAACCACACTTGTTTGACAGTTACTGCAGTTTCTAAAATGTATATATACTGTAATATCACATTAGTTCTACAGCCACACCGGAAATGTTCTTCCTACTGAGTTTCACAGAGGGTTTAAAGAAATAGTAGAGAATATTTGAGACAAAGCATTGCTAGATGCATTTTTCTTTGCAAAATCACATGAACATTTATAATAACATTGATTTTACTTTGCCTGTAAACACCAGTCAAAAACGGCCCTAACGTTTGACATCTGCACTTTCAACATGCAAAAAATCAAGCACCTGTAGATCATGCTAGCATGTTCACGGACTCCTGACAGTTCACATTATTATGGACAGCTTCGGAGCTTTCTCCAGAAAAAATAAATTCATAAATTAACTTAAATAAAGTGATGTACTGAGTCAAATGTATAAGATCAACCATATAGATTAATTATTGCACAGCTAAGTGAAAAACATGGCCTCTTCATGCAATATTTCAGTCACTGATATTATAGAGTTTTTGCATTCATGTAGCACATGTAACATATACTGTATTCAGTGTTTATATTTTGTTGGATTTTATACATGCTGATAGTAGGAGTATAAAACCAGAATAAAGCAGCATAATTCTAAAGTTGCAACATGATGTTAACTGCAGTTTTTAAAGTCTGAAATCCAGATGTTTTGCCATTCCACAGTCTGATATACTTAAAAAAATGTAGACCAATAATTCCCCTTAATATGTTTTAATACTGTTTTCAGTACAGATAATGTAATGTGAAAGAAAAACGTTTAATTAGACACGGCGAGTGCCACTTATATAAATATAAATATGTAAATAAACGATCTTTTTTGGCATCACTATAATAATCATATATGTTTTTGGAATATACTGTATATTCTGTGGTTCAGTATATGCAGTAAATAAAATTTAGTTCTGAAGTAACATTTACATTTACAGCTGAACATATGGCTCATCACAGCTGCATTTAACTGATAAGGCGTTTAAGGAACCAACGCGATGGCAGCACTGAGACCAAAGACCAGTAAAATAGATTGACAGTATAAATCCCATGTGAAGCTTTCCATATCTTAATAGAGCAGCAAGAGGGCAATGATTTACAACACAACAAGCTGTGGTGGTCGGCCAGTGCATGTTTGTGTGTTTGGCAAGCACAGAATTTTCCAGTGCAGGACATCGCATTACTCTAGTGAAGAAATACAGCTCCTGCACAGCACATCTGCTCAGTACCACAGAAGGACCTGGTGAGAAATGAAGCTGTCAGCTCGGCCACCGCTCTCCACCCACTCTCACATTTCCAACTTTCAACTGTCGACAAACTACTCACTGTTTTCACCCTCAAATTCATAGTTGAAGCCTGACGGCAAATCCAAATAAAAGTGACGCTACAGCCGGATGGATCTGCTTAAGGGTGCGTTTGATTTTTGAGAAAACAAAAGAGAGAGAGAGAGAAAAGAAAGAGCTCTGAATTTTACCCGTAAAAAATAAATGCTGCCATATCAGTGGTGGTAACACATTTTTTTTAGCTTTTATTATAACCATTATTTCTAACCTGAAGGTCAGGCTTCACAAAAGGTTTGCAAGAGTGAGGTCAGAAATGATTAGGTTGTTTGTCCAGTGTCTTCAGTGATTCCCAGACACACACCGCAAAAGTTTTCAAACGGAGACTCATCCTCGATGAGTTTGACATTTGTAACTAACCAAACAGTTAAATGGGTTCTAATGAAACTAACCCTAAACAGCAAAATGTAATGAATTAATAACTGTAACTTATTAATATTGTCATATTATGTTAGGTTAATGGTGCTACAGCTGCTAGTACAACAGTTTTAAAAGTGAATTTGTGGGATTACTGTGACTATATTTGTTCTGATTTGTCAATACTGCTAAATTATTAGCAAAATATAAATTACATAAGTATGAATATATACTGTAAATACAATAACAATTTGCAAGCATACCCAGAGCTGACCTGAGGGAGCAAGATAAAAATGCAGCTTCATATCATGTGGCTGTTACCCGAGATAATCTGTTGTGATTTTCTGAGACCTTTGATCTGGGATTATACAGGAAGTGCTGAGGAGAGAACTCAGTGTTTTGCCCGGGAGAACTCATGGATCAGCCTGAGGTGGTTCAGGCCTCTGAAGTCAAAACTGATGCTTAATCTACTGAGAAGACTAAACTAACGCAGAGTTTATGCGCCTATAATATTCAGAAAAGTGTTTTAAACTGCAGGTTTGAAATATAAGGCATACTGCAGTTTTGGAATGTGTGTGATATGTGAGTATTATTTTTGTGTTTTCAGGGCAGTTTCACCGAGAGGGTTCAGGATTATCACAATCACACTGGAGCACTTGTGATTAAGGACCTTGCTCAAGGGCACCACCGTGATAGACATGGGGCAGGAAAAAGCATTTCTTCCTGTGTTGTCCTAATCAGATACAGTCCTGCCAGTCTCACGGACTGAATCGGTGACAGACTTGTTTCCCCAACCATTAGGACAGTAATACTCTTAGAGAAATGAAGCACACGTTCTAAAATTATTTCGATTTTTGTTCTAATGTTTACACTCTAACTAATACTGCAAATACTTTATACTAGGAAATAGATATAAATGCTACTTTAATAAATGTTCCGTGTTTAAATTCCATTTAAAAGACACTTGAGGTGCAAAAAAAGCATCAAACAGGTTGAAACACGCATTCTTGCAGCCTCAGGCTTGACACCTCACTGTACTTTAAGAAGATGTCACTTCCTCTCGAACAAAGGGTGTTATACTTAAAAAAAAAAATAAAAAAGAAATTGCACAATATGTGTGTCACACAGCTAGCCTCAGGTGTTTAGACTGAGAGGTACAACGCCTGGTAGCATCAGCTTCCTGTACATCAGAGCATTCACCCACCTCAGGTAGACAAACTTTAAGGGGAAAATCTTTTCTACCTTAAATAAAGATTGATACACTTACGTTGAGTCACTTGGCAGATGACATGATGTGACATGTACCTATAGTTTTCTCATTTTCTTTTCAATTAACCTGGCATGAACTTACTGTTGATTCCCTTTCATCTGAACGTTTATTTCCTCTTCCTTTCCTCTCTTTCCCCGTCAAAAGACTTGGAATCAATTTCATGCCCTACAAATGCTGTTTACCCTCTTGGGTGTGAAACATCTGCTGCTGGCTTTTCACTGGCTTCTTGAGCTTTCCGTGCTCCCTCCCCAGCTATCTCTCTCATTGGCTATTTTTCAAAGACAAGCTTGTTGCACTTCATGCCTGGTGTAGAAATGGTCGATTGCTCATAATGTGCTTCCAAGATGGGAGGGTGCAGCCATATTCATTTCCTGAATTTACTGATGAATTCACTGCTACAGACTATGGTTGATTAAAAATGCTACAATGTGTTCATTGTAAAGTTTTTTTTGTTTTTTCATCTGCCTTTTCTACTTTATTGTGTCTGTTATGAGCCATAGAGTTGTTGCTAAAAACTTATCTCTGAGGCCCAAACACCCTTTGCAGTCAATAAAACTTCCCTTCCATCTGGAAAAGACTTATGAGAAACTTTTATATTATAAGTCGTACTTATAGACATCCAATAACAACTGTAAGCATTTCTGTCTGCTTCTTTTTCCCCTCATTCTATATTTCCTTATTCTGGGGGCTGTGGATTTAGTGTAATTCTAAAGCATCTATAATTACAAATACACCCCTAGGTACCGCTCCAACAACTGAAAAAGCTATTGCTCGTGCCAGAATGCAATAGTAGGAGGAGATTCACACATCTGCAGTAAATGGCTTTACAGTTCCACGTCAGTGCAGCATCAGTACTCTACTTGTATTACTTGGGTTAAAGGTACGGAACAAAAAATGCAGTGTGAATGAATGAAGCACATTCTTTAGTAACAGGAAGCAAGTTGCAGAGATGAGAATGGGCGAGAATGCAAAATATTGAGGGTTGTTTGTTGTTACTTGCATTAGGAAATTAAACAACTTAATATTCTGTGGAGAAAAAAAAAAAAAATTTTGTTCAGTTACGTGTGACCAGCCTTGTTTCATTTATCGCAACTTACTTGCTAACAAAAACTGTAACCCTGTTGCAATAACATTACATGAAAAAAAACACATTGTTTTTGCAGTTTATTTCCATAAAGAAAACATTTTTAGAAAACATACTTGAATAAGGACTTTATTATTCAGATGTAGATCGCATGTTAATTCCAAATGGAACCTTTGAGCGTCGCACTATTAGGAAAACTCTTGGAATGTTAAAAGGTGCAAAGTCCCAACTCAATTTTCCAGTTTTTCTGAGAATGTGACGGGGAAATGCTACTCTCTTTTCTCACTGAGACATGACCTTTTCTGCTCCCATGCAGAGTCCCCTCTGAGTTTTCTATTACCTCGGTGGAGATTACCAGGGTTTGAAACCTACAAGATAAATATTCCCACAGTTATCTCAGCCTCTCCACATAAAATGGTAGCAACCGGATTCTTCTGACAAGTGTGTGTGAAAAGTTTCTAGATACATTTGTATTGTATTATCATACTTATGGAAGTAACTGATGCAAACTAATATTTGGAATCCAATTCAATTCAAAACCAGTTCCGAAATTCTTTGACCAAATTTTGACCATGGCACAAGAAACTAGGGCACTTGTGGATATCTTTGACTTCAGCTATCAATTGCAAAGCTTTTTCTCACACTTTGCTCAGCATGTTTTAGCCTTTAGATGCTCTACTTTATCCCCAAAGGTGTATTCTCAGCCTCAGACACACTTCACCAGCCACACCTAAAACTTTATAGCCATTGCCTTCATTGTTTTTGGTTTAATAGTCTCATCTTTCTTTTAACCTTCAGCAACCTCTCCTTACCTACAGTTTGCTTTGTTTGCATAATCACTAGTCATCTTATAGCATGTCAATAAAATTACTAATAGGTTCTAGTTGAATTAGTCTGTGTCACGTAAAACAATGCAGCTCTGCCCTGGTCTAGCATTGGGTCAGGATGCCGAAGGTCGAGGGATCTATTCCCATCACACCAGCCACCCATCAAGGGTTACCTTGGTGCCAGTCCCAAACCCAGACAAAATGGGAGGGTGGCAGCAGGAAGAGCATCCAGATTAAAAAAACACTGTATAGGGGAAAGACTGACTTTGACCAAAGTAACAACAGGAAACAAAGGGTTACAGCAAATACTTCTTTCAAAATGAATAGGCGACCTGACACACCATCAGTGCACAATGCACGTTCGTTCATGTCTGTCTGTAACCTTGTGAGATCCACTTGTCTGCAGTTTTCGGAGCCACGTGTTGCAGTTACCCTCCACCGACTGCAAAACCTGAAGGCCTGATAAGAAACGCCCGGCTCTCATCTGATCTAAGTGCCGATTGATTCAAGTCTTGGATCAACGGCGTAATGTTTTAGAGAAGTGTTTCCTCCTCTGTTTAATTGATTCTATTAGTCAGAGTTTCCACTTTGAGGACTGATTCTGTGAACAGAATAAATATAGTGACTTCTCAGAACTCAAGCACATCGGTGTGGAAAGAGGTTATCAGTCAGGAACTGACATATTTGCACTTTTGACCACAACCTCCTGTCAGTACAAACCTAATTTTGGTGTAAGCAAGAACAGTTATCCCCTGGTATGACTGCCCATATTTCTCACATCCTTTATCACATAACCTTGTAAAAACCTTTGAAAGAAAGGCAATGCAGAAATGTAATCTTGAAAATGTCTGTGATAAAAATGCTCACACAAAGCTCACTTTAATGCTAGTGATGACGGCTGTGGTGTGAAAGAGAGGTGATAATGCTCTTATCCAGTAGATTAAGGTCAAACTATTGGCATTAACATGTGTCAGCATGCAAAAGTAAGTACTATATTCAAAAAAGTGACACATTTATCTAATACAAATAATGTTACTGAGAGTCATAAATCTAAACAGGATACCCTTTGATAAGTGGGATTTAAGTCTGTGATACTTTCATTTATCTGACAAGGAAAAGCCTCCTCTGAAATTTTAAACCTTCCCATATGTCAGGGGTTCCAAAAAACATGAGCTTCATCATTTCCTGTTTTTAATCTTGTCAGAGAACTTTTAAACCACTTTGGTGTTATTAAAAACAAAACGCTTCATTGCAGAATCATTTTGAATACTGCGTTGTTTTCTGTGTGTCTACATCTAAGGTGGGCTGTTTCTGTTAACCCTTACCTGTGCCACAGTACAAACGGGTCGCCACTCTGGGGAGGTGATTATTCTCTAGCCTGGTTAATGGTCCTTACTGACAGCACTTAATGAAAATTAATGACCAGCTTTAGGACTCCATGCGCACAAACAGGGCAGCGACTGTATTTTCCCAGCTTTAAGATCCCATATTGGAAAACCAACCACAATACGAATTTAGACAGAGAACCCTGTACGTACATAAATATACATAGATACAGAGACAAATGGGGCCACTAAGAGTTTACAAAGTCTTATGAATGTGTTTGCAGTCCGGGTAAATGTGTCCCGTGTGCAGAATACACATTTAAAAAATAAATCAAACCACCCTGGGGTAATACCCCCAAATTTACTTGATGAAATGAACTCTGGGATTTATTTCTGTCTAATAATAACAAATTTCACATCCTGGCCAAGCCGCTGATGAACTACCTTGGCAGTATTCTTGCTTCATCATCCACTCATTGGTCGGCCCAGCTGGCGGTGGAGAGAAAGCACCAGCCGCTGCAGGAGATCAGCCTCAGCCTTAAGCCTGTGAGAATCCCATTAATGAGTATTAATGGATGTCTTGGAATGCTATGATCCCCACAACATGGATTGGATCAACAGCCTCTTAACCTGACTCAGTCAAAAAGATTAGCTCTTACTGGAGGTAGGTACTGTATGGGTAGATATGTTTCACTTACTCTCTTTGAGACTTTAATTCTACCCCTTCACTTTACACAGATGTTACACACACAGCCCTGTCCACTTGCTTGTGGACAGTTAGTCACGTTAGTCAGTCATGTTGCTTTTTCTTAATTAGAATGAGCTGGAAAAACTAATATTAATAAATGGTAATAATAAAATAATAAAAAACAGCAAAGTGTGCTGTGAGATCTCCTCCTCTTTGCAGGTTTGCAGTTTTTCTTGCTTTGGTCAATCTTATCCACATTAGCATTTGTGCTCACATATCTCTGTTACCTAAATTTTGAAGGCTGATTGTTTGGGACTGATGTCTTTTTTATAATCATCTATATTGTTCTGACTGTTTACTCCTCGATATCCTGTATCATTCAGGACTGACACAATGCTGGTGGACAATAGACATGAGTCAATATGGGTTATAGGTGTGTCTTTGTATATTTTATAAATGTTTCCATCCATCCCCAGTGTGATAAGTTGACAAAGTGGGAATGACATATATTAGATTCGTGCTCCAGCTATTTCTAGATTAAAAATGTCATACCGAGTGTCCCAGGAGGTCGACATCATTGCTGGTGAGTCCACATGTACTTTAATGCAGACTTGATTAAATGTTGAGGCTTGGAAATAATTCATCTCATCAACATGTTCCAATAGATTCAACATTACAAAATTAAATTCATGAAGGACTATTTTAATAAAAAAAACAGCTAATCAGATTATTATTCTGCCATCAAATTGTGAGTTATTATCAACCCAGAGATTTTTTGCAAGTCAGCTAAAAATGTCTTAGCCAGATTTGTATTTGGGGATGTAGTTCATAAAAAGTCCTTGTATAGAGAGGGCTGGGGTGCATAGGAGGGACGACACCAGATTGTGTCCTGTTTTACATTGTTATTTATTAATATTAATATTAAATATTGCTTATTTTTTAACTCACTCTCTTACCTTCTCCTTTTGTGCTTAAGCAATATCAAAAAAGCATGCATTTTTATTGACCCAAACCAAACGACTCTGCAGCATGTAATACCGCACGATAATAACCTACCGAGCTCACTAGCATATGCAGCAGGTTCCTCTTGGTCCATAGCTGTGGTGATGATAACAACTGATGACACCTGTTTATTGGCGTGATAACATCTGAGGTGGTGGCCCAAACATACTTCCCACACATCAGCACCTGGGCATTATGTCAGTATAATGTTTATTATTACCTGGCTCCCTTAAATAATGTGGGTTATGATCCACAATTTTCACTGTGAGTTAAAATGAGGTCATTGTTAATATGCACTGTTACCTAAGCAGCTGTTGTGTTGCACTTTTAATTATGATTGATTTTTGTTTGTGTTTTGCATTTAAAACACTGCTTAAGTGGTTTAACAAATTGACTAGACATGCATATTATTAAGCAATCCCTAAAGTTTTCCTGTTTTGCAGAGTCAGAGGAGCCTTGGTGAATGTGCAGAATTGGTGAATATTTAGTAAAATGCATGAAAAAAAAATGTGTCACATTCAGCAAAACTACGATTTTCATCCATATACAGTAGATGCAAACATAAGAGCTAAGCAAATTTGAATGAAGTCATTTTGTGGAAAGATAAGAGAATTGGACCCTTTGGAATTACCTGCATTTAGGCAACTGAAGGCGGTGGAAAGTATATCGCATATTTCACAGTGAGGTTTCAAACTTCTTTACATAGCCAAGAAAATACACTGAAACAAAATTAAAGCCAGTAGGGAAGAAAAATCTGAATAAAATCACATATTTATGAGAAGAGGGGGGACGTTTGTCTCATGGCACAAATGTCGCTCAGAGTCAGCAAGTCCAGTTTTCCAGTTTTCATTTGAGGTTATGGCCAAAGGTTGTTTGACCATTTATAACAATCACAAAACATTCAAATTGTTTGTGTGACATCAGCATACGCACAGTTTGTCTTTACCCATGACTTCGTTGACTTCCTTACCTCTGTACAAGGCATTGTTGTAAATGTAAGATATAAATGTAAATGTGCTTTCCCACAGAGGCCTAGCCCAGATATTAGCAGTCAATACTTGCATGACGCATCTGAAACCTTTGCAATTTATAGGCCTTGTTTCTGCTGATACAGCCTGGCTGTCAAAATCATCAGTGTGTGCACACAAACACTGGTCCTTCTGGAGGCAGGGAAACGCATACAGAGCAGACACACCACACCTCCCGAGAACGAGAGGAGGGACGAATCGCATCGCTCTCTCTCTCTCTGCCTCTCCCCTTTTTCCCTTGCTGTTTATCTTTCCCTGCCTCTCCCACCCCTCAATACTTCATGCCTTTCAGAGATTATCTTGTTTTCCTCTTCTTCCACAGCAGCAAACCCCATCAAGCTAGGATTTGTGAGGGAAGCTGTCATTCAAATCCTTTCAGCTGTGTTTTTTTTACAAATAATCTATGGCATTAAAGGAAAAATAGCTGGGGTTCTTGTGTGCAGCATGGCAGCAATGAAGCATAGTTTTGAAAAGAGAATCTATTTTTAGAGAAAAGAAAATTAATGACAGCATATATTATACCAACAATGGCAACACATATGGCAGAGTTTAGAGTTGCAGGTTCGTTGCATCAGGTATGGTTCATATTTCTATCATTTAATCCAACTTTCACCTCTTCTTTTTCGCATTAATTGCCAATATAGCAGCACTTTTGCTTTTTGCCCACTGTTATTCTATCCTCAGCTAACTTTGTCCCCGTGGATTATTGCACACAGAGAATCGGATCTTTGACATTTAGAAATCATACACTTTTCAATTGGCCACTCTGGATATGTCAAAACCCTGAGGAGACAGAGGAGGGGTTACAGATTCTAAAGCTATCGAGGACTGATAAACTGGTAAAGCCCACAGTGGTTCCTCTGGTGGCCCGATACCTGTTTGTATCAAGCTACACTGTCAATAGCACGCAGTGATTTGATCTCTGCCTTCGGGTGCTGTGATAATTACACTGCTGGAGCATCAATGAGGATTTATTGGTCTTCGCTCCACAGTGCACAAAAGAGGCTGCCTTTAATCTTTGTGGGGTGAGAGCCTTCGACTTGTTAGCGACGTGTGAAAAGCCCCATCGTTGCCTTATCCTTGACTAATCATTAGTGGAAATTAGCGTGAACAGGGAAGAAATGAGTGCGGATCCTGCATGAAGCAAAACCTGTGAAAAGTGAGCACTGCTCACCAAAGACCGAGCCGCATATGACCATAAAGTACGGAGGGGAACGTTTTATTGTGATGTTGAACTTATTAGCTAAAATTTGAAAGTGATTATTACTATGTGTGTCTGGGCAATATTTTTTTCTGTCATCTGTGCCTGTGAGTGTATTTCTGTCTCTAGCCACATCTGAGGACAACTGTTTAGAAATATTTTGATTGGAAACAGCTTGTCTTACAGTATTTACTGTCTACACAGATTTTGTGTGCCAGAAGCATTTTCAGTGGTCTGCCTCGTGTTGGTCTAATAGAATAAACCTGAAGCCTGTTTTTAGGATACGAGTCGTTTTTGTTCTGAATTCAGCAATGTAAGGGGGCTGCAGATATGATCAAAAATAAATGTTTTAGGAGCTCAGGGGAAGAATCCCAGGCAACAACTTGTCCTCTCAAGTATGCTTAATTGTACGGGTTTGTGTGTGTGCGCATCTGTGTTGTGTATTCCCATACTGTCCAGAACTAGGTCGTAGAGGCCAGTGCTTTGTGCCCTTGGCCTAAGCGTCTGAACTCAGAGGTCCGAGGAAGGTGACTCCCACAGTGTGTAATTAAACAGCAAACTGTCTCACTAAACATGGACGCTGCCCTACTGAGCTCATCATTGCTCTAGCATCTGTGCCTGACACCAGACCAGACTCCTTGTCCCATTTTTCATGGCACTCCTCGCACTGTCAAAGAAGTCACAGAGCAAGCCAGGAGAAAAAGAGCTGCACCACGCCATCGGCTTGACAGGTTATAAGTCAAGAACTCTGGAAAACAGCGAGAAAAGTTAGCTTCACCTGAAGTAGCGCATCTCCGAATGCCTCATTATACTGTGGCCCCCCGAACAAAGAGGTGGCACGTTTCGAAAAGCTGCAAAGTGCACACTTGAAAGATGAGGATTATGTACACGTTAGGAAAATGTCATGAGATGTCAAAAACAACGGCAATAAGAGAGACATGAAGAACGGATCCTTTATTTTCACTGTATCACAGAGGTTTTAGAGATTCATGTTTAACTTAAATTCACCTTTTCGTGTCATTCTGTTTACAGTTTGATAGATGGATAGACAGTCTTCCTTCATCGAGGGTTAATTTACATCTGCGGGAATCTTCTTTGATTCTGAGCCAGAAACCACAGATGCTGTACATGTCCGATACCGCGCTCTCCCAGTGCACATTTGAATACAACAAAAAGGCCACATTGCGCAAGTTCAAAATCAAATAGCCTCCTCTTGAGCTACAAGTAATGAAACCTTATATTTGTGTGGCTTTGAAAATGATTCTGTACATTGGTGTTTAACCACGGTCACCCGTATGAAATAGCCTGAGACCATCTGCGATTTATGATTCGCTCCCAGCCTCTGGCAAGCCAGGCTGAATAATTTACATTGTGCTGAGCTCTACGTGCCCAGAATGTCTGATGCCAAAAATAGAGGAATGAGGAGAGCGGGCGGGATGAGGGGACAGAGTTAGACGAGCTACCACTACCGTTGGAATGTGGCACAAAGTGGGTGTGTCGAGGGGAAAGGGAGCGGGCGGCGTGCTGAGTAATTGGCCAAACATGCTGAGTCACATGGAAGTGCTCTTTAGATCCTTTCTAATCGGCGTTCCTCCAGTGTGTCACCATGACACTATAAACACTATGTGCGAGAATCTATTTCCCTTGCCTCTTCAGCCCTAGAAAGAGGTGTTCCCACGGAGTCTTGTGATCCACAAGTCAACAAAAAAAGTTGCTGGAAAGGATGAAAAGAGTTTTTTTCTTCAAATGTCAACTACTATTAATTTAGCTGAGATGAAAGCCAGAAAACGGGAACATCAAACGAATTAATCTACAGTGCACAAGGCATAGAACTACAAATGCAGACGAAAGCGGAGCACGGAAAGAAAAGCGTTTATACATTTGAGGAAACTCTCTGTGTGGATTTGTGTGTGTTTGTCCCCTAAAAAAGAACGAAAAAAAACACTTTTTTCCCCCCCAGTGCCTCCTGGCTATAACCTTGGATGGCTCTGACTCTTTCACAGGTGAATGCACTTTAACAAAGGTGCATCCCCACAGCTCGCCGCCCTCCCTAAAGGCCCCCCCCCCTCAAAATAAAAAAAACTGCAAGATCGGGAGAAACCAAAAACAAGCCAGTGACCCTGCTTTTTATGGTAATGGTGCGTGTTCATTTAGCAAAGGTCACAATTTAGAGATTCATTAACATTGCCCGAATTACAGAAAATAATGAGATGCAATATGGTAAAGGCTAAACGACATTGCGTCCACAGAAACACGCGATGCCACGTCGCACTAACAACATAAAATGTGTCCTTGAGGATGCTTTCCTTTTGTCTTTGAACACAAAAGTAAGCAGGCAAACAGCGATTGTGTTCAGTGATAATCTGCAACTTGTGCCAGTCAGCCAGCCTAATCACATTGGGGATTTAATGAAAGTGGAGGACCACAGGCAGCACAAAGTTAAACTGAAGCAGATAAGGAACTCCAGTGGCCTGTAATTGGACCTCATTGATCTGCTGGGCTCATAGATCCTTATCATCTCACATTATGTAAATTCTTCCTTCTCAAACAACATTCACAGACATCCTCTGTGTCTTTACTTTTGACCCCATATGCCTGTAAAGGTCCTCTCTGTAAGATAGCAGTAATGCTACAAGACCTTCTTCCCTGGTAATATTTTTATTTCTTGGCGCCAACAGTACAGTGATGTACAGTACATTTTGTTTATGTTCTTTTAATCAAAAATACAATCTAAAGATTCTACATCAAACCAGACTGGAGACTTTGTGCCTACCCATGTTCTACCCATGTGAGCTTATGTCCACAGAGACCCCATGGGCAGTTGACAGATGGCAAGGCACTGCCATACACAGATGCCCACCTCTTATCTTTCACATCTTTGCCAAGACAAAGCACATGAAACAGGCATGGAATCAAGCAGTTGGGTGAACAAAATCTGGGCGAAGCAAAGCACACTTTTAAACTAGAAAAATATGGCGTGTCAAATCAGCAAAATTTTACATATTCAGTGTTGTCATGTCTGTCAAACAAACACCTCACCCATTTGTGCAAATGGATATATCACCACAAACAATAAAAACTACAGAATATGTGATTTATATTTAGAGGGTGTTTGTAGACAAAGCACAAGATCTTGTTTTGATCTTCATTTTTCTACATATGTTCATCTCACATTTAGGAATTTCTTTTAATGGACAACCACTACAATAACAATTGATTTACACATCAAATTACAACAGCACATAAGCACAAAATCGTTTATACTTATTCATGCTGAGAATTGTATAAAGAAGTGCTGCATACATACAGGAAACGAAGGTGGAAAGGACATTTGAGTGATTTAGAATAGTTCCATCATCGGCTGCACCTTCCAGGTGATTTACTGGGCACCATCCATAAATGTAAATCTTACGTGGACTGAAAAAAAACCCTCAGCTGACACCTACACAGAAAGGTGTGCACGGGAGCAACAGTTCAGTTCATTAGTAGTAGTAATTTTATAATTAGCAACACTATTAGCTGGGCTTTACAGTGGGTGGAGGGGAAGAGCACAGACAATGTGATAATTGCCTCTGATAGATTATTTTCATTGGGCTCATTGTCAGTGTAGGTGTAAAAACCACAGAAGACGTGGACAGTCACTAAAATCATATGCAGTTTTTAGAGTTTGCACAGTGATGACAACATCACCATCCTCAGCCACCAGGGGTTGCAAAGTTGCTTCCTCCTCTTCAGTTCACAGTACATAAAATCTATTGTCTGTAGATGCATAAACACCTTCTTGTCTGCCAGAAGGTTCATAAGACACTGAACTGCAAAGATAAAATAGTTTTGTTTTTGTGGGGAAAATTTGATGTTTGCCTTATAGCCTACTTACTTTTAGTGGCGGCTTGCAGAGCGGAGTGCTTCCATAGAAATACGAGCTTGACTCCAACATTGTTCCACGATACAATATGAAGTTTTTTGCTGAAGTTTTAAAGTATTTTCATTATTTATTTTATTATTTCTTCTCTCCTTTCTTTAGTTGTAACCATGGGCCCACAGCTCACTAAAGCTTAGGTGGACAAGCATGTGCAGTCAAAGTAGCTAATGGACAATTGATCTTCTAGCTTAACCTTACCCTGAAGTTCTTTTTCATAACCATAACGCTTGTTGTTGTGTATACAAAGTCGTACCTGTAGCATCCATACATCAAATAGTGGCTCTCCTGGAGTGGACATGTACCAGTGCCAAGATGTTGGTGTGTCACTTTTCAACTGTGGTGTGAATGCTGCAGTTGTCATAAACTACCATGCATGAGCAAATGTCAGTGAAAGGACAACAAAATGGTATTACATTATCAAAGTAATTTGTGTGACAGTCATACTGCATAATTATTCCGTGATTGTAGGACATACAGGATAAAATAAGTGTATTAACAGTCAAATGGATAATACACACAAATGAAAGTAACATGAAAGCTAAGAAAAGCACACGTGACCTTAAAGAAGCATGTTTAGCAAAGGTAATTTATGCATTATTTTTTTTCCCCACAATCTAATGATACTCCACACTTATGCTTCACTTATTATTAAGGTTCACAAATACATTTTACATGCTATCAAAATCAGCAATTATTATCATTGTAATGTAAAGAGCTGTTTTTTTAGTCAGTCTATACTAGTATAACAAATGGTGCTAGAACCGTCCTTTTAATACATTTTTCATTATTACATAATTATACATAGGACAATGACCTTTTTTCACTTGTGAAAGCTAATACATTTCCCATCGCATTACCTCTGCTTCTTAACTTTACCACCACGCCACACAATCAAGCACTCAGCATGTAGTAAAATTACATTCCATGCAACTAACTTGCAAATGTTACTGTAATTATCTTTGATAATTTAGGTGAGAATAGAACTTTAGTTAAGGTAAGAGAGTTTTATTTAAAGCTTTGTATGTGTTGAGTGTGAGACACATGTTGAAAAGCAATTTTCCTTTATGCACAAATTTATGCACAGTTTTCCCTGATATTAACCCTGTGGTGTACTGTAGTGCCTAAACACAACCATAAGAGTTTATGCTGTAATAAGACAAAATGTATGTTCTGTAAAATCAAATTACATTCATATTTTAAAACACAGCAGCATGCTTTGCTAGAATGTGAAGTATATGGTTTTTTGCTATGACGCAGTCCTCCTGTGTAACTCCATAATAAACAATAACGCCATATTGTCTACTCTATCCCTCTGTGATCAGTACAAATGAAAGTGCTTTATCCTGCTTGTGTTTCAAGCAATTTACACATGTCTAGTTTTATGTAGATCCAAGGCCAAACACCTCAGCCCCAGCCTGAGCTGCAATGTGTGGAACACAGCCCTCCAGATTGGAACCCAGCTTGGGGTAAAGGTTAATGGAAACAACCTGCAAAACTGAGATTTACAACTACCACATCTGCTATGGCAACCTTGGCATTACGGATTTCTTTGTACCTAAATTTATTTTATTTATTAATTTTTTTGAAACAAAAGCGAAAGGGAAGTTTTTTTTTCACATGGCTCAATGTTTGCCATATAAGCAGTCCCTCGATATTTGCTCGATGATTCACATTCATAGGTGAACTCGAGAAACTCAGTGTCAGGTTGAAAATTGCCTTGAGGCAGGTTAAGATGATTCTGCCAGGCTTAAGATCAGAGGAAATGGAAAAAGAAAAGAACACAAGAGTGAACAAGTCCCAGTCTAATGTGAACACGGGAAGGACAGATCGGAGCTGTCTCTCACCCTGGAGATAGCCCGAAAATACCTTCTGTTGTCAGAATCACTTAGACAGAACACATGCACCGATGAGGCCCATATGTTTGCCCATACAAGCCGGTCATCGAACCGTCTATAGCCCGTTCATCTAGGATGTTGATTTATCAGTACATTCTAAGAGATCTCAAAAAGCAGGGTGACTGAAATCACCGAAGGCCTGAATATTTTCAACATGTGGATGTTGCTGGGCAACAAAGAGAGTTGCAGCCAGGGAAGAGCATTTTGGTAAATACTACCTTTAAAACTGTATTTTATTGCGGGAGGACAGAATTACTTATGAGTCATGTTCTATATTGTCACAATGAAGGAAAAACAAATTTACAAGGTAACACAATGTTCGAGCCGTCTCTGTCCCTCTCCATATATATATATATATATATATATATGGAGTGAATGTTAAATACCAGCTACCTGACACACACTTTGGCCAACAAGCAGATCCAATTCATTGGCGGTGTAAAAAGGTGAGGGTACACTATACCAAACTATATTTCTTGAGGAGAGAAATCACTGCTGTAGCCTGTGGCCTGGCACTGTCTGTATCTCCATAACTTCACAGGGTATTAATTGTTTCAGCGCCGTCAGCAGAATGGCCTCTGCTTGTTGAACTGAATCCAGAAGTAAAGTCATCAGCCAAATTGCATGAGAGCAGATACTGAAGCAGTGCAAGATGCTGAAATTTAAGACGGTGAAGGAGAATGTCTTGCTACGTTTTCTGACACGGTCTGAATACAGGTGTCAAGCACTTAGAACATGATTGGGTGGAGCACTAAATAGTCCGTGGGTTGGTATCATGTCAAACGAGTACTTTATCAGGACAGGAGTACAGTAAAGATGACATGACAGAGCTGTGAAAGCTGCAGACATCGTTGACATTTATGTGACAGATGCTCTTACCAACACTGATCTACAACGCTGCTCAGTATTCATGAATAAGATAAACCACAAGATCACTGTAAGATGACTTAATTTCCATAGCTATGCCGATGACACTCAGCTTTATGTGACACATGACGAAAGGATGCACTTCTGGATGCATTTTCTATATCGGTGCCCGGATCTCCCTGAACTTTGTACAGCTCCACCAGGATACAAGTGAAATTTCTGTTACTGATTGTGAGGATCAGAGGGAGAAACAGGCTACGGAATTAATTTCTCTGGGCCAGCAGTCCCAAAAACCTCAATGCCATCTTTGACTCGGAAGGGAATTTTATTTACCAAACTGGTCAGAGCTACAGATGCATGCATGTAAATCCAACAGGCTTGCGGGTGTGAGGGTATCCTATCACAGTGCACAACATCTGCTCAAAAAGTTTTAAATCATTAAAACTGAATGCAACACTGCTCACTGCTGAGTGCTGGCATGAGCAGAAGAAGGGAACACATTATATGTGCTTTAAAGATATTGGCTACCTGTCCATTTCCATATTGATTTTTGGTTTCAAACCATTGGTTTGTTGAATCTATTTCACACTATTCAATATTTTGCATGGTTTTTTTTGTGAATTAGTTGCAGATTGTTTTCAGTCACTTACTTTCTCTTTACTTATCAGTTTGACAATCATCTGTAAAGCACTTTGAGTTTGGTTGATGGTGTGAAAAGTGGCATTTAGTGATTAGCTGAGCATAAGTGGAGAAGGTGCTGCAGGGAATAAATCTCTGTAATAAATTTAAAAAAGCTTCTGGCAAAGAATTTCCTTGAAATAGTCCTGCTTTCCCCACCAAAGCACACATCGACCTACATCACTTGGAATTTAATTTATGTCCTGGTTAGTAATATCCTTAAGAACCTTTTTGCTGAACATAACCAAATATTGGTAGTGAACTTGTTCAGAAGCCAAATACAAAGTAGTGTGATGAAAAACTACAGTTTGGTGACACTGTGTGAAATCTCTCTCTTGTAATTGCCTCCACAGTCCTAAATTTGATCTTTTTAAATGTCTGGGAAGTTAAATTACGGTATAGTTCAGTGAGCTCATGTTCAATGAAAACATTTATCTGCAAATAAACTGCAGTGACAAAAAAGTGCAGTATTTCCCTCTGAATCATAGTGGAGTTAACATACACAAAACATAATAAGTTTGACCAGACATTCAATTACCTCCATAAAGTGCTTACTAATGTCTTAGCTTACAATTCCATTTTCTTTAAATCTATCCTGGATAACACCAGTTATAATTAAACTGGAAACAAATGGGAAATACAGATTAGAACCTTGTGCAATTGCAATGCACACTGAAAATTCAGCTGTCCATTGCTTCCTTAAATACACCCAGCCTTTACCGTCAGGGGAAGGCCCGTGTCGATTAGGTGCCACTGCACATCCAATAGAGGTTAGTGCAGAATGCTAAGTGGAATTCTGTTTTTAGCTTCCAGAACAGCCGTTTCTCATAACCTGTTTACACAGGAACAAAGAACCGGTCCCCGGACACTTCCGGGAATAGGTCAGTTTGTGCAGAGTGACTCAGTTCAGTACCTTGGACAGAGCCGTGCAATGGATTCTCCCATTCTCATTCACAGCTGCCGGTACATAAACTGGGTCAAAGATCCTCAGAACCTGATGCTTTTCAGAACTTTTATTTCAATCCCCAAAAATCTTTGAAGCACAACCCAAATCTTTGATCTACGTCCTGACTCTCAGTCAACCTTTAAAGACCGACCAAAGTGTTTTCAACTTTCCAGAAACGATCTTCCTCTAAAGCAATTATCATATAATTATCATCAGGAATGATAACTCATTTCTTATCATTTATAAATCGTTTGATGGCAGTGGGGGAAAAACTTACTGGACTGTGATAACATTTCCCCCAAATCCATATTTAATTTTGCTAAAGCAAACACTGGAGCTGTTCAAACAAAGACCTCGCTTGTGACGCTTGTGTTCGGGCTTCATCATCGCGGGGATTCGTTCCGTTTCCCTGCGTGGCAGCCTTCTTCCCAAAAATTGCGGCTCCGTAACATTCCGCTTGCGATGCAACCTCGGACGAGCTCTCGGGTCGCAGTCTCGCCAGAAGAGGGCATTCCTATTCTGCCTGACAAAGTTGCTTTGACGAGCAGACGCGGTTAACGACAGCGTCGTGCCGTGTTGCAACGACCGAGCGACGGGGAGACGGAAGGAAGCGTTTTTTGGAGAGAAAAGGTGGATGTTCGGATGCCGTTTGGTGGAGACCGGAGGATAAACTACCGTTACTTTCCCCTGTGCCACGCACGGATCAGACTGAGCAGCCCGATAAGCAGAGACACCGGGGCTTTACTTGGGAGAGGAATCGAAGGGCTCCTGTGGAAAATAACGTCCTGGTTTTTCTTTTTTAATTTTATTTTTATTATTGATATGTCAACGGATTTTGGAAGTTTGTGGCCGGATTTCCGCAGAATCCCTATGCGCATGTAAGACTGACATGAATTACTTGGATGTGACATCGTTGTTGTCTGCGTCTGCTGCAGTGCTCTTCTTGGCTGTAACTTGAAAAAAAAAAGAAGAGGAAAGAACAATTCTTTAAGAAGGAATGGATCGGGACTTCTGAAACCGGATTGCTTTCTCTTTAAATGTGGAGTTGGAAGTAAATGACATTCGCCCCGGTCCAGTTGTACGGTTATAGATGCAGATCTGAACCGGATAGCGCATCCAGGTCCGGCACAGTAAAGGGCAGGTGCGCTTTGGAGTCGGCGGCTGCGCGGAGAGACCAGGGTAGTGGATTAGGACGGTACCTGTCTGTGGAGAGCGCGTCATGCGGACTCGGATGTCGCGCACCAGAAGCCATTAAAACCTGTAGGCAGGAGCTGACAGACAAGCGGATATGGGTAAGTTCAGTTTATGATACCGTTTTTTTTGTGATAGCGTGGGTTGGTACTAGGGATCTGATGGTTATTATTTCCCATCATGGAGCAGAAAATGTCATGAGTGGCCCGTGCAGAACCTGGTCTGTGGCAGATGTTCATTAAAAACGGACGCATTTTCAAACGCGCCCTTGTAAAAATCCAGTAAAGGCTTTGGATGTGTTTTGTGAAGTGGATCCTGGAAGCTTGAGGAATGTGGCTGAAACCTGCTCTGGAGCTTGTTAGTCGCAGAGCTGCAATGTGTTTTTTTTTTCCTGCATTTCCTAGCGGTATGATTATTATTTTCCATTTTGCAACACAGTGCGCGTGAAGAGATGGTCCCAAATCACGAGCAAAAAAAAAAAAGGACTGTGTGTCAAAGTGAGGACTGTCCTTTTTTTTTCCCCGTGACCAGTTAAAGTGGCTGGCTCATTGAGATGGGCTGGGATGCTAATCACGATAAATGTTGGAAGCCAGTCAACTTTATAAAGCGTGGTCCTGAATATTCATCGGTTCTTCCTGATCTACATCGCCTGTTGTCCGGTTCGAGACCGGCGCTAACGCCTCCCCAAAAACTCCTGAGGGCTGAAAGCACCAATCGTGCACATTTTGCTTAGCAGAGTAATTCGCATTCAACAAAGCCGTCGAATTCTGCACCTGCTGTCAATAGGGACTCTCCAAATCCAGCATAAATCTGTGCGCCCATGTCTCCCTAACTCTCTCTCTCTCCCTCTCTCTCTCCGTGTGTCTTCAGTTACGCATGATCATATTTCTGTGCTGTCACGCATTCATGTGCCTTTTCTCGTCTTAGGTCTTAGTACCACTTCTCTATGAGAATGTACCCAGTGCTCATAACCCACCCTCCACCTTCCTTGTCCATCCTTCACTCTGCCCCCCTTCATATGTACCCGATGGCCGTTTTGTATGATCCCCCCCCCAAAAAAAAAAAATTCCCAGATCTACTATAACCTCTTGCTTTCTCCTGGTCTGATAAAATCATCTTAGGTAGCCTAATCTCATCAGCCAATTCTAACTAGTATACAGATGGCCAAGTTCACTGGGGGTGCTGTGCCATTAATTGTGAGGCCACATGATATATATCGACCCACAGTGGGTTACTGCAACACATCAATATAAGCTACAACAGCGCACAAAGCCATACAGTGCAGGCTGTAGGAGCTCAAACGGAATTTATGTGTACTTCAAAACAACCATATATGGTTAATCATCTATGGCCCTGTTTCTTAATTTAACACCGGCGCCTGTTAGAAAACCTACATTCTTGAGCTGCAGCACATTTTACTAGATGCACATGCGCTGGCACACATGTGCACACGTTTGTGTCCAGGTGCACGAAGCGGCCCAAAATGACATCAATACAGTTTCATGCTGTTGCCCACAATTATTTGATGATTACATGGCTCTATGGTCTCAGTTATCTACCAGTGTAGCTGACTGTGATGCTCTTCATTAACAGCATGCAATACACTTATGTTTCATGGACCATATCATTAGAGATCTGCTTTGCAGAAAGAGAACAGTAGGGACAGTAAAAAGCCACGGTTAGAGTTGTGATTGCAGAGCTTAAATTTAGAGACTCCAAAGCCATTTTACGAACCCCATGTTTGAAACATATTTTCAGTGTTCGAAAATGTTCGTCCACCTGTTTGTGCAATGTTACTCTGTTAAAATTAAAACCAGTGTGAGACCAATCACACCCCCGTGGCCCCTCTGTGAGTGCAGAGAGGCACGATATAGACAACAGATGACCTTCTGGTGGCCCTACTGCATCCAACAGGCAGTGTTCTTGAAATATCAAGTGAAGGAGATAATTAGAAGGGCTCAACAGGCCCACTGTGGACAATATCCATGCATTTTTTATTTTCATTTGCTTGTTTTTAGAGGAACAAATCAATGGCTTGCGAAGCACTTGGGATCCACATCCATTATCTACAGTATGCTTATCCTGTTTAGGATAGCGAAGGCTGGACGCGTTGAACTGCAAACTGAGCACACACTGTGAAGGTGAGCTCGGTGCAGTTGAGTCTGACAGGTTAAGAGGATGGCCCTGATGTGTGAAGCTTCAACAGGAAAAAAAAGGGTTATTGGGGAGGAGAGCGGTGCGCTGCACTTTCCAAACACAGTGGTTGTACATTTGTTGCACATCGTGGGGCCTCTCTAAAAGAGTGTGTTTCCTAGTCCCCAACATTTAGTTCAAATGTAATGATAATTATAACAACATTACAAAAACAACTTGGAGATTAAACCCGATCTGCTATATCATTCACAATTATTTCATTTCTAGGGGTAAAGAAGAAGAAAACTCTCCTCTTGTTACTGTGCATTCACCCAGTGTTCACTAAAATAGGTTTGTGTGTTCAGTGATATTACAGTAGGTTTTATAAAAGTGTTGTATTGCTATAGTAACCATACAGTAGCAAGCTTAGAACAGAGTTTTGATGTGGCCACAGACCACTGCAGTGACGACTGATAGGTTTCTCCAACTTCATGGAACTGTTGCCGCCAAGGGAAATCAGGACTCAGACAAGGGGCAAAAAGAAAACAGTCAATATGTATATATTTCATACGCGTGTCGGAGTGTGCACCTATCACTGAGAGCGCAGTATTCATGACAGTTCTCCCCCGCGGAGCTTTTCGATATTCCACCTAATCAGTGCTACAAATCCGAGAGAGCGCATCAGGACACAGTGTTTTCTGATCACTGTAGAAATGAGTGTAACTTGGCAGGCCTTGCTATCATCTCAAAGATAATTGGGGACTAATAGGATGGCTTAGGCTGGTATGGGGACGTCCTTCCCTGTGTGTTAGGCTGCTGTCCAGCATCTATGTGCAGTCAAGGCTGAGGTTGGTAGCGGTTTTGTCAATGACAAGCGGCAAATAGCAATGAGCCACTTGTGTGCACTCAAAGTGCACCAGTTAGCGAGTCCATTTGCCAAGTTATTAAGCTACATTTGGTTTTATTTTAGGTCAGCAGTAAAGTGCACTTACTCTCTCTATGTGTTAGGGTTGAGAGGCAGAAATAGCTATCTTCTCGTGCTGAGGACAGCAGGGCTGTCTGCTACATAACTAAGCATTACGTGCTTGGCTTTAGACAAACTTTAGTTTTGGCTCATCCATCCATATTAGATTTTAACATATAACTCCAGATAGTGACAGTGAAAAATGAGAAGCACAGGTCTCAATATTTCAATCCACGAAAAAAAGACAGCAAGAAGAATGTTCACCCTGAAAGTTGTATCTGAAAGCAAGGAAACAAGAAAGAAGACAGTCGTGCGAGTGAAAATAGAAACCAACAAGAGACGTGGTACGAGAAGACGGTTTTGACTGAATGCATAATAACAGAATTCATGTCATAAAAACACCCTGATGGCTGCAGGGTTCAAAGACATACCTAAGCCGCATTTTTTTCTTTGCAATGGCGAACAAAACGGAGGAGAAATAGTTCATCTAAGCAGATACAGCAAAAGAACAGTAATGGCAAGAGGTGTATCAGGTAAGAGGTAATAAAGAAACGAACCCCTTGAGTGGCACCTCAGAGGGTGACTTGTGCTCCTTTGTGAATAAGATTAGAGGAGTACTGGGGAAGGAGATGGCTTACAGAGGCATTAGTGCACAGAGCTCTCATTAAAGCACATACAGTGTCAGTAAGGGAAGAGGGGTGTCTTGTGAGGCAAGCTCAATCTAAGAGAGATGGCAGAGTCACTTCTAATAAAGCAGGCCTATTATGCACACGGGGAGGAAAAGCGATAGGGGGTTGTGTCTACTTCCCCTGAGAAAGCCGTCAAACACAAATTTTTGAAAACATGCATTTATGTTTAACAGCCCTCACATTGTGTTGCCCTGTCAAATTGTGTTGTCTATTAACATTGCTTTAAATGCACATGGAACATTACACACAGACACTGCTCAGTATCAGTATTCTCCTGCACTCCCCACATTTTTTTCTCCGTGTAAGCCTTTGAGGCACAGAGTGCTTGGCAAATGAGTTAAAGTTACATTCAGAAATCTGAGAAAAAAAACAAATTGGCTGCACTCAGAAACACTGACAATCTCTCTCTCTGCAATATTTATGTGCAAGTATCACAATTGTGGGATCCAAGATGAAGAAACATGATTGATGTATCTGCGGGTATAATCAATAGCCAGCACAATTATGTGTACAGTTCTATGGCTCCCTCCATCTGTAAGGAATGATAAAAGATTCCTCTCAAAACAAACAGTAAGTGTGTCTCTCCCGCCGTCACATTCTCACACACACACATACAATATCCATATGGGATCAGCAGATGCTTGGCAAGGAGCGAAATGGCTATGCTAGATAGCATATGCTGTATGATGCCTCTCAGGCACTCGATGTCAGGGAATTATTTCTGACAAATCCTGCAAAGATTGTGATCCTGCAAAGAAAATACTGGAAAATTGAAATCATGCTCATTGCCTCGACTGTGCCACAAGTATCCCCGAAGTCCTTGGACTTATTCTTCTGTCGTCAGTGTAACATGTCCGCACGTGACACGTTGGTTTTAATGAATTTGGCGAGCATGGAGGCTGCCAACACGTTATACATTTCGCGTGCTAATTAAAGCATAGGCTACTTTTGTCCTGACATATTAATCCTATCGCACTGTGATAATGGTAATGCGCTCCATACTTGATTGTATTGCCTTGAGAAACACACACACGTAGTGAATTCCCTCATACTAGCTCCTCAAGGGAAAATCAATGTGTCTTAATGACAGATCATTAGTGGCTCTGTAAAGGGGAACAATTTTAATGGAAACAACTCTGTCGTAGCTTAGAACAAGGAGTGATATCAGGAAGCCTTAGACTGTTACATTTCACTTTTATCACTAGAACAGTGATTTTAATTTTGAAACGTATCAATGCAATAATTTAAAATGTGCTTATTTTTCTTCTAACTATTCTTTTTCAAACAAATTACAAACACAACTGAGTTATGAGTATTTCCATAGTCATGTTGAGTGTATGGCATTATACTCTTGTACGATCTCATGCAATCCAATACAGCAGCCCTGCCATGAATTGTACTTCCACAACGATATAGTTTCTCAGTTTGTACGTTGGAATCGTGAGAAAGGTGACAATCATATTCTTCGTTTATTATATTATATTGCTTGTTTGTTACTGAGGTTGAAGTGGTTAGTGGAGTCATATTGAGATGCATCATAATTTAAAATGAATGAGCGGCTGCTGTATTGCAGATTGCATCAGATCATACGGGTGTACCTAATAAAGTGGCCAGTGGGTGTGGATTACTTTAATGTTTTTTTAGGTCAGCAGGAAAAAGCAGGAGTCTGACTGAGGAGCAGGTTCAGATAGTGACTGAACCTGACTCATGGTCCCTGGAAAGTTCATCTGACAATTCTTCTTTGTAAAAAAAAAGGCAGCTGGACACTTTCAACTCTGTGTCTTCTGTCATTTGCTGTTGTTCTTGTTATGAGGCAAAGAAAAGTGTTTTTTAACAAGCTGGTAATATAGTATAATGCATTACTATAACCTAATGTATGCCTGTAGGTCAGGCTTATGTGATCTAGTGAGTTTCTCATGGCCCATTTAAATACAAAGTGATTTGAGCTTTGCTGGCGGCCGTGTTTTGTACAGTATATATATATATTTTTTTACTAATACAAACATTGCTCCCAGTCTGTTTTTGGCCATTTTGGCCCATATGAGTTTGGAACACATCCATAAAGTTTTTATTTATTTATTTTTATGTTTTATTTTTTTGAAACACATACTGGTGAGGATTTTGTCATTGTATCGTAACACACAAGGAAGGATGGGAGGAAGAATTTGTTTACATAAAGTATTTTAAAGACAAAAAAAAATTCTAGAATTAATTTATACTTAAATTATAATAGCAATTGTTATGTTGTTGGCTAACTGATATGCTTTCATGCGAGTAAAATATTTGCATTCCCATGTTTATAATTACCTATCTAAGCATTAAAGATATTTAAATGTTTTTAAAATCTGAATGACTACTATGTCCATTCCTGTAGTTGAAGAATTCTGGTAGATTGAGTGTTAAAAAATTGTATTTGAAATAGAGCATCTACTACCAGAAAAACAAATTGTATGTTGTCATTCTCCACAGACTGATTTGGCATTCAGACGGTTGCTTTCCGTAGCAGGATGAGTTGTTCAATTCCATAGGGAGTTTAGTGTTTTTTCTTTATTTCTTTATTTATTTTTTATTGAACCTGTGGAAAGCAGAAGTGATGATTCATGGTGAGCCTGTTCTGCTTTTGTTTGGTTAAACATGAATTGGCTTTCATGTTTAAATCTAAATTTACCGCCTCCGGGACTATATACACAGCACTCAGCTCTTGCCTGTTAATTTGCTCTGTACAGGCCACCTTTCATGACTTATCTGTTGTTACCATGGGCCATGGTGTTTAGGTAATAAGTTTACACAGTGTATACTTTGCTTTATATCCAAATATAAAATGCACTTCCATAAAAAAACTAGAGTGTTATTTGTTTCACATCAAGTCATCAGTAATACCAAATAGTAAATGACACAGCCTAGTCATTAATACTTACACAGGAGAGTTGAGACAAGGATGGATGTCAGATTATACATTTTATAAGTGAGTGTCGTTACAAGCAAGTTAAGTTTAGATTATTCCCCATATTGTCGTGATGGGATTATTATTAAGCAATACAGTTGCAAAATCCTTTCACTTATCTCTTATAATAAAAACGTTAACTAGGTTTAGTAAAGTCACATCACAGTCACAAACTGTGCTGTACATGTTTCAGTTATTAGACCAGCAGTAAAATGTGAGGTCATGAGATGTACTTTGCATTGCAAAAGATATAATATAATATGACAATGAACTTTACAACCCAGTAAACTTGGTTCTTTAGGCTCCAGCTATATCAAAATCACGCATAGCTGACGATTCTGGAGGCACTAGTTGTAGTAGTCATGAAGGATGAAGATGGGTCATTGTCGGGGGGAAGTAATAACATTATATCTGACAACCTTGGAGATGGAAAATTGATTTGAAATGAATGACTTACAGAATATAGAAAACCTGGGGCCATGCTACAGACTCTGTGCTTAACTCTTTGGCAACTATGGTAACTAGATTTCGGACCTCATTACAGATGAATAGCTCTCGAGTCAAATCTTAAATAAACACTCCTAACTTTAACCCTGGAGCTGTTTTTGAAAACTTTTTATTTTACCATAATGCACCACGTTAAGTGGCGCTTACCAATGAACCAATCATCTGACGTGTTCATGCGGACTCGATCGTAGACTCCTAATTCACGGTAACCTAACTGTGTCCTCACATTTACTTTTTCACTGCATAGTGCTTGCTTGTTTAGCCTGTGGCTCCTCTTTTACTGCTTTCGCTCAACCCACAATATATCAGAAGTTAGAATTTATTCAGTAAGAGGCTAATGGCAAACCTCAATGATGTATTGCAATTTGATGACAAAACAATCATTAATAATACAGGTTCTGTTGGGTGATGACCCAGCAGTTAGCCAAGCATTTATAAGCAGCTTAGAGAGGCTGACATGAATCTCTCCCTGTTTTGGTGCAACTGAGAAATGGCCTTTATTTATTTATTTGTTTATTTATTTATTGCTAAAGTAGATTTTCAAAGTAGAAAAGCCAACAGAGAAAAAATATATCAGCAAGTTATGTCATGCGAAAAACTCACCGTGATCATTACAGTATTAGTGGATACATAATAGACATACAAACTGAAGCACTGACTATTTAGGAATCTATAAAATAATTAAAGGATTGAATGAAGTAAGATATGATAGGATTCTTAAAGTTTACTTTTGTAAAAAAATAAAAAGATCTGATAGACTTAAAATTAAGTTTTAAATTGTATTTGTGTAACAAGGCAACATAACTGGAAGAGCATACACCTGTACACTGTGTGCCTGGAGGGGTCAATGTTGAACCTGACAGCTCAGATGCAGGCCAAGGCAAGGAATGTAGTCCATGTGGTTGAGGAAGGGTAGTACAGAACAGACCTGATCTCTGGAAGTTGCTCCTATGAATATGAGTCGAAACCTGAATGATGTTAGTGAGAGCAACTTCTCTAACTAGAAGGACCTCTGACATCTTTTAACAGGTGGGAACGAGGCAGCCATTTCAGAAAGGTAAAAAAGACCCGAAGAGGGGCCCTGCTCTTTTGGGGCTTTGACATACTAGCACCTGCAACGATAATGGATGTAGAGAAGTCTGCCTTCCTTCAGTAAGCAGCAGTTATTCATATTACTCTAGATTTTCACAGCACCTTATTATGTGATTTGGTGACATACTTCAAGTAATCGTTACGTTTTTGACGAAGGGACTAGTTTCTTTCCCCATTTAGGTGAACACACATTAACCATATCACTGAAAAGTGGTTTCTTTTTGCATCAATATTGTGAATTTTGTTAGAAGAACAGATGCCTGATTATTGCCTCAGGAAACCTCTACAGAACTTGCAAGCTGCCAAGATTGCTGGGCCTCATTTTGTTCTTAGGCAATAAGTCAGCTCTGGGTGTGTATAAAAATGTTATTATTAGTTTGTCTTGAAAGCAGTCCACATACTTCGGTTGTTTTTAACTGTAGCTGTCGATACTCAACAACTGGAATAAAATAGGCTACTGTAAATAATCATTATGCATTTGTTTATGAAATCACAATAGTAATTTGGAGTAACTTGTGTAACTTTCTCTCTCCTCTTTTTCCTCTCCTCCTCATCCCACCCACAGGCTCTGCTCTGCGGCGTCGCTGGCTAGTAGTCCAACTCCTGATGCAGGTGTGGCTGGCGGCAAATCCATCCTTGAGTGAGCGCCCATGCCCTAAAAGCTGTCGCTGTGATGGAAAAATTGTCTACTGTGAGTCAAGCGCCTTTCGCGACATCCCCAAGAACCTCTCAGGAGGCTGTGAAGGCCTGTCGTTACGGTACAACAGCATTGCCAGTCTTCGTGCAGGCCAGTTTGTAGGCCTCAATCATCTCATCTGGCTCTACTTGGACCACAATTACATTACCTCTGTAGATGGAATGGCTTTCCAGGGTGTCCGTAGGCTCAAAGAGTTAATCCTGAGTTCAAACAAGATCACATCACTTCACAACACGACATTCCACCCCGTACCTAATTTGCGTAATTTGGACCTGTCATACAACAAACTTCAAGCCCTGCAGCCCGGGCAGTTTCAGGGCTTACGGAAGCTTCTCAGCCTGCACATACGCTCAAACTCGTTAAAAATTATCCCGATGCGTCTGTTCCAAGATTGCAGAAATCTTGAATTCTTGGATCTGGGTTACAATCGCCTGCGCAGTATTACTCGGAATGCATTTTCAGGCCTGGTCAAGCTCACTGAGCTGCATCTGGAACACAACCAGTTCTCAAAGATCAATTTCTCTCACTTTCCCCGCCTTTACAATCTACGGGCCCTTTACCTGCAGTGGAATCGCATTCGCTCAATGAGCCAGGGCCTGACGTGGACCTGGGCCTCCATCCAGAAGCTGGATCTGTCTGGGAATGATCTGATGGAATTAGATGCCGTAGTGTACCAATGTCTACCCAACCTGCAGACCCTTAACCTTGATTCCAACAAGCTGACCAATGTCTCCCAGGAAGTAGTTGATGCTTGGATCTCTTTGACTACAATTAGCTTAGCTGGGAATGTATGGGACTGTGGCCCTGCTATCTGCCCCTTGGTGGCTTGGCTGAGAAACTTCAGAGGAGCAAAGGAAACCACCATGATCTGCGCCTCCCCCAAGAAAGCCCAGGGTGAGAAAGTGATGGATGCTGTTGAAGCTTTTGGTGTTTGTCAGTCAAACCCAATCACAATGCTCACTGTGAGTATTCCTCCAACCCCATCCAGTGTGCCTGTGCAGACTGAGCATCGCCCAGCCATTCTGGCTTTGCCTACTGGTTCTGGAAAGAAAGGAGAAGGATCTGTTAGAGGCCCCACGTTGTCAGCTGTTACCCCACCTGCGGCACTTCCACCAGAGCAAGACCTGGAGCCTGTGTCCTTCCATAAGATTGTTGCCGGAAGCGTTGCCCTTTTTCTATCTGTCGCGATGATCCTGTTGGTAATCTATGTCTCTTGGAAGCGATATCCCAGCAGTGTCAAACAGCTGCAGGAGCACTCGGCAGCAGCCCGCAAGCGCCGCAAGAAAGCTAGAGAGACGGAGCGCACCCTCAGCTCTCCGTTGCAGGAGTACTATGTGGACTACAAGCCCAACAATTCTGAGGCCATGGATGTGCTTGTCAATGGAACCGGACCCTGCACCTATACCATCTCAGGCTCCCGAGAATGCGAGGTATGACCCACACCACCGCCACTCCTCCTAAACAAAACTCTGTCCACAGTGAAGCAACCAGAGGTAATTATTTACATTGCTTTGACAGATGATAAGTCTGCTACAGCAGGTTAGGTAAATACTGTGTACACATGGATTATTATTAAAGGAAGCAGAAATGGTTTTAGCATCATTTGTGCAAACAAGATTTCTCTTGTTTTCAGCTGGGTGCTTGAATGTGCGCTTAAACTCTTCTCTCTGCTGAGATATGTATGCTTGTTTTCTTGCAGAATAGTACAGAAATACAGATAAATGGAACTGATTACGTTTCCTATTCTGCATAATATTGGGTTTAAGAATCGCTGTTTGTGATAAGACGTGTGCTTGTTTAGACACTCCTTTTAAAACTCCTTTAAATGCGCAGGCATCACAGCTTTGTCTTTGCTTTGTGTGTTTGCCTTACCGCTTTTCAGTTTTTGATGAGCAGTAATATGTGGGGAGAATGGTTGAATGGTGGTGAGATTTACTTCTGGGCTCTAGATGTAATTGCAAACAGAGACTTATATCACTGAATAGAGGTTACTCGAAGCTGGTGACATTTCTCTCAACATGGCTCCGGCTCAGGATAGTAGCAAAACACTTAATGCTCAAAGTTCCCCCTAAGCACTTCCTTTTTTGTTTGTATTTTTCCTTTCTTTGACCAAATGAATTGTTAATCCACACACTTGTTTATTCACTCACTTAACTGAATAATGTTACATAAACCAAAAAGCACAGTTTCACTGGGCATTAACGCCTCAATGTACACAGGGATAAAGAAGAAGACAGCCCTGAAAAGATTGGGAATCCTTTGAAATAGTTTACACAAAGGCAAGTGAATTTCTTCAAAACAGTGTTTAGAAACTACAGCAATGTGGGAATACCACTTTGCCGCACCTGATATACTACACTATTCTTGGTTAAGTATTTTATTCTACTGCAGTTTTCCTAGAATTCTGACAAATTTAGTTCCTATTACTGTAACGAAGTAAGGATCACCTAAGCCCACCTGGATTATCCGACAGTCCACATTCCCGAAACTACATACAATCTATGTCCTCATCTTGTTTTTGTCTGTATATTTTCACGTTACCAACCCACTCAGTCTAGTCCATAGGTTTTCTTGGCATTTCCATGTCATGGATTTCTGGTGGAGACTATGACTATAAATGCAGTAGTTTAACAGCGAGGAGGAGGATGTGGAGGTGGAGGAAGGCTTGATCCTCCACATTCTTTTCCACTTCTGTCACTGATCATCGAGCTTTCCTGGAGGCAGCTCACCTGGTGCTATGTAAAGCTTTCAGGTTGCTCACATTTGTTGGATTGTAAAGAGGGACCACAAACCACAGCTACCATTTTGTTGTTGTTTTCCTGCTCTCCTCTAGTATAGGCTTTCAGCCCTGTGCTGCTTTATGATTATTGAGAGTTCAAAATGCCACATTCAAAGTGGTGTTTTAGAACAGAGACATGCTGCACTTAACAATTTTAGTGGATCTGTTTGATTATTTAAAATGCGTCCCATTTACATGTTTTAAATGCTTTCACATTTACTCGATTTGACACATATTTTGTGGCATCAACACAGTTCAGCTGTCTTATAGCCAACAAAACGAGTGTTGTGATTTTAATTTTAGATCATAAAAGGGCATGAGCACAGGCTTTAATGCTCAATTCCATCATGTTTTTTCTAGATGTTTATGTTAGAGATACGATATCATTCAGGTGTAGGAACACATATGAAAGATCTTATTTGCAATAAACAATCTGATTTGGTTTGTCCAGAAAACAATTATGGATTTGGGCCACTTCAATATGTAATGTGAACATGGCATTAGAAATGTAGTTAGAGAACTGTCAATGCCAACACTAAGACTCTATAAGATTATTCTAACAACAGAAGGATTTTACAGTTTAGATCAGGAGGAATTAAAAAGGTAGAGGAGACGGCGACATTGTCACATCAGGTAAAAGCAAACAATGTTAAAGTAATAAGAAGAAAAAGAACAACAATATAAATCCTCGGTTGCCTTTCAACACACACATTGCAATAGATAAAACTGCTGATTGTCATTCTCAGCGCTCGATTCATTCGTCATGTCCAATACGAGCTGGATTGGACTACGCTCCAGATTCAAAGGCCCTATAAACCACGTTACCTATAAAGGTCCCCTCCACTTTCTCTTTAAGGGACCACACACACAGAATACCTCGCAGTTTCTTTATTAGCGTAAGCTAGAAACAGCCTTGCTGTTTATCTTTGAAATCATTGCATGTATCATACGCCTTTTATCTTGACTTGATTGAACTTGGCAAATTAGCGGACTCTTTTATCCTGCGAGTCAAATAAAGCTGCAATTAACCCATATCATAAGGAGCAAGGGCCAAATCAACATTACAGAGCCAGCGGAGTACAACAGCTCGGGGGGAAATAGGTACTGAAACATTTGGTACGTGAAGAAACACAAGAAAATGTCTTTCCGTTTGCAGTGCATTGTAAATATTCATAATAATGCATTTCAGCATATAGCTATTCAATGGATCATTTCTATTAAGAAAGGACATTTTAATGCCTTTTTTTTTTTTTAGTTCATTCTGTTAATCCATGTATTTGATCAGAAGATCAAGATCAGATGTACCATGCAGGTAGTTGTGTACCTTACTTTTAATGTCTAAAGGTGGATTTGTATTTAATTTGAGCTTCATTCTGCCCGTCCCTGGAGGCCCATCGCTCGGCTAAATTAATGTCACGTTAGGAGCTGTTTCCTTTTATTCTAATTCCTGCAGTCTCCTCCTTTTTGTTTCCCGTAACATCCTTGAAAATAAATTCTCTCAAGCCTTATCGGCCTCTCTGTCTCATCTTAAAACTTGCAGACTGTGGACAGCAACTATCAGTCAAAAGTCCACAAAGTCCTGAGTTCATCTCAGACCGGGCTCGGATCTTGTTTCTACATTTTGTTGTTCTTGCGCAGACATAAATCACTCTGCGGAACATGGCAGCACCTGCTGCACCCTGCTCACCTCACAGTCTCGCTGCCTCTCCTCAGGCCGTAGTGGCTCTGGGGAATTGCTCATTCCTCCCATGTCTCTCTCACCGTTACGTTCATTTGGATTCCGTGCCGTCGATATTACTCAACCTCTTTACATGATGGTTCTTTATCAGCCCCAGGTCCACTTGACATAAACTTGACTTTTTTAGTCAGTTGTTTGAATATGGTTCCGAGTTTGCATTTCCCTGCGTCACTTCAACACTACCACAGAGAGATTTCTATCTTCCTTTGATAGGTACTTGTGGTGTGTGGACCTGATCTTGAGTCTGTGTCACCTCTATTACTATTTCATGTGTCAGGACATAATTTTACATTCTTTGCCAATTCTCCTAACCCATATTGTAACCTGACCACATGTTAGGACTTGCGGTTTCTTTCATGGTCACGTTGTTGTACAATTCTATGTATCTAGCAACCCTATCATCATCTTTTGACCTTTAACACCTTAAATGCATTTGGGCTCATTTACTGAGCCCTTCCTTTTTACGGTCTGAACCGGAGTGAACTAAGCAAACATCTGTCTTTGCAGCTGACACAGAGTAGCTGAAATCATCTCCTTTGATAAGGACTTTGATGATATGCCAGGCGTGCTCTGCCAGTAGTACAGCCAATGATTCATTCATTACCATCTCATCTCATAGTCTATTATCTGCCTTTTCTTAGAAACTCCTGAAATTAATTTTTACCATCAGGACAGTTAAATGCACTCTTGACTCCACTTCCTCAACCCATCTTCTTCTACTGATGCAGAACTTTTCCAAAGTACAATTACCTCTCACTAAAAAAAAAGAATTACACTGTATGTAGCTGTCTTTTATTTATGAATCGGATCATTTCTCTGCTAGATGTAGACAACTAAATTGCATCTACTTCTCTACCTAAATGCATCACACTCTGGCCTTAATAAGTCTAGAGGATTTTGTTGTTACTATAGTAACTTACTGCTTTATAGAGAGAATTTATTTGAGATGTCTACACTTTAATACAGTAAATCATCACCTTTTGGGCTTGCATTTACAAGCTTTTGATTTAAAGGGATGCACCTAAAAAGGGCTAAGCCAAGAGGCATTAGTTTTGCTGAAACATATTTATCAGTTATCTTATCAATAAGATCTTTTTTCTACAGTAAGTATTATTAAGTGATATATAAGGTAAAACTATTACATGCTAGAAAATAATAGGAATCATGCTTTTTGTGTCATAATAAAGTAAATGAAAATTGGATTTCACTGGATTTAGTTAGGAGTATCCCAGTAAAGGGGGCTTAATACAAATGCATGCAACACTTTTTGGAAAATAAAATATATTTATGTTTGTGCTTCTAACGTGTGGATCATTTCATGGGGTAAAAATAGTTTTGCAAGGCGTAGGCAATTTTAACAGGGGAAGGGAAACAATTAGGAAACAATTGTTCTTTTTGTCTTTTGAGAACAGTCTCAAATTGAGTTAGAGTTATCTGCATGCAAACATGCCAGGAGGAATTTAACCCACAGTGTACAGGCCAATATCAAACCTAAATATCGTTTTGTCTCTGGGCAACCCTGACAAGTCTAATGTTTTGTCATACAATAGTGGGAAGTTGTGTTTGTTGTAGTACTTATTACAACGTTTTAAAGTGAAAAAATACCAACTACTTCTTAAGGCATGAGGCAGATTTCCTTTGTCTCTGTTTTTCTCATCCTCGATCTACAGTCCAAGGTCGTGGTGTCAAATTGTTAATTGCTTAGAAAAAAAAAGAAAAAGACAAAAAAAATCAACACAAACACTGGGAGGTTGGCCAAGGGCAAGTAAGCTATCTGTAATTCAGTGGGGAGGCTGGACTTCTCAATGCTAGTGTCTTCATCTGACAATTAACCATGTGAGAACCTTGAAAGCAGCCGTGCACACGCGAGAGAACATCGCTCTCATCTGCTAATCCTGTCTGTTTCACACCCTGCGTCCACGCCACTGCTTTCTGCGCCACCGTTTGATCCATGCTTAATGAGGGTGTTAGCTCACCAATACAGCAATTACATTACCTGGAAAAACGGCAAGACTCGTTTCCTTTTCTCACTGTTATCCACAACACGGCCCACGCAAATCACTATTGCTGTTTTCTGATCCATCGCTGCTGTTTTATTTTTCCTTGTTTTTGGTGATACTCTTCGTAAAATGTTGAAAACGTTGCACCTGATGCACTTGTTTTGTATGTACTTGCTCTGCAATTATTATTAGTTTTTTTGCCTTCTAGTCTGCCATTTTTCAAAGCTCTGCATTATTTGTTTCACAGAGAACTCTTGTCTGGTTTACTACCTCATTTGCTTCACTCCCTGCTTATACAAGCACTGCAGCTTTCTGCAGCTTGTTCTATTCAGCCCTACATTTGGATTTGAACAATTACATGCTGCATATGCATGTAACTTGACAATAAAACGAAAAGCCACTTTCTAATAGATTGGATTTAAATAGAAAAATGAAGTTTTGTATAATTACAATTGCATATGCTTTGTGATATTAGCATACAGTCGTTTTTGAGAAACTAGCACCTCGGAAAATAACTCAACGCTCTTTTTTTCATTGCTAATGTTGTTTGTAATATTACATGGCAGTTGTGTTGGGGGTAGAGGACATTAGCATGTATCCAACTCAATTAAGCACTCATTTTTTTTCATTTACAACAGCCCACCGTCACCTTGCCCATAAGTCACAGAATTTAAATTCTTGTTAATCAGTGAATGTGGGGAAGATGAAAATGATTCAATCGTGGACGTGCATCTAAGTAGACCGCTAAGTACCTACAGCAGTGCATCTGCTCAGGGCAAAATGTGCAATAAAATGAAAAAGTAAAAGGCAACCAAGCCATCCCTGTGATAGCTGTTTTTAATCGCTTATTTCATCCCTAGGACCACTCACTGTTGAATGAAGTACTTCTGCTGAAGCTGTACAGACTTTTTCACTCTCACCAGAAAATGATGTGCTATTTAATGAATTGACAATGAGTCAAGTGTAATTAGCCTGTCATCCTTGTATAACGCTGCTGTCAGATGAAAATATTTTAGATTTCCAAAGTCAATTTTCTATTTCTATTTAACAAGAAACTCTCTTAGAATTAATGACTACTTCCTTCAAGGAACTAAACTCTCAATTCATTACTTCTAGGAAAAGTTTTTTATCTAATTCTATTTCTTGTCCTAATTAACTAACTACTGTAATTAGGAGGAATACTCTCCAAAGAAAAAGGGTAAAAGCCTGATGCAGTTCACTGTAGGTGGACAGAGTATTAATAGAAAAAAAAGGGAAAAGAGAATATCAAAGAACAATGTGTGTGATCTTTCCACTGGCATTTCCTGTCTTTTACAGTATATTGCTTTTATATTTACAAGTGAAAGTAGTCAGCAGGTCATGAGTAAATAGAAAGCAAAACTTCTGTGTGGCGGAATTTCTTTCTTCTTAACGCAGAAATCATTACGGGGCCTTGTAGAGGTCTTAAACATCCTGATCTCTACTGAATACACTTGATACATCTCCTCAGGTGTTTTATACCATTTCCCAGCATCGTGTGGGCGTGTAGACACTGTGCTCGATTGACAGTTTCCCAAATATCCTGTTGGATTTCTTACACTTATAATACTCAAACATGTATCTTCATCATTTCTATTCGTGTAATCATGTCTATTCACGTGAGGTCAGGAGCTCCTCCATGCAAAGAAAGTGCCCTAAAAAAAGGATGCGATGACACTGAGAATGCAGTTTGTAGTCCAGTGGTGTAACATACATTGCACAAAACAGTCCCCCTGGAATTGGCCATGTTGGCAGTTGCTACACCAACTCATACAATCCCCTCTGACTTTTACACGATCTTGCAATCTTCTCCAATCACCTCAACTTTTCCACAAATTTAACCTAGAGTCTGTACTGTCCTTGAACTCCTTCTGTATATTACAGCAGAGCTGCTGAGAGTTTGCCAGTGCCACAAAGCTGTCACAAATTCAGACATCTTAGCTGCAAAAAGTACCAAAAATGTTGTCAAATCATGGCAGGACTAAATGAGGTTTCAGCACATCTTTAGAAAAATGACCTCAGTAAGTGCATCCTGTTGGCTGACCAAACATATTTATCATCATCAATCTGCACAATGAGGAATACCTTCCTCACATGGGGTTATACCTAGCAGGAATGGGCTCATTGGTTTAAATGTAAAACATTAAATTCTCTTCTCTTCCTATCTGTTGGAAATTTGCATGAATTCTCAATTAAGTTCATGTCAAAATTCTCCCTCTGCCTGAACTAGGGAAACATTTCTGGTTTTATTGGTTCTGACAGCATTTAAGTCATCCCGTTCAGTGGACTTAACAGTCAGAATAGATGGCACTCGGGTTTGAGGTGCAGTACCTCAGGTAGACGAGTGAATCTGGCAGAGTGGAACATTCACCGGGATGGATCAGTTGACAGACGAACAGAAGAACCAGTTAGAAAGCTAGAGAAATCAGGCAGTCGTCCAGACTCGACAGCTAGATTGGCAGGACCCTGTCCACAAAGACACACGGGCCTTTGTCCATGGACAGCTGTCTATCCTCTGATCGGTGATGGCTCAAAGGCTTTTTGAAATAAGATAATAAATCTGAGGCAAGGTCCAGCAGATTGGCATGTTTTCCACTGTGGTCTGATCAAAGCTGCAATCCATTGGGGATGGTGTGTGTGTCGGAATTAAAGGGCAATCTCTGTCAAAACAGTTGTTGATTTCTCGTATTTGTTTGGTTAATTTAAGTGACATGGATTATAAAAATGACAGCTCAGATAAAAAAAAATGGTGGTGGTGTCTGCTATCCAAAAGAGTTTTGCTTGTGCCTCCATATATGGGGGCGCTCTTTACACAATGCTTGCTTTGGGTTGCATGAGACCATAGTAACACACAACTAATATGAAATGCAAACACATTACAGCTGTTTCCATTCAACCCAAACATATTACGTAAATTGTTAGAAAAGATTTTCATGTATATTTTGTGATGTTACACTCAATCACCACATGCAACACCAGTCCAACAAGAATCAGAACACAGGAAACGCAATCAGGCATTATATTTCCAGTGCTGCTGTGATGAGCTGCCAGTCTTTTATGCTGCATATATATATATATATATATATATATATATGATGAAAACTCACATGAAGGGTATGGGTGAGTGAAATGTATTGATGTTGAAAATCTAATGAAATTTCCCGTGCCTTTCAAGTTTGATCCTTGTGTAGGTGTCGGGCCAGGCAGGCTGCATGTGCTGCATCTCCTCACGCCAGCGTACAAAGTAACCTTCATCCACCCAGCTAAATTCTCTGAGGTTCCATTCCATTGTGTCTCCGATTCATTTTAAAGCCCCCTTCCTCTGCTGTGTCAAGAACATATTATTTTTAGTTAATTACTCGTCTTTGTCAACCTTCAGCATCCCTCTCTGTGGCCTCACGGCACCGGCCTGATGCGGGAAAGTGTACCCGTCTCATGATTGATGACATGTATTCTCCCGCAGTCTCAGTCCCGCACGTCAAAGCTGCATAACTATGATATAAACACATATCTAAGAATATGTACTCCGCTGTTGCCCATGTTTTTCTTTCTTCCATTTACGACGTCCAAAATACAAACAGCCCCACAAAACACATACTCACGCAGTGTCCTCCCTACAATATAACACGGTTCATGTAACAAATGCAATACATTTGAGCCTATCTTTCACAGTAAAATATAATGGTCCATCTCATCGATTGGATTAGCAAGGTAATAAAAGCTGCGTATTGACAAAACTGACAATGGATACGTTAGGAATTGATTGTGCCATGAAGCTAGTGAGACTACTTAGGGACCAGGACCCTTCTCTGTCTTCACTGGCTGTCTGTCAGAATGAGAAAGAAGATCGCAGGTAATGATGACCATAAATTGATGAAATGAGGAAGCCTGGGAAACTCACCTGGGCCTTGTGACCTCTGTTGTCCTTTTTTTTTTTCTTAGACTCTAGTATAAAATTGTTTGCTTGGTCTGGCATAGGGCAGAGTGTGACTGCACGGGTTTGTGCTGGGTAACACCCGCTAACTCCATGGAGAATGACACAGAAGGTCAAAACAACCTTCTACCATCTGGGATTATAAACATTTTTTGACAATTAGGTCAGGCGACAAGTCCAGGGTGACATCACCCAGCATGGTGGGACCAACAATAATCACGACAGGGAATCTAAATTAAATGGCATTTTCCATATTCAAACATTGTTGATAAACATTTGACTGAATCTCTGACTGGTAATTTCCCCACTTTGGCTTGCTGGTTATATATAAATTTAGGCAATGCTGCAGCACACTATTCTTTAGCTTACTTTTGACAACACAGCTTAATTTTTTACCGTACCATTTATTTTGCATTAGTGATTCAGCTGTCATAAGTTTTGTCACATACTGTATATTCTAAGAAAAAAAATGAATTTGGGATGGATATGGGAATTTATTTTGCCTACTGTTACCATTGTAATGACTCACACAGTGACTGGTTGTATTCCAATGAGTTTCATAACCTGCAATAAGTCATATCTTTGCTACAGAACTGTTCATTATTCATAATTTTCTAAGTGTTGTCAACAATAAGTCTCTAACTTTAACACCCATGTCAGACTTTTGTCCAGGCATCAAATACAGCAGTTGGTGCAACACAATTTTTTTATCCTAAACAGTTTAAAAATGCACAAAATATTGAGGTTTTGCTTGAATGCACAACTTTATTCGCATGGTTGTATGTGCACTTACTGCTTACTCTGTAATAAGCAACTGAAAGTTGCACACTGAATTGAAGCTCTGGTCTCAAGTGGAAAAATCCTCTGCTGACCCATCGAACCATTCCAAGCTCCTCCTGGCAAATTTTTCTGTTTCTAGTTAACTGTGTTGTGTTCACTGCAGCCATTGTGCGGTAATTCCCCACTGTAATTCTTCTATGTTGGTCAGTCTGCGTCCTGCAAACAACCTACAGTGTTGTATTGTTGGTATCATTTCAAATGCAGTATCTCTAAATTTTGGGCTACTTTGTTGGAAAATGTCAGAGTAATCCGTTATATAAATATATACAGCATATTTTTTTTGTTCACAGTAAAGAGGCTTTATTTTTCATCTGAAGTCTGTCTGATCTTTCATCCATTCGTCTCCACCTGATGTGCAGCCTTTGAGATTTGCTCCCCGTTGCTCGTTTCCTGCTGATTATAACCATTAACAAGCAGTCTGTCTATGAATGGATGGTGTCACTAGCCTCCCCATTAAAGCATTCATCAGAGGCTGTGATGGTTTTTGCGCGTGTTTTTTGTAGTGTTGGTATTTGAAATGGAACATGGGCCATTCTAAAGTGCATCACAATCAATAATAAAAACGAAAATTAAATTAATCACCTCAGCCACCCATTCTGTTCTGACTCTCTTGTGAACTATTGAACCGTTTAAGTCTGCAACAAATGCAAGTCTGATTTGACAATGAAGCGTCTCTCATGTGACGTACAGTAACTGAATCCCCGTGTGTCCGAAGACCATTGAGCAGAGAACCATTAAATGAAGCAGTTGTGTGTTTATGAAAATGACAACTCCATTTTTTTCTAAAGGGATGAACTGCCCACAAGTTCACCAGTTAAGCTGATTTTTTTTTTTTTTTGTTCTCCACTCTTTTTAATCAAAGCAGGTTGATTTTTTTTTCTTGATTTCCCCACAATAAAGGTCAATGCAGGGCACTAATCAACATCAGGCTAACCAGATTTGGGATAACTATGAGTGCTAGAGTTGATGGAGGTAGAATAATCTGCAGAGTGTGCATTAGTGCTTGGAGGAGATTAAAGTGGTGGCTGTCAATCTGGTTATCAATTCAACCATGAATTGAATGGGCCGCACAAAAGCATAAAAATGCGGACAGACAACGAAGGAGAGGAAAACAGAAAACGTAAAACAACACATAGTCCCATGGTGCTCAGGGCCTCAGACTATACCTCAAACTTTTTTTTTTTTTTTTTCCTCAGGAGCATTTTTTCCCTGTCACCTAAATTCATCAAGTCTGCACTGGAAGGTGCGATACAGAAAGGGCACAGAAGGAGAATGGAAAATTACAAGCTGAGCCAAACGAAAGGAGTAGACAAAAGGAGAGAGGAGAGGGAGAAATCTCTCTGCAGTGATGTAAGATTTGAGGACGGAGAGAAATTGATAGTTGGAAAGCAGAGAGAGGAAGAGCACATACTGTCACTCTCGCAGCTCTTTGACCTGAGAGGCACGGTCTGTTTGATTTAGTGCCAATCAGAGTTTCTAATGTCTGTGCAGCGCATCATAATTTATTAGGATTATCATAAACTTGTGCTGGGAGAAGGAGCAGGGGCACTTGTGCGTCGCTCTCAGAATGAATTACTTGCTGCAAGCTGGGGCGTCAATCAGGCTGGAAATGGCGACACCAGCTTTTTCCCACTTTGTTTTTTTTTTTTTTTCTTCCAACCTTTCTCTGCGGCATATCAAAGCCAGAACCCACAATAAATATTCATCCCATCACACTGCAGCCTAGATAGGGCCAAGGATATTAGGTGAAGGAGAGCTAAAGGCAAGAGTGGATGGAGCCTCTGTTTTGTCAAGGATATGGATATTTTAGCAACACATTTATTTTGGTGTTATTAGTAAAACTAAAAGTTATGTGGGCAATTCCAAAAGTTGACAAATTCTACATCTAGAGCTTATTTTATTTTCATCTCTAAATGGCCATCATATTTGAGTAGGATCAATATTTCCAATAAAACAAATTCCTTGTTATCACATTTGCAACCTCACCCCAATGTTCTACGGCCATATAATTTTCAAATTCATTTCTGCAAGTCTATGGTCTCTTTTGTGGCAGCTGAATTTTATGCTCAATTTGAAAACAGGGTAAAGGGGGCACTTGTCTCTTTGGCTCTTTCTTTTTTTTTTTTGGCTCATCATCTTCCAAGCCTATTCACTCCATTTTGATCATACAGGAGGAGGAAAGAGCCATTGAAAGCATTGTCCTGAATATGGTGTTGAAGCTTTATTATATGTGTCTAAGACTAAGAAGCCTCTTCACCTACTTTAGCCTCTTCGTCATGATGGGCTGGTGCTGAATTAATTTACTCAGGACAGTGAGTAGGAGCAGGAACAAATGTGATGATGTAACTTGAGATGGCCGTGTAAAGATCACTGTGCCCCCCCGCCCCAATCCCCTTCGTACTGTCAAGATGTGAAATAAAGAACAAATATGAACTCATTTGGACACACGCTGCAGAAAACTCTGTGCTTTTTGACTGTAACTGACAAAACATGAGAAAGAAAAGCAAGCGGCACAGGTTATTTTAATCTGTTTCAAATCCACATCAACTATTTATGGTTCTCAATTCTGGTGCATTTGCTCGTGTTTCAAGGTGCAGAATTTTTTTTTAGAAAACAAATTCATGTAAGAGTTGATTTAAAGATGACTGACACTCCTTCTGTACATTAAATGTGCAGTACATTGAACAACCTGCTTAAATGTCTACCCAAGCAACTCTTAAAAATCTTTGCAAGTTTTGCGTCTTTTCGGTTTAAGTGTTGTACTGTAATTTACTGAATTTACGGTGAAGCTTTTAAAACCCACAGCGGCCCACATTGATTGTGAAAACACACATTCCGATGAATGAATGGGAAATCTGTAGAACAATAGATGGGCTGGCTTTTGGGAGTTTGTTTGGGGCCTGCACTGGCACGAGGCTCAGAGGGAGTATAAGAGGTAGGCACATTGGAAGCCTAATTAATCCAGCCTTCCTTAATTAGTCTCTCTCCCGTCCATGACGCACTCGCCAATCTTCTGATGTGCCATTTCTCTTCACCGCATTCCTGTCTCACACAGGCTCCCTGTTCTTTTCCTCTGCGTATTACTTCGTGTGCATTACTCTTTCCCTTTCTCCCCTGCCCTGTCTGCTTTCCCATCTTTCCAGGCTTGACCAAGAAGTGACAATATGTTCCGAGGTGATAAACAAGTGCATTCTGCTGCAGAGGGCAGCTTAAGCAAAGCCACGGTTGTCGTGCTATTGCCTGTGCCGCCACTAGAGGACCAGACAAAAGCCAAGCTGTAAGCTCCGGTGATTGCCTGCACCATATTGTCTTTAGAGATACACAGCGCGCCTCACAATGCAGGTGGTCACCGTGCAGCTGGATGGCACAATGCCCCAAGCGGTGCACCTTCTGTGTGCAGATCAGAGCAGTAATCTGCAAACACTGGCACAGGAAAACACTGGATGCATCCCTCCAGCATAGCTGGATAACGGGCTGTGGCAGTAGCTGTAACCAGGTCCAAGCCTGTTATGCTAAAAGATACTGACTTTAATGACGCCGTGCCACGCTAAGGCCCGGCCCACTCACTCTGTGCCCAGAATAATGAGGCAGTTATTCCACCAGTGGCCATGACCATTCAAAACGACTGCACTGTGAATACTGATCAAGACTAACTGTTTACATTCTCGTGCACCATGTTGCCTTTATAATGAGCCGCCTGATTAACTCATCAGGGTTTGCTTGTCTTTCTTGCAGGAAAGGTAATATACTCCACTTCACACAAAGAGATTATTATTGTAGTAAAATGAATTTCACTCTATTTGTTATACACACACACACATTTATATATATATATATATTGCACAAATTGGGAGACAGATAAAGTTGGTATCATAGTATCTAGTTACAAGGTAAAAAGAGAGAAAATATTAAAATTACAGAACGAACAGAAACATGAGAATTATAATGTTGCTCTGTGCTTGGACAAACACTTGCCAGAGTAATAGCCAGCGCAACAGCATAGATTAAGTATAGGAAAATAATAATAATCATCATCATCATAAAAAAATGAATCAATAAATATAGATAAACTGTATGCTTTAGTTTAGAGAAATATGTGAATTTTGTTACTGCTCACAGAAACATGCTGGTTTTATGCTAAGCTATGCTAATCAGTTGCTAGCTGCAGAAACACATTTACTGAAGAGGTATTAATCTTCTTGTTCAATACTCAAGAGTAATAAAAAAAAAGACCTAATTTTCCAAAATGTCACACTTTTCCTTTAGGCAAGAAAGCCTTAATACAATATTCCTGGGTAAACTCTCATCTTTCTAAAAATTTGACATGGGTTTATTGCAGTTTCGGTCACAAAATTCAAGGGGACTTTTCAAACAAGCTAATATCAAATAGTCTATTAAGAAAAAGTAAATTAAGTAGTATAAGGGTAACTAATAAATAACCTTCAATGAATGAAAAACATTTACATTGTAGAAGGTGATAATTAATGTCCTATTGCCAATGGACAATAATGTGATAAATATCTTAAGGGACGATTTTTCATCTCTTCCCTTTTTCCCTGTAAAGTTGGTCTATTTGTGTATCAAGGTCATCTTGCATCCCTGCTGCATTTCCGTACAACAACTTTAATCATTACCATCATTTTTTTTTATTATGCTTCATTTCTGATATATTATTTTCATTTGGGGGCAGGGGGTGTGCAAGAGGTGGAGAGGGAAAAAGCCAAGAGAGGTTCGAGGTGAAGTTGTCTTTTATACTCCATGAGCTAAAAATCCCTTTTCCTCTATGCTCTACCTGTAATAATGCTCCAAATGTCAAACCTTAGCCGTGATTGCCTTCACCATATTAGATGAGGCTTCTGTGGCATTTCGCAGTGAACTTGGTTTCAGAGGAGATAAAAATCCTGCAGGTTATTTCAAGTCACTTGGTGTTTCTTTAGGATTTCAAGTAGAAACTGAAAGGTTTAATACGGAGACATGAACATTTTTTGTAGTGTACTTTCTGTTTAAGGCAGAGCTTATTATACAGCTAACCCCCAGGAAACCCATGTATAGTGAGACTCCTCTGGAAAAAAAAAAATGTGAATGAAACACAAGCCAGAGTTGTTCACTCTCAGTGGTTTCTATCCTACAGCTTGCTGAGTTTGTCTCAAACTATTTACCCCTGCCTGTAATCCCAAGCTACTTTAGGCTGTGTGGGTCTAAGATCTGTGAGCTTTCAAGGTTCAAAAAGGTTTTACGCTTTAACTGGTGTATATAGTGACTCACTACTACACTGCAGTCGGCAGACTTAACCATCAGAGTCCCTGAGCACCGAGCATAAATTTGTTTAGTCTGCTCCAGTTTGCTGTTTCTTTCTCCTACATTTCCTCTTTCTTTGACGCTGTGATTCATCACCGTTGAAAATATCTGAATTTTTTGGTGTACTTTTTTTTTTTTTCTTTCTTAAGGCCTGCTCAGTGTGGCCCATTTCTTCTGTGTTGGTTTTTTGGTTCTTTCTGTCTTTAGTTCTACAGCTATATCTTTCCCAGGGCCTCCTCAGCATCATTTGCATGGCCTACTTTCTGTTTGGTTAATACCCACCAGCAGTGAACACTTCTCTTGCCATGACTAACAGTGGGCTTTCCTCAATGAACTTAAGGCTTGATTTGAGTAATGCATGTCATACCATCCAGAAAACTTCACCTTAGTTATTCACACACCTCTGCAGGGTCAAATGAATCCACGTATTTCTCAGTAATAAAGTAATTTAATGCAATGATTACATAAACTCGGTTCCTCTCGCACTGGTGTATAATCCTTACTTTATAATCACCACACTCCTACTCCTACAGAGTACATGACTGTATGCTGCTAATTTTACTGCTTCACCTCCGCCACTAGATTCATGCAACAGAGGGGTTAAAAGTCGAAAGGCTACATCCTATGTGAAATCCGAGTAAGTCAAAGACAGAAAATTGAAAATGTCGTTTTGGTGCAGCAGAAAATTGTTTCAGAGAGTCAGGGAGTACTACGTGATCGACGCAGCATATGAGTTATCAAAATACTCCACAGGGAGAAGGTGAAAAATAAAACCCGAGGCATCTGCTGCTAATTAAGGTTATGGATCCTACCCAACGGTTTTGCAGCAGAGGGGAGTGCATAATATTTTGAGTTTGTCCATATTTATAAATGTCACAGAACGTTAACTTCTATAAAGTGCGGTGTGAATATTTCCACCTGTCACAGTCCCGTTCAAATTGAGTTTCACATGTGCAACAGCTGAATCGAGTTGAGAACAGACAGCTGTGCCTCTTACACTTGAGAAGAATCTGCATTCCTGCTTGCAAATCCATGATTGTTTTCGTCAGTGCTTATAATGAAGTTTAAATTCCTCAAAACATATTTAAGATATTTTGGTGCCACATGATTTGCAGTTTTACCCAGTTACATAGACTTTCTAACTTCATATTCCTCTTATATTAGCTCTGTGGATTCAGTGTTTCTGAGGCAGCCATCTCCATACAACTCTGGGGCACTCTAATATTTCCTCTTAAAATGTTCCCCGCAGAGATGAGAACAAAGTAAATCCATATGCATGTGTCAAATGCATAACTTCATAGCAAATGATCAGCGGCATTCACACATTTGCATGTGTTTCTTCAGTGTTTGGGGACGAGTAGGGGAAACATGGGAAAAAAATAAGATCTCAAAAAGATAATCTCCACTGCATTTGCAAAGCTTTCTGGGACACCAGAAAGCCCAGGAGGAAGCTGCCTGCGCACTATAAACAACATTGCAGAGTTTGTGTTGGGTTTCTTTGAGAGAACGGGAGACAGACATGGAGGTTTGTCTCCCTCAGATAGGTGCAGCAAAATAAAAAATGGGAAACGAATGAGAACCAGAGATCGGAGAGCAGGGTTCATATATAATGGCTGACTGGTAGAGAATGAGAATTGGCTGTTTTTCATTTCACCTGTCGTTGTAAAAGAAGCGTCTGTCACATTCGGGGCAAAGTCACCGGGACACACTATGTTTCCATGACAACTGGGAATTCCCCCGCCCGGAAATTTGTTTAGCACGTGTGTGCCACCCCTCCACAGAACATAAAGAAAGGAGAACCCAGGAATAAACTTGTATCTTTCTCAGTTTTCATTACCTACCCCCCCCAACCTTTTTTTTTTTTTTCGCTCTGTGCTGCTGTTTAACTGCTCATAGCAAGCCGGGGCCTTTTGATCGTCATTCTGCTTGTTCTACATCAAACACTGACAGCGAGAGTAAATTCACAGTCTGCTGTGCCGTGGCGCTGCTAATGTCTTACATTGTGTTTAGCATCATGGCTCAAGTCAAAACAATCAAGTTGTCATTCTCACATTGTCAGACAAGTTTAGCCAATTCTATTGTGTTAAGAGCCACTAGAGGTTTTGCTTTGTCCGACAACACAAACGGGGCACAGGTTGAGTTCCCAAAGGCTTTATAAAGATAACAAGTCTTGGGGTTTAAGATGTTTCAGGCACTACTGATGAAATCCCCAGGATGAAATGTATCAGCGCTGTGATCCGGGATAAGGCACTGCTGCATACTGACACACAGCAGTGAATCATTTCATCCGAGTGGTTTAATAAGTGCTGCAGAAAAAAGGGAAGAGCCTAAACCTCTGCTTACAGTCGGGTAAAGTGAATGTGCCTAAAAACAGTCGCTTCACCCTGATCACAAAAAAAAAAACTAAGCATGTCACTTTTTGCAGTGCTTTAACATGCAGATGGTGTTGCTTTTCCAATTGCCCACTTTTGTAAGAAAAAAATATAAAAAATACAAAAGTTAGTAAGACCAGAACCTGTGTCTAACTAATGTTGGATTGTTGATCTACGAAAGACTCTGTCAGTGGATTATTTCTTTAGTAGAAAGTAATCCCAGAGAAAACCTTTCAATTCCAGAGGAATTTGGAAGTTGTTAGTGGAAATGTACTTTGTTAATAATTCATTTATCGAAAGTAATCTTCTAGCGCTGTTAAAACAAAAAATCTATCAGCCTCTCCCCCGATGTTTGAGCAGTGGCATAAATCTCAGTCGCAGATATCTCAAAACCTCAGCAGATAAAATCAAAACACTATCTGCAAACCCAGACACCATTAGAAGTAAAAGTGCTGGAGGTAAGAGAAAATATGTTTTCTTTTGTAATTTGGGTGAATCAACACCTAAAAGTGGAGTCAGCATTACACCAGGCTTTTCTATTAAAAGGAAGCAGTAAATGATGGCACTGATTCAGATAAGATCTCCCGAATAACACCATACAAAGTACTTTGTGGTTTGTGTTGCTGAGGCATTGTTAGTTTTGGGCACAATCAGACTCCGATATTGAAGACGAAGAGAGGAGTTCCAGCAGAATCAGAGGCCACTTTTCTATTGTCACACAGTTGGAAAATGATGAGGCCAATCTGTTTCATGCAGGGAGAGACGGTCCCCTGTAGACTTGCTGATTTTAAGGCAGAACGTTTACGTTATGTTCCACCATCTCCCATTTTGGGAGCTATAGGTGGGCTGCTTTTTGGGAGCACAGATTCTAGCTCCTCGTGCCCCGCTGGCATTCAGTCACTTCCGGAGGTACTGACAGACCTACAGTGGCAAGCGTTGCTTTTGAGATGTATTTACTTTGGGTTCTGCTTATAATACAGGTCCATTTCACCTTCAGTGAAGCAGATTATTATGTGCTATATCGATATATTGCATTTTTGTTTCACAGTGATTTCTTGGATATCACGTATATATTTATTTTCAATAGTAAATAACATTTCCAAATGTCAGTGAGGCAATCGAATAATGGTAAATTTAATGGTATGAATCCAGTGATAAATGACTCATGGTCTACCTCCTCAGAGACATTTGAGTTTGCAGTGTAGTCACTGGAGCAAACAAGATGGTTGGAACAAATGGGAGTGTGAGACAAAGCACTTACATGTTACATTTGGATTCCCATCTGAATTGCATATTAATATTAATACATGATCCCAATCTTGACCACAGAGCTTCATTAACATTCAGACAAAGTATGATTTTATAATTATGCAAATTTTTGGCATCCTTGAAATAACTAGTTCTGCGAATCTGATCTATTCATAGTATAACAACAAGACGCTGGTCTGCAAAAATGAAAAAAATAAAAGACAAAAAAGTGTTTGTTTGACATTGCCGAACTGCTGTTGGTGAAATTTTAATTACTCACGATCTCTTTGCCAACAACCTTATGACTTTAGAGTTTTTGTACACCAGTCTAGTCTTTGCTAAAATTAGGTGAAAATGCCCAGTTTGGGAAGCAGAATTGCCTTTTTATATTTGATATTATCATACTACTATCTGTTCTTATCAGCCCATACATATGGTTTAGTAGGTCTCTGCCTCGCAGTAAAGTCACAGTAGATAATAGATAATGCACCACACACTTGTTGTCAGTAATACAATAGTAAACAAGGTGCTACAACTTTGATACGTTCAGTCACTTAAAATACATATATTAGACACAAAACTAGAATAATAGATTTGGCTGGGGTCAGGGAAAAGGTCACGGTTTGGGTTAAAATAAAGTACGGGCATTAATTAAAGTTTGTCTTGTCACACAACCTTCCACCCAAACCACGGCAGACTTTATTGTTTTTATATTACATCCCTGCCACTCTTGCTCAAATATATTTGAATATATCATGATATAGCAGTCTACTGGTAGGCAGCGGGTGACCTGCTAAACCATAACCATGGGCGTAACTGTGAACTGGACATGTTCTGATTTCGGTATTGCCAATCAGGGGCCATTGTTTGCAGTTTATCGGATAAAACAACAGTACATTTATTAATTTCTCTCCAATTTAAACTAATTCATTAGAGGCTAGAGCATCAATACTCGGCGTGAGGGAACACAGAGGCACCGCACATGCACCACCTCGCAGTGTCTGTCTGAGCTGGCTTGTCCCATAGAGGGGTCAGAGTTGAAACTCAACTCTTAATGACTCCCAGCAGAGACAACATTAGGCTGTGCTCTCTCAATCCAGCATGATGCAAATACACTGGAAGTGTGCATTGATTTTCTCATCATGTCAGGACTATTCATCAGTGCCAAATCCTTACCCAGTCTTTCCCAATTAGCTTTCGGCCCGGGGAACACTGTCGATCCCCATCTGCCCATCTGCCTGTCAGTGGCGTCGTTCCACTCAAGGAGAACGATAGGGAAGGAAAAGAAGGGAAGGAAATAAGGAAGAGAACAAGCAAGGAATGGACAATTCTGTGTTTGGCGGATACGGGCGAGAAGGCTTGGCAGATACGTTCATAGCCAAAGCCAGTAGGGGTGGTTTGGAAGCGGAAGGACTCCCTGAGAGAGATACTGTTGTTTGGATGATAGAGTGAGGCACATTGCCCACACACTCTCTGCAGCCATTTATCAATGAAAACACAGGACTGCTTCTTCATATAGCTTCTGCCAGAAACGAATGCAGATTTCTCATTTCTCTGTGAGTTTTCTATGTCTCTGCTGTGTCTATCTTCATATCTCCCCTTGGGGTGGTACTATCACTGCACTGCCCTGAAGGTTAGGAAATCTGGTCCAGATAATGGCCTGTCTAAGAGGACTTCAGCTGAATCTTTCACTCTCCCAAAAGGCCTTGGCGCTTGCAGTTGGCAGAGGCAGATGGGCCTTCTGTATGATTGCTGCCTCATCATTCTCCTCTGGCTTCTTCTGCTCCTCCCCTTTACAAAAGAAGATGGTTCCCCTATGGACTAAGATGAGTGACAGAATATTTGCTCACAGTCACACCACGTGCAATGTCTGTCTGTAAGTTCAACTGCTCAAAGTGGACGCATGCCGGAATTGTCAATTTGAGAAATGTGTGCAGAATAAATAATTTAAAAAACAATCATTTGACATCCAGTTTTCCCCTTGTGGTGGTCTTCTACCTTGCCCACCTCCCACAGCTGAATAGTATGTAATTGTATTTGTATGGAAATGCTGTTATATTCCATTGGGTGTAAGTGGGTTCATCCTTTGGAAATGGCTCCTCACTCATGATGAGGCTTTGTCCAGCTACATATAAATGAGAGCCCATGCTGCTGTGGCAGCTTTGTCATCTTCACTCTCTTTACTCATTGGTATTCCTCCTCAGTCTTTGTCCTGATGGGTGGTGTAATTACTGGAGCCACAGGGGGGTGGGTGGATTTTATACTTTGTGGAAAACCTGATGAGAGCTGCCCACTAGTGGGGGAGAGGAGAAACACACGCCAGCGGTTTTGTGACCTTATTACTATGTGTAACAAACAGTAAAACCTCAAATTTGAAAAAAAAAAAACACCTTCATGTACATGGACTGATCTTGAGACATGATTGGACATCCCATCGCACAATGCATGACAGTGGAGACTCATATAAATGCATGCTCACACAGCTGGGCATGTAGGCACACAAATGTAGCTGTCCACCTCTGCACACAAACAGATAAAGTCACCGCTGGACCAGGCTGCAGGCCGATAAATTTCCCCCCACATCCCTTTATGGGTTGTGCTTTTTTTTCTATTTTGCTGCTTGGGTTTTATCTGGGGGCAGCAGTAGCTGAATCCACACATCCTGGCCCTGGCACAGCCGGGACTTCGCCCACAGTGCATTAGTTCTCACATGAGGAATGAGTTTTTTGATGAAACAGCCCACCATTCTCAGGTCTGATGGAACACCACTATGGGTTTACCCACAGTGATCTAATCCACAGCTGGGCCCAGACACCGGCTGATATACTAGCGAGAGGGCAGAGAGACAGAGAGAGATTGAAGGAGCTGAGCAGAAGAGATGTGGAGTAAGAGCAGGGGATTGAACCAGAATGAAAAGGATATACTCTGTGGGAAGAAACAGCGTGAGAGGATCCTCCATTAGAGAGTCCGTTTTTGGCATGTGTGTTTGTGTGTGCGCCTCACCCATCTTGCTGGCAGATAAACAATGCCTTGCATGACTGCTGACATGCCGGTGGGTCACTATGGTTTGTTTGAGGGGGTCGAATGACAGAATAAACATCAATAACAACGGCCACAGTGAGCAACAACAACAAACAGTGGCGGCCCGCGTGTTGTGGAGAATCCCACGGCGGTGGCCCGGGCGGAGCAGAGGCTGCTTTCAGAAGCGCGGGTATGACTCATTGGTGGGCTTTAATGACCGCAGATGGCCATTAGTGAGGTGTGAGGTGAACAGCGCAGGCTCGGGGGCCCCTGGCGCCACAGAGGTTTACACCGCTCAGTTATGACAAGCACAAACTTGATGTGCGTCTAACGAGCCCCCTGGTAAATTGTGCTTGTGTACTCAGCGTCTACCCTCTTCTCCTGCCGGCGGAAATTCTAACAACATGGTCGCTGCTCAACATCACTTGTATCATTTACCTCACCTGAAACCCCTAGACTGTTCTTCTGGCTACTAAACTGTTGCAAATTGAATTATTATATTGTTGGTATTTAATCTACATTTTAGGATCAATTATGATGAAAATGTCTCTTTTTTTACATTGTGGTTTAAATGGTTTACACAATTTGGCAAGGCTTAGTTGTTGGACCAGAAGTTCTAACACGAATGTAGGAAAAAGGACTTTGTTTTTCATCGATTGATGAATGATTTAAAATCTGGATTCTGCATGAAGATCTTTCAAATGTTTAGGACCACCATCTCCTATCCTTCTGCATTTTCCTAGTGGCAAAGTTGAATGTTTTGCATATTTTTAATGACTGTTCTTCTCAAGGCTCCATCTTCCTCCAACACTCACTGCTCGCTCCGTCATCTGCTGTGCACCAAAAGTGTCAGTGCTCAACTCAGCTCGCTCGGAGTCTCAGTGGATCCCTTATTCCCCAGGTGTTTGCTGTGTAACTGCAGGCGGTGTTAAGCCCCTCTCCTGGGAATATGGGTCCTCTGATGCTTTTGTGGGGGGTGGGGGGGGATTTATAGTTGGATCTAAAGGCATGCTGGCATATTAATATGTATTCTCGTCAGTGAGTTCTGTTGCACTTCCTCTTATTATCTGTCTACATGTGGTTTTCTGTCACCACTATGTCAACTGAAGATGACTACGACAAGTGTCTACCACTGACACTTTCGGGGCACCTTGATCACATGACCAAAGTGAGAACATAAGTCACACAAATTGAGATGCCACCCTTCACTTTGAACAGTGTTCTTCTGTCTGGCGTGTGCTGAGTGAAGTAATGTATCATTAATAATGTACATTGTTCTAGGTCTGGGACAGCGAGAAAGAGAAATGTTACGATAAAAACATGGACCCTCTGCTTTGCTTTTTCAGCACTGTCAGGCTTCGTTTGGCATTTGTCCTTTTAATAATGGACATTTAATGAACTGCAACTCTGTTACATCTACCTTACTTGCTTATTTGGTTTTCTTTTCTATTAAAAACAAGATTATTTCCGATAAAGATAAACTCCAATCTAATCATGCATTGACCTTCATAATTCAAATATAAAAAAGGGTGCATTGTACTTTAGGCATAAGAACATGATTAGTCTGAATCCACATGGCTAAATGCAAAAGTGCTATTAACTAATTCACTACACAGGAGAAGGGTATGAATGTGTGGTAGGACAAAGGCTTCAAAAGTGAAAATACTGTGCAATTTATATACATTCTACCTATGTATTTTTGGAATAATGTGGCTTGTTTGATATGTTTTAAATTTACATTTAGCAGATGCTTTTATAGAAAGCGACTCATAGAGTATTTGGTACACACAAAATGGTCATTGCTGCCATGCGGGGTGCTCATCTGGCCCAACGGGAGCAGCGGGGGGTTTGGTTTCTTGCCCTTTGGTCCTTTGGTGTGCGGGGGGGCTTAAGATTGACCCTGTGGTCTGTGGACGACTTCTTTACCAACTAAGCTACAGCTGCCCCAGCTGTACCATTTATGTAGAAAAACGTAAGTGGCAGAAGTAAATGAATAAAAGCTTCATGTACTATACTGTATGTGGCCTTAAATAAGTATTGCTGCTTTTAGTCTTATTGAGTGTAATCTTTAAATTGGTCGGCACTGAGGTGGGAAGGTTCTACTTTCTTACTCCATATGAAGCAGTAGCATGTCCAATGAAATCTGTTTGCCTACTTTGGCTCATAAATGTGCATCCATATGCACAGATGAGTTTGATGTCTCATTCCGTAGTAAAAGGCAGCTTCATGACCTTTTTTTCCATTACTGTCTAACACGACTAAATCTAGTTTGCACTTTGTGAACGATCAAACACTCTTCATCTGTTGCATCCCTTTTCCTAAAGCTCAAAACTCTTCAAAGGAAGGCATTGCAAAGCAACACTTTTTCAAAGTCCTCTTTCTTTGAATTTCCCTTTTTAGGCCTTTCTTCTTAGTCAGGACCTTGAGAGACTGCTTTAGGTTCTGGACATCCTCCGTGGTGCTTTGTGGTGCGTCAGCTCGGTGAATGAGCAGCTTTTGCTCAACTCAGCAGGTATATGTCTCTCTCACTCTGCCTCTCAGAGGGAGCTGGACACAGGCAGACAGAAGCGCAGAAGCCTGTGGCAGGGCTACAGAAAATGGCTTACATATAAACAACACAATCTGCCCGTGAATGGGCAGGGGAGTAGACGGTCGGGAGTAGACGGTCAGGAGCAGGGCGGGCGGGTGGGCAGATAATGGCAGTGGCGGGGCCAGGCATGGAGCCAACAGGCCTCAGACCAGACGCTCAATTCAGCGTCTCCAATCATTCACGCTGCCTTAAAGCCACAGCGGGGGTATTATGGGATTCTTAGGATTTTCTTCACTCATTGACTTTCCCTGTGACTGACAGCTATCTACACTGATTGACACTAAGGGTACCAGCGGCCTGCTGTGAGGAGGGGTGCCAGGCTAATTGACTATCTTCCAGCTGGTTGATGGCTGGCTTCAGGAGAAATGGCAGGCCTGCGGCCCACCCCATTTTTCTCTGCAGATAGCTTGGAATTGATGAATCCTCCAGGAATCTTTTGGCAGAGATGCATGAACTCGGCTAGTTGATTCGCACTTTGTCTTTTCCATAAACATGTGGATGTGAATGTTGTGAGTCATCACCAGCGCCATTGCTGGATTTCTTTTTTTTTTTTTCTGTTTTCCTGTTTTAAAAACTGTCTCCACGCTCTAAAGGCAGAAATAAGAATTAGGTGGAGCTGAGGGGTCTACTAAATAAAGCATTTCAGTGGCTGAATTATTGAACAAATAGAGATGTATACCTGCAGCAAAACAGCAGGGCCTGATGCTCTTTTTGAGCACAGCAGAAGAATCAGTCAAGTATTAAATAATGTGTTCCAATTATTTCCTCTAGGCCTCTAAATTGGAGTAGAAGGGTTTTTTTCAACACAGTGTTATAAATAAATAATGGATATTGCACATAGAACATATACATCCACTGGAAGTAAAAACAATTTTAGGAGGCACAAGACAAAGTAGAAAAGTACCGAAAAGTCGTCTGTCTACTCTTGGTGGGCCACAGTGGGGCCATCAACCATCAATGAAAAAAAGTGAAACAATCTCCGAATAAAATGTGGTATAACTACAATATGACACAAACTGGATCATCCACCAAACTTAAAATCATATTTTTCCATGTGTTCCTAAATAATATAAGCTCATTATGAACTAACATCGTTTTTCCATTGATTTACTAACAAAACCTACAATCTATAACTTTTTGAAAGTCAGGTTAGCTGCCGCATGATATTCAGCCCTTCACTTCCTAGGCTAATGATGCTGGCATGAGCGTCCGTCATATGGACGGCGTGAAGGGAGCAGTGGATTGACAACACATTGATTGTTCGGAGAGCACGACAATGTTTTAGAAGGAAACGTCTCTGCACCGCTGACATATCTTTAATGAGTGTGGGAGCTGTTAACAGTACATCTCTGCATTGCCATCATTCAGCGTATGTTGTCCTGAAACGTTACATAGCGTAGCTTTAAATGGAACCCGGTTTGTAAAGATTTTTTAACGAGGATGCAGTTTTATTTCTGATCTTCAGACGAATCTCCTTCATATTCTTTATGCAGAACTCCAGAGCAAACTTTCTAAAGGATAACGGCTACAGCATTTCAATTAATGTTAAATATCCTCTCGAGTAATGCTGATAAACAATATCTGATCCAAAGCTAATATCCATTTTAATTTGCAGTAGATGTCACACATTGTCTGCACTGAGGTCATCCTATTGATTTAAGGCAAGCTGCCTCAATGGAGAAAAATTGCATGCATTGAACCCAGACACAATGGGTTGCTTTGGAAATTGATTTTGCAAGACGACACTATAATTGTAATGTTTCTGCACACTCCAGCTACCATATCCTTAAGACAGATTAATACATTTGATGTAACTGTGTGTCTGTCCGAGATGAATTGTTAAGGTGAAGGCTTGGTGAACCATAAAAACATCCGAGTCAACTCTTGTGCAAACCACTTGTCATTGTAACTGCCAAGTTGAAAGACAGGACCTTTGCTAATGCACTGAGAACACTGCTTTGGAAAAAGGGAAAGTGGCCAATGTGGAATTTGGAGGTGCCATCCAATTTTCTGCTTCAGTAGATGTCTGCGAGTGTGTTAGCTGTGCGTTTGGAGGGATACGCTTTGGTAGTAACACATGCAGGTTTCAGATTGGAGTCAGCAGAGAAAATAAATATATAAATATATAAAGGTAACTAGAAACCCGTACTGACACAAAGACAGACAGACAGACGGTAGTACAGACAGGTACAGTAGCTAGAGATAGATAGATGGATGGATAGGGAGCTGTGGGCTTACATAAAGACTGTGGTGTGTGGGGTGTTGCTCCACAGTTCTGGCTCAGGCCTCTGCATTGACAAGCTGTCCACATCTCACTGTAATTTAGAGACCTTACCCCAGAGAGCGGGTCTGAGTTATAACATTTCTCTCCGTCCACCCTGTCTCCCCTCTTGCTCCTTCCTCCCCCCCACCACCCATCTTCCACCCATTCTCCATCTTTCCTGTGCCAAAATAATTTTGTTTACCACATGGGCACGCCATTTGTTTTTTTATTACAACCTGGGTAAGGTTAGTTTCATTGTTTTGATGATTTATCATAATCATGTCAAAGACATCCGACTGGCCACTTGGGTCACTGGGATTGGAGGATTGGTGTTCCTCAGGAATTAATGTGGTGAATATAATTGTACCATACCCAGCGGAATTGATGAGGGAGACAACAAGATACAAAGTTGCAAAAAACTGAATATGAGTTCTAGACATGTATTTTATGCAATATTACTGACTTTGTGACTGACTTTTCTCTAATGATCCTGCATTGTCTTGACATTACATAAGACAGATGGTACTAAATCTAATTTTGACAAGCAAATTTGAATGGAAAGTCCAATTTTCTTTCTAGTAGCATAGGTTAGAAATTTTATGTGTTTTCCCCATTTTTCACAAATAAATCTATCCTCAGTGATTTGAACCTTCTTTATAAAACATGTATCCAGTCAACCTGCGTCAGGTGTCTCTCAAGACCGGTTAAAAGTTGGTTTCTTTACACATGACTGAGAAACAATTACAGTAAATGAAAATGGACATCCCCGTGGACTCGGAAAGCGTTTTATCAAAACTCCAATTTTGTTCCAGCAAATTATAATGCAATTTTGTCTCGGCTAACAAAACAGATGCCTGTGATCAGCTTAACAAGAATTCAAACAAATGCTATAGTGTCGAAAGTAGGCAAGGTAAAGTCAATTCCGGAGAGCTTCCATGTGCCTCATCACTGTTGACTTTTCCGTCTGACAGTGAGAAATTAAGACCGGCCACTTTAGATGCTAATTTACCGGCTTAGCATATGATTTTCCTGTCTCAGTAAAGCTTCGCTCCCATCACAAAGCTGTCGCGCTGCCTTCACATCCTGCTTCTTTACAAACCAAAGGTGCAGAGGTACACAGCAGTCCTCTCCCCCCACCGAGAGCAACAGCAACCTTTAATATGTTTAGTTTTAATCACTTAATCCGTGCTTTAATACAGAAGTAAACAAATAAAAGCACATCTAAGTAAATGAACAGTTGGAGTCGTTCTGTAATAGCTCATAAATCTTTCAGAGTTCGTAATGAGCTCCTTTCTCCTCTGGGCTCAGCAGCAAGAAATCAGCACTTCACACACGAATGAGAGCACCATGCAAGCAGCCTCCCACTCTAAATGTGTACCACTGAGAGAGCTGAGGGAGGATTGGATTATTTGTTTGGGGAAGTTGTGTTAATCCGTATGAGCATCTTACATTGCACATTGGTATGAAAATGAACGGCGTGCGCAAATGGCTGCAAACCGCAAATCATAACTGTCATAACACACGTTTTATTTCGTCAATTGTTTGACAGACCCTTTCCTTTCACAAAGTAGACAAGTCTATTGGAGACTGTGCTGTGAAATTCATGTACAGTTGATTTTAAGCATTAGATACCCAACAATCAGAAGAGATGACCAGCCTTTTTCCCTGTATCTAGGCAACTAGAAAATCACATAACTTTTCCATTCCTCTCTTTTCTACTCTGTCTCTAACTGTTCTTCTCTTTCGCTCCAGGGAACACCTCGTTCTTACTTTTAAAATTAAAGGCTCACGTTGAATATTTTTGTCCCCCAAATTTGCACCAACCCATTCCGTCTCTGTGCGCGACTATGTGCCGTCGGATTTCTGCTACTTCAAAACCACTGCTCAGTGAATGGGTTTTATGGCTCTCCTTGAGGAGTGATGAAATGTTTACCAGTGGGTGAGAAGCAAACAGAGCAACGGAGGGAGAGGAGCGGGGATGGGGTTGGGGTGGGGGTCGATGCGTGGGAGGGTTTGTTCACTCCCACCATGGGATGGATGAGGAAGAAGGAGGAGAAGGACAAGATATAGGTGGAGTTTGATGACATCTAGGCACAGCTCCGCATAAAGATAAATTTGAGCATTTATGTATGTGCGTGTCATATCTCTACAGTATTACACGTCCTTTTCTTCTCTGTGTCATTGGACTTTGCTGTTTCTCCTGCTTTGAACCTTCCTGCTTTATTTCTTTCCACCAGTCTTCAATTTGCAATAATTTCCAAGCATCAGACTTACATAACCTTCATTTAGCCAGTCATGTCTGGCATTCAGCGCTGATGCTTTGAAATCGAGTTGCCACAGAAACAGTGCTGGATTTTTATTGGTTGAGACAGTAAAAAAAAATGACAGCTTAAGGAAATAATTGTTTTTAAATGCACACTGTTAATTGTTGAGTTGTATGATTAATTTCTCAGCAGACTCAGTTATCAGTTATTTGCAAAAGATTTTTTTATTTGAATGTAACATGTCAGCCTTGAATGCATGTGATAAAATAGTTTAATGTGATTCATAATCATCTTTCCACTTGGAAATATGTACTTTATTTTTTTCTAATTAGTCTGTGATGATGGAGGCGCTGTCTATTCCAGTAAACGGTTTTAAATTATTTCTTAATTATTCTTCCATTACCTAGATTCCTTTACCAGCATCTGCTTTTCCCACCACTTTGACATTTAGAAAATAATAAACAAATTGAAGATTAAGTCTTAGGAGGACTGTTACTGTACTGGTAACTGATTGGTTTAATCTCGTTCTTGGTGTATCGAGACAGCATTGAGAACATTATAGAGGCACCCCACACACCCTGAGAGGTATTTCAGGTGCAGGTTTTGCAGGTATAACAGCAGCTTTCCAACAAGTGCAGGGAAAAAAAAAGACTGTCTGTAAAAATAATGAAAATAGTCCATGCAGATGTTATCAAAGTCTCCAAATTGGTATTACAACCTTTGGTAAAATAAGCCTTATGCCTATGTGGCAGGGTACAAAGACTGTACAGAAACTGTGCAGGTGTTGCTGTGGGCACATATTCAATTCATGCTTTAATTTATTGCTCTTGCAGCAAAATACAGTAAGTGCACCTGCCGAAGTCCCACAGTATTTAGTATTTAGCTGTTCCACAGGATTCTACTTCTAGCGGGATGCAGGTACAGAAAACTTCCACTTCACTGTAATGTGCATATAAATTCTAATTTTACTTGTGGTTGTATTACTGCATTCTGGCATAATCCTGCTCTACTGGTTTGCAAATGTACCTAAAGCTGTATTCATTATTTTTCTGCCACTGAAAACACAAAAGTTTTAAAGGACTCATCAACAGACCCTCAAAGGTTTGTCTTGAAGAGTTTGGGGTGGTGGATGGGTCCAAAAACACAAGACGTTCACACAGGAGACTGTAGTTTGAGCTCAGTGTGAAACAACTGCGAATACTGCTGCAACCAGTCATGCCGTTTGGTTCACTGGTTTGTCTGAGGAGACAGGGAAACAATCCTTGAAGAGTTAAAGTTGGCTTTACAACAAACTGACAGACACACAATACTGATGAGATCACCATTAAAACTTCTTATGAATGTGTATGTGCAATATTCACTTTCAGTTTTACTCTACTTTGACCAACCTCTGAAGGAAATAAACACTAGGTTGAGATATTCCCCGTAGATAAGGTTTATATAAAAATGACCATTATGTATTTTATAAATGACCATGTACGGAAACGGATTTTCATATGTGATGCCTCCCACTCCGGCAAGCTCCCATTGTGGGTTACATGTCTGAAATGCGACTCTGGACAATGTCCGATGCTGAATTCTCCTAACATTGTCCGGAGTTAATGTGTGAAACAGGCTAAACAGAACATCTTTAGGATTTGTATGTGCAAAACAATGTATTTTTTAGCCTCACTTAGTTTTCTGGCACAGGAAGTTGGCTACAGAGGGGGGAGATGGAGATGAGACACTGACTCTGACTGATAGTTCCACATGATGGATGTGGCTCACAGGTGACAATTCATGCTGACATCCCCGGTGACAAAGCCATGCTTTATGGCTGCCGACAGACTACTACCTGCAGACCGCTCTCACTGCGAATGAGACTTGATATCCTCTGCAGTGTAAAAATCACTTGTGCCACATGCCAGCAATTCCGTATGGTGATACTTTGGAGAAGTGCTACCATGTTGAGGTAGAGTGAGGTGGTTTCTAAAAATGTCTCGTATCCAGCCAGGGCCAGCCCATGGTTTGATTCCTTCTGTGTTGGAGGAGTAGTGTGCCTGGTGGGCAGAAGTGGAGGGAAGAATTACTAGGCCAGTTGTTAATTATAACTACGCTGCACTGCACAAGCTCACATTCAGGCTCCTCTGAGCTTGAAGCGTGTGTGTGTGTGGTGAGGCTCGGGTGTGTGTGTTTGTGAGAACGTAGACATTTTGTGCACGCTTGCTTATGTATCGCATATCTTTGTGGTAATTTCCATGCTACACACACAAACACACATATAGATATATATATATATTTCTCTGTACATAAATAGATATGTATTTAAGGAAAACAGAACTAAAAAAAAATACATCCATCGATACATTATCTTTAACCGTTTATCCTGTTCAGGGTCACGTTGCGGCTGGAGCTTATCCCAGATGTCACTGGGGGAGAGATGGTGGTCTGGTCTGGAAGGGTCACCGGTATATCTCATGGCAGAAACATATACAGAAAAATGACCATTTGCACTCTCATTCATACCCACGGGCCAATTAACCTAACAAACCACTGCACCGCAGTGCTGCCATTCACACATAGTGTGCATGAGAATTTTATGTCACACAGTTCATCCCAATCACCTTATTTTTTCCTTGAAACACCGTTTCAGAAGAAATAACTTGCTGTGGGATAAAAAAACAAAACCATCAGCTCCTACCTTTGTATGTTTCTACTTGTTGTTCTGTTATTTTCTTTGTTTTGTGTGAACCATACTTTTTGGCAACCCAAGACCTATTAGATGGGATGAGAAGACCTGAGTAAGAAGATAAGTTAAGGCTCCCCTTTAAGTACCACTCCATCCATTAAGATGGAGATTGTAGCTTCAAAGTAGATTTTTTTCCCTCTTCTTTCTTATTCCTTTCATGGGGAAGGTGCAGGAAATCAAGAGGTGCAGCCCTTTCTTTTCAATTTCCCTCCTAATAAATTCCCCCGCTTTTATCCCTTGTCCTAATATAACGCCAAATTAAAATTCATTGAATCTCAACGTGTTCATTAGGCTCTGAAGGTGAGCTCTCTGTGAGAGGATGTGGTGCTTTAGAGGCACTTGTCTCCCTCTGTATAAGTGAATGACAAATAGACATGGAGTGTCAGAAGTGAATGCAGAGCACAAGTGGCAGAACTGGTGAAGGCTTTGATTAATGTACATTTTATGTATTAGCACCATTGTTAGCATTATGTGTACTGAGAAATATTCACTACACAAAACAATAAAGTGGAAATCAGTGAAATCAGCGTCACGCAGTTGCTTTTAAGTTGCACTAGCCACATTTACGCCATAACATTCTAAAAGGATTTTTGCTTATTTTCGATGGCAGTTGGCGGGGCGGTAGTAAGTTCTAGCTGCAGATGGTTTTGGCAGCCGTGGAGGAGCCATGAACTGAGCAAACATTGGGTCAGTAACCCTGACTTTTCCACAGCCTGCAAGCACACAGGCACAGAAAACAACGAGAAAAGCTGAACACTCAACGATGCCTGCTCAGAATTACATTCCTGTGCAAGTAAAGTGCAATAACACAACTCTGTTGTTGTCGAAAACACAATTACTCACTGTATTATGTTCCAACACAACGTATTCTTCGAAAGAATAAAGCACTACATTTATAATCAGAAAATGAGTCACAAGAAGGGTCTAAAGAACAGGACTGTCAGACAACAAACTGTTTCCAAAGCTGTGCGAGCATAAGTTTAGACAAAAAAAGCAATTTGGTTAAGGTTAGGAAAAGATTGTGGTGTTGTCCAAAGAGTTGTGTCAACATGTCTGGAAGATGATATTAAATGTTTTTCTATTAAACCAAAAAAAGGGCTGTGAGTGTCTAAGCACAACCATAAAATGCTGTTGACACTGACACAGGAACAATATGTTCGATATCAATGTATTTTCAACCTGAAATACTTATGCAGTACAATCATGTGAGTATCAAGTCAGTACTGGAAAGCTGATTATGGTGGTTATTTCATTTCCAACTTAAACTAAATTCTAGAATTTGTGTATAAAATCTGAGCTCCCTCTCACTGAGATTACATTTTTGCTGCTGTTGTGGCGCCTACCTACTAAAATCAAGACTAATGAAAAGTAATTAAAGTCTCTGTTTGCTTTCAACAGACTCGTCTTAAAGCCCAAACACACGTAAATATGACTTAATATTGCAGATTTTTGAAATCTTTACATTAGCACTGTTCCATGCAAGTAATCTTGCAATGACTGAAACATATCTATCCAAGGAAAGATGTAAAGTAAAGTAAAGAAACAATCTTGACAGCATAGTAGTCCAAGCATTCACAGATAACAACAACCCTGATGGATTTATGATCAATTTAATGCCTATGATATAAATTATGTATGTTGAAATCCCAGAAGACTCTCGCATACATATTGTGCCTAAGCAGAGCTATTAATTCCATCCTGCAAGGCTTTCACCTTATTGTTTTGTGCTGAGGGAGAGACAATGACAAAGAGAGTGAGAGTGAGATATAGAGGGATGGACTGAGAAAACAACAGAGTTCATCAGGTCTTGGCCTCCTGTGAAGTGAACGAGGGGGTGGTGAGCAGTGTGTGTGTGTGTGTGTGTGTGTGTGTGTGTGAGTGTGTGTGAGTGTGAAGCTTGAGTGCAAGTACGTGTGTTAGGGTTGGAGGGTGATGAGAAAAATCAAGGACAGCCGCCTGTGCCTTTCCTAACTCTGTTAGGCCAGACTGGCATTTTAATAAGGGCTGGTGAATACCACTGCTTCATCTCCTCGGGGAAGCCGAACACATACACATTCACACATCTTCAGCCGCATGTGCACAAAGTATACAGAGGGAGGTAGAAGCAAAAAAAAAATCATGCATAGGTGAACACAATCTGAGGCTGATAATCCCCCTTATTATGAAGATTTAGAGGCAAAACTGACGAACGGGTTCTGGATTTTAAACTGCTTCACAAGTAAATCTCGACATGGTAAATCGTCTGCCAGCGATGGCCACCAGGGAAACCCTTGGCCACGCTGCAGTGTCATTACTGTCCATACAAGAGCAACAAGGATGGGCCGTGCGAGCACAAGAGAGCTATCACATCTCGCATGTCAAGCACAAAGCCCACTGACAACGGCGAGTGGGAGGGAACAGCCAGATTGCAGCAGCGGTGACACACTGCACAGGGCTTATATTAGTGTTTGCTGCCTATCAACCACCAACTGTAGCATGATATGTCCCCTTCAGAGGTGGTACATCAGCCAAAGGGGAGTCATCTGTGGAGAGTAATGCAGATAGATGAGGGCCGCCTCATATTGACCAATGCAGATGAAAGCAGAGTCATACATAATGTTCACACATGCTGCGCCTGCTTCTGCTATCGATCAGAAGTGTGGAAGCGGTGGAGATGCCGCCTTGCTGTGATGCACTCAACGGATTGCTGCTGTCATACACTTTATACTCAGGAACATCCTCTGTCAGAATTTGTGTAATGCATCTCTGCATGGAATCCCAGCCGCAGAGTAGTACAATTCTCTCCTTGTTTCCTACCAAAAACTGGAAATTTATTCAGCAACATCAGCTAAAAAATAAAATAAAATGCAGAATATTTCCACGTACGTCCATATTTTTTTTTTTAAAGCACGAGTGTGAAGCAGACATGAGTGCTGACTTTGTATGATGACTTTACTCAAGCAACTTGCAAATGCATTTGGGACCGAACTAATATGTTGACCTTTTAAGCTGACAAGTGTGTAATGTGATTGCACGCAAGCGGCTCCCTTTCTATTTTCTTGAGATTCCTTTTCACACAGCAGGGAGAGCAGCTTGTGTGGGGCGGCTGCGATACCACTCACCCCTTAAAGCGAGGAAGATATGAAACAGAGCAACGCTCTGATTGAAGTTGAGCCCACCCTCAGTAATCATACCGTGCTCCTCGATGTTGTGTCTACTTTACTTTTCTTCATTCACCAGTAAGGAAGTAAAATATAAAATCTATCATGACATACTGGCATGTTTGCATAATTATTGACTTTATAAAGACTCTTTTTACCTTAAGCCAGACGCCCATGTTAGTCCATGTTATAATATTTTTTTTTCTTTCGATTCTAGTGCACGAGGAGGGGTGGTATTGTCATGCATGCATGTAAGCAAAGACATGCATGAATTACCATATGCATTACTTCAGTTCAATTATTGGTATCCCCTTAAGTTAGAAAAAAAATATTATTGGATTTCCTTCCATGTCTTGATTTATTCATTCAAATTTTCTCACCAAGACCCAATAAGGAGAGGAGGGGTTTTTCATGCACGCGTGCAGTTATTGCTTCCGTATGGTGCTTATACATACACATGAATGACCACGACATGCATAGGCTCTGCTTCGGCCCTTTACATTACTGGAATTGCCCAATAGGCATTGACAGCAGGGGTCTAATGAATTAAAGTGGACATAGCTGACTCAGTTAAATCGATAACTGGTCCCATGTGGAGCCCTCTGCTCTGTGCAGAGCCGCAGCGGCAGAAAGGGGAAGCTCCAAAGACAGAGATAGAGTGACAAAGTGAACAAGAGAGGGGGAGAAAAAAATGAAAGCGAGAGAGAGCAGAGCACACAAAGGAGAAAAAGAGGAGGGACTAATCCTCAAGAGAGATCATGTGAAGGAAGGGAAGCGGGGATGGAGCTGAATACAAAAATGGATGGAGGCGATGAATGAAATTCCACTGGTGAAAGGGTTAAGTGTTTTGCACTTCCTCACCCTAATGGCTCCTGAGGCTTCTCTTCAAGTTCGTGCTACTTTCCCCAAGATGCTCCTCTGTGAGATCACACAAGTTTTTTTTTTTTTTTGGTGGTTTTTGTTGTTTCATTTTGTTTCATCCGAGCAGCCCCTGTTTTGTACTTTACAGCACAAACAAACTGGGACTTTATAACACATGTGGCCTCATTCAGTCCAGCGCTCATAGAAACAACATTTGTCTTGCTCTTCATCTTGGTGCTGAAATCATAATTGTGGCCTTTTGAGCCATAAACACTTTGTGCTTTGCTCCAACACGCATTCTGGCAGTAAGAAAAAGTGAATTTGGTCGTGTTTTGCATACAAAAGCGATTAAAGAAAACTCTTGGCCTTGAAAGTCAGTACATAAGATAAAATACAAAGTGTAACCGTTTTACAAGGCTGAATGAGCTCTTTCTCTCTCCAGGGTCCACACTGGCTTATGCTGGGGAATCCAAACACCCACCATTAAATGGAATTTGGCTGTTTTTGAATATTTCGGTGGCGCATGTGAGAATTGATGCTGTACGCCGTCTCCAGCAGGGCCTCTTGAAATAAATGACAACATTGGTCATTTGCTCACACCACTTGAAACAAACTAAATCAAGGCCTAGTGGGATGCTCGTATTCAAAAAGGATGCACAGCCAATTTTAGATGCAGTACTATTGCACACAGTGCCAACAAGATGAAAACACATGGTTCTGAGATATAATTTCCATAAAAAAACGTTCTGGCTAACACATTATTAGCCACACTTCCAGCAGGCATGAAGCAACCAAAGCATTCATTTAGGGTGACGTTTCATGGTTGTAATGAATCTGAGGCCACTATTTCATTTAGCTCTGCTCCTCTCTCCGCTAACATCTAAGATCTCCGCCTAACATCTAAGATAAAAAAGCTGGCTCATTGGTGTTTGTTCACGGGAATTGCAAACACAGATTTGACAGGTTTCAAAACGTGTTGATTAAATTATATAAAAAGATATATACACATTTTTTTAATGAAATATAAGTTAAAAAAGTACATTTTATCAGCCCTGTGTGACAGACTTCAGCTGTGCACAATTTTCAATCTTTGCGTAAAGTCTATTATTATTTTTTTTTGTTATTCAGTGTTTAGTATTGCTGTTTTCAGGTTTTTATGGTTCCTGATGTCACAGTATTCGGTATTTAAGTACTTTCAAGTACTTTTTAGTTGAGAACCTTTCTTTTTGTCAGCTTGGAGCTTGATTTTCTAGAAGGTACTTTGTTTGTGTACTGTATTGCAGATTTTGTTGCACTTTTCTAAGGACATAATCTTGCTATACTTTGCATTTATGTTTATGACTTGTATTTCTTTATGACCTTTAAGATTATACTGAAACACACATTCAGACAGCACAGCTGAACACATTGGGTGCCACCTTGTGTCACATAACTTGAATTATGAGACCTGATTAGTTTAATTTCATTTTCAAGCGCTTTTTCTATTGATTGATCAGCACGGACATCATCATCATTCTCTGCTGAAGAACAAAAAGTGATTTGAGAAAGTGCTGCAAGTCTTCATGGCAGGTTGTTGTTCCTGCAGATTGTCTCATCAGATGTTGAGTAGTAGTGGCTGAATCCCAAATGAACATTACGGTCAAACGCTGTGTATGTGTCACAGGTACCGTAGGTGTGAAGATATGGATTTTAGTTAGATTCGTGGTCAGTGAATTTTCCACATTTTAAGTAAATATATGCATTATTTTTTGAAGCATGGCAGTCTTATCAGCATAAACACATTTTCATCCGGCCTGAAATTGTTGCCTATATCTTGCCTGTCCTTAGCACCTCCTCTCCGATCATTTACAGTTTCTATTTTCTCATATTTTATTATTTTTGTTTTAGCGCACCCCCGGCCCATGCTCTCTTTTCGTATTTTCCTGCCTTGACAGCGAACGGTTTCGCCTGTCATGTCACACTTGTGACTGACTGTGTGATGGATGGTATTCTGGTTAGAGCTCTGCTCTGTTTAAGGCACACAGCGGGAAAGAAGCACCCCGCCACCTCCCACTCCACCTGTCACGCACCGCACCCTGCTCGCGTCACCTTGTATTACTTAGATTTTCTTTCACCGCTTCTCCTTTTCAAAGCTACCTCGCGCTATTTGTCTTTTCCTGTGCTCTGTCTCCGGCAGACAGTCGATCATTGTCTTAAACTTTGCATCGTGATTCTTTCCACATTTGCATTTTGCCAGTGTTTTAGCTTATGGTAATATCCTGTAATAACACTGTCTCCTCCAGTAAACCTGTTAGCTGTCTGATGTTTAGTCAAGGAGCTTTTACATTTCATTTCTACTCTCAAAGCTCTGCAGTTTCGCTGTCCTCTCTCTACGCTATTGTCTTTCACCAGAGTAAAACGACAGGCTTTTTACACATTTTTTTTTTTCCATTAGGCTTCACCATCTTTTTGGTCCCAATTATTTCCTTGCAATAGCCCATCCTGCTAATCATGGCGTGTGCAGATGGACAAGGAGTTAACATTTAGTTATGCTAACAAGAAGTGGGGCAAACGCCGCCTTTTCAGGCACTACTCTGGTAACGGGGCCTTCCCTGATTGACAGGCCCATTCTGTGCTGCTCCTGAGTGACAAGCCCATAGTCGCCACTGCAACGTAGGAAATGAGAGTGGAATTACAATACCAACCATGTCACCTCCTCAGGGGACAAGAGAAAGGAAAACACAATCACAGCCCTCATCAAACACACACATGCACACACACACACACACACACACACAAACTCACAGTCTACATTTAGTTTCTACTCTGGAGAAAACACACACACACACACAAATACACGGATGCACACACAGAGAGTCCAAAAAACCGGACAGTGGCATCGTGGCAGTTTCCAGCTTCTGGCTGGTTGACAGAGAAGCAACAAATAAACCAGGTGTGCCAGCTGATTGCTCAAGTAAGTTAATTAACCTTTATTTACTGTGGGTAGTTCCACTGAGACGCCTCCTCTCGCTCCCTGATCGCATTCACACAGTCACACATTCACACCTGGGAACCGACGTCGTGTGGCTAATATTGTGAGCGCTGTCTGTGAACCTGTGTTGTTGTCAAAATGACACAGGCTGTGGAGATCTGTGACATCATCAGTCTAATTGAGCTACCTCAGCAGTCAGCTGGCACGTCAGCTGTTGTTTCTTTGTCCTACGCCTCCTCCTGAAGATGTGTTTTTAAGAAAAGCTAGTGACTCTGTCCTTCTTCTGTATTTGAGTGTCTTTACTGTTAAAGATCTCCAAGCTCCAAACCAAACTGGGTGGAAAGCTGCATGTTGTTGTATATCAAAAGCCATTTTATGAAAATTGTGTTTAAAAAAATCCGCCCTTCCAGTGTATGGAAGACATTTTGTTGCTGGGAGACCTTTGGGACCTCAGCTTAAATATTTCCTTTAGAGCAACTGACTATGTGCATGCAAGGGGAAGACCATTTATTTTATCAGCATCGTCCTGTAGGGAGGTGTGAGTTGGAACGTTTAAGTGTGGTTTTCTTAGAGAGGGTTGTGAGAACAGCCTTAATATTTAAGGACGTCCAGGGGATTTGTTTAAAAGGACTGTGAAGAAATGTACTGTATAGTGTGTGTGTCTGTGGGAGGGGGGGGCTTGTGGTTCCGCATTAAAATGAGTAAATAGAACCAGATTTAAAAAGAGAGTGTGTGACTGTGCCGGAGAGCTGAGGAGGTATGTTTCTGCCTTACACCACGTGAGAAATTGCTAATTCAGATTCACAGACGTCTCATCTGTCAGTCAAGTCTAAGTAATATAATCCTTGTCAACGGGTGGGTGGGCGAGTGGGGGCTTATATGAAATGATGATGACTGAGTGAACCCACAGGAGGAGCTTAGCTGCCTTTGTCGAGCTCACGCTGCGATCTGGCCATGTGCATTACTCCCCAAGTCATTACCAGGTCCAGTTAATACGATGCTTGGGTAGATTAAAGTCTAAGTGGGGACATTTCCCATTAAAAGCTTCCTATTATGTCTGATTTTACATGGAGACGGCCACCGGCCTCGAGTCTGTTTGTGCTGCATTTACTGTCGTTCCCCTGTCGCTCTGTCTTTACTGCCTGTGGTCTGAGCGGGGGTGTTTATGAGTTTATAAAGCCACATGACGCATCATCATGCTTTTATAAATTCAGACATGAAAAGTCAGCCCACACAAGCCGCCCCTCCCCGCTCCCCACCGTCGACCCTCATCCCCTTGTTTCCTATCCATCCCAGCACACTCATTTAACCTTGTTAAACCCTCTAAACTGGGCCGCTCAAGGGCTGTTACATGCCACAGTAATCTCTAACAGGGGATTCATTTCTGTCGTTAAAGTGGGAAAACGGTTCACATCAGCCGTATATAATTTACAGACACCGAGCTCACGATCTTTAGAGGAGGAGGGATGGCTATTGTTGTGGTGTTAGTTGAAGATGTGGCCTTGGGCACTAGAGACAAGATGCAGGCCCAGTTAGTGTTCAGTAACAACACAGGGGGCTTTTGTGGCATGACAGGCCCGACCCAAGGTGACAGGTTTAGGGCTGTGAGAGCACGGCCGAGCCAGCAGTGGCGGCAGAAAGACAGATGCTTGTCTTTGGTGTTAAGCAGCAGCTGGACGGCTGCGGAGGCACCATAATGAACTCTATTGAAGGTGAGCAGGAGCCAGGTGGCCATCCTTTCAGGGGTGGACAAAAGGCAATCAGCCTTGTACCCCCTTTGTTTGTGCGCGCGCCCTTGTGTGTGTGTGTGTGTGTGTGTGTGTGTCTGCGTGTGCTGTATGAGTGAAAAGAGGATCAGCCAGAGAATGGAATTGTGTATGGCATTGAGAATTGCTTTCAGGGGAGCTGGAGTGTGCTGCTGTAGATGGACTGGTATTATAGCCTCAGCAGACATCTATTGGAAAATCCCCTCAGAATTCGTTGCAGTTAGAATAAAGTCTTGGTGTCAAGCATAAGGCCGCTCAATAATTCTCCACTGTAAATTGATAGTTTTGAGCGTATTGCACCTCATGGTGTCACTGGCTTCTGAAATTGTTTTTCGTTGAGCTATAGGTTTCCAATCCTGCAGTTAATGATACTTGTATTTTATTCCTCCAACTGCAGCCATCTGTACTCTTGAATTTCCAACCGGGCTCATGAGCACACCTGTTCCAATGAATAATGGCCGCCACAATATTGTGCTGTTAAGCAGCATCATATGAGGAAAGAAATGGTGATTGTTTCCTTCCTGGTGATGTTCTCCACAGCCACAGCATGGGGCCCAATACCATAGAAAAACCACCAGATGTTTCGGCGCCATAGATTCGGTTATGAATCTTCTTAACTGCGGCTCAACCCCCAGATGACGAGTCGAGTATACGGTCACATCACCGTTTGTGACAACATCCCACAATTTTCGCTCCCCTAACAACCGCCGTCAGTGATTTTCCTTCACTCATCTCTACTCCCCTCCCTCTTTCTCGCGGCACTTCCTAACATTTTTCTTTTACATGTCTCAACTCCCGCGGCATGGGGATATTTTTCAAACCGCACTGTTTGCTGGTGCTAATGCATTTAGTATCAGTGGCTAATTAAAACTGCAAGATCTCTTTGCTAAAACATCTGTTCCACTCTTAATAAGCAGGGCTGTCTTGAAGCGATTGCGTTAAGTGTCATTAAGTGCTGATCAAACGATGCTGTTCGGTCAATGGTGGTAAACGTTGCTGAATGCTGAGTTGTGCATGCCCTGAATTCAAACACACGCCATACTCGACAATCACACTATATCTTCATTTGCTTTTTTTATTCCGTGTTGTCTGCCTGTTTGTTGACATGCTTCTTGGCAATATTCACTTTTTAACTATTTTATGTCATTTTACATATTGTCCAGCTGCCAGTAAACATATGTTCTATTAAAACTACCTTCATGTACATTTTTTCTGCAAATGGCATTTCTGTGCCCCCCTCAAAAAGAGAAAAAACAAGACCATTCAAACTGGAGTATTGAATATGTCTAATAATAACAATTCTGGGTTTCTGCAGTGGCTTAAGAAAAACTGTACAAACCCTCCACAAACTGTATATCAAGCAGCACAGCTTGAAGGAAGGTTCTCACTTTGAATCTACGTGCTGGTTTTGGCCTTTCTGTGTGTGGTTTCCATGTTTTCCCTGTACCTGCTTCGTCCAAACACATGCATCTTAGGTCACTTGCTAACTCTAATTTGGCCATAGGTGCTTGAATAGTTGTCTGCCTATATATGTCTCTCTCTGCCCTGAGATAAACTGATGACCTGTCCAAGGTGTATCCGTCCATATGCCCAATGACATTTGGGATAGGCTCCAGCCCCCAGTGACCCTGAACAACATAAGCTGTTAGGATAATGGATGGTTGGCCATACATCGGCCCCAATATTACCTGGTGCAACAAGACTCGTATCCAATCAGCTACAACATTATAACTGTCTGGTAGCAATGTTGGATGGACAGAGGTCAGCATGGAAAAATGTAGTGCTGGTTATGATCAACAGCTGTTAGAACACACAGTGCATCACTACTTGTTGTACACGGTTCTATGTAGCCACAAATTGGTCAGAATGTCCATGACAGCCCCTATCTACACATCACCGTCAGGTGTTAATGCTGTGCCTGATCAGATGCAAGTATTGTTAGATTTGCTGTATAGTCAAATTCCCATTTTACTCAAAACCTGTTGACACATCAAAAGTATGCATTTGGAACCAAATAGACATTTCAATAAATTGTATGGCCTTGTTTTCACTGTGTTGTGTGGACTTACCCAATATCAGTAAATGGAACAACAAATGCTTTCCTATCTGGGGCAGCCATTTACATGCAGACAAAATTGAGACAGGGAAAAAAGGGAGAGAGCTTGTGGAAAAATAGGGGGGAGATAACCAAAAATGATTCATTTGAAAGTTGGAGAACAGAAAGAAAAGAACCTCAAAAGGGATGGGAATTTTAAGCCTGGCACAGGATACTTCAGAGAGGCTGATGCTGTGCCTCAAAACTAGGTCAGACAAGGAAACTGATGACATCTGACTGCAGTGCCGTACCACCAGGAGAGGCAAACCAGGCCCATCTTTGGCGTCCCCCATAACAAGTTGGAAAAATTGGGCCTCACGTAGACAAGCACATTGCAACATCATGCATTGAATGCCATATGCACACGTAAACCTCGCCCCCAAAAATTGCTTCAAAAGAAGTGGGGACCCTTCTGGGAGGTCTTATAGGCTTCATTGCCTGCGTCACACAAGAGTCTAGGATCACCACTGCCCAACATGAGGTAATGAGATAATGCTGATCCTGATCTGATTTCTTTGTGCTGACAATTTTCAAAATAATTTTAATTTCCAAATGATGGTGTTGTACATCTGTGCAGATTTCCTTCAAGCAGTGTTTACAGTAACCTTCAGGAGAGGAGTTCACTAGACTGAAATAAGCCAAAGGCATACAATTTCCACACATCCCATTACCTTTCATTTTAAACTTTAATTTTACAGATTATCTGGCAGGTAGTTGAGCATACTTTGTTAATCAATTTAGGGACAAAATCAAGCTGTGCCAAGGTTTACAGACTCCATGATGTTTATTGCCTTTGCAATTATTTTTTATTAAAACTAATGGATTCAGTTGGTCAGGGCAAAACCCAACGCTTTTGTGTTTCTAAAGATTCTCTCTCTTTTTAAAACCCTTTACTCTCCTCTGTCTTCCACCACCCTCCCTGAATCATTCCACATTGATGTACTGTATTTCTGTTTTATAGTCCTTTTTTTGTGCATCCCTCTATGCAAGTGCTCCGTCGTTTGTCCCCATATAATGTCTAAAAGGCAGCATTCCAAGTCCTATTGTGTAAAGCATTGGTGTGCATTGCTGAACTAATGGCTTTTAAGATGTCAAAGGGAAATGTAGCACACAGAAAAAGACTCAGATAGAAAAAAAAACCTCCTTGCCCTGTGTGGGTTTTCATCTAAAATTGTTTCCCCGTGCACTGTGCACTCAGATGGCTGCCATCCATTCTGCAAGAGCCTTTTCTCTTCTCTTTCAAAGAATGCTTAACAGCAGCAGGCAGCAATGACAATTCAAGTGGATGCATATTAAATCTGTTAATGTTCACGCCGCCTTGTGAACTTAAAAGCACTGCATGCAAAAGATGTTCCAGTTTGTAGTTGACAGTGTTTTTGCTATGTGCATTTTCTGAGTTTTACACTTGGCCGTGGTACTCTCAGGTGTGTGAAGAGCGAGTTGCTGACCATGAAAATATGGCAGTGGGATGGATCTGATCCCATTATTTTCACCCTGCCTTGTAAAAACACAGTTCAGTCTGCTCTGAGGTGAGCAGAGAAATCACACTGCTGCTACAGTACCAGAAAAGCCATCAACTTATACAATGCTTCTTTGCTCTGGCAATCTTTTAGCCAGCAAATAAAAGACTGTGCAAGTTTTATCAGCACTGCAATGCTCCCTCCGAAAGGCTTCCTCTCAGGAAATGGAGGAGGAAGTGAAGGGTTGTGCACCGTCAGTTATCAGATATACAGTAGTTGCAGTGGGATATTACTCACTGATAGATTCGGAATAAGACATCTGCCAAAATGCTTGGAGAGTCACTTCTCACACAGGTGCTTCACAGGAGAGCAGACACCATTTGATTCCCAAGATTGGAAATCCTAGAAGTTGCAATTGTTCTGGTTCCTGTCGGGGCAACGTGGCGAAATTGCATACAGCCATACTCGTACACCTCCCACCCCCCCGCCCCCCATAATTTACCAAGCCGTGTGGGTTAAGAGGATGTGTAACCAACAGAAGAGGACAAGTCTGCTGTATCCACAACACTTGCACTGACACGTCTGACAGGTGCTAAAATGAGACATAAGGGCCTGTAAAACCGAGACATGGAGAGCGAGGCAGCAGAGACGCTGCAGATTCACAGAGAACCCGGAGATGCTGCTGTCTAAGGCCATAACCCCAACAGAATCACCGTGTTCCATTCGTCTTCATGGATGTGACAGTACTTAATTATTTCCAGGGGAGGCTGAATGATTTGTATTTTAGTCGATGAGCTACAGGCCTTTTGTTCATCTCGTGTTAATGATTTAACTAAGTGCCTCTCATGCGCTTTATCTGCATATGAATTCCGTTAACCATATTTTTTAAGCCCAGCATATTCTCACTGATAGCTACACTATATGATTCCCTGGCCCCTGTTTAATTATCATTATCATTAGAGTATAAGGTAATTGTGCTTCTACTGTTGCTGTTGCTGTAATTGACTTTATCATGTGGTCCAAAGGAATTGCTGCGTTGTTGTTATTTCTGTTTTAGGGGATGTCCTTCAGTTGACAATATGCTAATGCCGTTCTTTTTTGAAAATCAACCTGAAGGCTTTGACGCTTTGCTTCTCGCTTCATTTCACGTTCTGTGTTTTGTTTGTTTGGCTTGTACATTGGTGAACCTGTTCCTGAAGCCCCCTTATCCCCCACCATTCTCCTCCCCTCCAATTTCCTGAGACATTGCAGCTGTAAATAGATTTACCTTTCCCCGTAGCAAAGTCCTTTCTGCATATGTTTTCCCTCCCTGATCGAGTCTTTCATCCCTCACTATCTGAATCTCCCTCTCTCTTTGACTAAACAGAGGGGGCAGATTGATTCAAGGTGTCATGGCAATACCGGCTCCCATCTAGCACGTCAATGTTGCCATTAAGTTTTGTGCTATCTATATTTCTACACCATTAAGCAGTGAAGCGTGCCATATTCAGTTGTGTATTTCCCTCTATTCCATTAGAATCAACATAATGAAGCCAAAAATATGTTTGCATACAAAGCAGGTGTGTGCATCAAATGACAATGTATGAAATTACCCTGTTTAAAATGTATTTAGTGGCTGGCTAAGCTGACAGTGTTACCTTTCTATTCAGAACATTTTAATCTTGCTGCCATATGACAGCAAACAATGTAGGAGTGGCTTCCAAAATCCCCAGTAATCCATCTTCTTAGTGACTACCACAAGAACTGGCTCTTAACTGCTTGTGACAGCCAACATGAAACACTGAGACAGATGTCATAAGTTATTGTCGTTGGCAGTCAAGAGGCATTATGCAACTTTAATGATGACTTTCATCAAGCTTCACAAAGCCTTGTCGGCTCCAAACGAGGATGCTGCGTCGCCGCCTGTGCGATGTCTCTCCCTTGTACAAATATGCCATCCAAGAGCGTGAGCTGAAACGAGCAGAGCGTTTCTCCCGGAAAACTCACTGGAGCATGGCCTCGAGCCACCTTGAACTATACCACTGCTCCTCAAATAACTCAAATGGAGGTCATTTTGCAGAGTGAAGTTACTGTAAGCACAATAGATGCATTCAGTCTGCAGCAATGGCCCGAGGTGTCCAAAGGCATAAATGAGGCCTCGGCCATTACGATATCCACCAACAACCCCCGTCCTCTCCCCGACACACGCACACACACTTTCATTTGTGCTAACATGCACAACATGCACTTTATCCCCACTTCTCTTTCTCTCTCCCAGGTTTAGTTCCTAGAACAATTTACGGTGAAGTCCACAGTTTGCAACTCCCACTCACATCCCTTAGCTCGTTACCGTTCAGACAGTGTAGTTCTTGTTCCACCTTCACTCTCCCCCCCACCAACGTGTCCCTGACTCTTGCTCAGTGCCTATTTTAAACCCCATTTCCCCTCAAATAAATCCTTCTCTGTTGGACTACAACGTCCCACTGTCTCTCATTACCCTCAGTTGCCCCAGCCCTGTTACGTGCGGCATGACACAAACCCAACCCATCTTTTTATTAATTTAATATTAATTTTATTTTTTATGCATGGTTACCGGCGGACATAATCCTTAAGCCCAAGCTCCTCGGGCTGCTAATAACAGTAATCATTCCTGTGAAGCCACCCTGAGAAAGGTGAGACAAGTATAGCGGCGACAAGGTTGTGTATAGGTAGAAGCGGATGACGAGGAATCATCTGGCTTTAGTGCTTATTGAAAAAAATATCATTTGCAAAAGACCCTGAGTGTGTAATCTTCCAACTTAATGAATGGGAATAGCAAATAAAAGACTGGCATATACAAACACAGGCTGTCTGAATTATTCCATTAGAATAGAGTCAATGTTCATTTGGGCTGTAATTAGGCTTCCTCTCCCAGAGACATACTGGCCTGATTGATAGTCAAATTGCAGGAGACTGTGTTTACTTTTGTATTCTGTCTAGTTATAAATTCTTCCTATGTCTCATGCCACCCCCCCCCCCCATACCACTTATGAATAAACCAATAGAATGGCCAGAGGTTGATTATTGGAAACACAATTATTGTAAACTCCAGGTACACCTACGAGGTACACCCATGACCCTGATCAGAAAAAGCAGTGGATTTAATTCCAGATATGTCCGTTGGTGCTCCCAAAGGTAACAAAAGCACCTCAACAAATAATAATTTACATTCTTTTTTTGTAGTGTGACAATGTTTTAGTTATGAGTTTGAATTAACAGATTTCTTTTTTTTCTTGTCCATAGTGTAATATTTTATCTGCAAGTGAAGCGCTATGGCATCACAGTGTCATCATGATCCTTGAAATCTTCGCCTCAGGGCGGCACATGGTATTTGCTGTGTTGGAGTGTGTTTGCAGTGGGCGACTGTGCCTTCCAGTACAGTTTAGTGCGGTTAACATGTGACACGTTGCTTTTTTGTTTTGTTTCGGGCTCCAGTTTTATTTTGTATTGCTATTAGATGGCACTGTTCCCATAACACGCCAAATATGATTGTACTACTGTGAACGCGCTTCACGAGCATTAAAATCCTGTCAGAGGTTGATTGCGTCTGGTTTTAGCTCGTAAGGTGTAAGTTGAAATCAAGTGATTGTAATGAGCAGCTTTTTGCCCTCTTGGGTGTATTTCTACAAATCCTTCCATATTACTTTTGAATAGCAGAAATTTGTCTGGCCAGCTTCATATTTTCTGGATCCCTACTGTTTCCCCATTTATGCCAGAAAAAGGCCTAAAAAAATAACAAAATAATATCATGCTGTAACATCCTGTACTTTTCTTCAACTATTCTGCTACCAAATGGTCTGCGAGTTTTGTAAGTGCCCACGACAGCAGTTTTGTTTTCTTTATTGTTCGTTCAGGAGGCCGAGCTGATGAAAAAGGCAGCCTGCTTGATCCAATGGCAGCACGCTCACCCTGGCAGCCATGTGCGCAATCGGAGTGTGTGCTGGCAGCGCCGGCGGTAATGACTTAATATCAGTCCTCCCACGGCATGGCAGATGAGAGCACAGGTGTGCAGATTGTCCCCTGTCACATGGCACTGCAGGGCCCACACACACGCCATTCTCCATTAGTTAACCCACTTTCAGGCCATTAATACACACACACACACACACACACATATATGTACGTATATGCATTTGCTTAGTCATTATCCTTCCTTTCAACTTGCTCCGTTTGAGGGAGACGAAAAAAACATGTCTCAAAATCCTTCCATCATCTCCGCAGCTCCCTTCATCTTGTTTTTCCTGCTTTTACTTTCTCCCTCCTTCTGTCTCTGGCTTCCTCACCTCTCTGTCTCTCTCCCTCTCTCTCACTCTCTCGCTCTCTCTCACCCACCCACGCTCTTACAAGCGCCTACATAACCACATTGTCTTGCACAAACACAGTAGGGGAGAGGAGAGGGAAATGGTGATGACTAGTGATGTGCTTTGGCTCGTGTCTCTAATCTGAAAGCACCCCGGCTCGACACAAACCGAGGCAGATGCAGCCAGCTGCTCCGGTATCACTGCTGCTCATGCAAGGCTTTGTCAACAGGTCAGGGGGCTTCACCATTTGCACTTTGTTCTTCCTCAGTAAAAGTAGCCGCTTTTGTTCTTTTGTTGCAGCTAGATTTAATCTCATTTCACTTCTGCTCTGTTCTGTTCTGATCTTTTCAGCCTGACACCAAGTTATTGTTGTAGTGAGCTCAAAATGAATGCAAGAAACAACAAGAAACAGCTTAAAAAGCTCTAGGACCCACAAATCATGTTTTTTGTTGCACTGTGGCAAAGACAAAAAGGAGTGACATCATCAGACCCACATTGATATCAGATTTAAATATAGAATAATTCCACATTATCAGAAGGGGTCTTATTTAGTAATTACATGCAATATTTCTTTCACACTTTGATAGACACCACATTTCCAGATCTCAGCAGTTCCTTCTGTGAGCATGGTGTTATCATAACTGATTATACAGACTGCCAGATATTATAAGATTTAAGTTTTAATAAAGTAGCATTTCCCATTAACACGCTTCGTTTGACACAGCTGTGGCACACCGCAGGTGAGGGAGATGAAGTTAAGCTGTTGAGGTCTACACATTTTCAATGCAAGCTCAACATTGTGCATTTTTGCATTGTATAAAAGTCCATATTTGACATTATAGTTAGAACAATCCAACAACAACGCACTAAAATGATCTCATAAGGTGCCAAATGGTGTAAAGCAATTAACATATGAGTCAAAAATGACACATGAACAAAGACAGTGATGTGTCATAACATGGATGTGTGAGTTTGGGTATTTATGCGGCTGAGAGAAGAATTCTCCTGAGGAATACATATGTGCTGGAGCCAATATTATTTACATTCCTCCTCCCTCCTGAATGCAGCGCAGCCCCTGGCAGCAGCTATAGCATGTTGGTCTCAGCTGACAATTCCAAGAAAACGTGTCAAGTCCGTTTGACTCGCTGCTGGACACCAAAACCCTTGCTGTGTTTGAAAACGAAAAATTGACTCTTACAGTGTGTCTCTGAAAAAATGTCATTTTATAGATGAGCCAGAGCAGAAATGTGATTTTATATTTTTGCATTATAGAGCATAATAATCACCAGATTCAATAGAGATGCTTGAATTGAAATGGTTTTACACAGTTGTACCTCACAATAATAAAATTAAGAAATAAATAGCAATTCAGGTCATTATTGAGTCACTGCAAATGACACCAGCATAAAAAAGGCACTAAAGGTCAAATATAATGTATTTTCCAGAAACATGAATACTTGATTTCTGTCTTTGATTTTCTCTTAACGTCTTAGTTAAATATTGATGTGGGCCTACTGAATTTTTTAAACAGCATATTTAACCCATCACAAGCAGTGAGTCAGTCATGGATTTGAAATGCTCACAGCGGTGGGTTTAGGGTGAACAAGAAACATTTATCTTTCAAAGGCTGATGAGTTTGTGTAAAGGTTAGCAAGCTCCAGAACAAACAGGATTTGTACGGTTACAGCCCAAGTTCAACTCTTGCCACTGTTATGGTTTCTATGATGTCACCCAAGGCCCGTTAGACGGAATTTTCAATAGGGAAAAAAGTGGTTAAAATCTGATTTTATGGTGAAACTTTTCTAAATAATAAAAAAAAAAGCTAAGCACTAAAAGTGAAAATGGTCTCAACTTTACTAAACTGATTCTGTGATTCTGTGAGGTACAAACCATTTTTTGCACAATCAAATACTATTATATACTATTTTTGCACTGTGTCAGTAGTATTATGTTTTTTCCCCATATTGCAACAACTACATTATTTTACTTAAACTCAAATTCAAGTAGTGTAGTACACATTAAGATATGACATACCAGGTGCTTCATGAAATGATAGATTAAACCACTGAACTGCTCAGAGATCAATGACCACGTGATTTATAAAACAAAACATATATTAAAGTAGTAGACATTCCTGCATACAGGGTTTGAGAGTTAAAACTCTTCAGAGACTCTGCCTTCGAGAAAAACATTCAAGATGGAAAGTGTGTCTTTAAAAATATATATATACATTGATTATACTCACAATAATAAAGTTATTGCTAAATAATAAAGGTAACTGTTTAATTCATTCCCCACACAGATGTGTAACATTAGTCAAAGTCCTTGAGTAAAGACATAGTTCACAGTTTTACTGAATAACTTTAACGATTAAACCGTTGAGTCCATTTAATATTTTGACTAATGAATTTTTTTTCTCATGTTCAGTTAACAGATTTAGTTTTATGTATTCAAAACATTATGTTGATGTAGCTACGTTGGTGTTGCCTCAAGACAGCATGAACTTGAGTTACTAAATGCAGAGGAACTAGTAATTTACTGTGTATTAGGCTCCCGACAGCAATGTTATTATAATTTCCACATACAGATGAAACCATGTATCAAACTTCGATGGTCATTTGATAATTTGATTAAAAAGCTGATCAGTGGGTGTCATTAGACATTCAAACCTTTTGCCATGTGTTGGTTCTATTTTCAGTGCTCAACATTGTTCATTTTAATTTTAATATAAATGCACTGCGGAATTTTTTATATTTTTTTGTGAGGTACAGGTAGAATAATTTTTCGAGTCAAGAAACTCACTGAAAGGGGCTTGAATTCCTATCAACACATCTGTGCAAGTAATGATATTCAAACACTACCTGCTAATTTGGCTAACCTTATGACATGCACAGTACCTCACAGCTTCACAGATGCATGATTCATATCATTCATAGCAGAGCGGAGTAGATTGTGGGTGTGAAAAAAAAAAGTTGAAATACGAAATACAGTGCACGAGGTTCATTACTGAGCAAATTACATATTCAGCAATACTACTGAAACTGAGGTACTCTGTGAACCGTATGAGACGCTACAGTATATACTGTATACTGTATCTGTCTACATGCTGCCTGGAATTTTGAATAAAAGAAAAACATTTAAATGTATAGAGGTGCAGAAAGAAAGACTTGTATTTAATGCATTCGTCTGAAATGACCTAAAAATCCCTGACAATGCAGGCTGCGATTTCAGTGGAGCGCAGTGATAATGGAGATACATTATGCTTTTACAGTATTTCCTAAAGGTATATAATTCATGTAATAGTGCAAGGATGTGAAAGAGCAGAGTGCATGTGCAATGCATGCCATGTATTACACTTTGAGGAAGACCTTCTATAATTGATGGCAGTTCGAGTCATGGCAAAGAAAGCAAAATGCCGTGCAGGTTCTGGTTTCGCTCTTTGCTAATAATAGAACTTTAACAAACAAAGAACAAACTGGAGATCTGGGGCAGGCGAATCACTTTGGCATTGGCGCGTACACGTTTAATTAATTATTCAGGAGTGGAGGTGCTTGCAGCGCTATATAGTTCATAGTACTAACATGTGAGTGAAAAAGCTTGAAACGGAATGACGCCATTATAATCAAGTACAGTATGTGGAGTTTCAATGTATGTAATAAAGATTCCATGTCATCCAGCATTTATTTCTGTAACTTCAGGGTGTAGGTCATCTTTTCCATTCAGAGGCGATAGGGTGTATGAAAAAGCTGATTATTAGAGGCAGTCAACGTTTAGTGGCGTTTATTTTTTTTGGCCTGCAGTCATAAAAAAACCTATAACATACATGCCACTTTCAGATAAAATGTCAAAAATGTAAACGAAAGACACGCAGAAAGGGAAAGCTACACTGAACCAGGTCCGACACCGAGTATTTGCCATTAAATATCCTCCCAGACTGAGCTGGATGTATGGACACTGCCGTCGGGTGTGTGGTCACGGTCCAGCGCTGATCCACCCTCTTTCCAGTTATAGTGATTTACCCAAGTAATTTCAGCCGCCAAATCTGCAGGCAGCCGTGTGACGACGTCATGTATATGTGGATCAAAACCTTTAATGCAAAGGGGGTCCAACACAGTGGAAGCAAGGTTCACCCAGTATAGTGGCCAGTGAGTTTACTGCAGGTCGTAATATGGTTTGATTCAGAAGCCACTGACAAACCTACTTCTTATGTTTTATTATATATGAATGAAAACACCTTTTCTGTCTGCATCATCCCTCTTTGTTTGCCTGTACGTCGCGTGTGGACACTTCTTCCACTTTGAAGTAACACATGAAATGGTTCGTTTTTGTTCTGAAGCAAAATGATTGAGACAGTCTGTTTTCTCAGGGTGTAATAAGATTGACTCGGATGACACACCCGCTTCATCAGAGTAATTGCCCTGTCTTGCAACTGTGCCACACGGGGATTTGTAAGAACCCAGGGGACATCAAAGCCAAGCGTCGTCTGCTCATCCCTATACACGGCGCCTCTTTAACATCCCGTCTTATAAAAACACTGGTCCGGCTTAATTGACTTGGCCCCATCTTGAGTAGCTCCTCTATATTACTGAAACCTAAGCTGCTTGTGAATGTCATGAAGCAAGTCGGCAAGGCCCAGGGAGAAAATATTCCGCGACAGCTCCTCTCCCTTGAGAACTTATTGTTCTTCCAACAGCCCCACAGACTGAGAACGGAACATTTGGATGATTAAAGGGATTTGGTGGTGTGCTGTGTCATATTTCTGTAATCTCCCAGATGATGGATTAGGGGTCTGCCCTGTCATACTCCCATAATCTGGCCCTAGTGACATCTGTGTGTGAATCTCGGTTGCCTTGACACCCGCGCCGCCTTCCCAGAGGCCACTGCTGCACCAGAGGAGCCGCATTCACAATTTGATCCAGTGAGACAGATTCCTGAATATAACACCATCACATGAGCAGCCCATAGGCAGAGAATACCTGGCGCTTATCTCCTAAACCACAACCGTGATGTTTAAATACTCTATTTTTCGCCTCTCCTCTATCATTTTTTTTATATATTAGAAAGATGGGGGTGCTAATAAAGGAATAAAAACTTTATACATCAAAATATTTTTAAGCAGAATAGTATCGCCGCCATCGTCACCATGCACATTTTCACCTGACAACTGTGATCCCGCTTGAATGTCTCACAGGATTTTGAATGTGATATTAAAATTAATAAGGTGAAATAGAGCCTTGGCCTTTGCCTTTTAAGTGGGTGTCATCACTTCTTGACAGGTCTTCATAAGGATGTAGAAAGTGAATGAGGGAGAGAGAAATAGAAAAAGGGGACGGAGGGGATGAGGCAGGGGAATAGCTTTCCACTGCTGGCGCCCCTAACAATAGCCCTGTCATCTCCCTCCAAAGAGCAGATGCCCAGGTTCCCGGTGGCATCTCCAGAGAGAATGTCAGGGGAGAAATAAATCTCCCAGCCAATTTATGTGGGGAAGGTGAACTTTTTACTAGCTTTCCATGGCAAAGGAAAGAGGGAAAAATCACTGACACCTCGGAGTGTAGATTTTCTTTCTTCTCCCCTAGTTGACATGGCATTTTTATTCATTGGACCTCCAGAATGCACTCTTGTGCAACGTATGGGTGAAAGAGAGTCAAAAACAGTCCATGTGAAACTCCCCCGACAGCACAACGGGGAAAAGTGAGGAATGTTTCTTTTTACATGAGAGCTTGATGCCCTGGTTATCAATTGGCTTTTTTTTTTTTTTTTTATCCCATTAGAGACAAGCTGTAAATATTCGTGTAAGTGGCTGAAACAGCACATTATCTATTTGCTGAACGAACATGTGACCCCTCGCACAGGTTTTATTTCCATTACAAGCATCTGCAGTAGCTATAATGTGGCATTTACCTCAAGCAAACAAAGAAACAAAAAAACTCTACTAGCAAAATGCAGTATTGGTTTATTTTGTTTATTTTTTCTTTAGAATATGAATTTTATATTTTACATAATTCTGACCCTTAAAACCTATTGTAATTGTTAACATTAATCTAAACAGTTAACGATGGTTACATATTTATTGCTTTATTCATACCTGCTCTCTACAAAGAAGTTTGGGGGGGATCCAAGAATCCTCTATAAATAAAAGGATGAGAGAGAAGAATACAGCGTTACCAGAATATTGAATGGGTGAATCAACAGTTTTATCTCAGAAATGCCACATGGAGGATGCAACCCAGAAAAAAATGTAAAAATTGTCAACCTGGTGCAGATATGTTAGCAGCTGGGGGGCTTGACTTGCTCTAAACTAAAACATCTGCACGGTGACAAGTTTGCACGCTCACAATGAAAACTCTGACGCGCTTCTGTTGATTTGGCATATTTACCTTCTTAGTTTAACGCGTAGGAATTAGATTTGCTCAGGAGCACAGCTGCGGCTGATGGAGATGCCATTGTAACTCATAGAGAGTGTTTGCATTGCTAACATGCAAAGTCCTCGACGTGAAAAACACAAATGCTGTAGATACACTGGGGAAGGTTTGATTCAAAACGCACAGGAGTTCCCAAGGTCCATTTACTTAGAGGCAAACTGAACAGGTTCACACTGCAGAGGGCTGCGACCGCTTTTACTTGATTGGTGAGGACGAGATTTTGCACTTAAGTTTATAACTCTCAGGTGTCACTGGGCAGCGCAGTGAAGATATTTGGACACGTCACTACAGTGCATGACGGTATTGAAGTAGAGAGAAATTTTAATGAGAAAAAACGCTTCCTCATCTCCCTGGGTGATGACTCAGTGGCAGTCAAAGCTAAAAAAGAACGTGGTAGGGGAAAAAAAATGCTGTTGTTTATTTTTCTTCCCTTGCGATTTCAATTAATCTGGCTTCTTAGCCTCATCACGTGGGGCGAAAGTCCAGAAAAATCCAGAAAAGCCATTAATCAGCGTGACACTTGCAGAGATCAAGTGTAAAGCTGGTTACGAAGGAGGTCTCATTCGCTTCCATCCCGTTTCGTCTGTCCTGCTTGCTGGAGTTTCCCGGTCCTAAGGGAAGCCTCCCAGCTAACGCCGCATTCGCTTGGCGTGCGGATCTGTCGTGTCGGTTACCAGGCAGTGTTCGCATTCATTTCTGTGTCTGTTGCGGCGCATTGTGAGGTGGCTCCTTCTCGGCAGGATGTCAGCTTCACTTATAACGGTGTACAGGAAAGTAACAGAATCTGCCAAGGCACTACCCCGAAAAGTCCACTCTCCTTCTGTTTTAATGAGACCGGGCCATAAACAGACACATCACCTCCACTATCTTGGCAAGAGGAAACTCATTAGTATGTGCATAAAACATAAAGTGGCAGCGAGATGTACAAATGGTAAACCGTCCCTCCAGCCAAGGTGGTGTTATTATGCGCATATCAGTCATTCATTGACCAGTATTTTGAATGTATAGTATTCAAATGTATGTGAAGCTTCCTTTTATCACAGCTCCTTCCTTTCACCTTCTGAGACTGCCCATGTGAAACCGGGTTTTGCTTCACCTGTTCAACATCATGGCAGCATGTTTACAATGACCCGGACGCTGTGCGGTGCCTTAACGCGGGTTACACTGTAGATCAGGATGACTGGATATTTTTCTGTTTTTCTTTTTGTTAGTTTTTTTTTTTGTTTTCACATCCCCACAACACTGCAAGCCAAGGAAGCAGAGCTGTCATTTCCAACAACAACACAGATTACAGTCAAGGATATTTTCAGTAATTTCAGTTTAACCAATTGGAAATATTATATATATATATATTTTCTCAACTGTATTTGTGTACTTACACATTCGATCATTTTATGTGCTTAAAATTGAGTGCAAAATTTAACTTTACCATGTCACAAAATGTACAGCTAATTTTTGTGGCTTTCATGTGCGTATTGTCTCTGTTCCTTCATTGTGGTGTTCGTCAGGTGTGGTGCTGCCGGGAGCACAGAAGCTGCGGGCTTTGCGACTTCTTTTCCTCCAAAAGTAGGGAAAGATTAACATAATCCAGCTGTGCTTCTTTAACATTTTTAAAGTGCTTTAAGATCCAGTCATTAGTAGAGCGCATATTGTGCAATAGAAGCAATAAAAACACATGTAATGTTCAAAATGTGTGGTAGGTTGATTGATTCACAACATGAATCAACCATCCCACCTGTCGAGGACTGTTGCGTACATCTCCTCCTGTTCTCAATTACTCTCTTCTGTCTTAGCTTTTCTCTTCTCTGTGTGTTTGCATTGCTACGCTGCTGCATGTACGCAGTGTGGATAAAAGCACGTGCCAAAAGTGTGATGTATTCATATATGATAGATCATTAAATTGCACAGCGCTACTAGGAAGTTGCCGTCATCACCCAACAATATAAGGCAAAAACATCGGACACACAGTGGCCAACTTATATCAAGTCCATGTGTGTCTTTGCATAAAGCAAGTGCTTTTAGTGTTTAATGTCATTTAAAAGAGGAACAAAATGAACCCAAAACAATCTAAAAGGAACAAAAATTTACATAAAGGACACATCGACTATAAATGATATTATGCCCCATTTGTAGAAATACCGTGTTTCCTTTAGTCTGGGAGGAAAGGTGGTGGGGAGATTCATGGGGTTCATGGGTTAAATAACTAAAAGTGATTGATTAAAATTGAGAAAACAGCATGTTCGGGGTCGGGGTCAGACAAAACATACAATGAAACTTAACTTCTACTAAACACACTTTTGTGTAGTGCAGCAATAGGATTTCCTTTGCCTGAGACTAAGATTCCTACAGAAGCACAAACACGAGAACCACATTTCCAAAAGTAAATGGTCCAGATTTATACTTACATGTTATGTAATTTAGTTGAACTAATCCTTTGAAATGTGTGCATGCCCAGGTTTATTGTGCCCTGCTTTGCATTTGTCTCCTCTATATTTGTGTAATGTTGCAAACATGGAATTCAGTCAATATTCACTGAACACTGGAGGCATATTATAGACTAACCACAATAAATGTAGCGAATTTGTTGTGCACTGCTTTCTTCAGCTCACTATTTTAATAACGGCATTGCACTCGGCTCAATGTCACATCCTGCTTTGCCGAGCAATTTGTTTTAATTCAAACAGCGTTTATTGCCTCCTGGTGACACACTTTGGGACGTGGTTAATATCTGTGTATTTGTGTGTGTGTGTGGTTGGGGGGTTCGTATTTGAATAAACATTTTATGTGAGCCCATTTTGTGTTGCGTCTCTCTCTGTGTGTGTGTTTCTCTGTGTGTCTGTGGGACCGAGCCGTCCCCCGGACATGCCAAGGGGTGGCTCGGGTGATAGGATCCACTGCTGCTGTCGGCCATCCTTCTGAGATAATGTCATAATGGGGGGGACAGCTGGCAGCTTCGTTTCCTGTCGGCGCAAATTTTCTACTACATCAATAATGAGCGCCACAGCCCAGCCATGAGCGCCACGGCTCAGTAGGCACATGACTGTATTCTCATGTGTCCTCTCGTTCTTTCTCCTTTCTCCTCATCTCTGTGGCCCCCCCCTCACTCTTTTTACCATTCCCAATTTATCTTTATTCTCTCTTCATCACTCTGGTTTCCTCACCATTCCCGTTCTCATTCATACGTGTTGCTCTGCATATCTCTTCCCCCAACCCAAATCTGTTTACTCTCATGTTTATTCATATTTCCAGATGCCCTTAGATGCTAAATGAAGAATAAAAGCAAGTGAGGTTTACAGTATCTCAAAATAGGGCAACAGCTCGATTATTAGAAGGACTTTTTTGGCTACTTAGTACATTTAGTAAATATTGTGATGAATAAATACAATGAAGCTCTGATCAACAGACAGATGATATCACCTCTGTTTATATTTTTCGCTAGAAGGCCAGTTAGTTTTTCCATCACCTAAGTGGAAAACAACCAAAATGGAGAAAATTACTAAGGATACTTGAAAGCCATTAAGAAAATGAGCCACTTTTATTTGAATTTAAATTGTGTTGCTTTTGGCATGCTTGTCTAATCTGCAATTTTCTTGCTTTCCTAATATAATTTTGCTCGATTTTCCCCCTGTCTTTCAGAGTATGCGGCGAATAATAAAATACCAATAAAAACTCCCGTGTCCACTTAAGGTACATGTGTAACAGTAAACTTTAGTTCGGTTTTCTAAGTGCTCTGTATAAATACAGGCTATGAAAATGACAGGCAGGTAAAATCCGGAGGGTGGGCGAGTGTGACTCCTGACATGTTAGAGCATCGCGGACCAATGGGTGGCATGACAGTGTGACACTTTATTGCGGTTCAGGATTTCACGAAAACACATCAAAGCGCAGCGATATGCCATAGAAGCTGTCTTTCAAAGAGTGGGCGCAAAATCCAAGGACTGGTGGGACTCCAGTGTTTTTCACTGCAGAGAACTTCATGCATGTCAGTGTAAAAAACTGAAAATAATTCTGCCAAGATGTTCAGCGACATATATCTTATGTGTACATATATCTGAGAAAACTGTCCAAACATGAATAGGAACTGGTATTAAATGATGTTCCCAGGCAAATAATATGTTGTTATTGTCACAAATCACTATGTGTGTTTCTTTATTTGTACAGTTGAAATAAGTATTGTCATCAGTGTTAATCTGAGGTGCAAGTCCATCCCTCCATCCGTTGTTTAACCTCATGTCCTGTTAAGGGCAGCAGGGCTGCTGGAACTGATCCCCGCTGTCATTGGGCGAATGGCAGATTACACTCTGGACGGGTCACCAGTCTGTCTCAGGCAGGTGGACATACACAAACCGCATACTAACAGTAGAGGACCGAAGAAAAGAAACGAAGCCCCAACAGAAAGGCTTTAGTCTCGTGGAAGAATGTGCTGCAAAATTCAAATACACAAGTAAAAGTACAGACGAAGGTTACAACATCAATTTGGTGCCGTTTATTCCTTTTCTTTATGAGCTTCCCCCAGTTTTACAAAGTAATAATTTCTATATTTCTCTTTTCAGCACTTTGCAAGTTAGTTTTAATGTAAGATTTTTATATAAAAATGCACAATTAAAGCTGGTCTTTACTATCACTTTGAATCATTTCAAACACAGTATCACCCCTTTCAATACAAGCGTCCAAATGAAATGATTATGTGAAGAATCCAGGTCTGCTCTATTATGCTAAGCATTGATGGAACAACATAGGCTGGCATTACTTGATCAAACTGTTAGTTACAGTTTTTCATCATAAACGTGCTAGTGTCCTGCTGCTAGAGCTCGCCTGCTGTTAGATCTGTTGTTGCTGCAGATTGTGGTGGGACTTTGAACATTTCAGCAAACAGTGCAGAGCAGAAGGAGAGGAAGCCAGCCAGAACCTGCTGGAACCAATGGTGGAATTATCTGGAGTCAAACATCTGCTGAGTTAGAATATAGCCGAGCTGCCAATATTTTTGACTAATGTTTCATTTGATATTGGAAACCAGGCAGTGATGTGGTCCACTGCTAATATGATGGATATACTTCCCTGATCACAGCTACAATATTGCATAAAACATCTCAGTAACTTTGGGTGGATTCAATTACACACATTGCGTATTTAATTTTACTGATTTCCTATTTTCTGTACTTTATAATTCCTTCAGTTGTGTAGCACTAGCGTTGTAGTGGTGACTTAATTATGGTTTCGTAGCCAGTTTGTTTCATTTTCGTTCTTAATTTGATTTGCAACACAAAACAACAACATATGTCCGCTCTTTACATCCTGATGAAACGCTACTGCATACACTATTATTCGGTTATGATGGTTATCAGTCTTCTTTAAGTTTAATATAAAGTCACAAGATATGTTATCTTGTCACGATCAGCTACACAATGAATTCAAATGCATTTTCCTTTAACACAAAGTCAAATCTTTCCACTGATATGAAGACTTGAAGTCTTATATTCAATTTAGCAAACCCTAACTGTTGAAGCACACTGCCGAGAAATTTGAACATTTACACAACCGGCTATGCATAAACAGTGTAATAATAACAGCTACTCCAGGGTGCCACATTGTGTGATTTCAAACAGCATTTTGCAGCCATGAATGAGACAAATCATCACAGTACGATGGCAGTGAAAACCCTCTTAACAATTTTGCATAATTTTCTAAGACACTCAACATGAACATTGTGCTTTTGTCATTTATTTTGCAAGTATATGCTGTTTCCAGCCTCACTGTCATTAAAGTAAATTTGAAAAAAAAAGAAAAAAAGAAACTGAAGCAAGCGGTAGTTGATACTTCATCTTCGGGTGAAATGTGTGACTTCAATGATTTTTACAAGCCTTAAAATAAACAGCAGTTTCTGCAAAGGCATGGAAATATAATAATTAAAGAATTTGGCTTTTTATATGTGTCTGAAGAAATCACCATGGCGATGGTTATCTGAATACAGGAGGACATGACCACACCATCGGACCACTTAGCAAGCAAGTCAGAGATAGGTGATTCTTGGCTCCCTCTCCTCCTTGTAATTCGGTTACCACTAGGCTGTCATTTAGCTCAGGCAGACTGACAGGGCTTTAAAAGTAAGGAAGAAACTGCAATTACCCTGGGGGAAAATGCAGTAAAAAGGTAAGAGCCATCAGAGCGCTTTCATGTCTAAAACACAGGAAGTGAAGGAATCGCTCCGTGTTACACATCAGTGAGGCTTCAAGACAGTGTCCTCAATCTTTGTTTCCTTTCTTTTTTTATATTTTTTTTGTTTCTCATATAGCCCGATGCGTTGAATTTTGAGGCTTTCAAATGTGATGAGGCTTTTGCAGCATCGTCAGCTGACTGATTTTCATGTACATGGGTCAAATACAGCCACTATCTACAGTGGCTTGTTCAAATGCAGAGATCAATCTACTCGTAAGCAGAAATTTTGTCAGTTTGATTGTGTGTAATAATTAGTCATATAATTCATCATTACATAGTTTTACATATATTTTACAGGTGCTGATAAAGGCTAAATCAGTAAGACCCAAGATGTTGGGTGAACTCTAATACCTAAAGAGAATGAAAATAAGGAAGAAAAGTGTTTTTGAGTCATTGGTTTCAGTATGTTCTGAGTGTGTTAATGGGCAGAATATCAAACCAACAGGACTCTTGTCTGAAACTGCTCGATAGTAAGTAAAGAAGACATTTGTGATTAATGATACATCTATAAAATCTATGAAGTCATTAATGTAATTGTATTGTAATATTATTAAACCCCAACTCTGTCATTACTCAAGCTCATAGTGACGTGAACAGTGTTTTTTTTTTATAAATTTTTGTTTGCTGATTTGTAATAGAAATTCCTAGTGTGAATTTGTTTACTGCAATTGAGGTCTTGTGTCTGTGCACCTGGGCCTGTTTAGCTTTAAATTTGTAAAAAAGCAGTTTCCAAATAGTTTTTTCTAATAAAATCCACCCAACTAATACAGAATAAGAGGAACAACTTAGCTCGTTTGGTTTCTGATTGTATAATACCAACTAAATCAAGGCAACACTTTTCCATGCAATTTTCTAGTAAAATCAAATCTTTTGAAGTTATTTGAAGTTACAAATGTACCTGCTTATTCATTTACTTACTGTTGGAGCAACAATAAGGTTTAAGTGAGAAATTCAATGATTAAACAGTTTGTAGCATCGCTACATCATGAGTCTGTAAAAGAGGGCAGGACGACTGAAGAAAACAAATGGTTCAAATAATGTAAATAATCACAGTGATGCACCATTTGAATCTGCCACAAATAGCAATTGCAGTTGATTAATTAGAAAAACAAAGGCTTTTGTTGTATTAACATGGATTTAAACTAGGACAGAAACAAGAAAGGACATAAAACGAAACCTAAATTAGTCTCAAACCAACCGATGATGCTGTGAAATGGTTTGTGTGTGTGTATGATTGTGAAAGATAATGAACTTTTCTGACCAGAAATCCAAATTCAGTCTTTTGTAAGCCTGACAAGGTCTCGAGGGTGTGAAAGTAGGTATTAGTATTCCAGTGGCCTATAGAATGATCATGCCCATAAGACGGGCAGTAATAATGAATTTCTGTATTTCTCTAACATCCATAAAATAATTTCTCTGTGATGCCATTTCAGAAAGATAAGTTGCTCTACCAAGGACAAGAGGCATCCCTAAGGTCTTTATTTCACAGTTCCAAATTTCAGACACCCCTCACCATCCATTGTCCATTTTGAGTGCTGCATAGCCACAGTTCTGATGTTAGGGGATGTTTTAGTTTGTAGTCAGGTTAGAGGCTGCCAGTTATTTTACATCCCTCAGTTTAATATTCTGCTGGAGTACATGCCAGGATACGAATTGAGCTTGCTTCTGTAAGCTTCGTTTGTCTGCGGACTCTGTTGGGGAGTTCTGGCTGTCATTAAAACGTACTGTAATTATGTGTAAGGAGAAACAGGTCAGAGGAGAAAAAAAAATGAACATACTGCATGTGCATCTATTTAAGTGCTGAACATCCACTCGCTTTGACTGAATGAACGATCGATTGTCAAATGTGCAAAGACAGCAAAAGTCAGTCCGCTATCTGCTGGCGGGCTGAGCGTTGCTATCAGCCAGGCGAACTCTGGAGTGCTAGTTTGGGCTGACACTTGACTTGGCTGGAAGTATTGTAGCAAAATGCCTACGCGCCGCAGCTCAACTCTTCATTGTCACTAAGTACAAAAGCTATTTTTTAAAGACATGACATCTACTAAAGTGTGTTTACTTGAGTCACTGTTCTATCTGATGTCTCTTAACAACATGTCTGTTGTGTCTGCAGTCTGCCAGCTCATTAGTCAGCTAGTCAGCTGGAGGACAGGCTTGTCAGCCTTATCCCAACATTTCTTTGAGCTGAGAAAATTAAATTATGACAGCAATTTTACCTCCAAATGCACAATACTGTCAACGCGCAACTTTGTGTAACTTAAAAGCCTGAGAAAAGTGCTTTGATTTTTTTGTGTTGGAGGCTTTTCGTTCATCCCCATTGAGCAACTGCAGCTCGTCACATAACAGTAATGTAAAAACAACTTAAACGGCGCCGTAAATCACAGAAAGTCACTTCTCTGCATTGGGAAGTTTGCACACTTGAGAAGCTAAACACGGCAAAACATCTGCCACTATTAGAAAGTCTTAGAAAATTAAAAGTGAAACACATTCGATGGCATGAGATCATTACATGAGAAGCCATTTCTTTTCTAAAAACAGTAACATTTCTATTTTTCTAACTGGAAATCAAAGTACAAACTAGACAGAAGAAGTTTAAATAACATTTGGATTTCTTTTAATCAGATTTCCTCTGAGTTAAATAATGTAGATAAGAGTGGGATGATGACACATCCTTAAAGCTTTGCATTCCATGCTAATTGCTTTTATCGTGTCCCCGATAGATGTGTACACTCTTAACTGAATAAGACGAAGGACAAGATAAGAGAATAAGGTACATATGAGAGAAAGAGAAAAAAATAAAAATAAAATAAGAGGAGCTATGAGAACAATGTGGACATGTGGTGGGAGACATTGACAGGGAGCCTGTCAGTGCACGGGAACATATTACTGCGGGATCGGACAGAGAGCTGGTCAAAGTGCACCAGGCTGGGGTATTTCACTGTTCAAAAATTCTGTCAGGTTTCGATCCCCACATGGACGACCCCCCTCACCACCACCACCACCACCACCACCCCGCACTCCGGTTGTGTAACCTCATCTGTTAACAGAAGTGCTCTGAAATCCTGCAGTGCCCCTGTCGAAAACTCCTCAGGTGGTGCAAGAGTCATTTTATGGTTTTGCAACTGCAATATTAAAAAGTGATGTGTGTCTGAGAGGACGATCATTCATGCCGCGAATCTTGATAGTAGATCAAGCAGAGTTTCTGTTATTTGCATTGACACTTTTTAGTACAGTATTTTGACATAGTGGTGTGACATTTACACTTTTTTGTGTTTGCAGACCTATTCTTTGCATTTACGCACTGAACTATTCATCCACTTGAACTGAAACTGTGCTAAAAATAACTCAAGTGGGATTGTTCTTTGCAACGAGGGGCCGGCACGTGAATGTGTGTTTGTACACAAGCACGACGAGTGTCATTAGTGTCCATGTGTCTGTGCTTGTGGTTGCGTGCACATTTTGTGTTCATTGGTTGTGCCGTTTGTGTCTGTTGACGTGAAGAAGATGAGGGGGTGCAGCAGTAATTTCACTAAAGGCAATTTGAATATTGTTGCTCCATTACAATAGCAATCACCAAGAGCCACCTGATGAAATATTTATCAGGGATTTGAGGATTCAGGCGGTTTTAATTACCATTTGCTAAACAGGCGTCTCACAAGGTTTACCGAGGTGCCATCGGTCCCGTCATTCAGTGTTTGCTTGTCTCTGCTCACAGCGACATGTTTTGCTCTGTTTTCAGCGAGCATTATGAGCAGAACAACACAGTAAACTAACAATGCAAATGTGTTGGTTTTTGTCCACGTTAAACCATCAGTCTGGCTTCTCAGGCAAACGCTTCTATTTCCTTAATGTATAGAAGTCTGTAATGCGCCATGGTGTAAAAGGTCGGTGCAGTAAGTTTGGTGGAGAAGCGTCCACTAAAGAAACTTTGCAAAAAGCACGACTGTATGGATGAGTGTTCCAGGAAACACAGCCGCGTCGCACAGACAATATAGAGAGTGGGCAGCTGCAGCAGTGGCTGAATTACAGTGTAGAGGCACATGATTATAGTATAATATACAACCAATGACTTCAAGGTAAAATATGACACTGGAAATGCAAAATGAGACTAACAATATGGAAAAAAAAAAGAAGTTCATCCACTGCAGCCTGAGTTAAAGGATAAAACTGAAGCGGATGATAAAATGGGTTTTGATTGGTGAGATTTAATAAATGCCATGCAATTCTGTTCTAATTTCACTGTCCTGAAGTAGTTCGGAAACTGGGATGAATATATAGAAACACAGATGGATGATGCGTGAATTCAGAGTCTTTTCCTACAGTAGGTAATTGCATTTCTTGTATCACAGTAAATGAAGTCAGGTGGAACCGACATGAGACGGCGCTTCTTGTCAGACAATGGCGGTGATCAAAAAGAGGTTGTTTGCCACAAATTCCCTGAATTCAAGATGACTACATTTCCTGGTTTCATTTGCATCGCTCTCATTGGAATTCAGACTGGAGATGTTCTTGCCTCGGAGGAACTGTCTGGTCAAGGTTTCTCAGTGAAAAGGTTCTCCCTTGAGGGATTTGCTCTGCCGCGAGTGTATGCAAAACTGTCCCCTCTGGGAACGCCTGTAACGACCTGGATTTTCCCACGATTACTTAAGCCCTATGGCTAATTACCTTTTCAGATGAAAACATACGCCTCCTCATTAATTCAACAGTCCACAATCTATCATAATTACTGCCAAATAAGTTGTTGTTTTCGCTTTAATTTAAATTAGTGGCTGTGATTCTGGCTCAGTTATACAGCACAAAATGGGATTTTAAAATATGAGTACCAGCTGTAAAGTTTCTTTAATGTACACTAAAGTCAGATATGTAAAGTTGAATCGTTTGCAACAATATGGACCGGAACGATAGTTTTCGGTGTTACAGTAAACTGTATGGTTCAACTTTATAAATCTAAGTCATATTTGGCATTAGATTTCTAAACTCTTTATGCTAATTCATTCACCAAGAGACCAAGGGAATGACTAACACACAGTATTTTGCCAAACATTAATTAAATGAGCAGCCCTTTCACACATTTCTGAAGAAAATGTGTTTATTTTTGATCTGTTATAAAATAATTTGTAAAAAAAACTTCCTGACCTTACTTAAACTTTTACAGTCAGACAAGGGTATATTGTCTTACGAGAGCCAAGAAAGAAGGAAGAAAAATCATTAACCGTGAATGCCACATGCTGCTAGGAGATGCTTCTCATTGTTTGTTTGCATCATCGACTACCCAGCATTGTTAAAAGGCCATCTGTGTCCGAATGTTGTTGAGGCGGCACGTGGTGAGGCAGGATGGGAAGCAGATAGGAAGAAGGTCTGCGTATCAGTTCTGGCTGCTGCCCAGCTCCCTTTGACATGTCTTATTAGTCAGGTCTTTAAAACCCTCTGCCTGCCTTTCCAAGCACACTCCTCCCCAATATCCCTGATTAAAGTGCGACTGACTCTCCCAGCGTAGAGCCAAGTTGGCCACACAGCGTTTATGTTGGGTCATGCTCATTACTCAGACACACTGCCAGTGCTGCCACGGCGGGAAGCTGCACATAATGCAAGACGTTACCAGCCAAGAGATTTGAGAAATTTGAATTCATTACGGGACAGCAGAAATGAAACCACTACAAACTACTCTCCTTTGACACAACCTGTCATTCTGCCTTCTTAATCTGCATTTGGGCTCACTACAGTGGCTGCAGGAGATTTACTGTATGAACACAACGGAAGGCTGTTCAGTTTTATTCGTTAAGCCATGAAATGACATCAGCATAGATAAACATAAGAATAAAAAAGCCTGCTAAGGGATACCATAGCTCACAGATGAATTGTGTGTTTTAGAGACACTATTCTATGAAATATGGCTCTAAAAATCACATTCCTTTTGCCGACATTTGCACCTGTATTGTACAAAGGTCACATGATCACACAAGTAAATATGAATATACAAAGCAGAAAACTTTGCTCTGTGTCGGTGTGATTTTAAGCTTATGCCTGACAGTTTTGAATTGAGTTCCTAACCTAATCCAGAGATGCCAGTTGTAATCTTAAATTTTGGAGAGTGTGGATCAAACAATTGTGTAACACTATCCAAGGTTTGGTTGCTATTAGAAGACATGGCCTGTGGGTGTTTGTGCAACAAGTGTGGGTCGTATTGTTGTCTTTCTGACTGTTACCAGTCCCATAAAATGCTTACAGCCACCACCACTACTTCACCATCACCAAGTTTGTTATAATTTTTATATTAAAATTAAAATATACATCCATCATCTAAATTAAAATTACAACTCATTTCATCAGGGAGAAAAAATAAAGTTAAAAATGAAAAGGCATTGCAGAGCAAGACAGGCTGTTTATTCCACAGTACATGATGTGGTGTGTGTGTTTACCTTTTAACATTTGTAGAATAAAGATTTTCAGTATGTGGGCAGTTTTTAGAAAGAAGGAGAAACAGACTCATGACATGACTTGAACAATCAGTGTTTAATAAACACAAAAAAGATGTCTGAATATGGCAAACAGATACAGCAGGAGCATCCGATTTAGGAACTTGTGTGTAAACACCTGATTTTGTGGCTGGTAATAAATGATTATTATTTTAAAAGTCCCTCCAACTTTCCTCAGGCTTGGAGGAAGCGACTTGGTCAATTATTAGAAAGTTTCATACTAACAAAAATAAATCCAGTTCACATCAGTCCTTTTCTAGATGACTTGACTTGGGTGAATGAGAAGATTCTAGTAACACTGACTATAACTACGTGTGTTCAAGCTTTATCATATCAGTGAATGGTGAGTTTATCTGTATTTTATCTCCCATAGATCATGACAGCGGAGGTCGTGTCCAGGGTGAAACACCTTTTTGTTGTTGCTGCTGTGATCACATGAATGTGTTTGGAATTGTGTAACACTAGCCACCATCTGGTTGCCATTGTAAGACTTGGCCTGTGGGTGTAAATGCAAAAAGTGTTTTTAAGATTATGATTAGGATTAAGATGTCGGTTCAATACAGCTTTTAGGTTGGTAAACCTTAGTTAGTTTTGGATTTAATTTAACTGACTCAACATTTTCTTATCATTTCATCTTTGAATAATAGTAGATTAAGATTGTTATAACCTGAAAAGTTAAAACTCAGGGCAGAAACTAGAAAGAAAAACAGAACTAGAAATATTAAAAGTGTAAGGAACCTAAATTAGATTTTTGATTGTTGGAATTACACCCTTGGCTGAATCCTGTATTCAAGCAGTCATTTAGTCATTGACTTGGTCAGCATAAAAGCAAACTGCAACTACAATAATCGCTTTGTCACCATTTAAGGAAATATGCCAAATATTTGATTTTGTTCTTTTCTGTCTTACTAAATTCAATATATTTAAACATTGCCATCAAGAAAACGTTTTTCGAAAACGTTTTCCAAGAGTTAAGATAGAAAATTAATTATTGAAAATACAATTAACAATGACAATAATAATTAGTTGCAGCCCTAATACACATTGACAGGAATTTGAACAACAGAAAACTCTCAAACAAGATTGAGCACATACTGTACACTGCCAGCTTTCTGTCTCATTTCTATTGTTCTACAGATTCTCAGCCTGCCTTCATTAGTTTTAGTAATTGTGTGTTGTGCTGTGTGTGTGTGTGTGTGTGTGTGTGTGTGTGTGTGTGTGTGTGTGTGTGTGTTTGTGAAAGCAAACCAGGCTGAGGAACGTGTTGAGCATTGAGTAACATTTCACGGCTCATTTGCTGTGGTCTGCAGAAGCTCCTTTACCGTACGTACTGTAGAGTGGGAGGAGGCAGCGATGAGCTATCGCTTCTTATCGATGCGTGAAGGGGGCCTCGATCTTGCACTTTCCTTCTCTGTCTTTTACCACTTTTTCCCTCTCACTTTTCCTTTCGTTTCAATGCAGCTTCCTGATTGGAGTTTTGTGTATATCTGCAAGCGTGTCCATCTGTGCCTGTGTGTGTGTGTGTGTGTGTGTGTGTGTGTTGTGTCAGAGACCTGTAATCAAGAGTCACTGCACATAAAGGGACCTCCAGTCATTAAGGAATTAGCGGGAGGCTAACGGCTTGTTTAGAGAATCTATTAGTTTAAAACGCGGACACATGGGCTCATTTTCACACACAGCTCTACAAGGGAATGTCAAGGTTGTACGTTCTGCCGCTAAAGTGAACTGACCCTTTATGACTCTACAAACACCACCTTCCTGAAAGGCCGTTTTAATCTCAGTCATAGTAGATGCAGCTCTGAAAAAAGCAGTTCGAGCATCTTTTATACATAGATACACCAATGAGCCACAACATTATTACCACCTCCTCCGGCTGTCAACTCACTGAATGAAACGAAGAGGGTATTAATTGTTGTTGCTCTGTCTAAAAGAATAACGTTTTCGTGCTAAAACATGCAGGCTTTATTACAGATGTTAACACACAGACATATGCATGCCGATACACACACACTGCGTCTATTACACTGACACGCAAAAAGACCCAGACACTCTCGCACACGCAGCTGGGAAGTCTTCCTCTCGGGATGTGCTGTCTGAAAACAAACCGATGGTGTTTAGCTTCACACCCCCTCAGACACGTCCGTGCACGCCGCTCTGCTGAAAAGCTGACTGGTGGGCTGCGTGTCACCGATGCCCACCTAGCAACATCTGTGCTGGCCACCCCCGCATGTTAGAGCTGCATACATTTGAAAGGCAACACTTACCCAGATGGGGATGTATAGTCACACACACACACACACACACACACAGTACAGTACATGCCGTTAACTACATAATGACACGAGCCCACATGTTAATCCACAATTATGCGCATATACAGTACTGTTCATATTCAAACACTGTGTACATATCTTGTATCCTATTAGCAGTATGGCGTGTTGTAAGCTGCTGTGTTTTTTTGTTTTTGTTTTTTTATGTACATAATTGGATTTATTCAGTGTGGTGTTTAAAGGGCCCCTTGATACTGATACTTCACTTTCTTTTGGTTCCAGTTTGGGTCTTATATATAAATAAATGTCATTAAACGTCCCTCTGACTTCCCTATATCAAAATATCTCTTTACTTGTAACTGAAAAATGCCTCCAGATGACATAACTTGGAGGAACCTTAAGATTGTGTCATCTTGTCGCTCACACTATGCAGTATTTTCATTGTGGTAAACCTGATGACAACAAGTACATCAATGTACATTAAATGCACAAATTAAATGTAGAAATTAAAGTCCTAGAAAAGCTGTGTTTGACCTTTAATATGAATCCATGAAGAAATGGTTATTAAGTTCTCTCTCTCTCTTTTAGCTATATTCTTCATTTGTGTATTTTAATATAACTTTCTCTCCTACTGTATCTTTTACAAGTCCCACAAAATGCTTACTCCCACCAATATTAAAACCTCCACTACTAAATCATCACCAGGGTTGTTATCATTTTTATCATAAATAAAAAAGAAAATAATTAATTCACTAAATTAGAAATTAATTTAGTTTCACCAGAAACACTGAAAAGCAAATGTTTTGTTTCAGTGATAACTGAGACTAAATCGGAAGTAAATTACAGTTGTAAAGTCATCGGTTCCCTTTTGCAGAGCAACACAGGCTGTTTATTCCAAAGTACATGATGTGCTGCGTGTCCCTGAACATTTGTAGAATGAAGATTTTCAGTATGTGGGCGGTTTTCATCAGGGAGGAGAAACACACTCATCACATCACTGCTTTTGATTGGGTGTAAACTTCACCCGGTTCAGTGGCTGTTACTAAATGACTGTTGTTGCAAAAGTCCCTCCAACTTTCCTCAGGCGGAAGAAGCGACTTGGACAATTATTGGAAAGTTTCATACTAACAAAAGTCCAGTTGCTATGACTCACCTTGCAGATGACATGACTTGGCTGACTGAGAACCTTCACAGACAAAAAATAAATAAATTGAAGCTTTTATAACACTCATAACCACCACCATCGCTTTTGAGCGTTGTTGAGTTTATCTGTCATTATTAGACTGAAGTAATAGTTTGTCAGGTCATCTACTACCTACCATTAACGTTTTCATGTCCTTTAAACAGTTTCTTTAGTCACTGGTGCTGTCTGTATTTTACCCACCCATAACTTTTCCCTCCTGTTTGTGCCTAAACTAAACCATTAGTGGTGAACCCAAAGTGAGTCTTCTAACATGTTGAGCAGGGAGATATTGGTCCATAGATTTGGTTCTGGTAAAAACAGACAACAGTTAATGAATGGTGTCAATATTCTATTGTATATGCCGCCACTGCCATGATCCCCAGGACCATCATTAATCCTAATGCTACTATTACTACAATTACTACCATAAAGACTTTAACCACTACTCCTACAATTGAAACTCCTACAATTATATATACAAATGTATTTTAGCATAGTAAATTGTGGTAACTTACTGACATGCAGTAATTACAATAATGTTACGTTAACATCTGCACTGCACAATCTGCACCAGTATCTTCAGATCACATATTCAGTTTACAGGACATTGGCTTGCCAGTTGCTTTTGCTTTTATTAAGTAAAATGCAGGTACGAATAAATAGGAAATATTATAGAAAAAAGAAATGATGTTGCAGTGGCTTCCAAAAATACAGAAAGCATAAAAACCAGAACTCTCTGCAAGGTTAGAATTATTCTCAGTGGCAGTTAGCACTTTGTGCGTCAATAGAGCTGCTATACTCAAACACTTTCAACAGCACAAACACCGAAACTTTACATCAATGCATCTCTAGGCATCTGCAAAAGGGACTAAAGGGATCCGATCAGACAATCAGACAGGGAAGTTATTAAATGAAGATATATTTCTATTAAGTGGCCCAAAAAAATAATGCTCTTAATAAACTCAAATAAGAAATAAATATTTTCTTGTTTCAAGAAGACAATCAAGACAAATAGACATATGCTGCAAACAATGACTACAGTCCTATTAAAAATGGATGAAACGAAAATCTGTTATATGCTGTGATGTTCACAGGATGGGACGAAAAAAAGAAGTTCTACTCAAAATGATATAATAACTAAGAATTCCCACTATAATAATTCCCAACAGACATACAAGAACTAAACATTAATGAGAATATAGAAAAAGTAAAAGCCTAAGCAACATTTCAGTGGGAGTCTGTTGCACCTCCTCTTCATTTTGTTATGCCTCTGTGTGCCACAATATGGTGACTTGAGAGGATCAAAGTGTTTGGCTTGGAAAGCGGCAGACTTTTGAACCGTAATGCTTCTAAAGCCCAGGGAGGCATTAGCATTGTCTGCCTGTGGCACTGTTACTGCCTCCTTAGCTGCTCATAAAAGCATGAATGCAAAAAAAGAAACACAACTTCTAAGGGACACTGGTTATACTGTAAAAAATGAATTTATGGGATTTGTGGCTCTTTTAAGAGCCACTGATGACTCCTGTTAAAAATTAAAGCTGTTATGAGGAAATAATGTAGAAACCGTCCACAGTAAAGTATCCAAACAAATGGGTCGCTGTTCCGTGGTCAGGTTTTTACAGTCTGTGGTGATCGGGCAGAGCGCGAGGTGTTACTGAACAGAAACAAATCTCTTAACAATAGATACTGTTTATTTGCACAGAACCTTTTAAAACCACTCTAACACAGGAATGTCACATTATCTTCAACTGTGAACACGAAAGCAACAGAAGTCCCATAAAGAGCCAGTTTAAGAGAAGATTTAAATGATGACTGGATAACTTAATCTCTTTAGGCAGGACATGTCAAAGCTTTGGGGCCTAAGGTCACATTGTATTCAGCCATATGGAGATAAAAATCCAGGAAGAGGCAGGATGCCAGTCATTGTCAGTGGAAGCACACGCTGGTACCGGTGGCAGGAATCCAAAAAGCATCCAGTGGTGCAGTCTAGGGAAAAAAGATTTTTTTTTTCATTTATGCTAATGTATTCTGACATGTAGGAGCTGCAATATGCAATATACTGTACCACATAGGGTCCACCTGGACCTGAACTCAGACTACACATGATACACATGAACAGCAGCGTTGGTTCGTGGGTTAGTCAGACAATGTTTTATTTATCAAACATGGCAGTCGTGCTTCTTTGAGCATCGCACCCCAGTCAGATTATGCTGTGAGCTCGGTTTCCACTTTGACTGTCCCTCACATAACCTAAATGTTTCCAGTGATTGAGCAAGAGAATGAGAAAAGCTTCCCCGCACCCCACACCCTTCCTGATTGCCAGGCTCTTACATGTCTTCTTTTCAGGAAGGGGATAATTGCTGGTGCCTTCTTCAGTCTTAAGCTGAAATACATAATTCATAAGTGCTGGGCAAGATGTTTTGCCTTTCAAATGTCCTGGTGTTTTCCTGGTACCTGATGCATTGTGACGTGACCCGGTGCTACATTTTTACACTTTCTCCTATATCATGGCTCCACCTTGATGTTTGTGTAGTTCATATGTTGAAGCAAGTGTTATGATTTAAGAGCGGAAGTTGCAGCCATATGCTGCTGTTCATCAGTGTTTGACTAACTGATCATCAGCAGGTGTGTAGACCTCTAGAAAGGTCGACGATTTGGCAGAGCCCTGGTTTTGGAGCCTTAGTTTTGTGTTAACACTTTGCCGAGAGGAAAAGACGTAAGCAATCGTCTTGGAAAAGCAATTGCACATCAATCTGCACATCAATCTGGAAACAATTTGGAGATCAACAATCCACAGTTAGAAAGAATATTTACAAGAGGAAAGCATTCAAGACAGTTGCCAATCTTTCCAGTAGCAAATGTCCAAGCACATTTACCACAGAGGTTAGGTCAGACTGTTGCTAAGAATGTTCAAAGAAATACAAAAATAAAAACCCAAGAACTAGATTTCAGACCAAGACAGCACAATGAGGAGACTCAACAAGTGCAGTTTGTTTGAAGGGGTTGCCAGCAGAAAACCTTTTCTGTCTAAAAACACTATGAAAGCATGACTGAGGTTCACAAAACTGCATTTGAATAAATCACAAGACTTCTGGACATGTGCAGAGGAGGGATAGTGAATATATCGGTAGAAGGATGTTGGAGATGGAGTTGCCAGGCAAGAGGGCGAGAGGACGACCAAGGAGGAGATATATGGACGTTCTAACAGAGGACATGAGGATAGCTGGTGTCAGAGAGGAAGATGCCCAGGATAGAGTGAAGTGGAAATGGATGATTCGCTGTGGCGACCCCTGATGGGAAAAGCCGAAAGAGTAGTAGTAGACTTCTGGAGCAACGTCCTATAGACAGATGAGACCAAAGTCGTGTTGCCTTATTGTTTAGTGCCATGTTTGGACATAAACCAGCAGCTTTCAGCAGAAAGCTGAAAGGTGGTGATGGTTTAGGCTTATTTTGCAGCCATGGGACCTGGGCACCTTGCAGGCATTGAGTCGACCATGAACTCCTCCGTATCCCAGAGTTTTCTAGAGGCGAATGTGAGGCCATCAACAGCTAAAGCTTTGTAGATATTAGGTCATGTGACATGATAATGATCCAAAGCACAACAGGAAATCTACATCAGAATGGCTGAAAAACAAATTAACCACTTTTGGAGTTTTGGAGTGTCCTAGTCAAAGTCTAGACATGGAACCAATTAAAATGCTGTGGCATGATGTTGAAAGAGCCAGGCATAAGTAAATACCTAAAAAATGGAATAATGGGGGATACTAAGTATTGCCCGTTTTTCTGCTTAATCTTGATTAGTAAATAATCGCATGTTGAAAAAAGTTATGCTGTTCATCAAAGATTGAAATAGGAGGAACCAAATTTTGCATATGACCATATCTGCCAAAGCAATGGGGCGATAATGATAACTTGCTATTCAATGGCACGGTAACACCCAGATTGGCTGAGGGATAGCTGGATACTGATAAACAACCTGTGAAGGGAGCACACTGCCTCTCACCCAGTGTCGGCTGGGATCAGCTCCAGCATCACTTCCTCCCTTAACAGGATAAACGTGAAAGATAATGGATGGATGGACCTTGTCGGCTCTAATCTAACAGGCAGGAAAAGGATTTTGTTGGTGGCTCTTGATAAAAAGACCTGGGATTAATGATTATGAGAAGACTTTGCCCTCTGATGATTTAACTTTGAGCAAAAGAAGGAGCTTTTCCACAATGATCCACCTGTTCGAAAAGCTCCCGTCTTAACAAAATTCATTTCCATCCAAAACATGTACATTTAGAACACTTAGGCATAAAACTGTCTAGTATGTATTTTTGTTTGTCTGACCAGATGTTATCCATTTACATATTTGGCTGTCTCCCCAGTGTCATAAGACTATTCATTGTGAGAAATTAATCATTTCCTAATGCTGAGAGGCACAAAGAGAGGCTGATAGCATTCCTGATGAGCTAGCTGTACCTTGCAACTTCATGGATGGCTGGTAAATATCAATAACACCTTTTTTTTCACTGAATCCGACATAAAAAGCATTTTGTTCAACAAGCCAAGTCAGGCAGACTGATCCGCATCTTTCAGTATCACATGTTCTTTTTAGAGGTGCACTGAATATTAAAATATTAAGGCAGATTAAAAAACAACTTCTTTCTCTCTTCATATACTTTAAAATGTTCTGTTTCTCTATTTTTATTCATTCTTATCTCTCTTCCACCTTTTCCTGCAGTGTCAAATTCATGCACGGACAGGCATCCGTGAGCAATACGTGCACACACACACACACACACACACACACACACACACACACACACACGTGCCACACGAGGCCAGATTTATGCCCTGACAATTTGATAGAATCCACTGAAACGGTTAGGAGTTAATATCGGTTAATTAATTCGCTGGACCCGAGCGGGGAGCTGCAAGCAGAGCTGAGGTGGGCTGGGGGTGTGTGACAGGAGATGAGGTGGTGGTGGTGTCGGCGGCGGCGGTGGCGGCGTGGCGGCGGCGGTGGCGGCGGCGACAGCAGTGGCAGCGGGGTTGGGGAATGGTTTAAACTGAGAGGGGAATGAGGGGAGTAATCCACTGAGTGCCTATAATGTAATGAGTCCGTCTCGCTTAATGGAGTCCATTTGAGGAGGAAGGAGGTATGGAATGAAGGAAGGTGGTGCTTCTGGAGGTGTGCTGATGTAGTTGAGAGTCTGAAGGACTGAAAGGTGATTTTGTAAAAATAAAAAAAAGTCCTCCTTTTCCTCCATTATCACCAGAACAAACACACATGCTCTCAGCAGCTGTTTAATATGACTACATGACTACAGCGTTATGCAATTGCTGGATTATATGCTACACTGCATAATGGAAGCGTGTTACAGTAAAGCCCGAGGCTACAAAAACACTATTTTTATCTAAAACACAACTGGTGTTAATGCTTTCAGAGTGGCTTTATCTTCGCTGTGTGGTTTGGGGTAATTCCTGAACTGCCAAGTTGTGTTACAGCAGACTATTTCCATTTGACTTTGAAATCTGCACTTGCTCGCACACACACACTCAGGAACACACACTATTCCCACTTGTCCGCCAGCATATATCTGCATTTCATTGACACAGTAGGTCCTCTTTTAAAAAATCTCGTCCTAAATTCTCTTATGTTCTTTCAAATGTGACTTCTTGTCTCAGAACCACTTGTTAACTTTTATAATTATATAAGGAGTGCGGGTAGCGATCACTCGCTTATGTTAAAATACACTTTGGTCACTTCTCTTGCATTTCACTCTGTAACATAAAACATAGTTATTAGAAATTATTAGGTTTGAACCTGATGCTTACCTTTTCATTTCCACATAAAGCATCAGTTCGCAACATGAAATAAAGAGGAACATTTTCTTTCCTGTGTTATCAAACCATAGTTTTATCTGCCAAAGTTCAGAAATTATTATGACTTAGTTCTTTTAACTATTAAGTGTATTGTAGGCATATCTATGACATTTTATTCACTAAAATTTGTTTAGATTTACCTAAATCTGTCCTTGAACATGGGCCAGATTCCTCTTTTCCCTCAATCAGGCAGGTCAAAAGATATTAACATAAAATTTAAATAAATTATAACTCTAATTGGTTGGAGGTGTGGCCTTTACAATCACTTTTTGCATATTTTATTACAGCCAGGTAAATTACATGTTCTTGTATTCTGAAGCTGCATCTACTGTACGTTAAAGTGACAGTTATTTAGGTGATCTGTAAATTGGAATGTGATGCTGACTGCAACACGCTGCCTCAGAACAGTAGGTTTATTGTTACTGCATTTTATTCCTTCAGCTGAGTAACAGAAGAAACAGTGTCCATGGCTGTGCTCATCAGCTGGTGTTTAAATCACACTGCCAATGTCCTGCTTTGCGCCTTGACCCGGCTGCATTGCCAACTTCTTCTAGGCAATTTCTTACTGCTCTGTACCTCAGCATAGCAGCTGAGCAGATTTGAGCTTACACCAGAGAATCTGGGTGCGATGTTGTAACACTGTACGCATTCGATTTTTTTAACTAAAGACCACACAGGGTCAAAGTTCAGTATTTTGATTCTCCTCTTTTTGTAGTTTTGTGTTCCATTGTACCACCTCCTACTCTGCCAATGACTGACGCTGATGTTTGTCTAATATTAAGGTTAATAAGACGATTGTTTGTGGTGGGTTGATTTTGCCGTTCAAAAGTTCTTTCTCCATGCTTTGCAGAAGAGTAAATTAAAATCACTTCACCTCCACAGTGTGAGAGCGGAATCTCAGCAATCTCAAAATCTTGGCACTTAGACTGAAAACATTCATGATGAGGAGCCAACAGGAAGAAAGTTGGAAAACATGCCTCTCTGTAAATTGGATGATCTGATTTTTGAAGACGTGGAACTCTCGGTAAAGATCTTTTTTTTTTGTCAAGCACAAGTTAAGATTTCCCTCTCAAAGGCTGGTTACCATCGCTGGTTAACGTTAAAAATAAAACATTAACGATGTGGATGAAAGACGGTGCAGCTGTGATTCTTGCTCTGCTTCCAACGCCTCCCGAAGAGTCAGGGGTTGTATTATTCATGTGTTCTGTGTTGGTGTCATATCTGTAGCTCCTGCTGTTGTTGTGTGCTTCTTGTTGCTGTGCATGTACAGATCTGATGATCTGTCGCTCTGCCAAAACATGCAGTGTTTAATCCAGGTCAGCTGCCATCTTACCCTGCTGTTTTCACGGCCTGTTGGAAATCTCGTAATTGGCCTCGTTTTTTTTTTCCAAGGCAAATAAGTGTGTGATTTAAAGTTAGGGAAATGAAGTGTCACAAATCAAATCTGTTTGTTTGGCACAGCGTTGAAGTTTGAAGAGGTAGCACAAAACCAGACTTATAGCCAGACGTGACAAGAGCTTCTGGCTGTGACACGGGTGACACGGAACTGTGGAGAGCCCAGGCCCATTATTTGCTTCATCTCTTGTCCTAAGTAGAGCACTAAAGCATATGTGATTTTGTCATCTGTGCCGTTGTTTGAGAGCCAATCACACATATTATTCTTCTGACAGTCACAGTGAGCATTATAGCACAAGTGGGCAGAAAGGATATTCTGACTTCTGACTGCTGTAAAAAAAAAAAAAAAAGACTTGTCGCAGATGCTTTGCAGCGCACATTTTGGAAGGTATTTTGCAGCAACTGTACTCGGGGAAGCTGGAGGCTCAGGTGGTCAACATGTGAGGTCGATTGCATAGGGCCAGCACCGAGGTGCCAAGTTAAATGTGATGTAGGCTCGGGCTCACACTGGCACAATGAGGCGTTGTGTAACAAATGAACTGCATTGGTGAAAAGCTGAAAGTATGTAATATTTATTTGAAATGAATGGAATAAAGAGCTGTAATTGTTTTGTTTAAGAATAATTATATTGGGTCTGGTGGAGTCGTGCATCTATAGGTATTAGAACAGTTTTTCTGGAAAGATGTTTTGGCCTTGAGCACTTTGATTTCAATTTCTTTCTACTCTATTCATTTTGGGTGAAAAGGCTTCTTGCACAAATATCAACAAAAAAAAAACTTGTGTAAAAAAACGAATCTAAAATGCCCATCACAATCAAGCAAGGTCAGGGAGGCTGTCGTTTGAAAACTAACGTCTTAATTGTGGCTTATCGTTTTACAGTAGTTATCTCGCACCTCTGCTGACTGACAAAGGACATTTGGGGACTTTGGGACATTCACGTCTGTGTTTTTAATTGTTTTGTTACGTTTGAAGGTCAGCTGACTAAAACTTGTATGGCTAATATATTTTTCTTTCTCCTTTTGTCCCCCTCACCCCTTCTTTCTATATTCCTTTTTTCTCTCGTACAATCCTGCCTGTTTCCTCCATTCTGACTTTATCTTCTCCATCACGCTCTTTCTTTTTCCCTCCCTTCTTTCTCTCCATCTATAACAGGTTCCCCACCAGATGGGCGCGTTGACCTTCTACCGCTATGAACAGCCCATTGTAGATTACTGCCAGGCCCATCAACCCCTGCGGCTCAACATGGGCTATGAGGGACCCCCACAAGGCCTGGAGGGCCTGGAGGACCTGGGGCCATGTGATAGGGGCACTATACAGACAGTGGCACTGCCCGCCGTGCCCTCTGCTGCCAGCATAGGTGCCCCCGTGCCAGGGCCCCGCTCTCCTCCACCACCCCTCAGACCACCAGCTGACGGTCCCAGTGGTCCTTTTCCCCCAGTCGAGCGCACTGGCACACTCAAATTTGGACGCTAGTGAGCCGAGCATGGCTCTTTCAAGTGGGGCACGGGCCTCTGATTCACTGTTACTTTGAAATGCGGGGGCAGGCGAGCTGGTTATTCAGTGGGGCCTTGTTTTCAGAACATGTCAACTAGAGGACAAATTTTTTAAATTCTGCCAAGAGGGACTTGCCATCGGAAACACACAGTGTCTAATACAGCAGAGGCTGAGACATTTTCTATCAGATCATGTTGATTTCTTTGGTCAAAGCACTTCATAGAAAACATCTCACACCTGACTGACCAAGAGGTAACCCAGCATATGACAAGAATTATGGTTATGACAAGCTAAATTATCACCTGCCAACAGATCAAATTAGTTGATTTTACATAGTCCATGTCTACATCATGGGACACCTATTCGCCGAATGATGGCAGTCCACCTGTGTTAAGTCAAGAGAGAAAGGGAAAGTGCAATAAACAGTAGTTCTCAATCAAATAAGGTAAGAGTAGTAAAATGAGAGGGGGTTAGATGTCGTGTGACAAGAAGGAAAATTCTAACCGTGATTTTTATTAAAGTTTCTTTTCAGTAGTTTAAAGGCAACATCTTGTCATTACTTCATAAAGATAGGTCATGTTCTGAAGGCAAGCAATGACAGATTTTCTTTTCTTTTTCTTTCTTTTGTTTATTTCTTGGGATGTGGAATTTCATTTTGATTCCCATTAATGTGCATGTCAAACCAAAGAGTTTACTTATACTTATAAGTACTTATATTTTTATTTCAATGAACAGTGCATTCCTAAAATGCCACTTGTTCTACTAAACTAACCTCTACTGATTCGTATTCACAATCACAACCAAATCTCCTGACAGTTTTAAATGGACTTCACAGATCAACAAAGTAAATAAACTTTTACAGGACATATCCCTCCGACGTCAGTTTGATGGCATGTTCCAAACATTTCTTTAACTTACAGCACAGGGGCCCTTCATAACATCCGAATGACACATCTTTGTGTAAGACTATACCCCAGCTGAATGATTGACTATGCTTTAAAAAGGTAATATTGCGGAACATCACGTGGTATCATAAGTACCTTTTGAATGCAAAGTATTGTATATATTCTTAAAAAAGGCCCAATTTACTGAAGGTCAAGCCGCTCTCACTGCCCCAGTCATTGGAAACGTTGTTCAGTCAATGTTTGACTTTCATCACACTGGACAGTTTGGAGAGCACCATCTTGCCGGGCTGGCAGAGCTCCGGCCATGTGCTCCAGTCTCCCCTCCACCACAGAGAACAACAGTGCCGAGTGGGGGCGCGTTGAACCAGCACGTTAACTAACTCTTTGACCTGCCTATGAACCCGTGGACTGTACTGAAAATATTGCCTGACATCTCCTTTTTTTTCAGAAAGTGTGCCTGAAGTGCTGGACTTTATTGCATTCGGTAACCCTTTGGCCATCTTGTCGAGTGCTGCTACTCATTGACTTATGAGGCTGATAAAGACTTCAGATATGGCCGGGATGGCATCTCGGATATCATCCCCAGCTTAATCCAAGCAGCGCCGGGGTCGTTTAATACATGTCAGTGGTCATAAGGCCGGGAGTTGTGAGAACTGTGCTCGGTCCTCCCACAGTGCAACTGAATGATTTGCAGATGAAACTGCGAGGGGCCAAATTTCCCCACGAAAGTGGGCATATCCTCAAGATACTGTAAGAGAAAAAAATAGGGAATTCTAATGTTTTGTTTAATTATTTTGTCTTTTCGGCTTGGGAAAAAAGGAGACAGTTTTTGGCGTGCTCACAGATGATGTCAAGAAATTCTATAAGACAAAATCAAATAGAACTTATTTATCGTGTAAATAGTGAATCTTTAAATATGAAAAAAAAAGTATGAACTTCACTTCTTCTGAAACACAAACTGCTTGTGAACAGAAGAGGAGCCTTATTGACTTTCCAGTGGGAACCTGTTACCAAGATGATGGGTGAAGAGGTTCCTCCTGCAACGCTCCTGTTGTTTCAATGATAAATATTTTTCTATCTGCTCCCGTCACTATTCTACCATTAAAAAAAGTTATGTTACCGAGATTATTTCTCAAATTCAGTCGTTTTACTGACTGACAACATAAAGAAGGGAAGATTGGGAGCCCTGTTATCGTGATGTACTGCAAGTGTCAAACCTCATACATATTTTCTGTTCCGACTTCAGAAATTGTTTGAGAGCCCATCATGCTAGAGGTGGCCATATGATGTCTTGTTAATTACATCTTGAACTACTCCTCTTGTTTAACATGTTCAACACTATCTGCCATTTTAGAGTCTGACTGAGGAGAAGAAGAAGTGTGCTGTGCTTGATACCAAGAGTTGAACTTGTCAAGGATGTTCTATTTGATGTGCCATTATTTTGTTAAATGTTTTACCAAAAACCAGCCCCAATGCAACATATGACCTACAAGTCTCCATGGTTCCATGATTAAGAAGGGTTCAGTTCCCTTCGTGTACAGGACATTGCATAAAAGCAGTTGATTCGCTCAGTACGGTTGCTTAATAGTGCTGGTGGAGTTTACTTTGTAATAGCAGCTGTGCCAATGTCTTTATAATGGGAGCTCTCTCAATTCTATCCATGTATTGTCTTGCCTTGCTCTATATCACCCCTGCTAACTCCTTGGCCTGAATTTCATGTCTGCCTCTTGGTGACTCGGGTAAACCTGTTTAATAATGTTCTATTTCTGTCCGCATGCTGATATTTTCAGAAACTATGCCCAGTTAGGGAGGAGTGCTGAACCAGAGACAAACAGTGCAGGAGATGTTTCAAGTCTGGACTGCCCTAGAACCAGAAGCCCGGTCATGGACAATTTCTGTGATTTTAAAGCAACTTGTTTGTTGACCCATTCCCGCCCCGTTGTCTCACTGAAAGTAGAATTCCTTGGCACTATATAGTTTGTGGAGCTGAGAAAGATGCTCGCGTTGAGGACAGAATTTCCCTTTAATAGTCTCCTGCTAAAGCCTGGTACCCCATATGTAGTAATGACTTCAGTTTTCAGAACACTGATAATGGTTAAATTCATTCTAAACACAATGATCAAAGCTACTTCACCCTTCATGTGTAATTAGAAAAAGCTAATAGAATCTGTGTATGTTCACAATTCAATCAACTACTAATAAGGGATTGATTAATCTTGACTACCTCCCCGATAAAATCAGATATGTTCAGCGGAATGTTCGAATCCTGCTGCCAGTAATTATTTAGTCTTTTGTCCATTTCCTTTGCCATCAGAGAGCTGGAAGCACAGGCACTGCATGCTAATGATGCATGTTTGAGCTGAACTCCAGGACCGTCTGCGCTAGCCCCGCAACGCCAACAGGCTTTATTTTCTCTTCTGCGATGTTTGTTTATGGCTTTGCACACCCCGAGCTCCACACCACTCTTTTCTCTTTAAGTTTGGGCTCAAGTCCCCACTGGGAGCACTTTTTTGTCTTTTTTTTTTTCTTCTTCCTCTTTTCTCTTTTGCTTCGGGTGGGGTGAATAAAGGTCTAAAAAAAATCGCATTGAAAACTTTCATATTTCAGTGTTTATGCTCAGAGGAAAAGCTAAATGCAAATCTCGAAGGGGAGAGGGAAAGCAGAGGAGACGAAAGGGGGAGCCAGAAATGCTGCACAATAGGGAGGATACAGAGGGACAAATGTGCAACAGCAAGGACATTTGACGCTGTGAAACTAAAGGCTTTGTGATGTTTCTAAATGTCCCAGGCAGCTTAATTTCTACTGGATGAAATGACACAAGCAGATTCAGCTAAGCTCAAACACATGCGTCACACACACACGGTACACCCAGACTAAACAAAAGGCATATTTACATCTTCTAAATTACAAATTCTATTCACAATCACATGCTAAATAACATATTCTAATTAAAATTATAATTTACACTACTTAAAATCAACTTAACATTGTTGGTCTTTAACTGCAAAAACACACACCTAAATGTAATTGCATTAAAGCAAAATAAAATATGAACACAGGCAACACAAATGCCTTGATGAATAAAGTACCGCAGGTTTCGATGCTCCCATTCATTCCAGTTCACCCAAGGCCATCTGAGATGGTTCAGCAGGTTCTTATCCATTGCCTGATAAATAGATTTAAAAAATTAATTCCAAATCAGAGGAGCATTTGCAGCTCTTTTTCCTCTGCGATATATCTCTGTCTTACCCGCAGGTACACTAGTGCTGGGCCGTACTCACGCAGCACATGACCCCAGAGAGTCAACACGGAGAGGGATGCTAAGCAGGAAGAAAAAAAAAATGCTAATGCACCCCATCTGCCAAATCTAGATTCCCAATTTCAGTTTGTCTTTGTGTGTGTGTGTGTGTGTAAGCAGTGTGTGTCCAGACCGAAAGGTGATAATAATTAATAACTTTATCAAGGTAAAAATGATGGAGAGTGACTGGCAGCATGAGTGAGTTTGCGGTACCCTGCATGTATCCAGAAAGCCTGTGTGTGTGTGTGTGTGTGTGTGTGTGTGTGTGTGTGCGCATATCTATAGCAGCACCTACTCCTCTACCTCCTCTGAACCAACATCACCATTAATGATGTTCAGGCCAGGCCCGGTCCCCATTGATTGTTATTGTTCCATGCTGTTTCACATTAGCAGGAAGTCTTTAACCTCTGACACATATTGTCCTGACTCTGTTTTTCCGCCATTGTTCACGTCAGAGGGGACACAGAATAGGAAGGCACGATCATTAACCTCTGTCAGGGAAACACACTTTTTTGTTTGTCTGACAAAGCCCGTTTACACCCGTAATTGGATTTAATGCGAACATCAACGAGAGGAAGGTAGTTTCTGTTTAAATCACCCACTTTCTACTTCTGCAGTCGGCCCCTATACTGCAGCGAGAGAAAGCAGAAAGAAACTGTCAGAAAGCAATATCAGAGTTAGTCTTTCCTTGCAGGCTCAAAGCACTTTCCCTATTTTTTGCTGCCTCTTAAATGCTTTTCATATAAACCATAGGATCCCTGCTGTCTCCTTCTCATCCATTTCCTGCAGAGAGCATTGCTTTCTGTGGGGTGTAAATATGCGCTGCATTGTTTTCTTTGGTAGTTGGTTTGTTGTTGATTTTTTTTTCTTTTTGTTTTGTTTTTGATTTTGATTTTTCTTTCTCTTCTTTTCTGTTCTTTTTACTGTATTCAGACCTAAAGCATTTTTGTGGAGACCTGGTCCAAGCGCAAAAATATGGCTCTTCTTTGAGTATATTATTGTCAGAAAATGTTTTGTAAAAATTTTGATGATGATATCGGAAATAAACATCTAAAGATGGGAGTTGTGATGTCTTTGTTTATGCAGTGCACTGTAACTGGCTTCATGCATGAATGTTAGCAGTTTTACATCAACAGCTGACTAGTACTGCTCAGGCTATGAACACATAATGCTGATGTACATTAACATCATGTTGTCATTTTTGGTTATACAGGACCGTCTCTGAAAATACCCCTGATGATGTCACTGAGTTTAATATCACTCTATCACTCTGTTAGCCTTTGACAGCTCCTCTCCACATCAAGTTATGCAGCACATCACTGCCAAAAAAGAAACAGATAGTCTGTCTACAGATAGTTACATACTGTGGCTTTAAAAATGACATATGTTAATGTAAATTGTGCATGCAAATGCCTCTGTTATTGCACTATAAAAGTTTACTAAATCCCACGGTGTTCTACAGTGCTCTTGCAAGAACCCAAAGTTTAAGGAAAATTACCAGGGATACAAAACACGCCAAATGGGCCGCATTTCCTGAATTGTTTGAAACTACCACCAAGTGTAAAAGATCCGTGCATATGTTAAAATGGGTCTTTATGACACCTGTATCACTGCGGGTTCTTATGGGCTCAGAAGTACCGTATTTAATGTTTCATAATTTAACTACAATGGCTGGAGGGGTCATTGCAGTCCTAAACTTTGTAAAGTGTCATTGCAAAATCAGCTACTGAAGCCAGACTACAATCGTGAATAAATGCAGACTTATCGAAACCTAGATGAACTTGACTGTGTCTTGGCACAGCTGCTCCACTCATTCCCCACAGCCTCTCCTGAACCAAGCCTGGCATCCTCCTTCTGTGATGTCAGCTGTGCATTGATCTGTGCTATCGGCAACATTCTTGTGCATCCATTTTTTACTCTCATCCTTCTGGCATCTCTCACACTTGCTCATATTAGGTAAGACTGGCTTTTTTAAACTTTGGCAACCAATCAATGCCAATGACAAATTACAGTCTGTGAGTCTAACAGCACCAACACACAGTTGGAGCAAAAGGTTTTCAAAACTCTAATAAGGCAATACTCAGTGGCTAGGATTCCAGCAGGGCGACATTTCAACAAAAAACATATGTCAGCACTGAACCATTAACAACCCTGCCATCGCTGTTGACATTTACAAATCAGATGACCTCAATAAAAATAATAGATTCACGTTAAAAAAATGGACGGTTTCTCATTTAACCAGCCACAAGCAGTTCAGCAACAATTACAATTGACTTCATAGCATTCAGTGTTTCAGGAAGAAGGACTTGACAGTAAATGTGAGTTCCAAGCATACAATTTACTGTTCCGCAGAGAGAGAGCTGGGGTTGAGATAATGTTTCTTAAAACTGCAGTATGTCAGAAGGCTAAAGGTTCCAACATTTTTAAAAAAGAGAAAAAAGAGAGAACTTTAAGCGTAGCCCTGTAAATTTCGAAATAAACATTTACCCTGGGTACAGGTTATTTACAGTGTCGGCTTCTGGGCCTGTTGAAGCTCTAACCTTAAAACCATAATGGTAAAATAAACATGTCTCATCCCATCATTGTAGTGTTGTTTCTGTCCTGTGTGCAGAGGATTTACAAGCTTTGAGGCTTTTACGCAGAATCCAGCTCTGGCTGTTTGGGATTGGGCTCGGTTAGAGATGTCTTGTTGCTGAGACACATCTGATTTCGTTAGCCTCCAAGCTTCATGACTGTCTTTTCCACTGCGATTTTAAGAATTTCCTTAGCCAATTGTAGCACAACTGTGTCCGGGGAGATTCACTTCAGTCATAGTCAGATGTCCAAAAATACTCCTGGGCTGCACTTTAACTGACAAGTAAAGCTATTTCAACGCTCAACAAACATCTAAACAAATTCACAGTAATGAGTGTAATCCGGACATTTCACCACCTGCAGGACTGCAATCACGGGGTCCAAGAGAGAGAACAAAACCACGCTGACAGCCTGTGGTTAGCCTGACTGTGCTTTCCTCAGAATAGCAGTGTGATCCACAAAAGGCACCATAAGAAGAATCAATGTGAGACGCATTGTAGTCTGGGATCACATTGTGACAATTCCCCCACTGTGTGTGAGGACATCGTCATTCCCCGTAGCTGTGGATTTTCAGGTGTTTAGGTTTGGACCAGTGGTGTTTTTCAGACCTGCCAACATAATGACACAGAGCTTTAGGGTTCATTAATGGACCACACACCAAAACAGCAATTCAGCTCTAGTGGTGATGTTGTGAAGTGCAGTGGGGACATGAAACCAAGAAAGTGTCCAACATTTACTGAAAGACTTTTTTTTTTAATGTGGCACAAAACTCTGCCCCACAATTACATCACTAAAACCAACACAAGGACCCTGCAAGGGCCTAGATTGTACCTGTAGAGTACCGAGATCCTAAGTGACAGTAGGCGCTCCTCTTGTATTTAGAAAACCCCGAACAAATCAGTTTCTTCTCCACCCACACCAAAAAAATGCTTGAGCAAGTTTGGACACACTGTTCGTGACTGAATTCATGCACTCATCCTCAGAACAGCTTGCAGACGATTCTCCGAAGAAAGTATGCATTTGTAATTGTGTGTGTTCGTGCACCTTTACACAAGTACACAAATAAACTTCTGACCACAGTCAACCATAATCAGCATTACGTGTAAACCAGTGAGGACAATAAAACTGAGCTTTTTTTTATTATTCCTAGAGATGCTTATGATGCTATTGGAAATTGGGCCCCTGATACACACAGGAAATTGGTTGATGGCATAAAACACACTCTATATTGAGAGTAAAATCTCAGCACCTCACCGCTTATGTGGAATGTCATTCCTGGCACTATTCCTGTCCTCAAACTAATGCACACAGTAAGTCACCAAAATACTGAAAAGGCACAAGTGATGGGGGAAAACAGCAGCCGGATAACCTACATTTCAGAGTTAGTGTTTATTTTACAAACTTTTGGGAGATGGAGCTGGCATAGAAACGGCGAGGAAGTAAACTTGATGCATGCAGCTGACTTATTCTGAGTGAACCAAATACCCTCAGCGAAGGAGTACTGTCAGTGTCACGGAGACGGGAGATCTGTTTGCTTCAGCCCGCTGTCACTTCAGATGCACACATCATGGCATCACCGCCTTGGAGGAACATGACAGGCCCGTTCACAGTCCAGCTCACAACAGTTTTCGGGACATGAGGTCTTACTATCTTTTACTTTTCTCCTCTGATGATCACACAGCCTCTGGAGGAACGTCAAGACAAACGTGAAGGAGTTATCCTACTTCTTCATCAAGCCTTCATCATTAAACCAGGTGACAAACACTGCATGTGACCCTAAAGAGCAACTGATCCTGTCAATGATACACACACATTGACACACACATGCTGTAAGTGATCAAACTTTAGATCTAGAAACGTTTAGTATTGGTAGCCTGGAACCAAAAGGTTTCGCTTTGTCCAGTCCTAGTGCGTCACATGCTGGTGCTGAAGGTGCCGGTTTGAGTCTGTGATCGACAAACAGAGCTTTCAGTGAAGTACAGTGGAATCGCCACACTTTAATTATTGATGCTTAAAGTAATAATGTAGAATAAAAACTTTAAAAAGTCACAAACAAAAAGACACAGGTCTTTCAGTAAACCAGCAGTCAACTTTAGAGCAACATGTTGTGCACTAAGCTGATCGTTATACAAGCCGACACACATTTTTACCATAGTAAGGTGGTCAGTGTGTGAAAAATTTTTTAATGTAATTTGTCAGACTGTTTTATGCCAAGAATCCAGTATTGTCCAACCCCGATTCCAAAAAGTTGGGAGGATCTATAAATGTCAATAAAAATGTTTTGATGAAAGCAACACATCTCCAAAAAGTTGAAAGAGGGTGAAGATAACCATTGTGTAGCATGCCCTCTTCTTTTAACCACTATCTGTGAATATCTTGGAACTGAGGCGACAATTTCCTTGAGATTTGGAAAGGAACGTTGACCCATTCTGACTGACGCAGACACACATTCTACAGTAGCTGCTCAATAGTCCTGGGCTTTTGTTGCCGAATTGTCAAATGTTTTCCATTAGGGGAAGGTCTGGACTGCAGGACGACCAGTTCATCACCTGGACTCTTCTCCTGCAAAGCCGTGCTGTTGTGATGGATGTAGTACAGTATGTGGTTTGGAAATTTCTTACTGAAATACGAAAGTCCTTCTCTGAAAGAGAATGGGAGCATATGTTGCTCTAAAACCTCGTGGACATTTCAGCATTGATGGTGCCTTTCCAGATGTGCAAAATGCCTACATGATGGGTACTAATGCAACCCCACAGCATCACAGATGTAGGCTTTTCAACTGTTTATTTCAACAAGCGGGATTGTCCTTCTCCTCTTCAGTCTACAGAACAGAACATCTATGATTTCCAGAAAACAATCTCAAATTTTGATTATTCTGACCACAGAACACTTTTCCATTTGCCTCAGACCACTGGATCTGGATTGTGTTCAGATTTGGCTTTTCTTTGAAGCTTTAACTGTCATTTATGGATTATATGTGTTCCATTGTGTCAAATTCAAAATGAGCTAATATTTAAGGTTAAATGTCTCAGTTTCAACATCTGATATGTTGTTTCAGGCCTATTGTGAATAAAATATAGGTTGATGAGATTTGTAAATCATTGTATTCTGTTTTTATTTAAATTTTCCACATCCTCCCAACTGTTACTGAATTAGGGTTGTACTGGTGGTATCAATATTATTTGCCAAAGATGTAAAAAAAATCAACATCATTTGATGCTATGAGTGTGTGATTGTCTGATCCTTTGGGATGAGAACATGTTGAACCGCCTGTTTTACTAATTAAGCGACAGCCTATGAACATTTACCGTTTTTGCGAAAAAATAAGTTGCCATGTGTCTCAGAGGAATAACATACTAAATGCAAGATACGCTGAAATCCTGTCTGCAACATCATATCAAAAAACCACAAAATTGCCACACTTTGGAAGGATACCAGCGTTTCATGTGAAAACGCACACCTTATCTGAAAGATTAAAAACACGGTCTGACATGGCTGAGGGGTCAGCCTCTTTCAGCTGATTGCACACAACCCACATCGTTTCGGTCTGTGTGGAAAAAGCCCATGGCTGGTGGTTGATTGGCTGGGTCAGGTGGCTTGGTAAGTATGCAGTGTCTGATTCTCAGTGACCTTTAAAAGCTGTGTGATGGTGGTGTGGGGCTGAAAGCTCTCTACTTGAAGGGAGTGGAAAATTCATGGCTTTGAGACACTGAAGTTGTTTCTCAGTGTTTTGTAACTGTAACTCTCCCCCCATCTCCCTCTCTCTCTTTTTAAGATTTCCGTGGTACTGTTATTCCTACATGTACTGCAAGTAATGGAGCTCCTGGGGGATGTAAAATGTCTTGTCCTCACACAACCTTCGCTGGCTTTCAGCTCTATCCTGCCACAGTCTGGACGCAATATAAGTCAATTTCATCCGCAGTTGTTGCCCTGTATGGACGGCCAAAAAAAGGCCTTTTCCCTTTGGCATTTTCCTTTTACACAGTGTTTTGCACCTTCCCCTTGACCTGAAATGAGCAGTCAGCATTTAAAAATAGGGTTTACATTTTCCTTTTGGTTGTGTGGTTTCGTGTCCTTATTTCCGTGGTTGCCAATGTGAATTCAATAAAAACAACACAAGCAAAAAGTTTTATCTTCAAAGATGTTATTGTTGGAACTCTAGGCTGTCTTTTTAAAGGAACACACAGGCAGGAAGGCAAATGCTGACTGTTAGATGCCAGCAGAGAAGCTTTATGCCGGGGTTTTCCACCACAACCACCCGCTGTTAAAGGATTCGGTTGAGGGGGAGCCCACCACCCTCTGTGAGGCAGAGCAGAGCAAAGTTTAGCTGCTGGGCCTCAGACACAGACAGATTTAAAGATGCACTGTCAAGGTCAAAAAGGGTTTCTGGACAAATTATTTAAGTTTGAAACCAAACCGATGATTATTTCAGCCAGAGGTGGGAAAGTTGGGTTGTCTTTCAGTCTCCTGAAGGCAGAGTCATAAACGTGAGCTTAATCAGCAGCCTTCCCCCGATGCTGCAGGGTCACAGAAGAAAGGAAAGACATTTGAGGATCGAAAATTCACTGTTTATGGACACGAATCAAGGATGCAGGTGAGAGTCTGTAATCTCAAGGCCAGCGGTGACCTTATTAGTCTGGCTTTAAGTTTGGCCTCAAGAAATGTTATGGAATGAACCTGGTGGGCAATACAGATGTGAAACCTTATCATTATTTTACAATGCATGGCATTTGGCATTATCAAAACAAGATAAACTATATACTTTAAAACAGAATATATATGAAAAATATATTTGCATCCTGCTTGGATTGGCATCATGTCTTATGGCGTAACTATTTGCAGGCTCATCTGAGATACTCACTTTATGGCACATATTCAAACACATCACAGCTTGTCAGTACTGCATTATTAACAGCATAGGTGAAATATATTATTATTATTATTATTATTATAGGTGAAATATATTATTATTATTATTATTAATTATTATTTATTATTTTTTTATTAAGTTTGTACACACATCTGCCTAAACAATAAAACACAACACTCTTCCTTTGCAGTGTGTTCTTCTGTTGAAGCTCTAAGTTAGTTCTCTCGGCAGCTGCAAAATCCTTACAAGATCCAACATGTTTTTTTAAGCAATTCTTCAATTGCTCGTCCCTTGCCTCATTGCTATATAAATAATTTCAATTCATCATTACTATATTATAAAACAAATTTGAAGTGGATTGAATCTCAGTCAAAAACCCTTTAAGGGCTACTTACACTTAACTGAGATGTGTATTTTCTGAGTCTGTGAGGTAAGTGCAAAGTGCAACTGCTTCTTTTCAACACATTTTTCCTGAGATGTCTTTGTCTCTCATGGGGTTTCAGTCTGTCTCATTTTTTTTCATCTCCACAAGACATCTTCAACTCCCTCATGTGGAGGTTTTTGTCCCTCTCATGGGGGTGCATTCACACAGAGCTGGATCTCTCTTTATACAGAGCTTTTTTTAATTTTAAATTGGTACATGGGAAAACATTTGTTGACAGTCTGTGCCTGTGTTTTACTGAGGCAGGGCCGCAGCGAAAGCCTCCGCTGTGGAACTGGACTCCATAAGAACGTAACAAAGCAAAGTGGAGCAAGTCAGAGTGCAGTTAAGCTTCAATGCATGCGGTACATGAATAGCTGGAGCATAATGATGATAGTAAGAGGGGAATTTGAATTTGCAAGGGAAATATTCAGGGGAAATTCTCCAAGTGGAAAGATGATAAATGATTTTAGTATGCAACCACGTCTCCTAAAAAACATGGCACCAATCTAATGTTATGATGTTTAGGGGACATCACTGGACTGATAATGTTCTAGTGCATCATATGCAACATATTAGTTGAATAACTCAAGTCCTAAACTTAACAGTGGAAATGAAATGCCAAGGAGTGGTTGGATGGCAGAAATTTAGAAGAAATATGTATATTTACTGCAAATATATATATATATATTTTTTTATAATACATTAGGTCTTTTTTTGCTATAGTAGCAAAAACTGCTCATTGTACTGCAAGATGGGAAACGTTGCCATAAAAGAATTAAGTTGTCTGATCACATGTTCAGTATCAACATATTCATTATTTGCTATTTATGTTAATTATCATTATTACAATAATAGGGAACAAAATCACAAGATAAAAAGTTAATTAAAACATGTGCAGCTGTAAATATGAGGTTAACAGACCTCTGTCTTACTATTGGCACACAGCTGAATTGTGTCCACGGCACATTTCTTTCTAATTTTTCAGATCTTAGTGTCCTCAGACAGACTGTGCTGGCTTGAGGTCAAGGAAAAAGACAGGCAGCATAGCTGAAAAGGAGAAGGGAGAGATGAGAGTACAAGAGCGGTCAGAATCATTTGAATTGGTTGAGTGCCCAGAACATGAGCGTGTTGGCCGTGTGTCTATGTGTTGTTTATCTCTTGTCTTCTATAAAGCACTCTGAAATCAATCTATTTGTTAAAACTTGTCTTTAGGGCACTTGACTTGCATTTAAGATAATAAAACGATAACGCGCGCAGGAGAAGAGAGAGTGGAGGAAAAGAGAGGAGTGCACATAATCCCAGCTTTATAGACTCCGATGTAGCTTTTTGATAAATGTATGACCTTGGTATCAAACTAAATTCTCTGAATCCTCAAGAGAGAGGTGAATATTTTAAAGCTACAACTCGGAGGTCAGCTGGGTCCTCACGGTGGGATTTTAATGAGAGATTTCTGCAGTTTCTATTCAGATTTCAGTTTTGTCCCTGCCATTAAGTGTCTCATGTGGAACACTAAGTCTGGGTTGTCTTTTGCTTTAATAATATGTAGACACATATGTGAATCTTTCCTTTTTAGTTTTTGTAAAATTCTGTTATGGTTTCAAAAAGGCCTGCAAGAAATCCCATTCGCAATGTACAGTGGAGCACATAATGCCTATTGATCAGCAAACTGTGGATAAAAGAAAAACCGAAAGTGATAATGATTTCCAAGAAGCTATCACTGAAGTAGAATCCCCGCGGAATTAAAATGAAGCTCTGGCGATTAGGACACTAAAAGACAACACGTCCTGCCTTCTACAGTCTGTTGCACTTTCTCTCCTCAGAACTGCACTCGCATGAGCAATGAAAGTATATTTTATTTGAGAAAATTCCTCAAATACCATGTCGCAGGCCTTTATTAACTCTGATAGAGAGAAAGGAGGAACGACGAGTCCACTCAGCGTATTGATGGGTTAGCAAAAATGTGACTTTGGGACTGCTGTTCTTTTTCACAGTGAGTCACCTGCCTGGTGGGATTCAGTCCATTTCCCACCATGTTTTCCACAGTGTTGTTTTTAAGGTTTGAGGTCTGGCTGATGTTCTTTTGTTGCACCCACTTCTTCAGCAACGCCAACCAACTGGAAAATTAGCACCAAACCAGTGAAGAACAATCACGTAACGGCAGCCGACTGAAAAATTTATACCTTTTCAGCTGCTTTTGCCAAGGTCCTCGGAATTTAGTTGCAATTTGTGCTTCATGTGGATGAAAGCTCTGCTAGTGTGTGATTTTTTTTCTTTGAAGGTAACCTTAGACATATCATGATTATCATTACATGTCATCATAATGAGAACGGTCCATTTCTGTCAGCGGTGAATGCTGATTACCGTGGAGAGCTATTAGAAACTGGGCCTTAGTGTATAGCATGACTGAAGAGGAGGCCTGGAGGTTTTAGAAGCCTTTGCCAGAAGGTGCAGAAGGAGAGAACAGGAAACAGGAAACCACCATGAGGGGATAAAGGCACGATGGTGGGAAACCAAAGATGCAGCAGAGATGAAACAGGTGTCCAGGACTGTGGCCGGTAAGTAAAGAAAAGAGAACCACATGTGTCGCGATCAAGAAACTGTAGGAAACGCAGCAGAGTCAGAAGCCAGTTGGGAGTTGACGGGTGTGTGTGAATGTGTGTGATATGCATAATAGTCAGTTGATGTGTTGAGACCAGTAAGAGCTGATTGTCTTCGAAGGTCTTTGCGGTGGCCTGTGGAGGCTGAGTTACCTGCCGAGGAAGACTTGGCGGCTGTGGTTACAGGACCAGATCTGCTCTTTTCTTATCATGTCCTCAAAGAATGATTGCAATGGATTATGGGACATTTTAATCCTTTTCTAGTCATACTTTTTTGTAAGTAACGTAACTTTTGGCATTGCCGGCCTTCTGGCCTTATGCCCAACCGAGTTCCTACAGCTATTGAAGCCATGTGAGCGCTTTGCAATTAAACATTTTTTTAGGCGGTTGCTGAAACAGTTTCTGCTTTTTTTCTGTTAAGAACGTTCTGATTTTGTCACCATTGACCTATCACGGTTAGGGTTCGATATTAAGCCTGTTCCACTCTTTAATTTTTCATGCAGTTTCAGATCGTAATGGGTTCCAAACCTTCACTGTGCATAAACACAACCTGGGCTGCGTCACTTGGGCCTCACACACACCAAGATATTTGGAGCCAAAGATTTAGTCCAAAATTATGCTGCTGTGACTGAAAATGGCACAGTAGATGTATTTTAGCTTCAGCTGGAGCTCAGAATGTTTATTTGTTGATATTTATTCATTCCTAAAGATATAATATCTGTTGGAATAATAACCACTGTAGCCCTATGTGAGCAATTCAGATGCATAATGTGATAAATACTAAATATTGAATAGCAGCAAAACGCCCCACTAAAAACAGAAAAGCCTTATGCTCTATTTACTCTATGTTTCATTTCTATCACAGACACTGTTGCTCAATTTTTCTCAAAGGGGCAATAAAGGCGTGCTGGTTTAAAAGCCAGATATGAAGATGAATGAATGAATCGAACAAGCAGTCGAGAACAGCCATAAAACCGTAAAAACTGGACTCAGCACCGTCAGCTGATAATAAGCACGAACAATGTCTAAACCTTTTTGCATTCACATTCCTCTGCACATGTGGTCAAACTCAGCGTTGTGTTCGTCCTGTGGGTCAATCTAATTTGCTTGGACACTTTGTCAGTGTCGTTTCCTTTTTTTCCCCCATGTTAAGAGAACTGTTGCTTATAAACTGACATTTAGGTAGGGTAATGACAGAACTCTCGCTCTCAGCCTCCACCAAATGGTACGGTGCAGAGCTGTAACAGGCCACTAATTTATCTGCATAATAGGCAAAATTTATCAAGGCACATTGGTCTCTGCAGGGCATCGCCTGTGCCGGCGGGGGTCTAATGGGAGGAAAACGTCAATGAGGACCGGGAAGAAGCTGCACCGCCCCGACCTCTTGACTTATGCCGAGCTGTCGTATTCACTGATACTGCGGAAATTCGCTGAGTTTGAAAATGGCTTTATGTGAGAAACCTTTTAGCATGCGTCTCGAGAAAGGAAAGAAGTGGTGCATTTAGATGTGTCCTTAACGTATGTATCTTCCCTCTGATTTATGATTGAAAGTGTGTCACTGGGCTTTTTTGAAATTGTTGCATTCTGCTTTTATCCTTCTAGTATTTAGGCCTCAACAGCAAGTGAAATAGATCACGTCACCGATGTGTAAATTCTACACACTCAGCAACTATAGTGGGGAAGCATTTTCATCGGCATGCGCTTGAAAATTTAATATAATAGTCGGAGCTTATGAAATGCATCTGATCTCTCATTTCAGGCTCCAGACAGCACTCTCCAACTCATCTGTGGTCATCTTCAAGGGCACAACGAATTCAAATCCCCTATCGTCCCAAATCTGTCTGTGCCAACAAAGCTCCAGAGTGCTCCTCTCCCTTCTTTATAATCATCAAGAAACTTGGTCCTCTAAAAATGTACGAGCTCAATGCAGGAAATAGATCTTAACTTCAATTGAACAAGACACAGAAAAACTTTGTCTTTGAAAGTTTGTGGCATGTTATTTTAGGTAAAGCTCTTGTTTGCATCAAGGCTGCTAACTTCTAAAGAACTGAATCATGCCTCCGGAGAGTAACAAGTAGGATTCAGCTTTCATCACTTTACCATTTAAGCAGTTGCAAAGCTCAGACTCAACACCATTATCAAACAGAAAGAGGATCTTTTTGGACAGCCTGACTTGCACAGAGCTCCGGATTTATGACGTATTTAAAAATACAAGCAAGTCAAGGCAAACCTTCACTGCTTTTGTGGAGGTTTGTTGTGAACTGCACAGGTTCAAATTTATTACATTTTTCAATTATGGTAATTGCACAGTGTACAGAACCCAAAAAAACAGGCACTACATCTTCATCTTAATAGCATTTCTGAACCACTTATTTCTACCTACACCGAAGCAATAACGCAGCCCAATAAGCAACACTTCAACTCAGAAGCACATCCAGATCCACATCCATAACGCTGTCTCTGCGTTGCCACAGCTGCAATATTTAAAGAGCCTTATATCAAAATGCTCTGCTGGTGGCACAACCCACTGTTCTGTAATTCTCAGTTTTTATTATTGTGCAATTCCCCGTTGTCTCTGATTTATTAGTCTGTATGTAGTCATCCACTGATTAATAATAATATGGTATATATGAGCATGCAGGCAACATATTATGTTCCTATTTTATCCCATATCAAATGAATAAGAAAAGTAGAATCAGCTTACAATAATATCAAATTACTGAACATATTGTTTAAACAATCTTTGATATTAGAGTCGTAGTTTTCACAGACTTTCATTATTCATATTTAGCTCAGTTTACTTGTCTGTTAAGGCTGTGAATACAGTCTATAAAGCCTTTGTAAGGGGCTTTTCAAAATCTGGATAATAAACCCGAAGGCCACAGGACCTTGTGCATGTTCACATGCTGCATGGTTGTGTGTCCTACATCTAAACAAATGCAAACGTGCAGTACACTTAACCCACATTTGTTGCACACTTCCAGCACCTTATATAACGCCACTTTGGAGCAGTACTGAGAGCTAAGCATATTCCACCATCCGTCATGGTCTCCTAAGCAACGCCAGTCCAGTTTCGGCAGAAATGCACCTTTAAGCTTTTCTGAGACCCATAATGATCAGCCAACATAGAAAGTTTATGAACCATGTTGAATTAAAAATGCTTCTAAACACTGTGCAGTTATTGCGAACCTCTTAATAATAACGTTCTTCATGGGCACCCAGATAAGACTGATACTGTAACAAAATATTTGGCCTTTATCTAATTACTGCTTTTTTCAACAGTAGATTATTTGAGTTATGAAGTACATTAACCCAATTCACCCTTGCATTTGATTGTAACTGTGTTGTGTATTCATACGTTGAGCAGAGAACAATTAAAACACACTGCATCCGAGTTTAATTGACGAATCTATTTGCCCTAAAAAGTTCTTAATTAATTGCCCCAATATGATTTCTGCAGTGGTGTGGGTATTAGTACACAAACAACCAAGATTAATCTAATTAATTGCTGTCACTTCAGTTTAAGTTCTCACAATCCATTTACTCCCTGCAAGTTTTTTGGTTCTTTCTCAAACTCAGAAAGCTACTGTCAGAGAGTCATGGTTAGAGTGACATTTTGTCTAACCACATCACATTATATGCTCCAACTAAGCCCAGACATGATGCATGAAGCTCTGGCCCTGCAGTGGCAGCAGGGAGAATGATATGAAATATCTGACAGGGTGAAAATTAGCTCTGCACTAAAATACAGAGCTGCACTTGAAGAAGAGCCTCTGCAAGTACCGTAAACCCCCGGAGCCAGGCCAGGTTGTCTTGGACACTGCAGAGAAGGGAGGAAGTGCAGAGGATGAAAAGACAGAAGGAGGAAAAAAAAGAGGATTAGTGGGGGGAATAAGACTGACAAGACTGAGACGGACAAACAAACAGCTCAACAGATTGACCGGGGATGGAGGGACAGATGAAATCTACAGACTGAAAGAGTGACTCAGCCAAAATTCATAAACTTGTCACGACACAGGGAAAAGGCAGTAAGTCGATAACCTGTTGTAAGTGCCTTGTACCAATACTGGTATAAGTATCACTCTTCTGAGAAATTTGAAAAACCTCTGACTGTTGGGGAGAAAAAAAAAATATGATGTACGTATGTATTCAGAGCACAGATACCTGCCGCTGCTTAATTACAGGATCAGTGTCTTAATTACTGTCTGTAATCAGCCATCAGAATGACTGTACTTTCACTCATTACCTGAAGTGTCAGTGCGGCAGCGGAGCCTCCATCTATGGACATGCCAGATGAAAAGTAAGTCAATTTTAGCATCAGCTTGTTTTTTTCAAATGTTCCTTAAAACAACAACTCAGTGCCCATAGGAACACTGAGAGACTTTTTACTTTTGCCTAAACTAAGTATGCGCAGTCCTGTCATGTGGAAAAGTATATTTAAATATCTCCAGCTGAAATCTAGACATCTGTTTATTTAACCAAGTGGCTGTCTTGCAAAGTCAAATGTTTTAGATATATAATTCATTTTTGTGTTTCTTTGAGGGTGTTTCCTTCCTGGGTTGCAGTGGAAGGAGAGTGGCAAAAAGAGAAAAACTTGAAAAATGCAGCAGCTTTGGGAATTATCCATTTAAATCGACCAATATTCATTTTCCTTTTTTTCAGATAAACTGTCGAATATGTTTTTGTACAAATGAGTACAAAAACAAAATACTGTAGCATTTTTGGAAAGATTCCTCACAGGCTTTTGTAAATGATTAAAGGCAAGCGAAACCTTTTTTCAATGTCCACACGGGCCCTGACACTTGTTTAAAGACACACTTTTAAAAAACGAAGCCGTCCTTTAAATTCAATCCACTCTGCTCCACTGAGACTGATACGTGTTGTTAAATTGCAATAAAAAAAGAACACTACAAAATGTTTAGTTGAAGCCGAAACAACCTCTCAAATCATTGTGCGTTTGAAGGTTCCTGTTCTCTCTCAACTCTCAACTCTCTGCAGAAAGTGGTACCAATATAAATTCTTGATCTAAACCAAACTTTGTCATTTTCTTTTTCTTCTTTCCTTTTCTTTTTTCCCTTTACACTGAATACAGGGTCTCAGCTAAGGCTTGAATCGGCACTTTGCCACGCCATTGCGATGTCTGAACCCACAGTGCAAAGGAGCAGAAGACCTCACAGCCTTGACCTCACACTCCGGATGGGAGTGCACAAAAGCTTTTTTTGGTCACAGAAGCCTTTGACAGCTCCTCTCCTCACTGACATGTCTTTTGGAGCATGTTTCTGCAAAAAAAAATTGAAAAAGTTACACACTGTAACTTTAAATGGAGTAATTTTTGGTGATTATAATAAATGTAATAGCTTTTAGTGCAGTTCCCCTCTGTACGTGAAATAATAACTGTGCTATTGTTCCACTAAAACACTTGTGGTGGAGAATAATCTTTTCTGAAAGGTGATCAACCTTAAAATATATCTGTGCCAGCAGAGTGCACCCTGCTAGGATAAATCCTCAAACATAATTACTATTTTCTTGGAGGCATCGCAGCCAAACTAAGATGCTCCTCTACTGCAGCAGCCTTCATTCCGTCTTCTGCACATCCTTGAAGCTTTTTGTCAGGTTGCGTATCGGTGCAAACTTAGCGTGTACATTTTTTGCAAATCCAGTGTGTGAAAACAAAATCACCACAAACAGGTTGTCAGAGTTTAGTTATTTGTAAAAGTGCCACATTTCTGACGGTTTCAGATTTGCGGAAGTCATCCAGTTAACGCTGACGGTGGAAAATGTGAGCTAAGATTTGACAAAGTCATTGTTCAAGACCATGCAGACAATTATTTCCCTCTAACTGTCACACGCATCCTGCACAATGTAAAACACCAATACGACCACTTAACAGGCAGCAGTGGCAGGACGACAAACTTGAAAGTCTCTGGCTGCTTCGCATGCTACAGCGGAGGGCGAACACCTGTTCCTGCAGACAGGTACAGGATCTGGGGATATTGTATAACTGAGGTCCACCCCGAGGTTGTAAACCTTTTCTTTTGTTCGTTTTTCTTTTGCCGGTCCAGGAATGTTTAGTGGATTTAGCTAATTAGCAGGAGCCAGGTGTTAATTAGCCGAGACAAGAGGGGATCGGTCTGGTTCCGATCCACACTGCTGTGTCTTGTGGAGCTCCAAGTCTTTGATCTCCCCTGCAGGGCTGAATGCACCACTGTGCTTGTCATTTTCAATTAGGACGTTAAACTGATATTCCAGATATCCCCCTTGTTACCCTTTCCTCATCCCAGTCAGATGGGAGGAACAAGAGGGATGACAAAGCAATAGAGTGAATATTTTCTTCCTGACAAGTGTTCTCCTTTCAGCTGTCTGACGGGAAGCTGTAGCTCCCAACACAAGGCAACACCTGCTAAGGAGATCATGGGGAGAATATAAACACGGCAACAGTCTTCTCTCCGTTTGGATAGAAACCAACAAAACTTTTTTTTTTTTTTTTTTGGCATCGCAATTATTATTTGGCAATAAGAGGAAAGACAATTCAGAAATAACAGTTTGTGAGCCTTTACAACTGGCAACACTCAGGCTGAATATTCTCCTTGCACAATAAAGGCACGAGTTGTCGAGAGCCATTAAATGCATCATCAAATCTAAATGTGTCACCAGTAGAATTGAGAGGTAATTTAGGCCAATCAATCACCATATTATGCTAATTAGGAGTGTGATTGTTGGCACAGCCCTCTGAGGCTTACACGGGTGTGGATTTTGCCTGAAAACTATACAGCCAGCTGTGCGTGTGCGAGACATAGCACCTCTGTACTGTATCACCGATAAATGACATAAACGGGGAATAAAAATTATTAAAATGCTTCCCTTTACCAGCAGGCCATAACTTTTCTCTAATCTGAATAAATATTAATGTGATTACATTTCTGAGATTCGGTATAGCTAAAGACTAAAATGAATTAATTATATACTAAGAGAAATAACTTGAAAAAAAGAATACACAATGGAGAAGTGAAATGTGCTCGAGGTCCATTATCGTAAATATGTTAAAAACTCAAGCTTTTCTTCTCTGTTCTGCCAACCCCACCCCCCTCCCTGCTCTACTATGCTTTGCACAGCCCTTCAGGTATATTAGTCTTATGAAATTACAATAAATCTGAATTCAAGAAAACTTACCAGTCATGCAGAAAGAATTAGCTTTCCCTGATTAGCTAAAAGGAGGAGGATTGCTGCAAAACAATTAGAGGTGGATCTGGACCGTTTCCAGGCCGCTCAATGAGTCTGGGTCAAAGAAGCCTTTGACAGCTCCTCCACATTGAGATCTGTTTTGAAACATAACAATCTAAAGTATAAGAATTCCCGTAGCTTTAAGCAAAGCAGTTTTACTTTAAGAGAACAAGAGAACAAAGAAGGAAAAGGAAGTTTGGCTCAAACACACTGAAGTGTCCCCTGATGTTGCTTCAAACTATGCACTTTATAGTTTACAGATATTTACAGTACTGGAAATTTTACTTATTTTGAACTGCTTGAACTATTGCATTGGGTATTATGTGTACTTGTGCTTAGGTTTGATTATTCTATCTGCCTCTATTTCTGTTATTTGGTTTTACATTAGGATTATTTACTTGCATGTTCTTTAATTCCTGGCCCTCGTCAATCACACTGATCACTATGACTTGATGAACAACGAATGAGCAGCTGGTGCTGGACCAGCCTTGTTTAAATGGCAGAAAGGTCACGAACACCTGATAAAGGAAAAGTCTACTGACATGACTGACTCTGTCCTAGCAACTCCCTATAATAATAGTTCTATGATATGATAATTTTAACATTTTAAATATTGTTGTGTTTGGTAATCCTGACCCAAACACCTTACATCACTGGTTTTCTCTCATTAGTCTTAACCAGCCTTCAGCTTGCACGGTGGCCCTGAGAGGCATTTTGTGCTAAAGTGCTTGAAGTGAAACTTTGGTTTTGTTGTGTTTGTTGTATTTTTTTTCTAAATGTTGCACCTGTGTTTTCCAATTATATTCCTAGTTTAATTGTGTTTTGTCTATTTCTGTTTGTTTACTAAAACTGCTGTGTTCTGTTTTCAGGGCCACAATCAATTTGAAATATGCCACAATTTCATAAACGTTTTTAAAATATAGTGGCTTAACCCATAGGTAAAAGAGAATGCTGGGACTCTGTAGAGTAGTTCCAAATATTTACATTTGCAAACATGTGATTGGGAACCCTTTAGAATATTTGCTATTTTTCCACAAATATGACCCAGCTGTGAGTAAATTTCAGTGCAGTTACTAAAACTATATAAAGGTTTGTTTTTAAAAGATTTTTATTTTAAAAACAAATCTAGTTTAGACTCCATTGGTTCATTGTCAGGCAGTCCCACAAATGGCAAACATCAAACATCTGTTTCCCTCTCTGGCAGTGGCTAATATCAATGTAAATGAGTCCACCATCAGGAGAACGTGTAACACCAACGGTGAGCACTGCAGAGTAGTAAGTAGCAAACCATAACAGATTATAGCTGCCCATCTACACTTTGCTTAAGGCCATGTGGATGGGCCAGAGAAGATCAAAGAAAACAATTTTTAGCTTGCATGAGAAGCATTTCATTTGCTGGTGATCACGTGCTACCAGTGAAACACGGTGGTGTGTTTTTACTGATGCGGGCCTGCTTTGGACCAAGGTGACTTGGCTTCACTGATGGAGCTATGACTTTGACGAGTTGTACAAGTGAATCTTACGGGCAAATCTACATTCATGGCTGAATCCCAACAGAAAGTGGATCATGCAGCAAGAAAGCAAATCTGAACACATGTCGTTCTCCCAAAGACCGGTTGAAAAGAAGACATTTATTGCCAAGTTAAAGTCTCGGCTTTAATCCTATAAAAAAAGAACTCGAATCGGGCAGTTCATACAAAGGACACCAACCAACATCCCTGAGCTGAGTTTGTCCTGTAATGAGAAATGAGCTGACATTCCTGAAAGTCGATGTGAAATTATTGCCGCAAAAGGTGGTCAAAGGCACCAATGTTCATTTTTAGGTCGGGCCGTATTCCACAATAAACCAACAAATAATGTTTTTGTCTCATTTGTTTAACTGGGATCCCATCACGCAACTTTAGAAGTTTGTTTGAAAATCTGATCATATTTTAGGTCACGTGTAAAAATGGATGAAATTCTAAAGATTTCATTGACTTTCTAGTAACACTGCAAATACTTAGTGTGTACGGTCAAGTCATGTCCTATTATTAATGTTGTGCTCGCTAATTTAGCAGCTTGATATGTGCTTAATGGGCATTTGTCCTGCTTAAGGCAATCATAGGAGTTTGCCAAGGACTTATCTTGTCTTGACATTTCATTCTGATTCATGAAAGAGACGACACAGTGTGAATATGCCTAGAAAATGGATTAGTGGCTACAGAATTCCACTGGTGTCTAATTTGCATCTCTGCAGTGTCTCAAATATCTTGCAGCAGTTGCTGCACTGAATCGTGTAAACACCTTTGTTTTGTACGATGAAAGGCAGGTGGGGGGGTGGGGGTTGTGTGAGGCATTTTCAGAACAGCATGCAAATACAGAATAATAGAGGATTAGAAGAGTCACATTTGCATATGAACAAACTGCTCACTTATGGGGAATGCTTGATGCCTACAGTCTACGGATGAACACTCAGATGAGTAATGTGTCTTGCGGACAAGCACGTGCTGAAATAATTTCAGGGTTTTTCTCATCAGTAGGATCCAATTGATGGGCTTACATAGAATTACCCTGGCTTTGGAAATATAGGATTTGGCTGCACAGACACAGATGACAGGTCATTTACCATGCTGCTGTAATGCTGTGACATAATGTGCTAATTGTTTGCCTGTGTAAATATGAACCTGAGAGTTCTCATTTTGAACTGCAAATCTGTGTGAACAAGCCACATAGGAAAGAGACAATTAATTGGATGGGTGGCACACGCACACCCTGTGTTTGCAGAGTGAATGGGACAGGCGGACAACTGTGTGAAGAGAATTTCTGGTTACAATAAGATGTTCAGTTGAAGCTTTCAGGACACAGAATCTGTGTGTGTGTGTGGGACAGAAGGCAAAGAAAACCCATCAGAGATTGAAAGGCATGTCACTCAACAAAGAAAGTAAGACAGGTTCATACACATCGAGGGAGAGGGGGACAAAGTGGGGGGAAAGAGAGCTGGAAAGAATAAGTGAGAGTGTGAGAATACGGCTAGAGGGGAGACAAAAAAACACAATTGAGTGATGGTCCTCTCTACTTGATTTTGGAGTAAGGGAGCTTCAAGGGTTAGAATGGGAAAAATCGTTTTGAAACGTTAAAATTTAAAGGGCTAAAAAACTGAGAGCAGAGGGAGTGTGGAGGTGAAGGGGTCGGGCGCTTAGGTTCTGAGAGTGGTTGCCAAGACTACAGCAGGAAAAAAGGCAACACTAAAATAAAAAGGTTTTATTTATTACTGCACCATTTTTTGCCTGATTACTGATTCAGAAATTTTCTTTCAAGCTGTTGAAAAAATACATAACAATGTACAAAACACAATGTGCAGCTGTCAGGAGCAAAGCTTTTACAGAATGGATTCTAAACATATGATTAATAGCAACCTCATACAAAAAGAATCCATTACAATCCAATACAAATCTCTATACATTCCCAAATCAGTGTGATCAATAATAAATGACGACAAGACATGATGTGTCAACTTTGCTCTCGATAAGAAACGGTTACATAATACACAGCAACAGTTATATTTCACAAAAATGAAAAACTAACCATACTTGATTTAATGATAAAAGATCCTAATCCTTATCGTCTGCGCATTACAACTTAATCTTTTCGCAGTCTGATCTGTGTCTCTCATGCTGGATGTGAGAAAATAGCAGAATATATAACCTCACTGTTGTCACCCAATGGGGAGAAGGGTGACGGTGCCAGGTGGTCATGACCCCTCTGAGAGCACATCATCCCACTACAAAAGCTCTAAATCATCCGCTCGCTAGATGCATACGCGCTCGACATAATAACAGCGGTAAGCACTTACAGATGTTTCGCAATAGCCACTATTTCCCTGTTTTTGCAAATGTTGTCGCTCAATCATGCCCGAAGACCCTGAAGGCTTTTATGAATCCATGCCTCCGCGGAAGCAATTATAAGGAGAGGCACTTTTGCCATAAACCCAAATCATCTCCATGCATTGCCTCGCAGCAAAGGTTAGCTATAGCACGCGGCGATAGGTGGAAATTGAAAAACACCAAAGACTTATGCTTCAAGGACTGTAAAAGAGTTGTTTCAATCGATCAGACAAAAGCATCCAGATGCTAATTGCAATGGCGTGAGTCACTTCACTCGCTGCAAACAGAAATACAAAGGGAACCTGAACCCACGTGTTAGTCGCTGCAATATTCTTCCAGAAGATGGTGCAAACACAGATTTTCCACATCCCTGAGCTGTATCCATGTCTCACTGACCTGGGCATATAAATGACATGAATTCCTATCTATCATTCCTCCTCCATCCCCCCCCTTCCTCCGTCGTGCTGTGGAAATCAAAGACTGCTGAGGCAAGGGGAAAAAAGATTCCATCAATCTTCGCTTGTCCCTAACAGTCACGTTCACCTGACAAAGTTGCACTGCACTCTGTGAAATGCAGTTCCTTCCTGCCAAAGCCTTGGCTTATGCCCCTGAAATACTGTTTCTTTCTTTATATTAAATTCTATTTAATGGGCTGCCTTGGTGTCTCAGCAGGTGTGGCTGCATAATGTGAACTTGCAAAATCATGGAATCTGTCTCATGACCTTTGTCACATGTCCGCTCTCTATTTCTGGGCTTATTTATTCAGGGGAGGTTTGCTGAGCAGGCAGGCTCGCTTTCGACAAGGCCTTGCTTAACACATACGCTGTTAAATGCGTTTACAGGGCTACGCTGCACCTCACAGCCTTTACCACTGGATAATGATCTCACAGTGGTGGCCACGGAGTTTCAGTAGCTGCCTTACTACGTTTCTTGTGGACCTCCTAATGAAATCGCTGGGATTGTTCTTGGTTATTTACTTCAGTAGCAGAAAAATTCAAAATGCTCATGTTGTATTAGAGGTACAAGGCAAGAAATATAGAGGAAAGGTTCTATAAAACTACTCATAGTGATTATCACACCAACGTTACATAACATATTAATTTACCTACAGCTTGTGCATTTTTATGTGTTTATTTTAATTTTTGGACTGTGTGACCAAACGGTATAAATGTGTTGATCTAATCTGAGGTGCACATCCTTTTCAAACTTAACACTTGTGACCTTTCTGCTTTTTGGATCTCACAGTGCGATCGGTATCTGTCTATTCTCTGGGAAAAGATAACATCACAGTCAGATTTGGCACGGAAAAAATTACACTTTGTGCATGTCAGAGTGCCACCGAATGTGACTCATGTAGGTCACGTTGAATTTAGATAAACTGTGCTCCACCAAGCACACACCTCTGAACTTGTGCATTTGGTGTGAAAGCCCAGTACTGCAGCAGCCACATTGATCCACAGTGTCTGTCCTGACATGATTTTTTCCAAGCATTTCATTGAGAGGTGACTCTTTGGTTATCTCTTTCAGATATCTTTCTGGCAGTTAAGTATCTCACAGGGGTTCTGGCACTTCACAAACTGGATTATGAAGCTCACTTATTTCCTGCAGAACAGCGCATTGAAATATACAACCAAACTTGGATACTGCTCGGGTCATATCAGATATTTTGGTGAAACAATGTACAGATAGCACTAATAAAAATATTTGGATAAATCAATTAAAATAAAAGCCAAGGCCATCAACTTCCAGGTTACAGCACTGAGCACTGGCTCCACTGAGCTTGACTCTTCACTTATGTCCCTCACTTGGAGTAGGACAACTTATTCGCTGATCAAGATGGGCCACTCTTTTCTATGTGATGTGATTATTTCATCAAATGGTCACAATCATCTGTCCTACTTTCCTTTTTGTGCTTCAGAGCAAACAAACTGCTCCTAAAAGTAGTCCAGAAGGCACAGTGTCCTCGTCTGAATCATGGCCTCCCGCAAACGTAGTAATTGTGACAGGAACCAAATGTTCACGACAAGGTATGAAGCTCGGCAAAATCCACATATGAACAACATTATGGGACTTGAAACAACTCTCTATTTGCGGTTTCAAGAAACATATTGTGACTTTGGGATAAAAAAAATTACATGATCTTACCAGAGGGATGTTGGGCCTGGAAAATATACACTCTGCATTTATTGTTGTATTATTGGGGATAATATTGGGGATAGGATAGGGCCTTAAAAGCTGAGTAGGAGGCGATGAAAAATTGATAATGGACATTTCATGTTGGGATAATGTTTTAAGAAGGTGCTTTCAGTTTAAGTGAATAAACACATATATACATTAACCCAGACAGGAAATGATAACAAAATATTGTTGCCGTGTATAACTAGCATGCCAGTGTTTGTCACATTCCTTCCTCCCCCCTTTACTCTTTTCCTCATTGTGATGAGCTAATATTGTGTTGAAGCTGTATTTTAGCGACCAAACAAAATCATTTACAATGTTTGATATTGGCAGTCCAGTAGTGTGTGTGTCTGCCTCCATGCTTCATTTTTAATCCTGTGATGTGTGAAGTGTCTGACACGCAGCTGCATTTCAATAAAGTCTAGTTTAAACAACCTGACTCAGCTTCATCTTAACAAATTTAATTTTAAGATTTTAAGACATATATCATGCTGCTTGGCAACATCTACTTAGAGCCCTTAAAGTTTGTCAGAAGATTGTAGGTTGTGGTTGTGGCTGATTCACAGACTCAGGACATTCAAAAGGTGAGTAGGGTTTCAGTCCAGTGCGAGACATCTGTTATTTTTTGCAATAGCCACATGAAACTAGTACTTTAAAGTTATATCACGTGTCACATGACATGAAATTAAAGAGGTAGTATTTTCAAGACAGACTGCTTTTTTTCTGACTGCAAAGTAACAGCAAAAAGGTGTTAAAGTGTTTAACTAGGACCATTTCAGCTCCATTGTTAAGAGCGGCATCTGCTGTTTTTTTACGTAAAACGTCAAAAAATGCTCTTTCAACAGGCATCTGTCTCCCTGAATAGCGGCGCTTATTCACCGAACAGTTCATTGATCCATGCAACAGTTTAGATACAAACAATGTCTTTTGGCTTTTAAAATTGGAGGACTTGTTGAGCTGTCGGGTACCATAAAGAGATGAGTCAGGTAAGGATGATTTCAGTTATGACCCAGAAGAACTATGTATAGACTTCAGGTGATTTTGCTGATCATACTGAGGGAATCCATCTTCTGCAGAGCTCTCTTTGTGTATGTTGAGTTGTTGTTCTAATGTCAGCTCATTTCTGTTTCCATAAATCCACAATCATCTTCACATTTTGCTCATGCTGAGTTCCACGCTGTTCTTTGTGCATCACTCGGTGTCCCTGAAGGTTGACTCATCACTGACCTTTATGCAACAAGTCCTCCAGTTTTTACACCAATAAAGGATCTTGTCGCTTCCCTTTCAAACCATTTACTGAATCATTTGATGACATGACGCTGCCACGCAGGGAAACAGACGTCAGTCCTGTTGGTAACAGGCGGAAAGGTACTGTCACGTACAATAGCACATGAATGGCCAGTTTATTTTTTGCTACAAACACTCCAAAATATGAGATTAAAAGTTTGCAATAACAGAGTTTTAGTTTGGATTCGGTTGAGTAATGGGAAGGACAGGAAGAAAAAATGTTTCATGACAACAGATGTCCATGTGATTGCTGAGATATATTTCCGTTTTTACCAAACTAATGACTAGAACTACAGAATTTTTGTAATCAAGACATAAAATTGCACTATCCTAGTTAAATGAATGTATTTTAAAATGTTTGGGATTCTGGCCTTTTTAGTGACATTGTATTAGGCTGAAATAACTGGAAGCCAGAAAGGAAAGTTAGCTCATAATTAATTCATTTTCACTTACATTTGATCAGAATTTTTTTGCAGTGAAATTGCATCATACACCTGTCATGATGTATTCCAGATGTGAATATGTCTTGTCATGTTAACAACACAATAAATGTGATGCTAAGAGGCCAGTATCATCTCGGATGAACCATGTGTCCTCAGGAATTCTGCCTGACTGTGGAGTCATCCACAGTGAAGCCAACATAACCGAGGCTGTGAGGCTAACATGTTAGATAAACGACAATGCTGGCAGGCCGAGAGGCAGAGCAGGGGTCATGACATTGTCTGGAGAGGCCCCGTGGCCATGTCAACACACTCGCTGCGGGCGTTTCTGCACCACTCCGAAACGGCCGGCTTTCAGGTGCTTCAATTCCTCTTCCCTTTCTCGGTCCTCTTATTCAGCAGCCTCTGGAGACGTGCTTCTGGGCAGCTTCTCTCTGGCCCCCAATGATCGTGTTGATCCTCTAGGCTTTCAGCAAAGCCCAGAGAACTTTCTAAACTTAGAAAGACCATCATAAGCATATCTGCAACAACATTATTAATGGAGCAATAAAAAAATGAGGCTGAGCAAAGATTTTAGGGGTTATTCAAGCTTAGTGAAGTAGTTAGCATCTGCTGTCTGATCTGTCTCAGGGCAAATTCATATCAGAATAATGAGGACAGATATACTCTAGACTATAACTTCAGGATCTGCTGGAAATCTCCTTGCGTTACACATAAGCATAACATCTAAATGCATATTGTGTTCAATATCATCCGCATCTACATGTCATGTCAAATAAGAGTATGCATGCACAGATGGCATGGAGTCCTAAAGATAAAAGTGTTTAGATTAGTTTCATATGTTGGCATTTAGTGGCAAAAGACAACAATGATAGATGAGCTGTACTCATCAAGTAACCATCTGCACTTTTAGAAACTCATATTTTACTGTATATATTATTAAATATAGTTCTATTTTTATCTCTTCATTTCCCGTAACACACATTTGGAACGGAACCGTTTTTAAAAACAGATTTTTTCAGTCTTATGCAGAAAACAGTGGAGCCAAGAAGGCTTTACTCATGGCAGAGCTGCCAGACAGACAAAAGGGAATATACAGTATAAATTCAATAAAATGACCTGTTGTGCAAAGCATTTATTTAGTCTCCTCTGAGCCTGCAGGTCTGACATTATTTTGTCACATTTTTTTTTTTTTGGAATGCCTGTAAAAAGCAAAATGGATTGGGATTAATCTATTTATGTATGCTGGCATTTCAAAGGAAGTATTTTCCTAATGGTCTAGTCTTTGAGCTCTAAAGGAGCAAATAATTTAGACAGTTTGTGTTCAGAGGAGCCATGCTTTTTGTAGAAATGTGTGAAAATCTTAACAGAGGTCTGCATGTGTGGAGTATCTGCCTCTTGCACTTTGTCAGCCTCCGTGACAAGGCTTTTTGTGCGACTGACATTACAAAGCAATGAAAAGAAGAAATGCAAGTAGTGCTCAGAGGGAGCAGCTTCACATTTTGTGTGGGACTTTTAGCCAGAAGCATGTGAGCATTAGCATTATGTTATGAAGGAGAAGCTCCGAGTGCACGTTGTCACCGAGTAGGGAGGATGAAACTTAAGTTGGCTCTGGCCTTGTGTAACCTCTGAAGGAAATTATAATGCAATAATGGAAGCACCCTCCTTTTCTTAATGAGAATATAAACAAATGATGGATGGCAATAATCTGAGCAGATAGCAGAGCGTATTAAAAGCCCCAATGACCACACAGAAACATTCACACAGACGTAATAAATGAGGAGAAGACTGAAATGAAGAATAAAAAAAAAAGCTTTTTCTTCTAGGAATAACTCAAATTAGATTTAGGCTGTGGAGACAAAAAATGCCCAGCTGTTGGGAACTCACTAAAAGGCAACATCCTGTTCGCAGCTTCTGCACATTACTCCATGTAGCTCTGTGTGTGGGTCGGCATGGGCTGTTTGCAAGTGTGTGTGTGTGTGTGGCTGAGTGTTTGCCTGTCCTTCCTTTCAGATGCTAGTCCAATGTAATTTTTGTACCTGGTGATACATGCAGGTGCAGCGTTGGCCTCGAAGTCTCACTGCTGCACTGAGCGTCTGTTTATAACATGCTCGTGCTTTTACTACAGCTGTTGTTGCACTTAAAATACATTTATCAGGTGAACACACATATGACTTTGTTTGGATAATTTACCTTGTGTCAGTTAAGGGCGCTACTGCCATTTGAAATAGAGACTGCGACATCATATGTCATGGGCCACAATCCCTCTGCACCAAGCAGCAAAAATCCCCAGAAAAGCTTTTCAACTCAGTGGACCAACGATGGGAGTTTTCAAAAAGCTGTTGAAGACAGACTTCTTCTGTAATGTCTTATGCACTTAAACTTATCTGTTCTAATGTTTTCTATCTTCCATTTGCGTCTCACAGCTGTGACATATCTTGCATAGCACATTGCTTATAAATTCTTCCACCTGACTTTGATTTTTGTGTTTACTTTGTATCTCACTTGGAAGTCACTTTAGAAAAAAGTGTCTGCTTCTTGACTCAAGTTAAATGTTAATGTGGTGGTTAGATTGTTTCTTTTTTAGCCACCATAGACAAAATGATTAATAATAATAAGTCAGTTTTAAGTATAGTAAATTTACTTATATAGTGTATCAAAATAGAACCTGGACTAATTACTTAGCTAAACTAGTAATAGTGCTTGTGGCCTTATTTTATAAAATTCATATTTTTACCTGAATACCAGTCAGTACACTGACTTACTATGCACTCAAACAACTGACGGGATGACAGATCATCTCAGCTAATCCAAGAATAATTTCTCTTTCTGAAGTTAGTACAATAAGTGATACTGCTGAAGCGACATATTAGGTTATTACGCAGTATCTCTCCAGCGTGGTGTCTTGCTTGCATTGAATGAGAATATTGTCGCGGACAATTGATTAGTTTGGTCAGAGGCCATTGTGCATGAAGTGATTCTTGAAGAAGCGCTGTATGAATAAATTACTTCAACTCAATACGCAGCTAATCTGTCTAGAAATAAGAGCACAATCCTGTTTTTTTTTTAGCAAACAAGCCCAGCGAGGGGCCACAGAGGTCAGTTGTATCCAGCCCTCAGAGCCCTTTTCATGCCACCCAAAAACACGCTGTTCACCTTGGAATGACCTGGTTATTATGTGCTAGTTGGAAGCAGATTGTTTAAGCCATGTCAGCTGGTCTAAATAATGCTATCACCTGAACAAGCAGGGCCCAGCAGAGAGATGAGGGGATTAGCCAGCATGTTGGCTGTATGCTGTCCCGCCTGCTGAAGGGCAGATGGAAATTATGTGGGAAAAAACATCCTTTTATCACCAATGTCAATATTAATATTAATCACCCAGAGAGCAAAACTGAGAGAAAAACAAAAAAGAAAGGCAAATATGCAGTCATAGAAAAATCAAACACACAAAGGTACACACACAGACATGTAGTCTGGCAAACAAAGCCACTGGACGAACCTGAAAAGGCTTTAAGCAAACTAACCCCGACATAAAGTCAAGTATAACCTTCAGTTATTTGATTTTATTTCATACTAGGTTTTGATACAGTTTCATGTAAATGATAAAAACTTAAAACAGTTTTTATTTAAAATATTGGGCAATACAGTAAATATTGAAATTGACTTAGTCACAGAAGTCCAGTGTTTTTAATTATTTGAGTCTAGTTGTCTTAAATTCAAAATGTCATATTAAACAGTAAAAAAAAAAAGGTTTTGTTAGGTGTAGGTACAACAGCTTGGATTAGATTAGGGGAGAGAAAAAGTAATTATATATTTTTAAGATTGTTGATGGTGTGAAAAAAGAAAATCAAATTTGTCAGTCAGGGTCGGGGTCTGTCACTGGCAAGATGCTAGAACAACTAATTTAAGTCTGACAGTTTGTGAATTATTTCAAAGTGAATTAAAATGTGCCCTACTCTTCCTGGTTGTATTGTATTGTGGCGTTAGATGTAATGATTGACTAATTAGTATATGTCAGATGTGTTGACGTAGATTAAATTAATCTTTAAGATGTCGCGGTTGTTTTTTTCTTGTAGGAATGCACAGTGGATTTTCGATTGTTTTCTCACCTTTGTAGAACTGAAAGAAAATACAAAAGTGTACTTGGTTTTTAAATGGTCTCTTGCTCGCTCTCTTTCCCTCCTCGCTGCTACTTGTTCATATTCTTCTCAAAAAAATAAAATTACAGGCATCGTTAACTGTTTACCCTTTTCAGGCTGGAACCCATCCCAGCTGTCATAGGCCGAGAGGCAGAGGACACATGGACAGGTCTCAAGTCCATCTCAGGGCCAACACAGAGACATACACAGACAGACAACCACTGACACTCACGTTCACACCTACAGGCAAGATAGAGTCACAGATTAACCTAACCCCGTGTCTTTGGACCGTGGGAGGAATCCAGAGGACCGAGAACCTGCAAACTGCACACAGAAACTCACTCCACCGTTGTGCTGTTCTGCCTCATAATTCTGCATGTATGTTTCTTAATAAGTCAGAGCACAAAAATGTAGCCTGAATTAAACTGAATGATGCTGTCTTACACTAATAGGATCTGCCTGGGGACAGATAGAAGACATGTAAGTGCTCTATGTTATGGAAGGATTGTCTCAGGTTTAAATATGTCTATGTTGTATGTCTATTTATACTGATACAACAATCTGAACCTACTGCATGTCAAATCTAGATTTGAATTGACTTTGTTTTAGATTTATTATGGTTTTGAAAGTTACATTTAATTTGTCTCAGTGCAACCTCAGCCCTCAGCTCAGTTTTTTTTCCCACCCCATATTTATTTTGCCAAAGCCATAAAGGCACGGCCCAAGTCTTTCCTTGTCAGGTGTGACTTTGCGAGGCTGATTGAATCAGATTCAAACAAACAGACTCAGCTGAATCTGTTTTGTAGTGATTAAAGTCCCGTGCCAGGTACACTCCCCAGTCCCACTACCGTGCTAAGCTCTCAGTTCTTGGAATCAGCATGAAGTGAGAAAACAAAGATGCTGCAGAAACATCGTTTTGGCATGTTACGCTGATCCCTCCAAGAGCTGAGAGAGGAAAAGTGGGATGTGGAGTAGAACTACTGGGAAATATCTTTTGGATATCTGGCAGAGGGGAAATAAATGTAATCCCTCCTTGCTATTATCTTCGTCTGGGCTCGTGCGTACTTGAGATAATGTCAGCTAGGAGGAGCATAGTAAAAGCATACACTTTCAAAATAATGCAAGGCATCTGATTAGCCCGTGGCTATTGTTGGTGGACAGGGATGTGGCATTATCGCTAACTTCTATAGCAGATTGCAAGAACACAAAGACGGGAGATGAGAGAGGAAGAGAGGGGAGGGCAAGTGGACAGGAAGGACTCGTGACCATGTTCTGTTCTTCTTCACATTGTTTTAAAAAGGTAATAACCATCCTGTTCATATTGGCGTCCATAAATTAAAATCCCTTCTGCAGTCTGGTTATGAATCTGTCTTATCGAGCTGACAACCAGTGGGGCTTTTTTTGTCAACAGAGGCCAAGACAATATCCCAGCTGAACTACAAGGCGCTCTCCATCTTAACATGCACCATGGAAGCATGTGGAAATAAATTCCCTGCTACTTTGCAATCTTTCCTCTTCACAAACAGCCTTAGAACGACGATGAAATTACGCATTGAAAATACTAATGGCACATTAATATCAACTGTGTATTGCAGGATCATGAAAAAGAGATGATGCATAGTTTGCTGTGTGTTTCGGGGTGATGTTGACATGCTGAATGGAGCCACCCTTATGCTATGCTAAGTGTCCTTCATTTGACAGGCTGATTTGTCACTTCATTATTCCTTTTAGATTCCTTATCAAAGTGCATACTGCGCTTGTGATTCCTTTTTCGGGTTCTTTGCACCGAATGGATCAGCCTGAAATTCATGCCTAATTCTATTAGTTATTCCTGCTCTCTAAGGGGGAAGTAGTACGATAAGGAAGGGCAGAAATTCTTGAATTCTTTTCCTGCTGTGGGCACTAACTCTAGCCTCCCCCACACTCTTGCTTTTTTTCCGTTTCCGTCTCCGATGTTCTTTCTCTCTCTTTCCGTCTCGCTTGTGCAGCTGGAAACATGCGACCCTTCTCCTTAACACTGTTAAAGTAAAAAACGGAGTGATTCCGTTGGGCTAACGTGTTCCCCCCCTTCTCAAATTTGTTGCCACTGTTGTTGTCTTAACTTCGATGTCTTTCTCTGTGTCCCTTCTCTCTGGCATCTGTCGGCTGCCACTGTGCCTGCAGGACACCGGAGGAGACGAGTGGCATCCTCAATGAGGAGGGAAGCGGTGCTCGCCTTCACGCTCCAGCACCTCCTCGCCTGAAGAGATGACGGGGGAGAGGGAAAGGTGTAGGTTGACAGACCAAAACAGCTTTTGCATTCATGCAAACACATGAACACATTTTCACAAATACATATGCATGCTGCACATTTTGGGCACACAAACAATGCGCTGGACAGGGAAGCTGTTAAACGCAGTCTAAATTGTCTCCTTGAGAGTTGAGCAGCCTCTATAAAAATTAACACCCTTGTCACAGAAGTGGTGTTATGCGGCATTTCTGATTCGTGATCAAACCTTCCACAAATGCACTCATGGACACAAAGCAAAGAGAAATATATCTATAAATGCTTCCACACAATAAGCTTATTCATACATTATATTTGTGTTCAGCCTACATTTTCTTGCATTGAAACTGAGAGTTCATGTGAAATGTTCCCGTATTTCACATACTGTTTGTTTTTACCATATGGAAAGCTACACAAGACCTTCATTTGGCATGTGAGACGTTCCATAATGTCACCCTGTCTCCTACGTGCATATACGGTACAACTAATTGGCAACAGCAAATATGTTTGTAGGAAGCATAAGTGCAACCAGATTATGTCTTCTGTTGACATGGATAAGTTGCTCACTTAAGTATTTGGCAGTTCATAAATATAACACTCAACACACATATTTACATTCTTTTAGCCTGTGCTGTTTGCTCTTGTGCATTTTTCTGGCAATAAGTCCTGTATGATGCTGTACGTTGTTTGTCCCTCCCCTCTCGTGTGGTTGTCGAAAGGCCCCCCACAGGCCTCTGTTTAAAACTGCCCCCTTCTGTGAGAAGCATCACAATGATGCACCTAAACTGTAAACACTAGATTTAATCTGTGCAAACTGGAACTAAGAGATAGATTTTGTTTATTTATGTGATAAATTCATACTGTGTAACACGTTGCAAACAGGAAGGGGAAAATTAACACAGGTCATCCAAAAAGGAAATAATCTACTTTGTGGTAATGTGAGAATATCCTGCAGTTTTTAATGGATGTAAGTATACTGGCAGATCAGCTCCACGGTGGACGTCCTATTCATTGGACCAAAGGTTTTGGCTCAATCGAAAACTGACCTGAACTGAACGTGCAAAAACTACTTTAAAAGAGAGTCCCGATGAAGTGGAATCCCAATCCAGGGCAAAATTTGCATGACGAGCAGTTATCGTCCCGCGTGGCTGTGAAGCCTTTACGTCTGTGGGACTTGTGCAACCACAGTGGCCATTTTGCCGCCAGACCTACTATAACTGAGTTTTGACCTCTGTCACATCATTTCAACTCCAGCAGATCTGAAGATTGATCCCATCGCTCAAAGCAACAACATCGCCTCAGAGTTCCCGCCACTGCTCAATTATTAATTTGTTTATGTTTAGTGACTGATGTACAGTTAGAGATTCATTTCATGGATGGAATTTCAACATCTTTTAATTTTGCTGTCTTGGTGTGAGGGGTGACTGCAAGGTTTGGATGGGGGATCAACCCCTCGAACAAAACACATCCACTTTTCCTCTAATACGTCATCTACCCCAGATGGCGTGACTAAACTCAGGTTTAAATTCAGCTGATTAATCATAATTAATAATGACAGTAACATATGATTTTTGTCATTGATTCGCAGACCAAGGGTTAAAATAGCGGTTTGGTTGGATTTAGGACACATGTACTATGTGAATTCACCAAAAAATTTAAAATCACTGCTCCCTACATTCACATGACGCCATTGTGGTTGCAATAGTAACAATAAAATATGAATTATGCTGGACTCCAACCCAGGCTCCTGTGAAATATAAAGGAAAAGATTTGTTAACCAAAGTACTCCCCCCCAATTCTCTTAAAGTTTGTGTATAGAAAGTGACTGTCACGTCACCCAGCATCATTGTCAGTCTTCACTGGCACAAACCCCGTGCACCGTCCCACAGACGAGATTGCCCTTGCAAACTCCAGTGAGACATTCATACACTTTTTTTGTCTTTAATATGCACACAGAAAATACCTGTATATGGATGGACAGAGGAACAATTCAATACCCCAAGGATCTAATCTACCGCAGTTTTTCCATGAAGTCATAGTGCATTACTATTGATGTATAGTATATTCTCACGGGGATTATCTCTGAAGACAATCCGCACTTGCACATTGTAAGGCGAGATCTGACGACCGTGGAGACACTACACAACTCTCCTGTGTCTTCAGTTCTGATTTACGCAGTGCGGTGTGGTTCCTTCAGATTGGCTGAGCAAACCTTGTTGTGTGAAATTAGCGCCTAAGATTATTGCTCACAAAAAATATATGTAGGGAGAGATTCTTTCTTTATTCATCTTATACACAGTGCGCTACTAAACAATCACAAGATTGCAGTTTGACGTGTGGGATGTAAATCCCGTTCTGTCCTTCTGTCCTGTGCTTTGTTTGCCAACTATTTCTCTATAGACTATACTGTATGAACTCTGTGTGGGCATTCGATCAAATGTTGCCATGGAACCAAAGATGGCTTATGAGACAAGGGCCCCTGGGGCACAGACGTGTGAAGGACCCCCCCACTCCTCCTACGCAACAGTAAGAAACACAATATGAAACACTTCATACTTTGTTGTGGTGTCTTTCACATATCTCTATCGTCATTTTGTCTATTATGTGGTGGTTTTGTGTTTTTTTATCGTGTGACCTTGTGGAAATCTTATTTCTCTGTGTGGTTGTTGTTTTTTTTGTTTTTCAGGATGTTCTGATTTTACATCTGACAGGTTTTTTTAATCCGTTTTAGTCATTTAATTGACTACAGAAAGGCATGTTAGCAAAAATTCTATAACCTCAGGTTTTAAGGTTGTACAAGTCAGTGCACTCTGGGTGCTAGTTCTAAGCCCAGAAAAACTGAGGAGGAATTCATTAAGAAGGGCAGTTAGTGTAAAAAAACAAACAACCTTTGCCATATTAAAATGTAGAAGAGAAAAAAAAAAGAGAGAGAGAAGACACTCTTGTAGCGGGTGTCCCTGATCTGTAACTCCCTGTCTGAACACACAAAAACAAATCAGCGCTACTGTATAGAAAAGTAATTTTTCTTGAAAGACAGAATTGCACCAGCTTACCCAAAAGTATTAAATGTCAGCGCATTCTTGAATCCACAGTCAGGTTACTCTCCAAACAACCTCATTCCGTCATTTAACTTTGACCAGCAGGATGAAGCAAAGGTGAACAAAATGTTCAGTGTGATGAATACCCACCATATTATTTATTAAATAAAATAAAATTTTAAGGGAATGAATAACTGCCTGAAATCCAGGTAAAAGGAGTTTAAATACTTTAATTTGAACGAAAGGATTTATTAACTTTAATGAGTATAACAGTAGTACATGACTGCGTGCACTAAATAAATACTTATTATATTTGTTGCCGTTTAATCTTTCTATTCATTGTTTGTGTGGGTTAGACTGAACGATTCATTCCACAAACAGTTAACTCAGATAACCTCTGTTTCTTCAAGTATTTTTCAACATAATATTTGTTTTTGAGGTGGCTCTGCTGCTGTCCATGTCCAAATAAATGAAGATTATCATCTCAAATTTAAAAGGAGAAAAGAATAGTTTCTTGAATTCCAACCCAAAGTGTTTTCATTTTCAAGTGATTTAATTGGGGCCAACTGAGCTGTCATTAAAAGTGCCCTCTGGACCCTTGTATAACCATAAAACAAAATGCCAGATTTCACTGATTTGATGTCACATTTCGAGGTTATGTGACTGCAAGGACAAGAATTTTGTCAGTATATGAACAGATTGCTGAGGCCTGATCCAGCATTTGGACGGTCAGAGCTGGTGGGTGAATCTGGCTCTGTGATGTGAACAACATGCTGACAAATTGTCTCAGCAAAAGGTTGTATGGTAAGTAAAAAAAAAAAAAAAAGTAATTAGATGCAATTAAATAACCACCTACTGCCGACTGTCACCACACAAAATAAATACAAACAGACAATAAGTACATCAGCATCAGAATGTCTTTGCTGGTTTTCCAATGAAGAAACATAGTAGAAAGGACATTATTAATTGGAGGCCTTCAGACTTTTGATGTGGTCAGTGTTATCGCTGAATAACAAACACTCGCTGGTGTATTACAATTTCAACCTCAAGCAAAGTATGATTTAAATGTAGTGTGGCGTGACAGTTTTAATGAAATGTTCCTCGCTTTTAGCCAGCAACACTCGAAAACAAGCCCACAAAACAATCACAAATGATATATCATGCAAGTACGTATGTCACATTGTGTTTTTCCTCAGTTATTAGCCACACTACCAGTACGGCTCAAGGGGTGGCAATGTCATAAAGAATCGCGCATAATGTACATCACATAACTCACTGGCAGTTTTCTTATTTTTAGCATAGCATCTGTCAGAATTACATGAAAATGTGCAAAACAGGGGTCATTATACTGCGTCTGTACCAGTCATTGTCTATTTATGCATTGTGAATGATTATTTTAATCCTGTCTGGAGAACAAACACAGCATAATAATATCATTATAAATTTATTTGAATAAAACTGAATTTACAAAAAGAACAAAACCCATAACTATAATTAAACTTAAACCTACAAGATGATTAGATACTGTGGAAAAGATTTTGCCACCCTGCTTTTCCGTGACCAATACTTGGAAGAATGGCCAGAAAATATAACAGAAACATCACAGGGAACAGAGGAACAGGAGGTAATATAAAGGAATGAAAGGTCGGATATGCACATTTTAGGGCAAAACACCTATGTGCTTTATATTAATGAGTACAATTCTGCAATCTGAAAAGAAGATCAGCAGGTGAGCAGTGCAGGGCTGCCTGGGTCAGATAGATACGCTATTGTTTCTTAATTGGCAACTTTTTAATGAGCTGTAAAAAGGAAAGAATTTGAAGTTTTCAATAATGTTTCAGCTGGAGAGCACTGTGTGTGACTAAAGCATTGAGGTGTATAGATACAGAGAAAATCTGTGGTAAGTTTATGCCTCATGCATTTATAGACTGCAGTATAAATTGTGCAGCATAGTTCTGTTAAAAACAGAGTCCATGAGTTTGGAGGCTCAAACCGATTTGGACTCAATAAGCATTTTGTATTTCGTAACCAAACCACCTAGCAATATTTTTCTAGTACGACTCGTGTGTCCCTTGTTGAGTCTTAGAAGGACGTATGTGTTGTAACATCCTGACCATGACGTCTATTTATTAGTTCGCACTCCGACGTCCTCCCACAGTCCAGTAACATGCATTTTACGTTAATCGGTGTGAATGTAAGTGTGAACGGTTGTTTGTCTGTTGAAGATTCAATGTAGTATAAAGTTTCAAGGAGGCTCTGAACATAATATCAAGTTCTGAGATCTGATCAACTGCCATATTGGTACTACAAGTGACGGGTTTGTTTCTGTCAGTACCTATAAAAGTAAGAAATGGGTACTGTCCAAGAGAGTCAGTGTGTAACAGAAGATACCAGTGAGTGACAGTCCGTTAGTTGGGAAAGTGGGAAAAGGAGGATGACCTTTCTTTGAGGACAGGTGTCAGTTCCAGGAGGAGCAGGATAAGGGACGGCGTCTCCTTCGCTTCACTGAATTCCTCTTTCCTGCCGGCCATCTTCCAGGAGGACTCTTGTCGACTATTTCAGTCTTTTTTTTCCTTCTCTTCTTACCTTTCTGCCTATTTCCTACCTTTCTCCTCCTTTGCTCTTTCATACCCCCCCTCACTGTCAGCCACTCTTAAATCAGATAGATTGCAGGTGTGTTTCCACTGAGAGGGAGGATTCACTGCGACTGTACGCCTGCAACCTCTCAGCGTGACACAGCACCTCTCCCAAATTACCCCGCTGTAATTCATTCACGGACCCCTATACATACTTAAACCGCATTTATGCATGCAGGCCTTGTGGTTATTCTATTTATCATAAACCCCTACCTCTGCATTAATTCTGAGGCATGATTAACTACAAATGCAGCAATCGGTGGGCATATAAAGTCTGGCAATAAACTGCCCAACTTCATCCACTGCCCATACAGTGACGGAGATATTACTCAGGCGGCCAATCTGTGATTATTCTGCATTCATTTACCCCAGGCATTTTAGCATGAGACTAGATGTATCCACGCTGAATACGATTTTCTATCTTGCCCGCTGTGTTTTCAGGCATATTTTCTTCTCTGTATCCTCAAACTGGCAGCTGCTATCAGTAAATGGCACCAACCTTTCTCGGCGGGGTGAAAATGACTGCCTTGTAAGCTTCGCACCGGCCTCAGCCCTCTCCCAAGATGGTAGTTAAAAAAACGATGTTGACCTATGCGCGGCCTCAGGACTGTATATCTCAGCCAGAACAGCACGCAGGAAATAATCCCCCCAGTTTTGAATTATTATGTGTCCCAAGGTCCCTAAATGGATTTTCTTAGGAGAAATGTGAGTCTGTAGAAGTCGGACATCAGACTATTTTGCTTTGTTGGTGTTTTTTTCCCCCCCTTCCGTATTGATTTTAATATTACCCAGACTCCCATAATCCCACTTATACAATTAGATTTATCTTCACTCCAGTGATGCAGGACAGCACTGATTAATTGAGTCTCTATTGACAGGTCTCAATTAATTGGACAAAGCACTGGATTCTACCTGTACAAAATTCATTAATAGTCTACTCTATATCAAGGTTGTAAGTCTGACGGACGACGAGCGTCTTTTAAACTCACAACAACAGTAAACAGTCTAGTTGAAACTATCACGACATTTCTACACCAGGCCCCTTTTTTTCATTACTGCAGAGGGGGCAGGTTTTTATATAAAACATACAGCGCCCAGCTTTGTCCTCGTAAGCTTTGCAAAGGTCATCATGAACAATACCTAGTGATCTAATTATATTTCACTGGCTCGAGCGTAAAAGTCCAGCCTCATGTAGCTGCTGCAAAATAAAAGTGTTTGTATTTGGGTTAGGTTACACTCAGAAGCAAAGGGGCCCCTGATGGTCATTCATATTTACACATTTGGAATGACAGTAAAGGAATTAAACAGTGCACCACCAATGTCCCAAATCCCCCAAAATGGGCCCCCTCTGGCTATCAGGATGCCATAATGGGCTTTGTTGTCCGGGGACCCTCCAAAGTCTAAGATCACCAGTAAGTTCAATCTAAAATTGCTTCGGGTTCACGGAGATCTTGGGGTTTTAACTCCATCTGAACACAGGTGCTGCTGAGGAGTTGCTGACTGCCAGGTTACTTTTGTCCTTTTCACATGCTTGTAGTGTGATATTTACGAAACAGGAAGCCACAGAAAGTTTTCAAATGAAACACAGCCCCCTAATCCCACAATTTTTACCCTTGACGCCTTGTTGTCTTCATGTTTAAAACTATTCAAGTGTTTTGTTTTTTTTTTTCCCCTCAGGTGAATTTTGCAAAATCATGTGTGAAAAAAAAGCTAGGTCCAAAGAGGCAAAAGGAGAAAAAAAAAAATCAATAAAAGAATGCTTCAAAGAGGGCACCTAGGAGGAGAAGGGAGGAAATGCTCCAAACAAGTCAAAAAGTCAGTCTGATCTCCCATAATCCTTCACTTTGCTTCAATTTACCAGAGAGGGGAACACAAGTTTGACAGTAACCCTCAGTTCAATTATTCTTCTGTTCTCAAAACTAGTTTGAAATGCTGAAATAAAGGAACGATGGGGAGCTTTTTTATTTTATTATTATTTTTTACTGCTTCAAAGTCAACACAGCGCCCAGGGGGTTGTCCTTTTCAATTATTTAAATGTTAAATGATTATGCATAAACTGACACACCACCAGTATCAATTCTGCTCGTACAACAGTATGAACGTGTTAGTGTTAGTGGAAATGTAGTAAGCTGGAACAACTTTTTTAAGTACAAACAGAAACCCATAAAATAGAGGTTTGGTTATGATTTATTAAACGATAGCATTTGATGGCATGAAGCTACTCTGTCCTCTTGAGAGAAGACTTTTTTTGGCAGCATCTATTCTTTACAATGAGGTGGAGGCCAAGGTGACCCCTGCGGAGCAAGTATCTCAGTCTGAACCACTTTCCCTGTAGCTCTTTCCTGACACACAGGCCATCAGAAAGCCAGGCTCAATACACTTTTCTAAATTGCCACCATTTAATGGAACACCTTGGCCTGACTTCCCTCCCTGCCAAAAATAAATAAAGAAGTTGTTGGTAAAAATGAGGGCTTCCAACTTAGATGATGCCTGTAGAAAATTGAACACATCAAACACTGCTTTTCTTGAATTGGCTGACAGATCTCTTTCCAAGAGATCTTCAGTGGGCTAAATGTAGTATCAGGGTTTCTCTCTCTTCATGTAAAAAATGGGGGAAGGGGTCACTGCTGGATATTATACAGACAAAATACTTCCTTGTTGTTTTCTTAAATAACAGGAGGTTTACAGAATAACAAAATTTTTGTTCACGGGTGTTCTGAGAACTAATAGCTTCAGATTGTTGGACAAAATTAAATCACAGTGGAGAAGTATGAAGCTCAAAGAACGATGGAATTTTTTTTTTTCTGTACTCCAAAGTAAAAAAAAAAGTGATTTTACAAATTCTTTCCTGGTTTCCATAGTAATTATCTGGCTCATCATTTGGCTGGTAATTCCAGGCTGACTTTGATCATTGGTAAAAATCCCACATAGATACAACGTGGAAAAGGATGACTCCTTTGTGAGCCTGGCTCAATTTAGTCTGCTTCATTATCACTCTTCAAGTGTACAGTAATCCCCCCAGATCCCGAATCTTTCTTAAACTACAGTCCTCTTTAAACACGAACACTCGGAGATGTTTTCCCATCTAGTTTTAACACATCGGAGAGCTCTGATGAGAATTTGAAGGTAACTGGCCATAAAACACCCCACACATTAAATTAAGCCAGCAGGAATCTAATTAGCAGTGACTGCTGACTTGAGTGACAACTTGTTTATGCAACGTGTCAATAAGAGAGTGATGTTTGCCAGAACCAAAGGGATGGAACAAAGTCTCTTCTCAGGCAGCGGCTTAGTGGTTACAGCAACCTTGGTTATGAAATTATCCAAATAAAAGAGCTGACAGATTACTTTATCAATGTTGATTGACTATTTTTCTTAAAACAAAAGCACGGTTTGAGAGGGAACATAATGGAACAAAAAGCCCCAAAAGAAACACGGATCCCTCAAAGATTATCCTGACTAGAGTGATAATAATTTACTTTTGTGTTAAAAGAAAAAAAAAAACAGAAAACCAACCGTCCCCTCGGCATCAATTGATCAGTTTATATCGACGTTAATATTGGTGGGGGGCGAGTACAGTTGTATTTGTTCGATCTCTCACTGGCATCCCATAATTTTGCAGCTGATAGAAAGTGAAAAGCTGGGATTACACATTTATTGGCATCCAAGGTGGTCTTTGATCGCAGCTGGAACCCCATTTGCTTTGAGTGGACACAGAAGACAATCACAGAGTCTTGCAAAGTAGCATACAATGTCTGAATATTTCATTGATAAAAAAGAACTGGAACATCAATGCACTTGCAGATGTCTCACAGATTAATACAAGCATTTCCACTCCTTCAACGAGAGATGGTTGTGAAACCCAGCGCTTTCTATATGAAGCATGGATCAATACTTCAATATTCAAACTGCAATTACTATTATATTAGCAAAGTGTATTAGTATACTAAACAGCAGTTCCCTGAATTAATCTTCAGAAACTTGCAAAAATAAGTTCTTAGTTTCTAAAGCTGCACCCGTAGATGCCCCACCATGCTTATGTCATCACCATGTGACTTTTGTTTTGAAAAGACAAGCTGTTTGTCTGTTTTAAAGAACCTGTAATCAGAATCTTCCCACAACAATCAGATGTTAATTAAAGAAATTGATAGAAAAGTTTAGCCGTCCCCCTTTGCCCCCCCCTAGAAGAAAGTAGACAGACAAATGTCCACAGTGTCCTCATACTACATAAAAGGGACCAATACCGAACAGACAAGAAGCTCAATGAAAAATGCAGCAAGTCTGAAAGGAGCACAATCAATAGCGGACCCCTTTCCTTTATTATTTTCCTCCCTTCTCTCATCCACCTATGCCAATCCTGTTAGTGCCATATAATCTGTCTCGGAATGGCACCTTTCCCAGATCCACCCTACCAGGCTTATACATACTGCCTTTTATTGGAGTGACAGAACGAGCAATCACTGTGCTCAGCGCTGGAAAACTATACGACGGACTCCATTTGGCTGTGCCTGTGTGTTGCTTATTATGTATTGTCTCCTAAAAGAATAGAAACCGCACCCGCCCGGGCGGGTTCTGGAGTGCGCCTATAGGGAGCATGCCTTGCTGCTTTAGATGTGACTGGCAAAACCAGTGTCATGTCAAGTTTGCTATTGATTTGTCTCTTATTGAACAGAGAACGGAAGGAGGAAAGGGACAGGTGGGTGCATAATGAGAGAGTGGAGGTAGTGAGGCCACACCCTGTGTGGAAAATCCTAAACCAGGAAGCAAATATCTAATTTATAATACTGTACAACTAGAAAAAACGTACTGATTATTTCTAGATCTTGAATAAGTTGTACCATATTTTGAGTCGGTTGAATAGATTTGATGGTACATTTACATTTAGTCATTTGGCAGAAGCTTTTATCCAAAGCATATACAAGTGAGGTGAGCAAAAATCTCAGTCACAGAGAAAACAACAAAGCAAGTGCTATGAGAATTTAATAAGATTTAAGTGGATAGGAAGTCATGGAATATCAAGATTATTTTCTGTTTATTAAGAGTGGGACTGCTGAGCCTGCAGTGTGGTAGCTTGTAGACTGAACGTTGTTCAAATCTTGGTGGAACGCACTCTTGATCAGCCATTGAATTTAATCACGGAGAACAGGTAAAGTCGGCGAGGTTCAGTAGATCTGTTCTTAACTTCATGAACCATCAGAGGATCTCAGCTCATCAGAGGATGAGACTCCGAAGCCCTGTTCACAGGTCCGCCGCATTCAAGTCTAGCCAGGGCTGCGCCCATTCCAACGTTTCCTGATGATGCAATTCGGAGCAAAACTTTTGGATCAACCACAAAGTAACTCCATTATTGATAATTCTGCAGTGGCCCATATGAAATTCAGAGCTCCGACGCTGTTCTGCCTACAGGAACCAGCACAGCGCAAAAACCAAGAAGCTGGAGTTTGATTTTTTTTTTCTGACCCATTAAGAATCATGACCATGTCTTGTGCACAGCAAAGAGTTTTTAGTCGATATTTGCTTTGCATAGTTTATGGTATCAGATACATGTAATGATGGACTCACATCATATGTGTATGTATTAGTATGTGCTGTGTCCATGTGGTAAATTTAGGAAACTGAGATCCTAGCGATCAGCTTTTGCTCTGGGTTATTTAAAATCTGAACATGTTGGTCTGTAAACTTGTTCTCTGCTTGCAGCCAAAGCACTTTTACAAGGATTTCAATAATCTGTTTTAGTTTTATTCTACTTTTCCTGTCATGTTGCTGGATTCTGTTGGTCTCTGTTTCCCACAGCAGGGTTTGCTGAGCAACTGTGGCAGCTTTTAATTTACAATGAATGACAGCCGACACTGACCAAGTCATGTTTCTTCAGTAGTGTGAATGCATTATAACACATATGGGAGCATGAATCTATACAGTAATTGTCATAAAAGACCTTCTCCAGGTACGTTACCTGTCAAACTCAGAATATGGCAGTAATGTTTTCGCAGTGTTCAGTATCACAATAGTAATATAAGTTACACTTTTCCTGTATTTTTAACAGAACTTGTCATTGACATGTAAAGCTTGCTATTTCCAAGGTCTTGTTGTTGTCCATTATTTTGCAGTTATTTATTTTTTTTTTTTTTTTGAAAACACCACTGGGTAACACCCCGATTTTCAGTAGATAAAATTATCAGTGGGTTGTTCTATATCAACTGTGGTGTAAATTCAAATTTAAATAAATTGAAAAATGTTAAGGAACAGACATGTTTGTATCCATGGAATGTCTTACCACCAGAATGTAATATTATTGACATAGATCAAATCTAAAGATTTAATGTTGTCACCATATGTGTAGTAACTGGAGAGCATCTAGGTAAGTTTGACCAGCAAGTTTTAATTATACCTGGAAATATCCGTTATAATATTAGTAGTAGTGTAGACCAACTTTGCAATAAAATAAATACAGGACAACACTGTGCTGGTGCTACATTTCATGCATTTTGATTGAAATGGCACAGGGTATATTGTCTGTGAGAATGTAATACAACATGACATGCTTGTAGACGATTGTGTTGATTCTGCATTTTCTCAAGGGTTTCTACAATGTGTCTTGGCACTTTATGAAAAGTAAAGCGTAAACATATCAAACAAATACAATATTAAGCAAAGTCCCTACTGAGATTTTCCCAAGCCCCAAACAATGTTTTGAAGCATATTTTGTGGGATGTGCTTGTTTCAATTCAATTCAATTCAATTCAACTTTATTTATATAGCGCCAATTTACAACAAGGTCATCTCAGGGCACTTTACATAATAAAGTCAAGACTATACAAACAGGTAGAGAAAACCCAACAAATCCCCCTTGAGCAAGCCATAGGCAACAGTGGAGAGGAAAACTCCCTTTAACGGAAGAAACCTCCAGCAGAACCAGGCTCAGGAGGACGGCCATCTGCCTTGACCGGTTGGGCAGAGTGGAAAGTGGAGAGAGAAAAGAACAGAGCAACAAAAGCAACAACAAAACATTGAGCAGGTTAATAGGACCAGTAGCTGCACACTGGAGGACACACAGCGCCAAATCCGGGGACACCTGTGGACAGGGAGAGAGAGGGGGAAAGAGAGGGAGAGAGACGACTACGGGACAAAGAAGACACAGAGTTAATGTCATACAGTGGTGACAATATAGATGTGGGGTGAGAGGAGAGAATGAAGAGAAGAGGAAGTGGCACAGTGCAGAGTCCCCCAGCAGTCTAAGCCTATAGCAGCATGACTATAACCAACTATAAGCTTTATCAAAAGGAAGGTTTTGAGCCTAGTCTTAAAAACAGGGAGGGCGTCTGCTTCCCGAATCTGAACTGGGAGCTGGTTCCACAGGAGAGGAGCTTGATAGCTAAAGGCTCTGCCTCCCATTCTATTTTTGGAAATTCTGGGAACCACAAGTAGGCCTGCATTTTGGGACCGAAGTGGTCTAGTAGGATGATATGGCACTAAGAGATCTTTTAAATATGATGGGGCTTGACCGTTTAAAGCTTTATAGGTAAGAAGAAGGGTTTTAAATTCTATTCTACATTTAATTGGAAGCCAATGGAGAGAAGCTAATGAAGGTGAAATATGATCTCTCTTACCAATCCCAGTCAGTAATCTTGCTGCAGCATTTTGGATTAATTGGAGGCTTTTTAGAGAGTTACTGGGGCAGCCTGAAAGTAGAGAATTACAATAGTCCAATCTAGAAGTAACAAATGCATGAACCAATTTTTCAGCATCGCTTTGGGACAGGATGCTCCTAATTTTGGCAATGTTCCGTAGGTGGAAGAAGGCTGTTCTAGAGATTTGCTTTATCTGTGAGGTAAATGACAAATCCTGGTCAAAAATGACTCCAAGATTCCTTGCAGTACTACTGGGGGCAAGAGTTATGTCGTCTAAAGTAGCGATATGGTTAGAAAACATGTCTCTTAGACTATTAGGCCCAAATACAATAACTTCAGTTTTATCTGAGTTTAGAAGAAGAAAATTATACGTCATCCAGTCCCTTATATCTTTAAGACATGCTTGTAGTTTGAGTAATTTATTTGTTTCATCAGGTTTCATAGATAGATATAACTGCGTGTCATCAGCGTAGCAGTGAAAATTTACAGAGTGTTTTCTAATAATGTTGCCAAGGGAGACATATATAGAGTAAAGAGTATTGGTCCTAATACAGAGCCTTGTGGAATTCCATAACTAACTTTTGTGTATGTCGAAGATTCATCATTAACGTGAGTAAATTGGAATCTATCTGATAGATACGATTTAAACCAATTTAGTGCTGTTCCTTTAATTCCAATTACATGTTCTAGTCTCTGTAATAATATTCTGTGATCAATGGTGTCAAATGCAGCACTAAGATCTAGCAGAACTAGTATAGAGACAAGTCCGTTATCTGAAGCCAGAAGAAGATCATTGGTGACTTTAATCAGTGCGGTTTCTGTGCTATGATGAACTCTAAATCCTGACTGAAATTCTTCAAACAAGTCGTTTCTGCGCAGGTGGTCACATAATTGCTTTACAACTACTTTTTCAAGTATTTTAGAAATAAAAGGGAGATTGGATATTGGTCTGTAATTGGCCAAGACATCTGGATCCAGACTTGGTTTTTAAGTAGAGGTTTGATTACAGCTATCTTATAAGCCTTTGGTACATATCCTGTTTGTAAGGATAGATTAATGATATCTAATATGAACGTGTCTAATAAGGGTAGAGCATCTTTGAGCAGTCTAACTGGAATAGGGTCTAGCAGACATGTTGTTGGTTTAGATGCCATAATAGTTGAAGTTAACTCAGCAAGGTCTATGGGCACAAAGCAGTCTAAAAGGGACTGAGGACTTACTGATGATTCTAATTCTGTTGTATTTGTGGGGAGGGTCTGGTGAATTTTATTTCTAATAGCTATGATTTTGTTTGTGAAGAAGGTCATGAAGTCATTGCTACATAGCGTTGAGGGAATACTAGTCTCAACTGAACTATGGCTCTTAGTCAGCCTGGCTACAGTGCTGAAAAGAAACCGGGGTTGTTCTTGTTTTGCTCTATTAGTGATGAATAATAAGCTGTTCTGGCTTTACGGAGTGCTAATTTGTATAAGTATAAAGTCTTTTTCCAGGCTAGGCGGGATTCTTGTGAATGAGTGGAACGCCACTTCCTTTCTAGTCTTCGTGACGCCTGCTTTAAATTGCGGGTGTGCGAGCTATACCATGGAGATCGCCTATTCAGAATTACTGCCTTCTTTTTAGAGGGGCAACACTATCAAGTATGGAACATAAAGATGCTGCATAATTATCAGTAAGGTAATCAACTTGTACAGGAGTACAGTTAATGAGGCTACTCTCAGTTATATCAGTACATGTTGAAGTAAATGATGAAGGGATCATTTCCTTAAATTTGTTCACAGTGTTTTCAGATAAACACCTACTGAAGCAAAACTTCTTTCTAGCTGCCGTGTAGTCTAATAAACTAAATTCAAATGTTATTAGGAAATGGTCAGAGAGAACAGAATTATGAGGAAATACTGTTAGTTTATCAATTTCAATACCGTATGCAAGGACAAGGTCTAGGGTGTGACTAAAACAGTGAGTGGGTTCATTTACAATTTGAGAGAAACCAATTGAATGTAATAATGAAGTAAATGCTGTGTTGAGGAGTTACTGTCAGCATCTACATGAATGTTAAAATCGCCCACTATGACGACTTTATCTGCACTAAGCACTAAGTCGGCTAGAAAATCAGAGAATTCAGTCAAAAATTCAGAATAAGGGACTGGAGGACGATACACAATAACAAATAGAAGTGGATTTTGAGTTTTCCAACTTGGGTGTGAAAGTCTCAGAGTAAGACTCTCAAATGAGTTATAACTATGTTTAGGTCTAGGGTTTATCGGTAAGCTTGAGTGATAAATTGCTGCTACTCCTCCACCTCGGCCTGAGCTTCTAGGAACATGATAGTTAATATGACTTGGGGCGTTGACTCATTTAAACTAACATATTCTTCCTTCTGCAACCAGGTTTCGGTGAGACAAAATAAATCGAATTGATGATCACTTATCAAGTCATTTACTAACAGAGATTTAGATGAGAGAGATCTGATATTTAATAATCCACATTTAAGTGTTTTAGTTTTTTGTTCAGTAAGAGGAGCAGTCCTGATTTTTATTAAGTTATTATGATTAACTCCTCTTGTGATCATTTTTAGTTTGTAAAATTTAGTTAATCGGGGAACAGACACAGTTTCTATAGGAATGTGGGAGTTGTGGGGGGGTAACGGCGGTAAGGATACTGCAGAGAGGCGTGTAGGACTGGATCTCTGCGTCCTAGGCTCAACTCTGGATTGTCAATCTTTTGGTTGTCTAATAAAATCAGCCATATTTTTTGATAAGAGAGAGGCACCGTCCAAAGTAGGATGGATGCCGTCTCTCCTAATAAGCCTAGGTTTTCCCCAAAAACTTTTCCAATTGTCTATGTAGCCCACATCGTTTGTTTCAATTATCAATACTAAAAAATAAAAAGTTTAATTCATTTTTTTAGAGGGAAATTTTACACTGTAGTGATCACAGAGTAAAATCATTATAATAATCATTTCACTCACTCATTTCAACAATAATTTAATTCCAACTAAAGTGTTTGTTCACTTCTGAAAGCCAAGCTTTACCAGCTGGTCGGAGGTGTAAACCACAACCACTGCCCTCACTAGCCTGCTTTGAATCCAGTTTGAATGCCCGGTTTACTTCTTTTCATCATCACATTTACCATTTCTTGGCGTGTTTTCGGGGGAAATTGATGAAGCGTGATTTGCTGGCGTGTCAGATGGATAGTGCACGAAATGGATCACTTGCTTTGATTAAAGCAGCCCGCTTGGCTGGCTGTGCACATCATAATCTAAGAATGGATTGCACTGCAGTAATGTGGGTCACAATATTTAGCAACAGGAAGGCAAAGCCACTGCAGTGCGTGCACAACACCCCCCAACACGGGGAAGATTACGGTGAGATTAATATGTGGCCTGTATACAGAAACTCGCTGCTGCCCATTAAAAGGTGATTTTTCCACTTTACGCGTCCATATAGCTCCCTCACTCTTGCCTCTGATTGTAAAGGTGAATGCGATGATGTGCCGAGTGAATATGTGTGTGTGTCCGCGCCGGCACACGTGCCCGCACGTGTGATTGAGTGTGCCGAGTTATTGACCTCTAGCGAGGGAGGAGCATTAATGTCCAGTGTGCCGTGAAACTGGCCTACACCCCGTGTCCAAGGTGACTGGCACTGCCCCATCCCATGGCACACTTCTGCCTCTGATGGATTGACTGGGCCTTAGAGAAGGACCTCTTGTAGTACACCTTGTCTTTCAGTGTGTGTGTGCGTACCAAAAATAAACTTTTAATTGTCCTCAGAATACAAGTTTTGTTTCCGCTATCTCCCTGCATCTCTTGTACGGCAGTTGTTCTCTCGGTAACTACTGAGGAACATTTATCAAGACTGCGACTCTCCCTCCATGCCTCATGCTAATGAATCCCTGTACACTTTCTTCTCTCTAATGATCCTCAGGAAATGCTCCCCTCTTGTCTTCCTCTTATCACTATCTCCCATGCCCCTTTCATTTATCTAATGCACTCTTTCATTTAAGTAACGTACAAATGAAATGTGCCTGCAACATTTTCTTCCCATCATGTTCTCCTTATCTCTCCTCGTTTTCTTCTCCACACACCTCACCAACTTGTGATTGAGCGGATGAACTGACACCCCGAGGATGGTGCTAAACTCTTACACAACACTATATTGTACATGCCAGTTCCATTTATGGAATGAGCTATAGATTTCCCTTCGCCACATCCGGAGGCGAGGAAGCCAGAAAAAAAACAGCTAACAACATACCTAAGTTCGAGATTTGATTACAGGCTGCCACTTGCAGCTTTGCCTGGAAATATCTAATGAACGCCGAGGTCGTCAGCTGTGAGAGAGGAGTGAGCATGTGTACGTTTGGTGATTGTAGAGCTGATATACCTTCAAGTTTTATATTTTGTTGTGCTCATTATCATAGCTTATGCAGCCTAATCAACCTGCTGAAGGGCAAAACACCAATTTGTAATTAAACGATTTGAATATCAAATCATCTTACTGCCAGTACAATCTGCATGTGCAAATTAAACATTTACGGTATACAGCATGTTCTCTTTAAAGTCCTTTTTGGATGTTAAGAGGAGCTAAGAGCCGCTTAATGTTGCACAGGTTTTGGTGCCTTTTGTGTCTTCCTGATGGAACGCTCATCATGGCGTGTTCAACCTTCACCACTGGCCAGTAAGAGCCAGGCCTTGAACTGCTGACCCTGCTGCTGGTGAGCAACCAATCTACACTATAAGGCACAAACAGTATGAAAACACACACACAAAAAATGTTTGTTTCATTTGTGAAGCATGTATCTCATCCTGTTTTGGAAAAATGAGTGGGCAAAAACATGAGAACCACCCTTCTTATAATGGACTCTTCCAAGACTCCACTGCCCACTTTGACGTCAATAATAAACACACAGTGGAATTATTAACTTTCTGACAGCTTCAACCTAAAAACGGAGAAATTATAACCTTGTAAAAGAAGAATTCATGGCAGAGCCACTGTAGTGGATTGCATTAAATTGCACAGGTGGTGATAATATTCTGCCTGATCAATAACTGCAGTGTGACACCAAAACTCCCATGAGCATCACATACACACGGCCTTGGTTCGTTGGTCATTCGGCATTACATTAAAGAAACATTACGAAGCATCTGCTTTTATCAAAATCTGCCGGCCTGCAGATTAGGTACGTTCAGGGGACACGGGTGTATGCCGTCATAAATCATCATAAACACAGTGCCCCCTCTTAATGATTGGGATTCTCTATCTATTTTGAAAGTATTGCAAACTTGTGTCCAGCCAAAATACTGAGTGGCTGGTAACTTTAGTATGAGCACAACAGCTAGTGTCAGGCTCTGAACTGCAAACACATAACCTGCGCTCACAAACCGCTGTTTGTATGTATGCTCATCCTTTTTTTCATGAGGTTTATGCAGAGCTCTCATCTTCTTCATCTATTCCTCACTGTAGAGTTTCCCATCACTGCTGACTGATAAGCTGCTTTGACCCTGTGTGTCTACATGTCCCTGCAGTCGATGGAGATGATGATCGATGTTTCATGTGACATTTCTCAGCTAATAACCTCTTATCCTATTGATTCCCAGCCCAGATACCCAGCTCTGTTCTCTTTCAACAAATGGATATTGTCCCCCGCTGTCCTTTTCCTCACCCATCTTCTTTTCTCGTGTTTCTGTATTTCATGGAATATCTCACATGGGCATTCAGAGCCTTTTTTTTTTTTTTTCCCCCTTTTCATACTTCATATAGCACACCCTCAAGGCTAAACTCTACTGCAAATTAAAACCAAATAATACCATTTTTTGAGAGTGGCCCACTTCAAAAGTCACCCTGTAGTTTGCCTACAGGAGCGACTGCCACTGCAGTTATAATACATCTAAAAGGGCAGGAAAAAGAAGGAATTGAAAAAGAGCCGTGCCAAAAACCCAGTCATGAGTTACCAGAGTCTTTGAGGAGCTGAAAGGAAACGATGTTTTGCACGCCCATATCACAAAGGAAATCAATGCACACTCGTTCACATCTTAATTAAAAACTGCGCGCATACAGCGACTGTCAGTTGTGCTGGAAACTTTCACATTCTTTGCTAAAACTGAAAGCTCATTGTATGACTTATATTCAGAATATTTCCCTTGTATATGATTTGTAATGACATATTCACATATATGAGTTTTAGTAAAAGATGGAAATGGTTCAACTATTGGTGGTTGTGTTGTAATAAAAACACTTAACACTTAAGTAAGAAATGCATGAGCCAGACAGAGTTTTACTTAAATTAACTTGATTAGATATATCTCAATAGCTTCAACCCCTAAGGCAGATCCTGAGCTAAAAAACTAATTTGTTGACATGTTTGTAATAGGACATATTAAGAAATTCAATGTCCCTTTTCTCTTTTCTTACAGCAATGGTCTTCATGGTTTAAGTAGAGATCCCATTAAATTAGTATCATTATTTAATTAAATGTACTTACTTTATTTTAATATAATTTACTGATTCATTATAAACTGTAATCACTCATCCCTTCAGGAGGCAGATGATAGACAACTGAATTGAAAATGGTTTGATTTTCTGTCCACATGTCTCGGTGCAATAGTTGATTACAGCACAAACATCTAGACAAAACCAGCCTAGGGGCGCACAGGCCAGCATTTAGTCATGCAGTTACTTCCCTGATTATTTACCCTGTGGTCAGTATTATGCTGACTAAGAAAATCCACATCCCACCAAACCAAACGGCGGTTTCAGACACTCGCATTTAAGTCGAGAGTCCACGGATGCCCTGAAAGTATGCAAACATTAGAACTCACAGTGGGATTCGGATATTTACCCTATGCCCTTTCATCATTTTGCCATTTTGGAGAGGTTCCTGCTAGTAACACTGCTAAATATAAAACAGTGGTAGACAGAACAAAACATTAACATTTAGAAGGAGCTATTAGCAAAAGAGCATCATGTTAGGAAGGTATTTTAAATGCGCAATTTAGCTCAATTGCTCCATGAAATGTTGTATGAAAAGTTGTATAAAAACTCAAAGGTTGCAAAACCCTGTAACATGTAGTTTTAAAAAGAAAGTGTAATTAAAAAAAAATGATGTAGACGCTAATTCAGCTTTACTTAATTATCCACCATTGTCTACATGTTTTGCTATTTTTAGTTAATTAACCTTAACAAGACATTTGATGTGACATTTATTATAATAATTTAGAGAAAACACTGAAAGGCTTAATAAGCAGCCGTTATGCATTTATTTTCACTTTTCCTGGTGCTACAAGGGATGCTGGTCATGCTGCTCCTCAGGCTGACAGAAAATTGAGAAGAGTAATATTAATGCACCCATTAGAGACTCTTTGCTGTGAGTAATTAGGAGAAATTTTACATTCTTTCCTCCTTTTTCATAGGCTAGGCAACCAGACATAAATCCAACGTGCTACCACATGTCAATTTGTCTATCAGCCTCTCATAGACAAAAATCAGCCCTCTGAAAATGTATGAAATCCTAATATTAAATTATAAAATGTATGACCTAAATGTGGGTTTAATCAAATGTGAAGTATTCAGATCTGTGTCAATAAACATCTAGTCCATAAAGTTAGGTCTTCTTGTTTCTATTTTCACATTGGAAACCATTTCTTTTTTGAAATATTTTTATTTGTGTTCATTTTTATTTAACCAGAAAAAAAAATACCATTGAGGTTTTAATCTCTAATGGTATTTTTTTTTCTGGTTAAATATGAATATTGTTCAGACAGTCAAAATAGGAGTCTATAAACATTTCCCTGCCACATTTGCTTTTGGAGTGCACACTAAGATTTGGATATTAATAAATGGGTCTGGGCTACTATAACGTGGGACTCCATGATTTCCATCAAGCTTGGCAGGTCTGCAGAGTTGAATGTACTCTGAGAGCTACATTAATTGTAGATCACAAAGATTCCACAAACAGAAAGACATTTCTTCATTTTTTACACCAGTTTACCATAGGTATAGAACTTGTAGGTTTGTCTTTGTTATTTGTTCAACCTATAAGCCAATATAAAAGATATTTAATTTAATTATTAGATATTTAATTTAAAAAGCCTTGTACATAAAAAGGAGAAGAAGAAACTATTTGATAAAACGTTATTAGAATTTGTACATTTGTTTTAGGCGGATGTCAATGAGGGTGAACCTCTAACTTCTAGGGCAGGGTCCTTGAATATGAATTCAAATTAGAAGTACACACAAAGCAATAAACCGAAGGTTCTTCCGTAAGCATGATTTGAATATTTGCTTTTATTCAAAGATCAATAGCTTTCCTCTTGTCCCTTCAAGGGTCGCCACATTCCTTCACGTGTCCTTCCTGTCACAACCCCTTCCATTTTTAGTCGGGGTCAGAAATAGCACCGGGGTTGCCCTTGGTGGCTGGGTGGGGCCACACCTGGTGGGGTTGGATTCAAACCTGCGGCCTTCTGTATGCCAACCCAAAGCTCTTCCACTCAGGCACCAAGCTCCTTTTTATTATTCTACTTACTAATTCTATTGGATTGCCTCCCCAAATGCTTGGTGGCACAGGGGTGAATGTCTACAAATACTGTATTTTGCTTCTGCTTATATCATATTTCACCATGTTGCTTTGTAATGATTTTTCTGATTTGAACAGGTTGGCCTAGTAAATCAGACACTAGGCTGTAGTAACAGCACCTCACTTACTGTGGTTATAAAAAAAAACTACTGGACCTCAAGCAACAAGAAGTCTGTTACTTCACATTTGAAGTGGAGAATTATTAACTTATCATTTCTCAATCCTCCAGTGGATCTAAACAAATAGTGTTTATATAATTAACCTCTGTTTGAGCTGGCTAGAAAAATTCAGGAGTTGCCCAGTTGGCAATAGCAGAACATTTTCAGTATTTTATACTTCCTATGAAATTGCTAAAACACTCATTTCCTTCAGCTGACACTATTTTCACGATAACCCTTTTCTTTATTTCAAAACCTAGCAAATGCAAACTGTTGAAGGGCACAGATCCACTTCTATGCCGTGTATATTAAGCCTTTTAGAAGACTTTTTTTTTTTTCCATGTTGAATGTGTTTCACTGAGTCATAAACTAATCCAAAGCCTAACATTCAAACTCCTCAGGTTACAATTCCCAGTACATTAGCACAATGCACGAGTCATTTAAGCATAAATTCTGCAAATGAAACATTTTCCAATTCATTAAGGACATAATATATAGAGTCATGTAGAGATCAGATGGCGACTTAACTAAAGGGGACAGACTGAGGTCTATTAAAATAAAGGTTGCAGTTGCAGTGTGACAAATAGTTGTTTTGATCTCCTCTCACAAGTGGCAAAGAAAGTAAGGGACAGACTGGGATAGTGTCATGTTCATTCCTTTTTAGCGGTGTTCTGTTTAGCTGTGAATCTTCATTTAGTAAATTCTCCATGCCAAAAAACTGGTAGGGTATTTGCATGCCACTGTCATTCACTGACACTACGTACTGCAGCAGAATAATTTAGAGGAAAGTGTGAATTTGGTCAGAAAGTGTGGATTAGTTTTTTTTTTTTTAAACACTGACTCACTTCATTTAATAAAACTGGAAGATCAAGAGGTTTTTTTAATGTACGCTGTAGTAAATCGACTACTTCTCAATTTAATTTTAAAAATTCTTCAAATTATCTCTCACACGGAGTTTAAATTTAGATTAGATTTAATGATATACATAGTGTATGTAAACTATTTATTGATTGTGGCAATAAACTTTTGACATTTCAGTCAGCTGCAGATCTTCGCCTCCATTCGGTGTCGGTCAAATAACAAGCCCCCCAAACTTAACGCAGCAATTTAATTTTCAACATCTTCTCAAATTCAGTACCTTTTTTTTTGTCACTGTTCCTTTTGCTGTCGATCCAGTGTGTGGGCTCAGAAAGCCTCCTGTGGTTGTGTACAGCCGTGACTGTGGATTTATGTGGATAAAATAACGTGGTTGGGGGCAAAAGTCATTTAAGCTAATTGGCATGAAGAACACTTGCTCATAGACAGAAATCTGCTATTCTGTGGTTCTGACAGCCAATAAAGAGAAGTTGAGAACGACATGATGCCTGCGTCTGAGGCGTTGGCTTGCAGCATTAGCTGCAGCAGGTGGAGTCAGTGTGTGGTGCAGCATTAAACGGTGGAGTCTGGCTCTGATGTCTTTCTGAATGTGAGACTTCTTCTTATGAGATGTATTTCTTTGCAATTTCTATCTAAAGTCAGTTTTTTAAGATATATTAAATTGCATATGTGCTGTTTTAGATTCTTTCTTAGGATATTTTGTGTGAATATTTTTGCCCATGACACAAGCACCATCGCCAGGCTTAGAAATGGCTTCTTTACAATTCTTCTTGCAGGTTACCTACACCACCAGTCCAAAGTTTGGACACACTGTTTCATTAATGTTTTTCCTTTATTTTCATGCCTATTTATAATGAAATTCTCACTGAAGGCATCAAGAATATGAATAAACACATATGGAATTATGTAGTAAAGTGTGACTTAACTCAAAACTTGTTTTATATTTCCTTCTTTCTATGTCGCAATGCGCTTCTTGAAGTAGTCACCTGAAATGGTTTTAACTTCTCAGCTGGGCCTTGTCTGGGTTTATTTGTGGAGTTTCTTGCCTTAATGGGGTTGGGATCATCAGTTGTGTTGTGCAGAAATCATGCAGAAATGAGAAGATGCGTTCAAACCTTTGACTGGAGGTGAATGTGTGGAAATATCTTTACGTATACTGCACATTTACAGTGATTTATATCATGTTTGAACACAGTCACTCACCTATTTAGTTATATTTCACATTTTGATGACAAAAGGATAATACTTTAGACTTTTTCAATTATGTCAACATTGTTTTGTTGCTGTTTTAATTCAATTTGAATGTCTTGTTTAAATGCACCCAATGTTTGTGAAGGTTTATTTTATGTGATCTTTCTACAGATCAAATTTCTGGTTGTGCAGTTCAAACCATTTGGAAGCACACGTGACATAAAGTAGTTGTTCCGTATCCCTATGGCAACAGCACGGCTCTCTATCATGCCCATAGCATTTGTTTTGTCCTACTTAGCTGCAGTCGCACTGAGTATGTTTTATGGTCAATCACAGTAGATGTTGCTTATGTTTGTTGCAACTGCAATTACTGAACAAATTAGTGATTCATGATTACAACAGTAAAAACACTGAATAAATAATAGTACGTATCGTCTGTAGAAGAAGGCACTGATTAAAGCAATTAAGAGTAAGAATATGTGACTTTGTGTCTTTGTACTTTCTTTGTATAGTTTCCATGAAAATGTTGGTTTTTGGCTGTTTTGTAGTTTCACAGTTCTTTATTTTGTACTGTCCAAATATAACACGCTGGCCTGTTCCTAGGAGGCAAAGTATGATGAAGAGTCTAATAGTCTGTGAAAGCCGAGTATAAGACACAGAGTCAACATTAAGTCGTAACAATACAGTGGGTTTTATGTTTATGTAAGTTTTATGTATTTACTTTTTCTTTAATTAAACATTTTGTAAATGCATTTGAATTGCAGATTATGTGCAGAAGCAGATAAAGCATTGGATGAAAATTATAGCCTGCTGAGGCAGCTGTTGTAGGTTATTATGAGCACAACATGGCCAACAAGGCTTTTACTTTGCCCTTTATTTACCACCCAATCATTTTGGGTTGTATCACTTACAAGTTCCTTCAGTGCCTCCTTTCAGCAAAATCTTTGTGGGGTTCATAATTTTTTATGCTCTATCTTTTGTCATTTGACGAAGATGTGATGCTCTCCCAGGAACACAATAGGGAGACTGAATTACCAAATTCATCAACCAATTTAATAAATCGCTTAAACACACACTCTTCTTTTTAGCAAACTGCAATCAATAGAAAAGTAACACTACATGCACCCATAAATAAATATCTGGCATATTACTCGTGCCAAATCTGGTTTCTGTTGTTTTATCTTTTGTATTTTCCAGAAACAGTGAACATATCTGCAAATATATGAAGCGAAGTCCTTTGAGCCAGTGGCTGCTGTGCTGTCATCCAAGACCCAGCCGACCTACTGTGTCCTACCTCCTCTGATGGCACATGTAGCTGCATGAGCTCAGACTGTATCCGTGTTTTTTCCTCTCATACTTTTTATATCTTCAGTTTGTATAAACATGTACTTAGAGGGTCCTGCTCTCCTGGCCTTATTAAAGATTGAAAAAGACACTTTCTCATTAGCTTCCTCTTAAAAGAAGTCAGAGGAAGAGAAGGTTGGGGACGGAGTGAGGCAAAGACAGATTGAGGAGGAGAAGGCAGCGAGAGATGGAGAGGAGGAGAGGTTGAGCTCTGTGTAACATTTAATGAGCTGAGGTGTGATTAAATTTGTCAGCACTGGAAGTTTCACACTCCTGTGAAGGGAAGTTGGGTTCTGGCTGAGGGAGCTTTGTATTATTTGCGACTTTATTTGCAGCCTTTCACATAAAGAAATAAGAGATTAATTAACAGAGAAGTGTTTCTAACAGCTTTGAACCTGCAAGTCTATTGTAGCAGCCTTTTCAAGTGTTTCGGCTCCCTGAATGGCGTGTTTTGAAGGTAAAATATGCACAGTTTTCACAACTAAAATATTACATTTCTGGACTTTTCTGGGTTAACGTTGACGTGAGATGAAATTAAACTGCGTCACTTGGTGAATCTGGAATGTGTACACATGTACATTTAGACACCAAATTCAATTTTGATTATAGCATAAAAGTGTAACTAAAAACATACCGTGACTCCTCGGCCTGTGAGATCACGTCTTCTGGCCTGACGACAGACTGTTTTCTTCCACAGCGGTAACTCAGTCCAGTTCACTTTTAGTCCAGCAGTTTTACAACATGACCAGAAGGCAGAAGACATCACAAAGCTACTCTGGGTTTATTTAGTATGATGCTGTAAAGCTTCATTTGCTGGCTTAATTATACATTCTTATAAGCTAATTAAAGTACCCAGAGTACAGAGTCCAATGTTGTCTGCCAGTCAGCCCAGGAACTTGAAGTTATGGAGTGCAAAAAAAAAAAAAAAAAAAAAAAACTGTCACCCTCTACTTGAAGAGCAGTTATAGAGCTGTGACCACTGGATAACCCTGTGATCTTAAATGAGCAGCATAATCCACGTCCTTATTGATATGCACTAGGATATTAATAAAGTAGCATTAGGCTGTAGCTCACACGCCTGCTTAAACAAGGCAATGTGTACTGTGAATATATGATTCATGCACTGTTTACAAGCCTGCTCATACTCATTGTAGCAAAGGTTATAGCCTTGTAAATTATTTATCCTTAGCAGGAGTGGCCACCCCATTCGTTCTCCTGCTGGTTGTAGGCGAGCCAACATCCAAACAGTAGTCCATGAAAAGTGTTCTGAATTTTTAACCATTCATCTCTTCATATTGTAGAAACATGTTAGTACTCAAGTGTTATAACGGGCTTACAGTTTTTTAGTGATTGTAAGGAACAGACATTAGTTGGCAGTAATTTGTTAGAGCTACAGCTGAAATTATTTAAAGTAGGCTTAAAGTAAATACAGCAATGCACATGACCTTGGCTATTTACCTTAAATATCACATTAATATCAGTTGATCAGTTGAAGTCTGTGCTGATTTTATTAGGACAACCTAGGGTCACCATAGAGTCATCATTTTAATATTTTATTGGCTCTTTAAATTGAAATTCAAAGGTCTTACAGTCCTAAATACATCTACAGCTGTTCATCGTAAGCAGACCCCCACCCTCCAATTGGACATAGAGACTGAAACACTTTGATTAAGGTGCCACTTTCCGTGTTTTCCTGCACAGGCACATTTGCTTTCGGCTGCAAAGTTCCCTACTGCAAACTTTTAATAGTTAGATATGAGTTCCTGTCATCGTACAACATGTTCCCATCAAATAAATAGTACAACTGCCATGAAATGTGGAAGTGTTACGGTTCTGTAAAGCATTTTCCAGAGTGGAAAATGGCACCATAGGGAATTTAAAATCATGTCATGTTAGATGTAGAACAGAAGTAATCCAAATAATGAGGAAATACACAGGAATACAAAGGCAGCGAGTTAACGGAAATCAGATGAAAGCCATGAAGCTAATGAAGCATGTTTGAAAGTGTTAGAATGTTTTACGTGTTACAAGTTTATGCTTCATTTATGATTAAGTGATTAATCTGCATAGCAAAGATGAAAAATGTGGAGCTCAACCTTGCAAGCGTTTTATTAAGAAGCACTACAACATTGCAAATGTGCTTTGTCAATAAGTGCAGCTAAGTGGAACTGATTATGACATATTCATCAAAATATGATTTGCTTAAATAAGTGGCACTGCCCACGCCACGCACACTCATAGCTGTGCAAGGTTTTACATAACAGTTTCACAAAAGTTCGGAGTTGTTCCAAAGTAGCTCTTTTATCATTCACTAAGTGCAAGAAATAAATGTGTGTGTACAATCAAAAATTCATTGTTTACTTTTTAGGTTTTTTTTGTCAGTGGGAGATGGAAACAAACAGAGAAACATAAGAAAATGTAAATTCAGGAATCAAAAAGGGGGAGGACAAAAAAATGACAAGGAAGAGGGTCGTTGGAATAGGAAGGCGGAGGAGCTGACAGAGGGAAGGAAGTGAAACCAAACATTCTATGCTCTGTTTCCTCGAGCAGTTCATGCCTCTGCTTCCATTAACCTCCGTGATGACAAGACGAAAACAAACGGATACTCCCCGCCTCTCTCCCCTGCGCCCAGTAAGCGTAAGTGCCGCTGAGGTGGGGAATGGATCGCGGGCGACACAGATTAGGAGTCAACAGGGTTCCCTTCATCTGGCTGGATGCAGCTGGAGGGCCGATTAGACAACCCAAGCGTGGGTGAGGAAGGGGACGCCCAATGCCGTCGCAGCGTCTCAAACTCACTCCCTCGCTGAGAACTCGGCAGACTACCGTGAAATTGATCAAGCTCCCTGAGAAGATGTCGCAGTGTGTGTGACATACGTGTCAAAGGAGGGAAATGAAGATAACTGCTATATGAAGATGCCTGCAGGACATGGAAAACCTTTGACCTTAAGTCATTTACCAGATTCTGTTAACAGTCTGTTGACTAGAGCACAGGGTTAGTTTGGTCCATTTGTCTAATTTTTGCAGTTTTACTGTGCATTTAGTTTTGCTCTAAACTTATTAACTGTATTTACCCCAAATCAATTTACTCTAAAAAGAAGAGTTAGAAGCGATTTTCTGCACACAAACAAAGCAGAAAGCTCAAAAGAGATTTGAAAAAAGTTTAACGTAGAATAAAATGTGACAGCTTCTGGCAGATGGGAAGGATGATGGATGATTGATTGAGATGACGGCTGAGGTGTGGAGCCATGAGTGGGAACCAGTAGTATGATGGCTGCAGTTTGGGGAAGGATTTAGGCCGGCTCCATCACTGGCTATGAATTATTATGATGATCGGTGTCCATAATAAACAATCAATATTCAAAAACCAGAGCTGAGCATAGAAGAAATAAAACAAAAGCTAAACTTGGTCTCTTTCTGCTCTTTGCCAAAGATTTCTCTGGACCATCCCAATATGCTTATGACAATTCTACATTCAAATGTCATCAGTCTATAAACAGCCCATTACAGGAGAAATGAGCTGTTTTTGGACTTGGACCAAAACTGTTTCATTAAAGTCCCAGAATCCTAGTACAAACCCACTATTATGCATATTTTTCGCCTTCAAAACAATCATACATGTGGCTTCAAAAGGCAATTTTACCCTGCTTTTAGAAATTAAAACAAACAGTGTAAGAAACTGGAGATGCTGTTTCTTAGGAAGGCACCAAAATCGTGGATGATATAACAATATGTTTCACCTAGGACAGTCCAACATGGTGGTTTAGTTGGTGTTAGGCACAAAGATGTCAGGGTTAGGTGTAGGCACTAATTAACAAAGTCGTGGTTTGCCCTAAAAATCGTCATCTTCATCATCTTCAAAAATTTTCATCATCAAATCACATGAGATCCATCGTGTGACTGCTTAGTAGTTTCACACTGGACTAAGTGTTGGGTCTCCGGTGGGAAAGTCGAGTTTTGTAAAGCGTGCAACCATCCCAATCCTTTCCCAATAAACAGTTGTGGCTCCCGTGTTACGGTCTTATGTTGAATACAACTGTTTTGCGTCACCCAACGTTAATGCATATCTTTTAGTTATGTTTGTCTGCTGGTACAGTATAAATAATCTGCATGCTCATCATTTGGAGGAGGGCAGTCTCCTGCCTTTTTTACAATAAAATACCTCTCAAGGGGTCAAATTGACAGGATCAGAATCTCCTTTTATCTAAGGAAGGAAAAATAAAACACAGCTCTAGAAAATAGATCTCCTAAGGAATGTTTTTCTTCTGCCAACTCAAGGTTTATCAATTTTTCTTTAAATGATATCAGGCTGCCTGCAGATAGCATCTGTCTTTTTGAGACAGTTGAAATGATAGTGATCTCTCCCTCTGGTTGGTTTGAAACATTTGGGAGAAGGGATTTCCTGCCACCATGTCACAGCTGCTCTTTGCTTCCTACAAGGTATTCTCAACCTAAATCATTCAAATTCAAAAGAAGAGGGGTGTTTACAGACAATCTGTCATCACTGTCTGAAAAGAGTTATTTAAATTTTGTGCCAGGGTTTGCAAACCCAAGGTCTCCCTCTACGTCCTTGTTTCCTGTTTTATTTCTCTTTCACTCTGACATGTTCCCTTTTACACCGACTGTGACCTGCTCCTGTTCTAGTCACTCATCCTACGCAGGAACTGGGTCGGGTTGACCTTTCATCTGTCAAATGTGTATCTAAAGTGACCTGACAGGAAAGACTGTGCTTTGTGCTGACCAGCACTTTTCTTTTCCAATACAAGCTAAATTTCTTTGCTCCACACTCCCCACTTTTCATTTGCAGCACCTAAAGGGAGTCAAACTGAAACACACTAACTGTGGATGTGGCCACCATCATAATTCAGCCTGAGCTTTGATGCTAGATCTGAGGCTTACAGTACATTAAAAAGGGAACCTAAACCTCAGTAATAAATGCACGTTTGTAAAATACATCTTCAATGTGTTATTATAGAGCAAAGTATACAGGGCAACAGCTACCGTGTCTTGTTCTATGACTGATCCTGTTGGAAATTGTAACATTAAACCTATGATCAAGAAAAAGACAAGTCACTCCATCTCTTATTTAAAGTGGTCATCCAGGTTTCTGTTTGACAAATCCGACCTTGCAGAATGACGGTCTGAACATGAAAAGAGTCATATTAGACTGAAAGGTCTGTCCTGTGTTAGGACACATTTGCATTTGAATGATTGTGGTTTGCGTCGGTGGAACAAATGGACATGGAAATTCTCTGAGTTACAGCACAACTCCTCTCTTCAGCATCATTTATGTAACTCAATAAAGGGATAATGAGCCATTACTGAACCATCAATTGCAGGTACAGTGATGATCTGTGTGGCTTGTTTGTTGTGTCAGATGATATGCCGTCATCTGACAATACTTTAGATGTTCAATATCCTCTATGGAAAGTCTGGAAATGGGGATTGTGTAAGTAATGACTGAATTATGTAAATGATCAGTTCTGTCTCTGGATTTTCTCACTCACATAAAGATAAATGCATCCAAATGGTTCGAAATCACTGAAAGTAGACATAATGTTACAGCCTTTATTCAGCAAAAATCTATATTCTATCATCTCCTGAAAATCTTATTTTAAAAAAAGGCTAGCAATTTATTTTTGATTCTGATTCTGAAATAATAATAAATACAGGTTGCTAGAGTAGAATGAAACTTTGGTATGTTATTGAATTATGTTACAAAGCTGTATAATTTTAGATGAACAGCTGCTATTGGCAGTTGCCAAGTACAGAACAACTGGCAGGTTTCTATCAACTTTTAATGGAAAATATCAAATTAAAAAAGCTAATGAATAAAAATTTCTAAGAATTATGGAGATATTATGAATGTTTTCATATTAGAAGTTTGATGATGGACAGTTATGGGTGCTAATACTCCAGTTGAGGCCCATAAATCAATTTTAGGAAAACAGAGTGCAGCAAGATGACTTAATTGAAGTTAAACGATGGGGCAACATTTTTCTGTCCAAACTCACGTTAAGTCTGAAGGCACGGTGGCCAAATCCGACTTGAGCCCCACAGCAACAAATTACATGAATGAACTTGACCCAAGCCTCATACAGCAGAAGTTTGTTTATCTTTTACTAAATCAAAATTCCCATAAAGAGAAGTCCTATCAGGCATGTTGGGTATCCACCATCCACATTAGGTGAAATGTTAATTAACTTTATTTTATTCATGCGTTCATTTGAGTAAGGTTACAATCTTCTCATTGGTTCACGCAGATCAGATGATTTTTTTTTTTACCAATTCTATCATTTCCATTTTGGATTTAAAACTGAAATTGAATATGCTCATTAAAACGATCTTTCATCTGGAATAATACCAATTGTGTGGCATGCCTAAATCTTACAGTGCAGTGCAAGGTCACACGAGGCTGTCACAGTTAATAGTTTGAGTATTTTCTGTCTGCTAATAAATATAACACCCCCGGCCCATAGAATGCATCAGTGAAAACACCAGGTCAGTTGTTTTAGTGAATGCGGCTTTGGGTTTGTATAATCACTATGCGTATGTATATTCACTGGTAGTAGCACTGGTGGTCTGACTGTAAATTACTGTAGCCATGTGCTGTCGTTGCCTTATGCTCATTAATTAGCCATGTGCAGCTGGTTTGAGGCAGGTGCAGTTATGTAGCCTGTGTTCAACAGAAGGAAAAGTAAACAGAAAACAGCAGTGAGCAGAAAAAAGTTCAAAGTAATACAAATATAGAAGGTCATATTGTGTTTTGATCTTTGGGGTTTTCTACCTACTGCTTCATGAACTACTAGATGCTTTCAGCATTTATAGTTGACTCATGTCTTTTTGAAGTTTAGGCAGGTGGAAGCAAAAAAACCTGCAAAAAACGTGTTTGTAGTGTTTGTAGTTTGAAGCAGATCGAACTGTTAAGTTTAGCTCCAACATTGTGGACACAGTCATTGCCGAAACTGAAAACATGTCTTCAAAGTAAAAACTGGAGGCGATAAAGACAGTAATTTAAATTGGTGTCTGTCTGTCTGTCTACCTCTAGTTCTGTCATTTTTCAACTCTGGGCTGCTTCAAGACTAACACTCTTGTTCTAAAATCCATATTGCTCAAAAGGTTATTACACAGGTTGACTTCTTCACTGTTTTAAAAATAGCAATTAATTTATGTTTTTGCACAAAATTTACAAGTCCAACCTAAAAGTTGTATTTCTCATAAGCCACAAAACAAAAAGAGTTACAAAAAAATGTGTTAATAAAAAAATACGTTAAGTGTATGACTGCAACCTTATGCCCCCCTAACATTTTACACTACAACCCCAAACCAGGCCCTTGTCCAAAATAACAAGGACCAATGTCCGTAGTCCTGAGGACCAAGGTTCAGCGAGGCAGAAGAAACTTATTAGTTTACAAGATGTAATTATTGTCCAACAGAGTAGGCGTTCACACTTTCTGAAACTTCCCTACTGCTCTGCTCACTTTTCTGCGACCCCAAACTGCCCCTCGAAATGGAAGAGCAGCACAACCACCCACACACATTTGAAGGGGATGTGAGCGTATCAAGTGAGCATAAAATGCAAACTGTAGAGGTCTGTGTGACATTGTCAGATTCTATCATCAAACACACGAGTCGCGGTGTGAGGTGCGGCACACAGTGTTTGCATCAGAGAGGGTAGGGGTCAGTCTTTGCTCTTCTCGCTCAGCTCTTTGCTTTGCTAAAAGTGCTGTTGGTATAAATGTATTAATCTACAATGTTCAATTTATTTTGACTTTAACATATTTATAACATACAAAAAAGCGCCAGTTTTTATTCTTAGCGCATGCAACCCAAGACGCACAACAGCAAACATCAGCACTTTTACTGCCGTGTTACAGGCACCATTCAGGTTCAGGTGTATGAATAAACACTTATGGTACAAAATCTTTCTATGTAAATATCTTATTTCTCAGCCTGGATATTGGCGGCTTATAGTCCGATGCGGTTTATATGTGACAAAATATATATTTCTTTTAAATTTTAGCGGGTGCGGCTTAAATTTAGGTGCGCTCTATAGTCTGGAAAATACGATATTAAACACATACAATACCACAAATAAACGCAGAATTAACCAAAATCTGAAAACAGACAGACATATAGCAGACATGTAAAATGACATTATCTCTTTTCACGGAGTTAGAGAAGATCTATCCCCATTAATTAAATGTCTGTTAAATAGAAGTCGTCCATCTTGACCTGGATATTAGTTTTATTGTAGCATTTAAAGTGGTTAGGTGCATGAAATAAAATCTGTGGTTAGGAGATTTTCACCTTTTTTTCTATTAGATATATTGTTCACTAAATAACCCCAACTTATTTATCCACCTCTTCATTGTCTCCAAAAGTTGGTTAAATGAGACGTGAACGTTTTGTTGAAAACTTTACCCAGTTGCAAACTACTCTAATAATGGTTTGAATCATCCCCAGCTACACTAGGTCAGGTCAAGTTGGAAACTTAGTAGGTGACAAAGGAGTTCCAACTGTGGTGTTGCTTATGATGTAATAACTTTTTACCTCTGGCAGTTATTCTTCGACTAAAAAAGTCAGATTAAATTCACATATTAAACATAGGGGTATTATAATCTTTTTTTTTCTACAATGATCCACAACTCCATAGTTTTTTTTGAGAAAGGAAAAGGGTGATGGCAACTTCCAGATTGGCCTGCACAAATTCTTTGCTCCTACAGCTAAATCAAGGTACCACCGTGAGCCTCCTCAGCTTCCTGCTACACATTGAGTGTAAATGTTAATTGTTAGTGTATCATAGGAAATCAGTCGAAAAGAAACTCACTTTTTTACTATTACATGTTTGTCAGCAGAACATAACATGGGTCTTTATAAAATAAAGCTGTTTCAGTACATTAAAAGTGGGATGATAGGCTGATTTTTATGTTTGTCGCTTGAAATATTAAAAATATCCGTCAGTGGAATAGGTTATCAGATTTTTTTGAACAGCTCAGTGTTAGTCGATATTTTTCACAGCAGAAGAGACATTTTTTGCTGCGCAGTGGCCAGTTTTTCGACAGGGGGCCGGGGGAGCCGAGCTGCATGCTACACCACGTGTGGCGATTAATCATGCTGTGACTCTGCGTCTCTCGGGCCTGTTGACTACTCTGTCCGCATGAGGTCCGGGAACATCTGGGGCTGTCTGGGGACGTCGGAGGGGGTGACCACGGCCCATCCGTCTCCCAGGGACAGCAACCAGACGTGTCGCCTCAATCTCACGTCATCCCCTCCGCAGCCTCCGTACTTCTGGGGTCCCTGCAGACCCAGCGTGGACAAAAGGTGTACACTCTTATTACATGACACACAGCACTCTGAAGAACTGTGAACAGAGGAAGGCAATGTCTTGGGGCTGTACATCAGTGACAATAACAACCGGGGCTGGTAATATGCCTGTTGGTGAGCTATCAAGAAGAATAACAACCTGCTGGGTGTGGGAATAAGGCCTGACACATTGCTTTAGTGGGAATAGCTTAAGACAGGGATGCAGCCTAAAATACCACAACAACTAGAACAATCAACTACAAACACACAAAAATGGCACAGGAGCGGAGTGATAATACAGATGTGTCTCGTGCTTAAAGCTGCACATCAGTGTGAAAGTGCTGAAAATATGCACCAGTTGAAAAGCAATAGAAGCTGACGAAAAAGAAGATACAAAGCGACGTCAGTGTCATATCTTTTCTCACAGGGCTGCACAGACAGTTCAGTGTCACTGGAAATAACTGCATGTCTTTAAACAATATAAAAAAGCCACGTCCAAACTAAAGCCAACTTACAAATATATCAGGCTCCATCCTCACATGGGCACTGAGTCGCTGAGACAATTGCATTTGAAAGTAGGTTTTGTGTTTTGTAAACTGGACCCTGTGGGTTTCATTAAATGCCCCGATTCCAAGTGCAGTGACTCAGATTTAAATGTAAAATATATACTCCCACACCATTAAGATAAGGGATTATGTATTATTTATTGTTTACTGTAACAATTCAGCAGCATAACTGATTGCACAAAAAACCCACACGTAAAGGCTCTCAATGTAGATGACCTAAATATTGCATCATAAAATATGCACAGCAAGATCTTGCAAACAAAAGCTCACATCGGGCAGACTCCAAACCCATTAAAACAATCTGCCGAATTACTCTTTCAATCCACCGTATGGTTCTACTTCGGGCATCGTGTCCTGCAGCGTATTTGCTAAAGATAAACCCGATTTCATGTGCGATACCGTCCTGGTGATTCACAGTAAATCTATTCAGCAGAGATAAAGTAAATCAGCTGTGATGAAGTTGATGCAGATGAGGTATTTTGGGCATAAAAGAATCAGCTGATTATGCCCCTGTGCCTGTTTCAGGAAGCTGCTGCACAGCAGAGATACATGAGCTGAGATTTCCTCACAACTTCTCCCCCCCCTCCCCTCCTCCTCCTCTCGTGCACCGTGTGTGACGGAATGATGAATGATCGCCAGCAGGGAGCAAGGGAAATGCAGCCAGGCCAGGTCTGACGTGCGGGAATCATGGGATATACATGCACTGGCTTTTTGTACCGCTGTTCCTGGGAGCCAGGAGTTCAAACATGAGGTCTTTTAAGAGCTGTGCTGGCACATTTGAGGACCTCCCTGCAGTGTGATGTTTGACAGGTGGCAGCTCACAACACATTGTTTTTCAGAGGCAAAGATTTGACATTTAAAATCCTGCTTAAATCAGTACTATTGGACTTTGCAAGGCACACGCACTGTAACACAACTACACAGTCATAGAAACACACACATGCACTAAGACACATGGCTTTCACTGACTTAGCTGAGTGTGACAGGATTAGTATGACTCTAGTGAAACTTCAGCAGAAGCCGCATGGATATAGACGTTAATCTCTAATGTGAAGGTCAGTATATCCCACAAACCAAATTATTCTCAAACATCACACAGGGAAATTCAAATGGGCCTGAGTTATGGAAATGTAACCATTAAAAAAAGCTGTTTATTTTTAGACATGCACTTAGACACTGCAAAAAATAAATAAAATGAAAAGGTTTGCACAAATTTCAGAATATTAAAGGTAAATTAGAGGCCAAACTGGTGCTAAGCCAACAGTTTATGTTGTTCTTCAGAAACAAATATTTGCACAATGACACAATCTACTTTCAGAGGCAGATTCTGCCTCTTTTGCGTGTTTTTTTTTTTTTTTTTGCAGTGTGGAGCTTTTACATTTTAATACTCAGATGCCCAGGTGGGGATTAAAGCAGAGCATTTTCTATCTGTGCCCTGATAAACACATTTTATGATCAACCCAACAACCCAGTTAATCAGACTTGTTAAATGAAAATTAATTCTATAAGCGGCTATATGAATGCTGTGTTCTACAGAAGCACTTACCCTATAGGAGTGTGTGGCAGCAGCTGGCAAAGCAGAGGAAGACAATTTCACTGTACTTGACGTAATCAACAGTTTAAGTTTTATCCTAAGAACTTTTGCACTGAGTGCCTTGTAAAATTAGAGCATCATTTATGGTCATAGATTGCAGATGGCTGGATTTTACCATGTACGGTAAATTTTAATATTTACTGTGACTGAAGCACAGTTACGCCTCAAATCCATGAGTGACTTAATATTAATTTATTTTCAGGTTCCATGACAATAAATACGGTACCTATGCATGACCAGGAGGAAGAAATGTTGGAGCATGGTGGCAAAATTTAGAATGGTGGTGAATTAGTAAATAGATTATAGAATGTTGTGTTTGATGACAGCAAGAGCTTTTAAAGCAGATGGCTTTTATTCCTAAAATGTAAGGGCTGACAATGACTAAAGAAGAATTTTGTACATAAACATTTAGAACAAAAAAAGTGATCAGTAGTTGCAGCCTCAAGTTAGCTTAGAGGTTCACAGATAAAACCCATAAAACTCAATAGCACGTGGGTATTGGAAAAGCAGTTTTCATAATTGAACAATGAAGTAATAATTGAAATTGTAGGAATCAATAAATGCTTTAAATTTAATAAATGTCTCACTACAACTCCCAAGTGACCAATTTACCCATGAGTTCACAGAAAGGCCAGCTGGGAAGAAGAGAATTACTCCAAACTCATCCTTGAAAAATCTGAAGCTTTGTGCTTTTTTGGCATTTAGTAATATACTTTTCACCCAGGAAACCCATAAATATTTTCAGAAGCAGGACACATAGAAGACTTAAAAAAAAAAAAAAGGTCATGTATGTCACTTCCTTATTTCTACATTATCCTATATAGAATTATTAAATTCATTGGCACAGCTCATATTTCCTGTAACGTTCTAGTGGCCTCACCTCCCTAAAGACACATTTCTGATTGAACTGTGCTAAATGGCTTGAAGCTGTTGCTTGGCTAACCGTGTTTTCAGGTTGATAAAAGTCTTAGTAAAAAGCGACAAGGTCATAAGGATGTTCTTCCTGACTGATTCAGAAGGACAAACACGAAAGCGCTGCTGTTCAAATTAAGATTTTTTTTTTTTTTTCACGAAGGCAAAGTGCTCTGGATGCTGAAAGGTTCACAGATTTTCTGCAGATTTCACCTTCATTGTGTTTATCTTTCTCTCCCAGTCACTGTGTGTTCATGGAGATAGTTAAACAGTTAACCGCACTGCCTCAGAATCACACAGCCACATGACGATGAGAGATGAGAATGAATCCCAGAGAGGCCAAAAGCGAGAACTAAAAATTATTAAATTAGTGCAGTAGTTTTGTAAGATTCAGCAAAGATTAGTTTAATTTCGCATAATTATTTTGATATTCTCAAATTTAACAGACAACCACTGCTTATACAATCATTTCGCCTCAGTTTACAACACACACACAAACTTTTCACATGGTCACTGCAAATGTACATTCTTCCATAAGTCTAGGCTTCAAAAAATTGAAAGCAGAATGTAAAACGGTAGGATCTCAATCGCGGCGTAATATTTCCTGCAAGTGATTTCACAGTAAATCATCTGAACAGCCTTGTATGCGAACAGCAATGAAAAATATGAATAAAAGATCCATTTGTATCCAAACTATGCAAGTGTTTTTTCCTCTGTTCAGTGCTGAGGCTGTTAAGTTAAATACTGAGGTGGAGGCGTCTCAGGTGTCACAGTCCTTGGTGCAGGATTCACTGGCTGTCTTTGATACACAACCTTTGTCTGCACGTCCCAAAAAAAGTCTGTTTGTGTGGCCCGGCACGCCTGCTTCAGTATGTGCTAATGTCTTTCTTTGTGTCTCCCGTGTCTCTTTTATTTCTGTTAGTCATACGCAAGCAGGTGAAAGCACACGTGCATGCATGCAAACACACACACACTGGCATGGCTGTGCTTGGCTTGGCGAGACCTCATTCACTTTGAAAGACCTTTTGTCTCTGGGCACCACTGCAAATGACTGGCCTTTCATTAATCTCCCTGTCCGCGCTTCAGACCTCCCCTAATTACAGCCATTGTTTACCTTTGAGCTGGCACGCCCATTGAATTATTGATGGACGCCCTGCCCCAGTCAGTTTAAAGGCCTCGCCAGTGGGCACACACCAGCCGATTGACGGATACCTGCCAACACACACCCCCAGTGTCTTTTATATGAGCGTTCACTGAATTATTATGCTAATAGCAATTTGTTTTCCTGACAGTGCGCTGCAGTAAGAGAGGGGCATGCCATCACTGCATGGTTTGTTGTGTAGCCGTTTGATTATATGATAAATCCACTTTTATTGTCATAAATGGATCATCTGATGGCTTGCAAGAACCTTTCTAATGTTAGATTTCACTACGTTTCGGAAAACATTATTTTTAATGTTTGATTTGTTGTGGTTCACTCCTAAAATTACTGAATTAATGACCCTTGGAATTATTCAACTCAAATAGCTACCGCTGATGATCATCCTCACCGCTTATTGCATGAATTGAAATATTTCTAAAGCATAATACAAGTCACATCCAATTTGTGAAACCTGCCTTCAGTGGCCCATTATAACCCTCTAATGGCATGCATATATAAAATCCCTCTATCTCTACTGCAAATAAAAAAAAGCAAGTGAGACCAAACCAAATCCATGAATGATTACCCCCAACAATAAGTAAATCCGCAGAACTAAAATTCAATTTTCAGCAATCCCACAGTTCTACTGCTAGACGCCATTCAAAGCTCATGAGGATTTGGACTTAAGGCGACTTAGAGGTGATTTATGCAGTAACCCAAATGGCTCTGCTAGGAAGAGAAGAAAGGCCGGGCTTTCAGGAAGAGAACCTGTCTCTGTGGCATGACTCACGGCTGCTACGCTCCGCATGACAAGGTGGGGTGCCGTCTAGTATCAGATTGACAGGGATTGGGCTCCGCTGGGTGTATCCAGTGTTGCACACCCCCTTGTGCCTCACGGTTCAAGATGATCCTCACTCGCTGCTGGCTAGAGAGACAGGAAAGATCCATCATAGAGTAAATGTCAAAACCATTTGAGATGTCTCTAACATGGCTCTTTAGAACAATTCTGCTGCAAACACAGCAATCTTCAAAAAGATCACATTCTATGATGGATCCTATTTGAAAAAATACCCAGTTGGTAGCATAAGCGGTCTCATAGGATGTGTTAAAAAACAGTAAACTGGAATAAAATATGTACACATTTAATATGTATTAGCATAATTGAAAACAAACTAATTTCACAGTCCAGCACAATCCTTCCTAATAATCAGAGAGCCAATACTGTACGCGGTGAACTTTGTGATTTCAAATACTGTGTGACTGAAAGCACAATAAACGTCTGTCATGTCTAATTGCCGAGTTTATTACATAAACTAGTCATGAGATGTCACAAATACAAATAAATTAAATATAAATTTTAATATATCAAGATTTTTATTGAAAGTAGATATATTATTATTATTAAAATAAACATGAACATTATAAAACACAGAATTTGGACTGAAACTGGTTCACATTTTTGTCAAAATATTGATACTAAAACTAAATAAAATTCAGGTGCCAACATTACCACTGTTCTTACATTCAGATTTATGTTGAGAAAGATAATTGTGTCAATAAAGTTTTAAAAAGTAATTGAAGAGGATCGAATACAGACCTTTGTGGGGCACCTTCATCAATCATGTTAAAAGAACGTATACACACATATTTTTACACATGGAATATAATTCAAGTCTTAACTAAAAACACAATTATTAGTTTAAAGATGTAGTTTGTAGATGACATGGTTCAATTTGAATCCACCAACTAAGTTAATTTTACTATAAAAATACGGTCTGAACCCACTGTAAACGTATTCATCAAAATCTATAAAAAGAGTCAATTCAGCAGTTTTGTAAATGACAGCATCAAACACCCTAAATGAATCTAGAGAAGCTCCGTCATCCACAGCAACAGTTGCTGGGGGTTGTTGTAGTAGGAGGCAAAGGCAGACGCCTCCTATACCCGTTATTTTCCTCCACAAATTCATGTAGGTTATTATCCGTTTAGGTCAGTGCTTTCCCCGATTCTAAAGAAGATGCCTTTCACATTATAGGGGATTTAACTAGATGCAGCATTTGTCCACTTAAACGTGTACAGTCAGCTCATCATGACAAGCATTCATTTTCGTAATGATCGTTTTCTTCAGTGGGCGGTTATTTTACAAACCGGCGTGTCTGCTCTGTTCAGCACCACCAGTGGCGTGTGCATTACAGAATTGGACTGCAGCTGTTTAAGGTGGTGTGAGGCGATGTGTTTTAAGGGGAACTCCAGCATGCGTGAAAAATTGTGGTATTAAATTGACTCACTTCAAATTAAAGCTGAGGGGTTTCGGTGTGGAAAACCTACCAAATGAGCCAGAGCCAAAGCGCTGCAGTATTTAGGCTCACATGTGTATTTTTACAGTCTATTTATTTATGTGAATCCACAAATCTCTGCCAGCCTTCCTGAATTTTACTTCCAAAAGAGAATATCTTAGTATTACTTTTTATTAATAAATGGGAAGATTGAGTGGGTACAGAGCACTTTAATCATTATTACCAGATGATCCACTGTATGATTCAGTATCCCAAAGACTATTGTCATATTCAAAGGCTTTCTGCAATATTACAAATATTTAAGTAATCAATTAAATTATTTTTATTGTGTTTAGATTGAAAATAGTGTTTTAGCATGAAATTACTACATTTAAGTATTCATTAGAAAAAAATCATGTAATCACACAATTTAAAAAGAAAAATCAGAGAGAATTTCATTTACTAGCTGCACTGAAACCCACAAAAGCCAGCATGTTACATTTCACACATTAATCACAAAATTCTGTTATTTCTTTTTTTCTCATTTCTACAGCAACACTGGAACAGAAGCGAGAACAAAGTGCTTTATTGCCATTTTCTGTCTTTTTGAGCACAGTTTAATTCAGAAGACCCCCGATCACTGAACAATATACTGTTATATCATAGCCTGCCCCATTTCTTCTACAGAATTAACTGTGCTCAAAGGTCTTTCTGGGGTCATGTGTCAGAAAGATGCTTTCTGGAATACATCAGAAGGTTCTCAACATTAGTGGCTCCTTTAACACTAGTGTGTTGTCATGATGGAATTTGATGAAAACATTCAAAAACAGTAGGCAAGCCCAGGTTAATGGTGCTGGCTGTTTCAGGCATCATCTACAGGGTGACGTGGAGGGGACGAATAATAACAAGAAATCAAATTGAAAGTCTCGTCAACTGGCATAAAAGTGTCACTTTCAGAATGTGACTCACCACGTCACTGAAAGGGGGCCTTGATAGATGCGATGGCCGTGACATTTATTGCACTACGACAATGCTGAACAATGACACAACAGCCAGTGGGTCGTCTCGCTCGAGTGAACCTCTGTACTATTGGTAATTTTTTTTTAATTCCAACCACTTAACAAGAAATCAAAAACTTCAAGGTGAAAATATATGAAAGAACATTTTAACAGTATGTACCTGAGTGGCCTGTTCGTTGGGAAGTTTGCGTGTCCTTCTCAATTACAACAACAAAAAAAAAAATAGCGGCTCCAAATTGTCTGTTGAATCGTTGTCCGTCTTTATGACAGATGATCGACTGGCAACCTTTCGCCCTTTGACAAACGTTGGCTCCAGCCCCGACACACCCACTCTTCAGCCCCTAACAGCATGAGCGCCACAGATAACGGATGGATGGATACTGAAGAGGTTAAATAAATCACTTCCTCGCATTAATTGTCTTTGTTCAAGACATTCAGGACCAACTTAAAACCGCACAATGTACTGTAAACAAGGGCACACATCATTGCTTTGACTGCTCCAATTTCTGTGCAGAATCAACATGATGAGTTCTGTTTCAGCTATCAGTCAGAGAGCAGTGGAGTGGAGCCAGAATAACAAGAGTGTAATACACTGTGTTTCTCAAGTAGCGACAAAGTGTCACTTTCAGAATGTTTTTAGAATCATCACGTCACTGCAGAGCCACAGGAAGCTGCACGGGTGGTGTAACACTGCAGCTGCCATCATCAATGCACATTTAAATATTGTTTTTTTTTTAATGAACATTTGTTAATGAGCCGTTCGAATTTCCGTTAAGTGGAGAAGTTAGGGTTGGGCAGCAAGGTGAAGTGGTTAGGAAAAGCATTTGTTCAAGGCTTGGGGGGTCGGAGGTTAGGCTCTACAACAACAAGGGCAATATTTTTTTTTTATGTAGTACTGCTGGTATATGATGAGTTAAAAAAAAAATTACATTTTGTGTTCCAAACAACTCAAGACACTTAGGCTACATCCCTAAAGTCATTTTACTGCACTTTTGTCAAACTAAAACACGTTGTGGCAGATTTTCGGAGTTTTGCACTAAATTAAATCCCTCTTGCTTTCTCAATCCACCGGTATTCGGCTTCATATTCACATGGGTTCAATTTCATGGCAGTGTTCTACAGTCTTCCTACCATTTTTAAATCTGTCCTCAATTTCCACTTTATTTGCAGCTTTGAAGCCTGGCATCAGCCAACTTGGACTAAAAACACAGAAAAATATACATATGAAGATTGACAGCAGGCTCTTCAGAAGCAAGGCCAAAGTAGTTTATTTACCATTCATGCTATAACTCTCATTTCATGACACTCATAAACGGACTCAGGCGATGTGACAAGGAAAAGTTTGTTTAAAAAAAGCCTGACTTATTAAAGTCACTTTTGGTCGCCAAGAAACCCCAGGTGAATGGTAGCAGCTGATGACTCCCTCATTTAACCAACATATTTCATCCAATCTTGACCTAAATGGCCAGGCAGGACAACCCCCATGATAGTGTGTGTGTGTGTGTGTTGGGGGGTTAATTACCCTCCCAGCATCCAAAGAAGCAAGATGAGAAATACTAGCAAAGAAAAGCTGGTAAAGTAGCAAGCGGGTAAGTGCATGACAATTAATTTTTAGGTAGTGATCTGCCGGTGTGGAACTGTCAGAATTGCCCTTTAGAGGTAGATGAATAAATATGAAAGAATAGAAATTCAGTCATCCCTGCAGCCTAACAAGATCAAAAATCCATATGGATTTAAGTCTCACTTTGACTTGAGCTGCGTGGGTTCCTTTTATTGCCTGTCATTCCATTTACTTCGTGCCATCGTGTGTGTCTCCATTGCCAGCTTTCAAATAAGGGCTAAATTCTACCAAAAATTCAGAAAAAGTATAAAAATACAGAAAAAAAAATTATAGTCACATGAAAGACAAAATCAATTCCAATGAAGTTTTCCCGATTATTGTGGATGAATAGCCTACAGACATCCCACAGTTGAAAGGAACAGCGTGGAACCACCTAAAACATCAAAGCTTAAATGACACCTGTGTTAATTGCTACTGGCTTTACTTTGGCAGACTGAAATTCATGTCGAATCAATTAAATTCAGATGGTGGTGTTCTGAAATGAACTGGTTTTGATTTCACGTTTCACGTAGTAGCAGAAAACTCTGTGACATACATTACCTCTTTATCTGTGGAGCAGTTTCTCAGAGTCGTAAGCCTGCTGGCACCTTGAGGTTTTATTGGCACACATAACCATGTTGCCAGCATAATAATGAAAATTTATAGTATGTTAGTGAAAGTCCAAGTTAAAGCGTCTACATTAACAATAAAGAGAGCACTAAAAGTGAACCTTTCAGAGCCTTAGTTGCTGAGTAAAATCCTCTGAAGATACCGGCGCTGACGTGAAATATTCATTTGGATAAATAACTGTACATCAGGGGGAAAAAAGTCCCTAAATCCAAATTAAAAGCATTATTTCGCGAGCAGATCCGTATGTGTTTTGTTGCGTTAGTATATCTGCATTTAACCATAGCAGGTGGAAATCAGACATCCATCCGAAAATATATTTCGATACTGCCAAGACTGTCATCTGTTAGATGGTTTTTGGAACATCACCATAAGTTTGACAGAAGCAAAGTAAGAAAAACACATGGCAGCTCTGTTTTATCAACAAAACATTAATTATCACATTAATGAAACAATGAATCCAAAACTAATAATCATACCAACATTGCACCAGGCCTCGTGTTTATTGTCTTTTTTTGGAATGCTTTGAAGATGACTTGAAACAAAATAGCACACTATATTAGTTGTAATTTCCACCAAGGTCTCAGTGTTTGCCATTATTTCCCTCAAAACAAACTGAAGATCACGTCTAACAAGCTTAAAGGATGGTGAAGAAATCTTTCATCCAGAAATAGTTGATTTGATATTTTGTTTTGTCAGAACAAATTAAAATTTACTGGAGAATGACTGCAAACAGCATTATAAAAACGAAGTAAACACAACGGAAGCGCCGCTTTTTGGTTTGACCCGTCAGGAAAAACCTGCACCCCAAGCAGGATTTCTACAAGTCCTCAGAAAGTCTACTTGATGCCCCTTCAGGACTTGATTAATTGTGGATTTTGGCAGCTCTTGGCTCTCACGGAGTTCATGGGAACACGCCCCATAAGTCCATAATTCTGCAAGTGAGGTGAAGTTTGGACATTTGCATGCAGCCAGCATAGTTTTTATAGGAGGCACAAGGACCGTAGAGGGAGGAGATCAGGGTGGGTTCAAGAGGTCCACAGTACACTGCACTATCACATAAGAGATGGATTTCTTCTAGTTTCCGACCAGCTGCAAATTTCTTCAACCATGACAAAGCACATTTGTATTCAATCCAGGGGATAATGGATCTCAGACTTTAACGACTCAAACCAACCCACAACAAAACCCAAACCATAAAAAACTTCATACCTATAGAAGGCTTTGACAAATCACGTTGGATATGATAATTTCTTGAATTCATTGTGACCTTCTGTATAAGAACTATTTTATGTTTCTCGTTAAGCTGCCATTTGTTTCTGTTCTTACAAAACACTGTAATTACTGTGAAGCTGCTTTCAAGCGGCTTTCAAAGTGAAGTCCCAAAGTAGCAACGATGCTCGCCAAACTAGGTCATGCTATTATTTGTATCAGAGCAACACTTTAAATTGTATATTTTTTTTTACAAGTATGCAAATGAGATGTTGCTCGCACCTTAGCAAACACAGATCTGAACAAATCAGAAGAAGCATCTTTTTTTTTGTCAACACAGAAGTGGAAAAATATACATAGACATGTCAAGATGGAGAAATCCAGCACTGGTTCACATCAAGGACTGGTTTGAACCAACATGCACTTTTAAGAAAATTAATTTAGGGTTTTGCTTTTTAAAATGCTGTACATGTTGAAAACAGGTAACATTAAACTTAAAACACTACAGAGGGTTTATTATATAAAGAGATGCATCAAAAGTAAAGCTCAGTGCTACTTCAAGAGCTGGAGAGCAGAAGGTGAGCAGACTGCCAGTTACAGCCCTCGATCGCCGCCCACACGGCAAACATCAAAGCCTTCTATAAATTATATTAATGGAGCAACAGCATCCAAAATTACCACCCCTACATGTTTTAGATGGCCTGAATTAAGTTACTGAGATTCTAATATTTCCAGAGAAAAACTGACACTTTTTAAATGAGAATCTTTAGGATGCAGTTCCAGCCTTCAGCCATGGCCTGTATCACCAGAGCAGCCGGTCCGCCTTCCATCATGCACCAATTTTTAACTTCAAGCATTAAATATGTGCTGAGAAATAACAGTGATGCTCTCCTTTAAGATGTTAGCATGCGCTGAAAAAAAAAAAAAAAAAAAAGAGGAGAACGACAGCAGACAATGATTCTTCAAAATAAGCCAGAGAAATAAGCTGCTCTCGTATCCTTAATCTTTCTCTGACATTTGGGCAATAAGTAATTCATAACACTGTATGACACTGAGTTTATCAGCCTCACATTTACGTGAAGCTTTCCAACATCCCATCTTAACAACCCAAGTGTAATAATCTGGCTTTGAGACTGCTACATGTTTTGATGTATTATAATTGCGGAGATTCTAAAATAGAGCATCAAAAACAATCAACCAATAAATGAATAACAAACCTTTTGTACAGGAACTACAGGAGAAAATATCTGAAAGTATTTGGACAATGTGGAAGATGCAGGAGCAGGCAGCGAGTGAGAAAAAGCAAAAGACTTCTCTGTGCCAAGTTTATTAATATTTATACTATAAATAATATTAAATATAGAGGCTTACTTTTTTAAAATTAAATGTATGAGCACAGGCAGCAGGGACTTGTGTTAAAAGTCCCATACTATTAAGATCTTATCAGATTTTGGCATTCAAATCAAAGCCAGCTGCTCAGACAAATCATAAATGATTTCATGATGTAGCTGTCTGAGCTTATCTACTATACACACAGTCGATCGGAGTGATCTTACTATTAATAATGCCTCAGTGACTCAAATCAAGAGTAATTATTCAGTGAAAATATTCAGGAAAGCATCGCAAATTACTTTTGTGGATAGCTGCTTTTCTGCGAGCTCAAAGCGGGTGGAAGTATTTGCTGAAAGGATTTTTCTTTTTTCTTTTTTTTAATTTAGGAATTTTGAAGTATAGGCTTCAATTGATGGAGCACATTCTCGCTGAAAACAAAATTACCCTATCGACCCCACCAATATATTTCCATTGAGTGAATCTGTTCAAAAAATCCATCACATTTTTTTTCCTGGAATGACGCAGTATGTTGTGGCATTTAAAGGATATCACTGGTTTTAAATGTATATTTTGTACTATAGGATTTTTCTCTCTTAATACGCAGCTTCACTTGCATAAATTCATTACAAATGTTGCATTCATCACTCTCAGAAGATAAAGTTGTGCTCACTATTTAAGTCGATTGCACGTGTCATTGTGCTTTTTCTAATTGCACGAAGATCCCATGGAAAGAATTAACCATAAGTCACACTGTTTTAGAAAAATTTAATGGTATTTTACATATAGTTTTATTCCAAACCTTCTTGTTTCACATATACACACACTATTAACAGCAGCTGCAAAGTGCTCACCTGACCCACAGGTAGCAAATTGTGGTTCAGTGTCTTGTCTGCGTCTACATATAGAGCCCATTGTTTTTGTGGGAGCACGTGGGCTCTTGTTTCAAAAAAAACTCACCGAATTCGTCTTACTCCAGAGCCGAGAACGGTCCCCGACTCATTCACCGTTCGCTCCTGTTTAAGCAGTGTTTGCCCAGCTGAGCCATTTTCGAACATGAAAGCAGTGTTTATCTGTGACCTGCTTTTAAAGCTCTGCGTCCTCGGTGGGAACAACCGGGCTCTGGGATGAGTGCCACTTTCTAACATCTGTACCTAGAGGTGCTGGAAAGTGTGGAGCAATGAAAAACACACATTGTCCCAATTTTCGTGGATTCGTTGGCATGAAATGTGTAGAATAACAGAAAGCCACATTACAGATCCAGTAAACAATAAAACAGATACTGAAAGTCAAAACTGGTCAACAACGTAGGAAGTAAGGAAATTCATTTGCAAAACTCGCTGCTTTAAAGACAAAAGGAGACTTTGTAGTAATTTGTTTTTTTACATTAAGTTAGTGGTCGGGCTCAACTCACAGTTCTTCAGTTATGTATTTGTATTGGCACCCTGCCCACGCTACAAAGAGTAGATGTCTTCAAATCGAGTCTCCAGGCTCCGGATACTGGTTCAAGCTGTGCACCTCTGCCTCCAGTCTATCCCTTGGCACGGGCACACGCGAGTTTGTGGTAATTTAATGCTTGCTGCCTAGGCCCTATGATCCTGTACGAGTGCCTGTGCCCCTGTAAGTGAGGCTGAACACTTTATCCCATGGCATTAGTCGTCCATGTTTGAGTTAATACCCTGGAGTAGAGCTTCTATCCAGAGGCATTAGTGTCTGACACTGTACAGCTCAGAACGGGGGAGGCTCTCACTTCCTTCCTTTGCATCAACACTCCCCCAATTCATCTGTGTTGTGTTTCTTTCATCCTCGCACGTTGGATTTTGATCGGAGTCGGCAAACTTTGCTCACACGGGTGCTTACCTCAGATGAAAGACACATTATGAAGTCGCTTGTGTCCAAATGTGCTGCTTTAGCTATGCTGTGGCATGTGTCATTTGTGATGTCACGCTTTTTATCATACAACAAAAAATAACAGGGTTGTAAATATGGATCATTTTAAAATTAACTTGCCCACAATTAGTTGGTGTTTGAGATGGTTAAAAGCACATTTAGGAGAAACGTCAGCAAAAAAGTCTCACAATAAACTAAAGGGTTTTTACTTGTTTGTCATGTAATTGCCACATGAAAGCATCATTCAATTAAGAGACGAGATGGACCAGCTCATTAACGGTGTTTAACAAATAACGTTAGCATTAGTTCTGTCATAACGTGTAGCGTTTTAGTGGAAATCTAGTGCTGTTTCAAGATCCGCACTCCCCACCACGAAGACACATGCTGCTCCAACTCAAATACACATATGCATATGCGGACACTTTGAAGCCCCAAGCACATGCAGACAGAGATTTGAATGCAGTGTTCAAAGATTAAAATTGTTTGTGTCATTATGGTAATGAAAGATAAACAATGTCTCTTGTCATTTACAGCAATTAGACTAGAAAATCCCTCTACTTTAATCACTTCATTTCGTATTTCTGAGCATTCCTGGACTAATGAATTATATCCTCTTTATTTAATTTATTCTAACCTTTTCGATTATGAGCTGTTATTTCTGTGCTTGATTGGAATGAAGAGAATTTTGCTGGTAAACTGTATAAACAAAACATCCAGGCACAACATAACAAGGCAATTATATTGAAAAGAAAATCATTTTATTTGTTCAAAAATGCACGGATGGATGGATGCTTCCCTCTCTTTTATTTTTCCGTTCTGCCACCAACAAGCCTGACACATTAACATGTGCAGATAAACTCCCCGACCTGTCATTTTATGTTATCACATTCATAGCCTGTGCACTGCGTTCACAACCTGTCTGCTTTTTGCAGCGATAACCTCGGGGCTGACAAAAGCTATTGCAATTTTCACTTTACGGAGGGTGAACTACCCACAAAACCCTTCATGTTAAACAGAAAATACTCTGTTCTTTATCAGCCTTCACAGTAGTTGACAAAACTCAAAGCACCTATCCAAACAGTGTTATTGTTTGATATCAAGACTAGTTGCATTTGCACTTAAATGAATGATTTATTTTCATTTGCACAATTCATTAATCATTTTGATTAAATTATTTTACAGTCTTTAATCCTCTGCAGTGGTGACAGTCGTAACCAGAGGCATGATGTTTTCAAGTTGCCCAATCCACCCATTTTTGTCAACACCATATCTCAAGAAGTCCTTGATTTATGTCTTCAAACTTTGCGCAAATATCCAGAGTGGACATACATGTGAACATGTAAACTTGGTTTGTTTGCATCAAGCAAAAAACCCCTAAGCAGTAGTTCTAGTTCATCTGTTACACTCATTTTCTTGATTAATCTTCCAATGAACAACTTCAACAATACATATCTTGAATTCCAAATTTAAGTTTGTTTAGATTTTTTCAATGATTTAAGTTTGTTTAGATTTTTTCAGGTGATGATGCAACATTTTTGGAAAATTCATTAGATGATCTTAATTGTAAATTTGAATCAAAGTATTCAGAAACACCACTAAAAACAAAGTGGGCAAGTCCATCCTCTTTATTTGTACTAAGAATTAGAAGCTCAACAGCAGCAAACACAACATGGTAGGACCAGCACGCACTCTTTGCATGATTCGAAAGAAGACACAGAGTTAATGTCATACAGTGGTGACATGTAAATGTGGGGTGAAAGGAGGAAAGTGTCTCTAAATCCTGACTGAAAGTCATCAAACAAGTTGTTTCTGCGCAGGGGATCAAATTAGTGGTTTGCAAAAACTTTTTCAAGTATTTTAAAAATAAAGGGGAGATTGGATATTGGTCTGTTATTGGCTAAACACCTAAATCAAGACATGTTTTTTTGAGTAGGGGTTTGATTACAGCTACCTTATAGACCTTTGGTACATATCCTGTTTGTAAAGATAGATGAATGATATCTAATACAAATGTGTCTAATAAGGCGAGAGCATCCTTGTCCAGTCTGACTGGAATACAGAGTCTGGTTGACGTGTTGTTGGTTTTGATGATGTAATAGTTGAAGTTAGCTCAACGAGATCTATGGGCACAAAACAGTCTAAAAGGGATAAAAGCCTCACTGATGATTCGAAATCTGTTGTATTTGTGGGGAGGGTCCGGTGAATTTTGTTTCTAATAGCTACGATTTTGTTTGTGAAGAAAGTCATGAAGTCATTGTTGCTCAGCGTTGAGGGAATTCTACTTTCAACTGAACTATGGCTCTTCGTCAGCCTGGCTACAGTGCTGAAAAGAAAACGGGGGTTGTTATTCTTTTCCTCTGTTAGTGATAATTAATAGGCTTTTCTAGCTTTACGGTGGGCCGATTTGTATAAGTTAGGCATGATTCTTGTGAATGAGTGGAACTCCACTTCCTTTCTAGATTTTGTGACGCCTGATTTAAATGGCGGGTTTGCGAGCTATACCATGGAGATGGCCCTGATAGAAACCAAGTTCAGGGCTTTAACTTGGGCAAAATTCAGCTTCTCTCTCAAGTTAACTAATGTGTTAGTGACAAGTCTCTGAGCCCTTTGGAGCTCTGCTTTAAAGCACTTTTTCAAAGATTATCAAAAGCACCTGCTTGACTTGGTTCCCTTTAGTTCAGTGCAGTTCAGTTCTTTTATTCTGTAGTTTCAAGGACAGAAATTTATTTTGCAATCAGAAGTACATCGCGTACAGGACAAAAGGCAGCACACCACACACACAAACGTTAGGTTACTTGACACTGAAATATTAAACAATTTTAAAGTTTTAAGCACCAGGTCTCAGTAGGGCTACAGAAGTATTTTATTAAAAAGAAACTTTGGGACTTTAAGCAGGTATTTAAGCTGCTGTTCAAGAACTAGTTTGGGCCAGGTGCAGGTTGCATGTTGTAATCTTGACAGTCATTGTGCGTCAAATTAATGCTAATGTGGAAATAGGTTTCAGCACTGAAGACACTTAGAAAAGGTATTAGAAGAGTTATGTAAAGTGGTTGGAGAAGTGTAGATTTTCTCATTGTAAATTGGCCTATAATGAGTGAAACAGTGGGTTGGCCACAGACTCACCCTCATAATTACAAGAAGACAAAGATCAGCGAAAATGTATCTGTCATGCTTTCTCACGCTGCATGTCACATTATTCCTGACCTCAAAAAGGGACAGAAAAGGCACTTCATAAAAGATAATTACCTACAATGAAAACAAATAAGGAAAGGCTCTGGCATGAAAAGCTCCATTTAATAATACATTAGGAATAAGACATACTGTAACAGATGGTGCAACGAGGGAAAATGTGAATAACATGAAAATTGACCTTGGCAACCAGCAGTTGTACCTTTAAAACATCCAGCTAAATTTTCCTAACACAGGATGAATCACCTTTGCAAAACCGTCAGCCGAAACCTCGGGCTGAGGCTTTAAACCGAGTCCCTGCACATTAATGACTATCATACACATTGCAGCTATTGTTGCATGTGTGCTGTGCCCCAATTAGTGTCTGCTCTGATAAGTGCAATTCATTTCATTAACCTTTTGTGTGTATGATAAGGATCTTAATGACTGAATGTTGTATTTTAATGCAAGTGTTTTACTTTGGTTGGCTCCACTGATATTCTATAGATTCAATATTAATTAGCAAATTCTATAATGACCCGAGCTAAGCTCTGGATGTCATTAAATCTTTTAACAACCATCTGTTCAGTGAAATGCTCTTCTCAGAGGTCATTAATTGTGCTTATTTTTATTTTGTATTCTGTATTTTTGTATAAAATCCTAACGCACCTAAAACTAAATGAATTCTACAGTGCTGGAGACAGCGGCGATTCCTGGGGTTTGTTGACTTCTATTGTAGATTCATCAGGGATTTTAGCAAGGTGGTGGCGCCATCGCATGCCCTCACCTGTCTCAACAGATCTTCTCTCTGGAAAGGCGAGGCAGGGAGGGCCTGCATTCATCTCAAGACGTTTTTCATTCTGACTCTACCTGAAACCAAGAGACATTCATTCCAGAGGGTGATGCCTCCAGAATGACTGGAGTGGGGGCAGTGCTTTCACAATGCCCAGAGAAAGGACGGCAAGGTGCATCCTGGTGTGGTCTTTTCACAACATCTGACAGAGGCTGAAAGAAGTTTTGATGTGGGGAACCGGGAACTCCGAGCTGTCCTGCTAGTTAAGCCACCTATTACCAAGGAGACTGAAGAATTGTTGGTGCAGCATTCAGACTCCACAGGCTTCCTGAGGACATACATTCGATCCTAAAGTTGTGGATTTGAACCCCGGCTCCTTGAGCAAGACACCCTGCACTCACCCTTTGCCTTTCATTATCATTATAATTACCCCAAATATGTTTGTATTTACGGCCGTGTGTTCAGGTTTCTTTCTGGTGCGTCCTCCTAATCCCGGTCAGCCTTTCCCAATCTCCAGCCTTTGATACTGTTCGTGAGTCTGTCGAGAGTCTTAGTAGGTTTGTTAGTTTCCTTGTTTAGACTGAATTTCTGTTTGCATTATTAATCTCCTCTATAACAGTAATTTTCTGTCATCTTTCTCCTCATCTTGTCTGAGTTTCTGCTTATAGTGTTAGCCTCCTCATTAAGAGTGGTTTTAGTTATAGTCCAAGTCTCTGCCTCCGAGTTAATATTGTCATCTCCTCAAGTGTCTGTGTGGAGTATAACAGTATCCGTAGTACGTGTTTTAATTAGTAGCTGTATCAGTAGTTTAGGTGTTAAACTTTTTGAGCTCTCGACACGTCTCCGCTTCTGCTTTTGGGTCCTCTAGTTACAGTAACTAGTTACGCTGACCATTACACTGAGTGATTTATGAGTAATTTGAGCTTTTTAAGGTTTATATATTGCAACTCCCTGTCATTAAATGATAGATTGTAATTATTAAACACTTGACACAAATTCATCAAATGCTGTGCTTGCCAGCATGTAACCACAGCTACACTTAAAAGAAGCTGTGAGAAGATTAATGTGAATTTAATAGTTTTCCTCATTAAAACATATCAAGTTTTAGCCAAATGCACAGACAGTGAACAATGTTTTTCATTATTTGTTACCTTCTATTTTCCAAACTCTGCTTACATATGAAAATCATACTTTTGTTCAATGCCATAGATATATATGCACTATATACTGTATAAATATATATTTATATACATGTATAAACATACATACATATACACATACACATGTATATAATAATTACCACTTTAACTGCATATCCAGTGTTAATCCTCAAGTATCAGGTGACAGCGGAATGTGCAAACAAGCTCTCACTTGATTGACTTTTAAAAACTTTTACAGCTCAAGGTCAAAAAAACATTTTAACACACTTTAAACATGGAAGTATGTATCTTAACAGCCAGAATCTTCATTAAAGCTGGTTTCACAGACAGAAAATGGTTCTTGCACAGAGAGTCTGAGTTAAGCTGTGTAAATGGACACCGGAGCCCTGCTAAATTGAATTCATTTATACCACTTCAGTTCAGTGATTTGACTTTGTCTCCACATAATCTACAGTACCAGTTAAAAGGTGCAGACCAGGTATGGTTAGTGCACCGGTGCAAACTTGCCTCCACACTCCAGAAGCTAAGAGATAACTCACCGGACAAAATGTACAACAAGCTGTTGGAAAACGATGAAAGCAACAACAGAGTTCCGAAGGAAAAAAAAGTGGCTTTGCGCACAGCTGGCCGGGGAGCAAATCCATACTAGGATGCTTTTTAGTGGATCTGACTCACTGCAAGCAATTTCAACCCAGTGCTCAAAGTAGCAGACAGGGCACTTCCACCAATGTCTGCGCTGAATGATTGCTGAATGATTTATCAAGTCGCAAGTGGCAGTTCAGTGGGGTATTGCACATGAGCAGAATGCAAAAGGGACATCGTCCAGACTTTGTTTGCTGCTGTTGCAGCCATCTGAGATGTTTTGGAGTGTTACCTGACGGTTAGAGGGGGACAATGGGACGCTGCAGGTGACAGCACAGTAGTCACCAAGTACAAGGAAGTCTAAATCTCACAGGCAGGGAGATTTGTTATCTCTGCCTCTGTCAATTTAACCTCTTTTACAGTCTGGCAAACACCTTTTCCAGGTCTACAAAACATGACCCAGAGGCTGTACATTATAGTGGCGACGGTGTAGCTTTGCTGTCTCACAAATATAGGCATTTTGAAACAAGATGCAGAGTTTGGAAAAAAGGAGATAACAACCTGGGAATTCGAAAAATAATTGCACTGTTTTTAACTAAAGATTACATGATACTTATTCAGACACCATTTGGCTTTTGCAGGCATCACAGGTCGGTAACTATGTTGGACCTATTGTGTAACGAGGTTATATGATGAACAAATCTGAAATAGATGTGTGTGTCAGAAACACTAAGAAGGAAGATATGTAACATTCGTTCATCATTTAGTCTATACGTTTGTTTTACAATAAACTTTAGCAACAGCAAGTTTCCAGTTTTGTTGCTTAGTTACGTTCATCTTGTACCCTGCAGTTAAAGAATAGCTACAGCATGGTTAAAAATACCTATAGTGTAAATTCTAACCATGTTTCCAGCAAATTGGTTAGAACAAACACCCCTTGTTCTAACACACAGAACAAATACCTCTCTTTATCCGGCCTTTATATGATGCAGAAAAATTTGTGTAAATCAGTTTAAAATTTAAATTTACATGTAGATGCACTTGAAAAAAAAAAATCAGTCATTCTTGAAGTTGATGTTTTATGCATAATGCTGCAACAATCCTTCCATTATCAACCGTATCACTGCTTTTGCTAATGTTTTAACTCACCATGATGAGAAGTCATATGTTCAAAGTGTTTTATATCCAGGGTGGCTGTTCATAGAGCTGAGAAACCCAGAGGGCTTCTCATGTGGCTCTCCTCATTAAAAAATACACTTCATCTTGCTTATGCAACAGCCATTTTAATAGTTATGGCATAAGCAAGTCAACGTGAAGCAGCTCCTACAACTCCCAGTCTTCACACAATTATCCACATTTCCATTCCGTTCAAATGTATCTCTGTGTGCATTAGAAACAAGATCACACCACGCTAATGCAGCGTGCTCACCATGGGAATGTATTCTAGTGTATAAAGAGGTGGTCTTACTCCATCATTTATAATCTAATTCCCCTCGGTTCAGTAAATGAAACATAGGGAAAGAAGCTACAGTAGTAAGACATGTTGTGCTGCTTTATTCTCGTGCTAGACTTAAAGAGAGTGGAGCCTCATATGGAGCATCTTTACAACTATTAAATATGCGAGATGTGTATGTTTAGTAGTTGTAAGGATGCTACATTGGGTTATCTAGACGTATGCATTTTCAACAAAGAAACACCTGTTGTTGTTTTTTTTCAATAAAAATCATTTCATGTCCATTGCATGTGTGTTGCTGCATCTGTCTCAAGTTGAAATATAAATAAAAAGAGACAAGCAGAGAGAATGAATGAATGAGGGAGAGAAGCTGAATTTGATCACTGCAGCAAACCAGGGAGCTGCAGTTCACACTGAAAAACTGATTAAATACATCAGCTCTGAGCTAAGCAGTATGTAGTGTGTGTAAAAAGCGACACACACTATGGTGTATGTTGGAGTGCTGATGATCTATACTGTGATTCCATTATGCGACGCACAAAGTGTTTCTCCATGTTTCTGCTGTGTCTCAGAGACATGGAAAACAACAGTGTTGCATGTATTACATTTTTATTAGCAGTCTGGTAAAACTATACACTATAATCAACAGGATGAAGTATACGCCGTGCACAATTTGCATGTACTGTAGAATGGATATAGAAATTGGCTTGGATGTTTCAGCACCATGGAGAGAGACATAAAGAACGGCTGACTGAAAGAGTCCCAATTACCACACACTGATTCTCAACGAAATACATATTCTAGTATATAGTGAACTACATACGCATTATACTTTGCTGTATACTCGAAATAGACTAAAAAAGCAAAATCAAATGCTCATAGATGGAAAGAAATCAAAACTAATTGTGGATGCAGGTAAAGAGCTGTAAGAACATATTTTTTTGCTGCCTTTGTTAATGTTGCATTTTAAGGTTGAAATATAATTGTCATTTGGTATCATGGTAGCAAAACTGTAACTGCATTGTGGACATGGATATGCACGAGGACAACACAAAGAGACAGACTGTGTTTGAATGTTTCAGGACCATGGAGAGACTGTGTTCCAATTCAGTTGCTGGATTCTATGAATACTAGAATTTTTGGGATAATTAAGTCCAGTCTGGCCCACTTCAAAGGCTGCTTCAAATGCATTATGAAAATCCAGTATTCTCTTAACAGGACTTATTTGTGGCTTAGTGTTTTTCAAATCCAAATGGTAACACTCCTTTATGGGCTAGTCACTTGTAAAGATGGTGAGTGTATGTATCCAGGCCAATGGGAAATAATAAAGACCTGAAGAACCATTGCTATTAGTTATGTTGCCACATAAGCAGCGTAGATATGCTGTTAAAAGTTACCTAGACATGTTTACTATACACTTGATGTATTTATTGGCTCCATCTGTTGTAATTCTTCACCGAAATCCACTGAAGGCCAATTGAGGACAAGATCTGAGGTCATAACATTAAAAATAATTTATGAGCTGGCATGAAGTGCCCTAGAGCAACATTAGTTCAGCCTCTTTGTGGCTAGACTGTCCTGCCTGGGAGGGCGGTACAGGTCGAGCGGGGTTTTGTGGTCCTCCATAGGCCACATAGTCCATATGATTCAGACCCACAAGTGGGAGACATAACTAAATCTCACATGTTCGATTGCATGTTGTTGTCTTTTCACACCCATTGCGAGGTGTCAGAGCTTGGAAAAAGCTTTTGCAAGCCTCCACGTTACTTTGGGTTGCCACAAAGAAACCACTTGAGTGCCTTGAGCTCATAACTCCCAGCTCCCATCTCATAGCAGCAATCTGCTGAGTCCATAAGTAACGCGCTGTAAAACACAACTTGAAACCCTTAGAAGCTCAAGACTCTGGGGAGAGAACTCCAAGGGCAGCTTGCTCCCCACTGCTGTGCAAACACATCCACTCCCTCTGGGGAGCTCTCAGCTCACACAGCGAGGTCTGAATATGCACAGAAGACCTGCAGAAGATGAAAGAGAAACTGCTATAACCATCACTACAAACAATGCAAATTAAGGAGCGCGGCTTGCAAAAGCCTAGAAATCATTTTAATACAAAAGCATTGTGCAACATGAAACCCAACATTAGAAATAAAAACTTGCTCTCATACAATATCTTGCTACAATTAGTTGGTTTCTCCTGTTTCATGGTGGACGAGTGCAGGAGGACAGATACATTCCCAGATTTAAATGTACATACTGATCAATCGATTATGGCCTAAAATGCCTTATTTGCAACTACTTTTCTAAAAATCATGATCTTGCATGTTGCAATGTTTTTATGACGTTCTAAATTTTAAAGGTTGTGCACAAATTCACAGGGACTGGTTGGAATATTAATTGCCGCATTTGCAACGTTGGGACAGCAAAAAGAATGAAAAAGGAGCTATATGAACAGGAACTAGACAGATGTCACAAACCAATCCCAGCTGACAAGGTGTGTTGCAGGCACAGAAATCTTTCTCCAGAAGCTACAGTACACACATCTTAATATCACCCTAAAGTAGAACTGTGTTTTTTTTTTTTTCCTCGTCATAAATCTGACCCACTTTTTCTCTCTACTTACCTTCCTGTCTGTCCTGCCACTACAGCACACTAGCTGCCTGAAGGAGAGTTGCCCCAACCCCTGGGCTTTACAAAAGGAGGTGATACTTTACTACTGTACCAATGATAAGGATTGCCCTCATTTCATGCAGTGTGCACACTCAGGCAGAGAGAGAGAGAGCGGGAGCGAGAGGATATTACTGGCTACAATCATGCGGTAACGGTGACGTGATTCGTGCAGCGATATTCCTGTAAAGCTGACCCCACCTGCACCTCTCCACGCCATCCGAGCGCACGCAGAGCTATAGATAACTTTTTTTCCAGGGATGTGAACATGCACTTCCAGTACAGTCACCAGCGGAACCTTAAATACACACATCCAGTGATACTGGAAAGAAATAAGCACAACGTGGGTCAGTATTTATATACGGAGGCGAAACAAAAAATGATTTAAACCAGGCCGGAAAACATCAGTGTGACAACAGTAAATGGACACAGAAACATGTCCTAATCAGTAACTCCTTACTCAAATCTTTATTGAGATTTCACAGATCTTCTAAAGAAAGACTGAGGCTTCACAGAAAGGGCAGTCACAAATCCTGATTGGCTATTCCTGAGGTGCACACGTGTGTGTGTGTGTGTGTGTGTGTGTGTGTGTGTGTGTGTGTGTGTGTGTGTGTGTGTGTGTCCTTTGTGCTGGAGAGCAATGTCTTACTAGAATTAGACCTGACAGGGTTATTTCATTTGGGTTCTGTGGGTGGACCAATAAAGAGGGAGCAGGATGAAATTAATAGAGGAGATTCTTGCTCCCAGATATGGAGAATTTTCATTAGCAAAAGAGAGGATGAGAGAGGTTTTTATGATAATATGACTGCCTTTCCTTCTAGTTCACAATTTATTCTTTTTCTGAAAGTCATTTTATATATTATAACGGGCTTTACTTGGCTTTCACTGCTGCATTACTGGCGTGGTTAGGTAATTGGTGTAAAAGTAAACCTAAGGTTCCAGTGCATTAGAGACTAAAGTCTAAAGCACCAAAGCGGATCGGCTCAGAGAGTGATCGGGCCTACGTATACAACCCTGCGTTGGTTACATAATAAATCCCATTTTATGTTTTTATGATGTTTTTCAACCTGTCTTTTTAACTCAGCTCTGAGATTGTCTTCACCAGAATAACGACAGTTTGTCTTTTGTTCAGAAATTTCCTATGACCTATGTTTGCGCTCACTCGACATGCATTCTCTGGGGGGTTGCGTGGTATTATTTCGTAGGATGGAGGTCAGGGTGAACGGTTGGGTGAACAAAGTGCAGGTCCACAGTTCACATCAGAGCATCAAGGGTCAGAATTGGATTCTTGAACCATGACAGAGATTTTTATTTACTTATTTATTTATTTTTGCACACCTCAGCCATCAACACATTCTCCACATTTAACCGTTGTTGTTACAGTTCAGCTACTTTAGCTGGAGGAGCTTTGGAACCATTGCATGGTATTTTTTGTATTTACTGCATTCTAGTCACATTTTATTCCATTTATTCCATATTACTGTACTATTTCATACTGTAAATTTAAAGCAGAGGTTTCTTTTGCAGGCAGTTCAAAATGACTTTTTAAGTGAAAACACATTTCATTTTTCTTTTCTTGTAATACAGTGTTGGCTTGTAGCTTCTAAAGCATGCTAAAGCTTTTTTTTTTATAATATTTAGACACCCAGAACTTTATGAAGGATATGTAAGATTTTAGTGTTTGGTTCATTGGCAACTGGGTTAAAATACAAAGGCCTACGGGAAAGACTGTTATTACAAATGTCTAATTAAAACAGGTGAAAGCACAAAACGTAATCACATGACTTGGCATGTTTATAATGACCTTTATCCTCAACCGTGACCTTTGTTGACCTTAACCACCGATGGCATTCAAGATGTGACTCCTGAACTCCTGTGCTCTGTTACACCCACCGACTGACCTGACCTCGCTCCTACAAGCTCTGGATGGTAAATACAGTGTCAGTAGCATTTCCAGCTCGAGAAAAAGACATTGCCGGGGAACATAAACCAAACAGCAAACGTTTCCTAAGAAAACACATTAATAGTATATAAAGGTCCTTTCAAAGTGGGGGGGATGAGGTATGAGAACTCTTTGTAGCTCAAATCCGCTGTACAGTAATTATTATGACCTTTAGACATTATTAGTGGTTTAACATTCTCTTTAGTTTGCCCTGCTGTAGTGCGCTGACATTTTATACAGTGCATATTTCTGAGTTACTGTTAGTGCTTCATAATTTGTTGCATGAAGGTTTTACTACATGTTGCATCACTGCTTCACATATCCACCTTCGAGTTGCCATAGTGTAATTCATTGTGCTTGATATTATTATTACTACACTGACATTTAACAGTTTCCTCCGTCTTACTACTGTGTGAAACTGCCTTAGTCCTGACAGACACGTAAGAGCAAGCAGCCAAAGACGATCCTCTGATCTTTTGACTCATGTGTTAAAAATCCGCACAAGTATGAAAGAATTTAAAGTTTGTCAATTAATGAGAATCACACACAGCGCACAGTGTGTGTGGATGAGCTAATCAGCATTGGCTTTCACTCGCGTTTGGCGATAAATGAAAGGGGACGTTATTGACCAGGTCTTTGTTTTCGCGCAGAGGCTGGAGTCTGAAGCCTGCTGCTGTACACGTTTTCCATTTCACCTCCTCTCTGAGTCGAGACCAATTCATCACTTATTCAGCTCGTTTCTGGTGCAGCATCTGTCCATCTCATCATGTCGCTTTATCTCTCTCCCTGGATGTACTTGCATGTTTTTGTGTGTGCACTGGAGCAGCCTTTACTCAGTGAAATTTTTTTCTTTCATTTAGACTTCTATGTATTTATGTTATGACTGTCTTGTTCTGGAAAATGTATTGTTGCTCAGTTGCTCGTCGCTCCTGGCTGGGATATTTCTTTTTTGACTTCAAAGTTAAAACAAGACTTCTCATCTGAACTTGGAAAGCCAACTGAACTTGTGTGAAAAAGAAAAAAAAAAAAATCTTTGGATGTTCGTGTAAACCCTGATGGAGTCCTGTTTCTACATCATCCTAGCGTTTAACCTAGCAACAACAGGGAGCGTTGGCAGCACACAAAGAACTGAAAGACGGCTTTTGTAGCACAAACAGAAAATGTGATCCTGTTTTTTATGCTGTAATTGCATTAGATTGTTCGTCAGCCATAGCCAAATGGTCAGTACAAACAAGACGGCTCCAGATCTAGGAAGTCACCGGGTCTTGGGTCTCAGTCACTGGGTTCTGTGTATTAAATAAAGGCTGAATCTCGTGAGGTTGTTCTCAATAAGGAGAATTGCTGATTTTTTGGGAAGCGTAAATAAAGGTAAAAGGAGATGTTGGTTTATTCATAGTTACTGAAAGGTACAAAGAGCTGATTTTTCTGAGACACCAACTAAATGGAAGTTTAGTTTACGTTTTGTTTTACATTTTATATATAAGAAATAATGTTAAGACATAATATACTATTTAACAATAAAGCTTAAAACTATATGATATGTATATGTACTATATAAATGTATATATACAACGAAAAGATATATAATATAATAAACTAAATAAAAAATTTGCATTTTCAACCATGTCTTAAGATAGAAAACAAAGTGTAAATAAACAATGAACCACACGATTCACACAAGTTAATGGTATACTATAGAATTCAAGCCTCCGTCAATGTAAGTTGTAATTATACTGGGCATATTTTCTGTAAATTATACATCAGTGAAGACAACCTATAAGATCTATCACATTTTCACTTCTAAAAACATGTCTGTTTTTTATATTATTGTATATCAGATGTAAATGTGTGACTTTGCTAAAGTCGAAGAAAAGCATCCAGAATCTATAAAAATGTGTTCTTAAGGACTTGATATAACTTGTGTTCCTAATGGTTATGTACAGTCAAGTGTGTCAAATGTGTTAATGTATCTTTTAAACTGCACTAATTATTAGTTAATACATGAAGTGCAAAGTATCAGAGTCACTGGCTAGTGTGAGAGAAATGATAATTCTACTTAGGATTCCGGTTAGGGTTAACAAGAATATTATAAAAATAGAATTCATGGCAGAGCTGCTGTATTAGATTGCATTCGATTGTATCGAATAAAGTGGGTGCAATCACAGCTAGTGCTCTGCTACACTCTGCTTCTGCCCAGTGCTTCAGGTAAACAGCACAAAATTACAATAAATAAGAATTATCAACATCATCGTCATGATTATCATCATTATCATTTTTATTTTAGAGCGCTTTTTTAAACTTGGGCAACACAGTGATTCAATGGTTGGTGCTGGTAACCTACAGAAGGTCCCTCTGGCCATTTGGTGTGAAGTTTCCATGTTCCCCCTGTTAAATCTAAGTCTCTAAAATCTGCATTAAACAATGAAGTAACAAGTGAAAAAGAATCACTACTGTAAAATCAAGCAAAATCTGCAAAGACTCTACCATTCAGGTGTAGAGATTTAAAGGTGTTTACTGACTCTGCTGAGCTGAACTCCTCCAGATCTTCCATATACGGCTCTAACTGCAAATTATAGATCACCTGTAGTTTTCAGTCACACCTTAGGAATAGAGATAGACCTCTGCCAGAGGATCTTAGTGTCAGGGAACTGAAAAGTCTGATATATATTAGGAAGGACTTTAAAAGTCAACAGTACAAAAAGTCAGTGCACGGAGCCACTTTTCCTTGTTCTAGTAAAAAGTCTCTAAATGTTTGACATTCTGAAACTGATTTGTAGAATTCTGACTAGGGCAAAGTTAAAAGACTGTCACACTAGTCAGGGTGTGTGAAAATAAAGATGTTTTATTGAGATTTTTATAAAACAGATTGTGTTTAAAGTTGCAGCTTTAAACCTCACCAACAACTTTAGAACACATGCTAAGTGGAGATGGCAAAAGACCAAGAAAACACAAGACCCTGACTCAGCATAGGAAACTTATTTATCCTTTTTTTTTTTTTATACATCACAACACCTGTATTATTGTTTACCTGATTCAGTTTTCTCTGCTGCATATAGATTTGTCAGTGTGTCAACTGTCTCCAAGGTTGTTGTGCTCCTTTGACCTCTTTTGCCTTTTTGTACCTTCCCATTATGCGAGGGTCATAACTGCAATAGTTTTATGTTAGTTTTCTATAATTACTCTTTGGTGAATTACTTATTTCCAGGAAATTAATTTCCTGAAGTCTGCTTTTTTTGTCTGCGGGAAGCAGGGACACACACACACACACACACACACACACACACACACACACAGCCACCCAGGAAAATAATCCTCTGGACCCTGCTGCAGAAGGAGTTCCTGGGTGTTTCTCTCCTCTCATCCGGCACAAGCGTTTCTCCAACCTGTCTCCTGTCACAACACTTATTTACCAGGGGAGAAATTGCACCTGAAAGATATTCCAAAACAAATCCACAGAACAGCTCATAGGTAGCCAGGGCCAATAAAAATAGGGGGAAAAAAAATGAAATCCATCCAGAAAGAGAGGGAGGAAGGGTAGGAACAGATATGGCACAGTGAGACACAAAAACAGCTTAGGAAGCAGTGCAGCGGAGATGCTCCTGGACCCCCAGGGACAGGCAGACTCAGCACCATTCTAATTTTCATTTCTCGGTGTGCAACCCCAGATGATTAGGGCGTAATGATGGTTAGTCTAATTGGCCCTTTGTTTCTCCAGTTCCGCATGATCACGTGAGCTCCTTGGAACATTAACATACACACATAAAAGGACACTTTGCATGAAAAAATCCTCATGCAAACGTTACAAGGCTCTCCCACCCTGGAGGTCAAGCAGTCATATTTCGTGTGCGCATTTCTCTAGGGAAGACTAATGAAACTATATTGCCCTCCATGATTGGTAAGTGTGAAACTGCAGCTTTTGGGATCCGCTGTTACAGCCACTCAGCCAGTGTCATAAACCTTTCGAAAAACTTTTGATAAGCAAAAAATTACTTGGTTGTGATAATTTTAAGTATTAGACACATTTTTGATGGCAACTGAAGTTGTCAGATGTGTCCAACCAATTCATACTAAATTTCTAACCTTTATTCTCATAAAACTATTGATAATTAATTGAAGTACCAGGGTGAGGTGCCAGGGCATTTATGTATTTAATCTGTTTTTAACACTGTGCATAGATATCACTATAGTGTCTCAAAAGGTCTGTCTGGCAAATGTAGCTTGATGACCACTTGTGGAACCTGACTCTTCTAAAAACTGAGACAATCTGGACACAAACACATATTCATGCATACTTTATAAAATTTGTTTCTGATGTTTGTGTCTTTTCAAATTAAATTAAATCTCCTGTCAGACTGATACTGTGTTGGGCTCGTGGCAGCACTCTCTCCAAACCAAATGCTGAAACTGGTGGTTAGCTGTGCAGCTGCAAGCGAGCAGGAGGACTGGTTAAAGAGCTGCTCGCTGAGCAGAGTTAATCCCACACCTAGACTCATAAGGCCATGGTTGCATATGAAAGTATGCACTAAACTTAATGGATACTAGTTTTTCCATGTGCTCTCATGCAGTTGATGTGCTGCCTCTCGGGAGCTTGTTATACCAACTGCTCAATAGAGAGTCATACGCACATGCAGGGACTCGCTGTGTGAGATATGAAGTTGATTTTTCTGCAGCGCTCTGTTTTTACTGCATTTGTTTGCCACCGGAAGAGGATGGTACAGTGTTTTCAGGAGCAGCTGTTTTTTTTTTTTTTTTGAGGTTCACTGCCTTCGAATGATATAGCCCGAAACACATCACCCATGAAAATGGCAGCTAGAGCTGGCATTACTAAGGGGCGCTGTGCGGGCTCTGGCGCCGACAGTCGACTCATGTTTTTGGAGGCCTTTATCATGCACAGGGGACAAAATCCAGCAGACTGATGGGAAATGAAGGCTATCATCAGAGGATGCATTTAATTTCCATAAAGATGACTTTGTTTTCTAATTAATCTCCTGGCTCCATCTTCCCGCTTTGCTCCTGTCACTTCCTCAGAATGAAACATGGCCGGCAATTTGTTAAATCAATTATTCCGGGGAGGAAGCGAGGCTTTCGGCGAGCCCGTTGACACAGACGCACTTATAGGCGCTCGCACACAGAGGCATGCACGCCACACACAAGATGAGGCAGCAAATGTAGAGATGCAGTAAAAAGGTGGACAGGGATTTTAGAATTTGAGATGTGGGGAGTGTGCGAGAAAAACAGTTTGTCCTTGTTGACATGGCAGAAAGCTTTGTAAACTCTTGGCTGACGAGCATTCTCCTTGGCCTCATGCCCCCAACTCCTGCAGAAAAACAGGACCACCGAGCCCAGAGGGAAAAGACAGAGAGAGACAAAGAGAGGCAGGAGTGAGGGTGAAGTGACAGAGAGGGACACATGCAGGGAAGGACGGGAGGCAACAGGAAAAGATGGATGTCACAGGGGAGCGAAAATCAGAGCCAAAGACAAACCCGGAGGAAAGCCCTTTATTTCTCGTTCTTCTTTTTACCTTTACATTCATAAACTACGTAACATCTTGTCCGCTATTTTATTTAAATGGGGATTTTGAATACGCCGTTTGAAACCCCGACACAAACTGGAGCAAAAGATGAGGCTCCGGCTTAAAACCAAAGCAACAAAGCACATTTTAGATTGAGTTTGATTGCCAATGATCTACAGGTGCACGGCATAGACGCATATTTCATTTCGGAGCGAGGCGAGAGACAGCGGATTGGTTCCAAATGAAAAAGCTGACTTTCAAATAGTAAGACAAACAGAGAGGGGGCCCTGATGGTGGCACCGGCTCTTTCTGGCCGCATTAGGGAGAAGAGGAATAGCATGGCAGGATGTGTTTAAATCAGAGCGCTTTATCTTGTAGTGGGACACATTTCATTAAGCCTAGCAGCTGGGGCCGTGGCTCCATGCGTCCACACATCCATCATACAAATCCATCAGGCCTGTCTCCTTCCTGCACTGACAGGATGTGTGTGATAGGAGCATGTCCTCCTGATCAGAAGACTCACTGACTGCCCGCACTTATTCATTTCCACTTCCATCTTCCCCTTTCTGTGTTAAGATTTCTCATTTGTGCTCGTCCTCTCTCTCTCTGTGTCTTTCTATGGCCGTCTTCATTTCTCTTTCATCCACCCTTATCTTCCATTTCTCTCTTGTCCCTTTTTTCAGGTGGGGGCAGATGGTGCCCAGACCTGCTGTTTTTCTTCTCATTTTCATTTCATTCCTTCATGTGTTGCCCATCTCTCTCTATCAGTGTTGTATGACAGGTATTCAGCTCTTTTACCAAAGTAGAAACAAACATACCCCAAAATACAGCATTAGAAGAAATAAAAGTCATACTTTAAAAGTTTTGATTATGATTATGTCAAAACATTTGTTAACCTGACCCCCCCCCCAAAAAAAAACAGCAGTGTTTTGTAACTACTGGCCAGAAACATTGAACTGTGTCTGAATGATCACGCAGTTGCAGACTGAGGCTGCCTAAGAGAAAAGGCCAAAAACAGTCAAAATAAGGGTTTATTCAAACCATTTACTCTACAAATTGTAAATCTGCGGATGGTTTTATATTGAAAATTATTTTTCCAATTTAGGTAAAGTCCAACATTTCAAACAAAGTTTTGAAGGTGGTTCTTTATATGACATGAATGTGACAGCTGACAGATCTGCTGACTTCAGATGGAGACTGAGAACAACGCCTGTAACCATGGTAACGTACACAACAAAGGTAGCTAGGAATTGGCCCTCAAAAGGTTTCATAGATGCATTACATCTGTGTGAGGGTTCATTAGAATGCACTCCTTCCCGTTTGCTCTACCTCAAAGGCCACTCCCTTATCTTTGCTCGTAAGCGCATCTTAGTGGCCCCCGTCTTTCATTTGCTCTGCAGTAAGGGTTCCTTCGAGAGCACTTTAATATGTTTGCTGTACTGTAAGGGCACCTGAGATGGCACTTTATCATGTTTGCACTGCTGTGAGGGAAACTTGGAGGGCACTTTTGCAGTATGTTTGTCTTTGTGGGCATCTGGGGGGCGGTTGCCAAGTAAAAACTTGTGATCTGAATATGTGTTGCTTAGAACAGATTGTCTGTGCAGCACCATGGAATTTATCAATTTATTTGTTTTTTCATGCAAGTCATGAGACTAATACACAATATATAAGGCTTACAGATGGATTGTCATAAGAAACACACAGGCTGGTTTCTATGGGGTCCAATTTGGACAGGAATATGGGTAAGGTTGGGTCATACTGGCCATTCTAAGATAAATATCTTTAATGTCAATGTATTGATAACTTTCCATTTACATTAATTATCAGCACGCCCTTAAGTTTCAATTACATTTCCTACAAAAATTTATTGAAGACTGTATTTGTAAGGAAATATAATTAGGAGACGAGGTCTGCTCTTGGAGTGAGCTCACGAACAGCAACAAGGTTTCTGCTGAGAGAATTAATCTTAATTAACATGTACATGAACATTAAATCCCAGTAAAATTAGTAGGCTTACACACAAGGAGGATGTGTCAGGTTACAGTACATAGTCAGATAGGATTTTCGCAGGCAATTACTGGTCACCTGGCAGCTGAGCACATGGTGACGCATGATTTAAGGAGCTGATGCTGACCAGGAAATTACTGTAAAATCACGTCATCGGGATAAGTTAAAGTTAGATTCCATTCAAGCTGGAACAAAGTCTAACTACTTTATATATTGTATGTCATAACTTTTTTTAAGTGTGAAGTAACATAAAGTAAAGAAAGATGGTCGTGTAGGTTAAAATACAAATTGTAACAAATGACAATATCAGGCAAAACATGAAGTTGCATCCTGTTTTTGTCACCCCCATCCGTCCATCCAGCTGTCTCCCTGTAAACTCTCTCTCTCTTACTCTTTAAGCCTTTGCACCATCTGACCCCCCCACTCGCTTCCGTTTCTGCCTAATCTGTCTGGAGCTCTCCCGTGTGCTCAGCAGCATGCAAACACAGGGCTGTAATTGGTATGGATAAAGCAGTCTGAAGGAGAAAAGCAGCCAATTAGGGGGCTCTGGTCAAGGAGCTGTGGGGGTGAGGGGTCACAGTGTAGCTCGTTGTCCTGAACCTGCTCTCGTGGCAGTGTGCCAATCCATATGAGCTTGAAAGCCCGGGACTTTGTGACGGTGACTCTCCAAATCAAAGGTTCATTCCTGGAAGATGAAACGTATCAAGCGCTTGACCTAAACTACTTATTAATGCCACTGTTAATTAACCGCCGGGATCTCCCGAATCCAGTAATGAGAGTGTTTGTCCAAGGGTAAAGATTTGTGGATAGGGAGCTTTAAGGTGTTTGTAACTGGCTGCTAGTTCAACGTGTTTCTTATTATTGTCTTTTCAGACGCTGGAGTGACAAACAGACGCGACTTTCACTTAATATGTATTAGTCCTGAGAGGGAACTCCCTGGAGACCATGATCGGTTTAACAGCTTAATGAAGCTGAGACCGGAGAGATATGGGATCAACTTTTTTTTTTATTCCGCATATGTAGACTGTTGGGAAAAAAGATTTAGCTACACTGGGATGAGATTACTCAGTGTTTGAGGAAAGCTGGAATAAATGCAATGTCACTAACTGAACTGGAATATTCGAAGAGAATAAACTTTCTAATCCCATTTTTCTGCTTATATTTTAATAAAAAAAAAAAAAGTAGATTTCAGAAAACTGCATTACAGAGGAAATAGTTGTGTGTACAAAGGTTAAGAACGAAAAACACACACACACACCTGCCTTATGTTGAGTTTATGGGGGCTAGTGTGTCATGGTCCGTTCTGGTGCGTCTCTCTAATCGTTTCTTCCTTTCCTGATCGTCAGCCTTTGATACTGTTGTGAGTCTTGATAGTTTGTTGGTCTTCTTGTTTACAGTAAAATTAAATACGTTTTTAATATTAATCTCCTGATTTTCTGTTATAGTGTTGGTCTTCTCATTAAGAGTGAATGTTGTTACAGTCCAAGTTTCTGCCTTTGAGACAGTATTGTTATCTCCAGTGTCTGAGCCGAGTATAATAGTCTCAGTAGTTAAGGATTTTGTTATAGTCTAAGTTTCTGCCTTTGAGTTAATATTGTTATTACCTCAAGATTCTGAGCTGAGTGTTAAAGTCTCAGTATATGAGTTAATATTGTTAAATCTTTTGAGTGAATATAGTTATAGTCCAAGTCTCTGTCTTTGAGTTAATATTGTCATCTCCTCAAGTGTTGTGCTAAGTATTATAGCATCTGTATTTTGTGTGATAATTATATTATATTATATTATATATCACTGTTCCATAACTTCATGTGTTAATAAACCTCCCGCACTCTTGGGGTGTCTCAGCTGCTGCTTTTTGGGTCCATTAGTTACTGTATCCAGTTACAATAACCATTAGATTAATTTCTCTCAACAATTTGGGCCACAGTTTTAGTCCGGATAATGTTGGAAGCATCTCACCCGAACATTTGCGCTCTCACATACACCACCTCCAAACAAGGTCAGGAGAATGTCAGAATTTCATGTGAGTCTTAAATCTGTTGTGTTTTCATAAGTCTTGATACATTTTGATGCAAGAAATTTCCCATTTAGATAAAGCAAATGTGGTCAGTTTACCAAAATGTATAAATTTAATCCAGATCCCATAATGTAGATATCAACAACATGTGCAAGGCAGCAGTGACGACCAGTGTCTTCATTCTAAGGAAAGTGCACAGCTTTATTTTAACAAACCAAGTGTAACTGCCGACTTGTTGCTTTAAAATGTTATAATTAATTATAGAAATTAAATATAGTGTAAAAGCATTTTCTCTGAAAACTTAAAAAACAGGTTTCATTGTATATTACAAAAGTATTCATTATCAATATTCTGTAAGAATGCATAAAAGCTTACCAACTGTTGGCCAACCTGCCTCACTTGGTCTCTACTGGAAATGCTAAAAAGCTCCTCAGGGAGTTTTGAGTTTAGATAAAGTAAATGAAGTCTGATTTGTACGTTACGACACCATTAAATATCTGTCGTATGAGTGTTGACTGCTCCAATTGCAAGCGGGCTCCTGCTACAGCATGTGCTGCAATATTGTTTGGTACATGTTTATGATTTAGAAACAAAAATGAAAAGTTTAGGTTAAAATACAGAAACAGCACTGACTAAAGTGAGTCTTCACCTACTTCCAGCAACAACTGACCAGATCTGCAGGGTGGCATTCTGTTCATTTTTCAAACAATTACTTCTGCTGCATCGTTGAGGGCTTCTGTTGCTTACCATAAATAGGTTGCGGGGAAAAGCTCTGCATGTGGGGCGATTTTCAATTCCAAGTGAAATGAGTTAATAGTTTTCAAATTCAAAGTTAAATTACTTGCATTTCGCTGAACGCCAGGATAGTGGGCTTTTCACACAGGCACAGAGAAATATTTTTTTGTTCCCAAATATAAAAACACCCTGGCACATAGACACTTTACATTCCATCCATTATCCATAACCACTTATCATATTTGGGTTATGGGGATCCCACTATCCCAGCGGTCATGGAGCGAGAGCTGCGGTTCACCCTGGGCAGGTCAACCTTCGAGCAGTGAGGCAGCGTCACTAACCACTCCTGTTTAATATACGTTTTTATGTATAAATAAATAAATTAAATTAACATTTTTTTAATAAATAATTTTTTTATCAATAGTGGTCAATTGGCTCCAATGACTAAAAGATAAAAACCAGGACAGATGATCGCATCAAATCAAACAGCAATGTTCATACAAATGTCACCTAAAGGATATGCAGTGTGATAATTGTGTCTTGTCTATGAAAACACAGAACCAGGGCTTTTATGTTCGAGAGGCAAGCTGTGTGCTGCCTAAACATAGTAAACTTATACATCACATATAATATCGTATGTAATCATATAATACACTTTAATATTCATATTTTAAATTTAAAATGCAGGTTTGCTGTCCATGATTAGATCTGACTTAAAGTTTTATTCATCACCATTAAGTCTGAGTAAAATTGCTGCAGAAGTCACCTGACATGTCCTGTCTCCAACATCGCTGTTATGCTTATGAGCACACGCTTAACAACGTGCACAATATGTGCTCGCTTGCCTGCCTTTCCAAGCCCCACACTTTCCAATTAATCAAGCGCATTGTATTAATTAAATTTAATTGCGGTAGATGTGTTTGAAATATGTGTCGTTTATTAGATTTGAATGTGTGTTATTATTGTTATTAATTTCATTAACCAAATATGCACTTGTGAGAAATGACTGCAGGCTCTACACGCATCTGGGCCACAAATCTCACCTCACTTGCATGGCTGCATTCATTCATTTCACAGCCTGACCCGTCTCTCTGACTTTTCTGCCCTGCTACTCAGTTCCCTTCTACCCCTGGGTCAGGGAGGTCAAAGTTGAACTAAGATTCTTACTGACTCCCTTTTTTTTTTCCACCGTGTAATCCCCCACCGTCTGTGGCTCGATTCCTTGTGATCGGCAGATGTGAGGCTCATCTCAGACAGTCCCGACACGCTCTCTGACTCCATCTGCCTCCAAACATGTCAGCTTGGTGAGCCGCTGTATTGCTGTGGTTTTAGTGATCCTGAGCCAATCAGAGGATGAAACACAGTATCAGCATCACAAGGCTGAGGGGTGTGTGCCCCCTGTTGAGGACACAGAAGTGATCAGTGTCAGAAAATAAGTGATATTGATCTTGTGTTTATCAGAGGAGCATGGAAAATGGCCTGAACACCTTCACCTTACTTGTATATATCAAAAAATGCACAATACATTTTTTTTTAATTGTGCAAATGAGAAGTATGAACCTGTTAAGGTAGATCCAATAACAAATGATTTAAATATAGTAGTATTTATTACTAAAAAAGCATATTTAGACTAATAACAACATGGGGCCGTAATAGAAAACTTTGGTCATTTTCTAAAATAATCGTCCGCATTCCGTGTGTATGTTGAACATGGATGTTGATCGCTTGGTCGTCAGCCTGCATCCTGCTGTAACGTGTTGTTCTGTGCCACAGACCTCCAGCCTAGTCCAAAAAAACTGCTGAAAACACATCAACCCAACACACCGCTCTACTGAATTCCAAAACACGCCATCATATGTCATCATAAATCTTGTCCAAACTGAGGTAAATCAACATGGCTGCGCTGACCATCCTGGGCATGCACAAAATAAATGTTATCCGTAACAGCAGCATTTTTTCCCACCTCTGTCGTCTTGTGTCTGACTGGTGTCCACTGATGCCCTGCACGAGCCAACCCAGGGGCGACTGTTGGCACTCATCCTATAGTGGTCTAAACAGTGAAAGTGTCTGCCATGACGATGTTAGACAAATTCTTAAGTTTTTTATGAAAATATCCAAAATTGTTAAACAGCATGGATGTATTTAACCTTTACTGTATATTTAAAGACAACTGTTGGATGTGGCATGGACAAGATCTTTGTTCGCTGGTTTCACATCCAAAATCAGACACAGTTACATGTACTGTGCGCGTGTCAGTTCAACTGTTTGCCACTTTCAGACTGGCAAACGTCCTGTGGGCCACGGGTTGGTTTTTGGATTTACCAGTAAATTAAACATCCAAATACAGATGTACTAACAGTAAATTATAATTACATACATCACAGTAACCAGGTGATTTCTTTTTTTTTTTTTATGTGTGACTTCTGAAACCAAACGGCTGCACCAGTGATGATTTAGGCTTGAGGGAAAATGCATTAACAAAAATATCTAAGAAAGATTTCTGCATTTGTTAAGTCAGTGTTAGACAACAAACTAAATGTGTTACAGAACTATAGCTGTACTTCTTAATGAGGAGTGGGGCCACAATGTGGGTTTCCTGAGCACAAAGCTCGGCTGTAATTTAACCTTTGTATGATGTTCTGGTCTGTCAGATCCGTTTTTAATATTTACTGTGAAAAACATGGTAAATCAAATATTTTATCACGTTCTAGCACTTTCATGGCACGTTGACACATCTCTTAACTACCGTTGCCATGAGCTTCAGTCCTAGGTGGTGCTGATGGTGATGTCCACAGGTTATTATTTCAAGGAATTTACCTCAATTAGAAATCACTGTCAAGTCACATTTAAAAACAACAAAATAAATGTGCGCTTTTTTGTCGCTCAATTTTAAATGTAGTCCAACTTTTTTTTTTATCATTATACAAACATTAGGATGAAAACTCTTCACTCCAACTTAAAAATTACACAGTTATTGTAAGACGACTCTGTAACATGCAATATTAAGACAAAATCAGCATGTGGGTGATCTAATCTATAACAGTGGGGAAAAAAATCCATAAAGTGCATTTTGCTGGTAAAGAGGCACTCCAAAAATAACCCTGAGAATGTCATCAAACTTAATAATTCAAGTGCATTACTCAAGTGCTCTGAAATGATGTTTAAGTAAAAAATAGCTTTAAATAAGAATACCCAGGTACAGAATGCACAGCTCAAAATTATCAGTATAAACAGCCACGTGAGGACTCAATATTTTCCTTTTCTCTCTTAGTTCATGTCTCACTCTCAGTGAATCATTATCTTCCTCCCTCCCTCCCTCTCACCCCAGTGTTATAAGACTACAGTGCCCCTGGAGATGCTTGAGTAAATGACCGTGGGAAATGGGTGTACTTCAGAACACAGCGATACTTAGTGCACGTGCAGGGGGAAGCCTTCGCTGGCTAAATCCTCTCGTCCCCTGCCTGGTGTTTACCCCTGGCACCATATCGCTGCAGATCTAAAATCCCGACTATCCTCAAAACCCCATTACAGCAGCTAATCCCCAGCCGTGCACACTCCGCACTCCTCACTCTGGGAGGCATTATGGTTAGCCTGAGTAATTTTATTTCCACTGAACCCATACAAATATTCCTCGTGTCAAAATTTTCGGAGCGTGAATTCGATCTTTATTCTTCAGTCTCCATCTCGCACGTGGTCATAAACAATTGGTCTCGTTACGGACGCGCTCATTTTACTTGTTTACTGGGCTTTATCAAACAGCGCGACACTAGATGGGCCACCACCTGCTCTAAGCCAGTGTGACAGAACAAGCAAAGTACAGAAAACAAACATTATAATGAGAACACGGCCTTCTTGTTTTCTACAGAGAGGGAGGGACACAGTGAGGGGAAAAGGAGGGAGTGATGGGAGAAAGTACCAACTCATTTGTGCCAGATGTAATTGGATCTCGCCTTGGTATAAAAAAAAAAAAAAAAAAAAAAAGTCTAATGAAAAATATGAAATAAAGCATGCATGGCAAAAAAAGTGGCCATAAACACAAAAAGCTGGACTAACTGAGTCTGAAAACAAGTCTGGAAATGAAAGAATGGACACTGTATTTTCTTAAAATAATACAGTGTTTTCAGAAGCAATGGCAAAGCTGGAAAACTAATTTTCATTGTAGACAAGACAGGCCAAAAAAATAAAAAATAAAAAATGCTTTCAGTTTCGGTCTGTGGACTCTTTTATATGGCACAACAGGACAGTGTTTTTGGATTTAATAAAGCAAAATTGAAATAATGAAAGTGAAGCAGAAATAGGCTGAAATGCTTTTAGAAAACACTTTCAGAAATAGGCTGAAGGATATGAGGCAGATTTGCGTTCAGACAGCAAAGCCAGACATAATTTCTACAATTAGAATATGTTCTATACTGGGTTTTTATTCAGACATGAGAGGAAATCAAGATAAGTGGCCCACAAAAAAAATTACTCAGAAGGAGAGATTCTTGTTACATGCTGGAGCAGTTTTGTGGTCACAGGCATATGGATGTGTATGTGGAAGAGTAAATGTGCCTCCTGACATAGATATCTTTAGCCGTCTGACTAAGAGCTGGATTTAAGGCTTTCTCTGTGTAGCCGACCCCCAGGGAGAACGCTTGTGCATGGAGAAAGTACAAACTTTTCAAAACATTCACTTTGCCTTTTACTTTCAGCACAGACACACAGTAGGATGCTTAGGGGGTCATTATTATTGATTTGCCTAAAACGAAATCAGGAATTATAACTCTGTTTTATACTTTTATATTTTTCTTAAACACTGAATCATAGACCTCTTCTGGATCTTGCTCTAAGGGTGTCGGACTAGGATCCGTTCCCATATTACTTTATCTTCAAACCATAACATTGAAATGTTTTATTTATTTGTATTTTTTTAATTAACTTAGTTTCATGAAATTGGAGTGAAACATTGCAATCCATCTAAAAGTTTCTTCAATGTATCTGGGGTTTCCAGAGGATAATTTGTAACAACATGGCACAGCCATGAGGTCTGGAATAATGTTAAAAAAGTATGTGGGCTAACACAGATAAATCTGTGGCAGATATTTACAGTGTGTAGCGCCAAAAACGACCTGTAACCTACAGATACATACTGTTCTCAGCATTGATAACATCAAGAGTTTGCATTGCAGTGTTTTATCTGAACCTACAAAATGCACTTGCAAACCTGCACAATGTCTCAAATTCTTTCTATTACTATTTTTGAAAAATAGTTTGCCTTTTCAAAGACTAATCAAGGAAAGTGCAGATTTTAGACAATTCCTATAAAACAAATTCTACTTGGGAGCTGAGTTTCATTTAATAAAACACAGATGGAGTTCATACACTAATACATAAACTAAACATAAGATAATAATGACTGTCACATTGTTTATTTATTTATTGTTGTTGTTTTTTTTGCCTCAGTAATATTTCATCAGCTGCACATACTTCCATGCAGTGAATACAGATCCTGGCTGGGAACATTTACAGGCAGCTTACTAAAAGTGCTGCCTGCTGCACCAAAGAGTGAGATGTGGAAATGCAGATACTGCCTATCGGTGAGTATCAACCCATGTCGAGAAGCCGGTGTAAACACATGCTGTTCGTCACCTTTCAGGTTAAAGGGGTCACGCTTGGCTAGTTAGGCATCAAGGGAAAGGAATAGATCAATTATTATTTGGACTTATTCTGACTGTTTGGGGAATGAAAAGTCCAGTAGTCATTCTCCTTTGGGTTCGGTTTTTGGTTTTCTCCACCTGGGGAAAATAGGACACAGTCTAGCTTTGGCTGCCTGCTGTTTGCCACTGAGAAAATAGTTTAATACCTAACTAGAGTGAAGTAAAAGGAAAGTTAAAAATACTTATAATAATAATAATAAATCATAAAATAAAGGTCAATTGAAATACAATCACACAAATTCAGCACCGTTTGTCTGAGACAACAATGAGTGGTTGCAGCAAAACAAACACGTAGTTCTAGGTCAGATAAAACAAAGCACAACATGCTAAATATGCCATAGCAATATTGTTTATAGCCACTTGAAATGTGTAACATTACTCCTATAGGGAACACGAGCATAAAACCAAACGCTTCCATTCAGGTCACATTCTGCAGCACAGCTCTTGTCTGAGCAAAGCAAAGCTCTCCATTTTCTTGTGGAAGCTCGCACTTATAGAGGCTCAACAGTTCCATGCATGCGAGGAAGAAACATCTGCCTGTGGTCTAATGCACCAGACACAAATCTCTCGCCGATTTTTTCCTCCCTCTCCTTCTTCCCACCACATTCCATTACTTTGCCTGCTTACTTATTCGAGTACAGTGCTAGGATGAGTGAAAAAGGGCAGTTGGAAAGTTTTCACAGCAGCTCTTCAAAAAAAAAAAAAAAAAAAAAAAAAAAAATCATGGCAGCAAATGAGTGAATGCGCCAATACAGATTTCAGCTTTAATCACACATCTATTTGTGCACCTGCACAATAGTCATGATCACACAAACCAAAGGAGGGATTTGGTCAACATACAAAGAATCAGTAGCAGATGCAGCGAGGCCTACTGGCACACTGCCCAAACTGGATCCTCTTGGACCCCCTCTAAAGCCTCCTTAGAGGGCCTTTAATGGAACAACAGCTGTGCCGATGCTATTTCTCATTTAACTCACTTAGAGGCTCCCTTCTTATCACAGCCTCAGAACAAAAACACCAGGTCACCCTTCCAGCACTTCACCCTTTCTCTACAGCTCCCTAACATGATTGTAAACTTTTAAAATTTAATTGTGGTTCTGGAGAATTGCTCTGTGAATTTGATCGAAGCCCCCGCTAGAAAGCAAATCTGCCAGTTTCCTTGGAGCAAAGCTCCCCCCCCCCCCAGCCAGCCCCTATCCCACTGCACAGGCGGCAAAGGACCACAGAAAGCTCTGCACACATAATCATGCACACACCCAAGAGGGCACTCTAATATAATTAGGTACAAACCAATTATTCAAGCAATCAGTCTCAGTTTGATGATGTGTCAACACTCCTTGTCAGTCCTATTTCCCAAACTGTTCTTGAGCTGCATCACTAATTTTGTATTCATCCTCAGCATCCATAAAAGCTTGCACTCTCTCCTCAATTTTAATCATTGTAGTCTCCGCAATCAAGAGCGAGGAAACTGTTGACAAGGGGTCAGAAGTCGAGTTATGAAATATTACAAAAGTGTGAATTTAAATGAGCCACTCTGCTAGTTATCCTCCCACAGTAAATGCCTAAAATGGACTACTTAAATGCATACTGCCGCCTTATCACGGCGGGTGAGGAGGCAGAGCAATCTAAAAAGCAGGTTAGAAATTTGGGATACAGAAATAGACGATGGATAAGAACAGTAAAGCACAAAATAAACCTCAATTGATATACATTAATGCAACTGCTACAAAGCAAGATCATTTTCAATGTAGAAAAGGTTTGAGATGGTGAAACTGAAAGATGGAACATTTTGAGCACATTCTATATGGTTAATCATTTATTAACCTTAGTGTAAGCTTATTTGCCTACATTTCTTTTTTTAGCCGGTATGATTATTGTAGATATGCTGTGAAGTTGCATACAATATTATTCATGTCATTTGCATTTGTTACGTTAATGTTTAGCGTCTTTAGCATACGTGTTTAATAATTAAAACTAAATTATATTAACGTGATTCATAAACACTAATAAACTCGATGTTGTTAAAACATGTTTGGAGGTGTGCTACTACTATATGTGCTGATAGCTAACACAAAATAATTCATAAATAATTTTATGAATTCTCTTTTTGAATGGAGTTCTATGGGAGTCTTTGATCTTGATGACCTGAGATGAAAGTAAGGTGGTTCAACTTAATCATTTCCTTCAGTTTCATTAGTGGAATGGCAGTTGTGCCAAAAAAAAATTTTACCATTACTTTCATTTTTAAACTAGTAAGTGCTTCAAATCTCAGAGCTCCAAAGTTCTTCAACAGCCACCTGCTGGAGCGTTAGAAATATGTAAAAAGATTTTTCTTTTATGTGTTTTTTTACTTCTATAGTCTTCAATGTCTGAAATCCTAATACGACTGACTCTGCCTTTGCTTTTCATCATCATCATCATCATCATCATCATCATCATCATCATCATCATCATCATCATCATCCCTGCATGTTTGTATTTAAGGTATTGCGTTTAGTTTTGTGGTTGAAGTGCATCATGGTTCGTTCCAGTGCTTCTCCCTAATCTTGTTCTTCCCGATCTCCAGCTTTTGATATTGTTCGTGAGTCCATTGATTGTTCTCAAGTGATTTTCTGTTCGTAATATTAACCTCCTCATTTTGAGTGATTATCTGTTCATAGTGTCAGCCTCTCTTTAATAGTGAATTTCTGTTTATGGCATTAATCTCCTTTTTGAGTGATTTTCTGTGACAGTCTTAGTCTCTTCCTTTTGAAGTGTTAGTATTGTTATCTCCTCAAGTGTTTGCCGCATATCATTGGATTACTAGTACATGTGTTAATACATTTTTTTGCACTCTTGTCGAGTCTCAGCTTCTACTTGTGGGTCGTCTAGTTATGGTATCTATTACAGTAGCCATTACGTAAATTTTAGCACAACCTTTAGTTATAGGTCCTTGTGTGACTTGAAAAAGTAGCAGAACTACAACATTTTTAAAGACTTCCCCCAAGCAATTAGTATATAAAGAACACACAAACTAAAATATTTAGGACTGTCAAGATAAGTATGTTTAGACCTTCAAAAGTCTTTTGAAAAGTTTGCATCTTAAGAGAATTTGTCAGAGAAAAGCTATATGTATTATGTCGGTTTGGAGGTTTGTGAAATCTTATTGAATGGGAAAGTAATACTTTTTTCCATTGCCTTTTTCTACAGGGATGTCAGAGGTCAGCGATAGAGCAGCAAAGCTGTCAGCATATAAGGATTCAGTGTCTTGCTCAAGGACACATCAGCAGGGAATTGAGCCATGCAAAAGGAGGTAAGATGGTAAAATACATCTTGAGCGCAGACAGCATCCTAATGTTATTCTCCTTTTAGTTTTATTTTTTACCTCCCTAATAGCTAAGGCGCAAAGTCTGTCAGTGAGAGTTGAGCAACTATTGTGGTTCAGACTGAAATATGAAAACACCGACAGGATGGATTGCACACAAATCAGTGTTTCCCCAAAGGATGAATTGCATATAGCCCATGAGCAGACCCATGAGGCTGAAATGTCTGCGTTCAAATAACTACAGCATTGCCAAAACATTTGGGGCAGACATTAACTGTGACTTAGTGGGGAAAATGACCAAGGGCCAGCAGCAGGTCAAAATTTTCACTTATCAGTTGGCACAAAAGTTGGTCCAAATTATTCATGAATCCCACATAATAATTTCTGAGTACTCGTTGACTCTAGCATCACCAGATGGTTGGATGTTTTGTCGATTTGGGTCGTGGTCAAATAAACATATAAACCACTGAGGTTCCCATCAACCCCAGCTACGTGACAGTTGTGTTCGGGACTAATTGTGTCAGCGTGGTAACAAGTTATGACAGTAAGCGTATGGCAGACATAATTCCACAGGACAGTGGCATCGCAACATTTTCATTGTGAGCGAATTGGTACGATGATGTTAGCACAATGACGTTAGCACGATGACATTAGCACGATGACATGTAGCTCAGAGCACCTCTGTGTCTGTGCAGCCAGCTTCAGGAAAACAGCACTGAGCTGCGAAGCAATTTTGGACATTGTGACCGAACTGAATGCAGCATCTGCGGTAATCATGTGATGGGCGCTGGCCAAAGTATTTCTCGATCAGAAACCAAAGAGGTCCATCCCAGCTCACTCTGGGCTGTTTGCGGTGGTGTGTATATCAAACAAACCCACAATAAATCGTGACCTGTTTGGCTTTTCATCTTTCCCTCAGAAGTAGGGGGGCCTAAAAAGTAATGAATACCTTTTTTTTTTAAATGAGAATTGGATTCATTTTGACCCACAATGGGTCCAAACACACAGCAGCATGAGCAACAGGCAGGTAAGTGTGATGGCTGAAATCTAAAATACTGAGGACATGGGCGCCATATTTAAATCTGGTTTCTACGGCAATTTTTGAATAACATCCATGATCTCCTGGACAGTCTGCTTATATACTGTCACTGTGTATTTGCATTATTTTTGAATGTGAATCAAATTGTAAAATATTCCTGTAGATGTAGACGTCTTTGTCCATGAGCGGTGGGTCTGTGGTCTGCTCTGTCCATAACTGAAGCAACTTATGATGTCTCCTACAGACTCATGAAGACAGTTCATAAAGTTTGCAGTTATTTGCATCTATGCAATATGACCAAAACGTGTTGACTGTGATCCGCTTTCTGTCAACAACCTTGTCTAATCTTCCATAACTTTAATACCCAAGGACTACTTTTTCTTCCTACATTGCAAGTGAAACCCACTAATGATGATATTTCCAAAATATTTCAGCAGGCTATGTCAGCATCTCTTGACATGCTACGAAGTGATTAGCCCCAAAATAGGATGCTGCGGGACATTCTTTCAAAGCGTCCTCCTTTTCCCAACATCACAATAATTTGTGATAAGTTTCCCGAAAACAAGATTCATAAGGTAAAATCCTAAAATAAAGATGAAGATAAGCTCAGTAGACTGTAAAGATGAGTGACAAACAGCAGCTAAAGTTAGCTCGCTCGAGTTAGCTTGCCCAACTTTTTTTCAAATAAGAGACACGGCAAATTTGACAAGCTCAACAGGAGCTGAGGCGGCTGGCTGCAGATGGGTAGCAGCCATCTTAGCAGCCACCTCCTTGATTCAACAGCTGTCAGTCGGCGCGGCTCCGTTTCTTTGTGCCTGGATTCTTTGTGAACTGCGGATGACACGTTTGTGCGTGTCATCGCGGGACTGATCTGGAGATCCAATGCAGCGACACGGCATCAAAAAGGCTTTCGGAACCTTTTACGGCTGCTATTAGGTGCTCATTTGGGAGATGAGCAAATCGTGCCCTCGAAGAACTGGGAAGAACCTCCTCTGTCCCCGAAGACAAGCTGTTCCTTTTCCTTCGTCCCCCACGGTATGACTTACATTTTTGTTTTTCTTATTGGAGTCTCAACTTGGGGCTAATCACCAGTTGAGATTCATCGAGGGCAGTAAAAAGTGACGAGTGACTGGCTGACTGCTCAACATGAAAGAATTTCTAAATTATGGCATAAATTTAACAGAAAATCTTCCCTCTGCATTTTGGACATGATCTATTAACATCCCTCGAAGGAGTGTAGCGACACTCTAATACAAGTATTTCCACTGGAGTCAATGCTCATCAACAAATTACTGACAGAGACACCTTATTGACGGGCCAAATCTGCGGAACAGGTGAAATGGCGGTAGATGTCCAGCCATTCTGCAAATACATTTCACAGCCCTGCTTTCATTTTGAATGGCGTGAATCACACACACACACACACACACACACACACACACACACACACCCTTCAGACCATCTCATAGCCCATGCCCCTCTTGCCATTTCTCATTCCATTAAACCCTGAATTATTCAAAGCAGATGAAATTGATTTCTTGATAGTTTAATCGCAAATCAAAACCGAACCTTGGGCCCAGTTCATTCCCCTGGGGCAATTTTTGACAATCAAATATTCATGGAGAAATGAAATGTTAGCAGATCATTTCTGCTTCTGGCTGATTAGGCAGACACAATGAAATTCAGATGGAGAAGAGGAGGAGGCCTGGAATTAACTTGCACCAATATGCCATGGAAAAATTTGAAAGCAAGATCAGATTTTCAGACTTATTTCTATGATCCATGAAAAGATCTTATACCGAAGGCTTGTCTTTTCTTTTACATCAGCCAATTTGCTGCATAAGAAAGCAAAGATTAAATGTTCTGCATATTTGCACCAAACATGTCCTTTGATAATGATTCCTTAACCTTCCATCCAATGGTAGTTTGAGCAGGATAAAGGAGTACAAAATATTTCCTGATAAACAGTAAATTTTCAGCATCCCTTGACAATAAGTAACCCTTAACCTTGATCAGGTTAACCTCAACCTGACCCCATCGCTAACCGCAGCTCCAGGATTTAACCACATGAAGGAAGGGCTTTATAGATTATTCAGTATAGTCTGTTGGGGATGTGGTTAGGCTGTTCAAACAAAGATGAGAGTCATCAGAAATAAGAAAATACTGCCTACGCTTTCAGGGGCCTAGTTGATATTTCTTTTATAAGTGTTCAACACACACTAACACATCATACTTTGCAATTATTACTACTATAATCGTTTTATTTAAAAATATATCTGCATTTCCAAAAAAATTGTAGCTTTTTGTGAGTTAGGTAAGAACACGAGGACCACTATCGTGTGCGAGAACTGTTGGATTAGCTGTTTCGAAGCTGGCTGTTGTCCGTGTTTCCAGCTTTTGTGCTAGGCTAAAATAATTTTGTAGCTCTGGCTTTCTATTAAAACATGAGTGTTGTGTCCCGTCATGTAATTCTCAGCATGAAGGTGATTCATGCTGAGATGAAGGTGAGTATGTACAACTCTTCAAATGTCAAAGTACTCATTTAAATGCTATTTGTAAGATGTTGGTGTCAGATACAAACTCCATGGCAACTGAGGAAACTCCATTCAGTGATGAAGGCCGTGAGATGTGGTTAAAACACGTCACGGTGGAGCAAAAAGTCGAGCATCACTTTGTTGAAAATGTATTCCTCTTCATTAACGCAAATGTTGAGAAGTAATCTTTCCAATCTTTCACTTCACTTCCTGGTCAAATGTGTGTTGTCCAAAGTCTGACACAGAGGTGGTTTCACTTTTACTCATCCTTTGATGACAGTAAGGGCAGACGTTCACAGTTAATTTGTTCGAACCGAGCGGATATATTGGTTGGCACAACAAAGGTTTTTGTGGGGAAGATAACAGTGTTATCTAATAAAAACAGTATAGCTCCAGGTCAGAAACACAGTCTGCAGTTCTTAATTTCAAATGTGATTTATAGTATAGAGATTTAATATAAATCAAAGACGTGTGTTCTACTGACTTTCCGTAATAGCTACTATTAATGTTTCACACTGTAATAAAAACTATTTTCTATTCTTCTATGATATAGGTTTATAGATGTTCTTTATTAATATTGAACTTAAAAATGTATGAAAACAGCTGGAGCTGAAGTATACAACATATATTTACAATCTTTTCATTATATATTATATTTTATATATATATATATATACACATACTATTATTGAAAGCATGCAAATGCTATACTGTAGTATGTCAGAATAAATAATCGGCTTCGGAACCTCATTCTTATTTAAATGCATATCCAATCCGTCTCCTTCACATAATGAAATACCTGTTCATTACCAAACAAAGCGAGCCTGGATATGACTGGGATTCAGCCCCTGGGATTTGATCCCTGGATTATTAAAGTTCATTTTAGATCCTTAGGACTCCACACTAATTCTATGGTTTTGACGATTTTCCTTTGAGATGTAATGAGAAAAATGCGAGAAAGTGATAGAGGTGATGAACGAAGGTACAGAGAATGAAAGGGCGAGCTGGAACGGCATCACAGAGAATGAGGAAGTGAGGAAGAATTTTTAATATAGCCTTGCCTGCCGGCCGGCCGGCCTGCCTGCCTGCCTGCCTGCCTGCCTGCCTGCCTGCCTGATCGCGTGGCTAATTCACTCACCATCTCTTTCAGCCCGAGTCTGACTGTATCTTTTCAAGTCTAAAGACGACTTACTCACAGTGACGTGGAGACCACTAACATCAGATATATTAGTTCAACAGATTGCATTACTGCTCAGAACATACTCATACCCAGCTGCTTACATCTCTCTGCAGCATCCTTTCCAGGGTACCGTTAAGAGATTTGCAGTCTTGGGATGGATATGGGAATCGTTATTTTTACACACACACGCACAAACAGCTTCTAACTTCTTTGGAAATATTACAGCGTTTAATTAATGCCTCTCTCTTTCCTGAGGGCTGAGACTTTGGTGACGTAAGGCCTTTCAATAATGCAGAACTCCACTGGATCCCTACAAGACTCTGCCACACAGTGCCTATGGGATCGTGACATGCATTATGGGAAATAAGCGCCCAATTTGCCCTCTCCAAGGTCAGCACACTGTATAATGCAATTGCAAAATGGGTCGAAATGAGCAATAGCACTTGAGACTTCTGTGTTCCTCCTGGCGCTCCTCGGGATGAGAAGCCATTATATACTTGCATCCATCGCTTGTACTACGTGGGAATCTTCTTTCATAAAATAAATACTGTGTGTGCGTTCTGGCTTCGGGACTTGCGCACGGTGTAGCAGCAATGGCGTATGGTACAAACGCACCTGGGACTGTGTGTTCTATAACGCCGAAGGATATGTCTAATTCTGTAGCATGCGTTCAGTGTGCGTGCAGTAATTTTTTTGGATGCATGATGTATTCATCTTTTAAATATGCCTAATTAATATTTTCTGTTACACATCCAGCATATAACCATGTGCAAATCATAAAAAGGAAATGCAAAGCACAAACTATTTTTAATCTAATCTTGCTGCTAGTAATCCAATCTAGTTTCTGAGAATTTAACTGTGTGTGTGTGTGTGTGTGTGTGTAGCCTATGTACCAGCCTCCTGCACAGAGCACAGTAAATGCCTGGCAGAGCCCCTACTCCATGTGTTTAAGTTCTCAACAACATACATCATTTGCTGATATTCTGTCCAAGGTTACAGAAGTGCTTGCGTTAGTGCAAAGTATTTCATGAGGCTCTATCAGGCGGATTGAACCAAAGCCAAAGCCACAAACACACCTGTGGGCCACAGGCCAACGTGGTTGTGCTATCTATAATGGAAAAGATACAATGCAGCTTTTATTGTGCGTATGTTTTGTGTAGGAACTTAATGACACAGAATGAAAAAGAGGCTTGTTCTATTTCAATGAATTATGCTCTACTGCCATCAAGTGGTGCTGTGGGAGACTTCAAGTGAAACTTCATTGACCAGATTTATTTCATCCAGTATAAATATTAATAAAGATATTGTTTATTAAATGTATAGTTTATTTGGGGATTGTGATCTAACATACAACATCTGGCCAGTGACACTGCAATTTCAGATTTTATAAAAATTGTATCTTTACAAATTCCTCTTTAGCAAAGTGAAAAAAATCTGCATCAATAAAAATCAGGACTTTGTTGTACAGTCTGATGTATTCTTTTGCAAAAACTGGTTTGTCCTAGCATGTTCTTTAAATATCTTCCATCAGGATTCATTAGGGTTTAAAAAAATCCGTTAAGGTTAGTAACTTTCATGTGGATTCACCTGACTGGTCCATTTCCTCCCCAGCTGTGAAAGTACTTCTCACAGCTGTTAAACAAAACGCTCCTGCAGTCTGTAAATTAGGACACATCTGGTTTTGGAATATCACTGCCCTCTGAAAATGCACTCAGGCTCTCAAGATGAACAATTCTTTCAAGTTCAGCTGATTGGTTTGTCTCCATTAGCTTTCAAGTTCTTTTACCAATTGTGTTGCATTATGCAGGAAGTAAAACTGATTTATGTTATTACACTACTTGTTGAATCAGATCAACAAGTAGTACAACCAACTGAATACAGAATGTGAGCAAAAAATTGACAAAAGTATTATTTTATAGTCTATACAGCATCAGCAGAATAAATCCAAGTATTTTGGATCTCAAACATGATGGAGCAGCATTTCAATTGCAGCATTAATTCAAGGCCGAAGCAGAACTCCTTTTTAATGATCACGTGCTGTGGATTTTGTACCATAAGTTTTTGTAAGTAATATAGCTAATGTTGGAACAGAAAAAAATAACTACAGCGTTGCAATAACAGTAGATAAACACAAACCTGGCTGTATGATGGATTATATTTGGACACAGAAATTGTTCTTAAAAGGGTGGAGGGTCAGATTTTGGGGCATTGTCCATCTGCACTTTCAAGCAAAGTCCAATTACTCTTGAAGCATTTTGCTGAATTTGAGCAAAAAAAAAAAAAAAAATATAGCCTAAAAACTCTGGTCTGGTCTCCCTGCTTCGTTTTTTTTTTTCTCCAGCGGTTTCCACCTTTTGATAAATCTTCTGTTTTTATTCTGGCTTTAGTTTTAGTTGTTTTGTTTTTTTCTGGGCCTAATGATAAATGGCAATGACAATTCTTCATATTTACTTAGAAGTTCACATTGGCAGTAACAGCAGGATCCCAATGCTAAGGCAAACTCGATACCTTTAATCCGCTTACCTGTATATGAACTAAGATGAGCTGCCAACTATCCAAATACATACCAATCAGTAGACTCTGAAGAAAATTTCATCCAAGTTGTTGACAAACCTTAAATTAAAGTTGACAGTCTACACTTTAAGCACATCTTAATTTTTTTTTTATTTTAAATGCAGTTTTGATGTTCGGCAATGAACAGAGCTAAATATATGTTCAAATGTGTACACAATTAACTGTACATAAAATATTAGAAAACAAAGGGAGACTGTTTCAAGAAGCACTTTTGTAAATCCCCACTGTACCACATCTGCCTTTTATTAATATGGCAAATGCGTAGATGATAGAAATGTACTAAATAATGCATTTTACTAATGCTGCATTCCATAGAAACATCTCAAAGAGAATATGAAAGCTTGTTTCCAAGGTACGACGGAGATCAATGACATATATATTGACACTGACATGAAATAAAAAGTAAAATTCTTTCATATTGTAACATGGTAATTTCATAATTCTGTTTATCCACAAAGCTCATGCAGGATTTTCATCAAATAGGATTACCTTACAGTGTTCACAATAATTTTCAAAGGAAACATAACCTTGGATGGAGAACATACTTCAGCTGTCAGACAGTCCATCTGCTGTCGTGTTCGTTTTTAATGCACATAGTATTTGAATTGTTTCAGCTCCTTAAGAAGTGACACCATTCTGACTTGCATTAAAAATATTCCATTTGTCCGGGCTGCCACATGATTCTTACTATAACTTTAGTCTCACTCAAACCCATCTTGGCAATTTTTCAACGCATTGCTGGTAGAAGCTCATAAACAATATACAAGGATGTATAATGTATAAGGCAGGCTTAAAGTAGCAAGACACCTTTTGTATTTCATGTACAGCATGTTTGATTTTAGACAAAAACAAGTTGCAGTGATGTGAGATTTCAAAATTGTGTATAAATATAAGGATCAAAATGATTTTGCAAACGAGGCTTTCCTCTGGCTGTTCCTTGTGATGCCAGGGATACAGTAATTAGGAAACACTGTGCCACGGGTGTTTGAATCCTTCTAAAACATTCAGCTATGGTCGCACCAGGATCGGACTATGGGTGTGCACACAAAAGCAACAGATAGATAAAGGAAGGCTAGCGGCTTGACTTTAGCGGCCTAAAGTGCGATGTAAGCAGGAGCTAGTGTTGACGTATTTTAAAGATATAAAGAGCCTGCTTAGGAATTTGGACAGGATGGATGTATGGGTATCAAAGCTTTGGACAACAATTCATTTACAGTTTTTAACCTGACATTAAATATGTGATCTCAATATTTCCCCAGATGTTTTGTGCTTAAACCTAACCTGTGCATGAAGTCAAGAAAACTGTGGCTCTGCATTGATTTTAGTACATGATAAATTATCGAATGATTAAACCATCATCACAGGAATCTACTGAACCCATCAATCTGACTAGGCCGCTAAAACACAGAAAATGAAAGTTCACCTACTGTAACACGTCTACTCGTTTCCCTCTGAAGCTTTGCACTGCAAGCCTGTAAAAAATGAACACCATCTTTTGCCCCACCATCCCCTATAACAAACTGCAAGAAATGATTCGATTTCCAAATCTTGATTTTATGCATAAAACAATCTACTTACTATTTTAGTAGAACAGAAGTGCAAATCTCATCAGTTAATCTAATCTTGGTTTTCCTGACCTCGATTAGCTACAAATGATGTGCTGGCATTCACTATTTCATGCGGTCTATCAGATATTCATGAACACTAATGTGTTTTACATTTTTATGACACAGAATCATATCAGAAGATCTCAGATGTTAGATTTACTAACCTCCAGGGATTTATTGTGTCAGTAGGATGTGGTAATCAACTTCCAAAGACAGCTTGGCCTAATAATATGTCCGTACTTGATTTGTGCCAGACCATAAAAAAAAAACTTCACATATTGTCATACAAATCTAAAAAAAAGATTAGGTCAAACAAAACAAGAAAAATGTAAAGAAAAATATACTGTACCAGATTTCAGAAAACTAATGACCATCAAAAATAAAAAACAATATAGATAAAATATTTAATCTTAAAACTCTTGCCATTCCGTATTTAATTCAAACGCAGTTCATGATTGAAAAACATTTTTTGTCGTCTCCATCCCCAGGACTGAATCCTAAATCTGATGCATCACAAAGCTGCTGTCATATCCTTGTGTTTATGTTGACTTTGTCAAATGTGATCAATCCACTTTAAAGTATTTTCAGTATTTATTACATTAGTTTTACCTCTTTTTGAAAAACTATGCAGATGCTGCAGTGGAAACACGTTATTCCATTTGAACATTTAGCTGCAGAGGAAACTGTGTCTTGGTCCGGTGTAAATGTGGAAGTTGCCACTGATGCTTCTCAACAGGACCACGATTATATTTCCCACCCACAGCAGGCAAGAAAGATTGACAGAAATTCTGTAAAACTTTAACCATAATGTAACAAAAATGGCTCTAATGTAAAGCTGAACACACCTGTAAGTTAAAGCGAGCAAGCTTCATATATTCTAAACTATTGCTCATAACAGTAATTACATTTAGATATTTAAGGCAGCAAGTAACATAACGTTAAACGTCCTCGTCAGAGATACAATCTGTTTGCAGGGGAGGAAGAGATACGGGATTACAGTGGTCTAATCTGTACCTGGACTTATTAGATTGGCCATAATTACATTCAAGCATGTCACATGCAAATATTTAGACATACTTTTAAACAATAGCAACAGTCCTGCTTTATGAATGTTTGTCCTTGTAACTAGACAAATACATCAGAAAAGTTGAAACCAGTCCTTCAATCCATAGTTACCCTGTCACTCCTTTGTACAGCCTTAAGCGGAATCAGGGTCTGATTATGTAACCAGGGTTACTCGTTTGCCACGTACTTCCGGTTTTGTGAAGAAGGTCTATTAATTTCGAAGAATGTTTGTGTCTGCGGTTGGCTAAACTACAACGAATACCTCCAACTGCTGTCAATGAGCTCATCAGTATCAGACTATTGAGATTTTAAGATTCATTAAGCGGGGAATATGCTGAATGATTCAGGGGTGTAGTCAGGTGGGCAGAACTAGAACAGACTGGGGGACTCAAAAACCAAAGGTGACAACCAATGAAAATGAAAACACAGAACTGGGTAGAAAAGGTCTTATTGATAATGTTGGTGGAGCTTTGGGCAGGTGGGAATGGAGGGAACCAGGGCAGGCACAGGTGTGATGTATACACGAGAGAGACAGATTAGGGACAGATATTAGGTAAAGTCACGTTGGTTACTCACTCATTGCCATGGTGGTCCGGGGTGTGGAGGAGACTGGAGGGCCAGGGACGAGTGGAACACCAGAGGGAGGCAGGAGCCCGGTGGAATCGCAGGGCTGCAGCTGGTGACAGAGTACGTGGGCCGAGTCAGGTAATGGAGGTCCAAGATCCAAAGGTCCAGGTCCAGTAAATCAGCTCCAGAGTCCAGGGTTTCAGGGCAGACCAGGTCCAAGAAAAGGAGGTGGATAGAGGGCACTGAGGAAAACCGGATAGAGGCTACAGGGACTGAAGTCGGGTAAATCAGTCATTAGTCCAAAACATCAAGATCCAACCTCCAGACAAACACAGCAGAAAGAGAAGTCCAGGAAAAGCAGGGCCGGGTCAAAACCATCCAACACAGAAATAACTAGGCCCAGTCCGAAATCCAACAGATCCAGGTCAACAAACGAGCAGGAAGAGAAACCCATAACTTACAGAGCAGCTCAGGTTCATACCGGGCAAGCAAACAGTGCAGGTTCAAAAAGATCTGAAAGTAGTTTCACAGGGAGATGAGCAGACAACGTGGCAGGGGACAGAGGACACAGGTGTGAATGATCAGGTAATTAGGAGGGAGGAGGAGAGCAGCAACGGGAAATGACCAAATATGGCTGAAAACCAGGAACTGGGGCCAGAGACCGTGACAGTGAAGATCCGTTAGATCAGCTGTTCAATAACATCCGGCTGTCGCAGAATCATCAGGTCTGCTCGTTTCTACATCAAAACCTGATCAGATCTGAATAAAACTGAAACAGACCAGTCCGTTTTAAAAACGTCAGCAGGGATTTATTTAATCATGTATTATTAGTTTTTTCCTCATAATCTACTGTGTTTCCAACATGTACTTTAGTGTTTTAGTTTTTTGGGACGCACGTGGACACGGATTTTCAGTTTCGGACATATTTAATAATAATAACGGGCTTATCAGTGCAGTTCCCGCTGTGTGTGTGTCAGTGGCTCTGCTTCGTTTCAGGTTCAATCGCCCCAAACAAACTTCTCTACAAAGGTGTGAACGACCACTTCATTTAAATAGGACTCGACCCCCTGAACCTCTGCAGACAGTCATTGTTCAACTTTTTCAGTGCGGTCAAATTTGTTGTCATGGAACTAAAATTCATCCGTTTAAAATCAAAATAAAACTGGGACCCGGGCAGCAGCTGTTAAACCTTCTCTGTCCTTTAACAGGATGTAACCGTGATTCCACCCAGTCTCCCAAAATCTGTCTTCATAACCAAATACATTGGATTCTCTCTCCTGCATATTATTTATCTGTTGTACTATTTGCTGATTTTCTCATCACATTTTTCTTTTTTTTTTCTAAAACAATTCGCATTGTCAAACTAAATTTGCCATGGAAAATATTTCCTGACTCCACCCAGTTTATCCAGCTAAATATTCATCTATTTTCAAAATAACTTCAGCCTAATTAAGATTTGAAAAACGTCAGTAGTAGGAGTGAGTGAGTTGGAGCTGAGCGCCACCTACAGGCCACAGACTGTCATCACGTGGACAAGAGACGACCAATCGACGAAAGAGCGACACTTTCAATGGCAAATATTATACAATATTACATAAAATTTCACACAGTGACAGATGTGGCCAGGTGGTCATCATGGGTAATTTTTGGATGCATGATGTACAGATTATGCACATGTTTATGAACTAAACCTATTTAGCTTGGCATTCCTGACATTATTCAAAAGATTTTCAAATAGCAGAAAGCATCTAAAAGATTGACTAGAGTGGTGTTTTTATTGTAATGGAACATTTAACTTTCTTTTTTGTTAGTTAAGTGGAAAATGTGAAGATCTCATCGTAATGGTTAGAAATAGCAAACAACATTTGCATTTAGTGTACTGTAGACATAAGAGACTGACATTTGCTCGTGTATTTGTAGATTCGTCTTTCACATCTTTGTATTAGTGCAAATTTACCTGAAGGAAAAGACACCTGAAGACAGAGAAGGACACGGAGAGGGAGGAGGACAACTACAGGACAAAGAAGACACAGAGTTAATGTGATACAGTGGTGACCTATGTGGGGTGAGAGGAGATTCTGGAAATTCTGGGACCCCCCAAGTATTCCTGCATTCTGAGACAGATGTGGTCTATTAGGATGATATGATACAAGATCTTTTAGGTAGGATGGAGCTTGACCATTTACAGCTTTATAGGTAAGAAGAAGAGTCTGAAATTCTGTTCAACATGTAATGGAATGCCAATGGAGAGAAGCTAATGAAGGTGAAATATGATCTCTCTTATCAATTCCAGTCAGTAATCTTGCTGCAGCATTTTGGATTAATTGAAAACAACTATCAAAAAAAATATACAGCATTGCTTTAAACTTAATTATTTGTCATTATTTTGGCTGTGTGATGCTCTCACTTCACTCTTGTCATATCAAAAAAATCAAGGAATATGTAAAAGAAACCAAAGCTGAGAAATTGCTCAGCGTTCCCTTCTCCTCCCACAGGAGGGTGCTCCTCACTTCTCCCTCCCGGCTGTACAGGGACTCAGAGCACAAATGATGATGGACGCAGGAAGCTACCGGAACTTCACTCAGCCAACAGTGGTAATGCAGTTACAGTGTGCAATACTCCGCTCAACCCCTGCAAGCTTACATCAGCCTCGCTCATCATTCCTCCTAAGAATGCAACCGTAACCATCCTGCCTGCAGAAATACACTTTCTGCTTTGAAGAGGTTTTTTTTTTTCCCCAAAAGAAATCAAGTGTTGTCTGTGAATACAATATTATGATAGCTTTTATTTATTTATTTATTTCCAAACAATGAACTCAAAGCTTAAATGTTAAAATTAATGGTTAAATTAATTTCAAGCACTGAACCAAAAAAAGTTGTGTACAATATACTTAGTGCAGCACAGGCAAGATGTTAATATGGCAACACACAACTGTAATAAGTGAGAAGTTGCAAAAAAACAAACTGGTAAGTCATACATTTTAAGGAAATTGTATTTTACTGGATTATTTGACAATATTTGATATATTGATATTTGCTGTATTTTGAAATTTTTTTCAGATTAGGATTCTCATTAAAAACATTATTTACAGAAAGTTATGATGTGCTATTTGTGAAATAGTTAAAATCAGCTTTACCAGCTTTTGTATCTGTTCCGCACTAAGTCTCTGTAGCAGTGATGATCTTTGATCTTATATTTTTAATAGCCACTAGAAATGTTTCTTGGCCACATTGTCACTTTAGAAAGTTTGTTTCCAGGAAAAAACAATTCACACAATTGTGACGAGAGGAAACAAAAGGACTGCTTTCAATGAATGTCAGCATGAATGAAGTGTGAAATTATATTCTCTAAAACAAGGTTTGTAAAGTTGTTCTGTCCTTGAATCTGCACAATTAAAACTTTAGATTTCTGCAAACACACTGACTGTGAGACACATGTTCAGCGCAGCTGCAGTTTTTTTTCTATATTCACATTGCCAAGTAAAATAATGTTTAAACTACGTGTTTTTGGAGTGGAGTACTTGTACTTTTATTCTAGTACTGTAAGTTCTAATCACTTTTCATCACTTTCATAATTAGGCAAGTGCTTGTACTTTTCCACATTGTGTCCTTTTACCACCTCTGCAAACCATAGTTTCATAACACATCAGTTTGTGAATAGTTTGTCAAGTCATGTCCTGACTTGAAGAGCAAAGCGGGGCAATCCTTTGTCCTCAGACGTTAGTTCATCCGACACTATTTACCACAGAGCCGATAAGAGGAAACACATACCAGCTGAAGAATGGAGTCAGTAGAGTTGTGGGTGGTGACATGTACATTGCGTTACTACATGTACTGTACTGTACTGTAAGTCTGCATCGTATGGAATTCGGTTGTGCGTAGGGAAAAAAACTGGGTGTGTGCCCAGTAATGAGCTTGTATTTACCTACTGTTAACAGTTTCTTATGTCTGATATGTTCATAACTCATTACCCATGTATTAAAAATCCCCATTCCTACATTTGCAAGGTTCTTCCTTCCCCTGCTTTCAAACGGACCCGTGCAGGGACTAGTGTGAATCACCCCAGTCGTATCACTGTTGACTTCACAAGCAAAGATTTTTGCATAATGTAATTTTTGAACATCATTTAGAGCATGCTAATAGGGGTCTAATTTGTTTTGTCACAGCCAACCTCAGACAGCTCCCTGTTGTATCAGAACAAACAGCTCGGTTTAGTTAGCATGTACTCCTAATGTGTTACTGAGGCATTAGTGGCAATTAGTGACACGAGGCGTCTTTATGAGGGAGAGAGTTGTCGCTGCTGCGAAATGACAAAGGTAAAGTTGATCCCATTTGTCAACAGCGCAACGTGAATACATTTTCTCTCCAAATCCGCGTGAGCTCATTGTAAAGACACTCGAAGAAACGGAAACACAGAGACAAGCCCAGACAGACAGACAGACAGACAGACGCAGTAAAAACAGATTATGGTGATGTATGTCTCATCATGAGCTCATTGGACATCTGCATGCAGCAGACACTATGCAATCGGTGTACATCGTGATGTTTGGCAGGGAGAAGTCATCATGGTTCAATTTGTGTTTTACATATGATGTTCTATAGCAGAAATCAGACAGTCAGATGATGGATCTGTAAACAACCACCTGTGGCTTGTAGCTCATGTAGTGCTGATGATTTCTAAATACATGGACAACACTGCAAATCCTCATTTGCAAGCGACTGTAGGTGATGTATGAGTTGAAGAAGAAAAACTACAAGTCATTTATTGTATAATAGCACGTGATAACTACAGACTGATTGGATGGGCGGGTAGTATTTCTAAATAAACAATGCAATAATGAAATAATTATTTTTTTTCAGGAGTCGGGACTGCACAATCTACATTGATCAAATAGTATTGCTGAAGATTCAGTTTAGTAAACTGAGCTCTAATAGCTTCAGGCAAACTATAATCAAGCTGTATTAAACAAAGACGCTTTTATCTCTGACTTGATAAAATTTTAAATCATGACCCCAAAACATCTGCAGGACAGTGACATAAATGCTTTACACGGTTGGTTGTGAAATTATCAACAACATGGTGTGTGTTTATAAAAGAATCAAATCGCAGCTTATACCTTAGAGACATTTCCCAAATAGTTTTATACAGTACAAATTTTAAAAACTGAAACCTTTCTGTGTGGCAATTTTTTTTCTGAATGTGTCCTAAATAAGTAATCATTACACATCTCCTGAGAGCAAGTAAGTGGGACAAAATAACTGCCAAAAACTAAAGTTCAGCCCCTTTCACACACTGACACAACATTCCAACGTGCTTATGTAGTTGCATTGTTACTCATGTCGACATCATTAGGAGCAGGTTTGTCTTTATGATAAGGACCTGGCATATCCTCAGACATGGCAGACGAACCGAGACTAAACTCATAATTTTACACCTGTAGAATGGATGTGTAAAGCCTTACTCATTGCTGTAATACATGACCTCGGTTCACTGGTGAAAGTCTGCAAAAAGGAAAAGAAGTAACAGTGAACTGGTGATTTATAGAGAACGTGATTATGCAGCCTTCTGAAAAAGCACTTTTTGATCCAATAAGCTATAAATCTGATAACTTGTATATGAGTCTGTTGTTCCAGTGTGTGGCTGGAACCCCAAAACTCTTTGCCTGAAATAATATTTGATTTGTTTAAGCTTGTCGTGAATTAACATGTTCCTGTAAAAAGTCTCATGCAGTGCCGGAAATTCTTTTGGTCACCTAGTTATTAAACTTCATCCAGCATTAAAATTCTGGAATTCTTTGGCTGATCCTGCCTTGGGCGGCATCATGATAACTCCCACATTGGGCTTAGCCTGAACCTGTTTTCAGCAGGTTTCATTTCCACCCACATTGCACAGCCTGTCTAATGTCAGAGGATGTCCACTGTGCACGGAGAACAAGCTAGAGCTGTTTAAGCACCATTAAAAGATGTTCAGAACATTCAAGATTAAAAAAAAATTGAACATCTGGAAAGTGATGTTTAATTTTCTGACAAAAGACAACATCAACGTCTTATGTGTTTTTAAGCATGTCAGGAAATAAGCGCATTGCATTTAGATTTCTTTCCATAGGTTTGATGAAACCACTGGTATGACTTTTGCATATCTTTGTTAAATATCCCACAAACAGCATCATTTCAGCTGAACACACAGACTGGAACCAGAAGAGAAGAAAAACTGTATTTACAAAAACACTCTAAAGCTTAACAGCATGTTATATCTTGCTCTAGCCTAGTCTGTTGTTATGCCACACATGAATTTCACAACATGTGATGCTTTAATTAGCGAGTTTTGTACTATAATTGAACAAAGCGTTGCCAGCTGCTTCACCCAGTGTCACGTCTACAAAGCTGGCAGCTTTAGTTATTTCTAAAAAATGAACTGGACTGAATATATGTCATGAATATATGTCTGAATATATAACAAGCTAAACAAATATCTTTCCTCCTGGTTAGTTTCCAAATGAAGGATAATATGCTATAATATGAAGAATATAGCTTTTAGGAATCGATGTAAATGTGTAGCTCACATTTTACTGTAAAAGGCAAGTTAGTGATGAAGAATTTGAAATTGTTTGTCCTTTCAGCTTGTCCGGTGAGTCCAGGGTCACCACCGCAGATCCCTGGTGTACGTGTTGGTTTAGCACAGTTTAGCCCTTCCTGATGTGTCCCTCCGCAGTTTCTACCGGCCGCGGGACCATCAGCGTGCGGCTGGGGATGGACACGTGGTCGACATGTGGGGCACCAACCTTCAACACTATGGTCCGTGGGCAGTCACTCCATGAACTAAGCTATTTTAACAAATATAGATCATTTTAATAAAACGTAAAAAAAACAAGATACAAAAAAGAAAGTAGTTACACTTACAAACATTTAAACACCATAATCCTGTATGTGACTTTTCTTATCTATAATTCAGGGAGCAAATAAATTCACATATGAGCACTTGGATCATCACAGTAGAGTTCCATGAAAGCCAAACTTGGAAGTGTTGCCTTTAGGGGCAGGACATAAACAAAGGAGCTTCACTGTATTGGCCAAACCCACCCCACATGCAAATGCACCGTGACAAAAGTTCCAACCTCATTCCCCAAACTCCACACATAAGATCTGAAGGGAGCAAAGATCGTCTGCAACCATCTCTGTGTTTTTATCTGATGTGATAAAAACACATCAGAGCTTCACAATTTGTAAGTATGCTTTGCTTTATGTCAAATGCCATTACTGTCATTGTTCTCCAGAGTTAAAGTCATGTACATTTTTACTACTAATATTGTTATTGATTGTTGTTTAATTCACAGAGAAATTTCAGTAATATTGTAATTGTTTGTTTATTAAAACTTTTTTATTTGTTTGTTTGTGTTTAGATTATATTGATCCTGGGAAAAACATCTGATTTGCAGAATAAAATCTACATCTCCAAGCTGAAAATGAGTTGTACAAGGTAGGTCCACGTGTTCTCATGTTGGGTGGGCGTTTGTGCTTTCTTGAAGTTGTGTGTGTTGTAATCTGCATTTAGCAATGCATGTCAGTCATAACAAGAAGCTTTAAATGCAGAAATAAAAACGCTAGTTGATGTCACTAACTGAATCATATGCTCGTCCTCAGAGTGCTCCACGCCTTTGGAAGTCACCCCGAGCCTGCTGTGATGCCAGTTGAACTTGGCATGTATCTGAGCTTCAGGCAGCAGCAGCGTCTTTCTCATCTGCTGTCCATGTCTCCCCTGAAACCCACACAGCGCGGCGGTCCACCGACTGACTCTCCGCCGACTGACTGTCCGCCGAGGGCAGGCCCCGTCTCTCCTCGTCACTCCTTCTCTTCCTCTTCGTCCTCATCGTTGCCCTCCTCACCTTCGACCTCGGAGCCTCGGAGCTGTTTCCGCAGAGACAGTTTTGGGGCGCACAAGAAACGGGTGGTCTTTGCAGATGCCAAGGGACTGTCGCTCACTGCTGTACGTTTTTACATCCCTGATCGCTCTTCTCCGTTTTACATGCGGATGGTAAAACCTTTCCCAGCCAAACTCCAACGCCAACAGTCAATGTTGAACAGACAGCTCAGCTACAAGATGCGTCTGGGATTCCCTCAGCCAACCATGGACGTTAAAGCCTTCTTTGAGCGACTGCAAGAAACGCACGTACAGCTGGAGAGCTGCAACATTTCAGAAAACACCTTGAGTGGAAAAGTGTGTGTTTCCCACGTCAGCACTGAGAAGACTGTGCATTTAAGAGTGACCTTTGACTCTTGGCGAAGCCATTATGACATTCCTTGCAATTTTGTGCTGCAGCAGCGCAGTCTGGGCTCTGATATGGATGTTTTTTCCTTTGACTTGAGCATGCCACAGAGTGTAGACCCAAAGGAGCGAATCGAGTTTTGTGTGGCCTTCAGGCCAGGACTTGATGCACCACCCCACTGGGACGACAACAGAGGACAGAATTACAGGGTGTGCATGGAAAAAGATGGATCGAGTGGCATCCAAGCTGACGTTAGCCACAGTTACCCCACACTGTCCAAATGTCAGTCACCATTCTGGCCTTTGCATGTGTCCCTCAGCATGCAGAACTCTGACGATCTGCCGTACCTTCAGAGGAGTTTATCAAGCAGAGTCAGAGCGGACTGCAAAACTCTGTATTCCACTAAGTAGCAAAGTTAGCTCATATGTTCTCACCAAAGCTATGAGGATGTGTAAATAATGTGAAAATTATATTTGCCTACTATTTATGAGACACTGAGTGCAAGTGATGATTAAATTATTTTTATGAAAATAGTAACGTTTTTATTTCCTGTTTCTTCCCTATGCAGAATTTACACATTTGACACACACTCATTAACTTAAAGCGTACTGTGCAATAATGCATATTTGTGCACTGTAGCATTACATACATAAACCCTGATTAAGCTACTGGAGCCCTGGAGAAAAAGCAAAGCTGTTCTTTAGAGAACCTTTTGTACTCGCAATTACTTATATAAATAAATGTTCCTGGTGAACGTTCACACACACATCAGTTGTCTTGGCTCAGGTTCCGATTTCTCTGTCCCTTTTCACATTGTCCACGTCACACATACCAAACACGACAACAACAAACAAAAGATCTTCAGAAAAGTAGCACACATAGTTTGAATGGGACAACCTGTTCCAGACACTCCTCTGCCTCCTGCCAAAAAGTTGAATGCCACTCTGGGAATTGTTGCTTCTTGTAAATATGGAGTAACCACGGCAACGGCAGGGCCAACATGTACCATGCTTCACATGCGTCGACTTGTGATTACATGCAAAGGGTGGAGTCATCATTAGACACTGTAGCAGCTACAATGAGAAAGTCTACCTCCACTTGTTCCACTCCTTGGTTTAGTCACACTTTCAGTTAGACTTGTTTCTTTGTCCTCCTCAGACTCGTCTACTCCCAGGTCCACGGCCTTTGGGAACAGCGACAGCTGAGGGCTGTCAGCTGGAATGTCACACGAGCAGTTTGCACATGTGGCACGTTTACACCTCAGTCCCTAAAACACCCATTTCTCAGTGCTGGGCCGGGCCTCAGCGTTTCATCGGCGCCTCCACATTTAACAACGTCTGCGAGATTTTCACAAGCAAACGGCAGTAGCTCGAATTATGTGTAGAGAGAACTTAAAGCATATTTACTTCATGTTACGTGCAAATGATTTTGTTAAAAAAAAAAAAAAAAACACAGAAAAACTTTTCAGGACAAGCTGTAACTCATGCTCCGGGATTGGCAGTTCATTACAAAAGCTTTTGTCAGCCCAAAATGTCAAGTGTAATTAATACAGATCACTCTAATGTCAGTTATGTAATGTCAGTTTTGTTTAGTTCAGCCTTGGTTTCATCATTTGCTTAACATTTAGCTTTTACGAGCATTAACTTTGTTTCCTGAATAAATAACCAAATGGCACGGAAGGAGATTTAAGGATAGCAGCAGCAACACGAGAATATAACTTACTCTGCTTTGTCACTGAGCATTTGTATCATGCACAAAATCAAAATTTGAAGTAAAAATTTGTTGGAAACCTAAAGATTATGGAACATTATACAATTATAGATTTTTGAGGTTTGGGGTAACAGAAAAAAATATCTGATTTCTACACAACAATCAGTGAACTTGATGCATGACATTCTGGTACTAGTGCAAAAACAGATTAGGAATTATTTTGGATATTTTTGCATGTTTAATTTTTTGTCACAGCACTGAGAAGTGATCTACAGAGGTGACTAATCACAAAAGGTTTGTTCCGTATGAGTAATTTTTCGACTCCCATTAAACTGTTTTGCCATCTAAAACACAGCTACATGTCGTCAGTGTTGCCACAACATGTTGAACAGTATTTTCCCTACAAGAAGAGTTAAATCATATAATCTAACACACTGGAATTGGTCCTTTCTAACCCCTACACTTACAAACATGTGAACACATTTATCCACAGCATCCATCCACAGCTGGTGGATGGAAAACAGCCAGCGACAAGCTGCTGGTGCTTTGCATTGTCTGAACAAGTTGTGTAGAACGACTGAAAAGTAGAAGAATTTATATCCATTTGTGTTGCCTAAACAACCATCAAGTATCAGTTCATATAGTGACTCATTCCAATGCTGAATATATTCCACATTTATCAGACAAGAAGAACAAATGCTAAAAGTTGTCATATGCTAAAATGTTTGATAAAAACTCCCTCACATTAATCTTCCGTTAAGAAAAATTAGGATCTACAAAATGAATAGATGGTAAGTGAACTGGAAGCCACTGGGCAATGTGCATTATCCATGTGTATGTGCAATAAAATATTAATATGGAATAAAACTGACTTGCATACTAGACGCATTGACACCATATTAGGTTTACAAAAATGGTGATTCAATGCACTATTCAATGCATAAAAAAACTGTAAACCTTTTGAACTGAAAAAATATAAACAAGCAACACAAACATCTGACTTTTTAACTTCTGAGCACGTGCATTTATTATTTGATCAATGACAAATATTACATATTGTATATGGAACATTTACAGATAATGGAAACTGGAGCAAATGACAGGAATAAAACGTCAGGTGATATATCTATATGTACTATTCTTCCTCCCATAAGCTAGAAAAGAAAAAGGTAGAGCACAACTCCCTCTATTGGTAACTTGAGTTAAGATTCTCCCAGTGAAGTAGTGAATGAACAGTTCAGCAATTGCAGGATGTTCATTTTGCTGATTTATTACTTTTCAATGCACACATCTTCATACTTTGTGGTAATTTAAAATTCTATACAATTCTTTCTTTTTTTTTAGATTTTTATTATTATTTTTTGACATTTTTGCCTTTTAATATCAACAAGACACAATGAAGAGAGCAGGCAGGACACTTGAGGGGAGGGATGGGACGTGGGACTGAACATGGGACGCAGTGGTTAAGTGGCGCGTTCCCCCAACCATCAGGGTGCTTCGGGGTTTATCTCTGATAATAATAATATTACATATTATTAATAATAAATTAATAAAACAGCATTTTGCTTAAGAAAACTAAAAGATCATGTGGATTCTTAAACTATGCATTTGATAGAGCTGGTTGCCGAGGTCTTTATTTGCAGCGGTCGCTGGGGAGGTGCTCATGATCAGGGTTCCAAGGTGACACGGCGAAACACTCAGCGGCCTTCCTGTCGCACTCACAGATGAACATTTCACATTCATTGTTATTGTCTGAGGAAGACAAAGAGCACAAAAGGCAAAACAAAAAGTCAAAAACTGTCTGCAGTTTATATGTCCTGAAATAAAAATGTACACTAATGGAAAAAGGGGGCAATACATATCACTGCTTTATTATTAATATATAAGCAAATTATAAGAGGGGGGAAATGCTACTCACTGCCGCAAGTGACCTTCTTGTTTTCTTTGTCACAGCTGTAGTCATAGAACTCAGTGTAAGGGTTGTCGATGATGGGCCAGCACTCGGGATGCTGCATAGCATCACTGTAACACTGGTCATGCACTTGGCAGCACCTACAAATTAAACGAGAGACATTTTAAATCCCACTGAAGATGTCTTGTTAATCTAAATTAACCGGTTTTGCGAAAATCTGCATCGAAACTCAACGCCCTTAAAAGCTTCACACAAGACCTGTCCAGATCATCCACGGGTGTGCCAGACCCTCCCTTTCCGCAGTAGCAGCCGTAGTCGGCGTAGTCGAGAGTGGGCCAGCTGTTAGGCAGCACACACAGGATCATCTTTCTGAACTGTGTGAGCGCCTTGATGTTAGAGCCCTGAGCTGAAGTGCAAGAAGCAACCGCAATCAAAATGTGACACAATACAGAACTAAAAGTGAATATCACAACCGACATGAGCGCAGACAAGCTTTGGTCTGATTGGACTCACCCACAGAGAGGCCTGCAGCCAAGAGAAACACAGTCTGCAAGGTATTCATGGTGCAAATTGGAATGTGAGCCACCAAGTTTCTTCTCCACCTGGTCCAGGGTCTCTTTATAGATCCAGAATGGAGGCTCTGGTCCTGCCCTGCCAGCTGTTTATACCGTACATGTTTGAACACCTCACAATGCACAAGCTCTGAGACTCAAACACAAGTCAGCATGTGCAGAAGCAGATAAAAACTCTCACACTCCTATTGATGTTTCCGAGGCGCACGCATGTGTGTGTGTGTGCACGTATGCAGCAAAAAAGATGCAGCAGAATCATGCTATACTGTGAAAATATATCAAACCCAGCTATTAAAAAGCATTCTGTCACATCGTTTAGCGAAAAAATAAGTCACTTTGAGTTTAAATTAGCATTTTGATCTTATTTGGGTTATGTTTATCAATAGACAAGTGGCTCGTCTGTCACAAATCCTCTAATGTGCTTTAATAACTATTTTAAGTGCTGACATTTCAAAACAAGCCCATCTTTTAATCTCAAGTTTAAATGTTTGCTTTGGCTTTGTGTGTTTCACATCCCGTGTTTTTTCAGTCACTCAGCCCATACGCTAAAGAATATTTTATTGAAATTATCCTTTTTTGATGTTATTTTCAGACTTTAGATGGCTACATTTATTTTAAGAAATCTTATCAAGTAAAAATCCTTCACAGCACTGGCAGCCAAATGTACTTGATCCAAGCAAAAGAATATCTAAGAATATGTTTACATTTCTTTCATGGAGCCTTGAGCGAGATATGTACTTAGGTAATCTGTTTGAGTTCATGTTCGTGTCCTTGAAAGCAGAGATGTACACAATGCTCAAACTCACATTTACACTCAACACTGCAGAAGGAGCAACGGGTCACATGTCTGTGAGCTGTGTGTGAAAGACACAACATGTCTCTTAAAGTGGTATATGCCTTGTCAGAAGTAATATTATCACTTGGTGCACAAACAAAATACACACGAGCTGAGGTCATATGTTCTATAGTAGTTGTATATAAGGTTAGGTTAAAAATAGCAAACTAAACATTGGAGAAATGTTTAACCGATACACTGACACGTTCTGCCATACGTACAGGCACATGGAAAATCCCAGACTTGTAGATCGATCACAAACACACAGATGTTGTGCGAATGAGAATATTCAATTTTCTACTGCGTGTCTGTGAATTCATGTCTTTTTTACTTTTATTTTGCTTCTTCTTCTTAGCGATGAAAGAATATAAAGATATGACAAAAACAGTTTTTAAACTTATAAAAAAAAAGGTGCTTGCTCTGTCTGTACCAGGAACTATGTTTTATTAATATGTAATTATAATAACATCACTTTATCAAGGCTTCATAGAAGCTGATCTTCTTTCCATTCAAACATGTTTATTAGCTTCAGAATAAGCTACTGACTTCACCAAATTGACTTAAGACTGAGTCAAGCTGACAAATATATTCAAACACACACACACACACACACACCAAAAAGTGCATGTAAACTTGTACTACAGCTTAATTTTTAATAACATGTCAGTCAAAATTGAAATTGTGTACACTCCAGCATGGTTCAAACGCTCAACCTTTTTATTGACACTGCAATTAATTTAAATATATACCATCTTTACAGCAAGAAATCATTACCGAGGTTTTCTAAGACATCCGCAGAAGTAACAAAAACAAATGAGACATTTTAGGAGACTTTCATAATCTACTGGCCTATGATTATCATTATGCTCTCATTTCTTTATTGTAATCACATTTACATAAAAATCTAACAAAGATACATTGATTAAAAAAAAAAAAAAAAAAAAAGGTGATTCAAGTCATATTCATTTAAATGAACACACATTCCAGTCCTCTGGACTTTGTGAAACAGACACAGACCTTTAACAGTACAAACATTACTAATGGTACCAGTCTGATCCCGAGCTGGTCCCATCACCTTCAGGCCAGTTTTTGTCACATTACTGCCACATTAATCATAAATCTACGTGAAATCTACTTAAAAGTTTCTGTGCTAAACCCCTGACTCATCCAGTGTTGAACAACTAAGTAGACTTAATTTTGGAATGCATTTACATTGTGCAAAGACAGAATGATAAATGATTACATAAGTGCCATGTTATTGTGAAGACCACTAAACCTGCATAGATATTTCAATTGGTAAGCCTTTATATTTCCGACACGTCGTCACACTATAAAAAGGTACATACACTGTGTACACATTCTACATAAAAATATATATCTAATATAATATCACGATAAACTATAAAAAAAAAAACGTTAATGTTGGCATCAACTACTGTATGTTGTCGAAGTTTCAAATAAACATTAGCTAAAAAGTCCGGATAGAATGAGCTTGACAACAGCACTACACATAAAAACACACCACATCAACCAAAATAGAAAAATATATTACTTAATACTTCACAAATAATGCATACTAAATAAATCTGTTTCAAAACAAGCAAGGCCAGAGAAAACAGTGGAGAACTACAGCAGGGCAGCATTCACATTCTTGTCTTCAACCAAGACATGAACCTCGTGTCTTTTCCCAGTCGTCCTTATTACATTTTTGTCTGTCTTGATTACACACCTATCATAGTGTCCTCTTATACTATATGATAGTAGTTGCTTATTATTATTACTCTATTCATACAAAGCCAAGACACTGTTGATGAAAACTACAGAAGACAGTCAGTAAGAAAATAAAGGCAGATTATGCAGGATTGAGGTGAAACTTATCATCTTAAAGACATGTACAATAACTGAGTTTACAATGAGTGTACAAGATAGAACCTTAATAATTTAGTTTATGACTTCTTTTTAGTGTATTATCATCTCTACCCCACATTTACTGAAAGGTAAAATATTCTCCCCTGGATCTTTCAGGGGCTTTTTTGTTAGAAGCTAGATTATGCATAATATCAGTTTTGATTTGAACGGAGATGAGTGCAACAAATAAGAGCTTGGTAGTGTTACGTTCTTATAGTGTAACCTGTGCACAAAGGAAAATGACTGGTCCTTTTAGGACAAGCTGATGAGAGATTTCAGATTTCTGGGATGTTGTGTATAACTTATAGGCAGCTTACATGCAAACGTTTGAGACAGTGGTTTATTTTGCATTGTGTTTAAACCCCTAAAGACTAGACAGATGTTCTGATTTTCTGCTGCTTGATTGCATAAAAGGCTTTTTTTTATGCAAAAGGCATATGGTGGTAGGTTCATTTTATTATAAGTTTTTTAATCACTATATATTACCTTGCTTACTGCAATATAATATACTACAATATATTTAACCATAATCATCTGTCTGTAATCATGTATGGCATTTTATGCCATTGCCAGACTCTTATCAAAACTCAGCCCTGCCAGTGGGCAAAGGAGAAAATGGGAAAAATGATGTGCAGCTAATAAAAACCACAGATGTAATATGTATGTTGTTGGGTGCAATTGAATAATTTGTGGATGTGCTGACCCAAAATTGCACATAGAACTGTCGGGAACCCTTTGAGGTTCCAGAAGTCTTAGGGATGCCTGGGAAAGCTTTGGGAAAGTCATGGACGTCTATAGAACAGTTTAATATAGACACCCATCAACACAACAGTACAACAATAATACTTCTGAAACCCAATGGAGGGCCTGGATTCAAACGCTGTTTCTACTCAATACAAAATTACCGGTTGTTACGTTATTATTTTGTATACTCATTGTACAGTTAAGACACTGGGCCAAAATTCAAAAGATATTCTTCATCAGATGGGCTTATATAGTAAAGTGGTGACATACTTCTTCTTGTAGCGATGGGTCGCACTCAGCACCATCACCCCATCCTGTGAGAGAAAGAAAAAAAAAAAAACACAAAAAGCCTGTTTGCTGTGGAGATGCATGTAAACCTTAATAGAACCTGTGTGTGCACTGTTACCATAGACTGTAGTAAATCACAGGGATTAGTGGGAGGGCCACCCACTGATCTTAACAACCCACTTTGTTTACTACCCCATCTACAGTCACGCAATATAATGTCTATCATCACTATATCCCTGCTCTTACTCTCATGGAGAGATAGAAAGATTCTCACTTATACAGCTGTCAAAGCTGAAAAACTATTATTACAGGAAATGCAGCCTTAGTGACAGAGGTTGACAGCTCGTGACGTTCTTAACTAAAAGTGAATTTAATTCAAAAGTTTTAGCTTCTAACATACAATCTGTATTCAGTGCTACATTCAACAAGTTCATCTTTAAACCTTCAAATTTGCTATTGAGTTAAGCTATATGGTTATGCATATTTTTTCTGGCAGAATTTTTTAAAAAAGTATTAATTTTGAGTTCTACTTATTGTTTCACACTTTGCCAACCTATTCCAGCACACAAAGCAAATGCTCCCAGTCTGTCTGTACAATACGTGAACTTTTGTTGGCTCTGAACTTTTGTTGGCTCAGAACTTGTATTTATAGTAAATATAAACCAATATACCTTATTTTAGCTATCAGTTATAAAATCACCTGTTAAACATGTAATTTTCTATCTATAAAAAGTTACATGACAGCGTCTCATTTTGAGCTTTCAGAAAACATGAAACAGCTTACAGAGCTCCAGCAGGGCTTCAAAAGCTGGTCCTAAATTTAGACTATGTCTGCTATTTTTAATGCATTCAATTTAAAACAGTTTTTTTTTCAAACGTACACTGTAGCTTTTAATCCACCTCCTGTACACTCATTCCATCACAGTTGCAAAGCTCCTTTGTTGCTATCAAAAGGGCAACACACACTAAAGCAAAAATTACCACTGCAGACGAAGCCAACTGGAAACAAGTCAACAGGCTGTCTGACAAGCTGCCAACTGATATGAAAAATGCTGTGCTTGGTTCAAATGGGAATTCATGAGCAGGGCACACATTTGCGTTTTCTTTCCCTCTATTTTCCCCATTTAGTCAGACGCTTGTGTCTGTATTTATATTTTGAAGTGCACATCTAGTTTATTTTTCCTGTCACATTGTTGGAAAAAGAGCAATTATCTGCCATTCAACTTCCCTATTAGCAGCTTGGTGCCATCGTTGGGATTTCAAAGACATATTCTAGTGCAAACTCTGTGCATGTTACCTTAAAGCAGCAGAGCACATATTTGATCAAATATGATAAACAGCAAAGTGTTGTAAGTGTTATTTATTATATATTTCAGCAGTCAAGTTGTGCTGATAATATTAGTGTACTTACCTTAATGGAAAGAGCATAAAGGTGATTGAGCATCACATGATTGGGTTCTGGAAGTAATGCAGGGTCACACTGGATATAAGAACACACACACACAAAAAAACTGATTTACATTAAGGTATATGATTAATCATATAAGAGCATGTTGTCTGAAAAGTCATTTCTATTTGTATTTCCTGACTTGATGTGTATGATTATAGATGCTTTTTCATTAAACTACTGACATTAATATACTCCGTTTATAGAAAAGTTGAAAAATATTGTGAAATGTTAATCAAGAGAATGCAATGATTTGCAAATTGTTTAGAACCTACAGTACTTCTGACTGTATATGGTACAAAAACAAAATTAAGATAAGATAAGATAAGACTGTATTAATCCCTCAGTGGGGAAATTCTTGATTGTATTGTATGTTAAAGTTGAGGAAGACGGTTGTTTTTTGAGACATGATTGCTCACTACAAATTTAATGCGGGCCAGGGTTAGGGCCAGGTTCATCTTTGTCTGTAATGAACTTACTAACACGAGCTACTTACAGAAATTCCAGTGTCTTTATTGAGGATAACTTGCAGCAAGTGAGGTGGGAGTATGGGTGGAGATTTAAACTTCTCTTCCTGTTTCGGAATGTATGCATCCTGATGATACGGTCCGGGAGGAGAGCTGGAGAGATCTAATGAAGCAAGTAGAGCGGAGTTCATATGATTTAGACAGAAAATAAATATCATAGATTTCCACAGACATTTCACACTACAAAAATTTCACTAAATATGAAAGCTGTGTTTTTTTAGACGTTTATTAAAAGTAGGTGAGCAGGATTACAATGAAGAACTAATAAATTAAGATCAGACTATTTGGATTGTTTTAGCACTTTTCAATACCTGCTTCCACAACTTATGATCTGCATCAGTGTATTTGAACATTACAGGACTGTCAGCACTCACCTGACATGTCAGAGCATTTCTGTGAGTCCACCATTAGAGCATCAAATACTTCAAAGTCAGTTTTTTTCACCTGGATGACATTGTTGACTGTCCCAAGCTGGCTGGTTACCACCGGCTGTAAGGAAAAACAAAAGACAACAAAATTCACAACTAAAGTTCAAAAGCCGAAATGAGCTGAAGGAATACGGTGAATAATAACTAAAACATAAAGTTATTTGTATACAATTTTTTCTTCTACTGCACAATTCTGTGAAGTCTGCCGATTACAGATACTCACAGTCTACACTTGCTTCTACATTACATACTAATATTATAGATGCAGCCAACATAGAAGAAAAAATGTCTGGTAGAATATTCCCAGATTTATAAAGTCTCTACTTGTCATGTAGGACAAAAATCTAACTCAACAATTCCTCTCATTAGATGATGACTGATGACATCCTGTTTGACAAACATTTAAGTTATGAGAACAATAGCTGACCTCAGCTGGGTCATGAGTCCACTGGCCATCTACATAAAACTTGTACTGATGCTCCCCTTCAGGTAGCTCGACAATGGCCACAAAGGTGTTCTGACTTTGAAAAAATGACAAGACAAAGCATTTTCCACACAGATGAGTTGACACACTACTTTCTATTTCAACCTTTAAACTCGCTAATAATATGTAAATATATATACCATGAAATACTCTTTAAATGAAGCTGATATTCTTTCAAGGTACGTTCCTACCTTCTAATAAGGGGAATCTTGTTGGCCCAGTTGTTGAATGATCCAGAGAGGTACACCTCCTTGCCATCTCCGGTCCAACGAAAAACTGTCGGTCGTTCTAAAGTTGGATGTTTGTCATCTGTTTCTATGTCTTGTTGCCACGCAAGGAATTCCTCTTTCTCTAAAGGAGCCTGAAAATGCAAACAAAAAATTCATTGCCCGTTTGTTCATTTAAATCAAATTCAAAGTGGGATTTATAAAACTCTATATGGACCAAGTGAACATATTGGCTCGGATTATCTGTCTGAGACAGCAGAATCCCTTACTTTCATATCTTCACCATGAAAAATATCTGCATCCTCAGGGCTGTCCATCAGGATTTTTGGCCTCTCTCCCTCCTTCGTGCCTCGGCTGTCCCTCCGCTGAGCCTTCTCCCCGTGGCCCATTGCGGCCCTCTCACTGGTTGTATTCCCCATAGCTTTCTCCTCTTAGTGGCCACTACAAAGTTAAATTCAGTAGAGTTACAAAGTCAATAAGCATAAATTGGAAAATTTTCAAATCTGGTCATTTATTAATAGCTGCTACCAGCATACAGGAAACAAAACAAGGTTTTTAGAACCTTAACACTCCACCAAAGTACAAAATGTGATATATAATATGATTTATAAAAAGAAGTGGGAAATTACAATCAGCTATGAGTTAGAATTATATGGACAGACTTGACAATTACCCCATTTTGGTGGAAATAATGGATGTGTTACTAAACTGTAGTCATCTGACAACCAAAGCGTTCTGTTCTTAAAACAACCTGGCTGTAAAAACAAAACTGTATGATCCATAGAGAATCCCTGCAGCTGGGAACAGAACATTACTATTGAGACACTGCCAGGGTGTCTGTGCTGTCAAGGTTTAGCTAGCCTGATTTCTTTCAGTTTATTATATAATACCTTCCCCACTGTCTTTAAAGAGCCAGTGTTTATGTATGATCTTTGCCGCTTTTGGTTTCAATGATGTTCCTGCAACAGACACAAGTACTTGATGTAAAAAACATAACTTATGATACACAGGCATGACTGTTCCACAGAGCAGTTAAAAAAAACAAAATCCCTTTCCGAAACCAACTTCATAAGTAAGCAATGGCAACATGACCTTGACAAAATAAAGGCAGACATGGCATTTACAGTAATGGATTACCTATTTCAAAACTGCTTTTCAGGGCAAACTGACCTGTGTGAAACGAAGCGAAGCGAACATCTAAAAGTCAGCCAAAAACTACCAGCAGTAACAGTTCGTTGCACACCAGAAGATTCAAATCTCCAGGTCTAAGTGTGTGTGTGTGTGTGTGTGTGTATATATGTATATATATATATATACATATATATAAAATTGGTGACAGGTTAGCCTACAGCGACCTCATATGCGTGTTATTGTCCATGCTGATCCCTGATCCCATTATTCAAAGAGATGACAGATAGGGTTTGACTGTGTTCTGATGACTAAAATATATGTGACCTTACTGTAAGAATGACATAATATAAATGTTATCAATTGTTTACTTCTATTATTTACAACCGTTTTTGGTGGGCTTTAGTGATCTACGACCGTATATTTTATGTAACTTGGGTAACATATAATTTATCGTCGCATTAATCTTACATTTGTGAACGGATAATACGCAACGTACAAGTTTCATCACACATCAAAAGCAGCATAACAGTAACGTCACGGCCACTGTGACTTATTGTCAACTTTAATAAGCGGACAACATCATTAACCAATAAAGACTGTGACCATACGATGTATTATCTTAACATTAATAGCAAAGAAATACAGAGACGCCGGGGAAGTGTAACGTTAGCTAACAGTACGGCTAACGTTAGCGTTCGGTAACAGCTAGCACCAGTGTGTTGGGAAAATGCGCCAGAAAACGCTAGAGCTCATTTTTAGACCCGAACCAGGTTCGATACCTGCTGCTGCACAGAGGCGATGCCTGTGAAAAGATGCACACACACACACAGAACACACACAGAACACGCTCCGTTACCTGAGTACCGGTTCGTGTCCCTGATGACGGTGTTAGCTTGTCGAACCCATCGCAGCAAAAAAAAAAAAAACCCGAATCACTCAGTCACAACAAACAAACCCGCCTCCTGTTTCGCGCATGCGCAGTAGACAAAAGGACGAAAACAATATTTTGGCAAACCCCAAAATGTAATAAATTGTTATTACATACGTCGTATGTAAATGTGGGATGTTTGCAGAGTTTTATGAGCACATCTTTGTTTTGTCTTTTTTGAGCTTATTTCATAATGAGATGTAATTGCATGTGATGAACACTAGGTGGAAGCGTGTGTCAGGTAGGCCTGCAGTGACAGGGTGCAGTAGGACAGCAAACTGTTAGTGCCAAGTCTGCAGTGCAACGAGTGTTTGCAAATAATTTTTCATAAGTCCAACAAATGCTGCATGTAAATCAGGAAAATGGTCAATGCCAATGATATCCTGGCATCTCTAACATGAACACCTGAACAATGTGCACAAGACATAGTTTACTCATTTGCCTAAAATGCCTTCAGCTAAATTTAATTAATTGCATTATTAAATTTGTGCATGTCCTGACATTTACCATGATCTTTATCATTAATACATCACATGCAGTAACTTTGTGCTATTCACACATTATGTGCCCTTTAAACCAAAGTGATCCAGCTGTACAATGCCTAATAAGGTCACCTTCGCTAAGTCAGCACTGTGGTTTTGGTGACTTTCATATTTCTAAAGGCCGGGCCATGGAGGAAAACCACAGGTGTAATGAATAAGTTTAGTGATGGCCATACACCTGAGTGGCTCAGGTTCAGGAATAAGCCCTTATGCAGTCAATGCTGATGTTTGGATGCTCTTGAAGCTGACTAACGTTTGAACTTTTTTAATCCAGTTACTATTGTATTTCTTTTTTGCTCCCCAGCTGCTCTGATGATCCTACCACAGTGGGCCTAATGTTTCCTCGGTTCTTTCAACTCACGGGGCACCTTGTGTTACAGCTCCTATTAGCTCTGTCATGTAGAGCTGCAGCTCTTTTTATCTGTGTTGTGTCTCCTCATCACCTCTCCCTAACTACGCCAATTCTCTTTTCCTCAAACTAAGACACACATTTTAATAGAAGTAATGACGTTCACCCCCACACAGCACTCCAACATCGTCAAGACACGGGGGGCAATGAACGCTGGAGGCTTTGGCACATAATGAGGAGCTAAATAAAAAAGTGTCCAGCAGAGTTGTGTGAACCGAAGGGAGGTTAGCATTTACTGGACCATTTTAAAACAAAATAATCTATATTTCACCAGGCCCTATTATCTAGAATATCACAGCAGACACAGCCCCAAATTATGGGCATGGCTACAGTTGATTGCAGTACGCAGATGTCAGCCCGCACCGGGTGTTCAATTAGAGAGATTACATTTTTCCCTTCACAGCGTTTATGAATTGTTATAACCAGCTTATATTGTTGGTTCCTTCTTATCTGCAAGAAAAATGTGGAAACAATGGGGCTGTTATTGCTGCCATTTAACAAATAATAAGCATGTTTTTGTGCAGATATCGTAGTACTTCGATTTCATCATGTGAGCCTAAAGCACACAGACACACAAGAGCCAAGGATGTTAGACGATTCTCCTGGAACCAGACAGCTGTAACTGGCTGATGTCAGCTCAGGAGACTGAGTGGGCTCCAAAGAAGAAGTTGGCCTGGCTGCTGGAGGTGGGATGTGATGTTTTTGTATGCATGCGGAGGTGGGGCTAAAAATGGATTGGAGAGATGGAGTTGGAGGGATGGCGTGTTGCTGGTTTTGAGGCATTGGAATATTGTGTTAAATCTTTCCAATAAACGAGCAAACTATATACTCAAGCAAAAAAAAAAGTGAATACTGTCCATTCATCCAACATCCAAATAAATTATTATGTTGCGGGTCTTGGAAGCCAATCCCAGCTGTAATTGGTTTTGAGGCAGTGGCACACCCTGCATGGACAGGTCACCAGTCTCTCACTGCGGTGACGTACAGACACTGACAGCCGTTCAAACCATTTTATTATTACTACATATTGTTGCAAAAATTGATTCTTTGCGCAATTTACAACCTGAGTGACCACACTGATAAATTACCCCTACTCAACATCGCACAGTGGCTCCCAAACCTGCTGAGGAACTGCACAGTGTGACTGAGGCGCTGACATTTTACTGAGGCTCTGTTCTGGCACCGTCTCCCCTGGGCCGTGACCACGCTGCCGCTCCTGTTTACCATTACTCTTCGCCGCAGCCAGACGATCCATAGAAACATCAGCCAGCAGCTGTGCCTGAGACACACTGTGTAGGATGAGCCAGATAACCTTTATACTGAGCTCCTCTGGATTACACATTTGGGAGGGCAATGACAAACTCTCACTTGTTGTCTTGGCACTTTTACAGGCTCACATCTGTGCATGCAAAACCTGTTCATCTGTTTTCTTTGTCAAATATTGAATAAAAACAGGTTTTATTCATACACAAATCCCATAGAAAAACATACTCAATAATAATGACACATTAGGCAATTTATCAGTGCCTCCCATCTTCTCACCTGTGGTCCAAAGCCCATAGTGAGTAAGATTTATTTTTGAGACAGCACTATACAGTTATACTTCAACAGGAGTCGGTATTTGTTGGGTGCTATTTCAGAAGTGGATTAATACACTTGTAGTGTAATAAATATTTATGTATGTGGCAGGTGGCCTGCAAGGGCAAAATGTGTTAGGATCAGAGGATTGCTGTTTTGCTCTTAATGGTATTTGCTGATACACTACATATTATCACATTTTAAGAGCAAAGACTTTATGGAAATACCCTAAAAATATGTTGTATACTTGCAAGAAAGTTTTACAGCTTTTCTTCCTGAAAGTTTGCTTGCCTGAAGGTTTGAGTGATTGATCAAGTGGCCTTATTTCCTCCCAAGGTTTATTATGCTCCACTAGAATTCTGTAAATTAACTGGAACAACTTTGTCGAATGGACACATTGAGTCATTTCACCAGTTCTGGTGAAATCGCTTCATAAAATTCAGGTCATAGCGTTTTGATTGGTGATGCAAGGTTAAATTTCATCTTTAAGCCATGTCACAACACAGTAAAGACGGACTGTCCATAGATTGTGCGTTTATTTTTGGAAGTGTTGGTGTCATGTGTTACAAAATGTTGAAAAATGGCACCAAAATTATCTCTTCAAATGGAAAAATGGCAAGTGTAATTTTCTATTACACTCTTTTGGGGTTTATATAAACATTGTATATTATCCCATTAATATGTTTTCTACTTTTACTGTTTACTTTTAATTGTGTCTAAAAGGTTTATTACAAAATGGCGGCAGATTCATTACAATTTGTTGCTGTTTCTGTATCTAAAGGCCGAGATGTTTTGTATGATAAAGTTGAGTTTTATTTTCAACCTTACAACATTTGGGTGTAGCTTTAATTTGGGGAAATTAAATGTCTTAAATTACATGAAAAACCGAATCATTAGGCTTAAAACAATCTTTACTCCCCGAGTCATTTCTGAGGCTTTTTGGGTGGGAAAACCTGGATCTAATTCAACTTTACCATTTGATTCAGAAATGAATGTAGCAATTAGCCTGGTCAAGCACATCATCATTGAATCTGTTATGAAACAATTATGTAACATCCTCATCTAAATGATTTTGCTCCCACACATGCTCTCTCACTCTCTCTGCCATTTTATCTCTGTGTTCTGTTTTGTTTCTCTCTGGGTTATTTTTTCTTCTTTTTTACTGCGTTTTTCTCTCCGTCTCATTCTCACTGTTGGGAAGACGCTGCCTTGTGCCCCTTTCTGTGCTGTCTTTTACTTACAAATATAAAAAAAAGCAACAAAGCTATAAACCCTGTGCTTCGGGGCAGCAGACGCTTTATAGCTCCACTCTCTGACAAACACAAGTACGTCTTCCTTCTCTATTTCACCAATTGTGCTTGACAGCCGAAGCAATTTGTTTCTGGCGAATCCTATACTGAGGAGGTAACCTCTTGATGCTGTGAGAGACAGTCCTTTTCATTTCAATTGCAGGTAGGTGAAAAGTTTTTGGAGCGCCAGGGTTCCGTCCCCTCTTGATGTAAGTTCGAGCAGGCACTCAGCAGCTCTGAATGACTGCAGGTCGTGTGAGGTTTTCAGTAGAAGGTACAGTATAATTTGTGCAGTCACAGTTGATAAAGCAATATTTCTATCATGTCATGGTGTTTGCTCTAGTTTGCAGAATTTTCCACTGCATCTGTAATTGACTGAACTGTAATCCGGTTCCCCCTGTTAGTCAAACACCTATGACTAATAGGGAGAATGGGACTTTGCAATATGACACATATGCAGTATAATGTGGTATTTTTGTGTTTTGAAACATGTGCCCCACTTTATGAAGACAAGTGGGGCACATGCAAGAACCAAACCTGGTTTGTTGGACATGCTAAATTTAGCAGCTATCATCACAGCAGACAAATCTATATGATTTAGAAATAAGGTTAGAAAAATATTACACAATAAACATTTGTCATTTCTTCATAACAGACAGAAACGGATTTTTTAAAATCCAAATCGCTGTAATCTTGCTCAATTATCAGCAATGCCCAGCCCAAATAAGCTCCATTTGCAGAAATGTATAACAATTATAGTGTGTATAACATAGTTTTATAAGGCTACATTCATGTAAATATTTAAGTGTAGTGTTGGATGCAGCTTGTACAATTACAGTGCATTTTTATTGGGCAATTATTAATATTATTAGAAGTTAATGTTGCAGTAGTCTTTTAATAGTAAAAATGGTAAAAGACGGTAAAGACACAAACCCAAGATTTTCAAAAAGGAGAGTAAATGCCATGCATTTATTTCAGCACTGTGACATATCCCTCAGACTTTCAACATTCATATCATAGCCATTGTTTATTCGTTTAAAGGACCTGGCGAAGAACCTTCATTACATGGCATAAACAATACTTGAAGTTCTACTTGTTACAGTGAGTTTCCAGTGGTTCCAGTCTGATGTGCATTTCAATTCTTTTACAACTTGTAACATTATAAAAGTCCCACCATGTTTTTCCATAACTACTTTAAACTGTGATTGTGTGTGTTAATAATCGTCTTCAGCCAATCTTTCGATGTCGTTCAGTACTCATTACAGTGATGATCTGAGTAATCCACCTCCATCTCATTCCCACAATACAAATGACACTAACACTAGAACAGGAGGGCACACATTTCCATCTCGTAATAGTGCAGCTCTGAGAGTACAACAGGAACAAAAAGTACTATATGAAAGTATTTACATGTCACTTACTGGGTTAGCTTTCATTAACATTCACTTCACATCCTTCTTCACCATTAGTACTTTAGAAACACATTGACTCTTGGATGAAACGGGGAAAAAAGGATATATCAGAGGATATAGGAATAAATACAGCATTTCTAATGCGTAATAATAATTTATACTGCTATGTGTAGCGGTTCTGATATAATACGTATGCAGATAGGCTTCATGGTTTATAAGTTCTGGTAATGGCAGCTGCAGAGTTAATTTCCTCCTGAGAGTCTCTCCATTTGTCAAACAGTAACAATAACAAATTTGCATGTAGTGTGATTAACAGTTTCAGTGGTGATTAACACAATCCCGTTACAGTAGCATGGAGGTAATATTAAGACAGGATGAAGCCCAGAGAAATGAATATTTGAACGAGTAGGCATAGAGTGGAGTATTTGTCATTCAAAAGAAAGTGTGAGTCACTCAGGTGCTTGTCTGACTGTGTGCGTGATCTGTACACTCAAAAGTTTCAGAAATATCGCTGACTGACACACTAGTGGCGAGTGGGAGTTTGTCTTCCTTGTCCTATGTCTCACAATTTTCGAAAGCCGTCGGGTTTTTGGGGGGTTTAGGCCGTGTGACAGCTGCTGGAACTGGTGTTATTGTTGTGTCAGTCAGCATGTGTGTAGTCAGTGTTGTGGGGTTGAGGTGTTGCAGAGGAGGAGCGATGCGGTCGTCGCCTTGATCTTCTATTCCTCGGTGTTTCATCCACTTCGCTCATCTGCTTTTTTTCGTGTCGCGGTGTCATTACGTCTATCTTCTTTCACTCATCTGTAGACTATGGGGTACAGCTTCTAGCTCTCTCTTCCTCTCTCTGCTGGATGCAGGGCAGTTTGGGGGGACTATACAGGCAGCCGGATGTGCATGGCAGAACTATTAGGTCGCGCAGCCAAAATATACAGGGCACTCTCCCTTAAAAAGTCTGCCCAAGTTACTGGTCTGTTAAATAAAAAACAGATTCCATTGATTAGTCAGAACTGATTAAACCAGCACTTTCACTATAGCTAAAGCTGAAGTTAAAGCAGCTGTGGACACCGTCCTGGCCCCATAAATCCTCACTAAAGCAAAGCAGATGTATATTTATTTGCAGCAGGATGCACAGCATTTGTTAGCAAGGAAAATACAGAAGATTATAAAAAAAACAAAACAGTAACACTATCCATTTTCTGGACACGTTACAAAAGTAATTGTTATGCCATTTGTTTGGCATCTCACCCATGATAACCATAGTAAATATGTAAATGTAAAGGCCTGATCACATAGAGCACGCACCACTTAACAGAACAACACACTAATCAAGTAGTTAAAAAATAATTTGACTGTATAATTATATTAAGTATCTGGCTTCTGTTGTGATTTCCCTCATGCTGCTTTGGAAATTCATTTATAAAAACTGTGTGTTTTCAGCGCTCTGCCTTTGCGTGTTCTGCTAATTAGTATTCAACGTGATACAACTATGCTGTCTAGCTTTCTTTTTCTTCCTTATTGTTGCTGCCCGCAGAGCAAAGTGCCAGTTATTGCAAAATCATGTAATGTGGCCTGACAAAAAGTCTCAAAAGTCATAATATACCAAAAACAATTTGTCTTTAGAGAATGGGTTGGAGGGGCAGCAAAGCCTAAAGCAAGAAAGGTTGCAGAGTCCTGCAGGCTCACGACAAGCGGGAAAAGTCTGGACTTATTCTAACAAAGGAGCAAGTTTATGTAAATTTAATCACATAAGAGAGTCTGTGGACCTGTAGGGCTTGTTAAAAGTAAAAGCCTCTGAGACAAGAGCCTCACTAAATGGATATTATTTTATAGTGTTATACTGTAGTTTTGTCAGTGCTCTGTCACATGCTCAAACATCAACTAAAGAATTGTGAGAATGAGATGACAAACCTGCTGTCATCAGTCTTGCTTCTTTCACTGCCAGAACTAGCTGGACTGCTCTCACATATGGGCCCAACGTGACTTATACTGTACAACAGGACAAAGAATAGAAAACACAGCAGAGTACAGCATTAGATAAAAATATTATTAATAATGATAATAATAGCTTTATTTAAAAAGCACTTAAAAAGCTAAATACATGAATAAAATAAAGGCAGGGCAAAAAATAAAATCAAAGAAAAGCACGAGGTTAAAACGCACAAAATAGCAAAGATAGAAGATGCTATTTATACTAAAAAAGAGTCTCACAAATCCGGGAAAGCACATCGATAAAAATGCGTTTCGAGACGAGACTTAAAAGATGACACTGATTCAGCCTGATTGGCAGGCGGGTTGTTCCAGAGTTTTGGACCCAGCAAATGCTCCGTCCCCGTTGGTTTTTAACCGGAAAGTTGGAACGGACAACAATCCACTGCCTGAACGTCGAAATGGCACATATGGAATTAAAAGATCAGAAATAAAGGACGGAGCACTCTTGTCCTTCAACAATCATTCTGTTATGATTGTTGAAGGATAAGACACTTCTTTGCACTGAAAAAGGGGGATTTTTAATAACTGAATTATATTCACGCCATTCATTGTAACAATAAATCATCCACAATGAACCCAATTCCCATACATATTCTCCATCAAATATTGATTTGTTTTATTTATTTTTTTTATAAATAATTGATATGTAAAGTTTTCCCAGCTTGAGAAACAATTTAGAATCATCTCACTATGTCATAACATAAAGAAAGCATTTCTCTGTTGATGGGCTTCTGGGATTAATCCGTTAGCAAAACCAGCAAATAAAAATAACGTTTTCAGGGTTCGAAAACACAGAGTTACTGCTTCGTCAAACATTCCACCTTCTTTGCTTTTTTACAGCTTTCAAATAAAAATCATGAATTTCCTCAGATTGCATTTGCTCAGTGTAAGGAAATGGGAATCTCAAAATAAATCAACAATAAACTTTATTATTAAACCAATTTTTGCCAGTAACAGTTTTGTTTAGTGTTTTTTTCTCATGCCAAATCAAAAATGTTATATAAGAATATGGGATTTTCACATAAAGACAAAGGACTGACTTCCACACCGGTCGGTGACAGGTTTCTTAATATTTCAGTGCCAGATTAACTTCCCCTAGTGATGGCTTCTGGAGAAACTCCTTTTCATTTTCACACGGTAGGATCTAGCGATCAAAGGGAGCGAAGCTCTCTGACTCATTTGATATGCATTTGCTCCTTAATGAGCATGAATGAGCTTTTAGTATTATGTGTGGACCTGGGCTTGCGTGTGCACCCACGCGTCTTTGTCTGATAAATGAGTCTTTTAAAGAGAGCTCCCCCAGAGCGAACAACAGGCTTTATATTAAAGCACTACAACTAAGGCCCATCCTGAATCTTTTCCACGCTTTGTCATAACACGAGGGGCTCGCACTCAGCTAATTAAGCTTCATTCTTCGACGACACGTGTCTTTGATTGCTAACTGTTGGGTTTGGATTTGGGAGGTTTCTCATTTGCTCACTCTCTCTTTTATTGTGTGCAAGGGGTTAAATGATGAATTCCATCTAAATCGAGGGGGGGGGGGGGGTTCTGAGAACACTTGGACTGCAAAGTGCTTGAGGGGCTTGAAGTGAGGGAGAGGAGATAAGCCATGCAGTGCTGAGTCACACTCACCCACAATTCATAGGAGAGCAGAGTCCCATGAGTCTGTGGGGGACGCTGCATGTAGAATAGGTGAGATGGATGGGATGGTACAGCATAGGAGATTTGACAGCACAAGAGGTTATAAGCAGTAACAAGCACATGCACAAACAAGCATACATATACCGTACGTCAATCGGCCAAATCATTAAATCCACCTGCTGATTGATGTGCAGTGGCCAAGTGGCAGGACGTTGATATATCTTTTATTCTATTGTTCCCCACATTTTAAAAGAGAATTACCTACTTTTTACTGCACTAATTATTTTTGTAGTTTCTTCTTTCTCACTCACAATTTAATTTTGATTTAATGTTTAAAATAGTTTATGAGCGTACTGTATAAAATATTGGCAGTGATTTCTTATAATTTCTGCCTTAAGATATATAAACCATCAGGTATAGACTAAAGGGACGGACACAGTACAAACAACAGCTGCTGTACAGTACAATGTACTCCAATACTCTAAAGATCCAATAAAGATTTTTTTTTCATTTGTGATGTTGGACTTTGTCATATTGCACCAGCTTGCATTATGTTGTATTGCATTATATTTATCAAATATTTATTTGTCTGTCCTTTGATCTTGTCTCAACAGAAAAGTCCACAGAGATACGTACGTATTTTGTTGCTTTTCTTTTACTCAACTGTAGCTACTTCATAGTGAAATATTATCATTTCTACTCCACTGTGTTTATCTGATAATTGCATTGGATACTTTGCTGAAAGATTTTAAAATGCCTAATATTTACAAAATGTAATCAACAAATAAATGATGATGTATTATTATGGATTAACATTTAGCAGCATATAAAGTAGTTCAGTTCCCTCTAACTTCATCCATTGTTAAAGTCTCAGTTTACACCACCAGTCCAATATTGGACACACCTTTTCAATAATGGCCTTCATGGCGAGAAATAAAGGAAAACCATTAGAAGGTGGGTCCAAACCTTTGACTGGTAGTGCATGTTATTCTCTAATAAGCCATTATCCAAGGTAATGGGTACCTTTACTTTTGGTTCTATAGTTTTTAGATTATTTAATTAAGTAAATTACCTGAGTGTCTTTGAAGAAACTGACAAGCTGGATTGGCTTTTCTTACAAAGATGATTTTTTTACTTAATAGAAGTAAAAAACTTTATGTGAGTCTCTTGACTATTAATTCCTATCAGTTTTGCACTTGTGTCAGCGTTTATTGAATTCTGCACAGAGAGTCAACATTGTTGTCTTGTAACAGTGCACACTGGGTAGCCCTCCATTTAGATATTCAGTGTAAAAGGAAAAGGAAACAAAAGTCACTGTGCAGATGGCGAGCAGATTTCCATAAAGCTCCAAACAGCACGAGGTTTGTGCTGCTTGACCTCAGCGATCCTTTTGTCAAGGCCGATCCCTGAAGGGCTGTGGCCGTGGTTTTCTGATTTGGCACACAGGCCAGAGGACTTGGTAAATAATAAATGCTCACACTGGTGCAAACATTATAAAAGGACAGAGTTGTCAAGATCTTGTTTTACTTTGTGAGCTCATGTCATATATAATCTGTGTTGAAACTACAGTATACTGCAGTATTTATAACTTTTTGATTATGTGTTTTTGTTCACTTGTTTAAGTTATAATTTTAACATTTCTAACATCTTCAGCAAAGCACAATGGTATGCAAAATGATCTAATCTGCATATAGTGCAAGGGTGCTTATATAAACTTTAATTTTCCTGTATCTACAGCTAACACACACTTCTCTGTTTTGCATGCAAAAATTAAAAACAAACAAAAAAACACATTTTGTGACAGTGACTCTAACAGCTGTAACAACCTGAAACCCTGTGGGAGTTTGAGTTCTGTAGTTTCTCATGCAGATGTTGATATTTCACTTTGCAAACGTATGGTTCATCTTTATTTTGATGATGCACAGAACACGTAATTCTGTTGATCAGAGGCCAGTGAACATTGGTCATACTGCATATTCTGCTCATACAGCTTCAATGGATATCAGCAATGTAGTATTATGGTTAAATAACATGAAAATGCATCAGGTTCCAGTTGTAGGTTCTCATCTGAGGTTTGGAGTTTGGTTTCTGACTATTTTCATAGTTAAAATACAGAAATTGAAACAAAAAACTTTTTTTTCACAAAGTAACTTGATACTAATTCATAATCCTTATGAGTCATGTGAGTTACTGTCATCCCAAAGTCTTCGGGCTTTAGCAGCAAACACATAATTAGTATTTAATTAGGAGCATATTATGAGCTCTAGCTTTAATTTCATAAATCATCAATGCTCGCATCAACACAGAAATAATCCAACATCCAATACGAGGCATTAGGCTGTTTTAAGGGAACTCTAGTTTGCTGAAAGCTGCAGTTGAATGAATCGAACAGTTGTCCACAGACTAGCACTGCAGCATGTTAAACAAAGGCAGGAACAGAGTTATAAGCAGAATAATTTGTGTTAAGGAGACAGATGAGTCACTCTTAATTTGGATATTTGCAGGCTGGACATAACTGGTTTTCTGTTGCCCAACCCTGATGCTACAAAAAGAAAGATGTCTTTACTGATTTTATTATTTACCATGAAAAGCAACAGAAATCAAAAATCTTGCTATGGTTCATATCAACCAAGGACAAAGCCTTTATCTTCCTCCTAATCTTGTTTATCATTACCCATGCGGGACAATTTTGTTCCTGTTTGCCAGCTACAGTTAACATGCAGACGACTTCCAGACTCCCCAAACTGCACCAGACGTGTACCTACGCGCGGCCGAATGTCTGGACTTTAAAGTCTGACACAGAACTGACTTGATTTGTCGGTTTTTCCTCATGCGTGCTCACCTCACATTGCAGGACTGTGAGTCTTTGTTGAGCTTGTGGAACCAGGACTGCTGAGCCTGGCGGCACTCTGCTCTTGTGATCGTGCCATCTTTATCCACGTTCAGACTGAGAAATACCAACCGTGCTTTGTCTCTTTCCTTGGCAGTCAACAGACGCACCAGTGAGTTCTGTAAGAAAAAAAAAAATCAAATCAGTGAATGAGATTGGGTGGCCTGGATCTACGCCTTTAATTCACTTGTATTAATTCCACTTTCCACTTTTATGCCTTCAACTGCTGTAATTTAGGGGCCTGGCATTTGTTTGGCCTTAATCAGTCTCAATCACATTATGCCTCTCCAATATAATCTGAAAGCACTGCTCTACCCCGTGATTTCCCAGAGTCCACGAATTGCAAATTTTAATCTCCCAGGCCCCAAACAAAACACAGGATTTAAACCGCTGTGTGGTGATCAAGTGTGATTCCAGCAAATGAAGGCAGCCCAAAATTTCCTAACTTTTGCACTTAAGTGATTCTATTAGACAAAACTTAACATAATGTATTCTTTGACCTACATCCTCTACAGGCTGATTAGAGAGTAGTTTGGCAGGAGGAGGTAGGGGAAGCCATGCCAGAGACTTGAACAGCCAAAAAACATGTTTTATGTTACTGGCAGAGATTCTTGATAGTGAAGGTGTCATTAAGTGAGCTCAAGTAAATTCTCAGACAATCTTCTCCTGCCACAGTACTTTGGTTAGAAAATACTGCCTGGAAATAGTCACCTAAGCCTCCTGAATTGCGAAACAAGACGCACCTTCCAAATAACCTCATATCATTTTTAAAATTTAACTAAGTTTACTACAAGTTTACTAAGTTTACTCGATTACCACATCACGGTTTGCCTTAATACTTGTGATGAAGAGCATATGAATAATGTTGCCAAGACTTTCAAGACATTACAATATAGATGAAAGTTGGACATTTTCAAGCATGTGCATGGGCTGCTTTACTGTAATAATGTATTTATATATTTATTTTCATATTTCTGGTACTTTACCTCAGTGCGAAACTTCCTTAATACTGCCAGAGACTCAAAGTAGAGGAAGTCTGACCATTCAATAAGACCCTTCTTCTCAGGGTCCAGAGCTGCAAACTGGGCCAGAACTTCTTCCTCTTGCTCATCACTCAGGTCCTTATCAAACTGCTGCTTAGATACAAAGTGGCGATACTGCAGCAGCTCGTCCGACACCAAGCACGACTCTACAGCAACGAGAAAGAATTTATGACCTCACACTAATTAGTTACCAAGTAGTATTCCAGACATAATTACCTCACAGAGACTCAGTGTTTACAAAGGCAAGACCACTTCCCTCTGACCCCATCCAAGCTGCGAAATAATACCACAAATTTGGAAGTAGCTGGGTGGAGGGAAAATAATATAATAACTTTGGCAGAGCATTCAAATATTAACAGTAAAGGGTAAAACATTAGTTTCTGATACAAAAACGCTTCTTCCAGATCCCTCTCAGCTTTCAGGCATATGGTCTGGACCCCTTTGACACCCGTCATTAAAATGTGACTGTGTCAGGATATGATACACGAATAAAAGAAAAAGTAATGCCAGGTGGAAATGCCTGCAGAATGCAGTGTAATCCAATCACAGTAGCCAGACCACATTTACAACAACACCTGTACAAGAACCTGAAAGATTACGTAATAATGTCCCTTCCTGGGGCCTAAGCAAGTTCAAAAAAGCTACAGGTTACAGCAATGACAATCAAGTGTCCCACTGCAAAAAGTGATGTAGAAATGAATGACGATCTGCACCAGGACTGTTGCCCAACTCAAATTCATAGAGTGATATTAATGTGCCAATAATGCACCCAGATATGTAGCAAAAAAGAGTTAAGAGATCACTAAAGTGTCATATACATTATATATTTCAGTCTGGCTCAGAGTGGTTAAACGGTCAATTGGGTCACATTGTCAACAACCCTCCAATGTCCGTAACGTTCGTCACCATCACCAGCCTAAACTTCAGTCACCTGGGATGATCTTGCATTGCTTGAAGGTCTCCATAAGGCTGTACATCTCTTCCTCTGTAAGGAGTAGATTTAAATTGTCCTGCAGGAAAGGACAAGATAAGATATAAGGGCAGAGAGTTACACATAATTAAAAAAGGTGAGGTCCACACGGTTTCTTGTAAAGTCAACTGGTGCAACGCTTAATGGTGAAACGTGAGTGTTCTAATTAAACTGAGTTAGCCCTCAGTGAGCCGTGGCAAGTATCTCCAAGCATACAAAGTGTGGGAATCCATGCAGCAACTGTTCCGTTTACAGTTAAGTAAAAAAAAAAAATGTGTACAGGGTGCAACAAAAAGAAAACAGAAAAAATGATTTGCAAAAATGTGCCATTGTTTTGGTAGAACATCTCAGGTTAGTATAGACATTGGTAAATGAATAAGCAGACAGGGAACTTTAGTGAGAAAATGATTTGAAATGTTTTGTTTATCAGAAAACATTAACCAGAAAACTTTAATTATCCCTGTGTTTTTTTAGTTACACTTTGTCAGTATTAATTTGTTTACATCCTCTCTGTCAGGGCTTTGTAAAAGAAATGCACATCCACAAAGACTATACGTCAAAGTCAACCAGCAATTATTAGAATCACTCTGAATTATACAACAAAGGAGATGTGTTTTGGGTAAATTCTGGTCTGACATCTTTCAAAAGACATCAATTTTAAATTTTATTTGATTTTTGAAAGTTGCCCTTAGATGTTTATGTTAGTCACACAACTGTGCGCCCCTTAAATATTTACAATGCGTGTGTAAGTGCAAAGTTACATTAGTTATATATATCTAAAACATGATGCAGTAAAAAACTTGATTTATTCTATGGACAATTTTAGAAGCTACTCCCCACCTACTCTCATGCTTTTTCTGTGCAGCACAAACAAACGGCCTCATTACGTCCACTGCGAGCTGAGAATGTGCCACCAAGCTACGCAGTGTCCTCCTGCATGTTTCCCACCTGTCATCAAGATCACAGTGACTGCCAACACCTCGCCACCCCACTGTCTGCAGCATTTACAGATGCAGACGTTAAATTTCCATCTAGTCATTCGGCAGATGCTTTTATCCAAAGACAGCGCAGTGTATGCGCAGTTAATGATTCATCTATTTGTTTGCTCTGCCTCGGATTCTGCACCTGCGTGAGTCAGACACACGCGTCTATTTTAAAGCAACTAATCCGTTTAAATCCATTAAAAACCCTCATTCTTAATTATTCTTAGTCATTTCATACACTCATTTGTGAAATATTAACCTATGTCTACCCTATTTCAAAGACATGGAAATCTTAAATTAAACCCAAAACCAAAATAGCATAGTCATGCCCTTAGTGCAAAACTCCTAAAATGTGCGTGGACTAAGTGGACACTGTGTCCTACTTAAAATGTTGCTGCATAACCCTTGAAAGGAGTGGAAACAATACAGACTGTCTAGGCTGAGAGAGAGCGATCATTGTAAAGAGGGCCACCGGTGTCAATGAAGCTCTTTCTGTCTAAAAAAAAAAAAAAAAGAGAAACGTTTCTTATACATAGTTATGTAATTGTTCTCCAGGGCTATACTTCAGCTTCTGCAGACACCCAGGCTGAATGTGTTTCCAGAAAACGCATTCAGAATAACATATGTGAGACAGACACTTGAAAGCAGAGCGTTGAAACATTAAAGCGAGAGGGATGGACTGAGCCAATGTGTCGTGACATCTTTCACTGCACTCTTTCATATTTGTTTTCAAATCCTTGGTCCTGTGATAGATTGTGATAGATTATAATCTATTTTTTATTCTGTCATTGTGTGTCACATCTATAAGAAGCTTGAAAACTACATGAGTAGGTCATCATTTGTCATACTTACTCAAAACACGTTGCCTTCGACAACATATTCAGTATTTTCCTCGGTCGTGCGGTCGTGTGGGAGGTATTAAAAATGACAACATATTCAAAATAGCTGTATCCATTGTTGTTATGCATGTCACCAATGTATCTCAGGGCCAGAAATGAAAAACAAAACAAGAAAACAATAAGCATGCTGTCATCTGGAAAAAGAAAGTTACACTTAGCAACACCAACTGTCTGCAAAACAGTGACATTGCCCATCTGCTGTGGGTTCTGCTGTTACATCAGTTTGGTGACATTTTTCATCGGACTTTCTATTCACGGTAGCTTTAAAAGTGATTTAAGGGTTTATGCAAAACCTACTGACAGCATCTAGACAATTTGACACAAAAGGGCCCCTGGGGAAGAAAGTATAATAATAACCCATTCTAATTTTACTCTGGCAGCTTGCATAAATAGTCATTTCACACTGTCCTATTCAGGAAAAAAAAAAAAACAGCTTGTGTATCCAAACAGCTTCAAATATCCTCTGTTTAGGCTCAGTGCTAGTGCATGAATATAAAAACATCTTATTGTTCTCAAAGCTGCAGGAATCAGTAGTTCTGTGTTAACAATAACTCCCACCCCAATAGATTTTGCAGCTCTCACTCTTTTCTATATGTAGCAGAAATAGATGATTTTAATGAAAATACGCTCTGACACTGTAAGAAAATTATAGTGTCTCTGTAAAACTTGCACAGGTTAAACATAGTGTGTATGCAAGATTTATGTCACTGCAGAAACAGGACTCACACTTACATAAACTCTGTAATAGGGACCCCTCCAGTTTGGTTTAAGAGTGACTGTGATACTTTAGAGACGAGCAAACATAAAAAAAAATTCCGAACTAGGGTCAGTTGTGTTGATGAACCCACTTCCTCTGTCTGATTGGCTGCGACTGAGCCATACGTGCAGCAGTGTGTTTGACGGCTGACTGTAAATCCACTTTTCAAGGAAACTCAGTCCATCTGCCAGCAGCAGCCTCCAGTGCTTGTGTGAAATTAAATGTCAGATGCGACAGAAGGGGAGGATTTGTAACAGCTGACTGACATGTGCTAACAAAATAGCTGCTTCCTTTACTTTTAAAGACCAGAATTCACAAGTGAAATGTCTTCCTCCAGCTCCCTTGCAGAACTTTCTTCTTCCATTTCCATTCATCGCACACTGGAGGAGCCGGCCAAAGAAAGAGGACCTTTCAGTCTCTTTTTATACGGATTGTGTGAAAACATCCCCCTCTAGGTGTAACCTTGGCAAATGATAATGGTTCTCAGGGATGCTGAAAGACGGAGGAGCCCCTGCTTCGCTCTGAAGGGTTCTCCGGCAAAAGCACTCGTCATCTACTTACGCTGGAATTAAATCAGTTTGCATTAGGCATCTCAAAGGCCGCTGATCGCCAAAGAGTTATCTGATTTGGCAGTGGCCTGGACTTCCTGAGGAGAGGCCGGGCATTTGTTTTATTCTTTTAAAAACCTCGAAAATACTCCCGCTTTATATTTCACAATAAAAGCGCAACACATCACAGTTGCGTAGAACAAAGGCTGCTGTCGTACACGGAACATGCTTGATAACTAAACAATGAATCCTGCCCTGTCAGTCCACTCATTGTCATTATCTCACTTACATAATTATCCTTTATTTATGGACTTCAGAAATACAAGCATCATATTGATGCTTTTGGCTTATATTGACGAAGGCACAGTGTTGTAATTTTATTTTCTTTATAAATGAAGAAAGTAACATGAGGATATTTTCAGAGAGGTAAGTTTATGGTAGGTCAGTCGTGGTTGAGTTTTAGGTCAGACTCACACTAGGGACTTGTGCCATGCCCAACACAACGTCCCCCACTTTCTGGAACGCTCAATCATGAGCAGTGATGCAGCATGAGCTTTGTGCTCTGAGATCAACAGCAAGAAAAGTGACTTCATTATTAGCAGCTGGCCAACAAGTTTTATCGTTTAATATAGCCCCACTTTTGTATTACAGAAGCAACTTTTCATAATCTTTGTCAATTTAACTGGCTGATTTTAATGAAAAGAACAACTCCCACATGCAAATTTATATTTGATTGAAATCTTACTGTATTCATTAATATGCTTGGCAGGAGAATATTGTTTTTAATGCCATCTGGATTTTAATTTAAAATGCAATATGATAACACCCCGTGTCAGTCTATTAAATGTATGTTTAATTTTAAATTTCATTGATAAGGTTGTGAAAAGTTCACCTTTTCATACTTTCCATCCAGCCAGAACTGACTGTTGGAGGATGGACATTGCATCTAATCTCCACTGTCAGAGTCTCATTCTTTTTTCTCTTGTTTTTCTGGAAGAACATTAATTTTTCACATGACTGAATGTGTCTCTAACAGGATTTTATAGTGTGGCTGGGCTGTTATCTCCCATGTGGGCAGCTCCCATCAGGCAGACAAGAGGAGCCTATTTTTTTAAGGCAACAAAATATTTTTGAAATTGTCCAAGGAGACATGACACGAGCCCGTTTTCTTAACAGATGAACAGTTTTATCAATTCTTTTATGCATTTTTATTATTTCTACAATTCAGATTTGTGTACCAAAGCATGAAGCAAAAGATAATTCAATAATCCTCACTCTCTGTAGCACTGGGAAGTCCCAGTATCCCTTTGTTTCTGGTCTTGGTGCCATGATGCCAAATATTGTCATGGAGATACTTATGAAGACAAATATCAAGATTGCATGAAAGCTCACTCTTGGAACAAAAGTGAGAAGCAGCATGAGGAAAAAAAAAGTCTAATGTTTCCTGATAATCCTCAGGCTAATGCTGTAATGCTGACGCCGAACTCTGCCTGCTGTGTTTTCTGGTACACATCTGTGTATTTGTATCTATGAAAACCGCATGTGTGTTGTTGTCCGTGTCAGACTTACACAATAGTAGCAGCTCCAGCCGGTAACAGTGTGGGCTGTATCCCTCATCTCCTGCAGGGCCTCAGCACGCAGGTAACCCAGCTCCCGCAGACAGCCGTCGTGGAACACCCGAGTGCAGATCCTGCAGGGGTACAGGTCGTCGGCCGTCCACACCTCACACACATCACACATCTCATCGTTTGGAGGCTGAGGCAAAAGCACAACACGCAAGTCCGATGGTATCAGTTACCCACAGATTCTGAAGCAAACTTGATCATGTAGGCAGATGTGAAGGTTGCAAACAAACCCAACAAGTATTGTTTCATATCACTGCTCTGAATAACAGGCCAGAAGGAGAAATTATGCCTGAGTCCATCAGTGGTAGGAGTGTGGTTTGATTGTGGGAGCCGCATGCATTTTACTGGTTTTACAAAAAGAATTTAAAAATTGCATGTCTGTTGTTTGCTAATGTTCTAAGATAATCAAGACAGCTTCCTCTACTTCCTGTAGAATATATTTACAGCCAGGGTGAATTCAGATCTCAAGCCAGAGAAAAAGGTGAATTACACTTTATTAGTCTCAGACCACATCGTTACAGGCACATCTTTTGACCTGATGATGCCATGTACATCATATCAGCAAGCTTCCTGAAGAGATCACTATCAAATTCCTGCTCAATATCACGAGCTTCTCAAGGTGCAACTGATTCTCTTTAAAATATAGATGGCTGTAAGAAACTGCATACAGATCTTTGCTACTCTAGGGCGAAAAGAATTTTGTCCTAAAGATTGTTATAATGGAAGGTCAGAGATTCCGTGAAATCCAGGTAAAAACCTGGGAGCACATTTAAAGTCTCCCAGGTCCTTGAAGTGCTGAGCAGTGAGAAACCTCATGTGCACAGTCAACATTTTGGCCTAAAGCCATCTGGAAGCAGAAACGCTCACAAAAATTTGGCAATCTTGGATTTTGATAGAGCTTACAAAAAATCAATAGCAAACCAAAAGGTAAACAAATAAATGTTGCACACTGTTCATAGATTTGTGAAATATGTTACAAAAATTGACTTCTTGTGGTGCCTCCAATGAATTCAGACTTTCAGATATTCACACCTGGCCAACCCAAGAATGAAAAGATTTTTTCTTGGTCATTATATTATATTATCATTTATTGTAATTTGATGATGAGCGTGCAAAGCATTATGGCAAAGCATGGATGGAGAGTTGGGCGGAGCTGATTTCAAATCTCATGTGAGCGTTTTTTTAAGTGCATAAATGTAGCTTTAAGAAGAAGGAAAGTAAAAGAATTCCAGCTTTTAATATTTTGCTGTTTTACATTTTTTTTAGGCATTTCACATTTATTAGAGACACATGAAGAGCTGAAAGTAAAACACAAGATCATCCTGCTTGTCATGCTACAATGTTTCTCACATGTGAGCCTACTATATTACCCTGGATGCATGTATGAGCCAAACAAAAAAATGTCCTAAACTTGACACTTGAGGTACTTCCTATACTGTATGATGACATAAATATGAAGCTGCTAATCGAGAAAGAGTGAGTATGAATAACCCAATGAAACTAATTTACTCCTACACCAATTAAGCAGCTACACACTCACAGCAGAAGTCTATCACACATTCCATAATTCCGTGGTCTGCAAGACCTGGATTAATTAGTTTTAGACAGATATCCTGCTATCTTCAGTCTTTTAAAATTCCCCGGTCCGTACCTATTATTGTTGAAAATTTGACCCTTTTATTTCTGTACCACTTGTGAGGGCAGCGCTGGCAGAACAGCCAGGCAGTGTTTACTCTTTGCGAAATCCAAGAACTGATGGTGTCAGTTCACCTGCGAACTTCATCGCCTGTTAGTCAGCTTCACCTTGGATGTGGTCACCTTTCGGAGCCAGCCAAAGCAGCCCGCCCACAAGATGCTCGCTGTGAAGAGCCCGCTCACACACACACGCACCCAGAAGCTGAAAATAAAAGGCCCTGCAGAAAACAGCCACAAACTCATGTTTTCTCACCTTCTGAAAGGTGTTTCGATAAACCTTAAGAGTCCCTTTCCAGCCTGACTGAACTGCTTTATCGTAATGCCTAAATTGAGGGAGGAATAGAGATGATAATGCTGCCGTTGCCATGGAGATACTCTGACATCTTGCAGAAATCTATTTAATCCCCAGACTTAGGGATTCATAGTGTGTTTTGTAAAACCAAAATGTGTGTCATATAGTTCTAAGTCAAATAGCATTCTGCCAACGAGTTCTCATTGGGACATAGTAAGATCACAAGCCGCTGCTCTTTTTCGACCTGTCTTTAATACCTGCTCTTTCTTTTCCAGCTCCACCTCCACAGGTTGGTCATCATTGGCGTCCCTTTTGGGTCGCACAAACGCAGGCGGTGTGAGCTGATGGCTCTTGTCGAGATCTTCAGGCTCGACTCCTTTCCCGTCCCGTAGCCTTGACCAGGCCTCCTTGTTGACCTTGCACTCATCCCTTGTTGGAGCTACAGTCTGCTGCGAGGTGGACGGGCCTGCCCTGTCGTCCGTTTCCTCTTTGTGCGGCTCCTCCGTGCTCTTCTCGTCGGGGACGGCTGAGGTTTTGGCAGGCCCTTCACCGTCCTCCACTTCCGCCTCTGCCGGTTTGGTGACAGGGGCACGGTCCTTGATGCCTGCCTGGAAGGCAGAAACGACAGCGGTGCATTTTTGCACCTTCTCCACCTGCTGTTTCTTTGACATGAGCACTCCCATGGCTAGAGACAGACACAGACAGAAAGAATCAGAGAATAGTTACCAAAGGAATGTGGTGTACACTTTACATTAACTGTGACCTACAACAACACACCGTACATATTATGTTGGTAAAAAAGGAAATTCTCGTGCAAAAGATGAAAGAATGCACCAATATGAACTCTCTGCAGTATAACACAGAGATGAGATCATTGACCTGTGGAAATATTTACTCCTTTTTTCTCGTCCAATCTCGCTGTTACTGAATGTTGTTGCGCTTCCTGCAGTCCCTAAACAGCTCGGTCTCTTCATGTCCTCTACATCTCTTTCTCTCCACAGCAAAGTCCCTGGCCCCCACTCCTCATTACTAATAAACCCTGCCCATCTGCTCCTGATCCCGCATGTCTGTGGCTCACTGCTGGTATTTCATAAAGCACTTCAGTCCACATGAAGATGGGGATATTTACTCAAAGCTGAGACAAATATTAAGATTGAAAAGAAGAAAGTGTTAGTCCAACAACTAGTATGTCCACTCATAAGATTTCTTAAAAGAAACGCAGTAGATAAAAGGATTTTAAATCGTGGTCACAGGAAGACATTAATAAAGTTTTTCTCTCCATGATCATTATTTTTTTGGAAGAGGTAGAGTTACAAATATAGAAAGTGAACGTTTCAAATGTAAATTATTATATATTTCAGTTTTTTTCACCTAGAAAGATGAGTACCATCATCATATTTATCTTAAATGTCTGAAATTAGTCGACAAATGATGCTGGTTTACCTTTTAATGTCCACCCTAATTAATCTTAGGGTCTTAGGCCAAAACTAGCACCTGTTTCCAAATTGGTAAGTTATCTTTTATGATTATGGTGGGAGGCAGTAACCCTCTGATGCAATGTGCTTCTTACTGAGTTCGGTCAGCCATGAAAATCTGACATTGCTTTTCTTCAATTCCAACTGTTCACCAAATAATAAGACTTGAGATAAGATAAGATACCAGAAGACCAGGCTTATTGATCCCACAGAAGAAAAATAAATGTTACAACCTGCAGGATTTCACCGAGTTCTTTTAAACTGTAAAACCTGAAAAGCATTTGACAATAAAAGAAAGATACGTCTATCAATTAGCATATTGTTATATATACATATATACATATTCTGCTAGTATGTGTGATAACAACTCCAACTACTCCATTTGTAAGGAACTCTCTGCCAATATTATCAAGAGATTGCATAATGCCTAAACACATTAAGTGAAACCATACACTGCAAGGTGTGATGTACTTTGCAGAAAAGGTTTGAAACAAAAAGTACGGAAACCAAATTAGTTTTCATTTTTACTTAAGTGAGCTGCAACTGTGAATTCCATTATTGAAAAAAAGGCACCGTTGTGGATTCAAGTTGATTACATGGTACTTATGGAACATGTGTCTTTGCTCTGAAATGCAATCTCATCCATCCACGCTCCACATAAGTGCCAGTGTGAAATTCAATCACATTTATCTGAAGTGAAATGGGAGTCATTCGCTCTCTCTTCCCCTCAGACTCTAATAGCCTGGCGGGCCTTCAGTTTCTCAGGTGCACTTGTGCTTTACAGATTGTAGACGAAATAACACTTATTTGTATTTCACAGACTTCAGCACAGGTTGCACTCACTTTACATTCAAATGATGCTAAATCAGATACAAATGGCATGTCATCAAAGTTGAAGCAAATGAAAATCAAAAGCTTCTAGTTTGTTTTAATATTCTGCTGAAAAAACAGGGGCGATTTAATACCTCACTGATTGATATGATATATATATGTCTCACTACAAAGAGGTCAGAGGTCAATGTAGTTTGAAGCACAGCCTTATGGATTTATTGACTGTGCTCTTGGTTTAGCCGGGTGCTGATCGTGTTGTGTGTCCACACTGGAAAATTAACGAAATGAGGAATGCTCCAAAATGTCAACATGCGTAATAGAATATGTCAAGTGTGTCATCGAGGGCTTGTTTTGTACCACGGTGTAAAACAGGAATTAGCAGGTGAAATGCCTTTACTTGAAGCTGCAATATGCAACATTTCGTTACAACCAACAGTAGCATGAGACTAGAAATTAGGTTATGCAGCACGTTCCTATTTGAACAGCTGAAAGATATGGGAAATGCTGAAAAAAAAACTTACCTTTAAAAAAATCAAATCATTGAAACATTACATGTCCACGATCCAATTACACTGACTGCCAAGACTTGTGAAAACACTCGCACACTGACTGTCTTCTTCAAGTGCATGCACTCCATTTAAAAGGTCAGACTTCCCTGCTTCAATGGCCTCCTGCTGCTGTATGATGAATGGCAGCAACATGCTGAGACTAAAAAAATGATTAAATACACATTATTTAAGTCTGTGGATTACTAGATAGACTGCTATCCTAACTGCAGGAAAAAACAATCCACTCAGTGGGTTGTCTTTTGATGAGCTTACAATGAAAGGTTGTGTTTTGCTATTTTAATGTCAGAGTGTTTGGGACGGGTTGTCAGGGTAGAGAACGAATAAAAAGGTGTTTTAATGCTTGATAGTAACAGAATTCAAATTTGGAGATTAAAGGCATTTCAAAAACAACAGAAAACACAGACTCCTGCAACAAACTGACCTTTGACCTGTCCACCGCAGGAAAGACAGTGGACCCCCTCCGTTCTCAGATCAGGTCTTGGAAAACTTTCTCTAGATGAATAAAGAGTCTGTTCTGATGTGACGTATAAACGCACATGGGCCCTGACTTTGTAAGTGTCAATTATCAACGCTCCACTACACAAGGATCACACTGTGATTCCTTATCGAGATCCAACTCAGGACGAACCCGTTCTGACATGGATGACTCTCCCCTTCCTTTATGTAAATCAGACACTATCATAAACCCATAAACCTCAACCATGACGAGAGAGGGTGACCTGTGCAATATCTATGAACTAATGTCATTATGGCACAAAAATTACATACTCTAAGTTACTTTTAGACACAAAATGAGAAGAACAAACAATATCAAATGGGTAACAAACTGGTGTTTCATCCCCCAGGCTTTCACCCACACCGCCTCCCAAGAAAGACTTATTACTGCTGTGAGATGCAGCTAATTTGCCACACGTCCCATCATATTAACTAGGCCAATACATAAAAAAGTGACCAAAGCATAACTATGGGCTGATTTAATCTCACCTTTACTGGTGTAATACTGCTTGAACCATCTAGATTAAAACATATGTTTATTGTATGTCATAATTAATTTTTGGGTTACAGCAAGACATGTCACTTTTACTAGTAGACTGAGGTTTGACTCTGTCACTGATGTCTGTTTCAAAATTTTTGTTACTAGTAAAATAAACTGTTTGTATTGTTTTGTCTTTATGGAATTTATCTAAAGCTTTTGTATAAAATAAACCTTGAAATATTTTTTACTATTCCTACTATATTTTTTTGTAGTTCTCATTGTGGCGTCAAAAGGTGACACTCCTGGAGCGTCCAATACTGATGCCAAAGTGCACCCGTGCAGCATCAATATTGGACGCCGTTTCTCCTAGGACGTCAAATAGTGGTCCTCCCATGGCATCAAAAAATGTACAAAGCGGCACAATTTGGGAACTGTCAATATCTCTGTGGGATGAGAACGTGTTGAGCCCGCTGTTATATAAATTTCATTTAAAGGAAATGTTCTACCCAGATTTGCAGCAAACAAAGACGGGGCTAAAAGAGTTAAAACAGCAATCGCTTGCCTCTCAGAGCAAAGCTGCTGGTTAACAGTGAATTTGGGATCACAATACAGGATGACATTATGATGGCATTAAGCTAGGGACTTAATTATCCACCAAAGTGACCTCTCCACTTCAGCTCAGAGCAGCACTGGCGCTGACTTTGACAGCCTTCGGTTTCCAGAGACGCCTGCAACGACCAACTTGTAAACTGGCACCGCTTTCACATCAAGCCGAGGAAAGAAAAGCAAGCTCGAAAGCTGTTGCATGCTTAAAGGGGAAACCTGAAATAACGGCAAGTTATGTTTGATGTATTAGTTTAACGCTGGCACAACAGCTGGATCCTCAATTACTGTGCAGGGCAGATAACAGATCATGCAATTTTCTAGATAATCAACAGCAAACAAATTGTTCCGTAATGGCCGGCAAACTGAATCGTCCCCATAAACAGCAGGAAGGGGGGGGTGGGAGATAAAAAACAATATCAATAAACTAAGTGCTGTTACAAGCTCCAAGGTCTTTGTGCACTTCTTCAAATGAATGCCAGCAGTTAATAGCTCAAATATACGTCTAACAATCTCAGTAGGTATCTCATTTCTGCACTACAGGACCAACTATGCACAGTATACAGTGTTGCACAAAGGAGAACAAAGGTGCCTGAATTATTAATAAATTCCACACACCAACTCATATTTCACAATAGTTCATAAATAGATTTTAATGGAAATCTACACATATGTAACGAGAAATTGCATGATGCCGAGGGGGAAATGAAGGCAGGATTTTAGAAAAGCATTTAGCTCTCGGCATTTGCATTCTTCAAACAGTGCAGCCACTACTGATGAGGAGAATATCCGAGCACACAGAAGACCTTGTCATTTCCAGGTTAACTTATGAATTTTCAATGAGGCCCTTGTTTTTTTTTTTCTCTCCCTGTACAAGTTGATTCTGACACAAATGGGTCAGTGCTGGGCTTTGATACCTCAGTTTATTAGATAGCGCTGAGTAACCTGCCACTTAGGTTCCTGCAAGCCTGGAGTCCTGAACCTTCTGACAAGGAGCCCGTCAAACTGCTTTTTCCTTCTCGTCTGACAGCAGTGATTGTGTAGTTGAAGACCTGTGTGCACTCCGTGCTGACAAAAGAGATAAATGATGTGTGTTTCTAAGTCCATGACAGCTTTCTATGCAATACCTGTGCAGGTTGATCGCCCCGATTCTGAAAAGCGGTGAAAACACAAATGATAAAAAATAAAAATGAACCCACAGCTTGGTCAGTCAAAGTTAATTTGCGGAGTAAAAATTATAACTATATAATCCAAACTGTCTCTTGAGCACGTCAACCACAAGTGGACTTGTCATCTGGCACATGTGCAGTTGATGCTCTGGTGCTGTTGCAAACATGTTTTTGTTCCGCTGAGTAGAATTTATGTCACAAATTCTATAGCAGACACATGGACACGGAACATTTCAATTCGCTAAGTTTGAATTTGTTGTGGGCCTACAGTTCTTAGCTAACGTGCTAATATTAATCATTGTAAACACTGGCCATAAGGCTCATACAAAACTGCCTTTTTATCGTAGCAAATGCCTCCATACCAACAATTTCAGACTTTTCTCAGAATGTAAATATATTTTTCTATTTTGGCTGTAAAATATTGCAATTACTTTTTTAAACTTTAAATGTGTTCTATAAAAAAAAAAGGAGAACAAAGTCAATGATGACACCCAGGCACTTCAATGAAAACTGCTCACCTAGTGTCTTTATTCACTGCTCGTAGTGGAAAACCCAAGGCTCTGGAAGTCTATTTTAATCATTTTGCCACGTTCCCATATCTCAGCAATTACTTTGTTGGGTCCAAATGTAGTGACAAAAGGCTAAAGCTCTATAAATAAAATGTAAAATTGGTTTTAGTTAAAGTTTTCAATTACCACCATTAGATAAAGTCGTACTGATAAGGCTCCGCATCTAAACTCACCCTTCATACTACATTTGAGGGCAAGACAAGCTAAGAAGGACAGTCTGCAAGTCCCGCAGGCTCGCCATTCACGAGGCTCCTGTAGGAGCAGCTGCCTCTTCTGCTCTGCTCTCATTCCCAGACCCCTCTGAATGATTTACATGCCCCTGGATAAAAAAAAAAAAAAAAAAAAAGATATGGAGGAAGAGAAGGAAAACAGAGCCACTCCTTGGGGCAGAACTGACATTTTTGTGTGAGGAAATGCTTTGCTGGCAATGCGACAGATCATTTCAAGATTATGAAGTACTAAATCGACAATTCACACATTTTTATCTCTCATCCCATATGACATGATTTAGGCGTTTCCTAATTTCACCCATATTCCACAGTAGAACCTGTTTTTTGATGAGTGTGCAAAAGTCAAACTGTAAATGATTGATTTCGTTTTGGGCTTTTGTTCTTTTTATACAGTTTTAAAGACGTGTTTTAGCTTCAGTAGCCTAAAGTCTGCATTGAGGCTTTAGATTCATGTCAGAAATTGTGTGTGTGACAAGCTATGACACGTTGAAGTTCTCAGGAGCATCTTGGAAAAATGAATTATTGATAATTTCAGATGGACGTGGCATTAACGGGCTCTTCAAATCCTTGTGAGTTTTCCCTACTCCTCTGAGTAATGCTTTTGTTTTCCATCCACTATTCACTCATCAGATCCATATTACCAGAAGTCACAATAGGCAAAACACACTAACATCACAAAAATGATGGCTTCCAACCTAGTGGAGATGGCACTCCATCATCACTACATTTATTAAAATCTAAAAGGCATTTATAGGGGGTTTACGCATCAGGGACGGATAAGTCGGTGACACTTTTGTCTCTTTGGAGTTGAGCATGTTATGCTCGAGCAGGAAATTAATCTTTACAGTACTTTGAATTGTAATCCATCTTCTCCTATAAGCAGCAGTGTACCTGTAGCAGAGGCCAGCTGGGACGCCTCACAGGTCTTTATTAGTATTCAGTCCTGTGCTGCCCGTGTCGCCACAGGGAAGTTATTGAAAACTGCAGGAGCCCCTGTGACAGCCATTTATCAGTCTAAGGAAATAGTCCACCACCTTTAAAAAATATCAGCCACAGTCCATTCTGGTGTGATTATTGGTACTTTTCTCTGTCTAGGTGCCAAAGTGAAGAGGAAATTGCTTGAAAGTCTCTGTGAAAGACAAAAAAATTATCTGAAACACCTTGAGAGAGGGATCTCTCCTACAGGCGACTTAAGTAACAAATAAGGACAAAAGAAAAAAACAGCAAGTTTACTACATAAAAATCTTCTATTTATGAAGCAAAACACATAATTATTTGCAGTAGTTAAATCCTTGTCATGTTTTCACCCATGTGAACTGAAAACTGATGATGGTGAACCTGTGTTTTCTCAAGCCAAGAATGGAATTTTTGTATGCATGGATTTTCATGAGTAAAACCCTTTTCCTTGCCTTATAACCATCTTGTGATCCTTCATAATCATATTGTAAGGTCCATTTTCATACAATTTTAAACCCTGTTTTTCAAGTCAAACTGCACACAACACTGTTAAATATTAGTGCATTCAATAATCAAAACTTCCCCCTGTGTCATGTGGGCTTGTGTTCCTCCGACTGTATGATTCCCTTTGGAAAAGCTGTGGGATGTCACTGGTATGTGCTGATTAGAATCCCAACCAGCCCTCTTTCTCATTCCTAGTTTCAAAGGAGGAGGAGGGAGGTTTTTGAATGGGATCGCCACAAAGCATGCCTTTTCATGGGAATGAATCCCCTTTAGCTTGAGAGCGCACCCACGAACCGAGGAAGCAAAGACCTGGAACAAATTACACTAACGAGTTCACCCAGATCGAGTGAGTGAAATCATTAACAACCGTTTAAAACGCGCAGATGTACGTGCACTTGAGCACAGAGAGCTAAATAAATCCAATCCAAAAGCTTCCGAGTGATTCTCCCGCTGCCTCTGGCCTGAGCCGTTCAGATTCACCGTGGCTTTTGGAAGAAACACACGGCTCTATGAGCTCTCCTCTGGGAGACTTGATGTTTCCTGAATTTCTTCTTCTCCCAGCCTTCAGCTCGTACCTGAGCACAACAACAACAACATCTGCCACAAACAGCACATCATTGCTCGAGGCCCAACAACATGCATATGGGGGATTTTAAATTCAGCTTGTGAACAGACCCCCCCAAAAAAAAAAAAAGTGTGTGAATGGAGGAGGAATTTAAATCTCAATGCATCGTTACACTGGAAACATCACGTTGGCATTCAGGAGCTGCCAGGCAGAGAGGCTGTGCCAGCCAAACCGCTCTGAGAGTGTCTGACAATAAGCACAGAGCAGGCGGCAGTGGAGCGGTTTCGGGTTTGCAGGGATCCGTCACAGGCTGAGGGGCAGAACTCGCTCGGTTAACGCTGAGACTGGCTTGTCTGTGGACTCGCACAGCCTAGAAGTCAAGAACAATAGGGCCTGCAAAGGAAGACTAATGGAGAGACTAATGGACAGCAGCACTCCCCTGTGGGACAGTGCTGGGAAAAGTGAGCAGCTGGACACAGACAGACAGACAGACAGACAGACGTACAGGAGAGAGGAGCATCACTTCACAACCATCCACCCGAGCATCTGTCATTGACACACACACAGAGTCTCAGACAAAAAAAAAAGAAGAAGAAGAAGAAGCAGGAACCCAGTGTTTCCACTGTTCTCCTCCCAGTGACGTACATGCGCCAACTATAGTCCAAGAAATCCCCGATGGAAGGCATGAAAACCCCCAAAACCACCAAACTGTCCAAAAAAAAAAAAAAGGGGGGGGGGGGGACGGGAAGTCCCGTAGTTTGTCGAGGAGCACAGAGGCGCATCCACACCCATGTGGACGGTGACCTACAAAAAAAAAGCATTTCCAACAAATCCACCCGAGGCTGCTGAACGTGGACCCGCGGGTTTGTTACGTAAGGCTGGAAGAAGACAGGCACTCACCTGAAAGGGCGAAGACTTCCCGGGGACTTTATCGGTTCCGTCTCACGCCCGGCCGTCCAGCATGGCAAGACTTGGCCCGAAATGAGGAGAGAGTGTGTGTCTGTGTGTGTGTGTGTGTGTGTGTGTGCGCGCCTTCGCTCGCCCGTCCGATGAATGGCACAGCGCTTCGATGTCCACGGAGGACACGCACAGTCGGAAGCAGCTTGTCCTTCTTTCCTCCGAGAGGCGCGGACAGCTCCGGTGCTGAAATCTCTCTTCTTCTTCTCCTCGTCTCCTTCCTTCCTTCCTGCCTTCCTTCCTTCCTGAGCTACTCCCTCAGCGTGTGAGGAGGCTCGCAGCTCGCTGCCATTTGAAGCGGGAGGAGACCTTGGTGCAGACCCGCAGAAAGTTAAATCCGGGATTTATGAGCAGCAGATCTGCATCCTCCTCCTCCTCCTCTTCCTCCTCCTCCTCCTCCTCCTCCTCTTCCAGGGAGCCCCGGGAGTTAGTGCGTCGTGATCGTTCAGGTTAATAACTTCTTAATCGTAAACCTGGGGCGTCTTGATTGGCCGGGACCACCAGGACTCTGCAGCCCCCGAAATAATGACGTTAGAGATGCTGCTTCCTCGGCGGCCAGTCACCGCACACACACACACACACACACACACACACACACACACACACACACACGTTTAAAATGGAACTGGGGCTCTTTTGAGAGGATGGCTGTGCAACTGCAAGCTCTGAATCACAGGAAGAGTTGGTGTGTGTTTCACAGCGTGGGGTCACAATTCAGCATATGTGTGACATGGAAGCATTGTGTGCATGCAGAGCTGCATCTGCACAGTACAGATTAAATACAGCCAAGGGCGGGAGAGCTGAGGGGAGACAGCACAAATATGAAAATATGTAATATATGTCCTACATCTTCCAATATCTTACCAATAACGCAACATGAAATATCTTGTACTGTATAATGAAAGCATCCCAAATTACCAATGACGTTGTTTTTGCTCAGCTCGACAGTCAGTATTTATTCAAATGATGGTTATTTCATCCCCAAAGACCATATTTAGCTTCCACTACACCATGATAAAGGCAGATGAACTACTGAATTGTTTTTAATGGGTAATGAACTGAATCAGTGGGGACATCAGTTTACACTGGCTTTGCAGTTTAACCTATGATTCTTTAAAGATCCTTTCAAGATCAAACTGGATCGGAAGCATCTGTGAAGAGTCAAATGTTGGTGAGTTAACCCAAGATCTGCCATCTGCATGATGAACTATCAAAAAGTGTTGTTGTGAGCAACTTTCTATTGATACAATAATGATGATGATACTAAACTACATAAGCTGTACAATTCTGTACAAACTGTCCAATGCCCTGGTCTGTACAATACCCAATGTATAAAATGTCTCCCCATGAAACCCTCACACCCAAATGGCTGTCTGCCTTTCAGCTGTGATAATTATCTTAATTCTTAGTTCTAATTAAATATTGATAAATATAGCATATCCATAGATTGCAGTATTAACATGTTGCACAAAGTAAGTAAAATTCCAAGCTTAAATCTATAACAACGTGGATTTAAAAAAAGATGTAAATGTGAGGTGCTGAGTCAGTATCATTACGGTAGTGTGAAAGGTCGGTTCTCCAGTGACTGTATGGATAATGTATGAACAACTGTATGCACCATGTCACACTGTGTTGTTCCATATTCTACCAGTTCAAATAGAAGGCAATCAATTATTAATTGACATGTAAGTGCACAATAGCCCCTGGGTGTTGAGGTGCATGGCCTCTCTTCTCAGCAGGACAGAAGCAGATGAAATGGTTCACTTTCACATGAAGTCCTTAAGTATTCCGGACTAAAACTGTAATTTTCTCATTGCAAAGAGATGGCACAGGAAACCTCAGACTGAAGCATTTTAAAGCAATGATTAGGCTGGGAAAGCAAATATCAGCGGCATCAGTTCTTCTTACAGGGAGCGGAACGTCCACATTAACAGTCCACTCACAATCCAGTTGCATTCCTAAAAGCATTCCCATGTGTTTGGAGTTGGACTTTGGAGAACTGCAATCACTGCCTTTTCAGCTCTGAATTACTTTTCCTGCAGTATGAGAACAATGGGCCTGATGGCACCTGATTGGTCGGTTCAAGCGAGCAGTAATTGTAGCTTTCTCTTTATGTTCTGTCAGTTGCTCTGTTTCTAAGGTGAAGGGGTTCGAGTGCAAGAGCACCAATTAGAGAAATGACCTCTTGCTCAGTAGCTGTCATGTTATTAATCTGCACACTAATTACATCATAGACCAATAGGGTGGAAGCAGAAGTGGAGATCCTGCTGGAAATTGTTCAAAACATGGGTCAGCGTGGCATCGAAAAGTAATCCAGCATGCAGTGCCACGACTGCGCAGACATTATCAAATCATTTAAAAAATGTTGCAAACAAAATACATTTACAATACCTGTGCACTTTCTGTATATGGAATCATCACTGTCACAAACAGAATCAATAATTCTGTGCAGTAGAGCTCCAATCTCGACTGCAAACAGTACGCTCAATTACCATGCAGCGTCTTTGTTGTATCACAGTAAAGATATCTGCTGCCGACAGCTGCTTAAGACAACAATTCACGTCCTTTCCTTCCACTGCATATACGCAACAACTGCAAAACTGCCATTGTTGTTTAAAAATGTACTTGCGTGCTTCCATTTGGAAGATTAAAAAGTCCATCTTAGGGCTCAATCCTTCCTGCACAAAAAAACCAGACAATCCTTTCACTGTAAAGACAAGTTAGATTGCTGTAAAAGGAGAAGCAGCAGCTTTGGTGAAGGTTCAATATATCAGTCAGTTTCTTTTCAAGCCTCAATTCTACTTTTTGACCCCATTGGTCATGTGTTAAATTGGATCTTGTAGGTGCATCAACAGCCGACAATCCTAACACCTAATATCGACTGACCTCCTGTAAAATGGGAACGTGGTTTGTACAAAGATGGAAAAAAGCAACAACAGCAGGAGGTGGCTTCTGTTTGGGGTTAAAAAAATTGCACCAGACATCAGTTTGGCACCATTGTGAGAAGGGATATCAGTCGTTTTGGTGGCACAAGGGGTGTAATTTGAAGAATAACCTTTATTTGTCACTGAGCACGTATATGATACAATGAGGTTTGTCCTCTGGATTTGACCCATCCCTCTGTGGGGGTGGTGGGTTGCTGCTGCCTGGGGGGTTGGTGATTTTTTTTATGGGTAGGTTGGGATTTGATCCTGCACACTTCTTATACCCTCCAGCTGCTCTACCCATTGAGCTACCAGGGTGCCTTACATTGTAAATGTGACTAGAAAACAATAAAGTGAGTCGGAATATTTACCTCTAATTTGTTAATGCATAAGTTGCATATGCTTGTGTTTCCAGAAAAAACTGTTCTAGTCGGTGAGCGTAGATTAACTGACTTAAATACTGTCGATCAGGAAGCTGAGGAGATGCTATAATTTAAGGGTGCTTTCCCTCTGTGAGAGGAAATGGCATTAAACTAGTAAACCCACAAATCCACAACAATTTTACATAAATGACACTGCAGAAACATTTAACTATACTCTGACGCGTCTGACAAACTTTTCTGTAATTCTCATTCACCTCAGCTTTACAGACATTCTCGTGTTTTACTCCCTGATTCTTCTGTATTTCCTCCAGTAGGTTTGAATAACCTGTTCTCACATTTCACTCCAAATGTTCCTGTTTCATTCTCTTTTCTCGTGAATTATTAATGGACTTTTAACATACCTTACACCATTCACACTTCCCATGTTGCAGTTGTACAGTATTTCTTCACAGCGTTATCAGTATGTTGCTGCATTCAAGAGTCTGTCTTTGTTGTTCCGACTAATGGAAAACCTTCAGTTCTGCATGACACTGGCGCCTGATCCCGTCACCTCAGTGATATTTTTTTTACACAGTGCATTGCTCAATGTTAACATGTTGGATAATGTGCTTTGACATAAAAAGGGAGCAAACACCTTTTTTATTCCTTTTGGGCAGATAATTAAAGAGAATATGACAAGTGCTCCGCCGTTTTCATGTGAATCTGTGCACGTCCTCAAAGATAAAAAAAAAAAAAAAAAACAGGACAGGAAATTATATTATCTTCCACTGCATGTGTTAGCATAAATATATTCAGACTATTAAGCTTATATAAGTGTTCTAATAGACCTGGAAGTTATACTGTTGTGTTATGAAAAAACTGCTTGAGAAGTCAATATACACTTGTAGCAAACCAAATATCAAGTAGTGACAACTTAATATTCAAAGAAGAATAAAAAAGTAATCACCTTGACTTAACTAAGCAAATAGGTATGAGCCTTCCACTGCATAATTACTGCAGAGATTAATGTCTCAGCTTGCAACGAGTTATTGCAATGCAATAGCTGCTCATTTCCTGATCAACCATGTCAGCTGTGAAAAAGATGGAACTTTGTATCAAATGTGCCTGCATCAAGCAAAGAGAACAACCAAGGTAATTGCTGAAAAAACCATAAATGGTTGAAGGACTGTCCAGTGCATTATTAAAAGCCGCAAGGATAGAGGAGAAACATCCTCTTTGAGAAAGAAATGTAGTGTGACTCTCCATCATCAATATGAGATCTTGATGAAATGAATATGGAATAGAAATAAATGTTGTGACATTGCATAAGCTCATCCAGATTCATGCCACAATGAAAGCTAAAAGTGTTCCCTTGAAATGGAGAAGAATATATGCAGGTTATTGAAAAATATGCATGTTTTAATTACTCAGTTTGTAATTTGCTGAAAAACTTCCAATCATACTTTAACACAAAGCAACAAGCCTGCGAAGCCTCAACATGCTAATTTTCCTGCGTACTATGATGATGATGATAAAAAAGATCATGTAGGTAAAAAACACAATTTTAAATGTGAAAAATAGGTATGGGGAATATTTGTCCATATTCCACAATCCAAGGCCACTTACCCTGTCAAGTATATTCATTTCTACGTGTGTTCAACTGAACTGACAGCTTATGAAAACCTATAACTTTGCCCAAGCCCAGGAGGCTACAAAAGGGTTTCATTGAAGACACATTACAAAATGACAGCAGATGGTTCCTGCTCATCTCTATCACCTTGAAAATGAAAATAACATCGCACAATAGTTGAAAACATGAAACCTTTACATGGGCCACCTATAATTGAATGGGTCAAACCTTGGGCTTGTGAGATGTTAGATTTGTCAGAAGCACTGGTTATTCCTCATCCAAACGCCACTTCTTTTGTGATTTGTTAATAATACCATTAAAGCATAAACCTTGTTTGTTTCCCCAGGGCATGCAGCATATGAGCACAAATGGAATGAAAGTTTCCTGCCTGCCTCAGCACACTAACAATCTCTTCACTGAAAAACAAGAACAACGCTGTGTCTTTAAGGGACATTGGCCTTTGCAAACGGTCATTGATGTCATCCATCATTAGTTTTTTGCCCTTTCTTCTTTTCATGACGTTTATTCATCCAGTATTTTTAGCTCAGATTATTAAACAAAAGCAACAAAAGTAGAAAGTTTAAAAAAAAAAGCAAAGGTCAAAAATGTACAGCATCCAAAAGCAGGAAAAGCTGTGAAGGAAAATCAGTTATGGTGAAGTTGCTTCGCTTTGAGGAATGATAATCTTTTAAGTCACGTTGTCTCCACATTTATGTAACATTTTATAAAAAGCTGTCAACTTGAAGCAAAAGCTGTGGATGAAACTTTGTTTTGAGGTTTGATTGTCCAGCATGATCAGGTTGATTTGAAGGTGACTCCTCACGCTAGAACACAATGTGGACTAGAAAAGAAAGGTGTGAAAACATACCTCTGAATTTGTTTAACACTATTTTACTGTGTATAAAGTATATGTACAAACTACTGTACATGTATTTATAGATTTTTTTTGTGTCTGACGTCCACACATTTTTTTCAACAGAATTCATTTTGTGCTTTTTTTGTGTACCAATAATTATTTTGCATTTGGAAGCAATTTTTCCAGTCAATTTTTCCATCACTGTGTTTGTTGAAGAGGATCAACAGCAGCTTTCGATCCTGTCAGTGTGTCCATCTAGATGCCACATAACCTCACTGCCACCACCACAGCAGTCCCACACACACGGGGCCATCGCTCGGCTTCCTGCGTTACATTTTATTAAATACTTTGGTATGAATGGACCTGACAGGAACCCAGTGTCTTTATACCCGTTACACGCTTTAGGCTGGGAAAATGTGTTCATGCCAAACGTTGATGCCAGTACCAACACTGTTGCCAGGCAACTGATCAGTCTCACAGCTGGTTTAGATTCACTCCAGTTCAGCCAATTTTCTGTCCCACGGTTTGGGGTGTAAGTTTAGGATTTTCTTCAGAAACTGTACTATCAGACAAGAACTGGTCTGATACAGCTGTTAGAAGAATGCTGCGGTCATGGTGTAAAGTTAAAGTCAGACATTCACCTCGTAAAGGGTTAAAACAGACGCATTATTATCACATATTCCAACTGCCAGAACTCCAAGTATGCAAATTAGAATATCTCCTTTTTTGTTTGTTTTGTTTTTTAAATTTTCATTGCATTTGTCTAAATGTACACGCCATCTTAGAATTAAAACAGCACTTCATGAATCTGACATTGCAATTGTTAATATAAAACTTTATGTGCAGTTGAACTGAATACACAGGTCTGTTGTTTGAAAAGAAAAGAAAGAAAAACAATATTTTTTCAGAAGCTTTTCCAAAGTAGATGTCTTATAAACATGAGCAGTAAGTGTTGGTACAGGTACTAGTGGGGGAGGAAGTTGTGAATATACACCTCCTGCTTCAGGGAGAAAGCGTCCATGTATTTAACATGCATATTTTATTTTTATATCCTTAATGCCACAGGATACTGGCTATTATGATATGACTGCATGTTTGCACTCGCACTACTTCTTAAAATTGCTGTTTTTTTGTAATTCGTCATGTTTAATTTACTAATTTCAAAATGTAAAAGGAGTCTAATCAGGTCAGGCGAGGACACTATATTATGAACATCATATCTCATCTAGACCAGCAAATGCTTTGAAGAAGCTGATAGCAAAACCCAGAAAGTCTATAATAAGTCAAAGAAAAAACTTCTTCACTCGCTGGCCTCAGTACGCCGAATAAAGTAGTTCTAAATGAATGCAATCTGTCTGTTGCTAAATGGCAAGTAGGAACAAGTGGAGTTTATTGTAGCAGCTAAAGAGCCAGATATTTATAGCAGGAGTTGGAAGAAACTAAAAAAAAGATGGAAAAAACAAACTCGTTTGCTCACTCAAAGACAAGATACAGTGTTTATATGCTGCGTTCAATTTACATCTCACGTCAGAGCCGGTGACTGGGTTTACTGTGAGTAACCAAGATATAAGTGAGGTTAACACTGGCAGGGTTTATCCTTGGCCAATATTAGATATGTCAGTATATATCGGTGCATTAATCTGTATTTTGCACATGCAAGCAGCAAAATCTCCGCAGCTAGAAGTTGGACAGTAGCCTACGTTGTATGTTTGTACAGCTTTAACTACTGTGGATGCATGGAGCGACCATCTTTGATTCTGAGGCTGGTGAAAAATTCAACTTTGTTTCTTATAATTTCAGTGGTTCATTTAAGTCAAACTCATAAACAAATTGGTAAAACCCATCCTGAATTGTATCCTGCTCACACAATGAAAACATCTTTTAAACAAAATCAGCATGACGGGCGTCTTTCCAACTCATCCAGGCAATGCATTGAACATGTTCCCTCTAATTTAAATGTGAAAATGGTGAGTCTTAAAGTAAGTAATTGTAAATTTAAATTGAGTTGGTCCCCTTTAAGACTGCTCCTCTGCAGTAGCTTATCCCACTCGCACACCTCTGCCTGATATGATGGGAAGAAGTGGTAATTGGATTTCCACCCTCGTGCTGAAATCCGATAGACTGCTGCCAAATGCTAATCTCTTATCTACCTGTCCATCACCGCAGAACAGTATGACAAAGCACCGATGAAAAAATACTGACTAATCTGGCAGCGCTGCTACTTCTGGCACACAGCTGCTCTTTGTCACAATGTGGAGCTCGTTCAGCGACACGTGACCTACCTCCTGACTAAGCACAGTCGGTGTGATTTTATCCAGATGCTACCTGCCAACTGATGCTGCTTTAGCCTTCCCCATTAAATCAAGACTTTATTAACGGACGGTCCTTTCTCCTCTTCGTCAAAAAAGGATCAGAGGATTTGCTCTGACAGGATGAGCATTGTTTAATTCACAGTTTAGCAAATTACCTGCCACGTGTTACACAAGCTTAGCATTCTCTAAATGAAATTGCATACATGGTCCGTTCTTCAATGCTGATTGATGATTTGGAGATGTTTCTTTTCCTCGGACAGCTTCTTCTGGCTCGAGATTTAGTACCAAATCTGACAGAGCTCTTTTATTCAGCGTCACTCCACAGAGCTGACACGGTGGATCTGGCACAGAGGCATTACAGAGCACAAGCATCCATTAGGACCAAAAAATGGGAGGGCCAAACACAATATGTGACAGCTTGAGCTACGAATTTAATTAAATGTGTCACAGGTTTCTGCCTATTTATGGCCTGGATGGAGTAATAGGGACAGGCCATAACTCTTACGAGACAATTTGCATCATTTATCTTCCTCTGTGAAGTCTGAGCTGGATTTTTATAAAATGTGAGCACTTTTAACAAGAAACGGAGAAGCTGATTTGTGTGAAATGTGGTAAGGGTGATGACAAAAACTGATTGTCAACTATTCCCAAAGATATTTTAGTTCTGTTAAGAAATACAACTTCATCTTAAAATTCAAATGAAGTTGTATTTCTACAAACTAGCAACCAAGTATTTGTGAATTAAAAGAACTAAAATCTAGAAAGTCAAGTTGGTAACCTCTGTAAAGTCGTCAAATTGTACCAGAAAACTGCTCAGACGGTAATAAATCTTTATGGATCCATATTAGATTTGTCTGAGCATTTGCACTGAAATGAACTTCATTTTCTGCCAACAAAAATCCATCAAGGCTGAAAAAGTACGCATTAACCAGGCAGAGGAAGGTTTTTTCTCAGAAAAATTGATCCATTGTAGGCTGAATAAATGATTGTTAATCATTCATGTCTTATTTTTTTTATTATGCAATGCACTAAGTAGTGTGATTTGATATACAGTTTTTTGATGAACAGTGATGTGCTTTAGCTATTTTTGGTATTTGCTGTTGCATCAAAGCAGATAAAAGTTTCTTTCAGGTCGTCAAGCGCCGCAAACAAACGCGGCATGTCTGCACAGACGGCGTTCTCAGTCATCCGTCTCACGTGTGCCTGATGGAACAGAAAAGCTTCTATTTTAATCAGTCCAGCTGCCTGCACGGAAAACACAATGGGTTTTGTTCTCTTGTATTATATGGCCATAACCTCACAGCATATTTTTAGCTTTCGTGTTTGTTATCTAGTATTTTATGAGCATATCTAGTTCCAGTTGGGCTTCGAGGCTTCCAAAATTTGGGTGAAAAACTGCTCATTCTGTGCCTGGTTACATCCTGTGTTTAACCTGTGCAGGTCACTCTGTTCCTTCCGTGTCTACACAGAGTAACACCGAGAATCTATCGACCTACTTAAGACTAGATTCAAGAGCAGTATGCGCAATGCATATGCAGAATCTGTTTAGTGGACAGCCAGTTGAACATTAAGTGTTCAATTCCCAGTTCGTGCGGTTTATATATATATCAGAATGTCTTTGGGCAAGACACTAAACCCTAATTTGTCCCTGGTGTGTGTTCCTTTGCTTTTGATAAAAGCATTTGCTAAATGACTAAATGTAAATAGTGACCACAATCAGTGACTACTCTTATTCTAGAGCCACAAGCATTTGTGTGCCACTCTAACATCCTCCACTCTCCATGTTGGAACCTGGTTCCTGGGATGTTGTTTTATTCAGTAACAGGAGCATTAGTGATGTTCAGTATCAGCGTTGGCTGTAGGCCGGGCTCACAGTCTGTATTCCAGGTGATCCCAGTGCTTTGTGCAGCTCCCCAATGGGAAAAACGTTTTTAATCTAGATGTTTATGCATAGACATTTCAAGTTAAAATAACAAAAGGCTCTTATCCACATCAGAAATAAATACTAGTATGTGGATATGTTTTTACTGAAAACACTTTGATGCCAAATTTTAACAGTAGCGGAAAAAAACGTACAACTGTGTTAGATAATTAGTCCATATAAATAAATAAATAAATACAGCAAAAAGTACATTACATCATAAACAGTGGTTCAGAGCAGAGCAATTATCCACAACTGGTGTGTCTATGGTCCACAGTTAGTTAAAGAGCATCTTGTCATTTTATTCTTGCAATCTCGAAACAGCAGACACTAATTTGCTGCTACTTCTCTAGCATGAAAAGCCTGAATGGAAAGTTAACCGGAGCCTCACAAATGATATTATAATGGACACAGCTAAAGTTCCTTTGCAATTAGCCATATTTCAGGCAATTACCTTATACCTGTGTTTACCTAGCGTCAGACTCAGAGACCAATATATGAAACAATTTATGTTCAATAGAAACTGTTTTGCACAAGTTCTTATTTCCCGAGATCAAGTGCAAAAATTAGTGGTGCTCCTGCAAAAAAAGTCAACAGATGAATTGGTGCACGAAACTCCAGAAATAGCCCAGTGCACACAGTTGTGCGTGAATAATATGACAAATAAATAACACACTATGTGGAAGTTATTTCTCTCTCCCACAGTCGCTGTTCTAAAAGTATAGGCAGCAGTTGTTGTTTTGCTGTTAAACACGGATCAATCTGAGCTCTCCACCTTGGGTCATTTCAGTGCTTCATGCTCCCAAGGGTTTGGTACAGTACATAAAGACGGTTGCTTTGAAATCCAACTGTCATGTGTTAAATCCAGTTTAGACGACCGAAATATTAATGCTGCATACCTTTCAGGTAGCTTGAAGTTATGAAAAATCTAAACAAGTGAAAAGTGAAAAACCATATGCAAGTCAATGAAGTGGAGATAGTGTTGGAAATTCTCATTTGTGAAGATGAGTATGCACACTAGGTGTCACCTCACGGAAAAGTAAATTAAATATTTACATAAAGATGCTCATTTATTTGACTGATAAGCATAAATGCATATATACTCCATATCATTGTTGAGCAAAATAGAGTCGTCTTACTTTCATCCAATTTCTGCCAGTTTGCAGAAATGGAAAGAGTGAACTGACTGTAAACACCTCAATAAAGAAGAGATCTTTATCTACTCGACTGTCAGGCTGGAGCGTTTTCCGCTCACAGCGGCACAGTTAGAAATGCAGTGTGATCCGTGGCTACCAAGGTAACCTGCTTCTGCTGCTGTGGGCTGTGAAAGGACCTGACTGGGAAAATTAATTAGACATGAAGTGACATAAACGGAAACAACATCTGAGACCACCGGAGACAGGCAGGGTCCGGTCCTGCCTCCTATAGTCGTTCCAGCTAAGAACAGAGCCTCAGGAAGTTTTCAGAGATGCTTCTTTCTCTCTTTATTCAGACAAACTATCAGCTCACTTCCCCACATGACATCCTCGTCTTTTAATACATGGAGGTTAATTTCTGTGCACTCTGCTCCGAGGAAGGCAGTAATGAAAGGAAAAGCCATTAGCTGTGGATATAAGAACCATCTCGCTGCCTCTTTTGCGAGCAGACAATCATCCAGAAATCAGCAGTAGATGTTTAGAGTATAAATGACAGTCCATATTTCTATGGCAGCAGCCCAACAGAGCATTTTAGCACAATTAAGTATTTGATAGGACCCCTTCCTGTAATGGAAACCGTGTGTTTCAGATGCACCTGATGGGAGGAGAGCACAACAAAGGCAGGATGTAGAAAACAAACAAATTAGCCACAAGCCATCCTGAGTCAACACACATTTCTGGAGGGTGCTGGTGGGTGAGATTCAGCTCTCTGGTGTGTTCAAAGTAGTGGTTTGTTGTTGTTGTTGCTGTTTTTTTAAAGTCCAAACGGGAAGGAACGATATTCCACGGCAGGAAATTATCACCACTCCGTGGGTGTACAGTCCATTGCCAAACCCCATGTATGTTAAACAGGCAGCGTTCAATGCCGAAATCAACAAATACAAATGTAATCGGCTGTGGATGGAGGAGGGATCTGAGAAACAGTTTGGAAAAAAAATGATGAAAAACAGACAGCTGCAGGCAGCATCGCAGTGATCTAATTACTTTCTTCCGCACATCCTCCACAATTACAGTACAGATGCTTCCCCAAATCACTGGGCACGTTAATAAATAAACAATAAATACAATCTATTGCTACGACTCTATTGCGGTGGAATAAACAGAGTTGGCTGAGCAGACTGGCTAATTGAAATGCCAAGTGAGGCTTTTCAGTTTCTATCACAATTTGTCAGGTATTTAGTTGTGAAGTTGCATGTGGCAGTGTTTCATGTTCCAACTAGCCAATACTAAACGGTTTTAATTTCCCTAAATAAAACAAAAGAGCATTCAAAGCATGCTTTGTTATTAATATATAGAAAATGAAAACGGGCATGATTGCATGATCACAGCCTATGGTAAACTCTGATCTACTACTCTTTCGGCTTTTCCCATTAGGGGTCGCCACAGCGAATCATCCTTTTCCACTTTACTCTATCCTGAGCATCTTCCTCTCTGACACCAGCTAACCTCATGTCCTCTGTTAGGACATCCATATATCTCCTCCTCGGTCGTCCTCTCGCCCTCTTGCCTGGCAGCTCCATCTCCAACATCCTTCTACCAATATATTCACTATCCCTCCTCTGCACATGTCCAAACCATCTCAATCTAGCCTCTCTGACTTTGTTGCTACACAGGCAACGGCGCTGTCCCTCTGATGAACTCGTTCCTAATTCTGTCCAACCTTGTCACTCCTAAGGAGAACCTCAACATCTTCATCTCTGCTGCTTCCATCTCTGCCTCTTGTCTCTTTCTCACTGCTACTGTCTCTAACCCATAGAGCAGAGCTGGTCTCACCACTGTCCTGTACACCTTTCCTTTGAGTCTGGCTGACACTCTTCTGTCACACAACACTCCTGACACTTTCCTCCACCCATTCCAACCCGCCTGCACTCGCCTCTTCACCTCTTTTCCACACTCCCCATCACACTGAACTGTTGACCCCAAGTACTTAAACTCCTGCACCTTCTTCACCTCAGCCCCTGTAACCTCACACTTCTACCTGGATCCCTCTCGTTTACACACATGTATTCTGTCTTACTACGACTGACTTTCATACCTCTTCTTTCCAGAGCAAACCTCCACCTCTCCAGCTGTTCCTCCACCTGCTCTCTACTCTCACTGCAAATCACAATGTCATCTGCAAACATCATTGTCCAGGAGATTTCTTTCTGACCTCGTCTGACAACCTGTCCATCAGCATAGCAAACAAGAAGGGACTCAAAGCCGATCCTTGGTGTAGTCCCACCTCCACCTTGAACTCCTCTGTCTGACCTCGGCACATCTCACCACCGTCATGCTTCTCTCAACATGTCCTGAACTAACGTACTTCTCTGCCACTCCCGACATCCTCATACAGTACCACAGCTCCTCCCTCGGGACCCTGTCATACGCCTTCTCTAAATCCACAAAGACACAATGCAGCTCCTTCTGACCATCTCTGTATTTTTCCATCAACAACCTCAAAGCGAAAATGGCGTCAGTGGTGCTCTTACGGGGCATGAAACCATACTGCTGCTCACAAATCTCGACCTCCTTCCTAAGCCTGGCCTCCACTACTCTTTCCCACAGCTTCATTGTGTGGCTCATCAGCTTTATCCCTCTGTAGTTGCTACAGTTCTGCGTGTCACCCTTGTTCTTAAAGATCGGCACCAGAACGCTTCTCCTCCATTCCTCAGGCATCTTCTCACTCTCTAAAATCCTGTTAAACAGACTTGTCAGAAACTTCACTGCTTTCTCTCCTAGACACTTCCACACTTCCACAGGTATGTCATCAGGGCCAACAGCCTTTCCGCTCTTCATCCTTTTCAGAGCCTTCCTCACCTCATCCTTTCTAATCTCTCCTATTTCCTGCTCCACAACATCCACATCTTCCTCCCTTCTTTCCCTGTCATTTTCCTCATTCATCAGCTGCTCAAAATAACTGGTAAATAAATAACTGGTAAACTCTGATGATACACCTTAAAATGTGTGGATTTAACTCTGGCAATAAAGATGTGGTTTCCCAGGAACACCGAGCATCAAATTGCAACATTTTATTGTTCATATTACTAGATGAAATTCAAATTAAACAAAGAATCTGCTGTATGTAAGATGTCAGTACATGGAATGTTGGAAGCTGGCACTGGCATGGTTCTAAAAATGTGTACCATTGTTCCTCTCTTTCCTCCACATGTTATCGTGTTGATTTATAGTTAAATTTAGTCTGTTATTTTGACAAATGCTTTTATCAAAAATGATCTAACATTGGACTTGGTGGTGGCATTACAATGCAAAAGTTGGAGGATAACCAAAAGTATTACTTACTGTGTTATTCATAATGATCATCATCGTGTTTGTCAAATTTTCATGGCAATCTTGCTTTTATTGAGGCATTTTACCCACAGAAAACACAAGAAATACAAGCTTCCTAAAGAGAAAATCAATGCTTTATTAAGTTAAATATGATTTAACCTGGAGTGAATCTTTCAAAACTCCAGTGAACAAAGAAAATTAATAGATTTGTAGGTAACACTTTAATTACAGCTCTGTAGTAAGAGGGTAGTTTTTATTATGTTAAATAATAAGGTAATATTATGGTATTGTGATATTACCATAATTACTATAGTAATATCTGTGTAATAGACTGTTAGAATGAATGGCTAAAGAGAGACATTTAGAATAAAATATTATGTAATGTAATGCTAAAGTTTAACCATCAGAAACTGTAAAAATCTGTTCACCGGAACTGCGTATCTGCTTTGATGAAATTTCATTTGACAGTAATCTGGTGAAACAAGAAAACCTTGTTGAAAACTTGAGCAGAAATGTTGTACTCAAAATGATGCTCCCATACAACTAAACTGCAGACGTGAACGTTTTTGTGGCGAATGCAATGAGTAACCAGCCACCAATTTTTTAAATGAACAAAACGGTACTTTCATTGATGAAAAGGACGTTGCCAGGAGGTGGTTGGGGAGGGTGGAAGGTGTATGAAGGACACGGCTGTCAGGTCAAAGACCGGAGTTCAGTTCTTTAGCCCTGTGCCTGATTGTGGACGTGTTAAAAACACATTATGGCTCTAAATATATATGTTAAATATAAAGATTTAGTCATGTCAACTGGACTTCTCTCTTCTGCAGCTTCTTGAGTTACATCTTGGTCCTTTTCAGGCCAGGGTGCAACAAAGGCTCTGGGCATAACTGGCTTCCATAGCCACATTTATGGCTAGGGCCCAAATGATACTTAACCCAACTCTCCATTTTGCATGTTCATGTGAAGTGGTAGGGTGGTCCCGATTCACAAGTGGCAGGATGAAAAGCAGCGAAGTGGTAGGGCTACGAAGCTCTTCACACCATAACGTTTGCATATGTATATTAGAAAACACACCAGGGAAGTGTTATAAAAATATCCTTGAGTTATAGATTCAATTTTTTGAATTTCTTGAATTTCAATTTTAGGGGAGCTCCTATAATACATACTGGTCTTGAAGGGTTGTTGTATCCCAAATGGAGAAATTGGAACCATTACCCTCTCTAACTCTGCTTTGAAGGAAAACGTGAAAATGAAGTAACACTGAAAAAACTGTGGAATATAAAATATGACCATGTCTTGTAAGAGGTCTGTTCTCAAGTAGGAGAGCCCAGCCATGAAGATGTCACCCCGTCAGTATGAACAAACACTTTGGCGCCACACTTTATCAGCCACGACGCTCTTATGTACTTGAGCAAGAAAGGCCTACTTAGCTTGCATGTATAATTGATTGGGTCACTGGGTTAGATGAAATACGGATGTGCTGTTGTGCACAATGAGAGGCGGAGAAAAAAAAAAAAAAAAACGTTTCCCTTTGGCCAGGCTCTAATGTGAGAGGAAATGGACTGCCACTTATCGCAGATGCACTGTTATGGATGTCTTGTTTCTTATGTGAGGCCGACCTGGCTGTTGCCAAAACGAATTCATGATGATCAAAAGGTTAAGAGAGGGGATTTATAAATAGGACAGCATATCAAGTCATATGCAGAAGATTTGAGCACTTATTTGATTAAGAAGCATGCCCACCGGCTTGGGCATTCACCCTGTTTCTGCAATGAATTTCAATTTGATTACATGTTTTTCCTCATTCTGAACCGGTCTGTCCTCGATCACTTGACTTTAAAATGTCAAATAAAGGCAAAAAAAGCGTCTTTGAAGTTCTGCACATTGGGTTTGAATGGAGCTTTCTTTCGTGGTGGGTTAGGATGTTATTTTCCTGAAACATTTTGACAACATTAATAAATTACAGGAATTTACTGTTTTGAGATGTATGTGGATGTACCAAAATAAAAGCTGTTTTAGTTCATTTGCACAAATGGTTCCATCACTTACATCCATAATTGCTACACTGCGTAGATTGGTAATGACTTGGAGTATCTTCAGTAATGGTGGTTTAATGGTGTTTTTTCTTATCACTAATGTAAGTCTTTGGTGGTCAGAACTTTGGTTCCACCCAAGGCGCTTATCTCTTGTTTATATGAGAGTGTTTTTTTAACTCAAAGCTTCTCTACAATTTCTACTTTGTTCCTCATTTTTTTATTCCGAAGTTTATTGAATTAGCTTTATTGCTATTACTTGTAATCTGTCATCATCAGTGCCCACCAGCCCAGTGCAATTTGTCTACATATTTCTGCAAAATCAATTGTGGAGACTAGACAATTGCTTAAGTAAAACTCTCAGTTGCATCAAAAAACATTTTAAGATGTCGGTTTGTCACTTGCTCACTTTACATTGTAAAGGCCCTTATTCGATGAGTATAAATGCAGCCTGTTGGTTCATCCCATCGACACTCATGAGCACTGAAGACCAAATCCCTTCAATCGAGTTGGAGTCAGCAGGATAGAGAGAAACCACAGCATGACCATTGCGCAAATGTACAATCTCATCCTTGAGTTTTGACGAAAGCTCAGAAAGACCCACTTTGTGCAACTCGTGAAGACACAAGAAGGACACAACCAAATCCGACAGCAATGTTCACCTTACCTCACCTGGCAGTGTTGGCTGATGGCGAAATGTCCGTTCAGATTAGGGCAAATCCTCCTCCAACTCTGACTGACTCTGACTTGTGAGTATTTTAAGAATGTGCAGGGAACCACAGGAGTATTTTGCAGCCCCCACTGCACTGAAACTGAAAGAAGGTTGGAGTTGAACAACGTGAAGAATCCGAACCCCTGACCATTCACCTGTCCATTACAGGTAACCACCATCAATCACTGGGCTTTCAGGTAGACGGGGAATGTTCGTGAACCAGCTTGATACAGAAACCACCTTTAAGCAAATAACCAATATTTGGACCACAAGACGATGGACTGCATGTCACATGTGCAATGAGAGCCTTCATGCATCTGGAAATATGCAGCATCCGCTTTGAACCTAAAAGTTGAGTTTACTAAAACGACCAGGCGACATATTTCTCTGTCTCATCCCCTTTTGATGTTTAAACTGCTTTCAGATGAATTACAGCCACTTCCTGGATTGGAGTGATCTCCATTTAGCTTTCGTTGCAATTGCTGATGTAATATATGCCCAATCATCTGATCTGTCTGGCATGCGGTTCTACCTGAATTCTAAATTCCAAACCAACCTGTTTTTGGTCAAATACTCAGAGTTTCAATCATGAACAGGAATGGAACAAGTTTTCTGTCATTTGAAAGGTCCCGTCAGAAAACAACTCTCAGGACAAACATGTAAAAAGCCCGACTGCTCGTCGATCCAGACGAGCAGCGGACAGCAGGCGTCTCCTGTGTGCTGAGGCGTGGCAAAGACAATTGTCATTGCAACCCTCCTGATGTGGAGTAATCACCACAGGAGAGAACTGACAGAAAACAGGGAGGATGCTGTTTATTAAACTCATGTGGGGGGTTTGTGTGAACCGTCACAGGCAGACTGGCCGATGCAGGTTGGAAGTGTTCACTGACAGCTTGGAGTTGCGTGCGACGGCAGCTGAATGACAGAAACAGGGATGAGCGTTAGTGGAAGTTCTCTCAAAAGATTTTAAAATGCAAGACACGTTACATAGAGAGTAAAATGTCCCTTCAAACATGATGAGAGATTTTTTATTCAACATTTGGGGCCAATCCCAGGATTCCCGGCTCCTCCTGTCACATGTGTCGTTGAGAAAGACACCGAAGCCCATCTTAGCTGCTCCTGGTGGGTGCAGGCCAGCTGTGTGACAGCTCCGTCATCGGTGTGTGTGAGGATCTGAGTGCTAAAGCGTGAATCAGAAACAGCGTCGAGCACTTTGGGCACCAATGAGGTAGAAAACCACTATATGAGTCCATGTACCATTTATGTGAATATGTCTTTAGATTATAAGTGTTTCAAACACTTACCGTTATAATACACTCAAAACAAGGATGAACTAGTCTTAAGAAGTAACATAGCTCTTAATAATATTCACCTCAGTCTGACGCTTCGTGACACACACACACATTCCACTACACACACACACAGTGTGTTAAGACGGCGGTAGGTAGAGTGCACGCAAGAAAATTCATGGCAGTTTATCAAAGGCTTTGGATTGTGTTAACCGGGGATTAGTGCTCAACAGAACTAAAGATACTGGCATAAATCTGAAAATTCAGAGGTTCAGAATTGACCTTACAGATAGGAGCCAATATGTTGTTCAGATTTTTGAATCCCTCAAGGTTCTGTTTTGGCTCCGATCTGATTCTCTGTTTTTAAAAATGACATTGGAAGAAACCTGAACAGTATAAAAACTCATCTTTACGCAGATGTGCACTCATATATTCGATTGCCTCCTCTCAGCTCCAGTCATCTGTAACTGAACTAAAGTTGCTCCTTAATACAAACTAAAGGAAGTGTTACTATTAAAAGTATCATCGTACAAGTATTTAGGTGTCTGGCTGGATGATAAACTATCATTTATGGAATACGTGTCTTACCGGCTGAAGAAATTGAGGGTTCTGTTGGGATATAATTACAGAAATAGAAGTTGTTTTAAATGTTTGGCCCGGAAAAGACTGGTCCAGATAACCTTCTCAAGTACTTTGGATTATGGGGACATTATTTATATGCGTTCCACCTCCTCAGTCCTTCACTGCCTTGACACAGGGTATCACAAAATGTTCGGAACCCCTCACTCTGTTCTTTTTTCTCTAGTCCTCTGGCCCTTACTGACCCAGAGGAGACAATAACATCATTGGTTTATTTTTATTTATGAACCGTCCATGATAGACTTCCCTCATATTGATGCAGTTTATTGCCCCCAGTTCACAGTATAATTCTCGCTCTTCCACTTGGATGCTCCAGAATTCATATGGAACTTGGCAGAGCAGCTGGAACCATAATCAAAATTCTCTTCAACTTTTTCCTCTTGGATGAATTTAAGATTCTTTTAAAACAGATACACGCGGTGTTACTGTTGTTTCATTCATGATGCCCAGTTTTCATGTTGCTGTTTTTGGTGCACTTATTGAACCTCTTGGTCAGCTTTCTCACAAAATAAATCCAATGTCAAGGGACTTACTGGTAAAATAAATGTTAAATAAAAATAAAAAATAAGATAGCGGCCAGTGATAACTTGTACGGCAGTGATTCAGGCCAACACGTTTCTTTACAGAAATGATATTCAATTGGTATTCACTTATACTGCTAATCTTTGGGTGGCAAAATTCTGACAAAATATCTCCAAAAAGATATTTGAGTCAGCAGTGTTCCAGTATTCTAACAGTAAATAAAACCCGATCCAAATTCAATGGCAGTTTATTCATATTTTGCCTCGTGTCGCCATGTGTGTGTGGGTTTGATGTTCATTTAACAATATACGGCAGATTATAAAAATGAGTTTGACTACAGTTCGGTAAATGTTTCCAAGCATTGTTGGACTTGTTTCACTGAGCTCTCTGGGTTTTAGCTTTCCTGGCACTCAAGAGTACACAAGTCCTAAGAGTATTACTACATTTTTGTCCGTTTGTGCTGAAGAGAGCATCCAAACAAACAGATAGACAGATGTCTCAGAGGGAGTCTGGCTGCTTTCCGGGCCCATTCACAGTGTGAGAACGTACAAAACAAAACCCTGAGGCCGTCAATCAGCGGGGATTCAGAATTGGGGTATGTTTGCTTAAAGAATGTTCACCTACTTTACTTCATGCAGTGTATATGACTAAAATAACTGTATATCTATGTCTACACACAACAGCAGAACACTGACTGAAAAATGTTCTCAAATGATTTGCTTTAAATCAGCTTTGTACTGTCGGGTCTCTGTTCCACAACAGGGTTCGGCTGGTGGATGGCTAAAATGTCTGCTTGTCTGCTACAGATGCTCTGAGTAAATGGAAAAGTTCACTTAAAAATGTAGAAAAAAGGAAATCATTAGTGAGTAGTGTCACGGTGCACTTTGTGACCCCATTAACCTAATAATATCTGCCTTTGGTGACTTGATAGTAACCAGAAAGCACTTAACTACAAAGTGTAAATGCACTCGAGACACGTTCCGAATGAAGACTAGTCTGACCACCAAAACCCCTGCTGGTGGTGGCCGGGCCTGGATTGGAGCTTGTTAACAATAAAATGTAAAGTAGTCCCGGTGTTAGAGCAGCAGAGAGTTCAGGAGGTAAACAGCAACGTGTCTGTTTGGATGATCTTTAATAGAAAATTAGATGAGAGGCTGCACAAACTGCCATGTATAAAATACATATTGCAGTTGAGGAAGCGACACTTTTAAGATCTTGTTAGTTCAATAAATGTGAAAGTGTCATGTCAGACAAACGAAACTCAGCAAAAATTCAATTACCACACAAGGCAGGCATTATTGTGAAAGATGGAGGTAATTCAAAAGGTTTATGAATTACGTACTAATGGTTTACTGTAACGAATTGTTCATCTGTAGATTTACACAATGTAGCTCCTTATTATAAAAAATAAATCTACACTGCATTAAAAGATTTAAATTCAATTCAGTAATCACCTTAATAACCCCAAGAACAATTGTTTGTGTAGCAGTAGAGCAATAATCGTAACTCAAACAAAACACAACATAGAATATAGAAAATGTTAGAACACACACACACGTGTGACACAGGTGAAACCCACAAAATGTCTCCGTAAAGTGCAGGTCTGCCACATGCCACCAGAAATGCTTCAGAGCAGCTCGGCAACAATTCTACAAGACTAATAAGGGGATTCAGCATCATACTTCCCAAAAGGTGTTTTACTTGTAATTTTAATATTAGTGGATGGGTTAAGATCTGGTGACTGTCAAGGCGATAGGACATGGTTTTATATAGATGTAGACATCTTACTACACCTAAACATGCGCATTGCTTTCAACAAGCTATTACCTGATTATTGCTATAATAATTATCATTACTTCACTACTTAATTTCCATCAACACAGTGGCTCTCTCATAATATTTTGTATAATGAAGCTTGGCTGTTACTGTTACTGTCAGCAGGCCTCCTTTCACGTTTATCGGCTTCAGAATGAATGCAGAATTTTTGTAAGCTCTCAGAAAATACATCAAACTGAATCATCTTCATCCACATTATAAACATGTATTGTATTGTATATTTCCAGCAAAATGCAAATACAAAATGTAAAGCAAAACAAAACAATTATAAAATAAAAATTAACCATAATTTTATTGATAATATAAATATATAATAGCCAGTATGTCTTAGATACAATATCTAATTACGAAACATACTGAGTAATACACCATTTATACATATAAAGCACTCTCATATACACTAAAAGTCAAAAGTTTGGACTTTTTCATTAATTGTTAGCCTTGATTTTTATGACTATTTACATTGTAGATTCTCACTGAAGGCATCAAAACTATGAACGATCGCATATGGAATTATGTAGTGAAGCCCGATGAGCTTCACGAAGGTCGTCACCTGACATGGTTTTGGCTTCACAGGTTTGACTTGTCAGGGTTCGTTTGTGGAATTTCTTGCCTTATTGGGGTTTGGAAAATAAAGGAAAAACCTTACAGAGAGAAGGTCTGTCCCAACTTTTGATTGATAGCGTAAATATACCCACATATCCGAATCAGAAAAATAAAAAGAAACCTCTAATAAACACTGTGTGATTGTCAACTCCCTGTACCTCTTGAAAATCTCCTTTTATACATACATTTAAACTGATTCATATTTGGGCTGTACTTCCATTTCTAAATTGTTCCATAGTTTCACTTCACATATCGAAACACAAAAGTATCTTCTAGTCGTGGCTTTTGATTTTGAATCTAGGTTTTCCCCTCAAATTATAACCCCCCTCTCGTTTGCTGAATAATTTCTGAATGTTATAGTGCAGCTTTAAACTGCACTGGAGTTTTACACCTACAATATAATAATTGCAAATAAGTCTCTTAATAGATCTTTTCCGCTTTTATGTCACTTTTTATTTGAAGTGTCTCACCCTAATTTCATGTTATTAGACCCTCTTCTATCAATCTACACCCTCTTTCAAGTGTTTCAGTTAGTCTCCCCTGATGGAAATGAATTTCCTCATTAATTCCCAAATCATTCATTTGATTTACAGTTCTGTGAGAGGAAGTTTTTCATAAAAATTACCAGTAATGAAAAATGCAATAAAATGCTTTGCATGGCTTGGATGTCTTACTGCAACGTAGAGATATTTTCAACATCACAGAAAGTGACCACTGAAAATTGACTGTCCTGTTCTGGATCTGAAAGATCTTGTCTCTACTGGGCTCAGTCTCACAAACTGCACTCATTCGACCTCCCAAGTGAAAATAAGTGGCTGAGGTGAGAGTCGCTCTATCATGTTGTTTGTCCCACACGTTATTTGTGTGTGTGTGTGTGTGTGTGTGTGTGTGTGTGTGTGTGTCTTGTTTGTCACCAAGTGTAGAAATAAAAGGAATGTGACAGACGCTTCCTGGTCGTGCTGACCCCATTCACCAGCCATAAGTTTAAGCCGTTCCAATATACGACCAGCCCTGCAACCTTAAAAAGGATTTAGCAGCATTTCTTAGAAACAAGCATCAATCTACAAACAACAAGCTTCACTGATAACAACATCTCATCTGGATGAGGAAAGTGCACTTGGAAGTTTGACAAAAGAGGAATCAGCCACTGGCGACAAAAGCAGATTTTTTCTAATAATTCTGTCCATTTGTGGTTTTGCTAATTATTCACATCAAGCCATGGGATACACACTATGTGCACCGCTGACGAGCATCACCATCGATTCCGAATCCTGCCTCAGTATGTCAGTGTGGATGTTCTCCTTTCTGCATCTGCTGCCCAAACCAGTTAGAAGTATCGGGGGTGTTACGGGAAGCTCGATGCTCAGAAGTTCACATCACAGTCTGGCTGCGAAGGTTGTCTGCTTTCCACAAAGCCTCAATTCAATCGCTTTGGAGAAAAACCAGCAGAATGGCTGATGCACAAGCTGCCGTCAGCCACCTTCAATCAAGGCAAACGTCCCCTTCCTGTTGTGTTTGTCACCAAAGATATAAAAGAACATATCAAATGTTGTGCAAAGTTTACAGAAAATCTTGACGGCTCTGCTTTCAGCTGCAAAGTAATGCAATGTCTCACGATGACGTCTTTGTCCTTGGCCAGAGGGAGGTTGACCTTCAGGTCTTTAATGAGATACTGCTCCATAATCCTAATCTAAATTTCACTAACATCCACCTTTTATTGCTCATACGCTGAAAAGTTTTTCAACAGTTACAAATGAATCCAACAGTGACCCCAAAAGAAAGACAAAGACGCTACAAAGCATCACGGGAAACTACTCCAACCACTCCTGCACCATGATGGACCTCGACGGCCTTATAACAGTTTGAAAGTTGGTGTGTGAGAAATTTATGAGCGGAGCAGAAAAATGTTTGGAGCACACTAAACCTTTTTATTACCACTGCATATGAGTCACAGAAGTGAGCGCTTTAGTGAATTATCTATCCATCATCAAAACTGCTCATCCTGTAATGGGTCTTGGGGCTTCTGAAGCAAATCCCAGCGTTGGTTTGCTAGTTTAACACAGTCAGGACAAAACATATGCAGTGCACCAACTAATAACTCACACAGTGACATGTTACCGGAATCACATTACAGTCACTGATCAACTAACTTACTTCACTGGCAGCGATGAGGCTGAGTCTGCACAGTGTCGCGCTTTCCTCCGCCACACTTGAGCAGCAGACCCCCAGTGGTGAGAATGACGTCTTTGCCTCGGATGAGGAGGCCACAGCTTCCTTTTGATCTGACATTGAACTGAGGGAATATTTAAAGTCCTGGTTAGAGAGAGAGAGACACTTCAGACCGTTTCCTCTCAATACGGATATCCATTAACACGGCCAATGCGGAGGAGAGGCTCTGGGCAGACATGTGCTGACTTGAGGAGGTTGTCAGAAGTTAAATGTTTTCCTCTTCATTCTGTCATGATATAATGGTGATAGGAAGGTTTTTGATTTTATTCATGTTGTACTAGGTGGTGTTATCTGGGTTTTTTTAAGTCAGCCTATAATTTTTTTAAGAAATATATAGCTTTGGGATTTATCTGAATACATGATAGACTTTTTAGCGTCTTTAAAAAACACACTAAACTCAGAAAGTGCATTTCCCATGCGTGACTCTGTGATATCTCTTAACAGCATTAAGTACCAGGATCTTGACATTTGATAATCTTTTTATCCTACCACATCTTCAGTCCATTGCTGATATGAAGTTTTCTTAAATTTCAGACTTCATTCTCACAGAAAGCATCCCCTCTCTCAGGGAGGAGAGCGATTGTCCAGCACACCTTGGATGGATGATGCATTAGTGCACAGAGGTTGCAGATGGAGTTTGGAGACTGTGGGGGTTGAAGAGCAGTGCATTGGATTCATCCATTAGCTTAATGTGCTCTTTTCCACTCAACAGCCAATCCCCTCTCTACCCATATAACTACATTGTCATATTCTCGAATCTTTTCACATCCCTGTTGTGTTTGGGGAGATAAAAAAGAAAAACATCACACTTTAGTGCAGAGTTACCTCGACATATTCTCTATATTATTCACTTTCTCGTGCCCTGAGGTGCTAACAAAATGACTGGCATGACAGACTAAAGCGATGAAGCTGGCGTTTTTTGCACATAGTGGACTTAATAATAATGCTTATTTTATCATGTCTTACTTTAGTTATTTATTATCCTTTATAAGTATGAATGTAACAGACAAAATCCCAACATATGTAAACAGTAAGTACTCAGCAAGTCCCAGAAATCAACAGGAATGTAAATGTAGGTGCTTACACACCAAAGGGACTATGGAAGGGCAAGTGGAAAATATGTTAAATGAGTCAAGACCTGTTTTGTTTCTCATATTATTCAAGTATTTCATGCAAGCATTGCACAAACTAATACCAAAGTAATAAAAGTGACACACAAAAAAACATGGAACAAAAATATTGTGCCTGATTCTGGTCGTGCATTTCTTTAAAAGGCGGGGGGAGTGTCTTTACTGTCTGTCGGCATCCAGCAGATGTGCCACTGTGCTTGCCTGCATCTGCCGTAGCCACGGCAGCATATGTCTGCCAGCTGTCGGTGCAGCCGAAAAGGTCCAGAGCTCACTTGAAAAAATGCATCAAGCACCGAATGACGTAAGTGAGGATATCCTTCAGCTTTATTAAGTGTTACTAACATGAGAAGCGTGACTGTAAATGCATACGTGTACATGACAGACGACGTGGAAGAAGAAATACTGAATGAAAACAGTCAAGAAGAAAAAAGCTTTGCTACATAGACTAATTACATCACTGTTTAAATAGTTTTTATTAGAAATTGAAACTTTATTGTAATCACACAAATATCTACAGCTTACATTCAAGTCAGCTAGTATTTATGACCTCATAACCAGGTTTTATCCAAATTTCCATTCCCATCAAAACAGAGCCACAGAAAGAGAAACAGAGAAAATTTTCTAGATGACCAAAGAAAAGACTCTAAATATTAGAGAATGTCTTTTGATACCTACGTTTTTGTCCGTGTGATTTTTCCTGGCTAAAACATCAAACACCACCTGTTTTAATATCTTTATTGAGCATGATATCAGAGTGCTCCCTTTACCCACTGCTCCATCTGTTTAATTAAATCAATGAAATTCTGTTGCTTTGGTCTGGAAAGGGGCTCCGTTAAACTGAAGTTTAACAGACCACAGAGATGTTAGTGCCTTAAGTGCTCCAGGCAGTGGAGAAGCATCTGGACTGTGTTTGTGTGTGTGTGTGTGTGTGTGTGTGTGTGTGTGTGAGTCAGCACTGTAGGAAGCCTAGAATCTCACTCACGACCCACTCGGAAAAAAAAAACCCTGATTCCCCCAGAGAAGAAGCAGGAACAGCTGAGACTAATTCTTCAGGCTACCTGGCAGCTGGGGAGAAAAGTGACACGTCAAATAACCCACGAGTTTTGCAGTGTAATTGCTTTGATTTGCATTTCATTTCCGTGTGTGTGCGGAGTGTGGGACTGTTTGTTTCGCAGGTGTTGCAGTTGGTTTCAAAACCGAGACGACTTTGCTTTCGTGGCACGTCTCTGCACTTTGTCAAGCTCAGGAGTTTCCTGCCTGCGAGCGTGACAGGCAGACAGTGAAATCAAGCATATACAGCAGCAGTGTGCGGACAGAAGAAAAGCAGCACTGGTACAATTAGTCATCCATACAACCGTTAACAGAATGTGAACATCATAATTGTGTCTTTTTGTAATTTTAATCTATCAATGCGAAAGGCACATGAAACAAAAACACGGCAGAAAAGACTATTTCAAACTGAAACCATTATAGCACAAAAACTATAAAGCCATAAACTGTTTTCTGGTTTCTCATGTTCAGTCCAAATGTCTCTCCTAGCATGACTAAAGATCAGCGGCTTTCCGTTTGTCCCTTCAGGGGTCGCCACAGCGGAACGTGCTCCGCATGTCGATTTGGTTTTTTATGCCAGATGCCGTTTCATACAGGAGCCCTCATCATGTCTGTCATTGGTGGATGGGCGGGGCAGCGCCTGGTGGGGTGGGATTCGATCCTGCGGCGCTCCCACCCTGACGCTCCACCCGTTGAGCCAACAGGCCCCAGTCTTCTAGCGTGACTGAAGTATGCAGTTATAGTACGGTGTATGTTTTTTGGATTCAAACATAACACATTGGAAGCATATTCCCATGATATGACATTTTTTTCTATCTAAATGTTCAACTTTCGAGATTACAAATAAGATTTTCGTACTGATGTTTTGAGTCAGTGGAAATTGTCAAGCCATCATCTAACAACCTAATTCTCATGTTACACAGTGACTTCTTCCGTCACTGAGCTCATGGAGAACATAGCTCCGTCTCAGGCAGGGACATTTCAACAGCGGGCAGTTCATCAGGCGGTGACGGACGTTCAGTCTGATCAGTGCACTGAGGGGTCTGAAAACAAACACACACCGAACCCGGGGAAGAAAAGGTTACGATCAATCAATGAGCCTTCATCAGTCTGACTTATAGTCCGTAATCTAATAGGATTCCTTTTAAGCAACCGTGGATGTCATTACACGTGTCTTGCTGCCAGTGATCCCACTGTCTGACTCATCTCGTGCTGCACCGAGACTCTGAGCTAATTCATGGAACCAGCATGTTACTGGAAGAAGCAAAGTTGTTACCCAGAGGCAGATCCAAGTATAATCACGAAAAACGTACTGTAATATAGTCTTATGACAGGAAGTTGGCTTCTTGTTTTAAATAGGAAAAAGTGGCATTTTGAAAAGAACAGAGAACTTGTGATGGGAAACATATTATGTGATATTATATGAAATCTCATAGCATTTCTACATTTTATCCTGTAGATTTATCCGTGGTGACAATTATGGTTCCATCTGTCTTCCGGATGATTCGTAGTTCCATGTTTCATCTGTGTCGTCATGAAGTCAAACAATTTACAGTAGTTTATAACTATAACATAATCCCATCAATCTCACCTGTATGTTGTACTAAGAGCCAATTAGCAAATGTTGTCATGGATATTGACTTCAAACATGATGACAAAAAGCAGTAATTTTATTTTTTAAAAAAAAATCAACGCACTCCAAATTATAAATATACAATAATTCTTGTATTGTACATTTCACATGACACAATTTGCTTGTGTGACTTTTTCACAGCCAGTCCATTGACTTGTCATAGTAAAAAAAAAAAAAAGAAAAATTTCAGCTGTTACTAATAAGATTACCTTTCTTTTAAAGTGTCCCAGTTAGCCATGACAGTGTGACGATGAATCGGAAATGAGTCATTATTAATATGATTATTTCCAACTAAATTTATTTCAGCATCTGTCATTCACTCCCAGCCCTGAACTACATTTCCACCTGTCAGCATAACCAGCTGCACACTGGCTCCCAATTTCCTTATCAACTCCTTAATGGGCTGTATCCTGCCGAAGCTCCCTGCAGTATTTTCTGTTATGCCAGAGCGGCTGTATCCAGCCTTGGAATCCTGTTATCCTGCCTCTGTTGCCTTTTGACCCTGTCTGATCATTTACTGTTTTTGTTTTTTTATTGATTGATTTATTTTTTGACTTGCATGTATGTTAGTGTGAATTGTGCCTGTGAGTCCATGTGTTGCTGAGTTGTAGTAATGTGTTCCTCTAAAAACTGCATGATCATCTGACTAAAAGCCACTCAGATTTAAACTATTAGTGTTACTAAATTATTCATTTTTTAATGTTCTATTTTTGGGTTAGGGTTAGTGGTTAGTGCTGCCACCTCCCAGCTAGAAGGCCCCTGGTTTGAATCCCGGGCCGGCTGTTGGGCCAGCTGTTTCCTTTCTGTGTGGCGTTTGCGTGGATTTACTTCCACAGTCCAAAGACGTGTGTGTTCGGTTAGTCGCCTGTAGGTGTGAATGGTTGTCTGTCTGTGTTGGTCAGAAGATGGACTGATGGCCTGTCCAGGATGTACCCTTCATCTTCCTCAGTCACATCTATTGTAGGGACCTGGACTCTGAACAAGATAAGTGATAATGGATGGATGGATGTCATATTTGCGTCCACACTTGTGATTTTTACATAAATGTTGTTTATTTTTCTGGGGAAAGATTTTATTTTGTTGTAGGAAAAGAGAGAATTTATTTTTTAAACCACAACCAGCATTTTTGGTTTCATGTTATTTCAGCTAGAACCCACCACATTTACACATTTCTGGACGTCCTAAAGGTAGCAAGCAAGCAACTCAATATTTCAGTCTGAGGTTTTGGTAGTCAAGGATATTCTTAGAGTGTGCTAAATAATCCAAGTTTGTGTAATTCGTTTTCAGGTGGAGGCACTGTGATGTCCCTAAAGTACAATCATTTAACAAAGGCATGGTGAACACATTCTTAATAACCAAATTAAAATTTTAAATTAGACATAACATCATAAACTTTCTGAGTAGCTTTCATTGGAGTGTTTACCCTGATGCAGTGACTGAGTCAGAGCATCCTGCAGGTGCGTTTCACAGGAAGACCATGTTATGTTTGCTTAACCTGACTTCAAACCTCAGCAAACCTTTCAACTTCCATCCCCTGGAGGATTGATAGAAAATCACGATGCCACTGCAATGCCAGCGTCCGATCTATTTGTTTTCTCTTCCAATTCGGAGCCTCAACAGTGAAGTAAAATCATCTTGCTGGTTCATTTAGCAGCTGTTCGGAGCCTCTTTGTAAGATATTCTCAGCTCTGTGACCTTTAAAAACTGGGCCTCAGACTTGAGACAAGCTGAGATCTCCCACAAGCACGGAAACCTTTACCAGCTTTTGAAAGAAGAGAAAAGAAATCCTCTTTCATATTTACAAAAAAGAAAGAAAATGTTGGATGACAGTGCCTGTCTTATCATAGCCAGTACTTGTTTCACACTTCTACCCGCCTACAGGCAATTTCTGCTCCAAGGACTGAAACACAACCACTCGCCCAGTCTTAAACCTTTTGTCTGTTGTGTGTCTGTTCTTGCTATTCTTCCAGATTATGTCATCCTCTGGGAAAATCAGCTTATCGTGAACTGCAGAGCACAGCGAGTGGTCACTGTGAACATTAAAACACACTTTAAACCTATGGAAACAAATGCACGGAAATACCTAAAATGCTGAACTTGTGTCATATCACGTACCACTGAAGGCTGAATTTATTCCTAACAGTGGGAATCACGTCCCCTCAGTGGCTGAATGTCAAACTGAGATCCTCGTATTGTGTGTATTGGGGCAAAACAACAAGGGTGTCACATTCCTTCTGCCCACCTGTGTTTGCCATCTGCAATATAAAATTAACACCTCAACAGCATCTCGATTCTAGTCTTAGTCACTTTGCTTTGGCCTCGCTGGATCCCAGGACCCGAACTAGTGTTGTTTTTCTTCTATTTTTTACTCATCGGCCACTTGGGGCAGCATCCTTTACAGAAACAAGGTCCACAGACCAGCTCAGCGTCGTTTAAACAGGACAGAGGAGAAGAGAAGAACCGTCCTGTGGTCTGATGAGTCAAAACATGAAGTTAATTTTGGAAATCGTGGATGCAAGTCAGTGTTAAATTCAGCTTTTGGAGCAACACATGCTGCCACCCAAATGTGTTTTTTTTTTTGTAATATTCTGCTTATTTCAGCAACAGATGCTCGACAAGTTGTCTTTGTGCAGTTTACAGTTGCAATAGGTTTCAAATGATTTGACGCAATGTCACAACAACCTTTTCAGAAATAGGCTTGAATTAAATATGGTTTAATATCTCTGCAGAGAAAGCTATAATGTGCATAATTCACAGTTTTAACATTGTGGTCCTCTGTTTTTGTATCATTATGTACAGCATGTGCAGCATTTCCAGACTTGGACTGGATCAGGACTAACAATAAAATAAATTATACATAATTTAGTCTACTTTCTTCTCCTTTATACGTTGCAGGTGTTCCATATTTTTGTGCATTTAAAAAAGGAACTCAGCTAACTTTGAGCGTTCAAGCTACAAATTGTTTCCCCCATGGATGTGCACGTATACCATTTTCAGAAGCCCCCCCTCGTTGGCTTTGATGCAGCTCGCTGAAGCAGATCTTTTACAGAAAGGTGCCACAGGACCAAAGCCAGCTGAAGTGCTGCCGTGTGCGAACACATCGTGTCTTATAGCTCCCCTGTGCACGTCTTTCAATTGACCCAGCAGACCCAGCCCATTGATCAGGTGCTGGCATGCTGCTGTGCATCCCTTCAAGCATAAAAGTTTCACTTTAATCTTTTTTGAATAGCAAGAACCAGTTTTGTGTAAGTCGACGTTATTCGACTGGAACATGTCCAGTTTGTTTCCTAACGTCCCTTTTGTGCGTGTACAACTTTCGAATTCGTCTTTCGATGGGAAGTGCTGAAACGAACATCACAGCAACAGCAGAGATAGTACAGAGTGTCAACAGCACAACATTTTATATGTGTGTCATAATCCCATTAGGGGGTCAAATATTTATTTTTAAGTTTTCGTTTTAGGGTTCAGATTTACAGTTAGAACCGTATCAAACGGGAGGATGGTGGACAGGCATGTAGAGTAGTAAGGTTAAATCTGGGCCAACAACACAGACTAATCATCATATCCAAATCAAAACTGTAGGTCTTTCTCAGCCCGTGACCTGCTGCCCCTGCTGTGCTTTTCAAGTCTTGCAATCGACCCCTGTAGGAGCGTTCAGCCTTTAATTTTCCTATTGAGCATGATCTATATATCATTATGTATTATCTACATTTTATTTGAAACTACATGGACAAACCACAAAGGGACAGCGTTGATAGTGTGATAGAGATCAAATCTGTGTCACTGGGGGCACAGTCACTAATCTGACTCTAAATCCATGGCCAATAATCACACGTAGGAGCACAATAACCCCATGATGAATTGGAACAACACTATACGTGTCCTGATCGATCATCAGCCAGTGACCACAGCAGACCACGGTAACCTTGACGTGCTCCAGGGGAATCTCGGAGCACTGAAAATAAACTTTAATAAACATTCCTCTGAACTGCCAACTTTGTTCTTAATGCCGTGAGCTTGAGCCGCAAACAAACGAAGCATTTAAAAGCAGACGTCCGTCTTTAAAAGGTGATTCATCGCAGCAGAGTACAGTGCATTAAGCAGCTTCATCTAGAGCTGCAAACAGCATCGATTGAGGCGTTGTTTGTTTCTTTCATTTTAAATTCTGTCAAATCTACCAAAGAAAAGGACACGACATATTTAACAATCTCAGACCGATGAACTTGGGATGTTTATCAGTGTTCTACATGATTTACACTTATTCTCTTTTACACGAGACTCACTCCTTTAAAATTACTTTCATCTGCTGCTTATTGGTGTTTTTGATGTCTGTTGGGTAAAATCGTTATTAGTTTGATTTAAAAACTTTTGAGTCATGCATGTAGAGATATTGGAATAGATAACAAATGAAAAATTACTGATTGCATAAAGTGCCTGTGCGCTAACAGCGATTTGGACTGAGGACAGGGTTTGCAGTAAATGCATTAAAAGTACAAACACTGAACATATTTTATGCCACTTAAACCCTGAAGATGCCTGATCAGACTTTGGCTCTGAAAGTAGTGGGATGTATATAGTGTAACGATTTACCACAATTTTACTGTGATTTTAATATTATTGTATTGTTTATGTCTTTTATCACCCAATTTCATACACTACAGATTTTATTCTGACAGTACAGTTAATAATGCAGCATTTCTCTCCCCATTAAAACCAAATCAAGCAGCCTGGTTTAATGCCACATAAGCCACTAACTATAAACAAAGATTTTCATGACATCAAATTATATTTTTGTTACCATAATGTCTGTGTCTATTGAGCTGCATTAAGGCACCGCTAATGAGACTCACTGCTGCTGCTTCTCTTTAAAAGTGTGCAGCGGATGATAGCTGCACTATAAATCCATAAGTGCTCTCTTGTTGATCTTGTTGTTATTGTTCTTCTGACAAAGCAAAAAAAGAAATGAGCTGCCAGGTAAATTCTGGGATCTATAGTATGAAGTCCTATTCATTGTTTGCTAAATAAAGCTGGATTCAAAAGTACAGAAGAATAAAAGTTAATATAAGAATAAAAGTACAGATACCTGAACCGTTCCTTCCATTTTTTAAAATGATGGATTTAACTGTGCTCTATTTGATAGAGTGACTTTGAGAGTTCCATTATCTTTTTACCGAGCTGGTTTGCCTTTCTTCAGTTTTCAGTAAATCAGTGATTTACCCGTTTCTGGAGCTTCCACATACTGGTGTAATAATACTAATGCCCATTTAAACACATTCACTGCCCTCAGGTTCCATTCCACCAGTCACTGTGATGAGTTGTGGGTCTTTTACACACAGTTACTGAAGGGCATTTTCAGAGGCCGAGATTATGGACTTAATGTTTGCTCTCACAGTTACACTAACTGAGCCTTACTTAGTGGTAACGGCTAAATATTAAAGGACCTTTAATGTCCAGAAAGTCCTCATCAGACGAGCACCAAGGGATGATAGAAATCCAGTTTTTTAACTCTGATTCCCTGTGGAAAGTGCAAGTCTTTCTCGCTGAACTCCAGGCACCAATATCAGAAAGCAGCCAGATGATTTTCCAGCCCCATCATACAAATTTCTCTGACTATATATACAGTTGAAGCTGTGAGGGTTGTTGTCAAAGTACTGCTCATCTGATAATGATGAGCAGTTAGCGAAGTACTGATGGTTTGAACGAAATCTCAGCAGCTTCAAATAATTATGGTCTTTCACATCCAAAATAATAAAAGGACCACCAAAGGAACAGTGAGGTATTGGAATCTTACTGTACTGATAAGTGTGTTGGCATATTCACTTATATAATCACACCACAAAGGTATGAAAACACACTTCACTTCTAGTACTTTCCTGCTGCTCCTGATCACTTTTAATTGATCAATTGAAAAATTACTGTGTCTTTTTAGTTTGTCCCTGTGATAGGGACATTCTGCCCTGTCCATTGTCAATGATCAAGTCATATCATGTTGTTTTCATATATAATCCATGTTTCTTGTATGTAGACAAAAATGTGCCACGCAGATATTAATCCATCTGTTGTTTCTGTATGAAATTATTATTGTGTTTGTTAGGGAATAAGCCTTTCAACAACTCACACAGTTATGGGAACTGAGAATGTGGGAAGCTTTTCTAAATAATGAATGAACCACCTTGATTGATGGCCGGTAAAAATGTATGGCAGCATCCATCTCCTCCATCAAGTCACTGTATGAATAACAATAAATAATCCTAAAGTTAAAACATGGGCACAAGCTCATAAGTCACAACAAGGAATACACTGACGCCAATATCCACCTCCTGATAAAATAACTGCAGGGTTAAGACATGATGTAAAAAAGGATTTATTACATTTTTTCACAATATGTAAAATCATCTTAATCATTCAGTTATTTATATATTAAACGTTTTAAAACTGAAAAAAAATGTGCCCCGTCCGTCCACACACAACCATGCCGAACCATTACCTTGGCTGACATCATAACAGCAGCCGCTCTAAATGACCAGTCGCTCCTTTATAATAGCCTGAGGAATTCAGTACCATTGCACCATAGCTGCTTCAACCTGAGCTCAACGTCCCTTCGATATCGCACATTAGCTAAAGAGTTTTAGCTGTGGAAAAGTGACAGTTACATCAGACTCTGACTTGTCATTTCTTTCACAATAAAATGAGCTGACAGTTTTTCTGGAGGTCCTGTATTTGATGAGCTGGCCAAACTAAAGACACCAAACACACAACACAAAAAGGCATTAGTTAAAGCTAGGCACCAATTCCATGAAAAGAGGTTTAATGTATGAGGCCTAATTAAGACGGAGGTTTTACGGAGGATTAGAAAAAGTATCATCAGTGATTTTAAAACAAATTAGTTATAAATAGGCATTAGAGAATCAAAACTCTAAAAAAATAAAAGAGTGAAAATGAATGCAAAAGTTTGCAAAAATAATAACAACACACTAAAATTTTATGAATTGGCAGCCCCCTGACACACTGGTTGTTTCCCCTGGAAGTTACAAAACATACAAAAACTAAAGAATTGAGAAGTTCCTCCAGCTTAAACTTGTATGCCAAAAAGTTCTATAATGCACCTGGACCAGACCTGCTTGCAAAGTTGTGCTGCAGATGTTGTTGATCCTCTAGCTGGAAAGGACCATGTACATCTAACTAAATATCAAGGTCCCCCAGACAGAAATGTGTCTATTCCATAGATATTTTCAACATGAAACTATGTTGCACGTTTGTGCAATTAAAAAAAGGCCATGTTGATTTAAATCTTGAGCATTGTCAGCCAGAAGAGTTGTCACACGTGTGTAGCTGGTGTAAACAGTTTATATTCAGTGAAGCTTTTGAACTGCTGCACCGTTTGGCAAGAATGACTCGGAAAGCTTGGAAGGTTTCATCCGTGTGCAAGTTCGAAAACTGGCATTTTGGAGAAAACCGTTGAAATTGCTCTTCTCTCTCTGACCATGTGGTAGTTTGGAATTCAAAGGCCTTTAACTTAATCAGGCGTGTGTGTGTAAGGTTGCATACATGCTATAACCTTAAACACTGTATTGAAAAGCAATTTCAGATGCTTAGAAATCAGTCTGAGTTACAGTAAGAGGCAGCATCGCATGACACGGTCGTGGAGATCCATGGGACACACACCAATGGCAATGTTTTCTTATAAAAAACTTCACAGTGACCATTACGTCCATTCTCTCTGCGCCACAGTGAGCCCTGGTGGCCTTCTGTGGGGCAGCAGCAGTGCCGTCGCTACCTGGATGAATCAGGGATGAGTCTCTTGAACCAGTGGCCCACGGCTAAGTCCACTCTTAACACTAAAGTGACCCCAATTAGCAGAAACACACTGCTCACTAGAAACCCTGAAGCTTCAAACATTAACCTGGAAGAAGAAAAAAAACACACATGTTCAAATAACTTTCCCAGATCTTAGAAATCTGTATTTTTTCTATCATTTAATTTATTGTTTAAGAAATTTAAAAAAAGAGAGGAAAGTGGAGAAACCCTAGATGTAATTTTCTGTATCCATTTCCTCAAAATCCTTTAACGTCAGTGAGTTTGCGTGAGCTGGAGAATCCATTTAAGCACTTACTTGGGAGCGAAAACCTTCCACACCATTAGGTGTCTCCTGAGGATAGCAGCTGCACAGACTGAAGCAAAGACCTGCAGAGAGAGCAAAGATGCAGAGAGGTGTGTACACCTCAAAGTAGAACGAAGACAGGACATAACAACCCAACAACAACCGAAACATCACACATCACTGAGTTTCTGTTCTCAGATTCCTAACCTGAGCGGATTGTTTTTAAATCAGCGACCAAACATTTCTTGGTGTGTGTGGTCATACCTGTGCTCCGTGAATAAAGAGGTAGCGTGCTGAGAGTTGCAGGAGAGCAGAGGTGAACTGATGGGGGTTTTCTCTCAGTCTCATCTCCATCACAGCATCCTCTCCCTCTTCCCCGAAAGCTCTCTCTCCCCTGCTCCCACGTACCTCACACACCAGGGGCCAAAACAGCAGCAGAGGACAGCCCACTAAAGACAATGAGACAAGGACACAAATATTATTTAATGACATTTATTTTAATGTTTTTCTGTATGTTTCGCTAATTATTGTAAATTCCACAGATAACTAACATTGCTTTCTGTTAACTACCTGCGAACAGGATGTGTGCAGAAAAGGTGTTGAGGGCAACCAGTGAGGCGGGCAGTATGGTGCCTGTGTGACCATCAGGAAATCCCACGAATGCAGCGCCCCATTGGATAGAGGGAAAGGTGGGAAGGTGGCCTGTGGCGTGGAAGAACTGGGTGGCAGCCAGGGACCACAGCACTACTGGAGTCCAGGGAACATTATAACCACCTGAGGGGAACAATAAAAGCTATATTTAAAGGATGACTGGAAAAGTCAAAACAAAACAAAACGAAAAACGTTATTCTGAACATGTTACCAGAAGAAGTTCCATGCAGGCCACTGAGGTTAGTGGAGGAGGCGTGAATGTGCAACAGAGCTGCCATTTCCAGCAGCAGCAGGAGGAAAGACAGAGCCATCCCCTCTGGGTGCAGCAACAGCAGGCCAATTCCCAGCAGGCCACACAACAAAAGCAGGGGGGCAGAGTAGACCGTTCCCAGTCCGTAGGCTTCCACAGCGGGCCTGCCCTCCGTCTCGCTGTCCCCGCTCAGCTCTCCATCGTCCAGGGAGCGCCGTATGCGCTGGTAGATCTGGGGGATGAGGTGGTGCAGCTCAGCTTGAGGGCTGATGCTGGTGCTGGCTCTGTAGCGAGGCGGGGGTAGCGACAAACCTCTGGCTGACGCTCCGGCACGGGTCTTCAAAAACACAGTGACAGGGTCTAGCCAGATTAGGAACAGCCCCAGTCCCAGGAGGCAGAAGGCAGCCCTGGGGAGGCCAGCTGAGCCAAGCTGATGAGCTCGGCCAGATTCCTGAAGCTGTCCTCTGGAGTGGCACTAACAGCCCAGTGGAGCCCCAGGCACACAGACAGCAGTGGTAGGATCCAGCGAGCCGTGAACACCGTCCCACCGGAAGAGTTAAGGTTACCATAGTGGCGGAGCCAGGATCTCAGCAGATGTGTCCATACGCCCAGGGAGACAACCGAGAGGATGTAGTGGAGGTTCTTCAACTGGGTGTCCTGCAGGCGGGAAAGAGGAGAAAGGAAGGGGGACGGCTGACACGACCCCTGCTCTTCTCGACATCCGTGGAAAGAGAGCGAGAGGTAAAGACTGCCGACAAGGAGTCCTAAACAGCCCAGGAGAGTGCTGCCTTCTTTCCTTACAGTCGATGGAGATAGTGCTGCGGAAGGCAGCAACCCTGCGGGCTTCAGCGGGTCATGGCTCGGGGGTAAGAGCAGGCCATCCCAGTTGAGATGAACAGGAATATAAAGAGCCAGAGAGAACGCCAGGAAGGTCACTACCCGACCTTCGGCAATCACATAGCTATCTGAGAGCAGGGAGGCACAGCGGAGGAGCGCCACCAAGAGAGGGGGTGCAAGGAGGTGGCGGGAAGACAGCCAGCCGGCGCATTTTGGAGCCTTAGATCCATTCTTAGCTGTGGCAGTCACTCTGGAACGATGAGCCTTCCACAGGAAAAAGAGTTCAGAGGTGAAGGCAGCGGCAGCCAGGCACCAGGCTACCTCTACGTAGCCCCGAGTAAGTAACTGACAAACAGCCACACAAAGGCCACCTATTAACGCCACGACCAACGGGGCCTTCAGTCGGTGTCCACCCTCCCTGTTAAACACAAGTGACAGTTCAGACAGAACTAAACATATCAGGCAAGCAAACGCAAGGATGGCTAAACCTGCTGCCATCTTAAGCGGGTTGAATCGAGCCCACGTGGCTCGGCAGGTGTATCGCACGGCGGTGAGGTAAGCCTGCATGGAGGCAGCCAGCTCTGGCGAGGGCGATCGACCCTCCCTGACTGATGTGAGGTACTCAGAGGAGAGGCGTGAAAATTCATCCTTCAGCTGAGAGAGGCTCTCCGGCGGGATGTCTTTGGCCATGCTGGAATAAGTCTCCAGGAAACGGTTTACCTTTGGACAGAGATTGGTGACATGAGGGGAAATTCAATACACACAAACCAATAGTGAACATGCTCTAGGATATGAGAAGTCTGATGCTTTTTCTCTCTGGAGATGGTAAAAAAAAAAAAAAATAAATTGCTCCTTTTTGGGCAGCTTACCTGTTTTGCGTTGACCCACAGTGCCTCCAGCTGGCTGAGACCCCCAACTGCACCTTTATCTGCCCGGTCAGGTGGGAATAAAGGCAAGAGCACCTGCCCCACACTGCTGTATGGGATGGGAATCCCCAGCAACAGAGCGAGGGTGGGCACCAGGTCGGTCTGGGGCACTACATCCGGTTCACTCTACAAAAAGAAGAAAATTAAAGACAGATACGGTAAGTTTTTATTCTGTTTATCTGCTCCGATAATATAGATGCCAAATAATTAAGAACTGGTACAAAAAATTAATCTCAGATATCAGTTCCAGTAATCAGATAAATATCAGTTCTCATTTTTCCTTATAGTTATAGTCATTTCTGTGTACTCAATTTTGTAAAAAGTATGAAATAAAACTCCAGTTTCTTTGCATATATAAAAATCAGCAGTTCACTTGTCTGGAGTAAGAACTTCTATAGCTGAAAAGGCAGATACCATCTACTAGCATCAATTTAATGGATTAGGTGAAAAGACACAGTGGACCGTGAACAGAAAACTGCAAATCTGTAATTTTGAGTGATAAACATGATGCTAATGGTTCTTTTTATTTTTCTTCTGCTACCTGAAAAGCTTGATCTGAGGAGTGCTCTGTGAAAGACCTAAGAGAAAAGAGTATGTTTCTGCCAGTTTTTATGATGCATGAATGAAAGAGTATGTTTCTGCCAGTTTTTATGATGCATGAATGAATGAAACTGAAGTTTGTTGTGTAAACTTCTCTCCCTCTCTCACTCCAGTTGTTAACTGCTCACTGCAATGGACCATTTAAAAGCAAATTTAAATTGAAACAATACAAAATTACATTATTAATAATTTCTATCTTTTCTGTAACCACACAACAGTGCACCAATGTTTTCCTTAACACAGATTGTTGGTCAAAAGTTTGTCTTATTGGGAACTTTGGGACGTCATCTTTACGTGTTTTTTATATATAAACACCTGTGATGGGGGTCCAGGAAACAAAGGGGCAGGACTGTAGAGGAAGATGGCAGCATCGGTCTCCTTCTGACTTTCTCCACCATGATCCCCGGTGTCTGTCATCCCGTGATCTCCCATCACTACCAGCAGAGTGTCATTCTGCAGACGGTCAATCACAGACCTGGGGGGGAAGATGAAGTTGAAAATAAAAATAAGCTCCCCAAGACAGATTTTAAAAGAAGTCATGGATTCTCACCTTCAGACCAGTTGATTGTGTTATTTACAATAGTAATAGTATAATAACATATTAAACACTTGCTCATATATCTTTCAGAATTTATTCTTTTCTTTACATTCTTTCCAAATGACTGAGTCAGCATCTTAACAATATCACTGTTCCTCAAGTGACCTGAAGACCTGTAGTACTACTGGTGAATTACGCCGACATATTTTGATGTCTGCAGTGGGAAGATGCTGTAAAACGAGCTCACAGCAGCTGTACTGCTCTGTTCTCTGACCTGATGACTCCATCCATCTGCGTGAGCTTGTCAGCCATAGCCGGGTGGTCTGGACCAAACCTGTGACCGCAGTGATCCACTCCAAGAAAATGGGCAACCAGGACATCCCAGTCATCACCCACCACTATCAACACCAATAGAAAGGGACAGATGGAGAGATAAGAAGCACTGAAAACAAGAGAGGCACGATCACTGGTTTCTGTACTTAAAAGATGCTCGGAAAAACTCACTCCTATTCAAACTGGTGGATTATTGCAAGTGAGCGCCAATGTGGAAGACTGTGAGGCTTTATGATTATCAATAACATAAATGTGCAAATAACAGTATAGTAAATAAATACATACTGGTGGTGTAGAGGTGCTGGAGGATCCCATTGTCCACAGTGTGCAGATCCTTCACGTTAAAAGAAGGGAAGGGCAAAGAGCGGTGGAACTTCTTAGGAAAAAGACTCTCCCAAGTGTCATCGCCCATGAACACCACCCGTTTACCTGCAAAAGACAAAAAGAAAAAACAATAGTTTATTCTATCACAATGTCACCTTAGTTTTGCTAGTGGAAATGAAATAGTGTGATTGTGCTGAAGCATGATGCTATGTTTTCACTACAAATAACACAAAAGGAGAAATAACAATGGAGTTATTAAATTCATGAAAGACGATTTTCCGCGATTTTCAAGATTTTGTCTAATTCCAACACATTTTCTCTCTATAAATTATAAAATTCAATGTTTCTTTTCATATTTGTGTCTCTTATCCGTTGTTGGTTCTGCTATCTTGACAGAATGTCTTATGAAAGTGAATAAGGAGTAAATTCATCTTTTCTTACACACATCTGAAAGCCTGGACTGTTCTATGCCCAGGCAGCTCAACTAGAATCAAAAATAGTTGACATAACAATATCCTCTGACTTAGCTGCGGCTTATGTTTTGCCATTAAAAGCTGACATGTGTTTACCTGCCATGATGTCATTCACTGAGGTGTGGCTAGTGTGACAATTGTCTAACAGCAGAGCAGCAGCAGTGTAGACTCAAGCATTTTTAGTCACATCAGCTGTTAAAAAAGTTTTTTCAAACACTATTTTAACAGCCAGATTTCCCTCTCTAGTTACATGCAAGTTATGATATGTAATAAACACATGCATAGGCATAACCACTCACCTACTTGTCCAAGCTGGTGGATGAGGTTGTCCTCCAAGATGGCACTGGACGCAAAGTTATTACCGACATCCACAAACGTGGGCAGGGATCCGGTGGTGAAGCCCTTGATCCTCTGCATGGTGGTCGTCGGCGGGTCGGCGCGGAACGGGAACAGGCGGCTGTGAGACGGCCTGGATGAGACGGTCTCCTCCAGCACCGGCAGCTTGTTCTCGTAAGGTCTGGGCGCCGTGTTCCCGGGATCGAATCTGGCGAAGTCCATCTTCAGGGCGTCGATTATGAGCAGGACGGCCCTGCGGAAACGCGGCGGGACGCGGCAGAAGTCCAGCGGCTCCTCTCCGGGCTGCAGCACGTCTCCGCAGGTGCTGCTCCGGTTCACCTCCAGCCTCACCAGCAGGAAGCCGCTCACGAACAGGTAGATGCCCGCAAGGTAGAGCGCACACAGCCAGAGGAGAAAGGCCAGCACCGGGAGCCCCTTCATCCTAAACACACGGACACGGGAGTCAGAGGAACGCCGGAAATGTCCGAGACCCGAACGGTGCCAAGTTTCCAGCTGGAAGGACGTTTAACGTGGAGTGGACGCCGTTAGCCGCGGCTAGCTCGCCTGTCTCCTGTCACTGACCTTGTGGGACTTGTGTCTTCGTCCTCTCTCTGCCGGAGGACGGACGTGAACGCGTGTGTGTGTGTGTCCACAACACAGGGGCGCAGGTGTCTCAGGGAAACAGGGAACGCAACACCGCCCTCACCTTCATTGGGTCCCAGGTACAATGAGACCAGACCGGAGCCCGGCGGAAGTGAGAGACGGACGCTTTTTTTTGTAACACCAGTTTAAGTGCCGGGATTTACGCCCTGAACTCAGGCTTCCAGGCACAGCGTGTTCTGAGCCGTAAGACAAGGCAACGAAAACACCTTGAAGTACTAAGAATTTAACAAGGCAGAAATAAAATCATGAAGTGAAGTTCAGAAGTGACCAAAAGTTAGGCAAACGTTCTGCTGCCATCAGAAAAAGTGTGTCGTTGCAAAGACACAAAGCGTCTTATAACGATCTAATGTCAATGAAGGAAACTTGAAAACAGACGAGTTCCTGTTAAATCCACGATATGCTGCAATTTGAAACTCCATTTATGGCTTTTTTCGTGACATTTCGAGAAATTAAGTCCACCGAATCATCCATCGACAGTTCTGTTTGACTAGAGTTTCCAAAGAATTGAAAACGGTCACTGAGCTACTGTGATACTGAAGTCATGTTAAAAACCTGATTATTCTAAGGCAAGTTCTGAAACGATTTCAAGATTTGCTTTAATGAATAAATTAATTCTAAGTAAATACGTGATAAGACCATTCCGATAATGTTCATCCTGACTGTCCAACCCACCTGAGAAGTTTCAACTATAATAGGCATACTTTGGATTCATCAGTTAACTCATAATTATTAATCAAAATCCAAGTTTCTACATCATTCATCTGGCACTTTTTGCATCATGTAATATGCAGTGCACCATACTTTCCCCTTTACTTAAATCATGGATATATATAAACATTTATTAAACCCAGACTTCCTTAGTTATTTATTTTATGGTTGCTTTGTTTAAAACAATGTCTATGCAGAAAACCATTAAAAATAATAAATATATTGTCAGACAGAAACACATTATGAATTCGGCCAATTTTTTGAATTAACTAAACTTTGGTGGACTTTTTACTTTTCCTTAAGCATCCAGCCAGACATCACACGTAGCAGGCTCAAGTTGCTGGTCCCAACAATGCTCCACACAGTTGAATCATCTCTGATTTCTGTAAACACGCCAAATCAAAGCAGATGGCTCAGCAGAACTCAGTAACAGAACATGCAGAACCTGAAGTGTTCAGGGTTGGCTACTGAACACAGTTTACATAAACAGGAAAACAAACACATTTAAATGTTTCTCTCACATTTAGATGTAGAACACAGTGTTGAAATCTTTATATCCAATTCCATTAAGGTTTACACATTTCTGCCAATAATGAAAAAAAAAAAAAATCATATACTGCGCAACATCCAGGGCTTCTTTTTGCATCTACTTATCACATTGTTGTGAATAAATCCTCAAACCCTGCATCAGTTTCCACATATGGTCAGTGTGTATGAATATAACTAGCTGGAAGCTGGTCTTTATCTGTTTTATCTGACAATAACAAAGCATAACAGGAAAGGCTACAAGTCCTCTTCTACAAAGATGTGATTTTCCCAAGGACTCCACAAGGCAGGACACTGGAAGAGTTTATACCGGTGGCATTCTTCCTCTGGTTTTGTCACTGGATGGTATGTGAGGCCCCCGTAGCTCAAACATAAACCTCTTCCGGTTCTGTGTCATTTACTGCTGCAGAGTTCATTTACTCATTCCTCTGTTACTGAGATGATGTCAACTGGTCCACAAGGTCTTCGTTCTTCTCCTCCACAGCTTCTACTACTGCTGCTGGTTTAGGGCTTGTCTTGGCCAGCGTGCTGTAGATGGTCATGGCCTGAGGAGCGGGCAAACAAGAGGACAATCATTATTGCTGCAACTTAAACAGAAAAGGAAATTTGATACTTTCTCAAGCTGTTAATGGGTCAACCCACATGAATACAAGTACTGACACCTGGATACTAACCTGCGTGACCATTCCACTGATGTCACCAGTATTAGAGGGCAGGAGGATGGTGTTGGACTCCTTGGCAAGGTTGGAGAAAGCGGATACGTACTGCTCAGCCACACTTAGTGAGGCTGCTGCATTTCCGTTCTGCACAACCCAAAATAAAATAATCAGAATTACCACAATAAAATGTCTCCACTCTCTCCTAAATAACAGTGTGACCATTGTTATCCCATTAAAAAAAGAAAATCTGCTCAGTCACCTGCTCAGTTAGAGCGTCTGACAGCAGACGGATGGCCTTTGCTTTTGCCTCAGCTTTAGCTAAAACAGCTTGGGCCTCACCTGCAGGAACACGAGTCAGTGAGATTAACCAGAAGATATCAGCAATTCAGTATCATTTTAAATGGGGGCTGTCCCTTTGTCAGTCGAATCAGATCTGACTGTTCAGTGCAAACATTTGACTGATCGTTTACTCTTTGAACACGGAGAACCTGGTAATCAGAAAATCCACCCACAATAGTTTTAGTGATTTTGACCAAATTAACATCATCAAACACAACATCAATAAAGACAGCTGTGTGTGACAATTTGAATTGCCGTCATGTAGTGTCGGGTTCCTATATTGATTTGCCTAAGAAATGAGAAAGGAAATACACATACATCTACTCTCTAAACAATAAGCAGTTTAGAGAATAGATGGATGGCTTTATGATTCCCCTTATTTATAATTCTTTACGTGAAGGATTGTTCTCCCTGAGCATTTTTGTTGCAGCTATCTGATGTGATTTACTTAGCCGACTGACAGTGGACAGCCCTATTGTATAGTAGTACAATCCTAACTTAAAGCTTAACTAATAGCAGCAGATATTGGAGAAAACAAGAACCAAGCCCTCCAAGCATTAAAACCAGAGCAATAAAACAAGTAAGTTCAGTCTCTAAATGCACCTACCAGCTGCTTTATTGATCTGCTCTGCTTTTTGTCCCTCTGAGGCCAGGATCTGAGCTTGTTTACGACCCTCTGCGACATTAATGGCTGCTTCTCTCGTCCCCTCAGACTCCAGTACTGTGGCTCTCTTTTTACGCTCAGCCTCCACCTACACAGAGTGAATTAAAGGTGTGTGTTAAAATCTTTTCTGGAATCAATACATCACTATAGCTAGCTCAGAGTTATACCAATAAAGAGTTGGAGTTATAGTGGCTGCAGATAAAAAAAGACCAATAAGATCTCCTGGGCCACATGTACAAAAAAAGTTTCTGCCAGGATTTACAAAAGCGCACTGTTTCTAAAAGCATGTAATAAATTTTAACCCCCTAGACTACACTCTCTCTGACATAACACAGGACTCCAAACAAAGTAAAGATTTAAGACTTTAATCTAAATCCGCCTATTAAATTCACCTGCATCTGCATGGATTCTTTGACACGTGGTGGAACGTGTATGTCTTTGATTTCGTAACGGAGGCAACGGATTCCCCACTCGTCTGAGGCTTGATTGATGGAGTGGACGATGTTGGAATTAAGGGACTCCCTTTCCTTGAAATAAAAAGAAAGGAATGCTTATCAAACATCTCAAGAGCACAATTAATAGAATGACACAGGAACACTTTGTTACCCTGAAAACTTTGTCCAGTGTGAGTTTGCCCAGTTCCGAACGCATGGTGGTCTGCGCGAGCTGTGTGACGGCATATTCTGGATCCTCGACACCATAACTAGCCTGGGAACAAACAAGAGAGATTAGGACCAAAACTGACAATGGCTAGGTTATAACAAGCGAAACTGTTACCTTACCTTAAAAGGGTCTAGGATCCTTAAGTACAGCACTCCATCAATTTGTAGTGTTACATTATCTATAAAAACAACAATATTCGATCACACATTTATTGCATTGTGTCACACTGCCTGAACAGTATTTTTGTCAGTGCAAGCGATGAATAATTGGCTTGATTTTACCATAAAAAAATAGGGCACAGGGTTGTTTACCTAGAGATACTGCAGACTGCTCTGGGACATCAATCACTATCTCTTTGAGACTTTGCACGTAGCGAATCCGGTCAAGTATGGGTATGAGGAAATTTAAACCCTGGAAGAAGTGAAGGGAGAATGTCAGTGTATGGACAGTAGAGTTAATGTCACACAACAATAAAAACTGAACGTAAAACTGGCAACTCTGTTTGTGTGTGTGTGTGTTTAGTGGAAGTCTTTGTGGTGCTCTTGTGATTGTGTCTTGAAATTTAGTAAAACAAATACATGATACCGGCTCTAAGATCCGGTGGAAGCGACCCATCCTCTCCACCACCCAGGCTTCCTGCTGAGGCACAAACAGGACCACAGTGTTCATTGGCAGATTGGACGCCCATCGCTGCTGCGCTGGTGTTACCCACAACCGCGGCACAGTGCGCTGACTTTGCTACAGAGACAAAAAGAAAAGTAAAACACCTGCCTAAAAATAATCTGTAATATATTTTAAAATCTAACATTAAAAGATGTTTTTCAAACCCAATGACTATTCCGATTAAGTATTTCATTATTATATTATATAATATATTATGATTATTTTTTAAGTTTATTAAAAAATCTTTATTAGACAACATGGAAATGAAACTTAAATCATGTGTGTAGGGTGCTAATGGAGGACAGGTTACTAAAGGTTTTTCAAATGTAAGCATGCAGCAAGATATTTGAAGAATAAGCACTGGAATGTTCTTTCTGTTGCTCTCGCCTTCCATCACAAGGCAAGGAACGTAAGGATTATCCTATGTGCACTGATGTTTCAACTTTTTTGCAAGTGAGAATTCCAACCAAACCAGGATATTAACATGTCAAAGCATGGGCAAAATCAACATCAATATGCAGGGTCTTAGCTGGACATCTGTGGATGTTAGTGACTTTCTCTCATGCATTGTAAAAAAAAAAGGCAGGGAACTGTTAAAAAATACATTTCTTGAAGCACTGAGGGGTCATAAGCAGCAAAGATGCAACTATTGCATTTATTATAGTATCTATAGATGCAGCTATTGATTTTTTATTCAGACCTATCGCTGTCACTCTGTTTCAATGAACAGACTACAAAAAGCACTACTGACACCAGAACGTAATCAGATTTCCTACTTGTGCAGAGCAGGAAAGCGTCTACATGTGGTCTCTTGACCTAATGTGAACGACCTGTGGTTCTGTGCAGACCAATAGACCTGATAGCCTGAATTTGCATATGTGAACTGTAGAAACACCTTCACATTTATCAAATTAGCAGCACCACACCTCCCTGCCTCCTTTATTTACATCCATTTGATCGGGAAAGCTCTTCTATAGGAAGGTTGAACAAAACATTCTTCTGATGCAGCGTCACTGAGGCTAAACCTGCTGAAGCTGTTCTCCACAGGCCAAACACTCCTCCACTCCCATCTACCTTACTAATGTGAATCTAACACGGCTCAGGTAATTTCATGAAAATCAGAATTTAAGAATTCAATTTAGAAAATTAAACAGAACCAAGTGAACGGTTTGACTTACAAGTTATCGTTTCAACTCCAAAATAAATGCAACTAAAAATTAGGTGGGAAACACGGGTGAACTAAATATTACTAGTCTGACAGCATCGTCATGTACTCAACAAATGTCAGGAGGTCAGAATATGACACTTTGATAATAACATAAATGATACAAGGCGACGTTTTTTCCGCGGAAACACGCTGACTAATTCCCACTGTACCTGCGGATTCTCAGCTGATTAGAAGGCGGAGATGATTTAATAACGCACATATTTACCTGCAGAAGTGCACCGCCGGCCCGACACAGCGTTCGTAACATCGTTTGAATATGAAACACTGACTGTTTATAGAATAATCAGTTTCCTAAACGTGACTCTGCTGCTTCTTCTTCTTCTTCTGTGGGTTTATTGGCGGTTGGCAGACCGGCTTAAAGGTGAATATTCCCAAACTCTGCGCCCATGTGTGTGACCCTGCCAGATCAGGAAGTGAAAATTACATCAGGGGTGCAACGCTGAATATCTCCGCCAGCTCGAGCAACAAGAAATGACTCCTCAGGTTCCGCTCGTACAATCGTATTACTACTACTGCCACTGCTACTACGTAAAACACCATAATAAGACTCGTAGTATGGATTAGAAATAACGTATATTTTTTAATAAAGTTCAAATACAATTACAAGTCTAAAGCAGTAATCTGGGACACTATACTAATATTATAGGAAACAATTTTTTTCCTTTATATTATTACTTTTATATTTAACCACTTCACCAGTTTAAAAGCAGATAAAAGTTGTACTGCAGGTTGGTTATTTAAAAAAATAGAGAAATCAGCGATTTCATTACATTTTTGAAAACCAAAAACAGAAAAATGTCACCAATGCTCAATATAAACTGATTATTAAACACACAACTGTTGGGAAAAAAGCAACGTTTACTATTACCTTTTGACCTTTTACCACTTGGTAAAATGTGGTGGTGAAGGATCTGGTGTGCATGTCCTTCCTTTTTTCTGTGAACAGTGTGTTAATCTTCCAGCTAAAGAGATTCATCCAGTATTCAGCTTCATAATGTGGTGTTGAATCCTAAGTCCAGTAGCACAAAACAGTTAAACCTGACAATAATATAGCAAAGCATGATTTAATTACTATCACATTAAATGTGCAACTGTTGGTCATGTTTGTGCCTTTCACTATCCCATCAGTTCAGCTCTTTACAGGTGGACACCAAATAAGTTCTAGACAGAAGCTCAAGATTGAAATTGATGAGCAAAAAATAAAAGGATAAAGTGTACAGAAAGTAAAGAGAGATATTTTTGTAGGTTTCTCTTGCTTTGGAACTTGTAGTTGTATTTATTTTGTATTTTTATTATTGCAATAAATGTCTCAGGACCAGATGTAATTGGACACTAAACACACAAGGTGGTGGTATTGATTTAGTCTTAGGTCTGCTTCTGAGTGGGGCTTAGAACAAAAATGCATATGCATTATTTATTTCTGTGACAAATAGTTTATTTTTAGGTAAAGGCACAGCTGCAGCTTAGTAGACATAGTGGGTCTTGCTGCAGTTCTACATTTAGGTTAAATGTTATAACATTGTTGAGAAACCTAACAAAAAGTAACCTGAAATGAGCAAATAAAACATAACACACAAAAAATCACTGCAAAGGCAATAATCAAATGCTGCACCATTGGAAAGTTGTCACCAATAACATAGCATACTTACATGTTGCCTGAAACAACATGCTTAGATATACAGGCAACGTAATATGAAATCACAAATAAAATACAATTTAAAAAAAAGTAACAAGCATCCTAAAAATGTCACAACAACTTCATACTTCACTTTAGTTTTATGCTTTTATGTTTTTTGCTTATATATTAAACAGTACATTGTATAAAATGTACAATTTCACAAGCTTTTCTGTTTACAGAGTACTGAATTATTGGTATTGTACTGGTTGCAGTGTATTTCAAATACCAAGAAAGAAATTGAAATAAAAAAAACGGAATGATAAAAGAACTGAAAAACTTATGGAAATAAGCATATGTCACAGATTTAACAAAACATACAATAACAGTCCCCGTCATCAAACAGCTCGATGTGTTTTTCGTCTGTTTACGATCAGTCTGCGTCACCTGTTCCTTCCTCCAACCTGCGTCTGTGAGCGATTGGTCAGAATTCTATAGCTGGCTCCGCCCACCAGAGCCGTGCGGTGTTCTCATTGGACAGACTAGACGCCAGTAACAGGTGCCTCCACCACGCCTCGATGCCTTCAGGTTAGTCCGTCAGTGTGAAGCTGAAACCCGGGGATGAGAAGCTTAACTGTGGCGTGGCCGTGGCGGGGGGCAGCTGCTCTCAGCCCGGCACCAGAAAACCACCTGTAAACACCGAGGAGGAAGTTACGGACGGTCCAGAGGAAGTCACCGAATGGACGGTCCCCGGTGAGGGGACGGAGCCCCGCGCGGAAAACTGTCAAACTAAGCTGCTTTTTCGCTGGAAGCGCGTTGCCATGTCGCTGCTGTGTGTCCGAGGTGAGTTCCAGCTTTGTTCTTACCGGTTCGGATCCTTTTGACTTTCACGTGTAGAACTTGAGCTGGACAAATCAGTAAAGGTAGAAACGTTAATGTCAGTGAAATCACGTCGTTCCCTCCCAGCAGAACCTGTCTCTCCTCCGCTCCTCCGTACTTTTTTTTTTTTTTACGTTTTTTAAACACAAACGTGAAAGCAATAATCATAACATGATACAACTATACACTAATCTGTGGTTCATATTGACTTTAGCAGCCGGTGAGCTTAGTGCAAAAGTCGTGTTACTGGAACCTCTAAGGTGTCAAGTGATATAATTCATATTTAGCATTCATCGTTATTGTCTGTCTAAGTGTAGATTGTTTATTATCTGGGTAACTTTTCTCAAACCACTTATTATTTGACCCCATATGGTGTATTAATAAGCAACACAATTCACTAGCATATTTATTTAATTCTGTTTGTAATCAAAGTGTAAAAGTAAAATTACACATCAATAAAAAATATTGGGGACCAAATTATAATCACTATTCAATATTAAACTCTATAAATCCTACCACAACAAGGTCTCGGTCTGATTTACATGCAAGGCTTAAACAAGCCTAAAGCAAGTAAGGCACAGGTTAGGTTAACATGGAAACACATTTGGAGAAACCTTGCTCAGTCCTGCCGACTTTACAACAGCAAAGCACATTATGCAATATCGAATTCTGTGACAATAAAATCGGTGCCAAGAAATTTGGTCCAGCTGCTAGTAGGGGAAAAAAGACATGGCAGACTCTTACTCAGAGGGACAGGGATCTGTTCATGCACATCTTTAATAAAAGAGCTACCCCAAAAATTTGTGATATTGGAAATTGGTGAAAATATGCAAAATGTATGACACAGGTTGAGCCTACCTAGTTCTATCCATCCAGTTCTGTTTTCTCTGATAAAACTACCCATATAAATATTTACTCTAAAAATAAATAGATTATATTAAAATTATTATTGGACACATACAAATTAAGTTTTCACATAATATTTCAGATACATAAGCTCTGTGCCCAAAAGTTTTAAGGACATTCAGTATTCGAAATAACACTACATTCATACCCATATGTATACTAGCGTTTGTTAGATTAACATCTGTCAAATTGGTGGCTGTCTAGAGTTGACTGCATCCCTTACAGAAATGATGCATGAAATATCATAGAGCATTTAGGTCAGAAAGTGAACTTTCCAAAGATCAAAGTGGACTTCATTCTGAAGTTGCAATCAAAACTCTAGTAATTTTTATAAAAGTTTAGCCTTCATAGCCTGTAGGTGCCTCTAGTTGGTCCTGATGCCATCACTTGTCATGCATCTGGATATTTCATGATGTGCAACATTTATCTTGAAACCAGCACGTGTACGTCCTGCGGTAGAGAGAATAGAGTATTCAAACTGAGATAAAAAATTAATTTTCTTCCATTATGAACATTTATGTTTGTATAAATTTATGATACTTGATTAAAATGACAGTTGAGATCTTAAAACTAATGTTGCTTTATGTGTTGAATATCCCTCCAACTTATACCTGATTACACAGTTCCAATCAAACACTTTATGTCATAAAGTTTTGTTCAAAAGTTCAAACTTTTGACATATGTGTTTGCTTGCTGTAGCCAAAGCTTGCCGGCTCATTTAGAGCCAGTTCTGCGGGAGCCATTAGCTAATATATTTATCTATAAAATGTCAGAAAATGCTTTAAACCTAAAGATATTCTTAAAACAGACATTAGTATGCCAAGATAAAAAAAAAAAAAAAACTCCTGGCAGCTAAAAGGTCACAAAGACGGAAGTAGGTTTTGGCCGTTTACTTTGGTCATATCGTCTCGATGGCTATGGCAGTCAAGGGTTGCTTGGGTTACTTGAACAGGCCTTTCATCGCTGAGCTTTCACCCCGTCCATTTATTGATTAGCAGTATGGACAAGCTGAAGCAGCCCATAGATAACAGGGAAAATGGCGCTCGGGTGCAGGGGTGGTCTGATTAGCTGATGTTGTGACTCATCCCCTGACACCACAGCTTGACAGTGTTGCTTATTTATTGCTAGTTGAGAAGCTTCATCTCCATGGCAATGTCTTTACACAACAGATAAGCGTCTGGCCTTACGAGTAGACATGTTTGGTTTGGGGTGGCGGGGTGGTGGAGTGGGGTCAGGCTGCGGATCGGTATAGGGCTGAGTGGTCACATGGCTCACATAGACTCCATGATGCTGCAGTGTCCAATCCATAAAGAGGTGTATGGATTCATACATGTGATTACAGTAAGATGGTACCTTCAGAGATGAGTTGCCCTTTTAATATGTATGAATAATTGAGGCAGGCAATAACCAAATAGTTCTTCTGAGTATTAAGATGTCATATCAAAATATTCGAGGTGGACAGACAGCCTGTCACAGATTAAATTTCTGTTTATGAGAAATTTAATAAACTAATTGCCGATGCCATCATTATCAGTGAAAAGCTACTCAACTGCATCAAATGAGATTGGTCTGTGCAGGTGAATTGGCGCCATGCTCGCTATATCTGAGTTTTATTGCCACCTGAGCAGTGTCCTCACGTGGCCGTGCATTTAACACACAGAACAGCTTCGCTCTAATCATCACAGTTGCATCAGAACCATGTAATTAGAATTTGATTGCTTGATTGACTTTGGCTGTGCAGCTACATGAGTAGGTGAGGAGGTATTCCAGAGGCCCTGCAGGACTGAAAATGCTCGAACTGCAGGCAGAGCGGGTGAGCGTAGCGGGCAGCAGAGTAGTGGAATTATGAGAGAAAGAGGCAGAGAGAGAGCGCTTAGTGATTGTAGGAGTAATCCCTTCACCATCTGTTGCTCTCTCCCTCTCTCCCTCCCTCTCTCTCTCTCTCTCTCTGGCTCTCCTTACACTGGCTCCACCTGATCACGTCTAAAAGCCAGCCCAAAACGGAAATAGTCCACCACCAAGTTGCACGCATGTTCAGAAGAAAGTGAAAAGGGGCAAAGAAACTGTAGTTTGACAGGCTGGCTGTGGAACTGCCCCTTGCCAAACAATAACCAAATAACTTTAAGGCCCAAGAATTTTAAGGACGGACAACGATAAGCATCAGTTTCCACTATAATGGCCTCCTGGTTTATTGTGATTTTCGTAACAGAACGTACCATAGCCCTAAATAACATCATGCAAATTAGGACAAAAGGTCAGTGTGCCAGCACATTTGCCCCTTTAATGGCCTTAATGGAAAGTAGAAAAACAGACACACAGTTGTTTCGTTCCACATGTCCACCTCTCCCTTTCCTTTTCACACCAAGACAGGAAATACGTCGGAAAAAGTGACCAATCTGTTCCATTTCCCATTGTAGTCCCAAGAGACAACAATGGAGAAAAAAAAAATCTCTCTGGGATTACTATGTTGTATGTTGGTGGCCAAATTTTTACATCCAGGAATCACTGTTGCTTTTCATTTGTACATATAAAAAAAATCATTGAGACAGAAGGAAAAAATATATTCTTTGTCTCCTGTGTTGTTGTAATGCACATACAGAGAAGACAAGGCACAATGCATAAAAATATGAAAAGGTCATTTGTGCCTCCATCATCTCATCCTACCCATCTGCCATCACAGGCGCCAGAGGTTTAGTAGGTTACATGCCTGAACACATAACCCTGCCACAGCAATCACAATTAATCCCCTCCAAAGCGCTTCACAATCCCATAAACTTTATTGTATAGATGCATCAAGGGGCTAAAGATGATGAGTCTAAAAATAAAATTAAATACATCAGCATGCATGTTTTCTTTCCCCTTAAATATTTTTGGAGGTTTTAGGCAACGGCTGCTCTTGACAAACATTTTACATTTGCTTTGTTATCTAATACCCATCTGCCCTGTTCCACTTTTGTCATCCTTTTTTGAATGTTTGTTCACCAGCTGTTGTGATTTTGTGGTACAGCTGTCCAGGCATATGCTTATTGATTATATTAATGTTGGCATTTTGTAAACAAACAGGAAGTATTCATCAGCTTTGACGCAGACGTCAGTTTTTTGGTGTATTATTTTCCTCTTTATTATTTAAAAAGTCTTATTCAGTGCACAGTATATGTCTATATAATCAAACATATCATATTAACAGATAATTCTTACTTGTGTATTACAACTGGGAGGTAATAAAATGGTTTTCAGCATAATGGAGTCACATATCTTTTTATTTGATATGAAATTTGGATGTATTTGAGAACAAAGACGAAAGCAAAGATGAAGCTGTTGAATACACCGTGTCAGGAGATTAAATAAATATGGGTGGCACAAGCCATGGCTTAGGTACCTGCATAACCATGACTTTGTCAGCCTTAAAAACCATAGATCCTGCCATAGCTCTCGCTTAGATATGAGCATTTCTGAATTGTTTTTCATTATTGAGTTGAACTTTTCAAAATCTTTCATTTTTATTATTATAATTTTTTTATCTGCTGAGTGGTGACTCTATAACTGGTGCAAATGTATCTATCGCTGCCACCATTGCAGAGGTTTAGGTGCAGAGAATAATATAATTTCAGTGAAATCATTTTGCACACTTGCACATGGAGCCTGTAGCTGTCTGACTTAGACATTTTAAATAACTGCATAGTTATTTACAGCAACTTGCCTCCTAAACTGAACTCCAGTTTCAGAGATTAGTGTCAGAAAATGATTTGACTGAAATCATGTTTAATCTCAGCACTTGGAGACTGTGTTGTTTAACACACTTTCTTATTTCTTCAAACTCTAATTTTCATAAAATGTGGACAGTAATAGCAAAATAAGCCATTGCTAAGAAAACACCATAGATTTTAGGAAAAATACAGAAGGTAGAGGGGAAAAAGTGCAGTCCTGCTCAAGAAACACTGCATCACGTGTTAGTACTTTCCAAATATGATGACTTTGTTCAGTTGACCTAACCTGGTTTTATTGTTTGTTTTGCAGTGAAGAAAGCCAAGCTCCACGGTCCTTCAGGTGAGTGCTTTATGCATATACAGCATAAGTTACTTTTGCATTCTGGTCAGGCATTGTCCCATCATCCAAATAATTTTGAGGAGAATACATTAGAGAACAGGAGCCTGAATAGATGCAAATTGGATTGTTACCATTTTAGGACTTCAGTGCACATTGATATAGTAATAATTAATACTACTACTACTACTACTACTACTACTACTACTACTAATAATAATAATAATAATATTAATAATAAGAATAATAATATAATGGCCTTTGTTGTCATTGTACACATTGTAAAAAAGTAAAAAAGTATCACAGAAAAACACGCAAATCACGCACTCTTAAAATAGTAAGTAAGCAAGTAAAAAAAGAATAAAAGAGAGAAACACAAAATAGTCACACACTCATTGCACTTTAACATAACAGTTAGAGATGTCCGTTTAAAATCAGTCTTTCAAGAATTGGAGTCTAATAGCCAATGGGTAAAAACTCTTTTCGTTTGGTTGTCTTGCTCCTGATAGTCCTGTACCTCCTGCCTGGGGGCAGAAGGTTAAAGTGAGACCCGCAGGGAGTGATGGGTCTGACACCATCTGCTTTGCACTAGTAACGCAACGGAGGTTGGCATTGTCTTCCAGGGAAGGGCAGGGGGCAGCCAATGATTTTCTGTGTTGTTTTTAATCACTCTCTGCAGACGCTTTCTATTGTGGAGTGATAGTAAGTCATCAGTAGTTTGACCTCTAGGTGTTTTTTTTCCGCAGTAATCTGACAAAATGAAGTCTCTTCTTTACCTTCTTTACTACTGCTGACATGCTGATGGTCTATGTTAGGTCATCAGCAATATGCACCCTGACAAACTTAAAGAGGAGGCCGTTTATCTGTAGTGAGCAGTGTCACCATGTCGTTTGTTTTGCTGAACGCCACACCACGAGCTTCCGAACCTCCATCCTGTTTTGTCCCCTCCGGTGATGTGACCTACCACTGTAGTGTCGTCCGCAAATTTGACTATGATGTTTGAGTTGTGGGAGGGGACACAGTCATATATGTACAAAGCATACAGGAAGGGGCTCCGGCACGCACACAGCCCTGTGGGGAGCCTGCGCTGACTGTCAGGCTGTAGGATCTAAGGGCCCCATTTTCACCGTTTGTGGACAGTCAGACGGAATTCCAGATTTCAGTCAGCTTCTTGACTAAAATATCCATCAGAATAGTGTTAAGGGCATAACTAAAGTCAATAGAAGCATCGTCATGTTCCTCAGTTGTTCTGGATGGCTCAAGGCAATATAAGGAGCAATGGGGATGGCATATGCTGTTGACCTGTTTGCTCTGTAAGCAAACTGATGTTTATCAAAGTTTGGGGGGAGATGGGACTTAAGATGGTGAAGGACTAGTTTTTCTAAGCATTTCATGACTACAGAGGTCAGTGCCACTGGTCTGTAGTCATTTAAGGAGCTTATTATATATTATTATATCATCTTTCTATGTATAGGGATGATTGTGGCTCTTTCAAGCAAGGTGGTACACTGGCCCATCTCAGGGAGGTGTTAAAAATTCTTGACAGGAACTCTGATAGCTGGTCAGCACAGGCCTTCAGGATTTATCCAGAACTCTGTCTAGTCCTGCCACTTTGTCAGGGTTTACAGGTAAACACCTTTCTCAATTCCTGCAAGATGAGTGGGTGGGTTGACTGTGAATATAAAGTGGGTGAAGAAGTGTGAGAGGATCTGATTCAGTTTTGGAGGCTGTTTTTTGTGCTGCTTTTCATCTGTACTGCAGACAGATTTTCTTATGTGGCCAAGTCCTCACTGATATATATATAATGTGGTGGACAAAAAAAAACAAATTCATGACATGCAGTTGTCAGCCAAATAATCAATCCTAATAACAGATTCTACTCTAACATTTTGCTATACTCTTAATTCATTTTTAAGGAATAATGCCCAGCAGTGCATATTTTACATTGTTTTACATATTTTTATTTTTAGTAAATGAAATTTAATTTAGTAAATTTGTCTTATTATGCTATATTAATTTTAAAAAGAGCTTAATGGGAAAATTATTGATAGATTATTCGGAAAAAAATTGACAGAATAATCAACAAAAAAATAAACCACAGACCAACTACCTGTGGGGGCTATATGGTGTCCGGCGTATTATCTGAAAAGTCTTAAGAGTACAGGTAGAAAACGACATGTTCAGGACATCTCTAGTGTTGAGCCATAGCAGAAAATAATGCATCATGTACAACATGTGGCCAATCACTTCCTGATTTAAAAGCTAAGATAATAATGAATGGACAGCAGTTGTTGACGTATGCCTCACGCACTCATTTTCACATGTAAATCAAATTATGGCAAGCCACTGAAGGCTAGGGTCGGTTTCCCATTATGTAACCCTGTGTCCTTCCACACCAGGCCACGCACAGGTGAGCTTAGATCAGTGGCTGCTAAGTCCAAATCCTCATTCCCTCCACCTATGCAAATCCCTGTAGCATTCAGCCTCACGCCTACCTGTAAGCTTCGTGACGTGTCTGGCAGGAGCAGTCAAAAGTATTAACAGAAAGCCACACCGGCTTCTGATCTGCCGCTAACATTTTACTCTCCTCCTTTGTCCCGAGTAAAGTGTACTAACCTGCATTTGTTCATTGTGAATTTCTCCTAGTACTTCCTGCTTCACCTGTAATGGTTTGTGAAGTGGCTGCATTGTGTTACCAGCACCTTTGTCGCACGGAGACGTGCTGTGGTAATGCTGGCTTCCTCTGTCCGTCTGTGCCCTCCTCCCTCTGCTGGGCCACGCTAAATGTGACACCTGTCCCAAAGCAAACACCAGAGATAATTCAGTTAAGCTCGTCGTCTCCCTTAGGTGAAATGCAAACATCAGTCGCTTTTTGGCTGCAGAGCAAAGGAGGATTTATCCTGCAGGCCGAGTCTTGCAAAAGATTTACATCATCAAAGTTTCTGTTGATCCTGAAAGTGTGTTCTAGTGTGGTGAAGTAAGAGGGGAATTTTAAATAGAAGAATCTCTGAATTGTAATTGTAAGAATTTGCTATACTTTTTTGTATTTGTGTGAAGAGACGTTTCATTTATTATTAGTTGCCTAGACAAACATCTTATGCCAGACTGTCATATTCACCACATTTGTCTATATTACGTAAAGTAATTTCTACTTGAAATTGTAGCCTTAGTAGCACCCTCTTTAACTCGGCCTTTCAAGGAAGTGTCACCAAAAAAATTCTCCTTTTTCAAATAACTCACTGGGCCAAATCTGATAAGAACACCTGGGGCAAAATCACCTTGGCACGCATGCCTTTGTGCAACAAACAAAACTGAAAATAAAAAAAAGGAATATGGAAATTGTGGATAAAATGTTTTGCCTAGAAATGGTTGATAGCGATATTGAATGTGAGCCTTGTTATGATCTTTAAAAATATTCAGCTACCTAGGGCTGGACCTGAATATTTGAATATTTGTTTGTTGGGATAGATTTTCTTTTTCAGTTTTACTATTCAGATATAGTTTTTGAGGACACAATTTCGAGTCTTCAAATGTTTGCTGATGTTTGATCAAGCACCACAAAGCAAATTCTGCTGCATAAGTTCGCACTTAATTTTGTAATCACTTGCAGTGATGTTAAAATTATATTCCTTTCATTTTTTTTTTGTTTTGGCTCACCGCACTTCCCATCTGTATGGGAATTCTCGGAAGTAGCAGGCCGTTTGTCTGTTTATTTAGCATTAAGAATCAATTACATAAAACACATGGTTATTTATTATACTTCCTTGGCTGTTGTAACCCTGACATCATGTGACTTATTGTGAGAATCCTCATAGTTTACATAAGGCTGGTGTGTGTTTGCACTGTGCTCTAACACACCTTGAGATGGAAAGCTTTAAAGACCTTACTTTAGAATTATTGTTTCTTCACAACACTGCACATGGAGAACTTAAGGTGACCTGTGGCCATCTGTTTTACTTTCCACTGGCTGCCACAGGAAGCTGGAACTTGAAAAGGTTTGAGGTTTTGCTCGATTTGTGTTTGTTTCTCTGCGTTCAGTCTCTCCTGTCTAGGTACACTGTGATTTTCAAATGTACTATGTTAAAATGGTCAACCAAGCATATTAAGTCAAGAACTCAGAATAGACTTCTCATGAGGTGGTCCCAGATTCAACATTAATGAGCCGTCTGAATTTTAAAATGTCAGTTTTCCATCTGCCTGCATTTTACTGACTAATTTATTGAAAAGTCATTGTCAATCAATAATAAATGTAGAAACTTGTCTGAGGGCTCAGGAGTGAGTGGGTGGCTCATAGACATGACCAGTGAATTCTGTCTGGAAACACGGACGGCAGGAAGTCGGCTTCAACAATTCACCGTATTCCCCCATCCTGACAACACACAGTCAGGTGGGCTTGTCGTGCTTTGAGTACTGGATGTCACTGCATTTGTGTGCATGTGTCTGAGAGAGAAATTATGTGCACATCACCAGGTGCCATGTGAGAACCCACTCACTGAGGAGGATCCTACAAAACCAGACTTTTTATCAGAACCCACTTCATATTACAGAAAGGGTTATTTGTGCTCTTGTGTGGTCAGCAGTCTATAGACTAGTTTGAACAGTTTGAAGACCAGTTTGCATTTTTTTAAACCACTGAAGTGAGGACATTTTAAATGAGGAGAAGTCAGTTTTTTCATTTTTGAAATATGAGTGCTAGAGGGAATATTGAGAATTATGCACAACTACAACCCCACAGCCGCCATAGCATTTTAATGCGTACAGTTTTCTTACTTCTTCAACCATTCAGTGACCTTTTGTGTCCTTTAAATTGTTATTCTGCAAGAGACTGCAAACATTAGGATAGAATATTGCAGAGGATGATTTATCTGACCACATCCCTTTTTCCATACATGTCTGGGGATCAGAGGCTGATTTTTGCGCCCCACTGAACTCTTAGCTGTGCATTTGTTTTAGTAATGAGGGGTTTATCCTCTAGAAGCAGCATGCGTCATTGTCACTGAGCACATACACATATTGCACATGCAATTTTGATTACTGTTATTTTTAATGCGACCATGATACACATCGATGAGTGAACAAACCGCATTAGGACACTGTATCAAATATTTGTGTCGGCTGACATTTCCACTACAAAATAATATACTGGGCTGAATGTTGGCTCCATAAATATATAAATATGTGTCATGTTTTATAAATTGTATTTACTATATAATGAAAACATTTCCAGTATTTCGGATTGTTCAAAATTGCAATTGGCAGCGGCCTCGCAAATCCTTCGTCATCAATGGCTATGGTGTCACACAGTTTTTTTTTTCTAGGCAGTTATTGCTGCTTCCTTTTCTGCGCTGCAGATTGGATCACACCAGTATAGTGGACAGCACATGCTGTAAAAGGACTACAGCCACTAAGTGGCTCTTATCTAATTTATACATCCTCCTACTTTATCGCATCTATTCATGAGAGCCAGCCCAAGTATGGCACAAAATGTGGACTGTCTAATTAGGAAAAGGTTTGAGTATCCCCCCCGGCTCTTTTGTAATAATGCCTGTGTTTTGTCAGTATTGTCCTCTTGAGACACTAATAACATCTGTGTCCTGTCACTCATGGCACTAATGATAGACAGTGTCATGTTGGGGGACTGCTGGCTGCTTATAGCTCTTGGTGTTGTGGCCTGATTTCATCCTAATCTTTATGTTGTGTGCCAGTGGAATGCTGTAAGAATCCACCTCTGTCAACTGTTTACTGCCGTCATTGTGTCAAGAGTTGCATTTACTTATCTGACTGCTGTGTTAAAGGCTATGTGCAAAGTAAATGTTTCAATATGTTGCTAGGGTAACCCGGAAAATCATGTTTAGTTTGGTCAGGTTATCAGCCCACAAAGGAACAGCTGATGCGCTGCTTTTATTTCCCGAAGAGTGTGTGTGTGTGTGTGTGTGTGTGTGTGTGTGAGTGTGTGTGAGTGTGTGTGAGTGTGTGTGAGTGTGTGTGAGTGTGTGTGAGTGTGTGTGAGTGTGTGTGAGTGTGTGTGTGTACTCTACTTTACTGTGTGTGAGCACATGTAGCCGCACAGTTGAAATTTTGCTGTTAGAGTTTTTAATACCAACATATATATTTTTATTATACTGATATATGGTCATCATGTTATAATGTGATGTAATATCTTGATTTTTAAGCAGTTTATTTCAATAGGGCGGACAGAACAGACATTTGAAATGACATATTAAATGATTTATTAATACATTGATAATCTATGATACACATTCACATACATGACAGTATAATGTTACATATAATGTCATTAAAGATTTTACTCATGTTGAATATACGGTATATTCTGTATATAGCTTTCAGTGCCATAAGCCATAATTCAATCGACAATATATCATTACAGTCTAAGCCGCTCCTCCAGCTCCTTTTGTACTAAGGTAGGGCAGTGGATTTATGCCTCTAGAAGGCAGAGGACCACCGGTGGTGCAAACAAACAGGCACGTGTAAATGCTCCCTCGCCCTCCCATGGGAAATGAAAAGTGGTAGTTGTGTCACGAGCTGCCTAATCCCTCCACCCCCCTCACTCTTCATCCCACCCAGTGCTGACAGCTGCTGCAGACGTTTGTCGTAAACTCCATTGTCCACCAATACGGGCTGAGAGAAGCGTGACAGAGATCGCTGGGTGTGAAAGTTGTCTACTCGGACTGACTGACAGCCACTCGATCACCAGCTGTGATCATTTACTTCTACACCGAACCGCTGTCATATTAAGCTTTTGTGTACAGATTCCAAGCTTTGCTATGGATGCCCCTTGAAAAGAAGATTAAATTTACCTTCACATCACCATCAACCCAACTGAATTAGTCTTACACTTGATGGTATTAGGGCTGACACAGACCTTTTCTGCAAAAGTAACAGGTCAGGAGTGCAGCATCCACCAACCAGGTTCATTTCTTACATACTACTAGGCCTGTACGTTTAGAGGGCAGGAAGTAGCTATAGGTTCACGAGAAACAGTTTTTTTAATATGTCTGGCAGTTGAATCCTGTTGGATTCTATAGTGGGTTATATGGGGTTAGCTCTCATCTGAGATTAACAGACTCCGTTTGATTCCCTTGTGTGGTGTGGCTTGGCTTGGCTTGGCTCAACATACAGTAGTTGGGGGGAGGAGGAGACTTATGGGCTTTCACTTTCAGTAGAGCTCGTGATATCATTTTCTCTAACAAAGAAAAAGTAAAACTAAACTGGTTAGTAATAGGTCTAAACATCTCCTGCCTTTGTCAGTTTTTAAGAGTGGGATTTCACCTAATAGGACTCTGTTTTAATAATCTGTTTCTTCTTTACTGCCATTTTATTTATAACAGTCATGCTTAAGACCAGTCTACATTCTGTGTATTGTTACCAACCACTGTAATTAAAAATATAATCTCCCTTTTCTTTGTTTCAGAAAAGTTTAACACCTATGTGACACTGAAGGTGCAGAATGTCAAAAGCACGACTATCACTGTGCGGGGGTATCGGCCTTGCTGGGAACAGGATTTCATGTTGTAAGTCATTAAATGCTGTACAGACACAATAGGGTCATGCTTGCACAGTTATTAAACTTTAGTTATTAAATTACATTTTAATAACTTTAATCAGCAGCTACAATAAATAAAAATGTAATAACAGACAAGAGATAATGTCACAAGGACCCCAGAGTATGAAAAGAAACACATTAATGCAAGCAATGAAAGCTGCAACATTAAACACAGATTTTTCTACATACATACTGTAGTCTGCCTCTTGTACATGTAATAGTTGTAATTTGACATATCTTAATTTGTATTTAGGAAACATTTCTGTTTTTCACGTTGTTCAACTGTTTGTAGGAGGGTTTCTTAAACAGCTGGTGATCATTTTCTCCCTTTCATTCATTCATTTGTTCATTCATTCATTTAATTTCCTCATTTTGCTTTCCTTGTGAAAGGTATCCACGGTGACAAGAGAGCAAGCGTGTCGTTGCATGTGTGTCATTGTTTGTCTTTTTTAACCCCATCATTGCAACAGTGTTTGTTTTTCCAGACCTTCATCCACCTACTGTCCGTGATGATGATGATGATGTGTTGGTTAGGTGTAATGTATACCTAATCATTTACCAGTCCTTCCAGCAAATGTTTAGCGCCACCTTTTACAATAAATGAATAAGTAAATAGTTTATATATATGAAATTCAACGTAGCTACATTCAGTTAAAATATAAAATACCGTAAATTCTGGACTATAGAGCGCACCTAAATTTAAGCCGCACCCGCTAAAATTTAAAAGAAATATATATTTTGTCACATATAAACCGCATCGGACTATAAGCCGCCAATATCCAGGCTGAGAAATAAGATATTTACATACAAAGTTTTTGTACCATAAGTGTTTATTCATACACCTGAACCTGAATGGTGCCTTAACACGGCAGTAAAAGTGCTGATGTTTGCTGTTGAAAACTAAGAATAAAAACTGGCGCTTTTTGGTTTGCACTGACTTCCATCTACAGCGCCCATCTGAGGGCTGCAGAAAAATTCATAGAAAAGCCGCATCTCTGTAAAAGCCGCATGGTTCAAAACGTCGGAAAAAAGTAGCGGCTTATAGTCCTGGAAATACGGTATAAACCTCAACGTCTAACATGCAGCTATCTTCTGGATTTTTATATATTCTGAAAACAAATCTACAATTCTGTTACGGACTGTGTAACAGTATATGTTGAGGTGTCAAATAGTTTGTGAGGTCACAGTCAGTTGTTGTAGTCAGCATGTTTGAAGTGGGAGAAGTGGACAGATTTAAAGACCTATGCAAAGATCACTGTGTCCAGATGACTGAGTTAGAGAATCTCTGAAATGACAAGGTTTGTGGTGTGCTCGTAGTCAGTGGAGGGTTTTAACTTTGAGAGGGACAAACTGCAAAATTCCCTGGGTTTGTCCATTGTAAAAACTCAGTAAAAAAACCTGTGCTGACATTTGTAGATCCAAAACATTGTGAAAGAACTGTCATTTTGTGTCTGTATGGATCTGTGAAGTTCTTTGTTCCAGGTGCAATTCAATTCTCTCAGATGTTCCTGGGATGTTGTGATGATGAGTATGGGAAAAACACAAGGTCACAGTGACAATTACTTTTGAAAATATTCTGTCATTCTCTTGCCTGAGATACTGCATTCACAAATATGATAGAGATGGATGTGAGGTCATTTTGTCCTTTGACCTTGACCAACAGAATTTCAATCGAATTATTCATCTTTGGAGTCAAGTGGACTTTTACCAAATTTCAAAAAGGCCCTTTTTGACAAAGTACTGCATTCATAAAAATGGGACAGGAATACACAAAATCACAGTGACCTAGACACTTTGTTCACTTTTAAGCTGACATTTGTGCCAATTTTTAGGAAACTGTCTTGACAAGAATGACCCTGAAAATCTGATATGGTTGAGGTCACCTAGATGCTTCAGACAGAAACACTGTCAGCTTACATATATATTCAAGTCTGAATATTGGCAGAGCTCAGCTCTACACAGAAAAAAATAGATAGTAAACTGAGAAAAAGGAAAAGTGAGTAAATAAAAAGCAGAGCAATACCCATTGTAAAATATGCAGGAAATGGGAAACAAGAAATGCAACAAAGGTGCATCGAGGAGGCAGAGAAGGGAATAAGTTTTTGACATCCCAGTAAATTCATGGAATAAGCATGCTATCTTCCTGGATGTCCTGGATCAATGTTGGAGATGAGGGTGGAAATCAGGTTTCCCTAATCGCCTACTCTAATTTCGGAAACCAACTCTACCATGTACATCACACTTAAGAGCAGCAGCTTTCCCGAGGAACCTGACTGTAACCTGGTTACTTACGTCCAAGTAAACACATTCATTGAGACCTCCACAGACAGACAGACCATTCATGCTGACAGTCACACCTACATGTGGGAAGAAACTGAAGTACTGTGCATGGAGGAAACCCATGGTGGGGGGATCGGGATCAGCGACATTCCAGGTGTGAGGGGGCCAAGCTAACCACTCCACCAATGTGCTGCCAAGTGAAAGAATTTAACTACTCTAATAAATCATTATGTCATTTATTTAGTAAAATCTGAAACTTAAAATACCTCATACATTTAATATTATTTAAGATATGTCTTTATCTGATGGAAATGTGGGCTTTCTTTCAGGTGGGCAATTTGATTTTTAGTCAGTTAAAGAAACAAAATTGAACTTACGGTAGCCTGAACGCTGGTAAAATAAAAACATACAAGACAGAACAAAAATAAATAATGCGCTAAATAAAAGACGTCTGTCAGTCAAAATTAGCAACAATTTGATTTTAAATACCTGTCTAAATTGATTATTCCTTGCCATTTTGTATGAGCAAATAATTTACAGAGCCTTTATCTCTGCACCTGGCCACACTGGATACTTAGCGCCCTCCCCTGCACTTCTCTCATTTTGTTGTTCTCTTTGATTATCTTGTCTCTCATCTTTCTTTTGTTTGTGCTGTCGATAGCGTTAAACTGCCACCGATTAGAATATGCAAATTCTCTTGCCACACTGCTCCTTTCAGAATTAATATGCCATTTATATTGCTGTCATCAGGCTGTTTTTGAACCCTTTTAACAAGCAAGCTGAATAACAAAACAAGACTAGAATGGATTCTGACAGCTAATACACACCAGAAAGAGGAAGCAGCCTTTGTTATCAGGCAGTAGTGGGGCTTGGCAGTCATTATGTAGAAATTTCTGGATCTAGTTGAACAAGAATGGAATAGCACTGGAAAGGTTTTTTTTTCCCTGATTCTGATAAGCCTGAAATTGTAGAGCTACTGTTTCACTCCATTATCCGCTAACATTTTCCACGCTGTTTACCGGAAAGGATTTTTTATTATCAAGAGCTTGACATTGTTTGATACCAGATATTTTATTTGCCTTTTTTCCTCCAGTGAAATCAACCGCTTGGACCTTGGCCTCATAGTTGAAGTGTGGAATAAAGGCCTCATCTGGGACACCATGGTCGGGACTGCCTGGATTCCTCTAAAGAGTATCCGACAATCAGAGGAGGTTTGAATATACTGTACATCCACACAACATATACACTGATTTTAAAAAAAGAAAATCGAAGAGCTAACAAGTAAAATGAAAAGAATCATGGACACAAATGCAAATACAATACAATTTTATTGCAGGAGGGTTCCGGTGAATGGATTTTCCTGGATGCAGAAGTCCTGATGAAGGCAGATGAAATATATGGCACCAAAAACACAACACCTCATAGAGTCCTGCTAGATACTCGCTTCGAGTTGCCTTTTGGTGAGTCATCAGAATCGCAAGTCCCCCCCTTTTAAGTTGTTTTATATGTTCCCGGCATGTTAGATGTCCAGAACTTGAAGAAAGTTGTACAAAAATAAATATTGAAAGTTACAGGTGGTTATACAAGACATTTTTCCATGCTGTCATCTCAAGTACTTGCTCTGACTACATTGGGTGTTTGATGTGGAGAGTGCATTAGTGATTCTGGTTACTTGAGGGCAAATCAAACCTTGATCCACTGAGCCACACAAAGGTCACAAGTGTTTCCTGCAGAAATGTCAGCAAGCTACACAGGAGAAGCCGTCTAGCCTGGAGCACGCTTAATAAACTGGTAACCCCTGCCTAGCTGGTCTGATATAGTTTTATGCAAGTCTTGATTAGAAAACACAAAGACCAGCACAGTCTTCATGAGCAAGGTATTAGATCATATTTGTCTTTAAATTATAAAATCCATAGTAGAATATCGCTGCATGACAGTGTTGTTGACCAACTAATGACTAGATATGTGTGGTGTTGTCTAGTGTATTTTGTTCAGTAGGGATAGGCCTGTTTCTTTCCTGCATTAAAAATTGGCCCCATCTACGGCAGCTCTTCCTTTATTAACTTTGGTTGAGTAAATATAATTTTATCTTTGCCAGGTTGTTCGTACGATTGTGGCCAACATGATTAAGGAACCATTAAGAATGCTTTTATGTACTGTGTACTACAACCCTGAGTACACTCTGTCCAATGCAAACCGTGTTAATTTCATTCTTATTTCTTAGCCAAAGACAATTATCAAAACAGCCGCAAACCTTTTCTTTTTGGTAGTGTAGCTCTTTCTTTGCCTCCTCACCTTTCTGCAGCGTTTTTCATCTGACTGTGTGTTCGGTAGCCAACTGATGCGCTTCTGCCCTCCACCATCTTTATGATGTCTCACAATCTGGTTTAATCCTTGTTCCAGCAACTATGTGGAGCTGTAATCCACTGGACTCAACCCAGGTCAAAATTAAAAGCGCTGTGGTGTCGCAGGTTGATTTTAGAGTCGTTGTGATGCACCTAAATTTCATATTGTTGGTGTATGTATGTTCTGCTGGGGTTGTACTTTTAAGGCAACCCACAACATATTATATATAAACCTAAAAAGAATTTATAATAATGCTAATTTTGCCAGATTGCATAGTTTTGAATAATTTTGCTGTTTTAGCAGTAATTAGATAGAGTAGTGATGTTAACTATTGCTAATATAATAATTCTCTATTACTGTATATGACTGAGGGAGTTGAATTCATAAGCCAAAACTCTTTTTGTTTTCTCTCAAAAATCAGCTCTAGGAAGATTTTTTGTGGCTAATTACAGCTGTTTTCATTTATCTTTTTTCATTTTGTACCATAACCGATCTAGCTCTATGCTACAACCTCAAAACTGCCAGATTAGGACGATAAAAAGATAAACGAGTTAAAGTGTAATTGATTATTATCAGCATTTATTCATTCATTTTTATTTTTTTTTCAAATGGGCTACTTAGACTAAAGGTTAAAATGTCCCCTGCACCCCTTCTGCCTCTGTGCCCTTGATCCCAGTTTTACCTACGCTGTTTTATTTTCTGCATATACATCTCCAACCTGATCGAAAGGCGTCAAAGTTAAAGCAGGGTGCATGTGAGTGGGAGACGGCCTCTGTTTTAAGGGGAGACCTTTAGGGTTTGCAGGAGGCCATCATGACTCTCTGTGCCACCAGAGCCATTCATTAAAGCTGTGGGTCGGTGGGCCTTTGAAGCTCTGTCCTTTGTGTTTGTGGCCCTTTTATGTGCATCTGTCTGCAGTACAGCACAAAGCGGCTGAGACTAACCCATTTTAGGCAGAACAGTAATCTAGTGTCAGGTAATAGGTGTTGGAGGTGTTGGGTTATACAGGAAAAATCTATCTGCAGCTATCACATACAGTGTATTTGTTTGACATCTTTTTTCTTTATTTGTCTGCTGACATTTTACAGCCGTTTTTGTTTGTATTTTTGTAGTTTCATTTATGTGACATTATGCATTGGAAACTATAGTACAACTTAATTCCTCTTAAAATATTTCAGGTAGGTAAGCATCTTCAGTCACTGGATTGTTGTTGCCGTGATGAAAAGGGTTTGAGACGTTTATTGTCCTCCTCCCTCATGGTTAAAACTATTGCAAAATTATCAAAATTAAATTTTTGTTTATTTTATTCCACGGCTCATGAAAAATTAAGTGGACATAAAATCATCATTACATCCTGAATGCAGTGCTTGATATCAGAGGATGTAAGGAGGATGTTTTTTATTTTGATTCTAGACATCCCTGAAGATGAGGCAAAGTACTGGACAGGCAAGCTGGAACGTATCAATACAATGAGAATCCATGACGAGGTAAATTGCAAATTTAAAAATTAAAAAACTCCTTTTCTATGAAGGCAGCATAACGCATCATTGCATTTCCATTTAATAATTCTTCTTATGTTTTGATATCTAAAACTACATTGCTGTTCACCTCTCATGCCAGTGACACTCAGGTGCTATATGTGAGTTTAGCGTCATTAATGATGGAGTTGTTTAGTGATTGAGCTGTGATTGCCAATTATTGCAGTAATAACAGTATAGCAGCATGAAACATGTAGGTATTAATCACTGTTTTTCTCTCTTCTCTGTGTAGTACCATGTTCAAGATGACCTTCAGAGTCGCCCGCTACCATTTGCAGCTTCCCAGTGCTGTGAGTGTGCCTGCCCACACTGCCCTCTCCCTCTAGATGGAGCCACTTATCCATCCTTGATAATTGATCATTGATCCATCCTAGCTCTTGATATTTATTTCCATCTCACTTCCTTGTTCCTGCTCTAGTGTCTAATCTAGCAGCAGTTGAACTTTTTGGAATAGAGCTGAAGATTTGGTGCTTAATCAACTATTTGCCATAATTTTGTTTTATTCTTCAATAATTTCTCTTATTTTTTTATTTTCTTAGTTTTTGATTTCACAAGCCCTTCTTATTTTGTTAGTACCTCTCACTTGTAACATCTGCACTTTCATCAGGCAACTATTTCGGATGGGATGACCCACTGAGTATGTAACACACACTCTTTAATGAAACTATTACCCCGTCCAATCTTCTGTGCTCTCTGGCTTTCCTAATGCCCCATATTCCTCAATAATATTATGAGTCCAGTCTAATGTATATTATTCTCATGATATCACTCTGATATTTTATGTTCTCATATCTTCATTCATCCCTGCTTCCCTTGGTTTGGTACTTGGTTTTTCTTCCCCTGTTATTCCTAGTCTCTCCGCTGATGTCATGTAGTTCCCGGAACCCTAATATACTATATTTATAAACGACTGGTCTATTACATATCTTCCTTTGGCTCTGAAATTGGTCTCAGAGTTTATTAAAGAGTTTATATGAATTCAGTAATAATATCAAGGTCAAACATGTGATATGATTAGCAATGGCTTTAGAAAAAAAAAAGTCAGATTTAGAGAAAGCTGTTTTTATCCAATCTTAAATGTGGTTGCAAAATTAAACTGATGATAGAATTTTTGCTTAGCTGTAATTACAAATGTAGCAGCCTGAAACTGCTTGATGAATTGAGCCAGAATCTGACGTAGTCTTGAGAATCTGACGGAATCTGTCTAGATTTTTTGCTGACTCGTGAACCTCTGCAAACGCGATGAAAGCAGAGCAGCCCTGTTAACGCCACTAAGCAGCCTGAACCCTGTTATATCTGTACTGATCCACCAGATGGAGTCGTGATTAGTGATTAGCTGTTCCATTTTCTCAAGAAATCTTTTCAGCCCCAATTTAAAGGCAGTTTTTATGAGCAACTTTTACCTTTTGACTATAGGACAGAGTTGTAATTTCTAAAAGCAACATCCTATACTGATACACTTTTGCCATATTAACAGCGTGATATCTGCTGACACAGTTGTTTTCCGTGTCAAAGCCGCTGTGGCGTTTGTAAAAGCTTGCTGCCATACAAAACTTGACTACTGTTATTTTAGAAAATACTCCTAAACTTATCTTATCCTTTTGCAGCTCTGGATGACCAGGACAGTGTTGTGGATGACAGGGACAGTGACTACCGCAGCGAGACAAGTAACAGTCTGCCTCCGCGTTACCACACAACAGCTCAGCCCAACTCCTCCACGCATCAGTACCCCATAGGCCCTCGGCCCCAGCATCATCCAGATTCCTGCACAGACTCTGTCCACAGTTTTGATCTGGACTACAGGGACCAGAGAGAAACCAGGTAGACAAAATATACACAGATCCATTTGAACAACACTTCACTCCTTTAGTCACACTGCACATTTTCAGAGAGCTACACAAATGTGGCATTGTGCTCTGAATTTTTTTTGTCATAAACTTAGTTGTAAACACTGAACAAATTCAATTGCTTGTGAACTGAAGCTGAACTCATACAGTCCGATTTACTATTGCAGACGTTGTTATTGTCTAGGCAGGTCATGGGTCAGGTTTGTGTCTCTTTTGTATTGTGTCAGTGTTCATATCAATATTTATGTGAAACACTTACACATACGGCCTTATTTCTTTTTCACATTGTTCGGTCAAACGCAATAAACAAAGGAACATTTCTCCTCGTTGTTCATATTGTCCAGAGTTGGCATCACGTTTTACAGTAAACATGTATGAAATGTGTCCTTGCCTATATTGTAGCATAAGTTGAAGCACATCTGCAGCCCCTGTCTGTGTCTCGGTCAAGACGGGAAGGGTATGCAGAAAGTATAATTGAGATGTAAGAGCTGGAGACCATTAAGGCCATAGATTTCCAAGTCATAATATTGTTATTAAAATCAATATGTATTAATCCTGTATTTAAAATGTTTGATGACTATTACTATCTTTATGAAACCTATATGATATTACCGAATTGGTAATGTAATGAATATTATCAAAGGAAAACACAGCATACTTTATGACAACTTTAAAAGTAATATCCTAACTGTTTTATATTTTTATATTCCAGACCGATATCCATGACACAAATAGAATCTGCTTTGGACATTTGTGGATTGTCATAGAATACATAGTTCCACGGCTGCAAATTTGCCCGTGTAGACTGATAGGGGATTCATTCAGATAATTCAACATTAATTGTGTTGATTAAAGTGTGTTGTAGTTTCCTGAGCTGTTTGTATCCATGCTGTTAAGGGAATCCCTCCATCACACACAGTGACTCACATGACTTTCTTTGGTGATTAAACAGGGATTACATTTGAATAATCATGCAGTTAATCAAGCGTTTCTGATGAATGCTTTCTTTTAAAGTGATAAAACAGCTGTGACTGATAATAGCTATAACACACACATACACAAACATACACTCTTACACTTGAAGATATCATGAACCACCCTGAAATGTGTGCTTTTTGCATTATCTGTATTGTTTTGCAGGTACTATTCATTGGATGAAAATGTCTTCAAACCTTAAAAGGATTATTGAAAACTGCTAAATATTTTTCTAGCGTTCTCTGTCAAGATTTTTCTTAATCTTCAATTGCTTTAAAAAGTGCTTTTCTTAATTTCTCCACTTATCATACTACTTAACTTGTGTTCTCGTTTGCATTTTCCTTTGTTTGCTTCTTTTCTGTCCCTGTATCCTTTTCCATCTCATTAAATGTATTATATTACCTAAATTAGATCATTAAACCAGAAAGGAAGGGTCAGAATTATACCTGTAGATTCTGGCATGGGGTTCGAAGATTGGGAAAACAAATACAGAGGACACAAAAAACCTTGCCTGAGTGACTTTCTAGATGATGAGGAAGAGAATATAATCCTTCGAATGGGAAGACCACACCCTCAGGCCTCACACTCCTCTGCCTGTCAAAGTACTCAGGGTAGTAGCTTTCTCTCTGCCACCTACCCAGAGGGATATGATACTATTGATTGGCGCCGAAAGAAAAAGACAAAGGACCCGGGAATTTTCCCTAGTACGGAAGTAAACAAAATAAGAGAAGAGGCTTTTCCTTCTGACCTTTATGATAAGAGAGGGCACATAATAAAAACGCAGGAAGAGGAGCAGAATATGACATCATGCCTCAGGCCATACAAAAATGGGCTTCTCTACAAAACAAGGATGTGGGCTAAAAATGAGCTGGACCAAACTTTGGACAATTACGCAGCGTACAAAAAGGAACAAGAGGCTAGAATGAAAGCACAATTTGATTTTGATTTACAGAGTTCTGAGGATCTGCACTACTCTGTCGAAGCAGAGGAGGATATTGACATTGATGACACTACCCTTATAGCAGAAGACTGTCATCATGAAAATGCAAGACATTACAAAGATAGATATTCTTTCTCCTATGAGAGCCACATAGAAAATTCTCAGAGAATCCGGGAAAAGAAGTGTGGAAAAGCTAAAATTAGCGGATGGGCTCCGGAGGCAATACTCTCTCCTGTAGAGGAACCAAGCACTGAATATGTTGATCCTATGGATGAGCTCCAGTGTCTAGTTGAAACAGTTTCTGAATACCTTGCTGAAAAAGAGGAGGAAATCAGCAAGTATGGTTCTCTTCCTAAATCAAGCAAATCTAGGCTCTCATCTCAGGGCAGCAATAGAACCGATTCCTTTGGAGAGGATCAAAATAGTTTAAAGAATCCTACAGTAGAAGCACAATCAAATGCTTCCACAGCTCAGGGCATCTCAGGAGTAAAACAAGCGATGAGCTCATTATTTAGTTCTCTCACTGACAGAGTTGGAGGAGTCCCCAAGCAGCCTGTCTCGTCTGTGCAAACACCATCTTCACAGCCTGGGATAACAAAACTGTTCTCTTCTATTCCTAAATCAAATAGTTCAGCTCCTGTAGCTGTTGTATCTCCAGTTGAAACGTGTCCTGAAAAATCTTTCAGTTCTTTTCCTTCTCAGCAGCCACATGATGCCCAGACCCAAGTATACAATCAAGAAACAAAAACTGATACAATAAGTCACATTCAGTCAAGTACAAAAGAACAGTTACCGCAGTTTGTAACAAACCAAAGTGTTCCAGGAAACACAGTCTTGGGGAAATTTAATCCTTTGAAGTTCTTTTCACTAGGCAATAATGAGGACTCAGCTGAATACAAACCATCACCAGAGCCTACATGTTCCCATGGCCATACACAATGGAATGATAATTGTGTCCATCAAGGTAAACAGGCAACAGAACGCAGCAGAAAACCTGAAAATTCAAGTTCATCCCAAGAGAGTAAAGACGAAAATGTGTATGGAACCCAAAAGCCAATGATTTACAAAGAAAATGTTGCAGTTCCGCAAGGCAAGATTGACCAAACACAATCGGCAAGTGCTGGGTTCTTCAGCCCATTGAAGAAGTCATTAAGTTCACTGATGACATCTGCTGTCCCTGTTCCTCCCCATGGAGCTCCACCTGTGACAGTTTATCCAGTGTTTAGATCCTCTGAAGACCCCCAACTAGAGAAACCAGTGCAGGGCCCATTACCTAGTAGTAAGCCTAAATTTAATTTCCTCTCCTCTGAAAATGTCTCCAGTCAGCAACGACCAAAACCAGAGGGAGGCATGATTTCTGAGTTTTTAAAGTTTGCATCTAATGAAGATGTTAGTGCCTCTGTGAACACACAACAGCCTGCGCAGTCACATCAAGATTTAACAGCCACATCTACCTTTACACAGAATTCTTCTGTGCCCCAGGGAAACCCAGAGAAAGGATGGTTTTCCAGCCTATTTAACCCTAGCCCTGCCCCCACTGGTCCAAACCAGAATTTTAGCCAACAAAGTCAGAAAGGCAATGTGCCATTTGAATCACATCATACATCAAATCAGAAACCATCAGCAGCCCCTGATGGAAAGCAGCATCAAACTCCCAATCAGCCTGAATCACAACATTTTTTGACGGGTCTTTTCAAAGGGAGTTCTGCAGAAGATATGTCTCACATTGGCTCCAATCAGTCCAAACAAGGTGGGCTGATATCTGGGTTTCTTAAATTCAGCTCTGCCAGTGACATATCTGGCACTTTTCCACAGCAAGCTTCTCATAGCAACCAGCAACCTAGGAACAGTAATCCCTCAATGTTACCTCATCAACCTCCTCCATCCCAAAACTCTTCAGCTACACAGATGGGGGGCCTTCTTTCAGGCCTCTTGAAGTTTTCATCGGCAGAAAATATACCTCAAAATGTACATGCATCTCAGTCTGAAGAGCACAGAAAAATTCCTGGAAATTACTCTGGTCAACAGCAGACATCGTATGAAGCACAACAAACACAACCCCAGCAAAAGGGGCTTTTGTCTGGCTTGCTAAAATTTTCATCATCTGAGAATATTCCAGGCAGCCAAACAGTTCAAAACCAACTGAGTTCTCAACATCATCAAGAGACCTTTAACAAACAGAACACACAGGGTCCAAACCAAAGGGCTCATCTGAGCAAAAGGACATCAAGTCAAGAAGCTGTCCAACAGGACACTAGTAAACAAGGCTTTGCTCGACAACAAACAGTTCCACTCCAGCAACCATCATCCCAAAAAGCAGGTCTTTTATCTGGTCTTTTTAAATTTGCTTCAGCAGACAACTTAAGCACACAACCGCAATTGTCAACTCAAAAGCATGAAATTACCACAAGTAAATCCAGCCACTCAAATCAACCACAAAATAGCTCAACACAAAGACCAACTCATGTAAGTGGTTTACTTTCTGGAATGTTCAATTCCTCCTTAGAAAATGTGGCTCAACAGCAGCCCGAAATCATCCATGAGACACCAGAACAAAACAAAGTGCCACACTGGCAGACTGCAGAAAAACATATGGAGGCACCAAGTCAATCTTCAGTGTCCTCGGCTTTATTGAACAAAATAAGAAACTCATCCGAAGACATTGGCACAACCGCAAAGTCTCTCTGTCAGAAAGACAATAATTATTTGACTACAGACAAGACATGGGTGCAAACTCAGTCATGCACTTATGTAGCTAAGCTGTCCTCACAAGAACATACAGAGAAAGAGAAAAGGATGCCACAAACTACCCAGCAAAGGTTGTTTTCTGGAATATTTAGCAAAAAGGTAACTGAGGACTCTGATCCCCACAAACTAGTTGAAACTCCAGGTCAGTTTATGGAACAACAGACACCTTCAATTATGTCCACAGACAGTACAACTACACAACTACATTCAGGCATATTAAAAAATACTACCCCAGATTCAGGAATGGACAGCTGTCGAAGTGTTGTTCCAAACTCCCTTAATCCGAGACACAGCAGACATGCCTTATTCGGCGCTCCTGTCTCTATTGACGCTGAGAGTTTAGACTTAAGAACATCAGCTACATTTGCAAGATCTCTTCAGAGTCAGACAACATACTCCTCAATTAGCACAGACAATTTACCACAGTTGTATTTTGGCTCACTTTCGTCAGTTCACCCTATGGCTTATAGTACAGGAAATCTGAATTCACTTTTTCAAAGACTACAACTTCTTCTGTCATGACTATGCAGCCATATATTGGTGGAAGTACCCCCTCTTTGGCTGAAGCTTCAAGACAAAGCTTTTACCCAGATCCATTGTCCCCTTATGAAATAAGTCCCTCTTATGATGAAAACAAGTGGATCTATGAAAGTTCTCTGTGGCAGCAGTTTCAAAATGAGTCACTGAATTATCAGTTAGAAAGACAAGATCAAAGCTACAGCCAGAGCTGTGAAGGTACTTTATTAAATGCCTCTGCTCTTTGCCGTAGCTCCTCAAATATCAATCAACCATTTAACTCCCTTACACCATGGCAAGGTGATATTTGTTGCCAGGAACAAATGGGACCACATCAGTTTGAGACAAACCAAATTGATGATCCATATCCCAAGAAGAAATTATGGAACAGTTATGGAGACTTGGGGAACATAGAATATCCACCTAATGAGGGGGAGGCATTGAACTTAACTGCTAAACAGAGTAATGCGAGGTTTGGGAAGTGGAACTCATTTAATGAGGGTAGCACCTACAGCTTAAGTGGGGTTTCTTACCATGAAGGCTATTATGAGGAGACTGCACCAAGTTTATCCTATTCAGCTAACTGGAATTATGGAATGGATAATGCACTCACACAGAATTTTCATACTGATGGTATGATTCATCAGAGTTGTTTTAATTTATGTGAACCAATAGATTCAAACTGCCCTTCAAGTGTCAACACTGAGAAAGAAGACTGCTTGTACTTACAGGACATTGAATGGTATCAACAGTGGCTAACACTTTTAGAGCAAGGCATGTGGTGGGCAGCAGAAGATGGTGACTGTGGCTACTTTGTTTACACAGATCATGAGTACATCTATGCTTTGCTTACAGATGCAGCAGGTGAATATGTTTATGCATGTGTCCCTGAAAGTGAGTCTTGGAGAAATACACAGAAATTAGATACATTTCCCAGTGCTTGGCTACACGATGAAATGGTTTTAGTCTGTGGCTTTAAAATCCCACTTTACAATGAAGATGAGCTTCTTTGGCTACCTGGTCAAGATCACTGTGGTTCTCAGCTTCTGAATGCCCCCCTGGATTTGTCTGCTGCCTATAGAAAAGGAAATCAGATAATGAATTTAAATCTCGAGCAGTTTTCTCAATTGTTTGAAAATTCATTCATTCAAGGGCAACAAGGTGTAGATTTCACATCCTATAGATTAAATAAAGTCAGGATGGAGCCGGTACAGCTCATTTGTGAAAATGAAGACCAAAGCAAAGATGTTATTGACCTCTCTTGTCATAATAAAGACCACATTGGCCCTTATTGGAACAACCAGGAAACTAAGACATTTCTTGCTCAGAAAGTTGCTGTTTCCCTGAACTCTACTCCTACTGCAAATTCCAGTGAGCTTTACATGTGTTACCAACCTAGCCAACGGCGGCGTTCAACCACTGGGGTTACAGTGAAGCATGTTGATGATGTGTCAGAGGAAGAATGGAGGCATAGAGTCTCTCCAGGACAAGAACACCCAAATCAAGTCAAAACAATTTCTTCCCTAATATCCTCTTTTGTGGGGAAGACATCACAGGTAGAACTGAGCAAAACTAGCACAGCCTTGTCTGATCAAGCACCTGACAAACATCCTAAGAACATTCTTTCATCAGGCTTCCAAAGTTTGAAGTCAAAGATAATCAGAGAAGAATCTAATGCTGATATGACTCAGGCAGAAGGTGCTAAACAAATGCAGAGGCAAGGTACTGCACAGGGAAGAATTTTGCCCCAAATACCAACAGCTGTAACTCATCCCTCAACACAACTGGATACAACTTCGCAGAAACCTCGACTTTCACGTCAAACTACTATGGTGCAAGAAGCTGCTCCTCTTACACAGCCCAACGATACAGTGCATTTAAGATCAAAAGAATCTCTTCATAAACCTGTACCATCTAGACAGCATGCAGCTGATGAGTCAGTGAATATACCAGTGGATAAACAACCTGAACAACCACAGGCAAGCTTCATGAGCTTTCTGAAAACTGCAGTAGGAATTGAAGAAACCAAGTCAGAACCCCAGAAACCTTCTCAAACAACTCCCATTCCACAAAGCAAAATTAGCAGCACTGCTTCTTTGGCAGGAAGCACTCCTGCAAATAAAGATGCTACAGTAGTGTCAAATATATTTGGATCAATTAACAGCCTATTTAGTACTGAGTCCTCTCCAGAACAGAAACCACAAATGAAACCTAGTGTTACAGAGGGATCACTGACATCAGCATCTAGACCTAAGGGTATACAGAGACAACAAACAATGGACCAAAGTGGTACCTCTCAACCCATGCAGACCCAGACCCAGCCCACTAGCAAAAGTATATTTAAAGTGTTTTCACCAGATATTTCTACTGGACCTGCTACAAGCCAGTCTGAAACTATGCCACCTACACAACAGACAAAAGAGGAAACTAAACCATCTGGTGGACTGTTTGGGTTTTCAATTGGAGAGATGCTGACAGGATCAACACCAGCTGCCCAATCTGGACCCACACCTCAAAAACCAGCATCAACAGCAGCTCCACAAGAAGAATCACTTGGTAAAAGTATATTGTCAGTGTTTAGTGGGACATATTCTCCACAAACAGGGCCCTTGTCACAAGCACATCAATCAAATGCAGCTCCACCACCTCCTCAGCAAGAATCTCTTGGCAAAAGTTTATTGTCAATGTTTGGAGGATCTAGTTCTAATCAGCCTTCTCCTCAATCAAGGCCTGCAACTGAGGCACCAAAACAGGGAAGTGTCCCTCCAAAAGAACCAACATCTACAGGATTTCGTTCCATGTTTGGTGGTCCCACTGTCCAACAGTCCCAAGCCAAAACAGGATCTCTTCTAGGAGGAATCCTGCCAGGTTCAGCAAGTTCTGCTGAAAGCCCAATGAAGGGACTATTCTCAATGTTTAGTGACCCCAGTCCTCCACAGTCTCAGCCATCAACATCAGAATCTCAGTCAAAAACTCAACACAGAGAACATCAGACACAATCTAAACCACAAGAAGCACCACAAGCAGAAGGGCAGTCAGCCACCTCTGTTCTTGGTGGAATACTAGGTGGTCTGTCTGTATCTAGTGAAAGTTCAAGAAAATCTTTATTCTCTATGTTTAATAGCCCTGGCACAAATACAACTCCTACACCAGAGACTGCAACACCCAGAGAACCTACAAAGGATAAAACCCCGGTCTTCAATGATGTTTTGTCACCTCCACCGCAAATCCCTAATTCATCATCTGTGACTGTTAGTGCTACCAAAGAGCCAACAACTTCTAATTTACACCAAGATGTCTCTGTGGCAGCAAATACCAACGAAATATTAAGTGAAGTCTCACAAAACAAAGCAATAACTAACTCTGGTGAAGTGCATGCTAGTCCATCCACTGACATTGCTGATACCGCTAATTCTCATACAAATAGTGCAACAATTAAAGGCACAGATTTTCTGACAAATTCAGAATGTGACTCTGTGCAAAAGGAAACATTGGCTGAAAGTGTATCTCAAGATCATGCTCCCCATAATAAACTGCCAACCTCTGGCTTTATGTCTATGATTAGCGGATCAGATGAGCCAGGAAAAGGTTTGTTTTCATTATTTTCTGGGCCCAATACTGAGCCAGCTGCTAGCCAGACAGCCCGTGTACCTACAGGGTCTGCATCTGAATCATCAGGCCCCAAGGACCCACCAGCTAAAGGTTTGTTTTCTGTTTTTGGAGGTTCTGCGCCCCAGTCCACTTCACAACCAGGAAGCTCTCTCTTAGGGGCAATGTTTGGAGGCTCCTCACCCCAAATACCAGCTTCTCAAACAGGATCATTGCTAGGGGGTTTATTTAGAGGGTCTGCCACCCAGGCTGCTCATCAAGTTAGTCCTACTAAGACGGGAGGCTCTGCTCCCCAAGCAGCAGGACCACAGGCAGGGATGTCCTTACTTGGAGGCTTATTTGGATCTGTTCCTCCAGCTACTGAACCTCAGGCTGGAGGGTCTATTTTGGGTGGAATTTTTGGAGGATCACTTGGCTCAAGTACAGCACCTCAAACTAGTGGGTCCTTTGGTGGAATGCTTGGTAGAACCACAACCCAAACCTCAACAGCCCAAAATAGTAGCTCTACACTAGGAGGACTTTTGGGGGATTCATCTGCAACTACTGCTACTAGACAGACTGATGAATCTGTTCCTAGTGGTATTTTACATTCAACACCTCTTAATGAGATGCATTGGTTCCACCTGCAATACCCACTGCAACTGCTACACCAAAATCTAATGATGATAAGAAAACACTGATTACAGACACCACATCAGAAGCTGATATTATAACAAAACCCACTGATGACAGGAAAGTAGCTCCAGGTTTAGCACATTCTGAATTGTCTGTAATTAGTAATGTCAACAAAGACAAAGAGCAGATTGAAACACTACAGCAACACGCAGCTCAGTGTCTTGAAGCAAGTTTGACTAATACTGAAAGTGCTGCCATTGTAGACATTAATTGTCAAGTTGATGAAAGACCAACTCATTTAGTTGAAGATGTTCAATCAAAAGACACTGAAATATGTACAGAATTACGACCATCTGCAAAGCCAGATCATGTGAGTAGTCAGTCAAGTCAAGATACAATGCCATCTAAAGCCAAAGAAGAACCACCAAAAAATCTGTCAACACCTTCTGTGGACCAGGCTCAACAGAAACCTTCAGAGAATGTTACAGACCTAATGTCCTCCCTTTTCAAGCCTGCAGTTGCACACACTGAAAGTCCCCAGCAACAGCAGAAGAGCTCACTTTTTGACTAGGAGGAACAGCATCCCAAGCTCAGACAGCCGGATCTCTACTAGGCGGAATTTTTGGAGGGTCCAGCACACAGACACCAGCTCCCCAGACAGGGGGATCATTGCTGGGAGACTTATTCAAAGGGTCAGCTCCTCAGTCTGGTCCACAACCAACTGTCCCCAAACACTGGGGGGTCAATATTAGGGACTATGTTTGGGGGAGGATCCACTGTAAAGTCTGCAAGTCCACAGACTGGTGGATCATTACTAAGTGGGATGTTTGGAGCATCTGGAGCAACAGCACAGCCTGGCGGTGCTTTCCTTGGAGGAATTTTTGGTGGAGCCACTGCACAGAGTGCAGGATCACAGACTGCATCATCAGTACTTGGTGGCATAGGTGGAGCTTTATTTGGGACTATGGAACAGGCAACTAAGCCACCTGAGCCACAGCCAACAACTAACACTACTCCACAACCGCAGATTAAGAATGAAAGTGAGCCACCAATAGCAGCTTCAAGTACTGATGCTATTACAAATAAAAATGAGGACTTGATGTCGCTGAATAACAGTCAAAGAAAATCTATCAGTCTAACAAATAGTACTGAAATTGCATCTTCCCCAGAAGCTTCCGCTGTCAAAAGTGGTTCTGTAAATGCTACATGTGACCTCATGCATCAGTCAGCGAACACTGCAGAAGGAAAACCAGCTGTTGAGGAAGAGGTGATACACGAGAAGCTTACAATCATAAAAGAAGACCCTGAAAGTAAAGAATGTGACAAAACAGCTCCACCTGATTCCCAACAGACCGATTTTAATTTAGCATCTCAAGTTAATCAGGTGCCCACTAACACACAGACGCCTCAAGCAAAGTCTGTGTTTGGGTTTCTATCAGCACAAAGTGAAGCAGGAAAAGCTCTTGGATCTCTTTTTTCACCTACAGTTTTGTCAAGTGTTCCTTCAAGTTCTCAAACAGAAGCTGGTAGCGGTTTATTTTCAGGAATAAAAACATTTTCTGGAACCCTGTTTAAAGAGGAAAAGCCTATTGCTGGAAAACAAGACCCACCCACTACATCACTATTTGGCACAAAGATAGGTTTTCCTTGGAACCCAGAACCACCCAGGCCACAAGATGCCCCACTTATAACATCTCAACCCAAACCTAAAAACACACCAACAAGTGATCAAACACATACAGTACAAATGGTTGCAACATCTGATGCTCAAAAACCTGAATCGGTAGGTTTCACAGATTATATAGCAAATACCCAGATTTGCATCTCCACTCCTGAAGTAGATCCTTCAGCATCCCTGACCCCAAAGGAGATGGAAAGGCTTGTAGAAACCTACCCCTCTGCAGGTCCTACCTCTGGAGTGCAGCTGGACAACAAGCCCAAGAAGGATCTGTTAAATCCGAAAAGGCTAGTAAAGGCATAAAAAATGGCATACCCCCTCACTGTTTGTGATACAAATTATGTCAATATATTCTCTGTCCAGCTCTGCAATCCACCTTCAACAGTTTAGTTGAATATTTAGCTTAAATGTATGTGAGTGCATTCTGTAATAATGCTATATACAGTTTCATGGGTCATTTAAATAAAAGAATTCCAAAACAAAATTTACATGTTTATATTATAATGAGTAATTTACAAATATATTAGGCTTAGGTTTTTTTAAACAGTTGCAAGCTACAGGCAAATTCAAACCGTATGTGTGAAGACCTAACTATATATTTTCTGAAACAATATACGCAATGCAAATTTTGTTTGACCATGGAATTCTTCATTATCTTTTATATTATTATTATATGTATTTTCATTTAACCACCTTTCTGCTTTTTGCCCCTAAAAATGAAATATGTTATTAAATGCTGCTTTAAAAAGATCAACACTTCATCACAGATGATCCCTGCATATTTTATTGTCCACACCCTTCTGTACCCTTTAACTCCTTGTCTTTACCATCTTAGAAACATGTGTTCTGTTTTGTGGAAATGTGAAAGAAATGCATTGACAATAAAATATGCAGAGGTAACTTTTTGTAAGGCTATCAGGTACAGGGTAGATTACAGCCTACCACAAAATTGAGCATACCATTATGTCTTCAATTTCTATTTGAAAATGCTACTCTAATGTGGGGAAAAATATATGCTGTATAAAATACAGTATGATGTATTAAACGATAGTTGTTACATTTTCATTATTTTCCAACATGCAACAGCCTCCCAGCAAGGTTGGCTATCTTTAAGGCATAATGTGGTGTGTGTATACTGTATCAATCAATCCTTTAGAGAGGATATTGATGACGTAGAACTTTGATTAATAGCATTTCTAAATAACTTTTATTAGATGGGTGGGGATTATTATTGATTGTTATTAATGGTATTTATTTTTAACTATTCAGATTTTTTTAAATGAATCTGCTTGTGTGTTTTAGGTAACAATCCCTACTTATCTAGCCTTAGCTATAGGAAAACAACAAACCAACAAATTATTACAAAATAGATTTTTGTTTCTTTTAGAAAGTGTTCTAACAATATGTTTCCTCACTGCTCTTTCACCATTATAGTCCGGTGGAAAGTAGTCGCTTTGGGTCATCAGGAAACCTGAGCCAGGCCAGCTCCCAACTTAGTGAGACCGGCCAGGAAAGCACTGGGGGGTCAGAACTGGAGGAGTCCTTCCACTCCTATCACAGTACTGGCTTACACCCCTCAACCACTGCGCAGCCGCGTACAAACGGACATCTAACTAGCAATGGACACACTATGGTCAGTGAGCAGGACCTACACAAGCTCTCTGCCGAACAAGGCCTGAAAAAGGACATGCCAGCAGAGAGAGACTCCTCTAAACTTCAAAGGTAGTAGTTTCATTAAGAATACTACTCACTCTATTTGTTATTATGAATATGCAAAGGGATCTCCAATTTATGCCAATTCATGCCATTCTAAATCCAGGTTCCATGATGATGGGCCACCATTACCCTTCTCCCCATCCAGAGTTCGTTGGTTGAAGGCCATCAGTAAAGTCAGATTTCAGCTCCAGGAGGTAAGCAGTTTTTCACTTAATATTCAACCTTTCATCAGCTTTTTAGTTTTGATTTCTTACCCTCTTCCTCCATACCATACTACACATTCAAAAAGAATATATATTTTCAAACACACAAAGATATAAAAAGAATTAGCAGTTCTTTGAAAGTGGTTGAGTTTCACTACTCTGTTGTTGTAAGAAGATGCACTAAAACATAATAAAATCATATAAAAATCCAGGTGGTCTGTCATTTGAATTTATCAACAAAACCTGTGTTCCTCTGTACTGTATGTTAACACACTTCAATTAGTACCTCACAAAAGGCAAACAACAAATCATTTTCAAATTAAGAGTGAGTGTGTTTGATTTGCACACATAGAGAAACATGTAGGACCAGTAGTTGCACGCTGCAAGACAAAAAACAGCTCCAAGGCTGGGGCCACAACTCTGGATTTTCAAATCATATCACTCAAGATTATATCAGTTATGAAAGAAAATGTATAATTTATGATTTCTCATTCTTCATGTGAAAAGGGATGAGTGGATGTAGGACAGGCAGTGAACCTCACAAGAACCGTTCTCGCTATCCTGTTCTTGCTAAAAGAACCATGAACGTAACAATATTTAAATAATTTAGATTTAAATAATTTATTTTTAAGAAAACTCAATAACTAAGCCATGATGTCCTTTCTCTTTCTCTTTTGATGGCAGGAATATTTGGCAGATCACTTACACTGAAGTTTAAATAATCTAGTTAGAGAGAAGGATGTAAGAGATGATGATTCACTGACGTTTTATTATAGCTTTTTATGCCTCTCCATTTTTGTTGTGTGTGTAAATACTGTGTAATTTTTAGTCAAAGGTTATGACTCCCAGACTAGAAAGGTGATGATTGGTAGATTTTAGAGGCCATATTATTTCTGTTTCATATGGTTTGGGTAATTATTTATAGCAATGTACAGCGTGTAAATTTGTCTGTGATATTATTTTTGATCATTATATATTATATTATTTGATTTTTGCTGATTCATATTGAGCTGAGAGATGGGAAACCAAGGTGAAAGCTGTTAAAGTGCCATTCATTAGTGAACATAGTGAAACCCAGGACACAAAGCAAAATAATCCGAAGACTAAATTATAATTCTTTGCTAATCTTTCAAATAAATCCAATAACATTTTGCATCTCACATTTTACATATTATTCTTAGCATCCATATCAAACTGCAACATTTGAAATTCATTTCTCATTTGACAAGATAAAGTTTAAATGAAAACACATGTCTAGACATTTTATGAATTAAAAAATATTTTTTAAATGACTAAAACAACAACAGAAAAGCAAAAAAGAAAAGAATCAACTGTTTTGCAGCTTTAAAGTCTTAGATTAGCTTTGTGCTGGCATACATTTTCATGAGGACGGGGGCAGAGAGAGCAGAGGAAGCGTGCGAGAGGGTGGGAGGGAAGTAGGGATGAGCTGCTGTGTGATTGTGGTCTACCACTGTTGTTTTTGCCTCTCTGATGGTAGAAACCAGGGGTTCGGTTCTTATGCATCTCAAATGGGTTTTAACGGTCGGCTGGTTTCATTAGAGTTGGGCAAGGCTTTCAATGATAGACCTGCAGATACAATAGGATGGAAAGTATGGAAGTCACCATGACTGGAAGCCCATTTGGATTGATCGACCTTGCAAGATGATATCAACAGATTTTTCTTGATCAGTATTTTCCATACGGTATGTCTTTTATTCTGTTTACTCAGTCTTCATTTTTGAATAATGCATTGAATAATGCAGGGCTTGTAAAGATAGAATATCTAATTTTACTAGCTTGTTTGGTATTCAATTGATATGGATTTTGATGGTAAATTTTATGATTTGATGAGATGTCAACTTCAGAACTTGAAAAGCATAATGTCTTATTTTTAAATCTAGGTTACAGGCCATTTAGTAAGGAGAGAAAGAAAGAAATTGCTTCAGCCTGTTAATATAATTGGACATGAAAATGGGCCTTAAGTCAACTAGCCCCTCAAAAGTTCTTTATGGTGAACAAATAATTGATAGGTCACAAATTATTGGAATGGAATACATACAGACTGTTAAAGAAATAATACAACAATGTCCCAAAGGAGTGTAGCTAAACTTTTTTTTTGCACCTAATTTGGGATGTTAGATTTTACATGACAAATGTATTTAAGACGTTATTACCTGTCAATTGTTACTACTTCATTAATATAATAACATGTTCTAAATTATTATTTTACTAATAAGTACACTGTAATGCCCCCAGCTAGTTTCAGGTTTTTATTAAATGAATCAAATTGCTTTAATTTAAGAGCTTAATTTTAAAATGTAAACTTCTAAAAATCTACCAAGACTTCTTTCTAATTATACTTTTCCTCCCAAACCCCCTTAGAAGCTGCATGGTCCTTCATTGCTCAAATGTTTGCTGTATGGTTAATTTAACATAACTAGTAACAGTTCATTCTCTAAAATAAGTTTCTCAAAGCTACAGTATGCAACTTAAGGTAGCACCTGAAAATCCACTCTGCTCAGCTCCACCTATACATGCTCCACTCCACCCAGCGCTTCAAGTAGTCATCATTTTGAACTTACTCAAAATGAGGATTCAAAATATACTAATAAAACAGAAATAATTGATGTTCTTTTAATGATTAGAAAGGTGAGCCCCACTCTTAAACATTTAGAAGTGAATATCTCTGCACATCTGGTAGTGCTGTTAACAGTGTCTAAGGCAGAGAAGGTTTTATTACCACTTTTTATAAATTAAGATTCTACAATCATTGTAATATGGAATTTTCTTCTGAAAATTAAACCTACGACAAAGTTAAGTAATTTTTATTTGGTGAACTCTTTTCATTTTGAGAACATTTTACTTGACAAGTTTAAGTTTTAATATATAGTCCATATTGTAGAAATAACTCATTTTACTGTGACAGTCTGTTTTATTCTATATATTTCTTTGTAGGTTGAGAGTCATGCGGCATTATTCTAACCTCTCTGTGTCAACTTTAGAAGCAATGCACAGAAGGCGTCTTTAAAATTGAATGATTTTCCAAGTGTAGTACTCATAGGATACGCAATGGGTCAGAGCGTTCAAGCTGTGCAGCTGGTATGGGTGTGAAAGAATGACATGGCCTTAGAGGAAGAAGAAGAAATGACTTGTCATCTAATTGCTGTGCTGTCTTTCCGAAGAGTCCTAATTACAGCGATCTAAGCAGCTGTATGTTGCTCATTCCTCAGGATTCCACTCTGACTGAGAGGTCAGTTAAAGCAGTACTGTCTGTCACCCATTTGTACTGTGCAGAGAAAAGTAGTAGCCTCAAATGTAAGTGTAGGATTTCATGCTTTAGAGTAAACCAAAAATAAAAAAAAATGTCCTGATTAAACTCAATTAAAACTTTATAGAAGTGACAAACATTTTAAACTAAAAATCAAAATGCCTGGAAAAGGTACAACTGTAATTTGAACTAGTTAGTTCATTTAGGGGGAACAGGGGAGGCTGTTTTTAACACTTTAGCCTCTTTAGCTCTCAGTTTTAAACATGCATGTTTAAAAATAGAAATCAAAATTTAAATACAAACTATATTTTTGAGCAACTGAAACTAACAAACCCTGCTGGGAAGAAAAAGTTTAAATCTAAAACTAAAATTATGACATATGACACAAACACAACTGTTCTAGGGGGTTTTAGATATAATTTTTTTTACTTAACAAAATATTGAGCTATTTTCTTCTGCCATTGATACTGCAGACAGTCATTTGAAGTTTAAGATTGTGACTTATGTTACACCATTCTAAGCCACAGTTACTAAAGCAGTGATATGTCTACGTGTGAAAATTGTTGATCAAGAGCCAAACATCTCAGGGATGTTCCCCGGAGGGCACGTAAGTGGAAAGGATGAATCCTACAAGTCGGAGCTACTTTCACTCTCACCCAAGCTGGGAGCAGTGCAGCAGAAAAGATCACAGAGCCCCAAAGTGGTGCAAAGCATGCACATAACACTGCAGAAATGCCTGCAAAGCCCAGAGGATAATTGTCTTGATTGCCTTTCTTCGGGGGACAGTGCTTGCAGCAAAGCAGATTCTACCTCACGAGTGAAAAACAGTAGTTTGGATTTCCAGGATGAAAGTGTTATGGAAGATACTACACTTAGACCCAATGAAAAGAGTGACAGTGAAGAAGAGGAAAAGAAAGCAGATGATGAAGGGGCAGACCAAGACTCTAGTAACATAGTGGAACATATCCTGAAAGAGCTGAAAGGCATCAACAAGATCCAGGAGGAAATTTCTGACTTGAGGGAGTATCTAACATCGGTACGAGGCTCAGTGGATGAAGTGTCCTGTTGTGTTGATGCAGTGCTTAGTGAAATAGGTGAGCTGTACTCTGGGGCTTCAGCTGCACCTCATCCTAGTCCTGTTACTCAAATAGCCCGCATCAGGCGTGGAAGCCTTGGTAGACAGAATGCCATTGCATCTTATCATGGGAGAGACGGCAGTTCACAGTTCAACTGTGAAGATGGCGGAAAAACTTTAGCATCTTTACAATCTCACAGATCACCCAAACACTGGCACACTGATAGAGTCATTCCTCCATCAGACCAGCAAACAAACCAAGAAAAACGAGAGCATAATTCAGACATGCACATGCTATGCCTTACAAAACCGGACCCCTCCTACATGGACCTTCCTCTTGGCCATGACTATCACAGCACCAGCTCTTTGTCATCTTGTTCCAACTGTCCAGAGGCAGCCTTTCTTTCTACTGACACAAAGTTTGACCGGTGGATTTCTGGTGTTGACATGCAGCATAGAATAAATGAAGAAGGAGGTTGGAGTAAGGGTAATCTCTATTCATGTACAAACAGTACAGAAGATGTTTGGGATAAGTCCGTCACAGGAGAAACACCGAGCAGCACGCCAGGTCATTCCTCACATAACAGCTCTGAGCATATCTCATTGCTGTTTGGTATTCACTACAACTCTCCTTCTAGTACTTCAAGTATGGTAGATTGGGGGCCCCCTACACTGCAGACTGAGAAGAAAAATCTAGAATGTGACTGTGCTACAAACTGCCCTTATTCACATAGCTCAGGTTATCACACCATGGAAGCATGTGCAAATGACATGGAGAGTGAGCCCTCCAGAAGCCTGAGTTGTTCCACTGTGTTGTTGACAGATTGTGATGATAGTTACCTTGAGCCACACTCACTGTGTGATGATTGTCAATCATCTGGTGACACTCTTGATCTCGGATCTGCTGAGAGTTTGGACAGGGATTGGACGGATCGCAGCTTGTCTAGGGATGAAGCAGGAGAATCTTCTCAGGAGTCACAGGAGTCTCCAGATCAAGATTCTCAGGGCACACCCAAGACTCCCAGTGTGGGTTTGGATGTAACAACTTTTAGCAAGGCTGTACTCTCGTTCAGGTCAGCTTTAAAGGGGGCTTTAAAAAAGTTGGAAGGATCCGACCTCGAAAGTGTAATAGATGATAGTGGATCTGAGGGTTGTTTGTCCGCTTTTAGGGAATCCTTTGAACACATGGAAGAGCAAAGCAATGAATGTACAGATGGTGAAGGTAGTCTGACAGAGATGAACGCTCAATTTAACACTTCAAAGAAGGAGAGCAAAGATTTAGCCTTCGTAGATTGCGATGAGACATCTCAGAATCTGCCATGCAGTCTTCATGCATCCCCCCATGAAGAAAAACGCTCTCTATGCACCCCTACAAAGAATCACTCTGTAAAAATATCCAAGAACAAAGGGGAATGTTCAGCTGATAAGGAACTGTCGAACCAAGACCACTGTTCAGCAAGACTGAGTCCACTGGGTCCAGTGCCAAGTACAGATGAGGTGTGGTTAAGTCCAATCCGGGAAAATCACATTCTTGTTGAAGTTTGCCAAGAGAAGCCTATTGATGCCAGTCACCGGGAACGGATTGCTAATTTCCAGCGTATTCTGAGAGAAAAGAGGCAAACCCATCAGAGGCTGTCCAAATCGGCTCAAGAGTCCCAAGGGTCCCATGGCTCTCAAGGGTCTCAGGGATGGCAATCTCAAGATGAGTTCACGACAGGTATTTTTTAAGATTCTTCAATTTTACATCACCAGCAAAGTAAAATATTTACCTTAAACAGAACCGAAGTTCAAGTTTATGAACTTCTGTAGCATTAAGATTAAATCTATGCAATGGATAGAATTGATTGACCTCATATGAGAATCCTTCTTTTGTGTCTAACCTGCTTGGAAATGAGCTCTAATTAGTTTTCAGTATTGTGATTTTTAATTCATCTCTCCTTTTTTTCTTTGCAGAGTATGGGAGAGAAGATAATCAGGTTACTCATAAAACATAAGCTCTATGGTTAAGCTATGTTGTTTTTGTTTTCTTTTTTAAATTATTATTATTGTTGTTGTTTTTTTTTACTGTCTGTTTTAATTTGTCAATGAGATGCCTGTCAAAACATGCTTCATAATGTACAAGTTAAATTAAGTACATAGTAAATATGGAGTATTTATTAAAAATTACTTAAGCTATTCTGTATAATAAATAGGAATCATTGGTATGATAATGTTGCATCTTTAGAGTATGATTCCCCAGTCGGTTTCTAGGGCTGGTGCAAATGCCTCAAGTTTTCCACTGTTAAGTTTTCAAAAAGCAATGTCAGAAATTAATAGTGTGAGTAAACCACAGAGGGATCTCTGTTTACTCTCAAGTTATGTCGTCTGCATAATCACCTGGCCAATGTGTTCTTAAATCTACTCCTATGAAGTCTTCTGAGGCCTCTTTTAAAACATTCTAGGAGGGAAAATGTTTTTGAATAGTTTATACTTGCATATTTGCCTTTGAAATGAAATTTCAATTTAATTTTTTTCACCACGGTTTTTGAACTTGTGTTGTAAAAGCGTCATGAGTTTGAGTTGACTTGGCATATTCTGTAACATCAGAGAGGTGAAACTCAACCAAATGTAATTTTTCATTTATCTCTCTTCTCATGATACACTGTCTGCCTAAAATGTCACATTTCAAATATTTTAGGATCGAGATGAAGAACCCAATGCCAGACAGGCCTGGGTCAAACCAGGGTGAGTAGGTAACAACCTGCATGTGGTTTTGTAAAGACTATTGTGTTCATTTCGTGACGGATCCGCAGCAGTAAGTTAATTATTTGAATACTTACTTAAGTACTTACCTGATAACAGATGTGTCATGCTATGACTATGGTGAAAATATATATATTTTTTACTGCTTTATAATATATGAGCCCATATAATAATATGAGCCCTTTTTATTCACTTTCATACTATTGGTTGGTGCGTAGTAGCGGATCTGGTCTCTATGGAATTGACAGCATGCCAGACCTGCGTAAAAAGAAGCCCATTCCCCTGGTCAGCGATGTGGTCAGTACAAACCTGTCCCTCTTTGCCATAAATACAGTACGTCATCTATGTTTGTGGTGTTCTTTCTTTGTGATTTTACATCTTTCTATTTGTTTGACCACCACGGACAGTACAGTTTGTATTTCGCCTTTACACTGAAGTTGGGATGAGATTTGTATAAACAAATAGAGAAAAATATGAAGGCATCTAATTTCTCTCTCCCTCCTCTCTTAAACCTGAAACTACTGTATTTCCCACAACTCTCTTGAATGCATTCACTCTACTTGGTCAGGCTATGGTAAGTTAATAGACCCAGCTGCCACTCCCCTACTAAAATACAAAATACCAAGTAGGACAAATGAAAGTAGTAGTTACTTCAAAAATATATCACTAAAGCATGTTGATTTGTGATTGCAGACCTTTTCTTTAACACACGTTAAAAATCTTGCATGCATCCTCTTGGTCATGGGTAGCTTTTCTTCCTACTTGATATTATGTCATTATATAATTATGTAACATAGTGAAAAATCCTTCACCTGCCTTTCGGTTTGAATGTTTGAGATGTGCCCCTCACGAGCACGTGTCTCGTATACACTACTAACAAACATTTGTGGCAGATAGTCATGTTATATGTTTTTCTAATAGTATAACTTTTTCTAATTTTCCTAATTGTGTGAAACTAATAATACTTACATGGGTTTCCTGCTCATTTTGTTAGAATTTACCAGAATTTACCGAAACATAACCCTACTCACCACCTTTATAACAGCCGTGGCAAAATTTTTTACTGCACTGTCCTTATAGTCATAGTAATATTTTTGGGGTGTGCTTTGTTGTGGGTTGTATATGTGTTTATTAAAGGCTAACTTAAAATCTTCCATGTCATCTGTTGATAAGGCCCTTGTCCAAGCTAGGAAGGCAGGAATCACATCTGCTATGGCTGCAAGGTCCTCGATCAAGGATGAGGAGCTGGTAAATATAACACCTTTGCATTCCTTTGCCACTTTATATTTATGCTGCGTATACTAATATAGTGTATTAGTATTAAGAAATGTTCTCCCCTGTGTAGAAACATCATGTGTACAAGAAGACTCTGCAGGCTCTCATCTACCCTATATCCTGCACTACACCACATAATTTTGAAGTGTGGACTGCCACTACTCCCACATATTGCTATGAGTGCGAGGGGCTGCTGTGGGGTATCGCCCGCCAAGGCATGCGTTGCTCCGAGTGTGGGGTCAAGTGCCACGAAAAGTGCCAAGAGCTACTGAATGCTGACTGTCTGCAGCGTGAGTGCTCCCCAGACTGACTGCATTTAAAGAAAGCAGTTCTACAACATTCTTTTTTTTTTCTTTTCAAGTGTGTTACCTTGTGCTGAAAAGATTTAATGTGCTTTATCTACTGCTATCACAGATATATTTTCTGTTGCTTTTGAATCTGTCTTTTTGTGAAATGATTAGGGGCTGCGGAGAAGAGCTGCAAACATGGAGCTGAAGACAGAACTCAAAACATCATTATGGCCATGAAGGACAGAATGAAGATCAGGGAAAGAAACAAACCAGAAATCTTTGAACTTATCAGGGAAGTGTTTATCGTCAGCAAAGCCATCCACGCACAACAGATGAAGACAATCAAACAGAGTGTCCTGGACGGGACCTCTAAGTGGTCAGCCAAGATCACCATCACAGGTATGCCAGTTATTCCAGTTTGACTCATTCACACACAACTTTTTTGCTTCTCACTATTAAACTTTGATTTACAACTTGTAATTATCATATAAACTAATTGTTCTTCCTTGATATTTCTTCTACGTCATTTTTTTAGTTGTTTGTGCCCAAGGACTTCAGGCTAAAGACAAAACGGGATCCAGTGATCCGTATGTCACTGTTCAGGTGGGAAAGACCAAGAAGAGAACTAAGACTATTTACGGCAACCTCAATCCTGTCTGGGAGGAGAAGTTCCACTTGTAAGCCTCCCACATTTCCTTGTTGTAAAATGTGCCTAATACTTATTCTTGTGCAAGATTCTTTGTAATAGAATGCGTAAATTGTACTGTGTAACAGTGTGGCCACCACATTTTTCACCTAACACCTTTTATTTCCAGTTATATTTCATCCTGTTGTATACAATTGTTTAGTTTTTAATGTTTTTAATTCCTGTTTTCATTCAGCGAGTGCCACAATTCCTCCGACCGAATCAAAGTGCGTGTGTGGGACGAGGATGATGACATCAAGTCAAGGGTGAAGCAGCGTCTCAAGAGGGAATCTGATGATTTCTTGGGCCAGAGTATCATTGAAGTTCGAACACTGAGTGGAGAAATGGACGTCTGGTACAACCTGGGTCAGTAAGCTTTCTTGTCCTTGTTATGGGCTTTATGAAGGACTTCTTAATACAGAATAATAAGACAAACACATCTTTGGTCTGCGCTACAACTTTCCTAAGAACATTACATAGAACATTACATCTTCTATGGTTTATTCATTATTTTAAAATTCATTGCCCATTTTCTCATTTATCATAAATTAATTAAATATTATTTAGGTTAGGCTTATTTTCAATGCCAAAGCCTTGATATATTGCAATGTATTACACATGCCTTCTTTGCATGTTCTCTCTGTGCTTAGACTAGTGTCTAGACTGAATATTACTTAATATGATCTTAGTATGATTTTGATTCACACTTGGATTTAATTAGCTTGCTACATTATTTAGTTTGTAAAGGATTGATATGTTTCTTATGTGGCATACAGCATAACTGTGTTTTGTGGAGCTTATTAGGAAGTTCAGTCAGTGGTTTGTTTGAACCTTATTACCCATATCTCTTTTGCCTGGAGGGACATTTTTTATACAGGCAATGAACAGCACCAAAGCCCACACTGACCCGCATGACAATCGGCATCCTGTTGTGTTTATGTTCATTTTAGGAAAAAAACATTGTCAAGTTCCATTGCACTTGTGCTGATGTATGAAGACATTTTCCACCTACAGGAGTCTATTATGCAAATTTTTTAGACCACTAGTTGTATGGCATTTCAAAAAGGATGTTTGGATGCATCGCTGGACACAAATTCGGTCTGATCATGTCATTTTTATCTGACAACCGGCAAGATCTTTAGAATTATATTTCTGAATTACTATCTGGCCTTCTCTGCTTCATTTTGCAATGTAGTCTGTGTTATCAAAAGTTATGAAACAGCGTATATCCAAACATTGCTTCACAGTTGGTACATGAACACCATCCCACACCACCACCACCCTCAGAGGTTTATTGATGCATTTACCAACCCAATGCATCATTTGATTCTGCTTTGAGCTCTCTCCCGTGAACATACTATTTGTTTCCACATCCAGGTTCAATATAAGCATTTATGTGCACAAAGTGTTGTTCCTACTTGATTTGAGTGCTGAAATAGATTTTTCCCATGGCAATAGTAAATCTTTCATTACAGCTGCAGGGTACTGAATATAAATGTGCCTATAAATCTGCTGCTCTTTCTTTTAAACTGGGAAATATGAAGTGAAAATCTTAATATGCCTCTGATAATCACATCAATAAAATAGTTCAAGATTAATCATAAATTAGTAATGGAAGTTATTTAATACACTTCATCTCTTTTGACCATTTTCTCTTCTCTATCTCTGTCTTCTCCAAAGCTCCCCCCACTAGGCCTTTTTACCCCCCTCTTCTTCTCTTGATGTGTGATTATCAAATAGCAGCACTCCTGTCGGAAATCGACGGCTCTGCAGACATGTACAAATTACCCCTAATGATGTTCCTGTCAGGGCAAATAGCAGGGGTGGCCACCAAGTACTCCACCTCCAGAGAAGCTCCAGCTCAAGTGTCTGCAGTGATCAGGCACAGATTCATACAGCCCACTGCTATTGTCTCTCTCACTATCAGTTAGAGGACTTATATTAGCGTTGTCGGCGCGGCACTGCCATCAAACAGTGGAAACAGAAACCCCCACAATAGAACTGCCATGTTAATAGTCTGTAATTAGTGTTGTGTTAGCAGACCTGGTTTCATATTCTTCAGTCTGTCACAGATTTGTATTGGGAGTTGTGAATCAAGAATGTGCAGATGTGCAGTGTCTGTGTGGCTGTGTAACAACGTGACTGTTTTACAGAGAAGAGAACAGACAAGTCAGCAGTGTCGGGTGCCATTCGCCTCCAAATCAACGTGGAGATCAAGGGCGAGGAGAAAGTAGCGCCATATCATGTGCAGTACACTTGTTTACACGAGGTATTTGATTCTGTGTGTTTGCATGTGTGTTAATGAGTTAAACACACGGGATATGGTGCAGTTTTAAACGCCTCCACTAAACATCTTTAATGTCAACGACCAGTAATAATGACTGCAATCTATGACTGCATTTACATGCACTTAAGTTTTATAATCTCAGAAATCTGCTTTCTCTGGTAATCAGGAGATTGGTGTTTACATGCACTTAAGAAACCTGGTTACTGGAAATCCATGTATACATGCAGCAGAAGACTAATCTGATTTCTCTCTGACTTATTTTGGAAGCCTAATGCACAGGTTTTAACTGTATAGGGACAGAAAATGCTGCTTTCTGACTTTTCAGGTTTCCCTATTCCCCTACCTCGATTTCTGAAAGCAGCTTTCCCGTTTTCAGTTAAGACATCAGCTTTCCCCCAAAAAACAACTCCATGTAAACACACTGTTCATTTTTTTTGCTTTTAACCACAAACCTTATTTTAACATAGAGCATATATTATGCTTATAAAATAGATAATAATATATTCCTGTCGACGGAATAATAGAGTCTAATTAATGTCACATTAACATAATGGTTGTGTCTCTTCCAGAACCTGTTCCACCATTCAACCGATATGCTTTGTCAAGGTGTAGTGAAAATTCCAGAGGCTCGTGGAGATGATGCATGGAAAGTCTACTTTGATGACGTGGCACAGGAAATAGTGGATGAGTTTGCTATGCGCTATGGGATCGAGTCAATCTACCAGGCCATGACGTGAGTTTGAGATATCATAGTGGAAAGTGTCAGTCAATCAATCTGTCCGTGTTTTTGTGATCTCTTTGTTCTATCTTTATCTCTGCCTTGTTCTCTCCTACTAAAGATCCCCTTAGTGCTATTGTGCTCCCTCACTGGCATTTTAATAAACAATTTTTTATTGTAAATGGGCTGAAGTATCATGCTCCACATACAGTAGAAGCTGAAGAGCTTGGGTCATCCTTCACAGAATCATTCTAGTGGGCAATTACTCAGCCTAAATATTGCAGCAAACTATTAGGAAGATGAAATGGCTGTTACTAAAATCATTGGTAAGGTAAAAACAAGACCCTTGATAGGATACGGGTTGACCACATATAGCGATTAACACTTTACATCTACGTTGCTTTGCTCAAAATCTTCTCACTGAACTCTCCCCTTAGAAGTCTGAACAGGTTCAAATGGGAGAAAGACTAGTCATACTGCCCTGGTCCTTGTCAATTTTTGTTTCTGCTTCTTATTTACAGCCACTTTGCCTGTCTATCATCCAAGTATATGTGCCCTGGGGTTCCCGCAGTGATGAGCACCCTGCTGGCTAATATCAATGCCTTTTACGCCCACACCACTGCCTCCACAAACGTGTCCGCCTCCGACCGCTTTGCTGCCTCCAATTTTGGGGTTTGTAAAACTGTCTTGTCTCTTGTTTTTCTATCATTTTTGTTTACATATGCACAAGCAGCCTTTGACTTTCATCTTTTTTGTGTACACATCTTTGTCCTCATTTCTCAATGTCCCTTTCTTCTTTTTGAGACAGAAAGAGCGCTTTGTCAAGCTCTTAGACCAGCTACACAACTCCTTGCGCATTGACCTCTCCACTTATAGGGTATGATTGTGATTGTACTAGAAAGAATTACTGCCATTTAAACTGTATTGATATTGTCTGTAAAATCTTAGTTTTATTGAATTTATTTTTAAATCTAAATCTAATCTGTTTTGTCCTGTAGAACCACTTCCCTGCCAGCAGCAAGGATCGTCTGCAAGATTTGAAATCTACTGTGGACCTTCTGACCAGCATCACCTTCTTTAGGATGAAGGTAGTTCGGGTTTTCATATATTGTGACGGTGTCTGTATTATAGTTGCTTTCAACAGGATGACAGATATTGTCAAAGTCACTACATAGACAGTAAAATACAGGTTTCAATTTTACCAGCTGATAAAGCGGATAAAGTGTTTCTATCTTCACCTGGTGTATAGGTCCAGGAATTACAGTCTCCGCCCAGAGCCAGCCAGGTTGTCAGGGACTGTGTAAAGGCATGTCTCAACTCTACATATGATTACATCTTTGATAACTGCCATGAGCTGTACAGCAGACAATATCCGTCTGGGGACGCAGTGAGTTGCATAATATTTATCCAATAATATTACACTACGTTAATCAGCCCACTGGCGACAGACATTTGTGTCATCCACTATAGCAGAAATAACGTACATTACACTTTTTTAAAGTGTCTTTTGTGTACTTTTCTTTTCTAATCCAGAACAAGGAGGAACTTCCTCTCGAGGAGCAGGGTCCGAGTATCAAGAATTTGGACTTCTGGCCAAAACTCATCATGCTTATTGTGTCCATCATCGAAGAGGACAGAAACTCCTATACCCCTGTGCTCAACCAGTTAGTAGCACCCTGACACATTGTCCATTATCGCTTAGTCTCATAATTTTGTGTATTTAATAATCATAATCTCCTTAGTTAGAAACGTTTTTCAAACTGTCACTTTCTCCAAGGTTTCCTCAAGAACTGAATGTAGGAAAGGTGTCGGCAGAAGTTATGTGGACATTGTTTGCTCAGGACATGAAGTATGCTATGGAAGGTAAGTTTCTTTTAATCACCCTGTTCTTAATATGTGGAATAATTAATCCTGTTAGTTTCTGGGTGTCATTATGACGGAAGCAGTCTACTGTGAGAATGTTTTATTCTTATTGCGTCGTTCTCTTTGCCTCAGCTCAGCAGAAACCCCAGCGTTTCATTATGTGTTTTATTTGCAGAGCACGAGAAGCACAGACTGTGTAAGAGCACTGACTACATGAACCTGCACTTTAAGGTCAAGTGGCTCTACAATGAATATGTTAAGGACCTGACAAATTTCAAGGATGTCATTCCTGACTACCCATCGTAAGGGCATAATTATCATTATCTGCTGAATTCATCATTAACCCAGGTGTTGGTTAGAGATACTGTGAATTGTCAGTAAATCACAGAAATAAGTTTGTGTTTTTCTTATTATCTTGTAGATGGTTCCTACAGTTTGTGCTGCAGTGGTTGGATGAAAATGAGGATGTATCTATGGAGTTTATGCACGGAGCTCTAGAGAGAGATAAAAAAGATGGAGTAAGGAAATCATGTACCTTCTGTTTAAGTAAATACATTAAGAATAATGCTCCTAACATTCTTTGCCATCTCAGTTCCAACAGACATCCGAGCATGCTCTGTTCTCCTGCTCTGTGGTGGACATTTTTACTCAGCTCAACCAGAGCTTTGAGATCATCAAGAAACTGGAATGTCCTGACCCTAGCGTCATGGCCCAGTACAGTCGCCGCTTCTCCAAGGTAACCCACTTCATTGGGTGACAAAACCATATACTGGAAATGCTTTAAATATTTAAATGCTAATACTTTTTATGGTGACACAGATTTATTGAAAATAATTGGATTTGAAACTATATTCTTTTTTTGTTGTTTTTTTAATACAGACTATTGCCAAAGTCCTTCTGCAGTACAGTTCCATTCTGACTAAGGATTTTCCTTCATATATTGACAAGGAGAATATGGTAAGTTTGTGTTCAAAATTACGTGTTCTAGTATATCAAACTCTGTGTGTGTCTATATAAAGTCACATGTTATCTCCTATAGATCATACACAACATAGCATAAATCAAAAATAAATTCAACAATTTTACCTCATCATCCATTAAAGCACACACTATTATTACACAGCCATTATTATTATTACACTGCTCCATCTCTGTTTCCAAAAGCAAAAAAATACCAAATTTAAAACTATATTTGTTGATTTTAATAAGTGAAAAACACAACATTCAGTGGCCATCTTTCTTTTTCCTGTGTCCTCTCTTAGCCCTGTGTCCTGATGAATAATGTGCAGCAACTACGGATTCAGCTGGAGAAGATGTTTGAGTCAATGGGTGCGACACAGGTACGTCCAGAGACAAAGATGTTTTTCCAATATGATTTTAGGCTCATCCCCCCAAAAAAACAACATTAAGTTTGTGTGCTACTTGCGTATCAGATTGCAACGGAGGAAGCACGGGTATGTACAGTAGCTGTAGTTTCGAGACCATTTAAAGTAGATGACTGGTGTGAATTACGCATTGGGCTCTTAAGGCCCAAGTGAGTGTTTGTTGTGCTCTGACTGTAAAGTCTGTAGTTTCGAATGGTCAGTGGAATCTTCAGATGTTTGACAGATTATTGCTGCTCAGTAAACCAGAGAATAAAAATACAAAGATCTAATTTAGTCATTTTAAGTGTAGCTACATTAAAGAAAATCAGAAGCCTCTCGCAGTGACCTCTCCTTGCTTTGAATCCATACCACCTTTTTACCTTTAGTGCGCTCTCATATTGTTTTAGCTATAGTATTTTAGTATTGTTTGCTTGGTTATAGGGCTTCAGCTGTTGGAAACTGTAGCTAAAGTTTTAACCAGTTTGTCCACTTTATAATTAAAGCAAGACGAAGTTGTGGAAGAGGAGGAAAAAGCAGGAGAGGAGGTAGGTTTCCACCTGAGCAGGGTTGAAACAGGCAGATGTGTCTCCATCCCAGAGCACATTTTTAATGGCACAGCATCCCATTATATTGATTATTTTCCACCTTCTCTGGCTTGGACAGCAGGGCACAGGTCACAACGGGACTGAGGATGACGAAACAAAGGCTCTGGTGGGTACTTTAAATAGTGGCAGTGTAGATTCAGTGTTTCCTAGACTTTAGGTGATGTATAATGTAACTTGGTGTAGTCGTTGTTGATGTCGATCTAATTTTATTGTGTGCAGATCTATTAAATCATTAGCCGTCCGTAAAGATGAAAGGTGTAAGAGAGGGAAACTCACACTGTGAAACAGTTATTATCTGTACATTAAATTGGATTTGATTTTCTCTCTCTGTTGAACCTGGTTGATTTGCATCTTATACTTGGGGACCATTTTTGGGTCTAACGAGATTATTATTTATTGTGCTACAATGTAATGGAGGTATAGGGCTGTTACATGTGAATGACTATGAAAATGGTTAAGCTGAGGAAAAGTTGAGATTTTTTTTTAACTGATATTTCATTTGTATTTTATTTCATTTTAGTAGGTCTAAGTACTTTTAATAAGTGCCTTGAAATCAAAAATCAGCCATTTTACAATAAAGAGCAAATACACAGTCGCACAAAATGAATTCCGTACAGCTGCTTCTTCTTCTCTACTTCCTTAGTTATTAATGTGGAATAAATAAATACTACTGCAATGCAGTGCAAAGTATAGTAGTAAGATATACAGTAGTTGCAGCATTTTGCCTGTGGATATTATAAATAACAAATATGTCCTTTTTGTAAGAGTGATATCACAACCATGCTTTTCCTTTTTCCTAGCACAACAATACAATACTAGTTTACCAGGCAAGTTGACTGTATATGCATTCATGTTCTGTGATACATGACTGCATACTCACAAATTCATCTCACTTCACATGGAAATCGTTTTTACATTCGCTTGAAAAAAAGCTTTGTAGTAAACTAACATTTTGCTTTTCACTGCCACTCCTAGTCTGAGGACAGTGAGGAGGAGGAAATAGGGGAGAAAACTGAGGTTGAGGTTTGTTGCAGTTTGAATGGTTTTTACCTGTTACATTGTGGTTAAAGTCCTGGTGCCATTTTCCGTTTTTAGCCAAATCCCAGTAACACCACAGTGATACACAGTCCCGCTGATGTAGAACAACCCAGTGGTTCATGGTGGACTTTAGTGTGTGCAACTTTTATCATCTCCATTCAGTTTAATTTTCCCTGCTCTTTCCTCCGGAACTGGTTAATCAGTTCAACATAAACATCTTCTTCTCCCCAATTATCCTTTTGTGTCCTTTTTTTAACTCTGAAAAACATTTGTTTTTCGTAAAATTCAGTTCTTTATTTAATAAGAACAGGATTTTCATTTGACAGTATTTCGTTTTAATTTCTCCTTCCTAAAAAAAACATCCACAATTCCACAATAAAAAGACGGATACTCCGGTAAAAACGGTAGGTTACACGCTGCCCGGGTGTGTTGTATAATGTTCATTGATCCTCTGTAGAAATGAAAACTTCTAATGGGAAATGACTTCATTTTATCCTCCACCTTTCTCTGCTGTCCTAGACTGAAAATGCATTTGAAAGAATGAAGGTGAGTGTAGATGCACAGCCGTATAGATATTAATATTCTCTTACGCACAGAAAAAAACCTTTAGCGGGACCAGGATAGAACACATTTCCTTTCTAGCTGCTGATTGTTACCCCTGAGGCCTTTCCTTTGTGCTACCTAGCACAAACTCTCACTCTCTCCTCACTAATGGCGCCCTGACAGGCTTTAAATCAAAAGGCCATTGGATCATTGACTTAATGAACCCCGCCGTGGCTTCATTCATATGGCTCAGCTCCCCTCAAGGAGCCCTTATTTAGATGACACCCTCGTATACCTGGGTTAGGTATACTTGAGGAAATTCATGGATCTTTCTATTTCCTCCCTTGCCCTGTGCTTGTGAGCCTCACTATATAAGTCACACAGTAGTATTAAAGTTTTCTTGACCAACCATCAAGTCTGAATAAATTTTTGTTGTATTGTAATTATTGTTCTGTTTCTTTTTATGGCATTTGACAGATGTTTCTCTGCATACAAAAGCATTGAATACAAACCTGAAAGAAACCTGAATTACAGTTTTTGCTTCTCCTAACTTTACTTTTGGTAAAGTATAAATACAAGAGAAGGGCTTGACTAGTGCGCTCTTTTCATAACATAATGTAACACATGTACAGGTTATTGAGGTTCTTCTTTTAAAAAATAAAATCATTCTACAATTGTAGCTTCTTGCTTTTTCAGCTAAGTGCAGCTGTAAATGATTGGTTAAGTTTGGTCATTTGGATACGTTGATTGAAAGCTGAATTAAAACATTTTTATGACCTGTCTTTAAAGTTTCATCATCCTCCATGCATGGAATAAAATTGGCATGTAGTTTCTCTGCATTTTGCAAAGCTGTTGGGAGGTTTTCTGTCTACCTATTACGATTATATTCATTTCTGCTTCCAAAAGGGCAATAAATGTTCCTCCGTGAAATTCAAACTAAGTCCTCCTGGGTTTCTGTCTTTGTCTTCCTGTTTTTCTACAGATGGACACGGAGGCCAGTGACTTATTAAACGACCTGCAGGTGAAGCTGAACAATGTGCTAGATGAGCTCAGCAGTACATTCGGGAACAGGTGTGAACAAACACATATACAGTTATACAGTTAATTTGGATGTCCAGTATTTGTGATAATTTTTTATTTTATTTCCCAGTTTTCAAAGCCGTATCAATGATTGTATGCGGCAGATGGCATCTCTGCTTTATCAAATCAAAGGACCGCTCAATGCTGACAACAAAAAACAAGTGGATGCCGACTCTGACAACATGCTACGGCCGCTCATGGACTTCCTGGATGGAAAGTGAGTACGATAAATTAGTCTATAAATGCACGTCTCCTAAACGTTGAACCTTTTTTCAGATCTCTTCCCTGTGGCGCACTTTTATAGATTTAAATGTAAACTAAGCAGATTGTGCTTAACATTTTCACACTACTCTCATTTGCTTTATCTAGAATATGTCTTATAATACGCTGAATGACAAGTTGTTCTGCTGTTGTTGATATTGTGGCATCATCACAGACAGAACTGACTCTGATTCAACATTCCGATAGAGGGTCCAACTAATGTGACTCATTGCAAAACCACAAAAAAAAGACTGATCCATTTAACATTACAACACAACAAGATGTGCATAAAAAAGTGAATAATTTCTGAAGCCATTGTAACTTGTTTTGTGCGTTTGCATGTTTTTACAGGCTGACACTGTTTGCGACTGTGTGTGAGAAGACTGTGTTAAAACGTGTGCTGAAGGAGCTGTGGAGGATTGTGATGAGCAGCCTGGAAAGGACCATAGTCCTGCCACAGGGCAGTGATACTTTAGTGAGTGCAACAGTTGTTTTCTTCAGCATTTGGCGATACTGAAAATTGATTTGAGTTTGAAATGATGAAATGCAACAGGAAGTAGCAATTCTCTTGTTTTGTGTTTTCAGGGAGCACATATACTTTCAGCTGCAAAAGAACTTGGTCAGCTTTCCAAACTCAAGGTGTGATAAAGCCTTCATACTGTATATTTATTCAACGTCAATTTCCCTCCTTGGAATCTCTGTGTTAATTCACCGTGTTATCTTTATGGATCTCATCTCTTTATGGTTGTGCAGGATCACATGGCGGGGGAGGCTAAAAGCTTGTCCCCCAGGCAGTGCGCTGTCATGGATGTGGCACTGGACACTATTAAGGTCAGTTTATACTGTTGGCTTTTGTTTCATTAGGATGCAGGGTAGAGGGGTCAGATTAGATTCATCAGCTATTCATCCATTAATGATGCACCCTGAAAGGTTATGTAACTGGCAGATTCTAAGTGGCCAGGCGAACATGTGCAGAACTTAAACTCAACAAAATGAAGGGTGAACTTTCTAGACTTTAATTCTAGAGTAAAACGCCCGACTGTTTGTGATTTTGCCTTGAGTTTTAAATGAATCCCCCTGGAATCAGCAGTGTTCATGTCCTACAGATCACTTATATACGGACCTGCCCTCTGTTTCCCTTGCAGCAATACTTTCATGCCGGAGGGAACGGCCTAAAGAAGGCGTTTCTGGAGAAGAGTCCTGAGCTGTCCTCTCTACGCCATGCGCTGTCCCTCTACACTCAGACCACGGACACGCTTATCAAGACGTTTGTGACTACCCAACATGCACAAGGTAGTTTTATGTGCACTTCACCACAAGATGGCCCTCAGTGAACAATGTGCGCTTCATTTACAGTCCTCCAACTGAATGTCTTCACTTTTAGCTTATAACCTGCTTTCTCTATATTTTAAATGTTCTTGATGCTGGAACCTGTTGACATGTTATTGCTGTCTTTTCTTTATCTCCTGTGCTGCCTCTGTGCCAGTGCACAATGGAAAGGGTATTAGGTTAACTCCTAATGAAAAAATACAGCCCAGCAGGGGTAGGTCTCATTAAAATCATCTGCCAGCATTCCTCTCCTTTCCTACACATTTGTACATTGTCATTCTGTGCCCTTAAAGTGGAAAGATGAACCCCAATCCAGCCTCTCCACATGCATCTCCTATTCATAGAGACTCAACTTTCTCTTTATTTATGTCTTTATTGGACATGTGAAAGCTTACTGATATTTATGGATTAAACTAGGTTTGGCAGTGGACAAGCCAATAGGTGAGGTGTCCATCCAGATTGAGCTGCACACCCATCCTGGGAGTGGGGAGAGAAAAGTAACTGGCAAAGGTCAGTTTTCTTAAAATTGAATTTTAAACGGAACATCATGAGCAATGTTCACCCGTCTTAACTGTCCGTGTTTACGTGTGTGCGTGTATTACTACAGTTGTGGGAGCCAGTGATTTAAAATGGCAGACGTCAGGCATGTTCCGACCCTTCGTGGAGGTCACCATGATCGGTCCTCATCTCAGCGACAAGAAACGCAAATTCCAGACGAAATCCAAGAACAACAGCTGGTCTCCCAAATTCAACGAGACCTTCCACTTGTAAGTAAAGCAACAGACTGCAATTCCTTTTTCATAATTAAAGTCAACTTGGAAAATACAATTGAGCATCGTTTCAACACTCTTTGAATTTTGTTTATTGCCTGATGCCTCTCGAAAAAGTCGTTTTTTCTTCTTTCTTTAGTGAAAAAAAAATAATTTGTGATTGTCTAGCATTTGGTGGTTATACTGACAATGAATTTACGTGAAGCGGTGGTTCTCTGCAGTTTTACACCCCAAACGTGTGTATTTTAAAGGAAACAACAGAGCCTAATACAGCGTGTTAAATAGCCTGCTGTTGTACTAGCTACAGTTCAATAAGTAAATCTCTGTGTTCTCTGTCCACAGCGGTCTGGGTAACCTGGACGGCTTCGAGTGCTACGAGCTGCAAGTCTGTGTCAAAGACTACTGTTTCGGCCGTGCCGACCGAGTAGTGGGTTTGTCTGTGATACAACTGAGAGACATCATGGAGAAGGGCAACTGCGCCTGCTGGTGCGCGCTGGGCCAACGCATTCACATGGATGACACTGGCCTCACCACAATGCGCATCCTCTCCCAGCGCTCCAGCGACGATGTGGCCAAGGAGTTTGTGAGACTGAAATCCGAAACACGATCAGCCGAAGAGGGCAGATGAGAGCTGCAGAAAGGCAGAACAAGAATCAGCGATGGATGTGAAAACAAAAACCTGTTTCTTTAGACCTTCGTAGACCTTTGATTTGTCTTTACCGCTGCTGACTGTTTGGTGTTGCCTTGCCAAGCTCACCAACACTCCTGTCACGTATTTTTAGACAAACACTCGCTTCTCATGTTCCTCAAACAGTCGCGTTATTGACAAAGCTGCTGTACAGCACACATCTTCACAGATACCGAATCACCCAACCTTCACACCCACCAGCTGTTTCACTAGGCAGTGAGCACTTAACGCCATCATTTAACCTGTTTTCGTACCCACTCTCCGCACGCCATAGCCTCAAGGGAACAGAGGATGCCACCCCCCCCCCGGATGGGTCAAACAGGTTCCCTCACCTCCCCCAGTGTTGTGCAGTTCAGACGTGGCCATGTGTTTGTTGCCTTACATTCTACAAACTGTGAGTGTGTGAGTATAAAAAGTCTGAACGCCCCCTTCTGTAGCTCGCCTGTGAATTTTGGGTAAATGTGAAAATACTGTACAGTTCATGTGGCGTTTAATAAAGGTTAGTTAGGAGACAGCTCTCTAATAAAATATTGGATAAGCGTAATAGATGATGATTATATTTCCATTACGTAGAGCTAAATCATGAGAAGTTACATTAAGCAACAACACGTAATCAGGATTTGTCAGTTACATTTGTGCCTTGCCATATAAGTTTCTATTTCTGGTTTTTATTTTTATTTGTGTATCTTTTGCTCGGAAACGATTATTACAACAACAATATGATTTAGATCAAAAACTGAGTCCGGCAGTGCGGAGAGTCTTCTTTTGGACATATTTATATGTAGGCTTAATTAACAAGTCTCATGTGGCCTAGTACAGCATCACCATGATAGTATGGGCCTTTTAGGTATTTTTTTAATACATATTTATTGTTGCCTGCTTTTCAGAGCCCATGATTTAAAATGTTTACTGCGTGAAAACAGACATTTTTATTGTGTTTGAGAATTTGCACACTTTGAATGATTTGCTTAACAAAACAAAGTTACAACCTAGTGTTTCTTAAGAAATAAAAGAGGAAGGTTGCAGCTTGTGCCCTTGACTATTTTTGGTTTACATACGTCTACCTGCTCTGTTTTGCGTGAGTGGCCTCAAACCAAAATGTGTAACTTTTTAAATCCCCCCTTTTTTTAATATTTCCTTTTTTTTTTCTCAGCAGTGAGGAGTGGCCACTTCTTTGCCCGTAATGACGTATATAGATATGATTTTCCCAAGTGATGCTCCTTATTTTTTCTATGATGATATTGCAAATGTAACTAGGACGGGTTCTTTAAAACCTGTGTTGTGTTTTGTAAATGTTACCGTTAAATCCACCTTCAGTAGTTTAGAATAATGTCAATCACTGTGTTGATATGTTTGACTCTTATGTTATGTGTATTAGTGAATTTGTTCATAAATGATGGAGAACTATTAAAATTAAAATGACAGAAAGACATTCCTATAAGAACCTCAGCGTGTGAGAGACATTGTTAAACAGACATTACTTTGTTGAAAGCTTTTTGTTACAGGACACTGTCATGTAATGTAGTTGTTCATTTTTATGAGGGCAAATGTTTAATAGCCACTGTGTAATATATATGTTCCTTGTGCCAAGTTGTAAATGTTCACTTTTGATCTGTTTTTTTTCTGTATATTTTTAAAATTTGGTAACCCTTGCACTAATCACTGTGTCACTGCAATAGTTAACACGTTCATTTTATCAGTAATTGCATTTCTTGGTGTTTTCTTTGTATTGTCAATGAAATATTGTCATTGTGTAAACATTGCAACTATTGAATTTTGTATAAAGTATTTGACATATCTATAAATGTGCCTGCTTGTCGTTTTTACTGTCCATTGGACTTTTTTGTTTTTGTTTTTATCAGCTTGTTGCAGTTGTGAAAGATTTTGATGTATGTTGCAAATTATGAGCAAGTTATTTTTAATTTCAATTAAAATGTGCATGAATAAAACAATATTAGAATTTCCCCAGGTTGGGTCATACTAAACGTTGGTTCACAATAAGTCTACTTTAAAACAACAGTTAAGTGCCTGTATGAATATTAAGAGGCTTGATGGGGGGGGGGGTTATTGTAAAATTCCCTTTTTAACTGTGTTTCCTTGTTGAGAAGCAGTAAGTTCTGTTCAGCCTCGGGAAAATACTGCATCTACTTAATGTAAATATAATCTACAGTTGAAAAATTTCATTATATTTACATAGACACACTCACATGTGCTTAAACCCTACACTGACATAAAAGTTCCATATTTTAATACAGGCAACCAAATCAAAATCCAATACATAATTTTATTCTGTGAATGTTTTGGATTTTTTTTTGAGCCAGAGCCTCTGAAGAAGTTACTTTTCATATTTCTTGTTTAAAAGAGCTCAGTTAAGAGACACGACGGACCTGAAAACATCCAGAGAAACTTTACAAACACAAATAGAAATTCACCAAGATAGGAGAGATAAAAAATGAACAGAAACAGATTGTGGGAGTCCATCCCTGTGCAGGTTATCGCAAGCATTTATTTTTCCAACGAAAATGCTAATGATAAAATTCCCAAAAAACCGCCAAGCAGCCAGAAAAAAAAAAAAATCCAGCATGTTATTCTGCTTTTCTGTTAAATCTGCCTGAAGAAAAAATTCATCACATCTGTTAGAAAACCAATTCACCCCCTCATCTGTGCACAGTGTGCTAGTCTGTGTTCGTGTGTTAGCAGGTGGAGGGCACACGAGGCTGAACACACGCATAAACACAATAACTAATTTAGTAAGGGGTTCATGTTGAGGTCCCCTGGACAACACAGTGTTCCTTTGTGTTTGTGCCCAGGTATTATATTCCATTTCTAAAAGCTCGTGGACATGCCCATAAACCGCAAAGTCAAAATGCAAAGTCCTGTTATTGTCGAGGCTGTCATCAGTTACTTGTTTGCTTTGCTTCTATGAAATAGGCAAATTATGACTTATTTAAAGGAGCTGAGAAAAAGGAGAGATTATAGTGAGTCCTGGTTTTGAGCATGCGCACCCATCACAAGGTGTGTTACATACCTGACCGCCCAAACCCAGAGTCTTTATGGTGGCTCTGATTGGCTGGAGCCATTCACTAGCGCTGTTGTTTTACTGCCCCCTCTCACCATCCAGGTCCAAAGATCGCTGCGCTGTTTGCTCAAGCCCGGAGCTGTTAGGTGCAGGGAGATCCCAGCTCCTCCTGAAAGAACTTGAAACCTCTTCTGTGGGCGCCTCTCTCACCATAACAGCACTTCACCCGGGCTCCATCCTGCATGTCTTTTATCCAGCTGGAGGCCCCAGACAACTTCCCCCCCCTCCTTACTCTACCTGGGACTAGGCCTTTGGCTGGACATCTAAACCTGACGAAGGCCCGGGTTTCACTTCTGAGCCGGAAACAAAGAGGAGATTGAAGTTTCTTCCCTCTCTTTTCCCTCCCTGTGTGTGTGTGTGTGTGTGTGTGTGTGTGTGTTTGCAGGACTAAAAGGACAAGAAAACATTTTTGTTGAGGTATGTCACTGACTTTCATTGGCTTTCAGACATTGGATTTACCTTTGTTCGCTTTTAGACGTCGACCACAACACAGTTTGAAATGTGAGAAATGTTTGAAATACATGTCTAAAACGTTCAGGCCAAGGCACCACAGACTCACGTTCATGATTATACGAGTACTTGCAGAACAACACAGTGGCTGAGTGGAACTAGTCCAGCCAAGCCTTATGAACCCGACTTTGGTTTTCTGTACAATATTGCTAGGCAGTATAGTGGAGTGTGAACAGTGGGTCTCGTTTATGACGAATCAAACACTGGAAATGGATGAAAATTCTACAATATATATGCATATTATCACATCATGTAATCTCTGGGATTATGATTATCTGCCGTAGAGTTTATGCTGGGACAAAGGAGAAAGGAGTGGCTATGTCTTTACAGCTCTGTGTCACAGATAAAATTTGAAGCTCACTCTAAATATTACCTGACAGACACGTGTCTTCCTTTGCACATTTCTTCTATGAAGGTTCCCTGCAGATTTAATTTGTCGGAAAAATATCACAACCTACATTTTGTGTGGAGTGTATGTTGCATTGTCATTTTGTATTTAGCTTCCATTTACTGTAGCAGAGAGACTTTGAAGTGAAATGTTGTTTTCCAGCATGACTTAGAAAATGATATTTACCAAAAACAGCATTAAATGTTAAATTCACTTTTGGCTTTTTACATAAAACCCGACCTGTACACAAGCTATGTAAATAAAGTGGTTCCCTCTTTCTTTTGCCACAGTTTCCTCTATCTCAGTTTAGTCGCTCACTACACGTCACTCTGTGATACGCCCGTGGTCTTTTTCTAGGTGTGAAACATGGAGACACAGAATTAAAAATGGGATCTGTATTGTCATACGTTGGCCAGTTGTGTGGAAAAGAAAAACAGCAAGGTGAGATCAGATCCATTTCCTGTTACTACTGTAACAAAGGTTCATTTGTGACTTGCTCCGAATCTTTTTTATATTCTTAACAGAGGAGGAGAGACACCTGCGAGCTAATGACAGACCTTTCAACCTGTCCTACCACTATGCCGTGAGTGTTTAAACGCAATGTTGTGTTGCACTCGTGTCCAACAATAAAAATGGGAAATTTGTCATTGCAGCAACACATAGAGCGGTGAAAATGCCACGTGTTGTTAAATTCTATCCTGAAAGTGGAGTTATTTTTTTCAAATATATATCATCACAATAACATTTTCATTTTCATTTTTGTTATTTCAGAACAATGCCATCAAGACCTCAAAATACAACATTTTCACCTTCCTGCCTCTTAACCTCTTTGAGCAGTTTAGGAGACTCGCCAATGCTTATTTCCTCTTCCTGTTTATCCTTCAGGTAGACTTTTTCTCATTTCTAATGCAGCTATTACATCTTGACCAGGTTCATGCATTGTCAAATTTTGGTGATTTAAACATGTATTCATGGTGGTTGATTATAAATTTTTTTAATTGACGCTTCATTTGCAAATTTCTGGTAGTCAGTTGATCCACTTGTCATGTGTTACAGTTATTAATTATTACTTCAGTTAATTTTATCAGAATTTTCATCCTCATGAATGTATGAAAGTTAAGGATGAACTGATTAGGTCTGGGAGTCAAAGGTCAAAGTCACTGTCATGTCCTTCCTGTTCTTATGGATGTGAGAATCCTATGAAGGAGTCAAAGGCTGCAGGCCTGCAATGCTAGTTAACATTGAGCATTAATTGTGGATGATCTCGGTCTTCTCCCATACCAACGTATATGAAACAAAACTAAACTGAAAGTCCATCCAACAGCAACAATTTGCTTGGAACAGGACACAGAATGAACGACCTTTGGTCTTATTTAGTGCGTCATTTCATCATACAGGTATTGGTGCATTTTAAATTGTATGCGTGTTTCCTGTTTACAGCTGATTCCACAAATCTCTTCTCTCTCCTGGTTCACCACGGCCGTCCCTCTCATTCTGGTGCTGGCCATAACCGCCGTCAAGGACGCCAGTGATGACATAGTAAGCTGAAATTATCACTCTGCTGAGACGATAATGAAAATTTCCCAGAAAGTTCCCAGAAAGTAGAGAATGAAAAACAAAACAATGGTAGTTTATGAATGTAAACAAGCATTTTTTTCCTCTTGTTTCAACGGAGTAGAACAGACACAAAAGCGACAATCAAGTGAATAATCGCAAGGTGGACGTCCTCATCGATGGAGAGTGAGTCCTTAATCATAAACACCCTACATTGTTTGTATTATATTTGTAAATTGGAACAATAAGGTTCCACTTTAAGCTGTTAAAACTTGTGATTTCATTTTTATTTTCCTGGCAGAGTGAGAAGTGAAAATGGATGAATGTTCAGGTTGGAGACATAATCAAACTGGAGAATAATCAGTTTGTGACAGTAAGTGCATGGATACTACAAAAAATAAGAAAGATGTTCATTTTGTACTTTTTGTACATAAAGACACTTTATAGCACATTACTGCTCCACATGCTTTGTTGATTCTATAACAGCCGCACTGACTGCAAGACGGTTTCCAAGAGTGAAAGCAAAGTTTATCTTATCGTCCGTACTCTCAGTTGTCTGTAGTTAATGTTTTAATCTCTTAGGCCGACCTTCTGCTGCTGTCCAGCAGTGAGCCGCTCAATCTGGTCTACATAGAAACGGCTGAATTAGACGGGTGAGTGTGTGTGTGTGTGTGTGTGTGTGTGTGTGTATGTGTGCGTCTCACGCACAGGTTTCTCACACTGTCTCGGTTTCCCTTCAGTCCTATCCCTATCGTGTCCTCTTGTTCTTCCCCAGTGAAACCAATCTGAAGGTGAAACAGGCTCTGACTATAACCGGAGAGATGGGAGACGACATTGGTGCTCTGGCCGGCTTCAGAGGTGAGAGAAAAACACAGATTTTGCACTTGCAATCTGGGTTATTTACGATGAAGCAAACAAACAACACATTCGTCATAGGACTTTTTATTTTAAAAATGACATAAAACTGTACTGTGGGTAGTACAATATCCTATTTCTAAATATTTTCATTTTTTTTATTTATATAACTGCAAAGTTTACAGAAACAGTGAAAAATGACTGTATGCCATATTTGGAAATCAAGCTGTAGTATTAATAGACTCAAAATCAAATGCTCCACCACACTATTTTTAATTGGATACATTCAAAAACATTTCTCTCTACGGCTGCCAGGCCTAAATGAATTGAAATCACATAACATTGTGACACACATCCCAAAATTAGAATATGTTTTGAAGACATTTGCAAAAAATAAATTGCATACTTATTCCTTCAAAAAATATACTCAAATCTGAATTTGGCATAAAACATTTAGCAAAAACCAAATGTAAATGTACCTGAAAATGGCACAACTTAAGTGTAAATACATTTTTACATTTTAAAATTGGTAAATGCAAAGTTTATGTACTATAAGTAATTTAACCTATAAGCTTTTTTTTTGCATGTGACATTTTAACTTGTAAAGCAACAAGATGACACTCACAATCTTATCAGACTCTAGAGTAGCCTGCAATAGTTCTGCATGAAATATAGGGGAGTAGAAGTAGAAGTTACTTTCTATGATAAAAACATATTTACACATTTCATATGTGTAATTTCCATATGTTCAACATAACTGTGTGAGCTGTTTCCCTTGATGTGATGCTGACATCTCATCTCTGTCGCTCAGGCGAAGTGCGATGCGAGCCTCCCAACAACCGCCTGGACAAGTTCAAAGGGACCCTGAGTCTGAACGGACAGACGTACGCCCTGGACAACGACAAGGTGCTGCTCAGAGGATGCACTCTGAGGAACACCGAGTGGTGCTTCGGTCTGGTCATCTTCGGGGGTAAACTCCAATCATGTGTGATCATTCTGGTTACAAGACAATGAATGGACTGTCTGTAGTACCAAAGTATTGAGGAAGACAGGACAGCTGGGTTTGAGATGTGAAAGTCAAAATTGTAAAATGCAAATGTTTCATATGAAGTAAAAAAAAAACCCACAAACCTTGGAGACAAACAATCTTTGAGTCCAGGACAATTCATCCTAAACATCGGCAGATCGGAACAGAGTAAGAGTAAAGTAATAATATAATAATGGATATAAAAAACTGACTACAGTATTAATTCTATTACCAGCTTAAGTTTGTTAATCTTTGCTACCAGCCTGCATTCAAAAATCTTTTCATATACTTTATATTTTTTTATATTTTGGCCTGTAATGTCCTGAATCCACTAGTCAGAAAAATTTGTAAATGAAACAAGGTAAGTGAAGAAATTAAACGAGAGATTCTAAAAGCAGCTACATGGTGATTTGATAACAACATCTTCAAAAAGCAAAATACTAAAAATATATATCTAAACATTGAACCTTTCCAGGTCCTGACACCAAGCTGATGCAGAACAGTGGGAAGACAACATTCAAACGGACGAGTATTGATCACCTGATGAATGTCCTGGTGTTGTGTGTGAGTTCACCATCCTCGAACACTCGTGACTATAGATTAAGAACATCCAAAATAATTAAAATAAATAAACAGAATCAGAATTACATTACCAAAACTGATTCTTTTGAATTACTTGTGTGACTTTGCATTTGATTTTTACTCTCATCACCATCTGCCAGATCTTTGGTTTCCTGGGGGCTATGTGCTCCGTTCTGGCCATTGGCAATGCGATCTGGGAGGTGAGGGAGGGCTCGGTGTTCACGGCCTTCCTCCCTCGCGAGCAAGGAGTCAACGCCGCCCTCTCGTCCTTCCTGTCCTTTGGTCATATGTCATCATCCTCAACACGGTGGTGCCCATTTCTCTCTATGTCAGGTATGTTCATGCCCAGGTAGATCCACATCGCAAAGAACCTGAAGTTTTCCCGTAAGTTGACATCTGGACTTTCACACGCTTTGATGTCAGTGTGGAGATCATCCGCCTCGGGAACAGCTTCTACATAGACTGGGACAGGAAGATGTATTACCCCAAGAGTGACACACCTGCCCAGGCGAGGACCACCACCCTCAACGAGGAGCTCGGGCAGATCAAGTACATCTTCAGTGACAAGACCGGCACCCTGACGCAAAACATCATGACTTTCAACAAGTGCTCCATCAACGGGAAAGCGTATGGTGAGCAGCTCTGCCTGTACAGGAACTGCAGAGATGATGGGAGGCAGCAGCGTGGGCTCAATGATTGATCTGTGGTGTGTTCCTCTCTCACTCAGGGGAGCTGTTGGACTTTTCTGGACAAAGGGTGGAAATAACAGACGTAAGATGAGCATACTGACACGTTGGTTCAGTTGTCTTAAGCGTGTTTGACTCGTTTGTGTCTCTTCCTTTGCAGAAGACAGAGAGAGTGGACTTCTCCTGGAACCACATGGCTGATCCGAAATTCGTCTTTCACGACCACAGCCTGGTGGAGACGGTGAGGGAGGGAAACCCAGAGGCTCAGGCCTTCTTCCGCTTGCTGGCTCTGTGCCACACCGTCATGCCTGAGGAGAAAAAAGAGGGTGGGTGTCCTCGAATGGACGTCTCTTTTACAGCATGGCCAGGGGCTGCAACAAGAGATAAAGATAGCGTGGCTGTGTCTGCATGTCTCTGCGCTGAACAAACTCCTCATCTTTCTCATCTTATTAATCACTAACGATCAGATTGAATGTGTGACATTTGAAAATGTCTGACGTTCTCGTGTCCATTTCAGGGGAGCTGTATTACCAGGCTCAGTCCCTGATGAAGGCGCCCTGGTGACAGCAGCAAGAAACTTTGGGTTTGTGTTTCGCTCACGGACCCCGGAGACCATCATGGTCATAGAGATGGGCAAGCAAGTCACCTACGAACTTCTGGCTGTGCTTGACTTCAATAACGTGCGCAAGAGAATGTCAGTCATAGGTGAGAGAAAGCAGACATAAGACATGAGACATTTTCATGTCCGTGGTTTGTGTTGTTTTAGGGATGTTTGAATCCCTAAAACACTTGATTATTTGTTACTGATATTTTATTTATTTGGTGCCTCCATGAATATTCCTAGTAATTATTGTATGTTGCGAACTCAGAAACAGGACAACTAAGATTTGCATGTTTGTTTATTTTTTTAAATTGATACAGTCTGTCATTATATGGATGAGGGAAATAACTCCATCAGTTTCAATGTAAAGTGGTTTGTAACTGTCCTTCATTCATTGTGATTATCAGTCCGTAGCCCCGAGGGCAAGTTGACTCTGTACTGCAAAGGAGCCGACACCATCATCTACGAAAGGCTTCACCCGTCCTGTAACAAGCTGATGGAAGTTACCACTGGTCACCTTAATGTGAGCTGTGTTTTTTTACAACATATCAGCTACGATCCACATTGTCCGGGTGTGTGTTTGTAACGGCTTTAAAACTCCATCTAAAAACAGGAATATGCGGGCGATGGCCTGCGCACGCTGGTCCTGGCCTACAAGGACTTGGATAAGGTCTACATGGAAGAGTGGAAAGAACGCCACCACGAGGCCAGCACCGCCATGGAAGGACGAGAGGAGAGGCTTGATGAACTTTATGAGGAGATAGAGAAAGACTTGCGGGTTAGTCCACCTCCTGAATACTTCAGTAGACTTAAAAAAATGCTGCTTGTCTTCTTGATTGGGAACTGGTAGTGGATGCTTATTTGAAGAATTTAGTATGCATAGTATAATAATGATAAAATAATCATGAATTATTGGAAAGGCCTTTTTTTCTTATGACAGAATGATACTAAAAATGTATTTTCACTTTAACAGTTAATACACCAGTAAACTGTTTTTACTTTTTTTATTTTTTGTATAATTTTTTAGCTCTTAGGTGCAACAGCAGTGGAGGACAAGTTGCAGGACGGCGTCCCACAGACCATAGAGCAACTGGCTAAAGCTGACATAAAGATTTGGGTGTTGACTGGAGACAAACAGGGTTAGTGTTACAATTCAATTGAAGTGTCTTTCAGTATAATATATGTTATTACTCCCATATTCGCTCAGTGTTAATCAAAGGGAAGAGAGCACTTTCATGTTTGCATGACACATATTTACATCCTACATCATGTTTAAATGAATTAAGTTAGTGAGTTTTTTGAATCTTTTCAAGACTTTTGAACCACTCTCATCATTTGATGTTTCGAAACAGAGACGGCGGAGAATATCGGCTACTCATGCAACATGTTGAGAGAGGAGATGAAGGACATTTTCGTTGTGGCAGCTAATACAGCTGAAGGGGTCAAACAGGAGCTACAGTAAGCGATTCACTATATTACATCAATTATATATATATATCCATATACACATATGTACAGTAAGTGATTCACTACAGTCCCCTGACATTCAAACGACATCAATAATGTTCCAAAATAAAAGTGCTGCACATAACGGACTTTTTATTTCTAATGGGTGACATTGACATTGCCAGTTTCTGGCAGTTTTTGGCTACTGTAAACTGATGCAAACACTAAAATTGCTTGAATGCAAACCTTGTGAATAACACATAACTTAAATCACATATCAATAGTGTATACATATGAAAGGGCATATATGGCAAAATGTCAGCTCTGCCTTAAATTACAGCTTGTTTTTTATTCTTTAGAATTAAACTCAAACTGTTATTGGCATGAGTCCTGCTGTCCTCATGACTTATTTGTCATTTGGGAGTCCATCAGCAAACCTTTGGCAGTTTCACATTAATGCTATATATGAAATAATTTCAGAGCTTTTACAATCAACTCACCAACTCACTGTCCTGTCTTCAGGAATGCAAGAAGAAAAATGTGTTCGGATGCAGCAGAGGAGCCGTCTGTGATCAAAGGTCGTGCGGGTCTGTTCTGGCTCCAGAAGACGGAGACAGTGCAGGATGAGAAGGTGGACGGAGAATATGGCCTAGTTATAAATGGACACAGTCTGGTACGGAGGCTTTTTCAGGCACATTACTACTTCTGGGAGCTTCTTAATTAACAAATGATGCTGCTCCCTTTCTCATGTTCTTAATCTAGAAAAGATCCTGTTAGATGTCCTGTTTAAATAAATGGAACTTTGTGCAGGGCTGGGCCAAAGAATTAAGCTTTGCGGTTGTCACCGCACAATCAAAACAGACTAAGTTATTATTTTAGACATAATTTATCCAAACAAAGAGGCCATTTTTCTTAGCCATGCTGTTTTCCTGGAAGTGTCAAGAGAACTTGGAGAACTTATTGACGTGACAGACTGGCTAATAATTCCCTCTTTCTTGTCCTCAGGCATTTGCGCTGGAGGAGAACTTGCAGCTGGAGCTGCTGAGGACAGCGTGCATGTGTCAGACGGTGATTTGCTGCAGGGTTACCCCTCTGCAAAAGGCCCAGGTGGTCCAGCTAGTCAAGAAATATAAGCAGGCCGTCACTCTGGCCATTGGGGACGGAGCCAATGACGTCAGCATGATTAAAGGTAGATTCACTGAGACCCTGTATTTCCACCTGGGAAGCAGCTACTCATACGTAATGTGTGATTTCTGTCTTTTTCTTCCCTCCCTGTCCTCCAGCTGCTCATATCGGTGTGGGTATCAGTGGTCAGGAGGGCATGCAGGCGGTTCTCTCAAGTGACTACTCCTTTGCCCAGTTCCGTTACCTTCAGCGCCTCCTGCTGGTGCACGGCCGCTGGTCCTATCTACGCATGTGCAAGTTCCTGCGATATTTCTTTTACAAGAACTTCACCTTCACCTTTGTGCATTTTTGGTATGCCTTCTTCTGCGGCTTCTCTGCGCAGGTGATGGCCGTGTTCTGCAAATGCAGTATGCTACATGGTTTTGGAATAATAAAACTGGTTTATTCTATAAATATTGTATGTGAGCTGTTGACTATATTTTTTTTCATTGTTGCTGTTGTTCATAGACTGTGTATGATGAGTGGTTCATCACCATGTACAACCTGGTTTACACAGCTCTTCCTGTCCTGGGCATGAGTCTCTTTGATCAGGTATGCACCTAAGGAACCTGAACTACTCAGAAATTCAGTTCTTCATTAAATATTTATTAGAGTAATATTATTATAAATTGCCATTAATTCACTCCTTGGGCTTTTCTATTATCTGCATCTTCTCTCTCTCATTCTTTGCTTCTGCAGGATGTAAATGACCGTTGGAGTTTCCAGTATCCTCAGCTCTACGCTCCAGGCCAGCTCAACCTGTACTTCAATAAGAAAGCTTTTGTGCGCTGCATGATGCACAGCTGCTACAGCTCCCTCATCGTTCTCTTCATCCCCTGGGCCGCCATGCGAGACACAGTCCGTGATGACGGCAAAGACATCGCCGACTATCAGTCGTTTGCTTTACTGGCGCAGACCTGTCTGCTGGTTGTGGTGAACATACAGGTGAGGTCACCAGAAGCTTCACAGAATGTCAAGGGTTCAGGATTTTTTGGGAATAAGAGGATGTACCTGAATTTCAGGAGAAGGTATTTAAATTTCTGGATTAACTAAAGATGCAGTTATTTAATCTGTGACACTGCAATCAGATCACTGACACTTACAACCACATATTCATTCATAACACACACTGTGAACATGTTCACCAAATATATCTAACACAAAATGACATCTTTCAGCTGTGTCTGGACACCCATTACTGGACAGCAGTGAACCAGTTCTTTGTGTGGGGCAGCCTGGCCGCCTACTTTGCCATCACATTCACCATGTACAGCAACGGCATGTTCCTCATCTTCACCTCATCCTTCCCATTTGTCGGTGAGTGGATTCAGCTCATTTATCAGAACAGGCAGGTTCTTCATCTCCCCTGCTGTTCCATTTATTTCTGCAGGAAACTGCAGGATTGATTTAATTAACAATGTTCTTGATGTCACCTCCAAGTTCCCACTTCTTCTAAGAAGCAAGTTACCAATAATCCAGCTGCACTAAAAGTTTTCCTGCAGGACTTGTAGAATTTTTATGGTTTGTTCTTTTAATCTTATGGTTGTACAAGTACAAGCTGTACAGTGCACAGTAATAGTTTATTAATAAATCCTTTACCTTTGCCATTCCTCAAATTGTTGGTCTGATAACCTCGGGAATCCAGGGACAGCGAGGAACTCTCTGAACCAGCCTAATGTGTGGTTGACCCTGTTCCTGACGACCCTCCTGTGTATCCTGCCTGTGGTGGCTTTCCGCTTCATCCTCATTCAGCTTCGGCCCACCATCAATGATAAGGTGAACTCACACACACAGGCTGAAAAACCATCGTGTCTTTTATATTACGTCTACAAATCACTCTATGTTAAGTGGCATTTGGTCTCAATTTGATGATAATAAAGTAATTATATTTCCTAACAAATTTAAAATAAATAATTATTAGTCTGGACAAAAGGGGTGATTCCACTAATTTGAGATGGCCTCTAGCATGGCAAAAATATCATGCAATAAATATCAACACAATTTTAGGGAAAAAGTATGAACGAATAGCAAAATCCTGTCCCGAATAAGCAAATATGCTCATACCAAGAAATCTACATGACAGACTCGTCCCTCTCCTCCTTCTAGGTGAGACACAAGGTCCGAAAGGAAGCGCTGCCAGCTCCTGCTCCACGCCGCCCACCTGCCAGGCGTGTCAGCACCCGTCGGTCAGGCTACGCCTTCTCCCACTCCCAGGGCTACGGTGCTCTGGTGACATCTCGACGATTCCTCCTGAAACGACCCCTGAAGAGTCGAACAGTGCTGTTCACCCAGACAGATTCGCCTCTGGCTCAGAATCAGCCGCAGCATTACCGTACTATCGCGGAGGAGCCGGAGGAGTCGCAGAGCCCTTAGATAGCATCCTTGAACAGTGTAGAGTTAAGTTTGGAGATTGTTTCCAGATCAAACTTTAACACTTAAATCTGAATCTGACTTTAACAAAAATGTTGAGCCTTGAAGGACCACAGTGGTGGTTTTTGCACAGTACAACGTCCTGTATAAACTATACATGACTACCATGCAAAGAGTGCCAGGTGGGTTCAAAATTATAGACAGATATGGGTTTCAGTTCATTTTACTACTTTTATTTTAAGTATATTTTGGGGAATTGCTTATGAATAAGCTACCAGGTTTTGTGGATTGGATTTTAATTTACAGTAGATGTCCACTGTGCTTGCTCACTTATTTCCAATGTGAATTAATACTTCTGTGACATAAACAGCAGTTAAGAACCTGTAAAGCAGAAATTCAGATTAAAATGCGAATAAAGTTTGGGAAACTCCCAGAACTTATATATATTCTATTAAAGGTAAAAACACAAGTTTTAATGAGATTAACATTTTTTTAGATTGTAACGTTTAACGTTTTATATTTTGCTTTGTCCAGTCTCAGAAAAGAGGATTATACTGTAACACTGCCAGCAACATATAGTTGCATCTTGTACATTTTACCATTAATTTCCTGAAAGGAATTGTCATTACTCAAGGTGTCATTCTAAGAAATCTGTGATGAACTCACTGCCTTTTGACTCTGCTGTTTACATTTATGCTACCATGAAGATTTTTCGATGTTAAGTGTCTTTAGAAAGCAGCCAGGGGTCAGTGTTGTCTTTGGAACCATTTTCAGCTTTGCAACAGAAGAATAGAAGTTGTAGTAATGGTTCATGCTAAATACAGCACATATCACACACAATACTTGTTTCGGCTGAATATTTTGCCATTATGACATTCATGTTTTCATGTTGGATTTATGACCTTTACATCTTATGAGATTTGTTTGTTGCTTCATGGAAGTTTCGACTGAATCATCCATGTCTACATGGGAGATCAATTGTAAATAAATATCTGATATTTTACTGGAGGATTTGATTTTTTTCAAACATCACATATGAACAATGTCAAACAATATCCTTCACTGTCTCCTTCTGTGTCTCATACTAGTTCAATTGTTTCAGATCTCAAAACAAAATCGAACATAAAACAGCGGCAACCTGAACAAACACAAGAAATTATATTCATATTCATTGTAGTAAAACGTTGATGTAAACTGTCATCATCTAGGAATAAAGGTGACCAACCTTTAAAATTAGTCTCAGACTGCAGCAGCAATCCATCCAAGAAATCCCAAAGGATCCAAAGAAAACACAGATAAACTGAAATCTCCTTAACAAAAATCACTCAACTATTTAAAAGATGGGGAAGAGATGGTGAGACAAAAGAAAAGAACATTAAGGCATTTTAGCAGAATTTCCTATAGACTGATGAGTCAAAGTTGAACTGTTACAAACTCCAACCACGCTACAGTCAGGCACGGAGGTGGTGGTGTGATGGTGTGGAGATGCTCTTCTCTGTCAGGACCACAGGGTTTCTACCAGCTCATCAGTCTGCGAGCTGAAACTCCAAACGGATTGTACCGCAACACGATGATCCCGAGAGTAAGAGTGGCCAAGTCCAGGCCTAGTTACTAAGTTGATTTAGTGATTATTTTTTCATATTTGTGATTAAGGGTCCGGGCCACATTTTTGTTTAAAAAAGTACAATTATCATTTAAAACGCAACAGTAAAAACCTGTGTACCTGTGTCAGAATCAGTCTGAGGGACAAAAATATACATGAAATGTATGATAAATATTTTATAAGCTGATCCTTTTTTTAGGGAGCTTCAGCCCTCTTCACTATTTCTTTGCATTATGTATGTGCACAGACACACACAGAGAGAGAGAGACTCAAGACACTGCGGTGAGCCCACAACTGCAGTGTCCTCTGGGACAGTGAATAATGACATCACGGGCAGAGGGCTGTCCCAGGATGGCGCACATCCAGAGCAGCTTTCAGTTCGCCTTTCTGCTCTCGGAAAACAGAAACAGGTTGGGGTGCAGGACTTACTGTCTTACTGTAGGTTGGGCTGATCTGATCTTTTTACTTGCACAATCCGATGCAGTACTTCCACACTGATTCAAATCTTCATGTAGCTGATTTCGCTTCCTTCCTCTCAGGTTTAACCCTTGCTCGTTGCTCCTCCCCCTATGGCCCTGCAGCACAGTCAGCAGGTTTGACAGTCTCCAGTGAAGGTCACTGCGTGATCCAGCAGAGGACTGACATGCTGTATAAATAGCTTGCATGTGTGACACACCCGTAACCACAGTCATGGCATCATAGTTCACAGATACACACAGATACACTGGGAAGAGTCAGGAACAGAGACGAGGGTTCAAAGTGAGCAATACACAGACAAACGTTGTGCAAAAGACACCACACGCGTACACTCCCATAATCCTCCTACGTAAAAAGTTCAAGTGGAAACTTGCAGCTCGGTTTGACAGCTCGGCTTCTGTAAGAGGAGACAGCAGAGTGAACTTCAACAGAAAGACAATCCCACACTTGGCAGGTTGACATGGACTTTGAATCGCTCTGTGTTTCAGTCGACCAGCAGCAGTCTGCTGTTGTTCGGAATAAGGAAAGTCGAGTTTTGATGCCAAAGTGCCATATGATTTTATGGCAATTCATCATCCCAGTGTGCGGCTCTAAATCATTTACTGTTTCCAAAATCACTCCTGCAGTGTGGTCTCAGTAGTATAAAGACAATTCATTTTTAGGCGTCTGCAATCTGAGTTTACATGTGTCCTCTACATGCCTGCAAATCATTTCTGCTAACTCGCTAGTTTTTAAAGATTTGTGTGATTCTAGATCTCAAATGAAATCAATTAATTAGTTATCTGCACGGCAGTAAAAACAGAAAGCATATTTCTTTAACATGCTCACCAGTGGAAGCATGTACTGTGAATTAAAAGCAGACCTGGGACTGAAAAGAGAAGAAGAGGAGGAACATTATCTGTTGATAAGATGACCTGAAAAAATTAAGTTGCCACACAGTGCTCCAAATGAGACAAGAGGATTTCATAACCCACTGTATCACAGGCAGCAGTGAGATCTACAAGCCTCAACAGAACCGAATTCCTGGCAGTAAAGGATCCTGACACTAAAATAGTGACGACTAAACTGGTCCTGATCACCTGCATTTGTTGCTCACATCTGAACAGACTATTCAGCAGATTTTTTTTTTTTTTTACAGAGAATAATGAATGAGTGAATGAAAAACCCGTGACTTTTCATTTAGTATTAATATCACATCAACAATTTTACATCATTCTAATTTTTATTCATAGAAAGATTGTTCCATTCATCTGTAACCAATTTACAGCTGGAGCCTGAACCAGGTTACAGCATCGACAGGTCACCAGTCACCACAAAAACATACACAGTTATAAAACCATTCAAATCCATGTGCAGTTTGGAGTCACCAATAAACCCAATGTCTTTGGGAACATTTGTGACTGGACAGGCACAAGGGGAACGTCCAAAACCTGACCAGCGTGGAATTACAGTAGCATTGTACAAGGCACATTAGAACAACTGAAAAACCATTTCAAGGTGTTAATTCGAGGGCTTTGTTCGCCCAGCTCTGCATCTGAAGATCCCGAGTGAGGAGCGTCTCCAGATTAAACCCATGACTCAGCGCTAAGACGTTTGCCTCAACAGGGATCAAACTCCGGTCCAACAGAGGCTTAACTGTTTAGATGCTTGACGAACGTGTGTGAGTTGGAGAGCTAGAGAGCGATCGAGGCAGCGTTATCTAACGTACGTAGAATGTAAGTGGTGTCAGTTAGAAGTCCTGTGTCTAAATAAAGAATTACCTTCAACCTTAGGAGGTGCTCACACTCCCTGCTGCCACCCGAGCAGTGAGGGAGTGGGACGGTGAACAGGACGTGCTGAACCAACGCTCGTAACCCCCGGGGGTCACGGCAGTAGGTGTGCTTTTGTGCAAACAGACGCTCTATATAACATCCAGTTGTGTTATATTTGTCTGTACACGGGGACAGACGGGCAAAAGTTCCCTGAACTTTGGAAACAGAAAAGATACCAGAAGTCACGTGACCCACAGCTACACGGTCCTATTGACCCAGTTTTAAAGAAAGTTCAAATAATTCCACAGGGTTTTGTTTATTGAACTGGTGGATGGTGTTAGATGTGTTCAACAAATGATTTGTTGTTCAGGGTTTGATTCCAAAAGCTCCAATAATTGGTCAAACTGGACAGAGACGTCTTTCTAATGATTTCATTTAGTGACAATGCATGCTCCTTTCCTCTTTCAGCGCTGTGCAATATCATTTTGCCATTTGAATCTCTGGTTCACTGCTGTGCATGATAATATAAAGGCAAAAAGATGAATTTGTGCATTCAACGATGCTAGTGTATAATATTCACCATCTTCTGAGATCCTAGTCTAACTCTGAAGAGCTCTCGTTTCCAGGCGCAGCAGAGTCACCCTCAGCATGAAGCTTGGCATGACACAACACCTGTGAGCCAGCTGGACCCAAAACAAGATCACACTCTCGGCTTTTGATTAAATGAGGCACATTAAAGTGTCAATTCAAAGACTTTTTTCATTGCATGACATCACTAGAACTTGCTCGCTTTTGACATCACAGCAGAAATGATTTTCAATTTCGACGGCAAAACTGCTAAAAAAAATATTAATAGCTTATTAAACAGTGAAAATCCTGCATTGAATTCATTGATACAATTTTGAGATAAGGAAAAATATCAGCTACCAACTTTTTCAATTACTTGTATTAACAAAAAAAAAAAAACATACTGAGATATGACCAACTTATGAGCTTTATTTAGTAACCACTTTGACAGATTTCAAAAGTAACAAGTTTACAATACTGCAAATTAAAATAGTCTGACATTATCATTGATTTATATACACTATATTCAACACTGATTAATAACTTGTGACAGCACAAGTTTAAGAAAACCATGTATTTAATTAAATAACCGTTAAACAAATGAGTGCTAGGTAAGACACACCTTTGATGCATTTCAATACAATAACTGAAAAAAAAAAAAAAAGATGTTTAAAAGGCACATTCATAATGTAGAACAACATTGGGACAATCTTGCATGCACAGAGTCCCACGTGGTAAAAGCAGCATCAAAGTTACAACGATATCACAGTTTAGTGGTAAACACATTAGAATACCTGATATAACACCAGTCATACACTTTACAGAACAATTATTGCTTCGATTATTGCTGTGATAAAAGAGAACTGTGCGCTGTATTTCTCATAGATTGTTGCAGGGTATTCAAGCAGCATATGGACAGAATATTAAAGAGTCTATTTCTATAAATTAAACTCTTCATCCTCTATCAAAAGAGGTGCAAATTGCATAATCAAAGATATTGCCTCAGATAAATAAATGTTTTATGTAATGCTTTTTTTTTCTTTGATGGCAATTTTTTTCAGTTCCCAGAAAGATTCACTTGATCACTGAACTAACGTCTGAGAAAAGCCCCTTAAGTTTTCCATCGGAGTAATCATTGGAATTCGTAGGCCAAAAAACATTTAGGTATCTCGATTAATATTGGTTAGAAGTTAAACGTGATGCCATAATAATTCAACAGACTTTGATTCATGTGTGAACATAGCGGGATTGCGACAGCTGTTTACATTATTGATGAACCTGTTAATTATTATGTGCAGAGAAAACCAAAAACCGTATTTCAGAGGCTAGAAGGAGTAAACTAAGCTTGGTGATAATTAGTTTTTTTTGGTAGTTTCAACTAAATTTTGATTCAAACTAGGCCTGTGAATAAGAACGACCCAACAATTTTATAAAAATGACAACTTACTAGAATTTAATTAAACGTTTTTTCAATTTTTAACACCCAAGTGACTTTTAAGTGTTAAGGTTTATTCTAGTGGATCAAGATGAGGGTCTTCTGATGGGACACACAGTAATGCTGAACTTTCTGTCCCTGTATCCAGTGTCAAAAGCTTCATATACATGTCACCACCAATCTTCTCCTCACCTCTACAGGTTTCTCTTTTCAAATCTCCTACAAAAACCCCCACCATTTGTGGACAACCAGGTCGTCACCGTAGCCAGTATCAAGCATGCGGTTGCCGCACTCCTCCCAACGACACACCTGGCCCTTGTCCACAACCACAAACTTCCACTCCACATGGCTCTCTGCAGGCAGGCTGATCACAGTTGCCCAATGTCCGTCCTTGGCTCTTTCGAGCGGGACGAACTCCCTCCAGTTCCCCAGCTCCTGCAGGTTCCCCGTGACAGCCACCGTCTGGTATGGCGAGTGAGTGAGATAGTGGATGCGGAAGGTCACGTTGACATTCTGGGGCATGGGCTGCACCGCCAAAACCTTTTTGCCATTTTCTGCACCATCATCAGCAAGAGAAAGATGGTTGGTTTGTTTGACTTCGGTGGACAGTGTGGAATCTGTATCTATACAAGTAGCGTCTGGGAGAGACGAACTGTGTTGGTTTTGCTGAGACGGAGGCTGGTCGGTTTGTCTAATGTCTTGAGCAAATGAAGGGACAGAAACATTAATCCAGGGAAGGACTTGGTAGTTACTGTCCATGATCCATTCGTTGTTATCCATAGTTGCCTCCATGATGCTGATTTCAGTCCTTTCATTGTCTTCTTTCTCCGTCTCTGACTCCGCGTCCCCTTTCCTTTCAGCAGTTACTCCTTTCCTGATCTCCTTGACCTCTACAACACTTCTAATGCCCGTCTTCACTTTCAGTTCATCGGTGAAGCTCGTAACACTTTCTGCAATCTCTGCCATAAACTGCTCCAGTGCACCGTGGTAGTTTTCCTCAATCTCACGGCCAAACACGTCCTCATTGGCTGTCCAGTCTATGAGCTCAGCGTGGGGTTTCTGGGAGACATGTGATGGGTAAGGCCCAGTCGCCAAACATTCTGTACTGTTATCACTGAAAGATAAATCTACATCATCAGAAGGAGGTTGCTTTGAGTTTCTGTCCTTTCTTCAGGTTGAGGATGACGATCCATTTCAGGAAGTGGAATAATAGTTATGTTAAAGCCATTACAATCGTCTTGCAAATCAGGGCTGACAGTCATGCTTGAAATCCCGCTCTCTTCTCCAGCCCCAGGAGGTGACCTGCCGTCCTTGTCACTGTCCCTCAGCTCACTTTGCTCAAAAGACAGCAAGTTAACTTTACACACGGGAGAGCGAACGTCTGCAGCACCAACGGTTAGCTCAGAAAAAGGTCCTTGTTCTGTATTTGGTCACTTTGTTGGTCTTGGAAGGGAGACGGCATGTCAGGATGAGATATTTTCTCAGACGTCACGGCTGGAGTAATGGCAGCCTTATCACATACAGCGGCATCATCAGAGTGAACCCTTGTCACATCGAACGTTTCATAATTTTCCATGTGTTCACTTTGTCGATCTTGGCAGATGGACGGCCGGACGAGGACAGAGTCTTCAGTCACCACGGAAGCAGTTACATTTTCATCTGCCTTAGGAGCAGCAGCGACACTCGTCTTTTCATCACTTGACTTCTTTGATTCTTTATTACTTGCATTTTGACCAGCGTGCTGCAGTTTACCATCAATAGTTTTATCAGCCAATGCAACAGTTTCATTCTTTTCATCCTTAATTTCTTTCTTGACAGAGAGCAAGTCAAAATGAAGAACATCAACATCTATGTTTTTATCCAATGGTGGTTTGATTTCATCTTCTTTGTCCAACACATTAACAACGCCTGAGGTTTGAGCGTCTATTTCTTGCTTGTCTAACAGCGGTGGGTGGGTGGTAAATTTGGCAGCTGTACATTTGTGGTATTCATCTAAAATCTCTGACGTCACAGCTAGACCACCGTCATCATCCCCATTAATATCCTGGTCTGTTGTTGAGATCTCATTGTCCACACCTTTATTTTTCTCTTCTTCTACACAGAGTTGATTATTGCTGGAACAATTGTTGTAATTTATATTGTCTGGATGATTTTCTTCCTCAAACTGTTTATCTTTGCCATAACAGTTGATGGAGCCTGTGCCAGCCTCCAAGTTAGATCCCTCACTGTTCATGAGATTGTTTGAACCACACTGAAGGTTTTCCTCATCTGAAACATCCTCGTCTCTGGTCACTCTCTCATTTTCCTGGTAATCTGCTTGAAACGCCTGAAAAAGGAAAAAAAAGTTATTCTGGACAAACTTTCCTCTCTGTCAAACACTAGGAAAAAATATGCTAAAAAAATTTGAAGCACACAAGATATAAGACAAATTGCCTGTGGCTAATGCTGCTAAGACTTCGAGAGAAATAGGTCTATGAGAAACTGGGATGTAGAGAGAACTACTCCCAGTGGGTTTGTGCTCCAGTCGGCTCTGTCTAAATTTGAATCCAGCTTAGCATAAAGGTTGGGGGGGGGGTATCATTCTTGATCGGCTTTTCACTCTAAATAACCAAGTTGTGACTTTGCTCAGGTGGGAGGTTCAGTCTAAGATGCAAAGGTCAGGGCTCTTATCATTAATTAGTACAGGCTGCTAAAAAAAGAGCCATCAATAAAATTGATATTTCCAGTCAAAATTTACAGTTTTTTTTTCAATTGCTAACAAGCATTGGTCAAAACTGAAGTCACATTGTCAAAACTCTTCACACAGTCAGAAAACCAGAAGTCTATGAAGAGCAAAATGTGAATCATTTTTCGCTGCTTTCACACAAAATACATGTAGTGACCACAGTTACCAAAACTCATAAAATCCTTCCTCAGTCAGAGACCATCATCTGCAAAACTTTTACAGCACATCTTTCAAATGCTAACATACTTTTAACATACAGTTAAAAATGCAATCAAAACTCAATCATGGAAAAGTTTTCTGCTGCAACCATACTGAAATCTATAGAAAATCATATGAAAATATTGAAAAAAAGCTAAGTGCAGTCTACAGCTGGAACCCTACACAGGTGAGCTGCGTTTACCTCATTAGAAAGCAGATAAGGAGATGGAACATGGAGAACATGTGGGAGAACTTTGTTTTCAATATCTCCAGATTAGAAGTCCGTTTAATAAACCGATTTCATACATAATGTGCCCAACCGTGGATTTACTTTATTTCAGATAGAGTAATAGAGGTGGAGGCCAGACCAACTCCACCGTCCTGAGTGAGACTTGTTGCCCGGGCTGTGGATGAGTGGGCTTATTTTAAAACATGGATGATGAGTTTGGCTCAGATGCATGTTTGCAATTTTGAAAAAAATAGTTTGAGTATTGACCAAGGCTCATTAGAAACTGGATGAAAACCGTAAATGTGTCATCGGTCAACAGAATCGTTCACTTCCATTTCCGCCACAGTGTGAGAAATGCTCCTCTGCACAGATCTATTCGCAAAGCTGCTGTTACCTGTGTGTCATCGGAAGTGAAATGCTTGTAGTCGGGGGGTTGGATGTCAGTCTCAGACGGAGAGCGAGGTGGGGGTTTATTTTCATCAGCAGGAACACGGCGCAGCCTGATTTTGGGACGACTCGGAATCACATCATCTGCCTCCTTAGTATCTGATGAGCCTTCATCACTCACGTCTGGAAAAGAAAACAGCACAGTTCAACAATGGTTGGTGCATTTTCACATAATTTACAGGGATAGAAATATTAATGCATCTTTGATAGACTTTACACCAATACAAATATACTTTTAAAAAATTATATTTATATCCAAGTTCCTCTCAGTGGGTCAAATGAGCACTGGATCAAACCATTTTTCTCTTTTGTACCGTTGTATAAAAAGCTAAAACAGGAAAATTAATAAATGCATTCAGCAGTGATTTATTGATTGTACATGTCCTCCATTTAAGTCATTAACTTCTCCTGACCTGAATCCTTGCTGAGCTTCCTTATTATCGGTTTAATCTCAGTGTGTCCGTAGCTTGAGATGATACGAATGTTTAAGTCACAACTTGTCCAGGTTTCAGTGAGTCTCCAAATTTAATTTAGACACTTTACAGTAAGTGAAAACTAGCCCCACATTTATAAAGGTGTGCTTTCATGTTTGAAAAGAATATATTTTTACATACTTAGCATATTTAAAGCACTGAAATGTTGGACCTTATACATTGCTACAATATAATCCATGCACAGCTTTAAGATGAATATTGTGAATCAAAAGTAGCTACATAATTTGCAATTGAAATGAAGTAGAAGTGAAAAGAAATGTACCAGCAGCTCAAAGTTTAAGTTCTATTCCACCAATGTCACATTTTGCAATATACCAGTTTCATAACCCATCCTTAAATGCTGGATTAATAAGGTCAGCGGTAGTGATCCATTTCTACCCCCGATGCAGCCCTGTACCCGGGCCGGATCATCTCTGACAGTATCTGCAGCGGCCGGTTGTTCGTGGTGACCCGTTTCGCAGCCTCCCTGCGGATCATTCTCGTAGAAGTCTCGAACCAAATCCGCCTTAGAACCCTCCGAACCTCCGCCACCTGTAACCCGCAGTCGCCTCCCCGCGACGGAACCGCTGTTTTCTGGACCTTTTTTTTTACCTGTTGACTCCACAGAGCCGAGCGATTCCTCCGGGATCGGCTCACGCTCCGGACGCGTCGCCGGCGCGTCTCTCTCCGCTCCGGCCGCGGCCTTCCTCCGCTTCCCCCTCACGGTGCGATAGATGAGAAAAGCCGCCAGCACCGAAACCACCGCCGCCACGGCCAGAGCCACGGCGGGACCGTGACGGCCGATCATGCAGAAGAGCGAGGCCAGGTCGGCGCGCCGCTCCACCGCCACGGCGTTGCCGTTCTTCTGCGCCATTGGATGGACCGAGCTCCCGTGTGGGTCTGTGCGCACTCGGGCCTGACGGAGCCGCGGGCCGCTGCTGCTCCACGCTGCGTGTGTGGAGCCTTGTTGCTGTCGGGCTGCTTAGTGCTGCAGGTGCCGGCTGCTCATTGGCTGACGGGATCACGGGGACCCAGCGTTCATTGAGGAAAAGGGAAGGAAGCTGTTTATGCGGCCTCTATGCAATTATGAATGAGGCGGCTCATCATACCCGTTATACCCATAGATATGATGGTGAAGTTCTCAGCAAAATGTCTAGAAGCTCATCAACGTCCATTAACATCAACTATTTGAGTAACAAAGTGGCACTATAATAAATGTATAAATTATGAAATAATGAATATCCATAGTGCATAAATATCAAATCAAATCATAAATATCTACATTATAGGTAGCAATACATGTCACTTGAAAAATGCACACTGCATCAAATGGAAAGTCGCATCAGGTCAAACAATAAAGTGCCACACATCAAATAATAAACAGAGCTTGATCATTAAAAAGACAATCATTCACTGGGAAACCTTCACAAAAATTAAATGCAGACGTATCCGCAGCAAATCTGCATTTTCCTCCCTGTCAGTGTCAGTGGTGGGATGTTATCATGGCCTTTGCCAGCAAGAAGAATTAGTTTTGCTGCAGACGTTCCTCACTCACCTCAGTATGATTCCGATGATCCAGTCTGATGGATTTGTGGGAGACAGGGCTGAGAGGTGATGGAGGTTACACACACACACATTGTATTTAAGCTGCTGTGAAAGGCACACGCTCTTTGTGCAGGGATGTGGGGAACCCATGAAGATCTGAGTATTTCTCCTTTAATGACAAGTGTTATGTCGGGTTAATATTGTACATGTACATTACATACTTTTATCCAAAGCGACTTACAGAGTAATTTGGTACAAACACACGATGGCTGCCATGTAAGGTTCTCAACTGGCCCACCGGGAGCAACTAGGGCTTCAGTGTCTTGCCCAAGGACACTTTGACATGCAGCAAGGAGGGACCGGGACGACTGCCTTACCGACTGAGCTACAGCCACAGCGTACAGTGTAAAATTGACCTGGTTGATAGATTTGTAAAAGTCACTGTGTCCATGTTTAAAATGTAAAAAAAAGGCAATGCTATTAGCAGTTCAATTTTGAATTCAAAACATGAACACATTTAGACTTTGAATGGAAGGATATTCAGTGTTGCAACTGAGAAATGTCAGTGCTTTTTGAGAGATGCTCACTCTCACTTTAATGCCAGCAACATTTAGGACGTGGACACGTTTGTCAGAGTGTTGCACCACGTCTTCTGTTAATAACACCATTTTAGTCGGTGACACTACCACTCAGCTGTCAGGTTTGACCTTCTACGAAACGACGTCTGGATATTTGTACATATTGTTCAGCATAAAGGAGCCTTCACAGCACGGTGCCCCTGCTGATGCTGGTTTTCAATCTATTTCTGAGCTCAGGCTCAAAGAAGCTGGTGGTTTCTCTGCTTGTTTATTTGCACAGTAGAGATTTAACTTTGATTTGTGGATCCAGCAACAAAATATTCACGAACAATGAGTTCTCTGAGCTTATGCAGTGAATCATGTCTGTTTTTAATGCAGTGCTGCCCAGGGGCCCAGATCAAAGATTTTTTTGAATCCTTTCATATGAATATGAACCACAGATGCTACAATCCCAAAATTCTTTGCAATTTTATATTGAGAAACATTAATTCGAAGGCACCAAATACACATTTTATGATAGTGACAATGTTTTCTCCATCCTTACTTCTGAAATATGAAGCTTCTCTGGGGTACTGCCCTTTATACCCTGACCTGTTGACAGTTAACCACAGTAGTTGTGACATTTAAATTTTTCAAACATTACATAACTTTTCTAGGCTTTTGTTTTGTTTTATCGCACCTTGATATGTGTTGCTGGCATCAAATTCAAAACAGATTATTTGTGTTTTGCAAATCATTGTGTTTTTTTTTACATTTCAATTTTACACAATGTCCCAACCAAGAAATGCGTATTATTTTAAAAACATGGACTGTGAACTGTGAGGAATAATGACAACAAAAATGACAGATTTAAATTATTTCAAATATACAAACTTGTTTGGAGGTGTTTGATATTTGTTTTGTGCGCAAACCTGTGTTTGTATTTTATATTATATTCACCCTCTTAATATGTAGCGATATATTTTTTCAATCTATTCTTATTTTAAGGAATATCCTGGAAACTACTGTGTGCAGAATTATTAGGCAAGTGATTATGTTGAACATATAATCATTTTATCCATAATTTCCAACTCCAAGCTGTATAAACCGGAATGCTTATTGGATTTAATGGATTTCAGGTGATGTGTATTTGTGTAACGAGGGAGGGTGTGGCCTAAGGAGACCAACCCCCTATATCAAGGTGTGCATAATTATTAAGCAGATTCTTCTCCTCAGGAAAAATGGGCTAAAAAGAGATTTAACTGGCTGAAAAGTCTAAAAAAGTCTTTCACAGGGATGCAGCACTCTTGAAAAAAAGTTATTGGGGTGGCATCACAGAACCATCTAACATTTTGTGGCAAATAGTCAACAGGGTCACAGAAATGTGTCGAGAAGAAAAGACGCAAAAGAATCAAACGTGAAGCTACCAGGGACCCCTTGTCCTCCAGTGCTGCCATATTCCACAACTGCAACCTAGTGTAAAAGTGTATAATGCAAAATTGCCACAGTGGCTGCTGCTAAAACAACTTATATGTGTCTTAATGTTGAAGACTATAGGAAGCTGTAATGATTGATGTGCTGCAGTTTGTTAACTATCACCTTTTTATGACCGTTTGAATGGCCACACGTTCCATAGCCCTGGTGCCACCATTAAATAACATATGTTTGTGTGTTTTATTGAAATTAGAGATGCACACAACTTGAAATAGCAACGTAAGGACTCGTGTATACTTTCACTGGATGTTGTTAAGACTTTCTGGTGGAGGGAAGCAGCAGGGACTCAGACGAACACTAACACTGACCTCCGCTGGTTATTCTTAGGTGTTCAGCTTGTCGCTGTAAAAGCTGAGGACGATGCAGAAAGCGATGGAGTCCTCCATCCATCCGCTCACAGTAACTACACTACAGCTATGATTGGGAAGTGAATTTGCTGAGTGAGTATCAGCTTCATTCACCATCATCTTTGGTCCTTTTGGAATGAACATAAGGCGTTTCTCTGTTTCTGTGTCAAAGAAATGAAAACACAAAATCACAGAAACACACACAAATGATTCTCTTAAACTGGTGTTGGATTAATGGACAATATATGGTGCAGTCTCAAATTCAGTCTTTCACGATATGTATAGATTTTTAAAAATATTTCAACTCTGATATGGGTGGAAAATCCTTACGGAGAGCCAAAGTGAGAGTGGGAGACGCACACTTTTCCTACAAAAAAAATGAGGTCCGATTAGATCACATTAGATCCCATTCAAGCCTTTTGTTTGACAGATATTTGCTGTAAATCCATATGCTTGCTCCACAGTAAACAGTCACAGCTCTAACTGTGATAGGATATCAACTGGGTTTGTACAAAATTATGTAACTCAGGAAAACACACTCAAGGACGTACAGCGTGTTAAACTGCTGGTCAGCAGCTCTTCCGTTGGTTATTGATCTGTGGGAACATAAAAAGAGCTCAGAAAGTTTGGAGCATGCAGACTTACTGACACCAGGACTGACACCGTCATTTTTTAACTTCGGGTAAACCCTAAAAATGAAGGTCAGTTTGTAATTTTATGTATTTGACTGTCTGAATATATCACAGTAGCTTTATGACGGAAATGTTTAATCACTTAATTCGAAACACTTCTTCTGTTCCAGCTTCTATCGAGCATCTTCCTCCTCCTCCTGGCTCCTCTGTTGACCAGCTGTTTGCCCCTCGTCCTCCCCGTGGATTGCACTGAGCTCTACAATCAGGACAACAGTCGACCCAGTGGAGTGTACACCATCTTTCCCATTGGAGCCACGTCTGCCATTCAGGTAGACTTCACCTGTCGGATCAGTGCTGATCAAATCATAAGACTAAAAACAAATGTACTGATCGATGTGTGTTTATGTGTAGGTCTACTGTGACATGAATTCATTAGGAGGACAGTGGACGGTGAGTTCACCTAGTGTTGGATTGTTAAAACACATCGCACACCACACAAATCTAATAACATAACCTTTGGTGGCCTAAGGTGTTCCAGAGGAGGATGGACGGCTCGGTGAACTTCTACAGACCCTGGGATCAGTACAAGATGGGTTTTGGTAACGCTGCTGGAGAGTACTGGCTCGGTGAGGAGTAAAACCAAAGTAATAGCGTATCGTTTGAGGTTTAATATAACACTTATGTGAGCGTATGTTTGCGTCCAGGTCTTGAGAATCTCTTCTACATGACCCTGAGGAAAAAGTATGAGCTCCTGGTCGACATGGAGGACTTCAACGGAAACAAAGCGTTTTCCCGTTACTCCTCCTTCTCCATCGGCTCAGAGTTTGAAGGATACAGACTGAATGTTTCTGGATTTACGAATGGAGGGGCAGGTGAGCAGATACAAATTTGCAGAAAGAAAAACAGGTAACCGGTAGGTTTTTTTAACTGTCTGGCTGCAGTTTGTGTTTCTTCATGTAATCTCAGACAAACTCTGTGGGGGCAGTCCGTGGTGTTCTTGTCACTAAAAATCATTATTTATGACTCTGACTGTATGTTTGAACATCTTGAGGCTATTAAAGTTTCCGCTAAACAATTTTTCTATTTAAGTCTATTTTCATGAACGCATCTAATGGAAAACCTGTGAACAAAACACCTTTTTTCAGTTTTGAGATTTAGTTACTATATGTCTAATGGAACATGGCTCCATAGGGAAGTACCTGATCAAGTGGAATCCAGATTTTGTAGAGAGACGCAAACCAATGTTTGAATGAGTGATCAGACTACAACATTACACTCTGGTGATTAGTGGCAACACACTGTTTGGTCTGTCTAAGCCAAAAAGAAAAAGTTTGGATCAGCTGGTCTCCAGCATGTGTGTGTGGGCCTGGCCAGGACTGTGTGTCTGCATGGTCTCCATTGTGAAACAGAGGGGGGGATGTTATTGGCTGCATCTGTTCAAAAGGGGAAGTTATTTATATCAAGGCACTGTTTCAATTCTTATCGAAATAGGAAGAAATAAATACAAATAATTAAAAATTCTGTAAATACAATTATACTGTATGCAGTTAAATTTCGTATGGCATTGGAATACATTTGGGGGTGTCCTCCCTGTTTACATACATAAGAATTTAGAAGTCTAAAAAAAAAAGTCCCCCCGAAAAGCAGTCGGACCCTCATAGCAGTCATAGTAACGCTGTGATTATACTTGTGTGTTCCTGCAGGTGATGCTTTGACTTATCACAACGGACAGAAGTTCTCCACCTTCGACAAAGACCAGGACTCTCATCCCAATAACTGTGCCAAGTCATTCAATGGGGGCTTCTGGTACAACAGCTGTCACTTTGCGAACCCCAACGGTGCTTATCGGTGGGGGGCTGACGGAACTCTGTATGCTGTTGGAGTGGAGTGGTACCAGTGGAAGGGTCATCATGACTACTCTCTGAAGGCCATCAGCATGAAGATTCGTCCCGTGCAGTAAATCTTTGCACTGTCGATGTCTCTCTTATTGTCGTTACATGCGACACACAGCCCTTTAAAAAAAACAAAAAAAACGTGTGATACTATGTAGGTCTTCATCCTAATGTATATTAGTTTTTAATAATATCATAGTAGTAATATCAAATATCCTGTATTGCCACTTAGATGTTTTAACAAACGTTAATTTTTCTATTTTCTCTGTAAAGTGAATTTTCAAAGGAGCTGCAATGGGAAGAATTTATTTATTTAAACGTTCTGGTCTGTAAGTTTTATATTTCTAAGTTAATTGCAAAATCAAAGTACTTTTTTTAATTTTCAGAATCTGTGAAGAAGACTTGTTCGTCCTTAAGTCTTTTAATTGAAAAGAGTGATTTCTTTTCTAATTTCTGAGAGTGCAGTCAGTTCATTCACTTAAATTGATTTACATATTAGTGGCCTTCCCAGCTCTTAAAATCTTAAGTTGTTATTATTCTTTTATAAATTAAAGACGTTTGGGGTGAAAACTTGTTGCTGTTTGTCTTTAAGAAATATTAAATTAAGTCATGCTTTTAGTTTTTTACAATAATGAAAACAAAGTGAACCACGATCACTCGACTTCTTGGTTTTGTACAACAGAAGTCCACAAGGCAGATGACGAGTGGTACACCACTAACAAATGACAACATTTGACTGGAGCAGCATTGGGGTCCAGTGAGTCACTTTTTGGTCTCAGCATCACTGCCATACAAAGATAGTTGTTTGAAGTGTGGGTCTGTGTGAGCTGCTGGTGGACATGGAGGACTTCAGTGAAAACAAAACACTCCATTGTTACTCCCGAATATTCAGGCGCTTCACTGGGTTGAGTAACAGAGTGTTTACCAGAATGTCGGTTTAGAACACAGTGTGACACAAGCTTTTCCAGCAAACGGCAACCTCACTGCAGTTTCTCCAGAAGTTGCATTGCCTAGTTCCAATTAGAAATTCCAGTGTTGCAGCAGCATAGAATATGGGGCAGCTTTCTACAAACCGCAGGGTCAGTGGTTAGAATCTCCGTCCTCCTGGCTAAGACACTGAACCTCAAAGCTGTCCCCAGTGTCTGCTACGTACTGTAATTGTAAGTTGCCTTGGATAAAAGTGTCTGCAAAGTGACTAATCGTAATTGGATATTGTACTATACACTGTGTACGTGTGAAAGGAATGTGACCAACAGCCTGCATTCATGCAGACAGACAGGGATTAAACTGATGGGTGTTAAATAAATGGTGAATGGTCTGAACCTGCACATCACTTTTCTACCTTATCTGTACCCAAAGAGGTCTGCACTGCATCTCATTCACCCATTCGCACACACACACACACTTGAAACACCAATGTGAGAGCTGCGGTGAATGTTGTCTTCTGTATAAGGGTAATGACAATGTGGAAACAAGCAGGAGAGGGGTCACTGAGAATAAGAACTGAGAGCCTGCTGTGTCTTACAGGACACTCCCTTCAGCTTTGCTCCAGTGTAAGGGTCCTTAAAGGGCATTTTTGGGGGCAAGACCAATTATTTTATTAATTTTTTTCTAAAAACAGTAAGTAGGATGAATACCTGAGTCATGTCAGTTCGGAAAGTTTGCAACACCTAATGTGTATTTTACTGAATGACAAAACTATACACACTCTGATACATATTTTTCGAAAGTTTGACGATGTAAAATGTTTGTACAAGTCGGCAAGAAATGTTATGACCTCTAAATGAATAAAGGTGTTCATGTGTATTCAGGTTTCAGTGAGGAGTTTATTCAAGAATTCTCTGTATTACAGAAATTTCAGGGTCAGATGTCTTGAACAACAGCTTCACCCAGTGGAAACTTGTAGTAATGACTGAGTTTCAGGTTGCCAGATAAGCTCCACATCGAGGCCACCAAAGCTCCGTGTGCTGAAGAGGCAGGGAGAGAGCTGACACAGGAGAAAACACAGCAGAGTGTGTGTTCGCACACAGAAGGCAGCAGAGGACAGAGGACAATAAATATGTAATCAAAGTATCTTTGCATATCACAATTTAAAAAATGTAATTAGGGATGCAGTAGCTCAAAAATATCCACTAGATGTCATATTCAGGCCAACACACAGCTGTGATCTATTTTTAAATATAATTTCTCTGTAAGAAACGTGACATTGATGATATGGAGAAAGTGCATATCGTAATTTCCAGTTTGCTTTTATGCTTTGAAAAACATTGCACACATTTGTGACGTCACACAAAACACTAGTTTCTTCCAATAAAGCTGAATTCTTTTTTAGACTTTAGACTCAAATAAAATAATCTGTGAAGTTAAAATAGTGTGGTTGAGTAAAACATGAAAACAATACCAGCTCGGTACTTATCAACTCAAGCAGCATAAATGAGCGTGCCCACCCTTTATTTTCCTTTTTTTTTTGTCCCTCTGTTGTTTCTAAGTTAAAGTCGGCGATTACCCAGGGTGCTTGGTCTTTCCCTGGCTCCTGTCTGGCTGTCAGACCTTTTCATTCCCAAGAATAGATGGATTGTCTCACAAACGTGGCAGCTCAGGGGTGGAGAAGGAGGAGAGTAAAATTTTTCTTTAGGGACTTACGTTGCTTTGTTTAATTTCTATTTATAGAGCTGCTCTTTTGTTTCTCATGGCGAGGTCGACAGAGAGTTCATTCGCAGCATCCGTAAATATCTGGGTGTGCTCCTCACTTCTCCAATTCATTCTCCCATCTCGTCTTGTTTGGCTTCGACTTCTTGTTTTCATGTCCTCTACTATCACCTCTGTTCTTGTCAACGCTACTTACTCATGCCTCCTCCTCCCTTCTCCATCCAGTTTTCACTTCCTCAGAAAAAGTTACGTCTGCCGTGACATCGCCTTTACTCAGTATCCTTCGCTTTCATCTCTAGCAAGATGTGGCATTTTCATTTTGACGCCAGCAACACATGGGAGCATTTACTGGCTCTTTTATGTCCTCTTTCCTCGAGGAGCGTTTCCCTCCCATCCCCCCACTGTTTTATCATCCTTCTCCTAAAATCTCCTAACTCTTTGTCTTCGCTTTCGTCCCTTCATCACATTCACTCCCTCCACATTCCCCCTCTCTCCTTCCATCCTTCCACTCATTTCCTCGTGGCCTCAGACATTTTAATTGACTCTTAATCAACAGGGTGTGTTTGAAGCAGACAGCTTTTATTGCCATTACAAAAGCTCATGAATCAGTCGTGTGTGTGTTTGTGTGTGTATGTGTGTGGCGTCTGTCTACGTCTGTTTATGAAGTGATTGTGGAAAACGTCGTATGCCTTACCGAATGTGACGCTTAGGAATTAAACATTTAGTAAAATCTTAGCAACGCTGTGTTTCCCGTGAAATGTTGGACTGTACGCGAACATAGTGCGGGCGTGAGGGAAATGCAAACACACATGTCGGATTCCCGCCTCCCATACACTGACCAACATCACACCTAGTAAAGAGGTCAGTCTGAATGCCAGGGTGTCCTGTGTTTCTTTTTATGGAATTCAATTTAAAGGTCAATAATCTATTGCTATTAATAGTTAGTTTAGCATGATCTTATGTGTGTGGTCCTCACACCACACCACCTTTGGCCCTCTGAATAAAAAACACATTAATTTTGTACATGAAGTTCATTTATAGGAAGCACACATCCGCACATGAGAACTTAACTGCAAACACAAATATATTTTTTAAAAGACATGTTATTGTATATGGAATATTTATATGATAATAATAAAGATATAATAGCATTTTATGTAAATGGCAGGTTTCACACTGAGAATCTGTTCTTGCAGCACAAAATGTAGTTTTTCTGACTACAGCCTTTAAAGTGTTCTTGGATGTGTTTAGGGACTCACAGCACTTGGTGAGGTTTAGTGAAAGGTTGTGGTTTGGCTGAACAGACTCATAATCACTTCACGCACTTTTAAACAAAACCAAAATCTCTCTCCAATCTTAAACAATCCAGTCTCATGGTTAGTAAATCCAACCACACACAGTCTCTGGAGGAGATTTCAGCTTTGCAGCTCGACAGTCCCGGGCTTTGTACTGTACACTTAGCAACAACAATTATTTTGTTATTAAATGTCCCAAAACCTTTGTTGCATCAGGACACTATCATCCACTATCATCCACTGTTCCCGTAGTAAATGTTATCTAGCTCAGTTGCATGTGATTTTGAGATGAAATCAGATGATGTTGCCGTGTCATCCCGGTAATCTGGGCCCTGGGCTAAAAGAATTCACATGTATGAGTAAAACCTGATCAACAAACTTCCAGTGTGGTGATACATCATCAATCAGCAAACAAGTTGTGTCTGAAGATGCTCCAGCTGCATTACGGGAGATTTAGGATCTAGTGTTTTTGCGGGTTTCCAAAAGGTAGTGTGCTCTAGATGCTAAATGTGTGACATTTACACGACCCGAACACCACCAACGCTGCCGTGGACCCTTCTGTTAAAAAAGCCAGTTGGTGTGTCAGTGTTTTGTACGAGACCTGTAGGATTAAAGCTCAACTTTACCGCTGACCCTGCTCATGAGCAGAACCTCCTGGGCAGTTGTATAACCGATGTGTTTGTTCGCCATCTTTCAGTGACCTTTTGCAGCGGCATTACAGCAGGTACACAACAAATTTTCCTATTTTACTTATTGTGGGAATGTGTTGTGTGCACCAAAAGGTCAAATATTTTTAAAACTATGCTCACAAAGAACAGCTTCTGGAGCAGGCGCGCACACACACGCACGCATGCTCGTACACGTTTCCTGTGCGACTTTGTGGGTCTCTGGTATTTGAACAGATGTGGGCAGACTGAGCGTGCCTAGATCCCCTCCTGACCTGAATGTGCACTTCCTGCTCCGAAAGCTAACACCCAGGGAGAGAACAATCGTAGTCTGTACCCCTTAATACATGCACACACACACACACACACACACACACACAAGGTGTGTGCAAACACACAGAGTCAAAGTCACATGTAAGGTCAGCATGCAAATAAACACACGTAAAAGTTACTTGCTCCTAAATAGACACGCTTTCAGAACTGTGAGTGTGTGCTGATCTCAGATAAGGTGGAAGTAAACCAGTGCTCCCATCACACGTTGCAGTGTGTGTATTTCTAGAGTCTGTTGTGTGTCACACTGGAAGACAAAAATACATTCTGTATATCTGTACCTTAAAAGTGCATTCATAATCTTTTGTTTGTATTTCTGTTAAATTAAGCAATATATGTCAAAGAAATACAGTTTTGAGCCTGGAACATTAAGTATTTTGTCTGTATGAATATAATAAAGTCAGTCGCACACACTTTTCAGCCTGTGTGTGTAAGGGTTTCTTTTGGAAAGAGTGAGACATCACAAAAACAAAAGCTGAGACGGAGAAATGAGGTTAAAGCGTGTGGGGAGAAAGAGCAAAAACATGAAAATAGTGGTGAAGAAATTTGGGAAACTACACAGAAAGACAAAGGAAAGTGTGCAGACAAATCTGTTATAAATTACAGCAAAATCTAATGAAAGAGTGGCAGAGCAAGGGGAATTATTAAAAAAAAAAGAAAATTAGTGGACAAATTAAGGAAGAATAAAGTTTACAAACTATGAGAAAAAGCAAAAGCCAGGAATAAGGAACAAAACAGACAAAAACATGGAGCAGGAGGGGAAAAAAACAGACAAAGAGGTCATGGACTGTGAGCTGATCATGTGCCAGTGAAGCAGAATGGAAAAGTCTCCACAGAGCCAGTTTGGGCAAATACTACAGGAGGAGGGAGAGATTAGCAACACGGAGACACTCACAATACAAGTCCCCATCCATCTCTTTATTTATCTACCCATCAGGCATAAATAAATGATGTGAGATTTAAAATAGTAAAGTGGAACCATTGTTGAAAGGTTGGAAAGTCACCAAAGAGAAACTACAACGCACCAGCACACAAAAACGAGGAACAGCAATACTGAAATTCAAGTGAAATTTGGAATCGATTTGCTGAGGTCTTGGCACAGGATACCTACAAAATGTGGCCACAAACAGATTTCCAGAGCCCATTTTCTTTATGCTTGTGCTGTAACAGCGGGACGAACTTTGTGTCTGAAAGGTGTAACAAGGTCACGAAAAGATTTACCTCCACAGTTCTCTGAGAAAAATCGTTTCACACACAGAAAGTGAAAATATTTTAATCAGAAGTGAAGCGATTTAAAGCAAAACTGTCCCACGGTACAGACAGATACACAGATGTGCTCCTTTTCCTGCCATCCATCATTTTTCCCCCTCCTGACTTTGTAGACTCACAAAAGGAAAAGCTGTAATTCTTTCATCATGTCAACACTAAGGATACAGCCACATTGAAAGAATGAATTTTACAGAAATTGTCGCTGCTCATATTAAGACTCAGATCCACCGTTCAGCGCTTAATTACAAGCAACTGAGTAAAATCGGAGGTTCTGGCCGATTAAAAGTCGTGGGGAAGCAAACATGATGTGGAAAAGTTGCACAAAAGTTGCAGCGTCTTCCCAGCGTGAGATAATCTGTCCATCAGCTTAAAGTGACCCTGCAGTTGATGCACCACGGGCCAACGTGAATATGCGCATCTTGCAGTTTTCTCCACCGCTTTCACCTCATAAGCAGCTGTGGAAAAATGTCCCCATGTTTTCCAACCCTCCTCCGGAGGCAGGATACCTGGTGGAGTGAGGCGGCCTCCCTTCGCTGAGAACATGCACAAAGTATCCAGACGGTGGCTCCGGTCCAGTTCACTTTGGAGTCTCACTCATACGGTTTTGTGCACGTCTGTGAATTCTAGACACCGCATCCATCTCTGCACTGGCACTTGTGTGGTTCTCATAAAAGGGCTTCATGTGTAATATTGAGCTTGCCCAATACCAAGATATAGAAGGCAAACGCTTTGGCTTTCAGTTGCCCTGAAGGTCGTACCATCGGGCTGTATGCGAGCGTTAGGGAAATCTGGTTTCAATTCTTCTCTGAAATCTTCAGGAAATCTTGGAGATTATTTTTGTTTGAATCAAAAGGAAAGCTCTCAAGTCGGTTGTTTTGTGTCTTTTTGAACTAGCTTTGTGTCTTCTGCTTAAAGACGGCTGTGCAAAAATCTACGGGATTTTTTCTACAATACTTTTTTAGCGTCTCATGTTATTTCCTGTATTTGTAGAGTCATCGCCTCCAAATAATAAATTTGGCGCCTGTGGATTTGAGTCTAATAAAGCCATGTGTAGAGTTTTCTACATTTGCCACAGCAATGCCAAAGCACGGGCAATGTTTTTATGTTCATACTAAAATGCTGACACAATTTAAGTAGTTATAGAAAAAATAGTTTTGTGCTGTTGAGTCAAAAATGATGAAAGCTGTTTTATTAGCTATTTTTCACTGTGCTGTTTTATGAGTGAAGTTTGTGGTCAGTTGTAGAACAGGAGTCAAACATAAAAACTATGTATTTTGCTAAGCTTGTAGCAAAACCCAGAAAGCTTTACAGGCTGTTATTACAGGATAATGTGAGCATGTGCCCCGTGAGTTCACATATTTCTGCTCAGTCCCGTATGTATGTAGCATCAACATGATGGTGGACAGATTCAGTTCACGTACCACTCTTCGAACATTTTGGAATCAATTACATAATTAAATGCATACGCATTATCTCAACCACTTCACCAAACAGTGAGAAGCATAAAAATTAATTGTAACAGCCATAAATTTACAGTGACATTTGTGCAGTGATTTACCAATCTCTCATGAATTTCGATGCCAAACTTTGTTCCACAGCTGCTGTAGTAAAATCAGAAAACCCAGCACAGAAGTGCAGCACACAGCAGAGTTGACACAGGCAGCGATGTTAATGATATTACAGAATGACTGCAAGAGAAAACGTGCATCGCACAGACAATGTCTGCGAGTGTGTGTGTGTGTGTGTGTGTGTGTGCACGTGAAACAGTAAAGACAGATCATCATGACATCACCGTTTCCACAGGAAATCATGTTTCCAAAACTCTTTTCCACTATGTAGCCTACCTCATACACAACAGCTTCTCTCACTTGAATTCCCCGAGTCTCCCTCTCCAACACTTGATACTAAAAAGTGGTAGCAGTGAACAAAATCAGGTTAATTATGTCTCCCACTGTCGAAGTTCCCGGCAGCACAAAAGGTGAAGTCATATCGGGAAAGTTGAAAAAGGGGGGGGACAAAGAAGGAAGAGAGACAGACAAATAAACCAGACATCTTCTCATCGATTGAAATTACTTTTGAGTATGAAATATAAAAAAATAAATCACAAAACATAGAGACAAGTTAATCATGAAACCACAAAAAATGTGCCTCAAACATTCAGAATGAGTCAATGTTGAACTACACGACATGCTGCTTTTGTATCATTTACAATCCGAAAAGGCTTCAAATTATTTGCTAATCATCTGTTCTTCTTTACATTTAACGTAAAGACGCAGCTTTTCTACAAACAGAGTTTTACATTTTACCCTCTTCCATAATATTGTTTAAATGGTGCCCCACTGGAAAAGAAGCAGCACCAGTTGTTTGTCTCCACAAACCTACAACAATTTGCACAATGGCAGCAAATGGAAATGTGAATTGACTGTCATTTAAAAAATTTGCACTGTGTTTGGATACAAACTGCATTCCATAAAACTGCAGTATCGCCCCATTCCTTCTACGCTGCTTGATTACACACTCTCACACACACACACACACACACTTCACGGCACACATAGACACAGTACAGGCACAATCAAACACTTATTCTTGTGTGATGATAGAAGATACTACGCAAACATTCAGTTCCATTCATTTGCAGATGAAACAAGTCCCAGATTTCTGTGATGTGTGTGTAAAGTTGATACGCAAAATCAAAGCAGAGTTTAGCCAGACCGGCAATCACTGCCCTCTATAATACGCAGGCAGTGTATGAAGGCAGTGCTTGGGTAATATCTGGTTACTTCGTCGTTCTGCTGATTCAAACAGAGACGTTTGTGTGTTTTCCGTGAAAGAACGGCTGTGAGTAAGAGAGGCCAGGCTCTGGTGGAACAGGAAAGGAGACGAAAGAAAGCAGGTTGCTCTATGTCCAGCTGATTGTCTCTTCTCTCATCCTCTGACATTCATCCTGTGACTTGGGAGTCAATGAACGTTCAACCCCCATGGACAACATTTTAGAAGAAAAATGATTCACATTCAAAGTACACACAATGTCTGGTAATATTCAACAGTAGCAACGGCAATCAACAGCGTTTGGACAGGAAATGGTATTTGTGCACTGTACCTGCAAGCGGACAATCCGCATGACTTCCTGTTGGCTCCGTTACAGGTTACAGGTCTACCTGCAGGGCCACATGCACAAGGTTATCTAAGCCACATTTTAGTAAAAATGATTATGACTCTTGTGCTGAGTAGTTCTAACACACTAGAACTTAAATTGTGGTTTTGGTTTTTACAATTAAATAATATGACGAAAGCACGGAAATGTTTGGTCCACCATAGGCTGGTTTGCAGGTGCCACTGTGACAAGAACCATTTTACCCAAGAAAGGCTTGAAATGTTCGTGTTAATGTTCACATTTAATCCAAAGCAGGACGAATTCTTGTAGCAGCATAACATCCATATTTCAGACAATCACATACTAGAAATCTTGGTCTTGGTTTTCCTAGGGGAGGGGTTAACAGTGCATGTTCTGCCCGTGTTTCCTCTGGTTTCCTCCCACAGTCCAAACACATGCATGTTAGGTTGATTGGTGACTCTGCAGTTGCCCGTAGGTGTAAATGTGAGTGTGAATAGTTGTCTGTTTGTGTGTGTGTGTGTCTCTGTGTTGGCCCTAAGACAGACTGGCGACCTGTCCAGCGTGTACCCTGCCTCTTGCCCTGTGACTGCTGGGATAGGCTGCAGCCCCCCTACGACCCAAATAGGATAAGCGGTTGCAGATAATGGATGGATATACGGGTGGTTTTCCTAGGCCACATGCAAATTAGGGTCAGGCCTGCGTGGTAATGCAACAAAGGGCCAGAAAAAGAATGGCCTGTGCACGCTGCGGCTGACATGGCGATTATACGCGTTTCTGAATGCAAACAGAAAAACAAACAGATCAGGAACCATTACAAGTTTGTTATCCTGTGAAAATCTGTGGAGAAACTCTTTTGCCATAGAATTGTTTTTCACATATAATGCACAGACATGGAGACAGAGAGAGAGAGAAGGGAAGCTCGGAGACAGGGAGTAAAATAACAGCGAGAGATGACTTTGCCAGAAAGGAACACAGCGCCTTTTCCCCCTGACCTCCGATTGAACCACTGATGAAAGGGAGGGAGGCCAGAGTGCCAGAACCCTGCACGGCGTCGACTTCACTACTGCATCCAAACAGCGATTTAAGAAATACACTGTGATCTTTAAGGATCATCTTCGCCTTTCCAGATGGTGTGACTCCACATATCACTGCTCCCACCACAAACAGAGCAGACACCCTGTTTGTTGCTGTTTTGTAGTTTGTCTGCTCGGATTTCAGAAAGAAATTGCGACGAAAACGTGACAGGTCGAGGGAGAGTGTGTGAGAAGGACGCAGACCAAATAAACACTTTTTCTCAATAGCTTCTTTGAAACTTCATCCAGCGTGGTAACGTCAGATGCTGATAAGTTCAATAAACATTCTGCGCAGCCCTGTAATCCAGATCTTGTGGGTGTACTCATCGTTTCCATTGACCTAACTGTCAAGGTTAGTCCTGGGACAGTTATATCACCACAATAGGAGATTCAACACAAATAGTTCCAGGGTGATCTGAGAGTAGATGCTTCGTTTCCTGTGGCTTGATCTTCTCCATCGAGGGAAACAATGAGCAGAGTGACTCATGTATTTACAGTTTTGGTGTCAGAATTTCATTCAGAGTCCTGTTAAAAAGGGAATCCTTAACATTCCCTTTAGTTAAATTATTGTCAAATGGCCATTTTATTTTCTGAAGGATTTTAGTGCGTTTCACTCTCTCTTCCTCCCTGATCGGTTCTTTGTGTTTGCCTTGGCAAAAATTCATATTCTTGTATGATCCATTTACTCAGCTTTCTTCCTGTGTGTGAGTCGGGCTCTGTCCAGTTTCTCTGTTAATCTCTGTCACACTTTCATTTTTATTCACTTCGTCCGTCTGTATATTCCTCTGATTCTTCCGAATGTGATGTCTCACATTAGCCACGAAGGTATGCATGGACTCAATGAACTGATTAGATTTGGGGGTCAAAGGTCAAAGGCCAAGGTAACTGCGACCATACCTCAGTCCATTCATGTGAACACAGTGTCACAATAATACGTAAAGGAAACTTTGTTGAATTTGTGAACCAGATTTGGGGGTCAAAGGTCAGCACCTTTCAAGTCTTGTGACTGTGACATCTTCAAGACAATATATTTGTTCAAATATAATTTCACTACAGTGGCAGTCACTAACTTTGAAAAAATATTTATTAGCAATGTTTAAAACGGCAGCAGTGTACAATAACCTGCCGTATATTTTTCAAGCCACACTGGCTATTCCATACTAAATATTGAACTGAAATGGAAAAATGCGGTTTTTGTAAATAGTGCAGTAATGTCACTCACCCATGGCTCCTGTTATCTGAATTAGTTCTAGTTAAATTTGCTCCACAGGTGAATCTACTCATTCAACTGATTGATAGACACAGAAAGTGAAATGGGGCCATAAATAAGGACGTTCCTCTTGAAACAATTACACACATACACCATTTATTGTGGCAGCCAAGAAAATGGTTTGGGCCAAACAGATATCTGCACACTGAGCTCTACTGCAATATTCATTTCAAGATAAAATAGTAAAAAAACATGGTGTCACAGCAGAGGAACGTGGTGGGTCATGTGCCAGTTTAGCATAATTAAGCTCCACTGATTGTGAGGGAGTGTTGCATAATTGCTTTAACGCATTCCCACACAATGCTATTTCTGTACTGGAACAAGCTTTACAAGCCCCTGAAGTACAGTGACAGCTCCTTACTTACGATAATATTGCTCAAGCTTCCCAGATGTTGGGTCTGGATCCGCACTTGCAATATTCTGGGCAGAATCAGCCTCAATTGTTTGCATAGTTAAGATGAAAATGTGTGGATGGGCTGGGGAAGAGTGAGTCTCGGTGGCCAAGGATCCAACCGCTTCTCCAGACTCTGAATGTGCAGCAGGTGAGATCACTGATGCGCCTTTCAAAGCGTTAGAGGACACACTGACAGAAATAAGAGGCTCATTCGACCTTGTGACACACACAACACTGAGACATATGCTCTGTCTATTTCCCTCGGCAACCGTCCCTTTCTTTCTGCATCACACACACACACACACACACACACACACACACAAGAATAAGTGACATCCCCCCCCTCGCTTTGACGGTGGGTGATCTGCCACAGCGGTTGACCCCTTCACTGAAGTTGGGTGCTAAATGTCACGACTTTGATGTCAATGCACAACAGCCCCCTGTGTGTGTGTGTGTGTGTGTGTGTGTGTGTGTGTGCTCTTACACATTCTTTACATGCCACAAGGAACATCACACAGAGTTACATACATACACCCCCCCCCATCCTTTTCCCCGGCCTCCATCACAGCAATCCGACACAGTCAAGTTACCGTTTCCACTGAGGACTGATTCAATAACCTGCATGTTTGACATCTTTTTCATCTCAACCAACACTGCTGAGGCTGAACACCTCTCGTCTCATTTCCTTGTTAGATTCTGTTTTACTGTGTCATACTTTGTTAGGCTCTAAGGACCCCCCCAGACTAAGGACCCCCACATTTTCAGAAAACCACACAGGGTGATAGAGTCCAGTTTCATCGCAGCTACGTTAGGTCCATGCAGAGGTGCTTTTTGACTACATGTGTAGTTAAAGATTTCTACTTTCTTAATAACAAGACTTCTTATATCTCTTGCATAAATGTATCATACATCCTGTCATCTCATTATATCTATATTTTTAGATTCTCATCTCGTTTATATTGTAATTTCAACCCTATCCTCAGATCACTCATGACACCTCTGACACAACATGTCATCTCATCTCACGTTATCTCTGTTTTTATAAATTATCTTGCATGATATTTCCACTCTACACTCATCATCTGATTTTTCATCAAATCTCAATTCATATTTCTTATCTGACACAACCTTGTGCAATTTTATACCTGATATTTCTTGTTCATTATCTCATCTCATAAATCATTTGTGTTATACCGATGTCACCACCACCTCTTTTTTTATATCTTAAATTATAGCAACTTATTTTCTCTGACATTATGTTTTTCATCACATCTTGTTTCCACTTAATGTCATGTATCTTAGCATTCATTTCGTTTAAATATCACATTCCTATATTTTATCCCATCACATCTCACATCTTATTTCTTAAACTAATTTCCATGTATTTTGTTATGATTTTATAACATCTGATACTGGATATCATCTCATCTCTCATCTAACTCCATGTTATCTGACATCATGTCATATTTCCAGTATTATAGTTTAATTCATATCCATCTAATATAAGTCCCATGATGTACGATCCCATTAAAATATTATGGAATAACTTAATATATAATCTCATCTCTAATCCTTGTTTCATTTTTGTTGTATGTACATGTCACCTCATGAAATGTCTCACATCCAAATTTCATCCCATATTTGTAACATTATGTTTTGTCAAATGTCAAATGTCTAAAATGTCCATCTACCAATTCACACACACACACACACACACACACACACACAGAGTACAAGTAAGTAACATTACTAACCGCTCTGGCAAAGGGTAAACCGTTGATCATCTCATATTGCAGTCATCTTTTCTCATGATTGAATCGCATCTCATGTTGTACAACTTCTGCAATTTTTCATTTCTTAGTGATGACTTTATTTTTTTCAGAGTGCACAAATCAATTACCTTACCAGAATGCTAACTTTAGTATAAGGAAAACATTTTCAATGATCTGCATTTGCCAGAGTCTGGGAATCTACTGTGAACGACACACAGGACTGAAGTAAAGAGACTAAAAAGAGCTGAAATGTGACTTTGTTGAAACAAACAAGGGGTTCTTTTACATCTAAGGGCAGGGACCATTTCCTTTCCCCCTCTCCCTTTTCCTCACTCATCCCTCCATTTCTCTTTTTTAAGGTCTTTATATGGTTCCTCTCTTTTCTCTCATGCCCTGTTTCTCTGCCTGTCAGATCTCTCACTTGCTGACTTGGGATTCTGGCATAGGAACTGAGAGTGTGTGTTTAATCCACAGGTCCTGTGTGTGTGTGTGTGTGTGTTAGCCAAAGGTCCTGTGGTCGCAGTGACTTCAAGGCTGAAACCAGAGACTCTCCACAGTCTGCAGCTTCCCCATAAATCACACTAACCATACTGAAACATGCGCACACGCACATATACGTGTACACAGCCACAACACAGACAGAGAGACAGATAGGAGAGTGAAACCTCGATGAAAAAAGCTGTTGGTAATGTCCAGAAAGAATTTAAAAGATCGACAAATACAAAGGAGGTACAAAGAAAGACAGAAAGATTAAGTGGACCAGAATGAACGGTATAACTGGACCAGAATGAAAGACATGGGAGATTTTTGCAGATGGAATTGAAAGATTTGAATAAGAGCAGAAAAAAGGCAAGTCTTTCATTCTATTTGCCATAGAATAAACAGGGTGTTGCCAACCAAGCCCTGAGTGAATTTATTTTTGAAACAAGAATCTCCCTCCTGTTATACTGCATCTACACGTATGCAATTGAATCGAGCTATTTCCCTTGTAGATAGCAACCAAATCTATACGTCTCCCTGTGCTCGGCTATATGACGTGGTTCAGACTTATGTGTGGCTACAGGTTCTGGAGCTGCTGTTATATACTTCAGTAGTAAAATCGGTGCACTCATATAATATATTGATGAAATGATACTTAGACGGTTGAGACATGGAATCTCTGATAATATGAAATGTTTAAAATGCTTTTACATTTAAACTTATTCACAGTTGGGTTCCTATACTTTCTTTCCCTTGTCTTCCAACTTTCCTTTGTTTTGTCTGTTAAAAATGACCATCTGCCATCGGTCTTTGGTTGTAGAGCCTTTGACCCCTACAAGATAACCTCAGTGACCTTTGCCCTGAGTGCCTGGACCAACATGCCAATCCAGCCTTGTGGAAGTAGAACAAAAAATTTGAACTAGACTTTAACTTTACTGACATACCACTATTCCAATTTCTTTGCAAATGTAAAGTTAATGATACTGTTACTGTTACACAGAGCGATGATATACATAACTATATAAATAACCAGCAGTTAACTCCCAGTGTTGCCTCTTGGATTTTCATTATTTAAATGGCATTTGCTGGTTTTCTTACTCCATAATAACACATACATTAGAAAGTGTCAACACCCCAGCTCGTGCTTTTGAGGGAACCTGGTGCATATTGTTACTGTCCAATAAAAACAAAAGGGATTTTGACAGAAAATGGGAATGTACTGAAATAATCAAAAAACCTGTACATATTAATTGCTGACCTTAGGGTTTGATAAACTAAATCTATTTAATTTGGAGCTGTGCACAGTGAATTTTAAATAATTTACAGTATTTGAGCATGTACTGTATGTGTATTTTTACCATCTAGGCAGCTGGCCTACAGTGCTGACTGTTGAGATTTGGTTTATATTTCGACGAATCCTAAAATTACTAACCGCACCTGGGATTTTGTTGAACTAATATTGGACGGACTCAAAGATCTCCAGCTGTGGCTGAAGTTTTTAGAGCTGATTGTCTCTAACGTGGAGCTTTAAGGGCTAACTTTACTCTCACAATGCCTTAGAACCGCAGCAGTCAGCACAGCGACACAATGGGTGGTACATCCACATCCTCCCTTTAGCCATTAATACAAATAGCTCTTTATCCAAGAATGTGTGTGTGTGTGTGTGTGTGTGCAAGCCTATATGAGCGGGTGACTAAGGGAGACATGCATGTATTTACCTGCTTCTTATATGATGCTGTGATTGTGGACATCTGTAGGTATTTTTGACTATGCTGACTAACATAACATCTGTGTTTGATGTAATTAATACATCCTTAAAACTTCTATGTTCAACATCTGTACCAAAGCGCGCCCTCCTATGAGCAGCGTTATTTGCACACATCAGAAATTAGTGACATGTTTACGTGAGATCTACGTGTAATGCAGATGAGCAAGTATCAAATGGCACATGCAACCATGCAACGAGTCTGTACACAACAACCCACATTTGCACTTCCTGAGTGTTGCCATGACATTTGTAAATGTCGTGGAAAAGCGGAAGTTCATAAAGAAGAAGTGACGATGTCATTCAGCTATAATTGCGACTGTCTGCCCCATTCTGGCTAATCATTTAAAGTCTCTAGACATACACAAACTGCACAAGAAAGTGTGCGAACAATGACGCAAACGATGCTGCAGATGTCTACACACAGCAGCAACTATATTTTGATGCTGCCAATAAGTCCGGATATGCAACTCAAGAGTTGTTAGAAAATTAGAAGTACAGGCAGAATAGATCTGATATTAAAAACAAACTTCCAGCTGCTACTTTTGTAATGTAATGACTGGATGTGGGCAACATCTTGCTAACAAGAAATAATAAAAGGTCAGATAATACGTACTTGTGTTAATTTGTTCCAGTTTCGGTTCGATGGCCCAAATTATTTCATTTAGGTTTATTAACACAAAATATTTGAAATTACCTTCACCTAAAAGTGAACTCCTGGTATGGTGATTGTACCACATTGTCCACCATTTGGTTCATAAATGGCTTTGAGATCTCTTGGCAAATTTATGAGGTTGATTATCATATGTTTTGTTTAGGTGTTCCCAATGATTTCTATAACGATTTCTATTATCTTGGTAGACATCTGCCAAATCAAATTAAATGCATGGAACATTAACTTCAGTACAAAGAAGGAATAGAATTAAACATACAGGACACACATGATGGCAACTTGTGATGGAGAGAGAACAAAAAAAAAGAAAGAGAAGAGAAAGATAGTGTGTGAGGTTTACCACAACCATGCCACTGAGTGGTGTGTTTACATGGTACAACACCACCAGGCCTTTAACCACAGACATGGCACTGCTCAGTGTGTGTGTGTGTGTGTGTGTGTGTGTGCAGCTGTGCACATGTGTATGCTCAGTCACTGACCGCACGCATGCCTGTGGGTAGAGATTCTGTAGGTTTTCACATGAAACCTGTGATTTTCCGATGGAATCTTAATTGTAATTAAATTGACAACTAATTTAGTTTCACAGACATCTGAAATTCAAACCTTAAACCCTTGTGTGTCTACGCCAGTACTTACCGGGTTACATTATAAATCCCCTTACTGTTTTCAATTCAACATCTGGTGTCTGCAGCACACGTTACATGTAAATCTGTCAAGAAAAAAGCAAAGAGCCATGACTTAAAGCAGGTGGACGGCAGTCAAGGAGCTGTGACCATTTTAGAGAAGAATGACGGTGAAGTTCGTCCTGGGTGGAAAAATCAGTGACGTCTTATTCATGGTTTAATTGCAATGTGCAACATTTTTTATTTACCTTTTTTATTTTGGTTTCATATTGAAATTCTAGTTCTATTCACTTTTTAAATTCCAGTAATTCTGATTAGATTATGATCATTTGCACTTAAACAGGCCATAATATGCATGATTATATTTTTTACTGGCTTCATATTTTGATCTACTGAAACACTTTTGGAATATCTGCAGTTTTATAAAATGTTAGTTTCTTTTGTGATCCGCCTTTATACTGTATTTCTTCTTCAACATTTATTTTAGCTCCGGTCTCTTTGAGCGTCCTGTCTCTGTTCTGTTTGGCCAGCTTGTGACAGACTGCTGCTGAGCTAAGTGCTGAGTAAAACGAAAGCAGGTGAGCACAACTGCAGGCTAGTGGACCCAAAACATTTATAATGAAGACGGTCATTGTACAAGACGTGTCTAATAAATCTTTTTGCGCTCTGTGTGTGGTATAAGTTTTGATGTCATTTGTCATATTGTACGATGAATGTTTGGTGAATTCCAGTCTTTTTATTTAATCCATAGAGTGTAGTTAGTTGGCAGGAAAGGGTGGAGGAGAAATTGAATAAAAGCAGATAGAAAGGGAGACGGGAAGGAAGAGGAGGGATACCTAGAGAGTGAGGTGCCAGTGAGAGAGAAGGAGACAAGGATGGATAAAGGAAGGAAAGGGAGGGATAGAACCAAAGAGAGCTGTAGGCAGCGGTGCAGGGGGGGACAGAAAGACAGAAAAACTGAGGATGGACACACAAAGAAGGCGGTGTTGGCAGTGGTGTGTGTGTGTGTGTGTCTGTCTGTGTGTGTGTGTGTGTGTGGGGGGGGGGGGCTGCTTTCTGAGGAGACTAGTTGAAGGTAATGGATTCCTGATGTGAACCTGAGCTTAGTTCTTCAAATAAAAGGCCTTTCTGTCAGCTGTAATGGGTTTTCCATGCTGCACCGGGCTGATGAAGACTATCTCAGCAGCATAGCATAGCTCGTGACCTGCTTTGGATTAAGAAGTATATATATATACATATATACATATATGTATATATATATGTAACTTGTCAAATGTGATGTTCTGATTAGTAGATCGCAGGTCAGGGAAAGTTTTAAAAAATAGTTTATCTGTGACAAAACAGTCTGCACCTGATGCACAACCACAGTCTGTTGGCATACACACACTCTGTTCAGAATGAAAATTCCTTTATAAATCTTCTTTATTCACTGCTCAGTTGTATAAACTCCAAACTTTGTGCCATTGCAGGCCCAAGGGAGAGAGAAACAACAAATCCATCAACATTACTAAGGACGCGCTGTTAGTGAGAGTCTGAGCCACTAAAAACACCAGCCCCCAGTGACCTCACAGATGCAATAACAAACAGCGGTGACATAACGTGTGTGTGTGTGTGTGTGTGTGTGTGTGTGTCTATTTGGTTGATTGACTCTACATGTGCAAGGGACTGAGTGACGCTGGGTTTGCTTACCTGCTTGCATGACTGCCTTCAATCAGATGCATTTGTATATGTGTGTGTGTGCGGTCACATATGATGGATTGGGACTGAAGATGTGGTCAGCTGGCGAGAGAAAAAGGGGGTTGTTGATTTGGTGTCTTTTCTTCTGATAAAAACTTATGAATGCTACAATAAACAGAATTAAACAGAAAAAACTGAAGTCATATTAACAAACAAAAACTAATCTGAAATGCATCAACATTACATGTTTAAACTAAATGCCACACAAATTTGTTAAATACATTAAATACACAAATTCACTGAATGTAGACTAGAAACATGTCTCCGTCCAAAGGTGGAAATAAATCAGCCTGCAGTGGCTCTAAAGCTCACTAATTAAAAGTTATATCTTGTTTATTCAATCTGTACAAAAAACAAAAGTAAAAAGATATTGCTGTTTTCCCATGCGTCCTGAAGTCTCCACTGGTTCCCTAGCAACTGCTCAGAGACAAGAAGTCCTCTAGTCTGGGACACGTCAAATCATGAGTTCATTAAATGCCATGGTTTGTCAGTCAAACATAATGTTAACCTGCGAACGTGTGGCTGGAAGCTGAAGCTGTCGCTGAACTACCTTAAAGTGCTCTGCCGCTGATAGCGGCCAGATGCTGGCTCCATCCCGGCTGACGAACTCAGCAGCTGATTCCATCTGGGCTGCACACGTGGTATTTGTATTGCTTTAGCCATTAGATGAAGTTCACATTGTTCACTCTGAGGTTGCAGGGAAGAAACAACAATCGAAGTCCTTATTTACCACGTCCTGGTTGTAAGCTGACTGAAGCTGCAAATATCGGCTGCAATTACGACCCCAAAGCAAAAAAAATCCATACATCTACTGATCTTCATTCATCCCAATGAGAAATTCACACTTTGTAAATGGTATAAAGTCTGCGTTTTTTGGGGTTACAAGATGGAAACTACAGATTAAATCTCTATAACAAAGTGAACACCTGAGACAAAGCAAGCCAGCATCACTAATCTGTCATCTCCATCTTAAAGCTCTTTTCTACTTCCACAATGAGGGAAGGAGAGATGCTGAGTGGGACACACACGTGCTCTGTTATGCACGATGTCATCACATGCAGCTTGTTTATGTAATTTAGACAGACAACAATAGAGCCAATGAAATATTTCAGTCACAGGAACAAAATATAGCAGAGAACAGAGAAGTTGGACGGACCTGGGGTCCGGGGGAGGGGCATCTTCTTTTTTCATCTATTTAATTTTTTTCATTACCTGTGGAAACATTACCTGTCTCCTCCACAGACAGGAAGTTCTCTCTGTCAACACTAGTAAATTATCCGGTTTGTTGCTTAGTACCCAAATAATGAGGAATAATAAAATGCTCCACAAACATACCTTGGCTCAGTGAGCCTGCATTTGCTAAAATTGTGAACTACTGGGACGATGAAAGTGGGACATATTTCAGAGGTGGAGAAGCACTGATTAGGACTGACTAAGTGACCCCCATTTATTAACAAGCCGATGTTTTCCTTAAAAGTCCGAAAACTGCCCTTTATATCCAAGCAACTTGCATCTATATCGGGAACACACCATAATCACTTCTTTTCACACTCCTGCAGCAGTTGTGTTTACTTTGTGATGTCATTCATCTCCCTGCCCCCAGGCTGTTTGTGTAGCCTTTCTCTCTTCCCCCATCGGCTTTGCTCCTTCGTTTCCTCGATTTCACCCGACGTAACCCCTCGCTCTCTTTCACTATCTGGCTCTGCTACTGAAATAGAACTCTCCTTTAAAATCCCTTGGCCTTCCTTTTTGCTTTTTCTGCTGACATGTGCTCAAACACCTCAGTTCTTTATGTCTGTCTAATTAAAGTTTGTCTTTCTCTGATTTTCTCTCACAATTTGAATCTATAACTTGCCTTATAATGCTCACTAATCACATTTTTGTGTCAAGAACTAATGTTTGGTAGTATAGCAGTTTGCCAAAATATACAAATTCAAAATATCAGGCCTTCCTTATCTACAAAACTAAATATCACACAGAGAGGGACCAAGCTTTAGTCCATAATCACTCATCTCTCATTGGAGTTATATAGTTTTTTGACGCATTTTGAAAACTAAAACTACTATATGAAGCTGGCGCTGTGTGTTCTTTAAGCTAAACTAAATGCTAACATCAGCATGTTATGTTCATTAAATAGAAAAACATTTGCTGCTTTTTAATATGTGATATGATTAAAGTGAATATGTGTTGATCAGCCCTCCAGGGAGTTTCCATACTGGAGAAATACATAATCTGTCTGTACATCATGTACGCTACAGAATTTGACTCCACTTTATCTTAACAGAAATTTATCAGGAAAGAAGAAGTTGTTATGTCTTCTTATTTATTATGAAATGATATACCAAGTCCATCTCCAAGGTATGAAAAATTATCATCACAAATAAATATAAAAATAAACACACATCTGCCCACAGCCCTAAGCCTGAATCTCCCCTTTATACAGCGGGTGGGATTCTCCTTCAGCTAACTAGTGGGTATTTGCCTTTCTCTGTGGGACACCACGGTTTAAATTTGGTCTGTGATATTTGTGTGAAATAGAGGCGCTTCTATCACAACAAGAGCACAGATGCAGCATTGCGGCCATGCAAGTATTTTGACAAAAATTCAAAGCAAACAGATTTCCCCATCGCTGGGTTCTGTGTGGTTGGCAATGACTGTAAAAGAGTGTCGACACACACACACACACACACACAGCACAAGACAACCTTTTATTTTAGATGTTCACGATGCTTTCTGTTTTTCTTTTTTTTTCATCTCCACATTTGTATTATCTCTACTTTAAGACTTAAGACGTGTACTTTAAGAAGACCACGAGGATGTGTGAGAGACATTACTGCCGAAAATCAATGCGCTGCAGAGAAACTTGATACAAATATTGAGGTCAAACTGAATTTTGTGGTTGTGATGGAGATGTGAGAGGTTCATAGATTTCTTTAATGATGAGATCAGACTACATCATATTTTTTTTGTGAGATGGTCACTGTGTCAGACTCAGTAACCGTGGTCCATTAATTCCTGCTGTGGAAAACACTTTACACTGAGAAAGGGCCATCCATCAATCTTTGAAAACTCTTCTCACAAGAAAAAAAAGTGTTGAACAAAGATGTGTAATCAAATTGTGTCTATTGTTTTTGTAAAATATATATATATATATATTTAACAGGGAGGTTAAAAGTTTTCAGCTTCCCAATAAATACAAACTACAGGTAAAAAGAAGTCTGACAAACATCGATCTTTTCGTATCTCCTTTAGCTGTTGTCAGTGGATATAGTGGATGTACTGTTGGGGAACATTTTGATTTGGTTGGCTGGTTTTCATGAGTGGTATTTAGTCTACAATCCATTATTCATTTGGTGGAGGCACACAAGTAGAACAGGGACAGAAGGAATGCCAAGAGTCAATATGAATGTAACCACTCTTAGTAATGTTAGAAACAGTGGGAAGCCTGTGAAGTTCCCTGGATTTACTATCCAGAAAGCAAAAGGAAAAATGCCTTGTTATTTGTTGCTGCTTTACTCACTAGACTAAACTGAAGATGAATTTAGATTATTTTGGAAAATTTGTTTTTCCAAAATAACCAGTGAAATCTAAAGGTTTAAGGGTCTACAGGTTTAAAGTAATTTCAAAAGTTATTTTGTTTTTAAGCACTGGTTGAAAAAATTAATTTTGAACACAGAACACACACAAAAAACATATGTTAAAAATTTTCTTACACTATAAAATATAATTGTAATCCTAATTTGTTTTTATTAGTTAACGTTACTCAGTTATCAACAATATGCACTTCTTACTTGTTTTTATCATGTTAGAAGTAATTTCAAGGTTAAAAAAACACTTTACTGACTGTTTTTGAGGGCGCTAACTTAAAAATATCAAGTATAGTAGAAACAAATGAGGAATAGTGGAATGCAGTAATTCACAGAAAGATGGTCAGTTAGCCCGGAAAACTTTTAGGCAGGTATTAACAAGGTCATGAAGGTAGATATTAAAAAGGTCAAATCATTCTGGTGCAATTCACAAACTCAGTGCAACTGGAAAATCCTCTGCTGACATTTGGTAAGGAGGGAGGGAGGATTACTTTTTTGCAATCCTGCAAGTAAAATATATATTTCCTGTTTATGCAGTACAGTGTGAGAACATTTTGGACTGATGTGAACACTAAAGAAATATGTCTAATTCCCAAAAGAAGCTTTCTAAGATGGAACAGTCAGGGTCGTGGGGGTATATCAACCTTATTTGTAACCTATATAATAGTGTAATATTGTGATATAGTGTAGTATGGTTTCAATAGTAATATCTGCTCATTAATGTGGGGGGATGGGCGTGGTAACAAACCAAAGTAAAAAGTCATGTATGACACTAGTTTGGAATACTGACGTTTCACAACTGACCATTGCTTGATCTTTTTAAGTTAATGAGTTTGGATGGTTAAAGCAGGTAAATCAGGCTGTTGTTAAAGTGACTGTAACTCAGATGTTTAAAGTTTTGGGAAATGTCACGTTCGTTGGCCCAACTGAAATTACTTTGTTGTAGGTTTGCTGAGGCAATGTCTGCGTCATCATTCTCGAGGGGGCTTTGATGCTTCCAGCTGCAGGTCTACCAGGCTCAGTCAGACAATCCACAGCCGTTTCCCTCCCGGACTGGTACATTTTGAATCACCAGTTAAATGTAAATGGAAACCCCGTCCTCTCTGTGGACCTCTCCGAGGACCTTGAAGCCACAGAGGATGCCTGGAGGAACACGAGGCAAAGGTACGAAAACATTTAAGGGAGACAGACCACAGCGGTGCATCCAAGTTCCTTCACGTCTTGTTGAAATAGACCAAGTCACCACCAAGTCCAGTGCTAAAGTTAATTTTATTTCTAGACCTCCACCTCCGTGTCTGTCTCTTCGATCATCCTGAAGCAGCTGGTAGGTACAGCAGTTGACATGGACTCCAAGGGGGTTTTTCACTGGGACGTTAAGTCATAAAATGTCCTGGTTCAGTTAGAGTCTGGGGAGTCGAGTAGCATTACTCATTACTCAGCTAGTGTGTTGAAAAAGCTACTTTCATGACTAATGTTTTTATTAACTCTGTTTCTCTTTCTGCTGAGAAAAACTTGAGCGCACCGCACCACTGTTCGCTGTGTGTCCTATTTCAGTTGGACTGCATCTAGTTTCAGTATTGGACCTGACTTCGACTGGGATCTCACTTTGAATTGCCTCCTCTGAGATCTCTTCGCAACTTCCTCGCAAGCTGAGGATTTTGGGGAGTTTTTTTTTCTTAGAAAGTTAGGGCCGGGTCAGGAACTCCTGCTTTCACGGTTTTGCTCGTTTTGAAAGAGAAGCATGAAATTTATCAGAAATACATTGCAAATGTTGTGAATGTGACAAATGGTCATAGCTGTAAACAGCAGTTTTTTTTTCACTGAACATCGACACAGCTGTACAGGGGCCATTATCAGCAAACACAGTTTATTATATGATTTACCTTATAATTCTAGAGGCTGCAGAGTCAACGAATTCTGATGCAGCCGAGTCAGATAATTGAATTTCTTAAGGCATTGGATTGTGCCTCTTTTGGCGTATATTGATGCCACAGGTACCCTTCGGTGTTACTGTTGGATGCTCCAGGTGAACCACTTTTTTGACACCACAGGAAGGACTTTATACACACTAACACACACACACACACACACACACACACACACACACAAAACTACGTTACGGTTCAGGAAAGGCAACCTCTGGTTAACATAACCTTAAGAAACAGTAACAGTCAGGGTTAGGCATAAAAAACTTTGGGGTTAAGTTAGAAGAAAATCCATATAAAAGCAACAGAAATGGGTCCTCATGTAACACAAAGGGACTGTGCAAATCAACGCTTTTGGACATCTCAGGAATGAGAACGGGCTGGCAGAGTTTGATTCTATAAATATCTGTATGTCACGAAACAACATTTCTGCCGTTCATCAGCAGTTTCTTCCTCAGTGACTATACACACTTGATTCAGGTCCTCTTAAAGAAAACCTGGAGGGTGAATGAGGTGGTTGGAAGAAAGGAACTTTACTGTGGCAGACCATTCTTTACATCCAGCATCTTAACATTCAAAACAGATTTTTTATGAGTATGATCTTCCCCTCCCTATTACTTAAACTACAGTGGAAATATTTACGATGCAATGAATGTGATTTAGTAACCTTTCTTGGGGAAATGTTGAGTCTTTCATGACCGTCATCGATCTTACATACCCCAGGCAGGAGTAAAGACAGGCAATGTCAACCATGAGATATTGTAAATACTGTCTGTATAGCTGGAAGACAAGTGACCCACTGCACATCTGCAAAGCTCAGCATCAGATCAGTCCCCTCAGCTGCAATTGTCCTCTTAGATCAATTCTGGACGTGACACTTCCTGATATGGACACTTGGGCTAATCAAATACACGCCAAGCTTCTGCCTGGCAGTATAGGCAAAAACTACAAAACTACAGAAGACGCAGAGTTTTAAAAAAAAATCAGGAAACAAAAACATAACTGCATGTGCAGGCAGGGGCACTCAACACATTTTCACTAAATTAGTTGAACTTGTGTTTCCCTTTGCTCAGACCACATCAGGGACTCTGACGCCGTATTTATTAAGCCCCATTAAGCCACTGATATTATGTACTTGCTTTTTAGCAATGTGTGTGCATCGAGCGTGGAACCTGGACTATGTTTTCCCTCAATTCAGCCAAACTCGAGCATTTACCTGAGTTGAGCCCTTTCACTTGTCCTTACAATGATATGAAATCAGTCCCAAATGGCATTTAGTTTAAATAATTTATTAGCGAGACAAGTAAAGAGAAGTTTTATGCACAGTCAGGTGCAAGTATTTGCATCGTTCGTAACCACTAGTCCTGTTCAGGGTAACAGGAGGGCTGGAGTCTGTCCCAGCTGACTACTAGTCTGTCTCAGGGCCAACAAGAGAGACATGCACTGACTCACATTCACACCTACGGGTGATTTAGAGTCACCAAATAACTTAACGAGGAAAACCGAGGGCCCTGAGAAAACCCATGCAAGCACAGGAGGAACTAACTGGCTGGTTGTGAGGCCGAAGCCCTAACCACTTTACCACCGTGCCGCCCATAATTTGCATCTCCTCATTTTGAAATGACAAAATCAGTTGAACAAAGTGTATTTTTTTCATCAACACGATATTAAATGCACATTCAGTCAGTGCAAATGTTTCTTCATCAGAAATCGATAAAAATGATCTGAATGTGCACTATTATTATATCAGGGATTGCATCCCTTTACACTCAAATGTTGTCTTCACACAATGATAATGCATATTCATATGTACAAATGTTCTTTCAGCTTTATGAGGTGGTAAAGGCGTGTATAAAGATGTTATAGTAAAATATTGAAAATAGTGATGATTTCAAACGGATTGATGAATTGATAAAAAAAAAAACGTTTGTACTGGCTGTATGCGCTTTGAATATGTGTGTAAACATGTGACGGTAAAAAAGCTTTGTTTTACTCTTTTTGCCTTTTCAAATCAAGGAATGCAAAGTTTTGTACACAGCTTTATATTGTCCACAGGGTATCATGGCTTTGACACTCCATTTCAATCCGCAGCCGGCCTGGTTGGTTTACAACACACACCTCGCTAAGTGTTCACAGATGGCATAAAGTTGGCAGACGTGACTATTCCTTCCAAATACTTTCTCATAACCTAAGAAATTCACACTAGAAGGGTTGAACTTTGCTCGGACGCTGGCACCGGGCAGGCAGGAGGAAACATTTCCAAAAGGCTATATGATGATGGAAGGTTAATTGCTAAGGAACACAATACGTCTTTGAGTCACCCGGTGTCAGCCTCACATTCTCTTTTTTCTCTTTCTGTTTGCTTCACTCCACCCCTCTCTGCCTTCCTGTCTCTCTCTTAACAACTTACTGAAAAAAAAAATGTGTTTCCAATTAAGTGCCGAGGGGGAAAAAGAACAACTCTCAACTGCGAACACTACAAGAGCTGTCTTAGGTAACACAACATTTATAAATGAAAATATATGGGACCTACATATTTTACAGACTCAGAAGAAAAAATATTAGTATGGGTAATCAAATGCACTTGTTGCCAGATAAGTTTCACCTGTCTTGTGTTTTTAAATCATTCAGCAGTTTTTTTTTTTTTTTTTTACAAACTTTGTATAATTATAGTGTCATTCTGAAAAAAAAAAAAAAAGATAGTCCAGCAAGTTTCAATACACTCTTTATGTGGTCATTTTCTGAAGAGGGAGTGACGTCACGAGCAGTGTAGCAGCGTGTGTGTGTGTGTGTGTGTGCGTGAGAGAGAGAGAGGGGGCGTGTGTGTGTGTGTGTGTGTGTGTGTGTGGCAGTCGTTCATTTGGAGAGAGAGAGACAGACAGACGGAGCTCAGAGGAGCAGCCGCGCCAGCGCAGAGAGGCACCGGGGACGCAGCGGAGCATCAACGCGTCTCCATCGGACAAACGCAGAGAGAGGACGCGGTTAGCGGCGGCGGTGGGGGGGGAACGCTCGGAGGACAGACGGCTTTTCTGCACGGACATAAGATGACAGGGTTACCTGTCTCTGCAGCGGCTTTGGTTCGTTTTTCGCACCGCTGCGACTTTGACACAGGGGTCTGCGCAGGCAGAAGCTCCGGAGTTCTCTGCTGGAGGAATTTCAGGCACCTCGAATAAAAGTTGAGTTGGACCCGGAACCAGCGAGGGACGCTGAGATTTCCACCGCTGTCTCTGGGAAACACAACTGTAAGTTTAATATTTTGTCTTTTGGTATTTTCTGAATGAAACCACAAAAAAAAGTTCCCCTTTTCCCTCCTATGCATGCATGATGTGGGCATCTTTACATAATCCAAACATTACCTGCCACGTAGACGTGGCAATAAACATAGTGGGTTATGATAAAGGCTCTGATGGCATAAGCAGATGTCCGTGTCCGCCGTGCGCACCGTTATTCGGCAGGAGACGCTCGGCTGTGAGAACGGGACCGCGGCTGGAATGAAGGGCTGGTTGCGCCAGAACTGGCCCTGAATCAAAGTCTGAGATTGGAACAGGGTTTGTGGAAAGGACTGAGACGGAGAGGAGGGGAAAAAGAGCAGCCGCTGGGTCTTGGAGTAAAAAGTTGACATCTGTCCTGATTTGCCACGCTGATCTACATGCAGAGAACGCGTTTGGAATTCGAACATTCCTCCACCAACCATCCCCAGCACCACCCGACCCGACCCCATCCCATCAGCATCATTATTGCAAGACCAAACACTTGTGTTGTCGGTTTCCAACATGATAAGCAGGTCAGAGACATACTGACACTCCAGACATTCCTAGTGGCATCCTCCCAGTGTTTCTCTTATTGCTGTTTACCACCAGCAAAGGCAAGACAGTGTTAATCCAAACCATAAATTATTTTTCACAACAGAAATATCAAAAATAATGGCCGGAAGATTGTCTCTTAACCCGCTTTCCACAGCCCAGTTGCTGCCAATTCATCAGTTTTATTGATTGTAAAAAAGTCATATGCTTCCTACTTGATCTCCTGAACCCTTTTCGATCTTACCTAATTAATACTGATCTGGAGCTCAAATGGCAAGCATTTAAGTGTGTGTGTGTGTGTGTGTGTGCATGTGTGTGTGTTTATTTGAGTCATCACAACAGTGAGAACACTATTTGCCCCCCACCCACTGCCACTAACCTCAGGGGGTCTTTGAAGTTATAGTGGAGTGTGAGGACCATTTACATTTCTGTAGACTGATTAGTTCAGAGCTTTTCAAGCTGTTTGAATAATAACATTCACATTCTCAGGAGAATGTTTCCTACAAGTCACAAATCCGACTACTTCATTTTTCAAAAGCAGTGACATTCGAAACGTTGACCGGTGCAATTTTAGATGCAGCTATCAAACTATGAGTGTTATTATGAATTTATATTTGAATACATAATGCAATATTTCACACAGACATGGCTACCCTGGAGGGTTATAAAAGGAGATAAGTGAGCGATAAAAGTGATTCCATACCTTTGAAAGTTATGCGAGATGCTGAAAAGTGAAACTAAATTCAAAGCGATACACTGATGCTTTTGACTTGTGACCTTCTATGTTCAAACTAAACAAACCTCCCACTGCAGAGACTTATCATCTCCCCTGAAGATGACTGCTTTATGTTTTCCTACATGAGCTCTGACATCCGCTAAAAGAAAAGTGTCCTTGAGACATCTGTGTTGTGATTACTGGAAGCATGATTTCTCCTCCCCCTCATCCAAGAATCTGCATTCCACCAATTCTTACTGCAGATTGCTTCCACATTCATGCAGGTAACAGAGTCACTTTTTGTTTCTGAGCCATGTGGACAGGAAAATTATTCAAGCCAGAGTTAAAGAAAAATATATAAAATATCTTTTACACTGATTTACACTCACTGGTTTGATCCACCTTTTGTCTTCAGAACTGCTGTGATTCTTCATGCCGTAGACTCACCAGGAAGCTGTAAACATTTTTAAATGAGTTTCCACCTTATTGATGTGATAGCATCACACAGTCCCTCCTCTTTCTGTACTGGACTGACGTTGCTACTGGGGTGGCCGTAGCTCAGTTAGTAGAGCAGTCGACCACGAACCACAGGGTAAGTGGTTTGATTCCCAGTTCTCCTGGCTTCATGTTGAAGTGTCTCTGGGCAAGACATTCTGATATGATTCTGATAAAAAAGCATCTGCTGAATGATTAATTTTAATTGACATTTGTGGAGGCCCACTTAAGCTCTTTCAGACACGCACTGCAATCCAGACATAATCTAGACCTTATTTGAAGGGGGGGTATGTGTAAACGCTCCAGTGTTTTTGGCCCGGACATTAGCTGGATCTTTTTCAGACAGTTTTCTAGTGCAAAGTCTGGATAAACTCCAGCCGACATGTGTGAATAGAGGAGGTAATACTCCGGAGGATTCACCCTGAGCGAGTGAGATCGTGTTGATGACGACATTTTCCAGCGACTGCTGCAAAACCGAGCAAATACAAACACCTGAAGGTGAAGAACTCATTCTATTACTGAGGATATGTCTAAATAAAGTTAATATTGATAGTAATTGTACTCAGACGTAAATTTAGATTTGGTAAATTGGTAGTGTCGTTCTCCATCACGTCAATTTTTTTCCGTCAATGATGCAGCACAAATCGAGACTTTTCTAAACGTCTGTTGTCCAGTTTAGTTGTAACACGGGGTTATTTGAGATACTGTTTCCTTCCCAAATGGTAAGTGATCTGCTTATCATTTCACATCAGCCTGTCCATTCTCCAGACGCAGAACATTCTGACCTCTGGCATCAACAAGGCTTTTTCACTCACAGGACTGCCACTCATTTTCTTTTTTTTTGAGTTGTGTCTCTCTAAACCCTAACGATGATTGTGTGAGACAATCCCAGTAGATCAGCAGTTTCTGAAATAGTCAGACCAGCTCGGCTGGAACCAACAATCATGCCACATTCAAAATCACTTTAATCACCTTTTTCCCTCATTCTCCTTTTCGGTTTGAACGTCAGCAGATTTTCTTGGCCGTAGCAACACATTGAAATGTATTAAAGTTGCTGCCTTGTCACTGGCTGATTAAAAATATGTATGTTAACAAGCTGTTGAGTAACTGTTCCTAATAAAGTAGAAGTGAGTGTATATACGGATGCTTGTTTGTAGAAATTCTTTCTTCTATGGAAGGCAGTGCGTGTCTTCTATTGAACACTGACGCAACAGGTTCTTCTTTAATTACTAGAAAGATGCGAGTCCAACCGCTGCTTCTTTTTCTTTGTGTAAACTGGGGATCATGTTTAAGTTGTGATGACACTGTATGAATAAAGAAGGGTGTTTTGGGTCACCATAAGCTGTTACTTATCCTTTTCATTAATCATTTTAGGGTTTTTATTGCCATAGGTGGAACAAGCTGAAGCGTTATGTCGGCCCCTCAAACATTATTCAGTCACTTCATAGCTAGAGGATTGCGGGTTTGCGGCCTGGCTCGCTGTGGTCTTCCTGTGTGGAGTTTGTATGTTCACCCCGCGCTTGCGTTTCCTCCCACCATGTTAACTTAACTGGTAGCTCATGAATTGCCTGTAGGCGTGAATGGTTGTCTGTCTGTGTGCGTCTCTTTGTGTCCCTGAGATAGACTACCTGTCCAGGATGTGCCCCGCCTCTCTCCCGATGACAGCTGGGATAGACTCCGCCCCCCAAACACACACAGGATAAACAGTTACAGATAAATGATGGATTTGAGGGTCCTGCACATGCTCATTCCAACTGTAGAACATTTTAACCACCTTGCATATGTTGTCTCAGCTAATGCTGGATATCATAGACAAATCATCACATACTACAACAGTCTGTGTCCTTTCTGTCAGGCACTTACATGATTGATGGTTTTGACAGACATGCTCTACACTTATCCATTCTAGCACTGGTGTTTTGCTGACGTCCAAGGAGATGTCGTAATGTTTTTTTTTCTAATATTGCAGTTATATATAAATGCTGTGGTTTGGACAGGAAGATTTCTCCCTCAGCATGATGATGTTGTTGTCAACAGTGTTGTGTGTTTGTTGTAAATAAATGCCACTTTTTTGCACGTTATCTTTCAGTGCGGTTACTATATGTTGAAAGACAACTCGGTTTAAAGATAAAGGTTTTGGGAGTCACTGTAGGAATTGTTTATCATATGTTCCAGTGGTTCTGTAACTTTTTGGCTCATAACATCCCCTGTTACAGGATACATCTGCTGTTTTAATAATTTCCTTTTTCACTTTGCTTCACTTCATTAATCCTTAGGGAATGCACAGAGCATTTGCTCTGTAAGCTAAAAAACAAGTAGTAGTTAGCTGGTTATTAAAGCTGCAGAATGCACTGACAGTTGAATGAAAGGTCACGTTATTGTTGAAAGCAGAGTTACACAAACAAATACTGAGAAAAATATAATTAGGATGAGAAAGAAATAAAACAGTGACACAAACAGGGAAAACAAGCAGGCACATATTGTATATTTAAGACATTTTTGTTGCAAAATATTAGTCTGTTCTTAAGATCTCAGTATATCTGTAAAGCACCGTTTGCCCCCAATGTTTTTGTGCAAACATACATACATCGATTTATGCTGTTAAAATGAATAAAACATATTTTAAAACAGATACTCTTTATTGTAAAATAGGCAACACATGCAGTGTCTTTGGCAGCTTGCGTTGCCATTTCCAGAGACGTAACAGTGAGAGTCTGTTGTCCTGTAAACGACCTTTAAATTGTTTCTGAGAATCAGATAATGCAATGTAAACACTAAATAACAATGGAACTTGGACAGCGGGGTGTTGGTCAGAGTGAACAACAGTTTGGATCAGCTGATGGTCGCGCCGCAAGTTTGGCACGAGATATCAATGAGTCACGTGCAGTCAGAGCAGCAGCAGTTTCATATTTTAAAAACACAGGTTCTCAAAATTGAGGTCAGTTATAGGAAACGCAGAAACAGGAACGAAAGTACGCAGCAATGAGGAAACTTTTTAAACTTTTTTTTAAAAGTTAAGAATATCTAAAAGTGTTATTTATAAAAAGTGAAAAATGAACTATTAGTTTCTAAAACTCAGTATATGATCTTAGTCAAGATGTTTGCACTTTTCAAAATGGAATTGCATTAATATGTATTTGAGTTGAGATGACAATTAGTTTCGGACCATTTACTCGTATATACAAATCAAGACATCAGAGCTTGCTAAAAATATGGGTGTAAATGAGCTGCAGCTCGTCTGATTGTATCTGAAGCAGGAAGAAGTAAGCTGTGCTGTTAAAGACACATTTCTGTAAAGTGGAAAAGCATGTTGCAGCCTTATTACTGGTATTACTGCCTTAATATTCAATTCTGCAGGACAGTGCCCAGTGCAGAGATATTAAAGCATTTTACAGTTATGATTAGGGAGGAACAGTAGCTGGTGAGGGTCAGAAGAATATTGAGGGCTCGTGTAATACAGGAAAATGTAACATTCATGTGTCATTTAACACAAAACGTGTTTTATTAATTTAAAAACACATCCATGATCTTTCTCTAACTCTAACATCAGTCTTTGCCTTACCTTGCCTTAACCCAACAAGACACAGGACTCTGGAATTAATCTGGGATCTTTAGCTTCCTTGCCACTCACTTTTCCTTATAGAGCTACCATTTGTGACATTCACAAAATACATTGCATCGGAACAGAATAAATAACTTATTGCATTCGCTACAGCAATCGGCTCTGAACAATCAGCGGTAAGGATTATAGGAAAAGAGGAAATCTGTTATTGTGATACAGAATTAAGACAGACTGGAAAATTAGCTATTATGCACCTTTGAGTCACGTGGCTTCATTCTTTACAGCTATGTTATCTTGAAATACATACTGCGATGCGTAAAAATAAGGAGCAGTTTTTTCCACAACACAAGTGCAAAATTTTCGTCAGTCACGGTTTAGTAAAAAGCAGCCATGTATTTGGAGAAACGTGCTCCAGAGTTCACACAATCTCAAACTGTGGCAAAGGTTGAACCTTTTTGCATGAAAACAAGTTGAAGCATACCGCCAACAAGCTTGAATGGTTTCGGGGAAGTCACTAAATGTCCTTGAATGGCCCCTCTAAAGCCAGGACTTGAACCCTAGGGAACATTGGTAAGGTAGTTCACAGAGCACTCAGTCTGATGGAGCCTGAGAGGATCCACTGGGGAGACTGGGAGAAACTGGCCAAAAGTACAAAGCTTGTTAAGAGGTTCTTAAGTTCGGAATCTGTGACTGCTGCCAAAGGTGCTTCTACAAAGAACTGAATGGAAGCTCTAAATTCTCATGTAAATGAGAGATTTAGAGTCAAATTTCAATGAATTCGAAACACAGTCAAGCTTGCAATTAGAATGCATTCCAAAAGCCACATACTGCATTTATTTCATTTGCTTTCCATTTAATTTACTTGTTCCGTAAAGCACTTTGTAGCGACTGTAAGTACTGCATGAATACAAGCTGTTCAGCTTCTGCCTCTTTGGACCGATGTCAGGTCACTGGATTGGCTTGTCAAGAACATTCCACTGCCTGGCCATTAAAGCTCATTGCTTGTCTGCTCTGTGTGCTTTAAAAATGTTGTCCTGCTTCACTGTTCTACAAGTGGGAAGTGGGCAACTACGAAAAGAAAGGGGGTCCCCACACTTAGCCTTTAAGGTGAAAGCCAGCACTCTGATCTCGTAATTAGTTGGTTCAGATGTAATTTGCCGAAAAGAAGCAAACAAGAAAAAAAACTCAAACACAGATTCAGCGATTTTAGATGATGTAGAATGAATTACAGATACTGTGATTTATTTGTATTTGCAGGCAGTAACACACATCACATCCAAACCTTGCACAAGGTGAGCATTTGCATCTGCATTTGCTGACAGTTCACAGCATTAGTGGTGTTGACAGTCCAGTCAACTCACTGAATGATGAATTGGAAGAATGCTTTTAGGTCAAACCCTGAAATCTCTGCAGGCCGCACTGACGCAATGCAATATTGCATCAAAACTACAATGATGTAATCTGTGGAATATGTGTCCATGGATGTGAGTTCATTAAAGGCTGACTGAACACACCCAACAATAAGCTAGAGCGAAACTTCACACATGTGGTAGAAGCTGTTTATCTGGATTCAGCTGTTCAATAGTCATAAAGGGGTTATGACTACAACCGTTTAAGAACTGTATGTTTCTGGTTCAGAAGAGCAGATTTTATCTGATCGTATCTCCTTTTGGCTTTTAGTGGGGCTGGGAAAACAACAAAAAACATTAAAAAAGTTGTGAACTGCATCCATATTTGAAACCGATATTGTTCGTGTTTTAATTTTCAGTTCCCTTATTTTAGGTTTTTCCCTTTGTTTTATCACAAGTATTTATTATGTAGTATTTGTGTATGTGAGTGCAAGTTCATGTGCAAAAGTGTCAAATTTTAACACCGCAAAGATAACTGCTTGCATACTGTAGTCTCTATATTTCTTTTTACACACTTTATTTTTAGGTCACGCTTAAATCACACTGAGAGTGCCAGCCCCTTGCAATGACTTGTTCCCATCACAGGAGATACGCCTCATATACCACGATTTCACTGATCATTAGTTTAGCTGTGTTACATGTGACCAAAGTGCCCATAAAGCACACGATGCAAATAAAACTGGTAGACCGTTTTTTTTTTTATTTGGTTTTTTTTAGCTATAAAAACTGTGCAAAAAAAAGCCACGTGGTTAAAGTGTGAAGTGGTGAACATGTACATGCAGCTTACGGTGGTCTAAGCTACGTTTCTGAGAGCTTTCCGAGGATTAATTTCAGGGTTGTATGCTTTCCTTGTTTCTGCCAATAAGTGAAACCTGCTTTACCAAAACATGTGGAACAGATCACAGCAGAGTGACCTTAACAGAAACAAGCTTATTAGAGGACATTTGAAAAATGAAAGGGCGTCTTATTTGCTGCTCCACAAATAATAACCCCTGAGTCTGATCTTGGTTGTCTGTGCGCTTTCACTGGATGAATTCATAGCCAAATTAAAAGGCTTTTAGATGTTATTTATGATTTTGGCTGTTATATTGAAATAAAACGTTGCTTTTAGTGGCTTTGGACTAACCAGAAGCCAATGTGAAAGCCATTTAGCTTGTCTCTATGGACTTTTGTGTGATTAAGAAGTGACATGCTGTCTCCTTTTCCCCAGGGAGTAAAACATTGTTTGGTCAGAATTAGTCCAACAGTAAATACTCAAGATGTGCTTCTGTCTGTGGTGATAATGAAATGCTGCTCCATAAATCTCTCCTGCTACTAATGTTGAGTTCTTTCATTCCCTAGAATATGATTTTGTTTTGAACTTGAAGTCAAATAAGATAAGACATAACACCTTTTATTGGATTGTTGTCTATTACTCAATACTTCAGGAGTTCTCTGTTGTGTTGAATCTCTTTCATTCAGTTCTACTCTATTCTGCTTGACTCCCAGTGAATGAATCAATGAGGTTATGAATGAATGTGACATACAAATTGAGTCATAACAATCAAAGTTATGCTAGTTAACTGAAAATGAAACTAAAACTGAAATGAAATTCATCCATCCATCCATTATCCTTTCCATTAACCGCTTATCCTGTTTGGAAGTGGCTGGAGCCTATCCCAGGTGTCAGTGGGTGAGAGGGAAGACAGCTCTCCCGTCCATCTCAGGGCCAAGACAGAAAGACATACACAGACAGACAACCATTTACACTCACATCCACACCTACAGGTAATTTAGAGTCGTGCATGTCTTTGGACAGTGGGAGGAAACCCACGCATGTTCCACTCAGCCAGTGGATTTGAACGGGTGACCTTCTAGCTGTGAGGCGGCAGCAACACTTAACCACGGCGCTGCCCTGGCTATAATCATCAATGTTAAAAATACGAAAAAGCCTAAGGGCTTGTTTCCATTGTGGTTCTCCACATGTGACAAAGAGCAAGAAAGAAAGAACAACACTTGACATACTGGACATACCAACAACACCGACAACTTCTTAACATGGCCAGGTACCAAGCCCCACCGTTCTTCTAGCCGCAGCATTACAAATGGTGTTCTATTGTATTCTATTTTAGTCTATGGTAGTCAAAAATGGCCAAGTAAGTTTGAAAGACTAATTACATTCTACTCCATGCTGAGTCATCCCATTTGAGGACAGAACATGTGTCACTTTGAGGCTTTGTGCGCTGAGATGGCAGCAGTTAAGTGGTTGGAGGGGTATCATTCACTGATGAGCCATGAATCAGCCCGGCAGTCACACATGACTCAACACCAAGCCTCAATCCAACCCTTGTCCTGAGCATTGCCAGTATGCAGCAACTGTTGAGAATATGTGCAAGTGTCAGGGTGTGTGTGTGTGTGTGTGGTGTGTGAATAGTTGCCCATGATGTTAAAGAGAAAGCCGGAGAATGAAAGCCTATGTGTGTAAGAGTATTGTATGTATGTGTGTTTTCTGGGTTGTAGTTGACGTCCCGGTTCTCTGCTTTCTGGGGTGGGAGCGCAGAAACAATGGGCACATTGTGCAGAAAGTTGGCAAAGCGGAGACGGGGAGGAGGAGGAGGTGGAGAGGAGAGGGGGCGACATGAGAGGAAAGCTATGGAAGAGGAAAATGACAGAAGATGAGTAGAAGGAGCATAAGAGAGGAAAATGTGCATGGGAGGGGAGGGGAGGAGAAAAAAGGAGCAAAGCTCTGATGTGTGGTGATGGGGAACATGTGAAGTAAAGTTGTTGAGAGGTGTCAAGAAGCAGGAGAAAGGGCAAAATGTTGAATAGGGCACTTTAGGAAAAGGTTGTGAGAAAAGGGAGAGAGAAAACAGGGAGGTGGAAAAAACTGGAGAAGAAAGCTGAGGAGAAATAAGAGAGAACGGAGAGGACGTGAGTGAAACGGGGGAAAAGGTGGAAGTCTAGTCTGGAGCAACAGGGGGAAAAAACTTATGGTGCCAGGAGGAGGAGAAGAGAAAAAAACTGAAGAAAGGCAGGGGAAAAAGAGGAGAGGAGTTAGGAAGGAGGACACATGAAAGCAGATTATAGGAATAAAGGAGGAGAAGTGTGGAAAATTCAAAGTCATTTATAGGATACACACATTACCAAAGCAGGTCATTGAGCAGTGGCAATTTGCGCATCAGGGTCATAATGAGAATAAAAGTAAATGATAAATGTATTCAGAGAGCAGATCAAAATGACGAGTAGCTCACACTTCCTAGCAAAGTTTTGCAGCTTCAGCACAAAACACCTGGACGTCTCAGTCACTTAGTGGTTCATTGAACCTTGGGAATCAACAGAGCAGCTTTGCAGATGCGGAACCATGGAGTCAAATTAGTTTAAAGTAAGCAAACAAAGTGCTCTGACACATCTTGACTCTCGTCGTGAGGACAGGTTTCACTCTAAAGCAGAGATCGCTGACATTTAAAGACTGTCTATCACTTTCAGATGTTTCCTGTATCACTCGTAACTCATTCACATCAAAGTCTGGTTCACAAGATGCTGCACAGCTGAACTGTGAACTGAGTGGTTTGTCCTGATTTATTTATTTTATTTCCTTAAAATATCTCTACACAGTCAAAAAGCATGATGATGCCCGGCTGATACACAATGAGATCATTATTCAGTGTGATAATTCATGCATAGCTGCTATCAATCAACCTGTGGTGACAATGAACAAAATCCTTCGAAGCTACAAACTGCGGAGCCAAGAATTTACTCTGAGATGCTGATGAACAGCAGAGGCCATTTCTTGGATGATGGAACGTTAACAACTTTAAGATCCAATGAGATCCCTGAGTCCGTGTGGGGTATACTGTACATCAGTGTGGACTCGTATATCAGACAATGACCAGACACCCGTCAGACGCACTAACACTGTTCACCAAAACAGACTAAACTTTCTCTTAGTGTAGAAATAACATGTCAAACAGAAAATCCAGGGGTGTTCCCCTTAAAGCTCTCTTCACCTCTCAGCACTGTATCAACAACAGCAACCAGTCGGCAGGACGATGAATTGTCCAGAGACAGAAATGGCTTTGTTGAATTTGCAACTTTGGTTATAACATTGATTTGACTGGAGCGTTACTTTATTTCAAAATATGTCATTTTTTGGCCTCTTAAACTACGGTACAAGGATGCAGTTGTTGTATTCGGGCTTGGCGGATCAGTGGGTAGAGCATCAGGTTTGGATTGAATCTCACCCTGTGCAGCAATAAATGTTCATCTTGGGCCCACACCCACATAAATGGGAGGGTTGTGGCAGGAAGGGCATCTGGCATAAATCAACTGGCAGAAGATGTTCCGCTGTGACCACCCCTGAAGGGACAAGCCGAAACCAATAGAAGTGTTTCGTAACAACGTGCTTAAATGACACATGGGGGCATTGATCTTATACCCCATCATTTGTCCATGTCGTCCAAAAGCCGTTTTACAACATTCAAAATAAAGATGTGACGATTATTCAGGGACCTGGTTTAGTTCAGTTTGAGAACGATCACTGAGAAAATGCATTACATGTTAGAGAAGCGTCATGGCTTGGGTTTAAATGTGCGTCATGGTTAAGGTGAACGACTTGTCGTCATGGTTGCACAAAAAGTCATATGTTTATGTTTAGAGCTACAGTCACGATTATTTTAAGTTCCCATCAATTCACCTTGACCTCTGTAATAATGTCGCACTGTTTTGCTCTGTTGCTCCTTTTATAATTACCACAGCCTCTTGGAGACTTTGGCACGTCTCTTCAGATGACAGTTTTAGATGTTGTCATCTATCAGTTCTTAACATTTTTTTTTTAAATTCCTGTTACAGGCTTTGCGTTTTGCATTGTTGGAGGTAATTGATAGTTCAATTTTAAACAGCTGCAAAAGGGGTTTGGACGTAACCAGCTTTTAATAACTGAAGAGTGGTTGAAATATCTCCTGAAGGGTGTGTCATGTGATGGTAGTTAGCAGTTCATGCGTTTGCTCATTTGGAAATAAATTATCTTTAAGGTTAAGAATGAGAAAGACAGACTACATTAATGTGTGTGTGTGTGTGTGTGTGTTAATTAGTTGTATGTAATGAATATGCTGCCCATGCCTGAGTTATGACCTCATTTGTGTGAATTCAGGGGTGGTCTTTTCATAGCCTGTTAGAAACACACACACACAAACACACTTTCTTCTCTCTCTCTCTGCGCACAGCTAGATTTTATCACACTTTACTAACAGGCATAAAGAGAGTGTGTCGACACACACTCAAACACAGCAAGCATTTTGTTCTCTATCTTTAACACCCGGGGTTCGACACAATGTACACACACTCTGAAACTTTCCCCTCTCACTCTCTCTCTGTCACACACACACACACACACACTGAGATACTTCAACATCGTAGTCATTCAAACTTTCTCTTTCAGAGTCCAGATATACACACCCAGGTGCAGGAACATAGAAAGTGAAAAATCCCCTCTTTCTGTCTTTCTGTGTTCTCCTTCTTGCACAATATTACTCTTACAAGGCTTTCACAAGACCCACCCACCAGCTGTTGCAAGCAAACACACACACACAGACACATACACACACACACACACACACAATGACAGGATCTTGTTCTGCAGGCTCCAAGAGTCTGATAAAAGTGTTGGGAATGTGAACTGAGAGGCCACTGACACTTCCTCCACTTTCTAGTACTGACAACTTGCCTTAGGCATCTTATGTCCTGGTGACTGCTCCCTCTGAACATTTAATGGCCATAAACTTCGGATGACAAGCTGAAGAGATTGGTTTTCCTCTGCTGTGGCAGTTAGTGGCAGATACTGAGTCTCACTCACTGTGCATTTCTCCTGCATTTAGTTTTGCTGCTGCCTCAGACGGTTTAGTTACTGCTTTGTCCGGATATAAAACTGAAACCACATGGTTTTATAATCTCCTTTCTGAAGTCATTTAGAAAATCACTACGGACGCCAATATAAAGGGGCAGAAAGAATAACCCCCTCCCTCCTGAAAAGAAGAGCTTCTATACAAACTATTTCATTAGTCTTATGATGGAAGCTATTAATGGCCAGTACAAAACCACGAGATGATTACATATATGTACAGCCCTATTATTAAAAAGTACTGGCCAGTGTATATATTTGTCATTTCTGTGTAGAAATCAGCACGCAGAAATTAAACGGATACATCCGGCCTGTCTGGAGTAGGACAGTATTAGCAATAATTAAATACAGATAATAGAATCACTCCTATTTCAGTGGAAAGGCAATAACATGTTACATCCACTCCAAGCAAACACGGCTGCAGATAGAGATCCCTATCAGCCTGCCTCAGGAAATTTGAGATATAATAGTCCAGAAAAGCATTTATTCAATTAATTTGCACTTCCTTTATGAAATAATTGGTGCACTGCCATTCCTAACACACACCCATTTTGGTTAAGGAATGATGTAGTCTGCTGGGAACTTTCTGGGCTGGGCAGCAGCAGCGCTGATAGGCAGCATGCTAAATTTAGCATTTATATCATAGGCTTCAATGGAACAAAAGCGCAGTTGTGATTTAAATTATACGTTAAAGCTACTGGCAAAATTCTTCCGCTAAGTTATGCAACATGACATGTATATCATGACTGTCAAAACAGTATTTTAACAGTGAGATTTAGTGTGCAGTCGAGGTTTGGGAGTTGAAAAATATTATTGGTGAACGTCAGCTTTCGTAGCTTTCAACAGCACTTCATTTTCCCAGGAGAACCTCGGAAATTTGGAGAAATGGAGGTTTTCCAGCATTTACATTGTGTCCAGGAGGAAATGCAAAAGGAAAGTCTCATTTGCAGTTTTGTTTTGACACAGTGGGGATTTTTGTTTTCACTGCAGAGATAAAAAAAGAAGCTTTGAACGATTGGAGCTGTCATATTAGAATAAAGAACTTCCACAAAAACACTGGACTTTGACCCAGAGCTTCTAATACTTGTTCACTCCTCTTGCCCCCTCTTGTTTCTTCAGTTGTTTCCTCTCTTTCTCTCCCCCCTCTCTCCCTTTGTTTCTGCCCCCTGAGGTTCGGTTCTGGGGTGCAAGAGCCAGACTAGCCAGCACCTGTGCGGGAACGGAGCTTATTACACACACACACACACACACACACACACACATTTTTCCTGAGAAAATAGTTTCTGCGAGCTAACTCTCGAGCACTGTGTTGCTGTGGTTGCTTCTTAGTTTTCTTAGTTTCCCCTGTTGCATTTTGCAAAAATAAAAGCAGGGACACACACAAAACTCAAGCATATGCGAAAAACATGTTTTTTTCAGCTTCATATCTTACCAAACTCTTAGATAAATACACACAAAAAAGAGACACAGCTGGTCACACATAGCAGTCAAGCATGCAGACGCACAAACATACACAGCACCACAAATTTTGTTTCTAACAATTATGTTTAGAGCGTTTTCTCATCCAAAGACGGCTGCTTTCTGCACGTGAAACACTAAAGGACACACACACACACAAGCGCACACACACACACACATGCACACACACAAATAAACAGATGACTAAGGTTCCAGTCGAGTGTAAATCCAAAGAGGATTTTTGTTTTTCCATGGAACCGGCTTAAGTCCACATGTTTCCTGAAGCTTTGTGAAATGAAATATAGGTATTTTCTTGAAGAATAGATTAACTTGTGAACAAAGATTCCATTCTGTTTAGTATAGAGATCTTTTGTTTGGATATTCTAAACCCGCATAAGTACACATTAAAAACGTTTATGCTTTAAATGACTGTTTAAGTGCACTTTTGGCATATAACAGCCATTTGATCATGTCATCACAACCTTGCAATAAAGAAAAACAAATCGGGGTAAGTCTTAATTTTTCACGTTTTCATTAGTTATCAAAGAAAAACACACTTGTGCTGAAGGCCCAGACTTTCACACTGTAACACAAACACACACTGTGAAGATCACCTTCACTGACATCTGTACAGTTTCTAAGAAATTCCCAGAGAGTCGCAGTAACCTGGAGTCAGTCCGTTCAGGATTCAGGTTTCATTTACACAGTAACACAATCAGAACCATCTCGTCAGTGCCTTTTTCCCATTACTCATTTTAATCTGACATTCAGGAGGTTGTAAACATCGCACATTTGGCTTGTAGAAAATGAATGACTTGCCAAGTGGGTGGAAACAAGAAGACCCGATCTACTGAAGAAATCTGGTGTTTATGTGTTATCTTCACTATGTTGGTAGTTTTAACGTTATGTGCAGTGTTGCAGACCAGTGCACATGAATATCATGAATATGTCAACCATAACACAACTTTGACTAATGTTGTGTAATGTCTTCTTTCAGAAAGCACCACTAGCACCATGGACGAGGAACAGTGCTACTACAACGAGACCATCGCCTTCTTCTATAACCGCAGTGGCAAGTACCTTGCGACTGACTGGAACACTGTCAGCAAACTGGTAATGGGCCTGGGCATCACCGTCTGCATTTTCATCATGCTCGCCAACCTTCTGGTGATGGTCGCCATCTACGTCAACAGGCGATTCCACTTCCCCATCTACTACCTGATGGCCAACCTGGCAGCTGCTGATTTCTTTGCCGGACTGGCCTACTTCTACTTGATGTTCAACACGGGACCGAACACGAGGCGCCTGACTGTTTCGACGTGGCTGCTGCGCCAAGGCCTGATTGATACCAGCCTGACGGCGTCGGTGGCCAATCTGCTTGCCATCGCCATTGAGCGCCACATCACCGTGTTCCGCATGCAGCTACATACGCGAATGAGCAACCGACGTGTTGTGGTTGTGATTGTCATAATCTGGACCATGTCCATAGTTATGGGGGCCATCCCCAGTGTGGGCTGGAACTGTATTTGTAGTATAAAGTCTTGTTCCAACATGGCGCCGCTGTACAGCAACTCCTACCTGGTCTTCTGGGCAGTGTTTAACCTGGTGACTTTTGTCGTCATGGTGACCCTGTACGCACACATCTTCGTCTATGTTCGGCAGAGGACCATGAGGATGTCACGCCACAGCTCTGGACCACGGCGCAATCGAGATACCATGATGTCTTTGTTGAAAACCGTGGTGATTGTGTTGGGTAAGAAAAAAAAATGCAAGAAATGCAAACGTGCATCTCATCAGTACATTTGTTGTTTTTTCCCATTAAATGTTGTGGCTAAGCCTCCATTCTGCATACACACACACACAGGAAACCATCTATCTGTGTAACTCTGAAGTCATCAGCAGAAACAGAACAATGAATCTGTTGATGGGTCTCTGAGTCCAACCATTGTGTCTTACTAGCTCAACAGAAAGCCTCATATACATCACCTCTAACTGTATATTGAAAGGCTGTTCAGTGCAATATGAATACATTCTTGTGCTATAAGACACAGTTGCATGTGAAATATGTTTTAATTTGCTTATACCATATAGGTTTACTGTGTTGAAGTTGGAGTTACGCTTTTTTGACAGATGAGGTTTGTTAGATTTACAGTTTACAGTGTGGGAGGTCATCAACGGTAAACCTCTAACCTCATTCAGACCTTCAGTGGGTGGAGTGGATTACTGTTATCAGTGCTGGTTTCATTATAACACTCAGCTGAAAGATATTTTTTTCACTATAAGCTAAATGATTTCTGATTGTCTAAAGAAAGCTAAAAGTTACTGCAAGTATTCAGCCTGAAGGATCTGGAACTGGTGGAAACTCACTTCAAAGACCATTTGTTTTAAGCTATAAAATGCTGCATAAATGTTATTATCTGGGTCAGTCGAACACAAACTGATTTCTACCAGCTTTCTAGCCCCTCAAATCTTTTATCATATGGGAATTATTATAAACCCCTAAGAATAATTTCTAAGAATTCTTAATGATTTCTACAGAAACGGCATTGTTTCTCTTTCCTTTAATGAAACATCACCTGTTTTATCTTCAGTCTGAGCTGCGTATGCAGTCTGACAGTTTTATGTCCCAGCATTCAGCAGGAGATGTGTCTCCCACTTTGCAAGTCTCCAGGCCTCTTCCGTGGTATGTAATAATAGAGGCGTTTTTTTTTTTTTACATGCACTGACCTAAGCACAGTAGCACAGTAGCAGACTAACTGCTCTGTGTGGAGTAAGATGGAGTGTGAATTGTGGGAAAAGGATTTCTTAGTGCCTGGAAGCAGGATGTGTTGGTCCTAGACAAAACATACCAAAGGATTCCTTGTGATCTGTCTCCTATGTGTTGCGTTATCTCATCCTGTTGTCTCCTGTTGTCTTCACTCTACACTAAATTCAAAGCAGTGGACTACAGAGTGTGTCCTGTAGCATACGACAGTGTGTATAAAAGTGGAGAACGTACGTGCTGCTTACGCTTCTGTTGTGTAACCTGTCTCACCGTTCAGCTTTTTTACAATATTTTCCAATATTTCGTAGCTTCACTTTACTTTCAGATTCTGGGATTGCAGCTGTTTCTGCTTTCTTCTAGTTCCACATACAGGTCCTCAGACCCAAGTCATCCAGTAACCATTTCTTACTATCTGAAGAAAACTAAAATCTGTAAATAAATACAAACATTTCCAGATGTTCCAGCGGAGGATTTCTTAGAAATGAAACCAAATAAATTGCAACTCGTCTTAGAAGTTTCTCAATAGCAGGTTCACCCAAGACAAAGCCTGGGGTCAATGACATGAGAGTCTACATTTATAAACATTTCACAAATTAAACCCTGCTGCTTCAATGAAAGACCAAACAATAAAGTGTCTTTACTTGATAATTTAGGGGTAAAAACATTTCACTAAGCTTTTTCTGAATGCGTTGAATTCCATAAAATTGAAAACATTTCTATTTATTCTGATTTAACAGGTTTTCTATGGTAGGCATGAGTTTAGTTTCAGTTAGCGTAGCTTTATTATGCATGTGATAGTTACACAATTTTGCATTTTTATACATTTGAATAACTACTGTTAGTAATTCTGAGCGATCCAAATCACAATTCTTGCTTTTCACCGATGCCAAACCCAGTCTGGGAACGTACGTCTGAGCGAGCCTGTGATGTGGTTAAGTCGGGAATCCAGTGCTGTTTCTAAGTAAGGTCATTTTTAAGCATCACCGACAGATGGGAGTTTATTGTCTGTTCCACTTAGATATAAACTACAATCAGTTTATTCACATCGCTTGATCATTTCTGGTCCATTTTATTTAGAAAAAAAAACAGGCTTTGTCTGGTCTTGTGCTTCTCAAAAAAGGTTGTAAGGCTTTTAGTTTCCAGTGGGAGTGAAGTTGCCGTTGAGGTTTGGTTTCTGATTATGTTCAACGTCTTAGAGGAAGGTTAAGATGAGTTTAGTCTTTAGTACTTGACCATAAAGTAAACCCTGAGCGGTCCCCCCTGTCCAGCTTTTCCCATCTGCTGACCAGATGATAATAACCACTCCCCTGCTTCCTGCTGTCCTCTCCACTTGTCCCACTCAGGATGCTATAAAGCCAGCTATGGGTGATTTCTTCTTCGAAAGACAGGATGAGATGGAAAATCAGATGGTCACACACACTTGCACGCATAAGTAGGTGCAGGCACATACATAAATAGTCGGCCTCACATGCACAAGAACCCTGAGGCTTGGTGAAGAACAGTGGGACACAAGGTTGGATTGTTTTACATGAACTCAGAAGTACTGATGATGTCAAATGATAGGAGAAACAAAACCAGAGACTGGTTTGTTTGTTGAGCCAAAGACAATAGAAATAGGGACATGCACACATTTGGAAATAGCATTCAAACACGTAAACAAAAGCACATTATTGACCAATAGTGGTGCTCTAAAGCAAAGTTCAGAGCTCTACATGTCCATTCTAAGAGTTTTATGGTACCTCACTGATCTACAGTCAGTGGTAATCTACTATGAAAAAGACTGAGACAAACTGTGCCACCAAGAAGAGCAGAGCAGAAGAAGAAGTAAACATGGATATAAATAATGCATAAATTGAAATGCTCAGAATCTTGATCACTATAAATACTTTCCAAAAAAGGAAGTGCATAAAATGTGTTCTGGTTTTGTAGGACTAAAGGGCATTTTGATGCATTTAATGTATTTTGAGCAACACTGAATGTATACAGAAAGAGGATGGTCCCAAACTTGAAGGAGAAGTTCACCACAACCCACAAATAACCACATGTGAGGAATAATTTAGCACTTGAAAATTTGTCAGGACAGTGTCTTTGTCAGTGTCAATTTGCAAAATCACTTTATACTATTTGTTGATGGATGAGTTTTAGGACAAAAATGCCAAATAAGGTAGGGACATAATTTCAAACAGTTTGTCCATTATATCGCTTGTCCACCAGGGAGCAAGGACTGTCCCACGCAGTACGCATTTTGGTAAATTGTCATAAACAAAACAAAGGAATGGGGTTCTATTTTTGAGTATTTCTAAGTTCAAAACATTAATATACTACAGATCAAACCAGATACCTCTGACCTCCAAAAACCACAGCTGGTTTTCTAAACTTTCCGATGGGAAGAATCCACAAATGTCTGTCATTAAGTGCGAACGGATGAGTAATGGTTGGGTCACAACTTTTGTTGTTGAATATTGTGTCTAAGTCGAAGTTGCATGTACTGGACTGTCCTACGTGTCTTACGTTAGAGAGCAACCAAAAGCTGTGAGATAAAACTAAAGGTTTGAATGACACAAACAGAAATTCTCTTCCTCACTCTTCAATGGGACAACAACAGCTCTAATAAATTAACCATGACCCCTGTTGAGTGTGTGTCAGATGTTGGCTCATGTAAGGATCTTCTGTGAACGAACTGATTATGTTACAGCCTGTGTTGTTGGGTGCAGTTGCATCGTCAGACAGTGTGGAGCGCCAAGACATACCATCACCCAAACAGAGGCGCACAGATGCCATGACACTTACTGTATCTACACTTCAAAATCACAATGGATAAGTAAATGAAGGAACAATTCCCCCAGATGTTCCCATACTTGTGTCCTCCTGATTGGGAGCAGAAACAATGCGAGCTAGATATTGAGGCAAACCCCTGTCCACTGGCAACGTGGAATCACTGCAAGTATGCGGTTCACAACGTCACCTGTTTTCTGTATGTTTGAGTCTGTGTGTTGAGGACTCAATGCAAGAAATTCTTGTTCACGCTGCAGCTTTTCTAATCACTCAACAACAACATCTGTCTCTGTGAATCCCATTTCAACAGCATCAGTTGTTAATGTCTGGCTCACTCCACCGTCTCCTTAAAGATATCATTGTGTTATTAAATCCATGGTGTGCTTTTGGTCCCAGTACTGCAAAGACAAAGAGGTCGACCGGGGGGGTAAAAGTAAAATGTTATTTGGAAAGAATATTGCACAGTTATTTGTTAAAGGAAACTTGATGATTTTACAGTGACAGTAAATTTATTGTCAAGAGAAACAGTAAACCAACTCTGCAGATATATTGCAGCCTTCATGTGCTGGAAGAAAAGGTCATTATTGCCATTTCAAAGAACTCACTGTACTTCCAGTCAAAAGCACTGTCCTCTAAGTATTAGATCACTGTGGCACCACCATCAGACTACATTACTGTGTGCACCACAAATGTCTTTGTCAATAACTGTAAACACTCAGCTACTGAATGAGAACTTTTATCTAATATTCAGTGTGTGTGTGTGTGTGTGTGTGTGTGGGAAAGAGGGGTGGGAAACAGCAATGCTTACACCCAGAAAGCTACTGAGCCATTTCAGAAATGCTGTACATAATGGTTTCTGTGTGCTGGCTCATCTTAGTGGGATCTTGGTCAGGACCACAGGTAATGGTTTGGTTAGGGAAACGATAAGGAGGGAAAAAAGAGACAGAAAAATGAGAATTGAGAAACAGACATGGCATGGGAGAGGAAGACAGGTTGCAGAAAGGAATGTATAAGTATGGTGTGATAAATGAATAGAAGACAAATGAGTGAGAGAGAGAGGAACAGACAGTCGAGAGTAAATAAGACAAAGAAGACAGTATTAAAGTAGTATTAAATTAAAGAGAAGGGGCAAAGGGATAAAAAAAGAATAAAAATGAGAAGAAACAAGGGAAAAAGAACTGGGAGAAAAGGAGGGAAGGGCAGTAATTGAATTTTGATAGTTATTTATTTTTAATTGCCTGGGAGAATTGCACATTAGTGGAAACTTAAGCCACATGAAGACTTGTCAGAAATCATAACAAGAATCACAGTCCAAGATAGTGTTTGTTACTACATGTGGAATAGATCAGCACAGGTTAGAGACTGTCAGATGCTGCAGTCATGCAATGTCAGCGGAATATGAAGAAAAGGAAAAACATAATTCCAACTTTGGAGGGAGTGTGACACATTTTTACGAGTGCTAACCTTGAACCGCACCACTGAAACAGGATAAAGGAGCTACTTTTGTGTTTCATATTTGTAGCAATCTAATCAGTTTCATCCTACAGTCCAATGAAATTCCTCCTGCGTTCCTGGGTTGACGAGAAGGTCACGCTGATCATTGGCCACTAAAGTCTAATCAGTTCATCCTTGGGTCCAAGTGGACATTGCATGTCAGAAAAAGTTAAAGGTTTTTAGAATTGTGATGTTTATAATTAGGCCTGAAATGGAAATCATCACAGTTATCCTCTTTTTACAGAATTAATATGCCAGTCCTTTAGTTCGGCTCTTTTCAAATATTCGCCTCTTTTGCCTCAGCTCCCTTAAAAGTGTATCAAGACATGTAAGTGTCTTGTTGTCAAAGAGTCTCAGTGGCGACTATGGCGCAGTGGGTAGCGCAGTCGTCCACCATTGCTGCAGATGTTGGTTTGCACCCCAGCTCCTCCAGTCACATGTCAAAGTGCAAGACACTGAACTCCCACTTAGCTGCACAACAGCTCCCCCATCGCTGTATCAGCGTGTAAAGTTGTTTGAGTGCCAATAGTTAGAAAAGCTCTATATAAGTGCAGAACATTTTTAGGTCACTTTGTGGGTCTATGGATGGTGTCGGCCGTCATTAGCTTTGTTTTATAATCATAGCCCCAACTTTGATCATCTTCTAATTTCATTACATTATCATCTGTACATGCCTGAGACTTTAGGTGAAGTTATGGCAATTCACATTCACTTAAAGATGTTCATGTCCAGAACATGGAACACAAACAGACGTGTGGCCCTTTAGAATAACGACAACAGAAAAAATCAAGTAATGGACGTTCATAACTTCAAATTTGAGTTTGGCAGTATTTAAATGAATAACATAATGTTCAATACCTCTCCTGAGCACATATTTAATCGTCTGCATGTTGTTTTTCAAAGCATTACTGAATGAGTAGAAACTCATGTAGGCAGTAAAAAGAAACATGTCGTTTCTAGTTAAAGCACTAAACATGCAAAACCACTAGCATGATCCTTGGCCATTTAAGCTCATATTTATTTAATCCCGTAGCACACGGCATATGACTGAGGAAACGCAAGCTGCCTTTGCAGAATAACAGAAAGCGTGTCAGTTACAGTGAAAGGCAATGTCACAAGCATCTCAATGATGATTAATGAAAAAAACATGACACTGCAGCCATTAGGAAAAAGATCCACATTTCCTAATCTTCCACGAGAGGCTCACAGACAGTAACGATTGTGATATTCCCTGATTCGATGGGCAGTTTTCGTGAGTGCCTTCTCAACACCAGCCAAATATTTAAATGCTCCTCCATCTGTCTTTGTGTTGTGTATAAATATGTAAGTGAGTGTTTGCGTGTGTTTGTGTCTCCACATGTAAGTGTTTATCTGCGTGTGTGTGTCTATGTGGGACTGTGGGGTTCACTGCCATAGTCTGGTCTCCATTATTTCCTTATTTTTGTTCCCAGAGCCCTCTGTTCCCTCTCTTATTGAAGCACATTTCCTCCAGGAAAAGGGGAAAAGGATGAAAGCTGGGAATGATAATAAAAATGTGGTGAGTCATAATATTTAGATACGGGATCCAAAGTTGACTCTCAAAGTCAAGCTCATAAAACAAAATCATAATTTGGAAACAGTAATTGAAGGTGATGAAACACTAAGTCATGTTTTCGACTTATTTGCCTGATGTATTTAAAGGTCCCATCCTTTACTTATTATATCAAAATGTGTAGTTGGAATTATGGATGTTCTGATAAAGCTCCTTTGGCTCCACTTCTTATTCCAGTCCAGTTCTTGTTCCAGTCCAGTTCTTATTCCAGTCCTTCACTGTTGTTTATTTGCAGTCTGATCCACACTTACTTATATACAGTAAATTGTCATTAAATAAATGTATGACACATTCAAAAACAGCAATCTACGGTACCTAATCCAATACTCTTTATTTAGATTTTTCAGAAGCTACTTAAACCAAATACAAAATATTACATTTTACTGATTTATATTAAATTAGTGATATTGAATAAATGTAATAAAGAAATAATGGATAGTGTGCTGATAGTAGATAGTAGATAGTATTATTAGTAACACACTGACCAGAGACCAGAGTTGATTAATTACCATCTACCATCTAAAAGAGCTCAATTAAAAGACACAACATGACTGATGCACATCAATCAGTACAAGGTGCAAAATCATAAACCACATCTAAATCTATGAAAAATAGGTGAAGAATGACCAAAAACAGAAACAAAGAACCAGAAAATAGACCTTAAATGAGTAGGAACTGCCATTGAATTACCATGAATATGAAAAAAAAATTACATAGAAATAACAAAATGTCCAAAATCAAGTGGAAAAGTACCAACAACCACAAATTCAAAATGACCAAAAGAAAATGTAGATGTCAAAAACGGAGTCTGAGCTCAGAGCACCAAAGGTTGCTGGGTTTTTACTCTCATTCAGCAGAATTCTGTGTTGTAAAGTCTAACTTTACTGATTTTGAATTATGTTGTAGGTTTTGTAGGTTTCGGTGAGGACTTGATGAAATTCAGTAGCACCCTCCCATTTTAAAAGCTCCTTTAAAAGGACACTACGACAGTTCAGCGTGTCTCTGGCGTCTAACTCTACCGAGAGCTGCCAAGTGGCCGTAGTAGTTTTCCATACATTTCCATTTTTTCCAGGCCCGTGTCAGAGCTGTGTATGTTTACTTTCCCCTTATTTCCATTTCTCTCATCTGTTTTCCTTCCTTTTCCATTTTCAAGCAGTGACAGGGCAAAACACGGAACCACAAAACTTCACAGTTATGCGGTTCTGTGTCACTATAGTAAACTCTGCACATTTTGGGGGGGGGAATGTAAAAAAGGCAACTTTGGGATGAAGAGTGTAACACATACAACTAAAGCACACACCCTGGAAGAGGAAATGAAAGAAGCTGAGAGTGAAAGCTCTCAGGTCACAGCTTTACACAGAGGCGGTTTTCTTCATTCTGAGGGAAAATCAGCACATATTGAAATTTACATATTTTACACACATTTGAGCAGCAGCAGAGACCACTATAACATGAAAGAAAGCGAAAAACTCGGGGATTTTATTGTATTTCTTGTAGTTTCACATAATTGTCATAGGGATTAGGGTCCATTCCTTGACTATATTATGTTTCCATCAGTGCTAACTCCACATGAGACCACATTGTTGAAGGCAGGAAACACGGTCACATAATACAGTCATAATGTTGGCCTGAAGTACTTTTCTTGTTTTTTTGACTGGAGGTCTGCATGTTTCCAAGGTGTTTTTTTTTTTAATGCCGAGCCTTGTCCTGATCAGAGTGAAATGTTTCACTGACAGACAAATACTTCAGATAGTTTCTCTGCAGGGCTGTGAACCATTCGAGAAATTTATCTAACTCTGGAGAGTCTGCCTGCATAGCTGGGAAGTGAGGTCAAGCGTTTGCTGCAGCTGCTGCCTGCAAAACACTAACAGATAACAGGCCGGCCTGTCAATATCATCTCTCCCCCCTGTCTCTCCTTTCCGTTGGCCCAAAGCATGTAATGTCCTACAGTTGTCCTATAGTTACGGCAAAAAAGGACCTAATGACTAAATTTACAACACTAGACGTACTTGAGTAATGGGGCAGTGACCCCTCTTCACTCTGCTAACACACTATAATGATGACGCGTTGTAGTCGCTCAGAGGAGGTTAAAAGGATACAGATATAACGGAATAGAACATATGAGGGTGAAGAAATGACGCAGAGGTCATCTGTTTCGGGAGATATTTCACATTAGGCACAAGATAAGGATGTGGAGGAAGTGAACAGAGATTTGTAGGCTGCTTTTTGAGAAATCATCTGTTCGACAATAAGGAAGTTTTGGTACCTTTGCATCCACGTTAAATCATTTTTTTGTAAGAAGAGAAACAGCGATTTTATGCAACAGTTGACAAGAAGATGTCGGTCTGTGTTTGTCTCTCTGCACTGGCCCTGAGATGTACAGCCGGTCTGTTCCGAATGTGCCCTGCCTCTTGCCCAGGAACAGCTGGGATAGCGTCCTGCAACCCTGAACAGGATAAGCGGTTAAAGATAATGGATGGATAAATATTATATCCCTGTGTGAATGTGTTTGCCTATTTGCTTTGACTTAAAGCCTTTTGGTTTTTCCATCTGAGCTCATCTACTAGTCTAATGCACCCACAATAACATTCAAACCTAAATTGTTCGAAGAAACTGTACAACTAAGGTACTTTGAATATGTCATTCCAGAGCTCGACCTGTGGCTATAGAGTGATATGTTTTTTTTTTTTTTGTTCTGCAGATGGACGGTGGTGTGGTTGTTGAGTGATGTGGTTTTAAAACAAACCCAAAGACTATTCTCTGAGTGGTGGCGTTAAAGCCTACAACTTCAGGCCGCAAGTCTAAGCAGATTTTCTTTTATCTTTTTAAACTGTTTCAGCAGTTTTGCTTTTATGTGGTTGAGTGGAGGGGGAGGTAAGACAATTATCTGTCTGATTCAAGCCCCAAAATGTCACAGTGACAAATTAGACCAACAGTAAAAACTTCAAAAACTGGGAGTGGGAATGAGAGGATGCAGTTTAATGTGGCACTGAAAAGCAGTTTAACCACCTCGATGAAGTCTGATTTTCAAGTCACCAGTAGTGAAGTCGGAGTCCAAGTGTGAATGTTAATGTTAACTAGGTACATTTCAAGAGAGAATGTGGTTGTATTGTAGCGTGAAATATTTATTTAATAATCTTGTTCACCCATTACAGCAACAGACACTACTGTACATGTGTGTATGTGTGAAAAAAATGAGTATTCTATCTCTGTATGCTCATCAAAACCTGGACCTTTGGCCTGTTCTTCATGTCATCTCATATGAATTCGTCTTGGGCTGGTAATAAACATGTTTTGTATTTTGTTTGATAGTATGACTATCCATAACTGTTTCGTTACTCTACTTCCCCTGCAGGTGCCTTCATTGTCTGTTGGACCCCTGGCCTGGTCATCCTCCTCCTCGACGTTTTCTGCTCCAGCTGCAACGTGCTCACATACGAAAAGTTTTTCTTACTCCTGGCTGAGTTCAACTCGGCCATGAATCCCATCATCTACTCCTACCGTGACAAGGAGATGAGCGCCACCTTCAGGCAGATCCTGTGCTGCCAGCGGCAGGAGAACGTCAACGGCACGACGGCAGAGGGATCCGACAGGTCGGCGTCATCCATCAACCACACAGTGTTGGGCAGCGGCGTGCACCACCATCACCACCACCACAACGAACACTCAGTGGTATGAAGAGCAGCTAGATACGGCGGAGATTAATCCAACTGCTTGAAAGGGGTTAATCTTATTTGAAGATACTGACAGACAAAGGGTGAATGGAAGTTTAAGAGAGACCGTGGACATGACATAAGGACAGCAGTGGCATCGATGTGAGAAGGAAGATGCAGGAGATGGAGAAGAGGTGACGACGCGCTGAATGAAATCACAGTGAAGGTGACGCCTGTCGCTGTGTGAAGAGAAAAAAAAAACCGAAGGAGTCTGATCTTCAAGGACCCTCACAGAGTGTTAGTATTTTTGTTTAGTTGTTAATTTTTCTATTTGTGCTAAATGTGTTCTTACAGGAAAGAAATGAATTATTTAAAAGTTATCTGTGAAAATAAGGTAATGCCAGTATAACCCAAGCCCTCTTCCTGATTTTATATTGCATTGTCAAAGGGTTTCCAGCTTTTACACTTTTACATCACTTGACAATACACTACCAACAGAAAACATTTCGGGTCTGAACACACATTTGCACTATGCAACGGGAAATTTGCCTTTCTTTTCGGAGAAAAAGCTTCAGATCTGTGGGAATTAAAACAGCACATCATATTGTGCTCATGACTGAACACCACCTATCTCTAGCTGCTTTACATTTAATTTTGCTCATTTTCTAAATTCACTGTATTGTTTGTACGTGTTATCATACAGATGCTAAACTCAAAATGGAATCTTTTCTAATTGCCTAATTGCTTGATGGTAATCGCTCATCCTGGAATCACTTCTTTGTTGGTGCAGTAGTCCTCTGCTGTTGTCCAGAGTAAGTATGGAATACACGTGCTCCAGTGCATGACATATTTCAATCCAGTGATTGTTAAAAATAATAAGGTCACCAGTTTTGGAACGAAGAAATATTGGAGATATTTTTGGAGAACAATTGATCTCCAACAAATGGGTGAGTCCAGGAATGACGGACTGACAACTTGCTAAAGTCGAGAAGATTCAGTTTTGACTTTAGCAGCAATGGTTTTTGTGGGTGATACAATTATTTTAAGAGGCCAAAGGTCAGTTTTCTTGACAGTATTTGGAATTTTTTAAATGTTTTTAATGTTTTCAAACTGTGGCCTCTAGAGCAACAAACTGCCAAAGTGTGAAATACAAATATTGCAACGCTTGGATTGTTTAGCAACATATAAAAAATACTGCAGTACTTTTCTACCTACTGTTGTACCACAGTGAAGTAACCATAGGCACTATCTGATTCTGCAGCATGTTTATCATTCATCTTTCAATGAGCAGTGATGCTCGATCACCGGTAAATAATTAGGGACGTGCTAATCTTACCAAAACAAGGAGAAGAATGTTGGCAGCGTCAGAAATGGACCTGAGCCACAGTGTTATGTGGGGACAAGCTGAAGGTCATATCTGGTGAATATTAACACAGAGGTGCTGAGCTGTTCGCCTTTAGCAGTTTGGTCTAATGTGTCTTTAGCCTTAAGGATGGGGGGTGGGGGGGTGGGGGGTTGCTGAATGTGAAATAACAATCTGCGTTTATGTGAAGTTGCGCCCCTGTTGCTCGGATACTGTAAATTGTGTATGATTTACAGAAACATGGAAGTATATATCTTCATTACACTGAAAGAGTGACAAGAGGCGTCACTACACCATTTCAGAATAAACGTGAAGATGTTTTTAAGGTCTGCAAAAAAGTGTAGCTTACAATCTCCAAATGATGCAGCAGCTCAGAAATAATTTTGACAGTAAACAACGACCAGCTACAGTATCAATACCAAGTGCAGTGAGGACGCTATAGAATGCATCGATCGCTGCCACTGTATGGATTTAAATGCATCAGGCATAGTAAAAAAAATAAAACAGGTAGAATAGCTAGTTTTGGTTATAAATCAAAAAGGATGAGCATTTATATCCATTTTAGTCGCTCTGTGAAGCATTGGGCTAATTGTTAACGTTAACTGGCTGACACGTGGTTATTAAACAGGTGATTTTAGAATGTTACAAAGCTAATATTTTTTAGCTCTAATTATAGCTGAAGTCGATCAAAATATATAGATGGTTAGTTGTTAACTATGAACATATTTGGTCATAAATTAGAATTTTGATCACACAATGATGTTATGAAGCTACGGTAGTGATTACAATTCACATTTAAAAAAAAGAATGTGTGTGTGACCAAACAAATTTGGTCTTAATTGATTTAAAGATTGTCTTAGTTTCAGTGGCTTTCATGCTCAGCCTCCAAAGGGCGCAGTTTTCAGTTCAGATGATGTCATCTGGAGGAGTTCTGGAGGAGTGTTTTCGATCAAGACTGCAACATCCTTAGACATTAGCAGCCAGATGACATCATCAAACTTGTAAAAGTCTCTCAGATATAATAATCTAGAATTTAATATCATTCATTGACATGTAGGAAACCAGTAGAAAATGGGTAGGGCTGCCATTTAAACTCCCATGTGTTTTTGGCAGCATTTGGTAAAAAAATTAATTTATAATTTTTATTTAGGAAAACTGAACTAGATTGCCAATCTCTAACATGTGTGTTTTGCTTTAAAACACTGTAAGTAATCTGAATGTTTTTGTTGCTGCAGTATTACTAGTTATATGAAGTACAGATGCCTTTCGAGGACATATAATGTTTTATGTAGATTCAGTAGATGGGGTTATGATAATTCAACGTTTTCCATAACAAGTATATGGAATGTGTACCACAAAACAACATTAGGCGTTTTTGAGATCCTGTTTAACCGTATACTGACAACAGTAAAATAAAAAAAGTTTACTTACAAAAACACTTTTGATTTTTGTAACTGGCGTTAGATTAATTCCACAAGTGCACTCTGTGATGTCTGCCAGTGCCAGCTTAAAGTCAGCATGGTGAACCTATGACGTGCACAGTTAAAAATGTGCAGCTGAACTTGTCGTGACTTGAATCAAAACACTTTTTGGCCAAAAACATCTTGACAAAGCTCCCCAACAGCTGACAGCAAAATGAGAATCGCAGCCAAAAGTACCGTCAACTGTTTTCCAGGAAGCAAGATGTTTGTCCGGGATTTCAGCTGCAGTGCTAACGTGTAATCAGCTAGTTTTCTGAACCGCCCAAACATTAGTCCCGAGGCAACCATTTTCATTCCAAATTTTCATTGGTTTTCTTACATCCTCCTCCATTTTTTTTTTCCAGTTATATTGTCACAAGGCCTCTTAAGAGCAATGGCGGCAGGAGCGCCACTCGTCGTTTCTTTGATCAAACCTTTTTCGATGTACGTCTCTGGACTAAACCCTCCATATCTGACACTCACTGTAATTATCTTTTATTTATATGTCTTAAGTTTTGATTCAGGTTCTATAGTAAACCAACTAAACCCCCCTGTCTTTGTTTACCAGTGAGTCACTCTTTGTATACCATTGTAAGTATATGTGTACAGTATGTATGTATGTATGTAAAATATATTATTCAAAGTTAATCACCAAAGGGAAAGTGTTACTGTGTTTGTGAATTCACCTGTTTTATACTCTGTCTAAATGTACTGTAGGTTTGTGTCCATGGTTTTATATGTCATCAGCTCTTTGAATTCCCTGTAGAGACTATTACAGTTAATAGCTTGCTGGTGACCCAGAACTACAAGAGTGTGTGTGCAGTGCCTTTCAGTTCTTGTTAAAGTGTAACTTAACACCGAGCTAAAAAAAAAAAAAAAAAAAAGCTGTGTTTTATGGTCATCTGGTTAAAAGGTGTCTTCACCCCAGATTTTACAGTGTCTTGGAGCTCACAGGTACATGACCACCGCAGGGTTAATGTCGTGGCAGTTTGATAAACCTGCCTGAAGGTCAGGAGATTTATCTTTTATTGAACTCACACACACACGATGCTTTTTCTGACCGAGGGCATATTCACACATAGAATATTCACACAGGCAACCGTCTAGCAGCCGCCAAAGGTGTTGCAGAAAGGCGAAAAACAGCTGGTTAAAGGGGTTAAAAGCTGGTTGAAACTTGTGGCCGTGCGTCTAAAAGTAGCTCAGTGTTGTTTGTCAGATATAGAGGAAGGTTGAAATAAAAACTGTACGGCAGAAAGAGCGTTAAACAGAGTTAAACTGAATATGCAGAACATAATTTCTCCATTATACGAGAAGCTGGCAAAAACAAGATTTTGCGCTTGTGTTAAGTTACACTTTAAGCTTGTGTGTTGCTAACAGAAGTGCCTTAAAGTAAAGCAGTGTCAGTGTGCAGTGATATTTTCTAGCTCAGTTAATTAGAGAGCATGATTTTGAAATAAAACATTAGTAAGAACAATGTCAAACTATCAGTGTGGACCTTTAGAAGTCTTTTTAATGTCACACATCCAAACAACGTGGCGTTATTTTCTGTATGGAGATAAGATAAGACCTTGTTGACCCGCACAGGGAAATTTGCAACGGCCTGTCCCCACAGTGGGTGTGTCTGACACGCAACAAACTGTGGAAATTCTAAGGTTTTTTCAAAATTGAGACGTGATTATCCAGACATGATCCCAGACAGTAAACTGTCCATATGGTTATAACAGGACTGATGATATTGAGCCTAGCTATAGGTTTGAAACATTTTGTTCTTCCAAAGTGAAAAAGTGAAACATGGCTTTAAACGGATTTATATTGAACCCCAGAGTAAAAATATTGTGTACCAGTGAAAATACATGTGATGAAGGCATTAATATGGCTTCTATATCTATATAGCAGGGGCCAGTATAAATGATTGTCCGGTCAGAGTCATAGTCTTATATCCCAGCAACAATAAATACGTGAGAAAAGTCTGAATTGTTGTGTTTTTTTCTTTACTTTTAATAGTTGTCACGTGAAACCTGGTTTTGCTCACATTACAACAGTTAAATTAACTTATTAACTTTATACTTTACAGTTGGGAGCAAAAGTTTTCCTCCCATTATTTTTAAAAGGTAACAATAGGTAAGGTAACAACACTTCATCATCAGAAGTAAGAAATATGATCAAGGAGTCCACATTTCTACCATGGCAACAGTTTGTTTAAATTAATGGACATTTGTACTTATGTGAATTAACTATTATGTTGATGAAAACAAATCTGTGTTTTACTAATTTGGCCTTTTCAGTCAAGGGGATGCAAACGCTTGCAGTGGTTGTTTCCTCTGTAATCTGTAATCCCACGGTGTTTTTGTTTCCATGACATCCACAAAGCCCGTCACAGGCAGTGGAATAGACAAGGTCGCAGACGCAGACTGATGCTGTACGCTTCATCACACGAAGACCTAATAATAATCCGCAGACCTTGAGGCTTTGTACACATTTCCGACGGCCTTGACTGCTTGTTTGACAGCAGAAGAGCGTGGTTTGACTGTTTTGTGTGACTGTGCATGTTGGGAGGCGTTAAACACTCGATGAATTGGTTCTCAGAATGTGTCTGCTCTCCATTGAGGTGGTCTGTGTTGTCCCCTCATGGAATAAACGCCTGCCCACCCCCTTGACGTTGGGTAGCGAAGGGGTCACACAGCAGATTCTCATGATGATTCTGTGCAGGTTTCACATGGACACACTGCTATTATTCTAAAAATATAGATGAGGACCTCCTACAAATCCACTGCTATGTGAATACAGACTCATGGTGTTCTTTAATTTCCCTGTCGGACATTACTGTAAAAAATAGAAAAGTACTGACTGGGCCTCAGTGCTGAGGAATGAGAAAAAAGGACAAAGTCACATTACATGACGTGGACATGAAGCAGAGCCTTTATCGCCTGCTGCACTCGTCTGGACGTGCGGTTTGAATGTATGTTTAAAGCTACTGTTGGCGCAGTCAGGGCCAGTATGTGTCATGTGTGACATGATTCAGGCAGCGGGCCCGGCCACAGCAGCCCCGTGCGTTGTGTAGATAATGCAGTTTGTGGCACTGTGCGTCTTTGTGTGTGTCCACATTCTGCTGTGGTTGACTGATATATGTCTGCCCGTTTCCTGCAGCCACACAGGAAGTTCTGTGCTCCATGCTGGTGTCGAGTGAGCGGGATCACATTTTCGTCACAGTGTCAAGATGGACATTTGTGGCGGTTTTTCACAATGGTTTGCCGACTGACAAATGTGTCTTTTTGGTCAAATATCCCGCTGCATGTGTGGCAGATTAACGTTGGTCATTTCTAATAGAATCAGCATTTGTGTCGCCGGCAAAATTTATGATCTCTGGAAAAGACAACAAAACATTAAAGGCTCAGCTACTCACATGCCCTCGAGGACTCACAGCACTGTTGTTGTAACATTCACAAAATTTCAACACATGAAACACATCCAGCTTTTCCTGACACATTATCAAATATCTTGCAGTGAAGATGCACTGAACCAAAGGAGGTTATCATGCCAGAACAGGAAGTGTTTTTTTTTTTTTATGGCAGTGATAATGACACATTGAAAGCTGCTATTGCAAGTTGAACAAAAGGTTAGAAAGTCCATTTAGATTAACTTTGTGTTTGAAGAAGGGACAATTGGCTATAGTTCACTGAAACTGTGTTACCTCCTAGCATCTGTGGACAGCTGATGCGAGACATTTGAACCAAAAGAAGTTGCAAAAAATGAAGGAAAAGGAACTGCAACTACAGATAAGAGAGGAAGCAGTAATGGTGGAGAGTGAAGAATTCATGGACAGGGCTACAAGTCGAACAGGAAGAGGAATGAGTGAAGAATGTAGGACAAGACCGAAGTGAGTCAATAGAACTGACAATCAACTGCAGTGATTGTGTAGTGAAAGCTGTGAAAACAGGAACCTAACATACACAGGTGGAAACTAATAGAGGACCAAGGCTGATGCTCCGTCCCATGGTGCTGATTTTTAAATTTTAAAAATGGCAAATGAGCTTAAAGGAAAGGGAGAAAAATAAACCAACACACCAGAGGAACAACAGGTACACTGCAGCAAATACAAGATGAGCACAGGGAATGTCAGTGGCCAGGTGAAGTTTGTGTTTACTGTCTTCAGATTCTTGTATCCAAAATTGTATGGAAATAGTGAAAACAACTGTAGTGAAAACAACTGTACATCACCAAGCTTTAGCACATTTAGGAAGAGCATGACTATCCCACACTTAGACAGTGGCGACTAAAATCAGACATGTTCAAAGTTCACACACAGGGATGGACAGCGACCTGTACAGTTTACAATAATATTTTTTCAATGGCAACTTCTAAAGTGTGATTAATAGTGTTATGAAATATCAAGGTAATATTTTTAGATCATGACACTATAAAATGAAAAAAAAGTTTTAAGAAATGTTTGTGGCCCTGCTTAAAGTGAATAATGAAATCACTAAATATTCCAGCTTAACATATGCACGAATGCAGAAAAAAACGAGAAAAAACTAAGAGAAAGGACAACAAAGGAAGTGGAAAGATGACACCAAACATGAGTAAAGATGGTGATGACAGAGAAATGAGTAGGAGGTGAAAAGTGAGGAGAGGAAAGAACACGGGAGGAAGTGGGAGCGAGACAGTCTGATCAACAGTTTAGACCAAGGACAAGAGGGATGAGCAGTCCAAGGCCAGAGTCCATGCTGCTGTACTCTAAACAGTTTACACTGTGCATCCTCGACACACACACACACACACACACACACACACACACACTCACACACAAACAGTAGACATCCTTTGTACAATTTAAATACTGTCCACACTGGAAGGCAAACTTCCAGGCACAAATGAGTGGGATCCATGGAGGAAAGATAAGAAATTCCCTGCATGACAAACCTCCTCTTCTTCAACACGTCCCTTCTCTGATCCCTCTTGTGGGGACTATCAACACTGCAACACATGGTAAACCACTTTTATGGAGGGTGGGTGTCAAGGGCAGAGGGGTCGTGTTCTAGTGTGCATTAGGGGGCCTGATCGCAAAAACAGAACCACAGAGGCATTTACAACAAAACTATTTAGTTAATTTCCACTTTAGCTGACAACATCTTAAAATCCATGAATGATGGGACCATCATCCAATCTTTCCTTTTAAAGAAAATCCTCAAAAATATTATTGCAAAACATTAAAGTCCCCATCTGCACAAAAAAAAACTTGTGTGAAGATTTTCAGGCAGAAATTTGAGTACATCAGGACCCATAAACAGCGCTTATCCTGTTGGATCTTAGTCCTGCATTTGATAACAATTACTTCAACATTTTATTACATTTTACATTTACATTTTTCAGGACGCTTTTATCCAAAGCGACTTACAGAGTAATTTGGTACATACATACACTGTGGTGATGGCTGCCATGCAGCGTGCTCATCACCTCTGGGAGCAACTCGGGGTTCAGTGTCTTGCCCCACAACTTGCCTTACTAACTGAGCTACAGCCAGCCATATTCAAAATCAATTTGTTAATATATATGTGATCTCCTCCACTGGCTCAGTAGTCGAGCACTGGGTTGGGGAACAGAAGGCTGAGGGCTCGAGTGTGGGCCCACCCAGCCACCAAGGGCCACCCGGTGACAGACCAGAGCCAAAAACAGGAGGGTTGTGACAGGAAGGGCATCGCATGCGTCACGCATTCTGCTGTGGCAACCCCTGAAGGGACAAGCTGAAAGCCACTAATTTGTATGAAAATCTTCCAAGTACACAAACATTAGTTATGGAGATCCACAGGGTTCTGTTCTAGGACAGATCAGTTTGACTCTACGTCTCCTCCAGGCAATTATAAGAAAACACAAATATACAATGCTATGTAGATGACGCCCAGCTATCAAATCAATTAGTCAATCTTCAAGTGTGCCTGAATGACACCAACTTTTAGATGTCCTACAATTTTCAACTTTTAAATTGAAGCAAAACTGAAGTTATTGTATTTGGGCCTAAAAAACCCCAGAAATATGCTGGTTATTTTGTTTACTTTTCAAACAAAATTTTTAAAAAGGAAACTAAATGTCACATTAACTGAAAGCAAGTCACAGACGGTGGCTGGGGTGTGTCTGACAGACACAGACACTGGGGTCAACTCCAGATTCCTGTGTGTGGTCAAGTTTAGGCAAGAGAAAGACTGTGGGTTTGTTGTAAAGCAAATAAAATGTTTATTTGTTCTCTATTAAGCCAGACCAATGTTTTTCTATATTCAGCCAAGATTGGACATGACAGAATGACAGAAACAATGTGTTTTGGAAATTGATTTCATATGTTCATCACACTCATAGTTGTTCATGGTGAACAAATTTACTCTTTTATGTGAAAATTGTCAAAGCAAAGGAAATTTGCTGATTGCTGAATCTGACTTTTTGATATTGCATCTATTTAAGGTATTGTTATAAAAACTTAACAGGTTTAGTTTCACCTTGTGTACAACCTAGAAAGCAATGCATGTCACTGAATTTGTGAGTACAAGTTTTCGAAGACAGATAACTGAGACACAGTAAATTATTTGTCAGGAGCATGATATAACTAATTAACCAAGCAAGGCCAGGTTCCACTCATCCACTCCACAGATTACTGTTATTGTTGACCTTATTTGAAATGTGTTTTTATTATCTGCAAGCAAGAAAGAGTAATGACATACTTATTAAGAAGTAACTGTAGCAAGAAATGGTTAACATATCACGCATTATATAAAAAATAAAATGTCAGTCATCTGAAAGGTATTTTCAGTTTTTAAATTATAGTATCTGTCGATTAATATTAAACAGACAAAAGAAAACAATAACTGTGTTGTGTAACCCATAGTTCAGAGAAGATTGATGGTGTTGATGCTGTACTTCTAGTGTGTAACATTATGACCCTAAACTGATTTAATACAGTTAAAACAGACCACAGTGTCAATAAAAAATGTGTTCTTTCTAAATGAGGACATGCAGCCAATCTTTATCTCCAAAAGGACCAATTTTAAGGCAAGGGACTTATTACTAGTCATGAGCTTCTGCAAATGTAATTATATTTATGATTATAATAATTGCTGGTTAATTTTACTTATAGGTCAAACTCATAAAAGACAACATAAAAGACAAAAAAAGACTGAAAAAGAAATGAAAATAAATGCCCAAACATGGAATAGTAACTTCAATAAAAACAATCAGTAACAACGATGATTTAAAGTGATTGTGTGCCTCTGTGGAATTAACTAGAGGTTAATATGACAAAAAAAAAGTTTAAAAAGCTTGTCTCACTCACTAAATTAAGCAAATATTTAACAACAATATTAATTCATGTAATCATACAATTTAAATCAGCTTCACAGCTCAGAAGTAAAAAAAAAGAAACATTCTATATGCAATGTGTGAAGAAAAATGTCTAAGTGATGGTTCAAGGATTCAAGTCCTGGAAGTTTAAAGACCGTTTCTAATGAATACGATCTGGTAATCGGGATAAAAATGTCAGGAGTTGAGGTCCTGAAAACAAAAGCAAATAGTGTTTTAATAATAATGTAATAATAATACAGGCAAAGTGAGTTTTGAGACACTATATCGCTTCACAAATCAGTGTTTCTTTGCACGGGGACAGAGACGTTTTTGTTCCCGGGTTAGCAGTCAGCCTCCGGCTCGGTGTTCGTGCTTAACGTGCTCTGATGCATTCGCTCCAGTATCCGATGAATGCTGCTGAAGCTGGGCCTGTCTGAGGGGTGAGTGCTCCAACAAAGCCTCATGAGGTTGTAGAGCTCCAGAGGACAGTTCTCAGGACATGCGAGAATGTGACCGTCCCTGACGTAGTAAATAACTTCTTCGTGACCCATGCCGTAGTACGGCTGCATCCCGTGGGAGAAAATCTCCCACAGCACCACCCCGTATGCCCACACGTCTGATTCAGTCGTGTAGCGGTTGTAGAAAATGGACTCCGGGGGCATCCAGCGAATGGGGATGGCGTCGTTCTCATTGGCTTTGTAGTAATCTGCCGAGTAGATGTTTCTGGACAGGCCGAAATCTGCGATCTTCACCACCATCTCCTCCCCCACCAAGCAGTTCCGGGTCGCGAGGTCGCGATGGACAAACTTGCGCTCTGACAGGTAGGCCATCCCTGCAGCGATCTGCTTGGAAACCGACAGCTGCTCAGCGCAGGAGAGAGGTCCCGCCTCCACCTCAGAGGAGAAGCTGCGCATCGACAGGCTGGCGCGGCTTAATGTGTGCACCGACTGGGCTGGAGAGCGACGGCGCAGGAACTCGTTGAGGTCGCCGTGGGACATGTACTCAAACATCAGGCACATTGGTTTACCCACTGCACACACACCTGTGGAAAGGCAGCACACACAGCATGTTTTTATGATTTGACATACTGATTACATGGGTTGGCTGGTGATACAAATATTCACTTCACACACACATCATTAAAACACAATGAAATAAATGCTTTGTTCTTCTACAGTCACTCAATAAGTTCATAAAATCTGAAAGGTAAACACAAAAAAGTCTGTGGTGACTTACATTAGTAGCCTTGTAATATAAACTTGTGTGTGTGTGTGTGTGTGTGTGTGTGTGTGGACTTCTACACATTTCGCATTTAAGATGTGGAAAGCAAGTGTTGAACTATTTTTAAAATATACTCAATTATGAATTCATTTCTTTTCACTGCAAATCTTAATGCAACTTGACCTACATGAATTTAAGTCAAATATAGACTTCACCAAACATGTTCTACATTCTTTACGACTTCTTTACTCTGCCTCTATAAACGATTGTTTGTCTGCGTGTTTATTTATGGATTCCTGTGCAGGACTTGGTCGAATTAGAGCAAACACTGTCAGTGCTGTGCAGAGCCCCAAACTCCCTGCGTAAGTTTTCATATAACTTGACATTTACATGCAAAAAAAAATGTGAGTGTGTTACAGATCACAAAAGAACTGCTCCTGTGGGGTGAGATAGGTCGTCTACAGCCAACGGGGTCTGATTTAGTACAGGATTACATTAAATGCGGTTAGTGTACTGTAATGAAATGTCATAATGAGTCATTTTAGCCACAGTCATAATTCTAGATAATTGCACTTCACTGCTTCTGTCCCTGTGTGAAACATGGATTACAATCTCACTGACCCAGTCATTACAAACTATGTTAAAATGACGCAGGAGCCATTCAGAGTATTTCCAGCTGATTGAGCGGGGCAGCCATATGGTATATGTGGAATTGGCAGATTGTTTTAAACATTTTTTTTTTTAATTGTCCTCTAAGGTTAATGTCCATGTCAGTAAACTACAACAACAACAAGCAAACACAGAGCTTTGGGTGACAAGAGGAAGCGTGAGGTTATCTTCAGCTAGTTCATGTCCTGTGTGTCGCAGAGTCGGACTGAAAACACGCTCCCTGGTGTGTGTGTGTTGTGTGTGTGTGTGTGTGTGTGTGTGTGTGTGTGGTGAGGCCCCATTCTGCACATGCAACAAAGCAGTCGCATGCACAAATACGGCATCTCCAGATTTGACACACACATGCTATTGATGATGCAGATATTTTTGCAGATGATTTGCAATGTATTATTGGTCCTGAGGATAATTAGAGGTTATTTCCTTAACCTCTAATTATCCTCAGGACCAATAATCTAATAATCTAATCAGCTCTGGTTTCATTTGTACCACATTCTTTGCTGCTAGTGTGTCACTTTCCAGTGAGTCATTGGAATTTCATATCACTCCAAACTGAAGAGAAAACATATGATATTACAGCTTGATACACCTCTATGTCTTTTCTTTTTTTTGCACTAGTAAATGCGGATTGAAAAAATCACAACAGCTTGAGTCACAAACTGGAACAAGGTAAACAAACTGCTTTCAGCACAGCCGTTGACCAATGGCTCTGTTTACTCTCTGATAGCCGTGCCAAATAAAGTATACTGCATCTCTAAATGTCGTCCTGGAAGTATGTTTGCATGCAAGCGGTTTGTGTTAGATTAAATATGTTGTATTAGTGTAGATAAAGTTGAATAGAAGTCATTTGTTTCAATCAGGTCAATGAGCAAAGTAATCACCAGTCCTGTGCCGTGGTTTTGTGACACTACTAATGTAGATCTAAGGAGAATAACTTAAATACAGCATGTGACAGTAGGTGGAAACTAGGACCTGAATTTCCATCAAAACACAACTAGTGATAATTCCCCCCTAACCCCCCCCATAATTCTCATATGTTTTACTCTACTAACAGTTTGGTTTACATGTAATGGTAAATGTCATATAGCTTAAACATAAAAGCAACGATTAAAATTCATATTTTATGACACTGAAGCACTGACTGCAAATAAGGTCTAAAGCTGTAGCTTCTAAGGAAGTGGGACACACAAATGAAATGCAATGTTGCCACTTATGCCTAATGTGGGGTTGCAGTTTTCTGAGCAACATTGAATCATTCAGCGATAATGTGTCGGAGATTGATTTATTGTCCATTCGCTGTCACAGACACATGGTGGTGCTAAAGGGGTAAAAGGTGCAGAGGGTGATGGTTGGATAACTGATAATGGAATTATTCAATAGACTATCTCGTCCATGTTGATTTAAAGTGCCTAAAACTATTGACTTCTCTTGAGCCACTGATGGCTGAGCTTTTGATTCAGCATTAGGAGAATCATTTCCAGGTCTTCAGGATACAGTACTGAACACTGACAAATACTGTTGGAAATGGAAATACACAAGGTTTGTGTATGTATAACATCAAAGGTTTGGATCCACTTTCCCATTGGATCCAGTGGAAAAGTGGATCCGAATTTTGAATGTGACTTTACATTCATCCAATGATCTGATCAGAACCCTGGACTTAACAACGTTGTGAAACTGGAAAAGTATTGTTTGTGCACAGACAGCTTGTTTCATTTTTGTGTGTTTATGGTGGATGTGTTGTACAGTTCAACATCATATCACTCACACAGATACTTCAGTATCTGTTTTTCTACTTATCTTTGCTCCCTCGAGCAAATACACTGATCCAGTTGGACAATGTAAAGTCCAGCTGTGAGGGCAGCCTCTTTGGAAATTTTGGGAACTTTTGGTTCTCACTCAGTCTCAGTAACATAACACATAGACAAAATACATCCAAAAACACTAACCGAGGAGTCGCACAATGTTTGGATGGTCAAATTCGGCCATTAGCGCCGCCTCCCTCTGAAAGTCATTCTGCATGTCAGCTGACGCTTCCTCCTTTAGCATCTTCACCGCCACCATTGTGAAAGACTCTATAGGCAGCAGACCTGGTGCTCTGCAACACATTACACAATACATTCAAACACCAAAACCTGTAAATTCTGAATATCAGTACAACATTTAATAAATGTGTGTGTTCGTGTGTGTGTTTATGCTTTAAACATATGCAAGATTATAACTCACAGGCCACTTTATTATGAACACCCATTAAACTGCTTGTTAATACAAATTTCCAATCAGCCAATCCCGATAGAGTTTGATTGTTGAAACGGATCAGAATAAAAAAGAAACTAAAAGAAAACAACTGATTGATATCAAATGTTTCATGGTTGTTGGTCAGCCATGACAGAAACTTTTGATGTGCTGCCATTTTCACACACAACCACCTTGAGGGGAGACAGATCATCATGAGGTCACCATATTTCAATCCAATAAATGAAATTGGGTTTTGGTAGAGAATCCATCACCTTTAGTCAATATATACCAAAAATAATTTGGGCAGTTCTGAAAGGAAAAGGGGGGCCCTTCCAGTTACTAGCAATTTACAATTACATCCTTTCCCAGAGTAAATTTAAATATAGTTGACACAAACGAAGCTTCACAAGAACTGCATGTGTGTGTGTGTGTGTGTGTGTGTGTGTGTTTGTGGTGTCCTGCCTCCTGTGTGTGCCTGTAGTATGTTCCCAGGGGTGTCCATGTACTGCGACATTCCCCTTTTCACTCAGGGATTACCAAGAAGGACGTCCCCCAGACCTGTTTAGCTGCAGGCTACATCTGCTACTGTTAAAATACCACTAACTATTTTAGTACCGTGTACTTTATGTTGTCCCTGATTTATCAGTTGTGCTTCACATGCTGGCAATAAACATCCTCTGAAATACAGATTCAGTTTGGAGGAATTCCTGTTTTAGTGGGCAAGTCTTTTGTATGACCCAGGTCTGGTATTGAATCATAGGGGTTTCTTTGAGACGTTGGTGTCTTGCAGTGAACTGGGTCAGTGTGCTGCTGGGGACACGGATAAGGACTGGCAAAGGTTACCACAGATTTCTAGTCTCTTACAGTCTGGAGACGGCATCCGGAAACCAGGAATGTTTCACTTAAGAATTTGTGGCCCAAAAAAACCTGCAAAGTCACAGATGTAGAAGCGAGGACAATGCAGACTACAGAGTCTACAAAGAGAAAACAAGGGTAAAAGAACTTTATAAAACAGGTAAAGGTGTAGTTACTGCAGGTCTGCCTCCATTGTGATGTCATTTGTCACTGATACCGGTTGTTTATATATTAGAGCCCACCAGGTTGGACCGGCCCTGACTGGGACCAACTGGCTGTCAGGGCTGTACTACATTCACAATTAGCTGTGCAGTCGTTTAGTGTGTGCTGGCACCACAGGGGCTTTCTTTGTGAATTCAGATGGACCACAGCCACTCTATCCCCTCTTTGTCTCTCTTTGTATCTCTAAATCCAGTCTCACATCTCTCATCTTCCTTATTATATCATATACACCTTATTATATATCCTTATTATTGGGGGTTCAAGTCTTTTCAACCCTATACATCCATCTTTCATAGTAGCCTCGTTAGAAACTACAGAAAAACTGTATGGTTTATTGCATGTCTCTGCTCTGACCTGGCTTGGAAAACACGTCCAAACGCTCCCTCTCCAATATCCCTGACATATTGGATATTGTTCCGTGGATACTCGAGGGCCAGCAGCTTTGAGTTCAGCAACAGGGGAACGCGCTGGTACATGGGGTTGGGGTGGAGTCGATCCAAAAGGAGCTCCGACGGAAGAGCACTCAGCGTCGGGGTCTCCATCACTCTGTGGATGGACAATTAGAACAGGTGAAGAATACAACACTGGTGGAAAAAAGTTGCATCTTTTCTGTCACTTCTGTACCTCTTTCGATTTCTCCACTGCTTTCTTCGCCTCCGACAGGCGAGGATTATAATGGCAAGGAAGATCGCCGAGGCAAGTGCAGTCAGGATGATAACTATGACGGACATGGAGTACGCTGGAGATGACACTATGGTTGTGGGAGGGAGATGAGGGCCCGATGACTCTGGCTTTATCACTGACAAATACACAGATACAACAAAATTAAGCTGATTTTGTATCCAACTGACAAAGATCTATTATCTTACTTCATGAGGCTCAAACTTTACATTTGTTATTGCGTTAGGTAGATTGTTGTAAAAAAGTTTTGGGGCATTACAGCTTTATTAGAATATAACAGTTTACCTACGTAATATGAAACTTGTTTGAAGAGAAAACTAAATGTGTGCACCATTAAAATTACAGAAATAATAATCATCCATAACCTTAGACTCTAATGGAACCAAAACCAATGACTAGTGTTTGCTCTATTTAAACAAATTTGTTTTTGCAATATTGCAGCAAAATTTTATTCAGTACCCACAAAGACCAATCATCACACAACAAACCAGTGTCGAAGAATTGGCGCAGATGAAAACCAACTACTGAGTTGGCTCATGTCACGTATCCATTAACCATAACCAGGACACTTTATTGCGTGGTCAGAAACCACACGTGGTTTATAACTGATCCGTGACATGTCTGATGAGAAGGATTTGAGTGAGTGACAGCAATGAAGGAGGAAGGAGGTACAAAATGGAGCAGGCACCTGGCACCGTTTCAGCCTCCCCGCACTGTGGCACTGAACAGTACTCCCAGCGAATGTTGGGATTCGAGGTGTAGCACCAGGGCTTGTCGCTGATTCCTCCGGGGTTCCTGCAGTAGTTGTCTGAGTTCTTCAATTCAGGAATTACATTTACAGACAGGCGGTGCTGGTGGGGAACCTGCAAGACAAGACACAAGGGTTACAGGAAAAACACGAAGGGGAGGAGTTTTAGTGAAGTATTAGCTATAAACACTGTACATGACTGTCCCACAGGGGGAACAGGGTCGACTGACTGAAAGGCGGTATTAATTTTCAACAACTCATCCAGTTTCAATTGTCCAAGAGGTTTCAGGCCAATTTGGGCCAGACTTTTAACTTTTCCAGAGGATGTATGACTCATATTTAATGAAAAATTTAACACGTCTTCCCAAAAAAAGAGCCCGTTTAGCCCATACAGCAGTTTGACCTACTTGATCACCTGATCTGTAAAAAGTTCCTCAGTGTGGGGCTGCATTGTTGTTTCTGTAATTAAGAGCGCCGACTCAAACACTCAAACATCTGGTGTCGGCATGTGTCGTGAGCTTCAGTCACCAATACAGCAATGGCCCAGCACGTCCCACGAGATCTAAAGTTATGAGCTGAAAAAGCTGGATTCAACACATCTGCTGCTGTAGCTGAATGTGTGGAGCAGACCGTCCGTGGTGTTGATTTCCCTCCGTTGCCAGGAATGTTAAAAAACAACAAGTTGTGCGAATGTGTTTGAGCTGTTTGTCACAGCTTTCAAAAATAATACACTGACTGTTGGCAGGCGATGGAATTGGAGTCTTAACTGTGGAAGTCCAATCCTGCCAACCATCCCAATGTCCTGCTTACAGATGCCCTGCACCACTATACTTCATATACTACACCATACAGTAAAGATATTATTCATAGATCCTCAACGCACTTGTTGACAACTGGAGGATGTAATTGAATGCTTTATATTGTAATAAAATCACCGTATCATGCTAACTGTCTTATGTAGTGGATGTAATCATAAGCTCATAAATCATATAACAGTAACTGGAATGTTGCATACACTGTAATAATTAGTGATTGTGCAACTTTACACACTGTGTTTTGTGAGATTCTTGCATGTATTCTGTATATCAGTAAAGTGACAAGACTGAATCACTTTGTCCTTCTGACTCAGAACGACTCACATGGCGCCACAGACTGCGGGCTGTAACTGGACACTGAACAAAGACAAGAGTCTTCGTAGTATTCTCATTTCCTTAGCAACGGAAAAAGATTGTATTTTCACAGTAAAACCTTTTGCTGAAGCATCTGCTCTATGATGTGTCCATAGTAAATGAGGAATTTGCGTGAACTGTAGATAATGGAAGACGTTTGTCTTGCACAAAGGGATCGTGTCTTTACTTACTATAAAGTCCTCTGTGAAAATAAGAACATTTTTCAGTTAGACTATTTAAAACATACACAGTAACATTTCTTAAAAATTCTGTCTGATTTTGAAATTGAACTTCCAACCCTTCGCATAACATGCTATACATCAAAGAAATGTGCATGTAGCGAGGATTTTTATTTACTGACTTTTCAGTGATAAACTGCTGGATTTTGGCACATTTTTTTAAGCGTGCTATGCATGTGTCTCTCTACACTGTGCTGGTGTGGAGAGGTCCTGTTGACGCCCATCATGAAGTCACATTCACAGATCAGCAGTTGCAGTGGTGCAGGGATATTCACTTCTAAATGTGTTTACCAGGAGCAAGGCCTGGCCTTTCTGACCAGTAAGAAAATGTCAGCACTTCCTGGTCAATGATCTTGCAATTTTTACTTTATTGGTGCCAGAAGGCTTTTTCTGCCATTCCCACTCACATGCAAACACTAACACTGATGGGGGAGCTGCTGCACTTACACGAGCAACTAAGCTGGGGTTCGATGTCTCGCTCTAAGACACTTTGACATGTGACATGTTACCGGAGCCCTGGGATTGGTGGACAACTGCTCTGCCACCTGAGCCACAGCCACCCTTCATTTTACTGGCATTTTCTCAATTATTGTAATTTAATCATCACTAATGAGTCAAACGGTCATCACAGTGAAGGGGTGTGTGGAGCGTAGCAAATGGTGGAAGGGCCTAGCTGAGCGGGGAGAGAGGGGCCGAGCAGAGCTATCAGCTTATCAACACCTTTAATGTGCATTAAGTCAGGCTAAGATATTGACTTGCGTCACAGTGACTCATGAAATCAAACGAGTCTTGTGTTTTCCCAATGTCCTGTCCAAAACCTGACAAGAAAATATATCACCAAGCTGGCTTCTAAAACCATAGTTATGGGTTGATAAGAAACCATGCAGAGGCAGGATGCTGCAAGAATCAGCTGTTTAAGTTGCATATTGTAGCTTTTTGCAGTGAAGCTGTGTTGTTCTCTGAGCACCAGCAGACATGCTTATATTATATCCAGTAATTCCTGGGAAGGATCAACGATATATTTTGTTATTTAGTATGGTTATATTAAATTTATGTTCAGCTTTTTTTTTAAATCAAACGTTTACCCTGTGATTTCAGAGTAAATACTGCATGTTACGGGGTGAAACATTTACTGCAACGTGTGCATTACACACACACACACACACACACACACACAAGCATTTCTGACCAATATCAACCAGTAGAAGAAGGCAGTAAATTATGTCATGTCTTTTTAGATTAAAGATAACATTTACAGGAAACAGATGGTCGGTAAACTGACCATAAATATGTGTGGGTAACCAAACCAGTTTGTAAATCAGTGGACATTTTACTGTGATAGAAACTGTTTTAAATGGCGTTCAGATTTGTCCTCTGGTTTTGGGTGTTTTGTGAGAAGACAAGAAAACAAATAATTTGTAAATTGTGTGTATGCCCACATGATGTGAAAGAGCAAAGCTGGGCTGGGAGGGAGAACAAAAATTAGCTGATATTGTTTAATTACATTAGAGAGCTGTCACTCTCACATATGTGTGTTTAAGTGAGCAAGTGTAAAATGTTCAAATGTGTGTGTGTTGGTGATGGAGTCTGTGCAGCATATGCGTGTGAAAGGTAATTGCTTCCAGAGGCAGGATGTGACATGATGAGCCCCTCCCTCTCTGCTGACCTGGCACACAGATGTGCGCACACACACACACACACACACACACACACAAGTTCACCCTAACAGACCCTCTCTGAGCAAAGCCATAAAAACACAAAGAGGCTTTTTGGGCCACAGGGAGTGTGTGTACTTGTTTCAACACATGTTTGCGCCCTGAGTGCTGGAGTATGCACTTGTGAGCAATTGTGGGGTTTTTTTGAGAACTTTTTTTTGTCTTTTGAGTGTTTTTCTATTTTTGAGAAGAGGGAAGGGATACAAACAAAACAAAATATTAGCCACGCCTCGATCATTTACTAATTTTTATCAGTAGGCAATGCAGTCTCTTACCTAATTATTACCAGGCATGTTTTTTTTCATGCCTATTAACACCTAAAAATCAGCAACAACTGTTCAGCTATTTCCTTTTAACCATTTCTGACTCTGCCTCCTGTGTCTTTATGATTCTGATTGTAAATGACAACACAATGACGGAAACAACGTGCAATTACAGGGATACGATGTACCATTGCATTAAACTGTATTTATTACACTAAATCCAAGCTGCAAATGTGAAAAGAAACAGCACAGATATGTCTCCAATTTGGTAGCAAAAGTTTTGTTCCTGGACACTTTTGCTTTAAAATAATCAGAAAAGCACAGTCACTAATCTGAATTGTGGTTATTAAAATTATAATTCAGATAAACAAACATGTTGTAGCTGTACTACAATTTATGGATTGTTTGGTGATGTAAGATTGTGGCTTCAGGTAGTAATACTGTACCTGTTGGCTCCATCTCTGACACGGTATCCCAGACCTGGTCACATTCACACTGCCCTGGTAGAAACGCCCTCTATCACTGTAACACGTCGCTGTTGAAACCAAACAGAACATATGAATTAAAATGTTTTGACAGTTGCCACGTAACAATTTATTAAGCTAATGCTTTGTGAGATGATTTGGATTCAAATTCATAGTATTGCACTACAATATGTTTGTCACACTTACTTGTAACTTGGTCTTTCTTGATGTCTGTAAGTTAGAAAAGAACGTGTTAAAGAAAGAGGAATAATCTGAACAGAAATATGTAGTGGAATAAACACTGAAGGTTGGATCAGTACAGTTAAGACGATACTACACGACAAACAAAACAGGCTCCTGGATTCTGGAAACTCAACACCAGACACACACACACACACACACACACACACACATACACACACCTGCAGCTGTATATTTTGGCTCAATTCAGTCATTTGAATGACCTCACCAGTTTCAACAACCTGCAGTATGGCAGGGCGGCCTTTATCTGGCCTTCAGCACACCAAGTCAACACACCCTCTATTTCCTTCCTAATAGAAGCATTTTGTGCTAGATTGTTAGCTGTTTCTGCAGCACAGAAGTAGAAACTCAACATTTTATCAGAGAAAAATTACATCAAGCAAATAACAGGAAAGCAGAATACACATAATGTTCATTTTGGATTCTTCTTGTTTTTCGGGCTCTAAGCTGTGTTAGCGTGGGGAAATCTTACCTACAAAAGGGACGTGGGTACAAGCATCAGGGTCGGTGCCAAGACTGGGTAAGGCCTGGCAGTTGGGAAGGAGGGAGCTGGGACTGACAGCACTGAAGAGGCCGGGCTGGACTGACCTGCCGCCCTCAAGCACTAACCACTCTTTGTGGCAGTACAGCTCCTTCACCGCCAGGCAGTGTTCTCTGTGTTAAAAAGAACAACACCCTCTTTCATTTGTTCATTGACAATCCAGGGATTCATAGATTTTTCATTTATTTCCATTGTTTTAAATTTAATTCTTTCCCTCATTTAGTCAAAATACTTGCTGTACGAATAAACTAAAAGTCTGCAAAGTGGTTTTACCTGCAGACAGGTTTAGGTGCTGGTCCTAACCCTGATGGGTTGCAGTCGGGGAAGGACGAGTGGCAGAGCAGTGAGCGAACCGCAGGGCTGCAGAGCAGGCTGAGTCCCTCCAGCTCTGCCCACATGCTCTGGACCAGGTACTCCTGCATGTCCTCGGGGTCCGAGAGAGAGGAGTTAAAGAAGACCAGCGAATCATCTCGCAGAATTGTGCGGCAAATATCTCCACGGTAGGCACTGCAGTAACCGTCAACGCCTTTGTAGAGTCTGTGGGATGAAGACACACACGTGTGCATTAATATTCAGAAAAGCTATCTGACTTTGGTGTTTGAAGAGCTTTATCATCAGTAGTTGGGGAGAATTTTTTATGCAAGCCCTCTACGAGTCCTTCAAAACAAATTTTTACCAATCAATGTTTAAAATAAAAGAAAGGAGAAGTGCTATATTGACAATAACCTGAAATTTTAAAGAGATTAAAAATCCTTAGATGTACTTTTTATTATAGTTAAGCAAATTTAGTATATACACATTATATATTTCACAATCTATTTTAATTATGCCGTGAGGAAGCGGACACGTCTGACAGTTTTTCAGGGTGGAAATAACCCACGGTATGGTAATGTCCTTTCAAAATCACCTATGGTCATTCTGAAACCAGTTGCAGGAACATAATTTGAGAACAACAATAATCACCCTGTCTTCCTATTGGACGACCGTGCTGCCTGTGAGTTGAATACGTGTTGTACATAAACGTGAGCAGCAGATACTTCCTGTCTGTCTAACTGCTTCTCTGACTGACTTCTTGTTTGTTGGTCATACGTCTGATTGTTATCCAGCATGGAAATGATGCACATTTCTCTCTGTCTGCTTTGCATTCATCGCCTGTCTGTCTGTCTGTCTGTCTGTCTGTCTGCCTGCCTGCATACTGCCATTATTACAAACCCCAGATGCTGCCTCATGGGAAGGTTTTGCATGAGCATAATTTAACTCACACCATCAAACTTAAAGCTCAGATATAAATCTATCAAACATCTCCTCATGTCTCCCCTCGCTTTCTCACTTTTGTGCTGCCTCTGTTTCGACATATACTGTCCAGATGTGGTCATGGGACGGCGGATCTTGTAAGATCTAACCAATAAACCTCGTCTTTCGCTCTGGTTATGACCTGCTGCCCACTGGATCTTTCGACATTTTTACATGTGCCTAAGAAACCTCCAAGGCCAGGGCATTTTCTTTCTCTTTCTTCCGTCTCTTTTATCTTCTCATTTATCTTTCTAATCTCTCTGTCTCACCTTTTGCAGTCACACAGACCAGATGTGGAAACAATGTGCTGTAGCTCAGTAAAGTTCGAATTCATCTCACACAACTAACACATGGGTACCCAGAAGAGTGGATTCGTTTTGGTATAGACAGAGAAAAAAATAAGAATTCTTCGTATAGTTTTTGTCATTAGCTAACAAGCATTGGGTCAAAACTGAAGTCACACGGACAAAAATCTTCACACTTTCAGCAAAACAGAAGTCTATTTGCTTTCACACAAAATACATGTAGTGACCACAATTACCAAAATTCATTTCCTGTGCGACTGTGCATGTCCCAGGCCAGAGAGAACCTTACAACTTGCTCAAGCCCTCAGAGATGGTTTGCTTTTGTACAAACCTACAACACAGACAGGCTGATTCCTTTCTTGGGTTGCGCTGGTAGGGGCAAGAGGTCAAAGGGCAAGAACACAACATTTGCTGTCGAATGGGACAATGCAGCATTCCACCATTCTGCTGCAGTCACCGGCTGGTTTGCTGCACATCCTATCTGTCCTGTTCTTGCCTGCATACTTCCTCCATAAACCTCCAAGGTTTATGGCCACTCTCCACATGACCAGTTCTCCTTACTGAAAGCTACAAATGCAGGGTGTGGGAATATTTCATCTGAATCCTGCCAGGTTTGAATTAGACATGCTAAAAGATTCTTCCCTAGTTGCACTAGCAGAGAAGAAATAGGGTGTGATGTTGATGAAAACGTGTGGCCAAATGCAGAAGAGAGGGCGTGAAATGAACGGAACCACGCTGCTGATTCATTCTGTCACAATTTACAATAATGTTGTACAAAAAAGTGCAAAGATAGTATTTTTAATAAACTGCTGATTTATTAAAGAAACGAATGTATGATTTGTGAGAAAGGGTTTGGAGGTGAGATGAACTATTTAGCTGAGTTACATGTTTGCAATGAAAACTGTGTGAAGACTTTTAAAAAAGTAGTTTCAGTATTGAAAAGTGCTTGTTAGCAACTGAAAAAACTGTAAAAATGACACATGAATTACCATAAATTGCTTTGCAATACATAAATGGAATCCATGAATGTAACTGAAGCAAATTGCTCCATTGCTGATTATTTTTTGTCACAGTACACAATATTTAACATGCAATAAAGTGCAAAGATCTTATTCCCATGTACTGTAAAATAATACTGTGTAATATTTACACCAATCATACAACACTTCATAGCAGTAATGCACAGCTCATTTTCTTACCTCCACTCTATTGGGAAGTGGCAGTATCCAGAAGACGTTGGTTGCAGGAATAGAAGCAGGAGGAACAAGCAAAATGGGGGAGAGAGACCGATGAGAGGAGGCAGACAGACAAAAATCAGTCTTAGTTGGAAGAGAAAACCAACCATGGTGCTTCTATCATCAACTCATAGTTTGCTGTGAGGGGACAGAGGGACAACCAGGTGGAAGGACAGTGTGTGTGTGTGTGTGTGTGTGTGTGTGTGTGTGTGGTCGTGGATGTGTGTGTGTTGTTTTAGGTGACTGTGGCATGGTGTGTGTGGGGGGCAGACAAATGGGGGAGATGACAAACAGCTGAAGCTACACTACTACTAAAACTGGCAGCTACCGTAACACAAGCAGCAACAACAAACAGAGAAACGAACCGTCAAAGCTACAAGTGTCAATCAATACTTTTCATTTGTTTTAAATTTGCCTCTGATTTATTTTATTTTTTGTTCTTTTAACACATTTTATTGCTGTACCTGCCACTGTGACTCTAGCTGTTGCCTTGACGGTGTTGGCTCCAGCACTGTGTCTGTTGGAGGCCAGACATGTGTACAGAGCCGGTTTAGTCACTGTCACTTTAAGGACGGAGAGAATCACCTCTCCCACCAACGTTTCTTCAACCGATGCACCTGAAATCTGAAAAACAAAAACAGGTGAGACTTAAGTAATTCTAGGATTTATGTTTTTGAGCAAGAGATACATATACATTTTTGTCACTTTGTTACTTCACAGAAAACAATTCTGTGTGTGTGGGAAAAAATTCTCACAAACACATCTTTCTAAATGTAACTGTGCATAAACAGTTCACACACTTATTGTTTTACAGTTTCTTGGGTGTTGAGTTGATAAAATCACTGTAAGTAGATGCTCTATAAATGTGTCTGACACCAACATTATCACATGTAAATATGTAAAGAGTTAAAAATGCCCCGGCATTCACACGTGGTTGCAGCCAGATGAAATGTGTTTGCTGTTTGTACTTTCATTATTCCAACACACATACATATGTATATGAATGATGTATGTGTTACCCTGTAATACGTGTGTGTGTGTGTGTGTGAGTGTGTGAGTGAGTGGAAGTGCTGAGGTGTGACAGGTCTATATTTGACGTTGTGTCTGACACTGTCTGTGTTTAGGAGAAGTGCTGGCCAGCCCTGTTGAAATTAATGACTTCAACGACTGCCAGGAAAGCAGCTCCCACACTCATTTTACTCAGCACACACTCACATACGTTGCATTTACAGCCATCGTGGGCCCGTAATCACATTGTACCTCAGTCACCCATAGTTTTTGTGTCTTTCTTGGGGGGAAAGAAATGAGACATGGACACACAAGTTTCATTCTTGCAGTGCTTTGCAAAAGAAGATTGCACTTGGCGTGAGGCGAGAGTAATGTCTTCTCCTGCTGTCCTGAAAGGAACTGCACGTCGCCACGCCAGCAACGGCCATTAAAATCAAGCCGGCGTAGTGATTCCCTCTCTTGTTAGAACATAATGGTCAGATTATTAGTCATCTGGACATTTGGCAATCCACAACCCTACATGTGTTTTTATTATGTTGCTCGATTAGAACATAGCAGGTACCTCCCCTGTCGTGATCGTTCTGTTTATGTTGTCAGCCTGCTCTCATGTTGTGCAGGCCAGCTACAAAATATGACAATATAATCCCATTTTCACGGGCTGTTGAAATATTAAGTCAAGTCAGCACAATCACCAAAGACCCCAAGAACTTTGCTGACTCGTTCTTTCCCTTTGACGACAGCATCACACTAATGCACAAAGCTGATAACGCAGTGTATTATGGAATAGAAATGGCAATCTCTACAATCCCCTGTCACCCCAATGAGAATTCCTTTGCTGTTTATATCACTGATGCGGCTGCCAGTGTTTGTGTGTATGAGTGAGTGACAGAAAACCAGAGCGAGCAAAAGGATAAAGAGAGATGCAGGGCAATCGGTTTCGGTGTTTATGATGCTGCATATGTGCACGTGTTAATGGGGTTTGCTTGTGTCTATTTATGCTTGACCATGGACATGATGGCTGAGACTTGGATGTCGGACGTGAGACGCTGAGCTTGTTTTTGCTCATTAATCCACATGCACAACAATACATCAGCTACATTACCAGGAACTCTAACTTCTTTTATATTTAATTATAATATTAAAGTGTATTTTTTCACTTCTTTTTAACACAGATCTCTAATGCATGATATGGATTTCCTGACTCTCCATGTACTTTATCGTTGTCACTTAGCTCTCCGATCTGCAGTGGACAATGTGTCACAATGTCGGCTATGTTGGCTGTGTTAGGTGACATTTGACATTTGAGCCAAATTTATCTGCCGTAAAAGATACAAGAACATTTCTGGTAAGATCACAATCGTTTCATAGAGACCAAAGGAAGAGGTGAACATACTGTAAATTCTGTAAATTAGGAGCTACTCCCACCATAAACAATGTTATTACTTAATGAAAAATGCAGTTTCTATAGAACTTTAGTGTCCTAAAATGGTATTTTAGAAGCTCTTCACCCCTAATTTAAAGAGATTTAAAGAGGTACCACATATTCTCGCACTCAGTCTGAAAACTTACAGTGTTCCCATTTACCAGCCAGGTGATGCTGGGGACTGGGTTTCCTGTTGCGTTACACTCCAGGGAAATCTGGCTGCCGTACGCTACCCTCTTCTCCTTCGGAACCCGCAGGATTCGTGCTGGAGCTGAACACACACAAAACACCAGGACACAGGTGTGCAGAGTGTTGCAACGAGACAAAATTCTGCTCGTCTGAATTACAGCCCATTAAAGGTCATGTACACCTGCAGCCTATGAAAATGAATGAATGAAATGAATACCTTGCACCTCTATGGTGACCGGCTTTGAAAAGGCCAAGCCAAAGCTGTTCCTGGCCACACAGCGATACTGTCCAGCATCTTCTTTCTGAATGTTGTGGATCTTCAGTGCTCCATAGTCAAGAATGGAAACACGATCACTGACCTGGGAAGACGGATAGTTAATCTGAATTAAATCCCCATTTTTTTGTTTTAAAAAAAGAATTAATATTAAAATTCTCATTTATTCAATTCTGTAACCATGCACGCTTTTAATCAGACAGATGCTAAATTATACTCTGGTTAAATCAGTGCAAAGCAAAACCTCTAAAAACATAGTTTTTTTCCTATAAAGGAGTAAAAAGGCACCTTAATGAGTTCATCGTCTTTGAGCCAGGTGACATCCGGTTTGGGGTTGCCAAGAGTAACGCAGGGCAAAACTGCCTTGGATTCTATTAGGAGGGTCACGTTAGTTGGATGGCGTTTGATCTGTGGCTCTGATGGAGAGACACAAAACAAAACACAAGTTGCATTGGTCCATCCAATTGTTTCAAGCATAAATTCAACTGTACAATATTAAACTCTTTTAAAAAATCTAGACTTAAGCTTGACTTTATTTCAGTCCTACACCTTTGGGAGGAAGCCGACTTACTCATCTTTAGCTGCAGCGCCCCACAGCTCTTGGCTGCCTCTCCGATGCCGTTACTGGCAAGGCAGCAGTACTCGCCGTTGTCTGTCTCCCGGACGTGAGGGACGATGAGCATCTGTCCCTGCTCCCTGGTAATGTACCGAGGATCATAGTACCTGGTAGGAGAAAATGGGGGCGTGAAGCAAAGATGAGTCAGTTTATGACCAAAAGTTACTAAATTTTATATAGCATGTATAGTACTGAAAGATTTATTTTTAACAATATTTATTTATTTATATTATTTTTCTAAAACATCATATATCAGAAGTTTACATTAGCTGGATATAACATCATTTAATTTAGCCTTTTATAGACATTTCATTATTAGAATTGCATCCTTGCAATTTTCAGTGTTAGTAATTTTTTAATCTATCTTTCTGTTTTATGTCGTGTTGGCAGTTGCTATAAATCAAACAGGGTCGTCTTACAAAGCTCCCCTGCTTCCTTGAAAATGTCTTAACTCAACCAGTTTAAAGTTACCAGGGAATATAAAAAAGTTCCATGTGGTTTTATTAGTTTTTAGTGTAAAACTGCTTCATTTATGTTTACTGAACCTGAAAAACTATCATGACTAACGTCATTCTTATAAAACGTAGCTTATTAACATCTAGTTTCTCATAGATATTTCACAGTTAACTGCTGACATTTCGCATATATTTCAATTGCAGTTTGACAGGTAATGCACATGGACATGACTGTGTCTGTGATGTTTCCCATAGTTAGACACTAATGGGAAACATGTTCATGAATACTTTGCAGATGTAGTATTGCCATTTTACAGTAATTACAATTATACAAAGCGTGATACTGACAGTAAGGCCTCTCAGGCAGGAAGACTTAAATGCACACTAGAATAGATGTTGGTCTTAGTCATGGTAATGTCATGCAGTCTTGATTTAGTCTTGTGTGATTTTAAAGCGACCGTTCAGTCTTGCCGCCCTCTCCGCTTTGAATATTCTCCAAACAGACCTTAAGATTTGAGAACTCATTTCACTGTGTCTCATTCCGTTCTCTCCCAATCATTAGACCAGGAGAGTCCTTTCGGACAGTGCATGTGTTACATTGTTCAACTACTGCATATTATTTGCCAAACTCTATGCAATATCTAAATTATTGTTCATTTCAACTTATTGTTTGCAATGTATATTTAAAATTGTATTAATTTATGACTGGACTCTTGGCCAGGTCACCCTTTTAAAAGAGATCCTGATCTCAATGTTGTTTTTTTATTTTGTTAAATAAAGGTTAAATAAAAAAGTCTGGCCAAATTCTTATTTCTCCTAATATTTATCTCAACAAAATGTAATTACCTGAGAAGCAAAGGGGCATAAAAAAGTGTGCAGCCAAAAGAAAGACATACTGTGATCTAAATACTAAAGCTTTGAGAGGTTTTAGCTATAAACTTACATTATTGGTTGGTTATTCTTTGTCCAGGTGATGTCAGCAGGCGGGTGTGAGTCTACTTCACAGATGAAGGTGGCGTTGTGATCAAGTAGGACATCCAGTGTCTCTAGTAAAGTAATGATGTGAGGCGCTGAGGAGTAAACATGACAAGAAAACATTATGAGTTATCCCTTCAATCAAACAAGTGATAAAAGGACATAAATGTCATACAGATTTTGTGATGCATAAGAGAATTAAGGTTATGCTTTGAATACATTTGTGTCCGCTAACATGTCATATCACGCAAAGTGAGTGAAATCCCGAGTTATGCACAGATTTATTTCTTGTAGCCTGTAACACAAAACATTCTATCCCAGAAACATATAAGCTGCATCTTTACAGTCTTATTGCTTGACATTTTCTTTCAGGCTGAGTCATTTGTTTGACTCAGTCAGCATCTCGCTCTTACATGCGACCAGATCAGGGGTTCTGAGGTGTCTCACAGCTTCGACCTGGGCAGGAGTTGGAGAAGAAGGTTGACATTTACGGAAATGGGGGAAAGAATGTGCCTAAATTTGAAGCATATGGCTAAGGAGTACGAGAGGGAATAGCACTTGAGCTGAGTTTATCGGAAGTCTACTTTGAGTACACCTATTTTATTCAAGCAGCAGAAAGTTGAAGCAATAACACAATTTTAATTTAGGACCCAAGGACAGGCTCTATCCGCGATCTCATTTCCACAGATGGTCTGTGTTAAAAATAACGTGGGTAAGTTACAAATTCTGTGCACACTGAATATACACTGAATAATTAGATCCACCTGTTTCAGGTGAATCCAAAGTGTATTTCATCCATATCACAAGATTTAATCATGAAAGGGAGTCTTTAGCAAAACAATGACGAGAGAGATTATTTTCCACAATCTAATTATTTTTAGTTTTAAATCTGGGTGAATTGGAGCAAAGATGAAAGGGGGAGTTAAAAGGGGAAAAAAAAACGAATGGAAGAAGATAGTAGCAGCACAGGGGCGAGGCAGCAACTATTCAGCTGTGGATTCAGATCAGAGACATCAGGGGTTGTTTTAAACTTTGCGTGAACCAATAGAAATAGAAAACAGGCATGAAGAAAAAAAAATGAAGAAGAGGCGGAGAGAAGGGGGAGAGAAGAGGAATAAAGGGAGGGATTAACGTTTTAAAGAGCATTTTTTGTGTGTGTGTTTTGTCCCAAGTGAAAGAAGGATTTCACAATAACATAATTGGAAAAAGCTACAGCACCCGCATCCCTACATGCAACCCAAGGTCACGGCCGTAAATCGCGGATGTCCTGACAACGGGTGAAAACTTGGTTTGAAACACCACGATACGAGTTTAGCTAAGGTCACAACTCTTATTTTAGTCACGTCCTATGAACAGCATTCACCACGTTACAGTGTGACATTTTAGTTCAAATGGCCACGAGATGGAGAGTAATTTTAGTGATATCGTTTAATTCCAGGTCAAGTTCTTCCGCGCATTTGTTTTACGTCCCTTTAAGGACTTTCAAAGAGACACACACAAGCTGCTTGCGTTCGGAGTGAGATCTCTCCACAACGTGCGCTCATTCTTTGCTCTCTTTCCTTTTGCTAGTGCAGAACAGATGGACAACATCTGAAGAGTGAAGGTTTCACCATGGCTCATGTTCAGCCACATGACTCATTATTTAGAGCAAACAAGAGCTTCACCGGATCTGACCTTGCGGGACCTTGTGTTCTTGTTTTGGACACCACAAGTGATGCAGTTCTGTCGAGGCCGTCGGTGGAGGCCGGTCACGATGGACACATCCACTAACTGCCAGTCTAACCACGCTGTTGACATGCACAACGGAGATTAAACATCTTCACCTTTTACGTTTGGATATTACTATAAAAATAAGTGAACGTTCATAGCAAAGTTATGGCTCACTTGTTGATGCCTTTCTCTTAACAGGCATAACCGCTAAAGGAAATCATTCTCACTCTAAATTTAACTGGCTTGTCATTGTTGGGTTTTATTTCCTGCAGTATCCACCAGATCTCTGCGTATCTTCCCAGCTTCATAAAAGTGTCCTTCTTTAGAGCCTGTAACTTATTGCAGCCTTTGGTGCCTTTTGTGTGTTTTCCCCTTTTGTGTTTGCTTTCATTTGCGGTGTGTCCTCCAGGTTTTTTCCGTACTTTGAGTCAAATGCTAAACAGTCTTCTCTCTTCTCTCTGTGTGTCAGGATACTTTTCTTCTCTGCTCCAGGTTTTTTCCGTACTTTGAGTCAAATGCTAAACAGTCTTCTCTCTTCTCTCTGATGCTATCAGGCAGACCAGATACTTTTCTGTCTTTTTATTATTATTATTATTATTATTGTGGTGGAATTGTTTTGGTGGCACGTCAGGGGATGTGATGTGCGCAAAATAGTCGTCCATTGTTTATAGTGAGCAACATGAAAAAGTCTCTTGAATCATGCTGCCTTTCAAACCAAAGTTGACTTGTTTTATCGTACTAAAGCGTATTTTGCATAGTTATTGGTTCGCAGCATACTCGTTAACTTATTACATTATAATGCTCAAAGATATTAGCCATTTGACAGAAGTTGTTCAAAATGGTTGCATGTTGTCTGGTGTAATCAAAACATATATTTTTTTCTGTTATTGCTTTCTCCAGCTCATTTAACTGAAAGATTGAAAGCTCCAGCCTTGAAAGCTTCTTTTTTTACAAGCGCCCATCTGAGGGCTGCAGAAAAATTCATAGAAAAGCCGCATCTCTGTTAAAGCCCCCAAGAAAGATATAATCAAGATATATGAAGGTATAATTTTTCAGGGGACACATTAATAATGATCAGTGTTGTTGCATTTGTTTGTTCGCCATCACTTTAAATTAAATCAAAAAGCTAATAAAAAGCCAGCTCAGCCCGGCAAACCACATGAAAGTCTTCAGCTTTCATGTCATCCAACTCAGCTTTACTCAAATGACCCACGCCTTAAAACCACAGCAAAAGCCGATAGGAGAAGAAACAGAGGAAGAAAATAATTTACTTTCACAGCACTTGTCAATCTGGTGTTGCTAAACGTGAATTTACAACCATAGCGGTCACTTAAATGAGGCCACAGATGATTGAGAGCCTTGTTCATGTTCAGCCAGTTCATTTGAGGAATCGTTCAACATTACGTCTGTGTGGCACATATGAAGATGGAGCCTGGACGTGGCTGTGGCGTCAAAATGTAGCACAGCTCTATCAAGTCAAAGTAAAAGCTTTTAAGTTAAAGCTAGAACACGAGCGGACAACACAACAAGGATGTTGATGCTGTGAGCCATTTCATTTTGATACCAAGTTTTAAAATAAGTCAAACCATAAAGAAAACAATAAAATCATTTATTCATTTATCCTATTATATAACAACAAAATATACAGGTATAAAGGGTCGTGGACAACTGAAACTTTGTACAAACTTTCAAAAGGCAGATGATGTCTTGACTTTTGTAGTTTCAGAGTAAAAATCTTTTCCATGGGTTCTCAGAAATCTACACTTGTTCAGCGAAAGGGTTTCCAATCACAAAAGCAGAGTCCTCGACATTCATAGTACAGGTTGATGCCTTTTACCAGGAACATATTATCGGCCTGTAAATCGTTTGTCGAACATCTATGTTATTGCTGACAGAATGCCTTCAGTGATTTGCAATGACAACAACGATGCCATCCACATTCGTTTCGGCCTTGCAATGACTGACGTGTCATGCAAAGCTGAGGTCGGCCGCCCGGGCCGAGCTCTCGGCCTGGCCTGGCTTCCGAGCTGCCGGCAGAATGGGACAGATCTACCCCACCTGTTTTCCTCAGCCAGTGCGCGCATGTATTGTATATCTGCACTTATGAAAAATGTTTTTGCCACGGTCAGCTTGGCGAGCCTGCGCATGTGACCGTCAAACAGTGCCAGTATTTGATATGAGACCAGATACGTCTCACATGTCCTGACACCAAGGCAACAACTAAACCCGCTGCACTCAACTTTAATACTTTTATATGACGTGTTCGAAAGGGGTTAGAGGCAACTTTAAAGTCGACGTCTCTCACTGCACTTGTAACAGGGGAATTATTGTCATGTTTCCTACTTTACAAAACAGGTTCTGATTATGTTTAGCCACAGTTTATTGTACTTATAGTATAAGTTTCGAACACTGTGGTATTAGAGAAAGTAATAGACACAGCAGAAGTGGCACATTAACGACAGCCTGCAGTCAGGATATACCAGGGTGTAGGAAGGATATAGATTTAGTCACATTTACACGACACGGGCCTATAAACACCTTCTTCTTTCCCCTGCACAATGGTGGAAACAGGTGATCTCAGTGTTACACGTGGGGCAAACTCAACCCACATTCTCATCAGGAAAAGATGGAGCTGCAGTGTTTTCTCTTTTTCTTTTCCATTCATTGCTGATTTGGTTAAAGTTTAACCAAATACGTTAATTTACTTACACACATTCAGAGGGAAGATCTAATGATCTGATGAAAAATGTTTAAATCTTATGAAATATCAAGTTTATAACTCTGGAGTACATGTTTCTGGCAGAACTGTTGCTCTCATTGAGTGAAGCATAACAAAATCCTGACTTACCTTTCTGTATGCCGTAACATGAGGTGACCATAGCCAGCAGGAAAAGGATCTTGAACCCTGAAGTCTCCATCTCTTGTCTTAAACAAATCTCCTTGACAAGTCTTTTTTGCAGGATACGCTGGTGGTTAGAGTCCCAAGGCAAGTAAAGAAAGTTTGTGTTTCTTCACTGTGTGCGACTGCGTGTGTCAAAGCCTGGGACAGCCATGAGCGCTGTGCTCAACACGGACCCGCTCGGTCGCTGTGTGTGTTTGTGTGCGTGTGTGTGTGTGTGTGTTCTAACTTGGAGATGGACAGTGGCAGCTGCTGGCTGTCCTCATGTACAGTCACTCAGGTTTTGTAGCCGCATTCTAAGCCTCAAGGCTCCAGGAGAGTTATCCTTATTCATAACAGTACATTGATGTTTCGTTGGACCGTCCAACGTGCTGCATTCAAGGCTCGGCTTTTAAGTGAGTGACACTTCAACAGCCACTCAGATAATGAAGGACAGAAACAGCATTTATATTTGTACTTATAATACAATGAAAATCCACCTTCTAAATGCTGTTTGACACATGGCTGATCACATTATTAAACAGAAGTCAGGCCCATCAAAAGAGGCCAAAAAAAGATGCGAAAGAGGACAATTTCATTTTCACAAGGAGTGTCAGTCTAGATTACCTGTCAAATAATACATTCCACAATCTACCATTTCCTTATTTCTATTTATATTCAGTCCAGTATCTAAATAATATCAGTGCGTGGATGCAGATATCATTCATACACAAACACTGTATCCATGATGACTTTACTGTGACAGTTTTGACATGTACACACACACACACTGAGCCTTTGTGTCCACCTGTTGCTCGCCAGCCTGTATGTCCTGTTTTATTTTAGGAAAGGAATGGCATTTCACGTCATTTACTCCTCATCCATTCTGCTTCGGATGGAGTCAGCTATTGTACTCGCTCAGTCACAGTTAAGCTTCCAGATTGTTGTCAAGGGAAAAAATGTCATTTAGGTCTTTTTTTGTTTTTATTTTGGTTTACGTGCTGTCATGAAAACAAATGTAAGTCTTTTGCTCATCATCGTCACATGATTTTGATTGTGAAGTTGTGGGAGTAGTGTTGTGTGTTTTGATAGTTTCTAGCCTTGCGTCTCAGTTTGATTTCATATCTTTTTGTTTCTTTTTACACTATGGATTTGGATATTTATGTCATAGATAACCCATCACACAGAGGGTCCATGCATAAAGCAGCCCAGCCTCTGCGTAAATATTCAATTTGTTCAATTTCTTCAGTGATGATTTTGCACACCACTAGGTGGCGCTGTCATGCTGGGTATTTTGGACTAAACGTCAGAATAAATATGAGCTGCTTCTTCTCATCTCCTTCTCCTTCTTCTTTTTGCAATGAAAATATTTTCTAAAACATTCAAAGTAAGTGGTTTGCCAAATCCAACCTACAGGGAGAAAAAAAAGAATTAAAACTTTACAATAGCAAACTTCCACTCCGTCCTCAGCAGGACAGAGTTTGTGCTGATCCTCTGGCTGCCTCTGCTGGAAGAACTGCAGCAGTAGACTCAGTAAAATGGGTTTTGCAAACTCATTACAATCTAAATTGTAGTTATTTGAAAGCTTGTTTTTATATTGCAATTCTGAATTTGCATTAATCCAATGACAGTTTTTTTTTAATAACAGATAATTATTGTGATAAACTTTTGAGACACAATGCACATGAGTTTATATAGATATTTGATTCAGGTGATCAAAAACATACAACAACAACTGTCTGTTTTTCAGAAGCTCAATGGAAGGTTGAACATTTCATTATTATTATTATTATAAAGTAAGAAAAATTGCTAAATATCTATGATTCCAACGTCACCACTTTGTGTTAAAGTTATCTCATCAAGAAATGTAAAGCTGGAGCTGCTCTGTGTGCCACATTATTTTGTCCCTTTGCAAAAATTTTTAAAATTCACATCATAAACTTAGAATTAAAGAATAAATACAATAAAACTATTTAAGAAAATGTTATGTTTAAATAATGTGTTAAAAGAGTGATTTAAAACAAAATAACGGCAGTTCGCTTTTTGAAATGTGAGTATTGGACAACAAAGCCCCCATCATAATCCAAATTAAACCTGTTGTCACAGACATTACTGCAATGGGGCAACAACCTAAACAATGAAGAAATTTAATTAACTGCGGTTCCAGCAGAGCTAGATTATAATTTAGTCAGACGCATCAGCTGTTTGGACATTTCCAAAGTATAATTCTAATCAAAGAAGAAGTGGATGTGAGAATCTGCATCAAATGCAAAAATGCTGGATGTTATTGGAACGTTTAACCCAAAGGTGACGTGCAGACGGAAAATGGCACAGAATGAAAGACTGGTCCCTGGTGCACACTGTGTGAAACACGCTGGCTTGTCCAGCCATGTCTGTGGGATTAATCACGACACCTGTCCTGGTGTGATCTTCACCTGAGTCAGATGTTGTGCGTGACAACCAGCACCGTGACCAGTGTTTGCAGAGTACACACTGAAATCAGTTGCCACTGGATGTTTGTCTTCAGGCTTTCCTGGATTACTGGTGTCTTTATTTTAGGTGAGCACGTAGGGAAACATTTCATCATTTGCCATCGTAAGGTGCACATTTGTAACATCTGATGTATGTATCCACAAATCCTGGGAAATCCTCTAAATCTAAATATTAATATTATTGCCGTCAGCTTAGGGAGCTTTTTGTTGAGGTTTTCAGTTGCCACCCTTATATGCGGCCCTCCCGGTCCCTCTCTCTCTCTCATTCTCCAGGGATACATGTACACACAGAAGCCGAGTGATATCTGGTGACAGCTCCTCCCTCTCGACGCTGTCTGAACGTGTCCTGCAATAATTAACCGACTGCTGGAGTGTGCTACACAAGCTCTTAGCCCTTTACCACATACGCTGCGTGTGGTGCACACACACACACAACACGTTCGCACACACTAGGTTCATAGTGAACCACCTGAGATTGAGAGGCTGGCTGGCCAGGTAGGATTGAATGTGTTTTTGATTTCGATCATTTTAAACGTTTACTGTGTTAAAGTGTGCTTCTGAACTGGAACTCAAAGGAGAACCACAAACGATGTTAATCTACTGACAAACTACCGACATAAAGCCGATGAATTCATAAATACAAAACGTGGAAGTTATGGACACTTTTTACGTTTAGGCTTGAGTAGAATATCCATATCCATAAAAGAGTATTGCAGGTCAGTTTAATGCCAGTGTATTATAAAGAATTCATGAAAAGTTTACAATTATTCTTCTATGTAAGTTTATTTTTTAAACGAAACTTAAATCACCAAAGCCCACAACCAAGGGGACAGAGTTTAAAAAGGGGGACACTATACTAACATTACATAATGAGCTGAAATGTGTCCGTGAGGGGGAGCAAAGGTCAAACAGTACAAAGTAAAGAAAGAAAAAGAAGAAAGAAAGAAAGAAATGGAGTCACGGCGAAAGAGAAACAAGGTGGGGGGAGTAGCAAACAGGAAGGCCGTTTAGGCTCTAACTGGGTGTGTCATTACTTACCTTGGCTTTTATCCCGCTGGCCACATTTTTCCAGCTCACAGCTGACAGCTCGTATTTTATGTGCACATCCGCTTGATGAATACTAGTTCCTCTCTGACTGACGGGGCTTTATTAAAACTCAATATAATCTAAAAATCTGAGCCTTTATCTGATGATAATTTTAAGACCGTTTAGTGGTAAATATGAGAGGACTGGAACAATAAAACAGTGAACTATTTCTTTTGTTTTGTTTTCCATAAATAATATTGTAAAGCAGTCAAAAAATAGTATCTTCAGTTACTTTAAGATGACGAACACTGCTGCCGATGTTGCAGTTATGGACAGTTTATAGAGAATGTGGGGTAGAAGCGTCATCTGCTGTGCTACGGTGGTTCTTATGTGCAAAAGCCTTTTGTTGTGTTTGGCTGAAAAGTTGTTTTACCCCTGCCATGGAAACAGCAGTGATTTCTCATGATGATGCTTCTCAAAATGTTGGTAAAAAAAAAAAAAACCCACAAACTTCAGCTCACTAACAGAAATTTAGGGGGATTCTTACAACTTTCACAACACAACACAGTGTGAAATCAACTTTAAATTCTCCATTAACTTTATAATGCTGACCATGGAGCAGTACTTGTCCTCTGTTGTTGGCTTCGCTCGGCCATGCCACTGCCACGCCGTACATAACACACACAGACAGAGACGTGTGCAGGTTGGATGTCTGATTTGCTCCAGGGCACCTTAAAGTCGACATGTTGTGGCTTGAAAGACGCACTGAAGTGCTCAAATCAGTTCAGGCTAGAGACTCTCTGAGTTTCTGTTCTGCAAAGAAAAGACTTTTTATATATTAAACTTTATAGACAACTGTTACAACAATCAGCTCCAAAGCTTCACTTGGCAACTACAGAATCTAGTGTTTTCCAGAAAGATTATATGTTTTATGCAACATGGTAAAGTGTAATTAGCCCTGGATTCTTCTTTCTCACCTACAAGAAAAATGGTGATGTTCTTTGTACAGAAGTGACACACATTCATACAATACTTGCACAATGTGGGTTCTTTGTGGCAGCCATTTGTAGTAGTATTTAAAAAGATTGCAGTGATTATGTAGTATTCGGGATTTTTCATTTTGCAATATTTGTAAATACATCTGTATGTGTGAGTGCAGTTACATGGAAACAAAAAAAAAGTTCCCTAGTCAATGTTATTTATTTAAATATAAAAAAACGAAATTTCCATGCAACGTTTATTAGTATTATAAAATGAAATCCTGTGTACTTCATTGAACATTTAAACATATTATACTAATTAACATTGCATGGAAATTCTGTGCAAATTTAGTTTGTGCTGGTGTGAACTTGTTCGTCCCTCTTCACAAAGCTGATCTGTCAGTCAGAGGTGGGAGTGGTGGGGCTGCCGGCATGACAGCTGCTAAATACCTGAGATTTTGCTCACAGAGGTTAAACAGCGAATAAAAAAACAGAACAAAGACGTCCAGCTGCTGTTTTCAGGACGCTGTGTCCCTCACGATAATTCCGAGAAACGTGTAATTCAGAAGAACAGAAGGAAAAAGAAAGAAAGAAAGAAAGAAAGAAAAGAAAAGAGAGGCATTTAAAGAAAGCAGCCACATTCAAACAGGCCTCAGTGTTTCTGACCATAGAATAAACAAATGGTCGAGTCCACGCTGTCATCGCTGGTTACTGGGTGGAGTACTGTCATTAAATCTCTTGGAGGCGAGCACAAAAAAAGAAAGTGAAAGAGCGAAAGGCCTGCAAGGAAGAGAGAAAAGAGAGATAAATATAACAAAAACTTCAGAGAGAAGGGGAGAGACTGGAAAGAGATATTTAAAGCTCAGTAGAAAATAAAGACGCAGGGACCAAAGGTACAGAGTCGAGACGAGAGCCCCGGTTTGCCCAAGTTAAAAAAGGTAAGACTCTTATTATATTGTTTATTTGTAGAAGGAGCGACATTTTCAGAAGCATTTCTTTCGCAGCGTTGGCAAAATGCTGGTCAGGTGTCATTTTAATACGCCACCACACGCACGGACGCTCAACAAGTCAGCAGCCTTTGCCATTTCTCTTTGCCATTTGTTTACTCTGATGTCGTCCCCACACGGTTTGCTGACAGGAGACGCGTCGTCTTCTACGTCTGACTTTACTCTGCAGCAGTCGATGAAACCAGAGATGAATGAGGCAGCTCTGCTCCCAGTGATCCAAGCGGGGGACGGGAGGAAGTTGTCCAGGTGGGTCACTTCATCTCAAACCTATTCAGTTTATGTGTGATCGCCCCAGAGATTCAAAGCATTTGCCTTTAAACCGTTTTTTTTAAAGCAAAAAAGCAGAGACATATCATGATGTTTTCAGTGCTTCAGAAGTGAAAGCATTCAATCTGCAGATTAATATATTATTTTACAAGTTTAGCTGTTCCGCCTCTTTGTGCCTCAGCAAATTATTCAAATGATGTTTGGAGGGAAAATCTGATATTACTGATGTGGTCACATTTGTAATACAACACACTGTTTAATATTTAATATAGTGTGGTATTTTCTAGGATCCCATTTGTGTCTCACGTAAAGTCTTATTATGACAGGGAACTAGTTTAGAATCTGTGAGAACAGCAAAGATTAGTAAAGGTAAAATATTTTGCTCTCATAATGGGACAGAAGAGTAAAGTGCCGTGCGACATCTTATTTTTTTGTCATTCATTCCTGTTGTGTTCTTTTTAGAGCAGAGTTTCTCTCACTGCTGAAAACCTACAACTGCTTCCTGAAGGACCAGACTCAGCTCCAAATCAGTTACTCTTTGGTACAGTAAAGATTTTTTTCCATATTAATGATATTTTATTCTTTCTTTCTTTCTTTCTTTTTGTTACATCAATTGGTTCTCTCAGTCAGAATTCCACACATCTGTCATCTATGACTGTGTTGTGAAAATTGATTGGGATGGATTCAGATTAAACATATCATAAATATTTGCTAACGCGTAGCTGCCGTTTAGCCAAGCTCTTTTTCGTCTTTTTCTTCTCTATTTACCACGGAGGTGTCTGTGTGTCGGTTTCTGGAACAGGGGGATGACGGGAAGGTGGTAGTCGAAGGCATCCTGAACATCTCCTGGGGAGTACGAAGACTGATCAGGCTGAAAATCCAGGACGACAAGCAGATGCTTCCCTTCGCTCCACTGATCTCACCTGAATCCCTGAGCCCAGTCAGCCCAAATGAAAACAAAAGGTTGGTTTCAGCAAATCCAAATCGATCTGGCTTTATTACCCACGTTTTAACAATTACTCTGCATTTTCTGAATTTGCCTCATTTCACCTTCACCACTTTTTTGTCATAAAATATATTTGACTTTGTCTTGTATGGCAGGTCCATTCTCTCTACATGACTTAATGTCCATATTTGACAAGCTGCACTTAGTAACAGCGTTTTTTTCATTGGCCTTAAAGTTTCAAATACAACCATCATGTGAGCTTTTGTTACAGCGTCCGTGTGTTTCTATGGATTTTCTTTGACACAACTGTGAGCAAAGGTGCAAGTTATTGATGTTCCCTAAGTTATCTATTTATAAGGTGCAGTTCTTAGTACAGACACAGTGCAGAGGAGCCACGCTGATATTAAACACACAGAGAAACTGAACATTTCACTATTGTTTCTGTTATACGTTATAAGTTCATATGCGTTTCTGTAATAATCTGCGCTCTCTCTCTCTCTCTCTGCAGGGGTATGACACGATGGGGAGAGTACGTTGACCTTCACCAGATTGATGAGATGTCAGAGACAGCACAAGAAACACCTGTCAACAATCGATCACCAGGTTGTTGTCTTTTTCCTGCCACTTCCTTATCATCTCCATAATGTAACTGACCTAAAATAAAATGTCATTGCATAGAATTGTATAAATTGTTTCAGGAAATCAAATCTGATTAGTAATACATTTACACACTTCTATCTGAAGACACAGTTATTTGCCTGTTTAGTTTCACAAGCACCAAATAATTAGTCAGTCCAAAAATCTGCCAACTCAGCATGAACACGAGGTGTATAATTGGTCAGTTTGTGCATTATTTGAAGGCCCACCTGTGTATGAGACCTCCACACTGCGTCCTGTGCGCCACAAGAACCCAGAGCTGGAGGCGGAGTCCAATCTGTTTCGCTGTATGAGTGACGCTTCGTTGATCAAGAGGAGGAGAGACAGGGGAAAGTCAGCGGCGCAAAGGGAGAAAGAAAGGCAGCACCGCTTCTCTATCAATGGACACTTCTATAACTATAAGGTAGGCCAACGTGTGCATACATTCTTTAAATATTATTTTATACGTCTGTGTTATGTCATTCTCTCTTTGTCAAGCTCTATCCATCTTTTCCAGTATGATCCATGTACTGTGTGTATGTTTTTATCTCACATGTCTGTACCGTTGTTCATAAATCCCTTGCTGTTCTCTACAGACGGCTATATTTACTCCGTGCTTTGGTACTCCAACTAAAGTCCGTATCACCAGCAGGATGACCACAAACCAGGTTATTGAAGAGTTATTAAACAAGTTCAAGGTAAGTTATAACAAAAAAAGTGCAAATATTAATTAAATGTGTGTTAAGTATTTGTTACAGATGTTTCCTTCATATTCATCCTACAGATAGAGAACGATCCCCAGGAATTTGCTTTATACTGTCTTCACCAGAGTGGAGGTAAGGTACGGTTTGCCTGCACAGGAAAATGACAGGCATCATAATGCGACACGATGCTGTATTGATGCTTGTGCTTTGTCTAGAAAAGAGGAAACTGAGTAACAGAGACAAGCCGCTGTGGGAGCGCATCCTGCAGGGGCCCTCGGATGACACCATGAAGATCTTTTTGATGGACGCAGACGAGGAGGAAGTCAGCAATGATGTGAGTGGACTAGTCCCTCAATCGTCTAACTTAAAAATCCATCCACCTTAAACTGGCAAAATATGAAGCTTGTCAAAAACAGCATATTCAAGGACTCCTGTGATTTATTCGTACAAACACTTTAAAGAATGTTGTACATGAAATTTGTGGAACCTAATTATTAATGTCAACCTGTTTTACTGGTATTTAAGCTTCAGATGCAATTTACACACCTTTACAATTTACACAACTTTACTGTAAATTAGCTTGATAACATAATAAAGAATGAATTAGAAAACTGTTTTTTATTGTGCAAATGTAAATTTCTGAAACTAAATTATTATTTGTATTATTTTGTGACTAAAACACTATTCTCCAGTAGTAAATTCACAATCCAATGTGCTTAGATGCTACAGTATGTATTCAGCTTTATTTTTCTTTTGTTCTTTATAAGCCTCTTTGCACATTGTAAATTTAAATTTGTACTCTTTAACACATTAAATACATTTTTTTTTTGTTGCTCCTTCCTGGTCAGGTAGCCCAATATCTGAACTTGGAGCTTCCAATTCTGGAGCACGTTCTACAGAAACTTAAAGAGGAGGAGAAGAGAGAGATACAGATGGTCATCAACAAGTAAGTAAATGATCTTATTTAGCAACCTAAAGCTCACTGAAATGATGCCAAAACTTCAATTAGCTCTAATGGACTATAGAATGTACATCTACAAAGTCTTAAAAATGTGAAGTAAAGTCATTAAACAGTGTCCAGTTCACTACTTTGTCCCTATCACACACCTTTATAACAGATGTGCATATAGGTTCACTATTTTTTTGTGTGAAAATGCTGAAATATTAGTAACATTTGCAGGCCAGGTGATGGCGCCACATTTTCAACTTGCAAATGTGTGTGTGTGTGTGTGTCAGGTACAACCATCATCAGAGAGTTTTGTCACATTTGCTGACCTGTAAGATGTCACCTCACATTGAGACCAGTGTCTGACCACTGCTGGTCTGAATGACTGAGACAAGGACAACCAGCACAGCATCACTCGAAGAAGAAGAGACCAGCTGTGGAGGACTCTGACGAGCGTCTGTCATTTTATGAACAAGGTGAAAGCTGCAAACGTTTGGATGTGAACTTCAAATGCAAGGATTTCTGCAAGAAACTCCATGACGGAACACATTTTCTGATGTTACTGTACATAACTGTTGATATTTGAATAAATATAGTGTGAATTGTTGGGACCAAACAGCATGGCCTTTTCTGGGTTGTGCTTCCTGTCTCTGGAGGCCACGATGAGCTGCTGGACTCTTTCAAAGTGATGTTGGCTGGTGTTCCTGACTCTCCTGAGCCCCTTCACCTTTAATCTGAATACCTCAAGGATCCCTGTGAAAATAAGTCTGTAATTTTGAGAAACTGCAATTTTAGCGCAGATTTCACACATTAAAGTGTGTTTGAGTGTGAACATTTGAGCTTTCTCTGGCTTCACAGGGAGCTGGTAAAGTCTGAAACATTGTAGGTAACATCTGTTAAGTTTGCTGGAATCTTCAGACAAACTTTGCGGGTAATGTCTATTTTTTTAACAACCTCACTGAAAAAACAGGCACACAGTCATTTTTTTTCTTCGCCTTTTCTGTGCAGTCAAACTTTATTCCAAAGGAACCGAATATTCCAGGCTGGACAGTGTGGAAATGTGTCTAAAATGATTTACTAGTTATCTAGAATAGAAGTTTCCATGGAGCATGTGAAACTGGTTGCAACCCCAATAGTTAAATAATGCTAGAGTCGTGCCCGGGCTTTATAATGACTTGCCAGACCACCAGACAGTCTCACTTTACCCAGCACTGAGTCTAATTTTCCTCTGACATGATGAATGTCTACTTGAGAATAAATTGTAACTGGCTGTTTTATTAAAGGATACAGTTTCCATGTGACATTAACCAAGCAGCCCACATAGAAGACTAGGGTTTTCAAAAATAGAGTGTGGCGTGGATGAGATTAGATGAGATCCGTTGGTTGAATGTTCCCATTCTGAAAGAATATTTAGACTAAAGTTCATCCATTTTTAATTTGCTTGTGTCTCTAATAAATACATTAAATTTGGTTTGTCTACTGGGCTCTTCATTTTTCCTTTCTACAGCTAAAGTTTCATGGTTTGAGGTTTGAAGAAATTGAAGAAATTTTCCTGGTAAAGCAATGATTTACACTGTATTACTACTTTAATTATTCCTACAGAAATAATCATTAGTGATGGAGAGTTCAACTGGCCAATTGTAGGACTTTGTTAATATCATAGTGACAACAATGTGAGATGCAGCATTAAATTTGTCATTTTTAATTAACCAGTTGGAATAAAGGGAGGCATAATCATATTCATCTAGGGAATATTTTGAATTGGTTTGATAAAGAACAACTTCAGTGAATTCCACTGTATTCCAGTGTGTTGTTTTAACAAATCTTTACAAGTGTTTGTGGAGTTTTCAACCCTTTTAGACTTTGAAAGCAGATGACAACAATGACAAAAATCCCCAAATAAGCTCTGAGGCTCATGCATGCACACAGATTATGATTAGCAATGAACGGTTTTCATTTTACAAAAAAAACAGAAGTTACAAAAATTAGCATCTGGTAATGCTCAGCCCTTCCAAAGTGTTTTTATTAGTACCACTGCCATAAATTGACCAGAAAATAAAATGTTAAAATGTAAAAAGACAGTCAAAGCTCGAGAGTTAAGCTACCATCCAAAGAGTTGATTAAAACTTTAAACCGTCTCCTCCAGCTTCTTGCATTTTTGTCTCCGCATCTTATATTTGTCGTCACTGGGGATGAACGACACCTTAAAGATGCACTTCAGCTGCTGCGGAGGTGGAAACAACAATAGGTGTTACAACATGATAAAGAACACTGGCGTCCTGCATTTAGTATGACTCGAAAAACCCCACAAATACACAGATGTAGATTTACCTTTTTCTCCAGGTTGCAATTGTTCAAAATATGGTTTTCAGACTTGAGACAACTGGTTTTTCCCAGAATTGCATCCATCTCATAGTTGATCATGTTCGTCACCTGATGAGATGATGGAGCATAGGACATCACTATTAAAGGCAAGACTAACACGGGGCCACAATGACATTAACCCATGGATGAGCAGGAAGTGGAGTGTTGAGCTGCTGTGAGTTTGTTTTGTTCTGAGAGGTGGATCTAACCTGAGACCTAGCGGCAGTAATGGAGACCAGCTTGAACATCTTGTCGCTCTTGGACTTGTCGTTAAACATCTTCTCAGCATGTTGAGCCGCCTTCTGAACATCGTCTGACTCTGGATCCCTATCAACCCAACCACCCAGGAGAGGAATCTTTCCTGTGAGCAAAAATCAACACAAAAACTCAAGATATTTGCATGAGAATTGTGGGACATCCACAATTAAGTAAAGCGCACTGTATTCTCTGCAGGTTTAACGATACACACTTACATAAAGGCACACACACTCCAGTTTTACAGTTATGCGTGGAAGCACACAGTCAGAAAGAACATTTTTTTTGTGTTTTCAAATTTGCTGAATCAGCTCAGAACATGAGTCAAGAATGTCAAAACCCTAAGACCATAAAACGCTGGATTCAGCCAGTTTTACACTTACTTATGTTACACTGTTACACTTTTCTGCCCCATCTAGCCTCAATCATCAGACTATGGATAAGAAGTAGATTTTCTCAAGGAAATAGAAGCAAAATGTTGCAGCTGTTGTACATTTTTTAGGATCCCTTTACTTTTTTCTAGTAACAGTCCAGACAAATATGAGTACAAGATCGCAGATTTGTTGCTAAACGACCTGAGGTGTGTTAATCTATAAAAACATGAAAAGTCAACTTTAAATCATGTAACTAAGCCACGCTCTTTGTGTTCCTACTTTGCCAGATAATTGGTCTCATTTTCATATTTTAAATCCAGTTCAAATCAGAGCCGTGCAAGGCCGTTTGTGGTGCCATCTAGAGGTTCCTGCCTTGTTCCATTCCCACCCTGTCAAATGCTGAATGACACGTTTTGTTGCTGTCCATCAGTTCCTCACAGCTGGGTGTGTTCAGAAGTGCAACACCCCATAGTCAGCATAACAGCTGGGTGCCAGAGGTCAACAGGCCAAAACACGATTTACTCTGAGTATGTGTCAGTGGGACGAGTGAAAGGAGAAATGAAAGCCAACACAGACGTGACTCAAAATGTGATGCTAATTTACCTTTTTATATTTTGAATCTAATTTACAGTTTTTGTATTGATGTTACTGTATATATTTGATAGACTCTCTGAATACAGATCTGAATCCAGGCTGTTTCTCCTCTCAGTAAAACAAAATTACTAACAGCTACGTAATAGTCCTGATAGATAATGTTTTCCTACCCACACACTCCCAATCCCACTCTGCCAGTGATAACTTTCTCTGCCTGCTGGCTGGCCATTTCTGACTCACCGGCCAGACCACAGGACAAAGTCGTCACCTTCTACACACTGACAACATTCTGTCATCGCACAGCTTGTTTTGCCACTGTGTCATTCAGGCACGCCCATTATAAAAGAGAAATTGAAATGTTCTTTCCAGGAGTTTTTATCAACGTTTAGGTTAAATCACGGTTAAATCACTTTAATGACGATGATGTCAGAGCTTAAAGATGTCGCGTCTTACAGTATGTGGAGTACGTTTCTGTTTTTCCTGTTTGTCTGCATTCTCTGCGATAATGTACAATGGAAACAAACTGGGTGATCTTGTCATCATCGTGTCCTTGTAATATCTATGCATATGTCTTATTTGATAAATAAGGATAAATTTCTACAGGCTACAAACATGTTATTTGTTTGTTGTCATTACATTGTTAGAATTGCAAATGCAAAAAACACACAAAATCCAACTGTGAGAATTTCATGTGATTTGTTTGGCTCATTTCTCAATTGTTAGTCATGATTCTGCTGCTTTCGATGCTGCTGTTTTTAAAAGATTTATTGTACTTTCAGTCATATCTAAGCTGCCCTTTTAGGTTTTTTATGACACACACAAATATCACTTCTATAATTACAACAGTGCCTTACTTAGCTCAATTTATGATATTTTTCTATTGTTAACATATACAATCTCTTCTCTCTCTCAATCTCTTCTTTGCAAAAAATAGGAATGTGCCTGAAAACAAAATTATTCCAACTTTATGGACATCACTGTAATAAGCCTGGATTACAAGAATAAAGGAATGAGTTGTCATTACTGTATTTTTTATGTGCAAACTGTCTTGCCTTTTTGTATGTCTATAGAATAAGGTATAACTTCTCTACATCACTTACTGGCTTTGATGATTTCCTCCACAGGCAGTTCTCCCATGCTCAGCTGGACAACTGACAGACATATGAGCAATGACAACGGGAGAGACATCTTTACTCGTAGGCCACCACCAAACTGTGCTGTCAACTGAGGGAGCGTCTAACAGAAGAAAAAAAAAAAGCACTTGTCAATCAACTTCCAGCAGATTGATGCAGTAGAGGGTCCACATACAAATAAGAGACACTGAAGAGAGTAATTTTAAAAAGTAAACTCACAATAGAGACTGGAAAAACTATCAACGGTACAGCATATTCAAAGAACTACAAACTAAGCAAGATTTTAACAGTTTACCTCTCTGATGCTGCAAAATCAGGACTTTGCTAAGCGAATGCTGGAGCAGCAGTGAGCCAGACTGAGACCAATGATGTGTGTGAGAAAATGACTGAGGGAGAGAGAGAGAGAGACTGAAAGGGAGGGAGGGACACACACTTACTGAATGGCACTCTAAGTCTGGTATGGGAAGCCAGTGAATAAACATCAGCCATTTTTGTGTGTGTGTGTGTGTTGTGTGTGTGGCTGGGTGTGTGTGGGTGTGTAGAAACAGAGAATGCGTACGTCAGAGAGAGGGCGGGTCGGTCGGCTGCACGTGTCTGTTGCATGCACGTTTGCTCAGCCTCTTTATATGGATGAACAGGGCACTTTTGTGAAGTTCTGACTCAGACTGCGGTTTCACATCTGTTTACAGGCACTGAGTCAAAGTCCAAACAGCTCACAGCAGAACCGCACTACACACCAATACTACATCCACACCAACATCCTGTTCAAAACATACAGTCATCAGTGATAAGGCTTTTAAACATTTCTAGTACTGGTGGAAAAAAAGGCACAAACATCAGCATGTGGATCGAAACAGAGTGAAATTAATGACCTGCATGTCCTTGGCTAGGGAGGCAGAATGACTCCCAAGCTTACGGAGACACAGCTCTGAAAGATCATCATTTGATGAGCTTTTTATGGCTTTAGGGTTGACAAACATTTGACTATTTACACATGGGCAAGCATATTAGCATTTTTATAGAGGTGTGCATGTAAATGGTTTTAAATCTGGTTAAACATATGTTGATGCTACGAACAAATGTTTTAGTTTCTAAATGTTCCATTTGTTCACAATTTTGTTGCATAATGTGCTAATTTAGTGCTAAGCAAGTACAAGAGTGTTTTGACTGAAAGCAGTTGTCTGCTGCTGCCGCTGCTGAAAACAAAAGTTAGTGTGTGAATTTTTTTAACCAATTTTTAATATAAATATGCTTCAAAATTGAATGTGGACAGATGTGGTTAAAATCTCCAGTGACACAAAATCATTGAACAGAACTGACAGTTGGTGCAGGGATATGTTTTCAGCAAGGCTCACTCTGCTGACCAGTCAAAGAACTGACACAGTAAACTACGGCTACCTAAAGGGCTCCAGTGCTTTCAGAAAATTTTCACACCCCCTTCACCTTTTTCAATTATGAATTATTATGACACTACACTTTTTTTAATTTATTTTTTCTCACTAATCTTCAGCCTAGAGTAAAATACAATTAAATATGCCCACATAGATTTTAAACAACTACTTATTATTATATAATAACTGCTTACACAGAATTTACTTGAGAGGTAAATATACCCACTTTACAATATTTTGTTGTTTCCACTCCTTTGTGTAATGATTCATGGCAACCAGCAGAGGGAAGTGATGTCATATTGCACGAAGCAACAGGTGGTTGACAAGGCTACATGAGGCACTTCTATGGTTCAGAACACATTTAATATCATTTTTAATGACAGCCAAAAACAAGTATGTGTTATGATTAGTCACTGTCAACGCCTAGCGACCGATGATAGCACATGCCCTAAAAATGATAATAGATTTATTCAAAGTAAGCACTGTTTCTCTTTACATAATGAATTTAATTTATTAGACAACAAGATAAACATGACCAACATACAATATAGTTTACATTTTTGATGTTTTTTATTATAAGCAGGCATCACAAAATGTTGCTGTATTAAGAAGAGTTGAAAAAAGATTGTCCTGTATAAACTTTTGCATTTAGAAAAACATACAGCGGAAGAAACAAAACCAGAGTTGCTATTGTGAAATCTAGAGTCATGGAAGAGCTATTACAGAGATAGAAAAGATAACTGGCGTAGAAGTTATAAATAAAACCGACACAAACAGAGGTATATAAATAGGGTAAGGAGAGATAGACAGATGAGACAAAAGATGGGATGGCAGATGGGAACAGACTGGCAGGTATAATGGATTGCAGTGGTAAGGCAGATGGATGGACGGATAGAATCAGTGCCAGAGCAAAAGACAGTCTTAATGAAAACAACCCTGCAGATGGACAGGCAGTCAGAAAATAGCAGATGGAGTCCAGTGTGTTAACTCTGACATGGCCTAAATATAAAAAGTGAACACTCATGAAGCTCACAAACTATTACAGCTTCATAAAAACACAATTTGAAACACAATTTGACTCAATAATATCACCTGGTGCTGGTAATCTAAGGCAGATACTGTACCTAAGTCTTTCAGAGATTGTGAATAATGGAATAATAAATACATGCCAGCTGAAAAATTATCACATTCTTTCAGTTTTAGGCATTGCTTTATTTGTTGCCCTCCTGCTCCTTATGAAACGCACTGTAACCCCCATCTCTATTATTAGGGTCTGTAAGGGGCTGGGCTTGTTCAAATTGGAAATCCCCTTTTGAATAGAATAATTGATGTCAGTGTTTGCATGATGAGTGGACTGGACACCAGCCACCATGCTTTTCATCCAAATTGGTCTGGTCCAGTCTGTTAATCAAAAAGATGAATAGGAAAGAATATGATTGGCTGTTTTGATTGTGAATGCAATCCAGGTCAAAGGTCAAAGTTAGTTCACTAATAAACGGTCTAGAACAGTGTGAGTAACTTATCTCTGCTGTGCAGGATTATCTGATCGTCAAGTTCTGGAGTATTTTCCTTAAAATGATTATGATGAACACATTCAATCACATGGATATTTGGTCCCATGACATGATCAATATGTTGTACTGTACTTTAGGTGTTTTTGTTGCCAAAGACAGAATTACCATATTAAAACTACGCCTTTGTAAATGAATGCCACCCATATGCCCCAGGGAAGCTTTAGCCAGTTTCTGTTGAAACCGTATCGCAGAGGTGTTGATTCTACCCTGGGGTAATGGTAAGACTGTGTTATTGTATCAGGATGTATGTTACAATGACAGATGTTTTTTTTCTTTCCACAGTCATTTATACATTTATGAGGTAGGATAAAAGGTCAATGCTTTCGAGAATGAGATGTTACTGTCATCCAATTTATTGCCTGCTGCAGCGTAGCGCATTGGAATGATTAATGGTTTTAATGTGTTTATGTTCCCATCACATAACAGGTAAAATAAACAAACAAATGCAAAAAATTAATCACGGCCCCGTCATGTCGAGCCGGAGCAACAATTTAGTAGGGCAACTACATATTTCACTTATTGACATATCTCTTAGGAGGCTAAAATAGATTGTTTTCTCCTGTCAGGAGTGAACATTAATGTAATGTTATGCAAATGTAATCTGTAATCTGGTTCTGATTTGACTCACCTTAAAACACATCACACAACCACAGATTACACATTTTAAACTGACTAAGTGCTGCCATATCTATTTGATTTTCATAACAAAACACAAAAAAGCGCTTAAATACATGAAATATTCCCTTTTATTTTAATTTGCCACACAGACTATGTTTTTCCATGCCACATTCCTCAGAGTCAGTGCTGATAGCTCAGCCGCTATAATCCCTTACAGTCAGCACCCGCCCACTCTGCCTCATGATTGACGGCCAGCTCGTCCAACGAGGCGGCGGCCGACGTGCCTGACCTCCTGGCTTCCCCTCCTCCTTCTCCCTCCTTCTCCCAGTCCGACTTTGTCGCTTCCCTGCCCCGCTAGTCCGTCTCCAGTCTCTCCGGGGAGCCCGAAGAAGAGCCCGACCGTCCCAGCCATGGAAGAAGACAACATAATAATGGCCGTTTAACTCGGGGAGAATTTGCAAGGTAAGTTTGGTTTATTAAATTGTGTTTTAAAAGCGGGGCCGAAGGAGGGAATTAGCGGCTAGGCAGCTATGTGTGTGTGAGTGTGAGTGTGTGTGTGAGTGAGTGTGTGTGTGTGTGAGTTTGTGGAGGGGGGGCGAAAAGTTTCTCCGCGTCAGTGCCCGGGACAGGAGGAGCAGACGGACGTTTTACTCCACTGTTGTTCCCCGCGGGGCGGCTCACGCTGCTAGCGCGGATTCCAGTCCCTCTGGAGCTAATGTAGCTCCCCGGCTACTCGTTACAGGAGATGCCGGTTAATTATTCACCTCAGTCGGTGTCACTTATTAATTCTGTCATTTATTGTTATTTGTGTGGACCAGAAATAAACGAAACCCAAGTTGTTTTTTTTTACTGCTGATGAAGATGTGGATGCCTATGTTTCAGGCTTACATTTAATTTATATATTTCATGATTACACTTGTGAGCTTACGTTTTAAATTTGGCTTGATTTATAATGATAATTAATTAATATTTGTAATTTGATTTATTCCTAGATGTATGTGCACATGCATCTAACAAATGTAAATTGCTAACAATATTCAATGCAGTATTGGAATTTTAAGGAAAATTGAAACATCAAAACAACAACAAGTTTTTTTTGTTTTTTTATAATTTGTTTTGCTTCCATCTCTTACACCTGAGCAAAGAAACACACTTGATATTGCATGAGCTCAGAGTTTGAATAATGACTCATCCAAAAGCACTTGTCGCCGTGATAAAAATTTGTTCGCACCCTTCTCTTTCTTTTAGATGTAGGTGTAGTTCTATGGTAAAGCTTGATGCACTGCATATAAAAATACTGCACATATATGCAGACAGACAATGTGAAGAACAGGCGGTGGGATGGAGTGTTACTACAGATGTGCATTCCTCCAGATGTGATGAAACCTTTAAATAGAGCTCAGCAGGAATGCAAACAGACCAAGCAGAAAGACGAAGCCTGGGGGCGGATTAGGAGTAAGAGGGTGAAGGTAGTTGGTAGCAGGGGGCAGAAGGACGAGGCTGGATTTTGCTCAATTCCTTCTCTTTATCCAATGCGTTTTCATTCAAATTGAATTATTGGCTCATGTGTTGTACTACCAGCTCAAAACCCCTGCAAAAGTCAAGGTTAGGTATTATGGAGGAAGAATAAAAGGTGGGATCTGTGTTCTTGCTTCGCCAGTATGACATGGCACGTTGCATATTGTTGGCAGAATTTGAACCTTACCTGCAAATCCCGTAATGTGACGTCAGCGTACGCTGGTGTTTATCAAACAAGCTGGCCTGTGATGCTTCAATGGGACGATAAAATCCAAAGCAGACTTAGAAGCAGCTTAATTAGCCAAGTCTGTTTACTCGTACAAGGAATTTGGCTCCTGTTGCTCTGGCTGTACTCACACGTGCAGGAAGATACAGTGAAATCTAGGACAAAAATTATTTAGGAATCAAAAATATGATGTTGTAGGGGGCAGCTGAAGGAGATCTTCATTTCGGTGTTAAATGCTTCTGTTTCAGTTTTGAGTCATCTATTATTCCTAATTTGTCTTGTTTGTCCTAGAAATGTGGTTTCTGTTTGCAATTTTTATCATAGGAAAGGGTTTTAAGTATCTGGAATATCAAAAATGTTGCTATTGCCTATTCCTTTGTTTCCTGACACTGTTTGCTTCTTGAGAAGTGGAAGGGAAGAATTTGAATCTGTCATTTGACTAATTTGAGCCTATTTTTCCCACAGCATTTACCAGTGGTAGTGAAACAAAAACACACATTTGTTTCAGCCAATTTTATGAAGTTAAAATGTCCCAGGGACATTCAGTGGGTACCAATTTGAGCATTGTTTATGTCTTTTCTTTAAAACAATTCAGCTAGTTTTCATTTCACAGGCTAAGTCTGTGCAAGGAGCTTATTTTTGTTTCAACAGTGTCTCTGCGGGCTCTGCATAGAGAGGCGCCGAACACCTGGCCACTCCCTGCAGTATCTCTGTCAATTACAACAGAGATTGCTGTTTATGGGTTTCACTTCACAAACTGGGTGGTCTGATCAGGAAACCATTTCTTAGTTTTAATCTCCGGTTAGTCAGATTTACTATAGACTGAAGAAGGCTCATCGTAGCAGCTCTTCCACTATCTTGACCAATTCACCACTGAGACCAAATGTACACTGAGAAAGAAAGACCAGAGAGACTGGGCACCTTGCTGTTTACCTCTGGGAATTTGGCCTGCACTTAGATTAAAGTCTCTCACACTATAAAAGGAAACTGTATACTGTGTATTTTTACTGTCCAAACAGTGCAACCCTGAAATATGTAAAAACAATCTAGAAATACAGTGAACAAATGTGTTCTTTAGACTTTAGGATTACAGGAGAAAGAAAAAGAAGTAAGGGATATCCATCTTTCTGAGAATAGCAGAAGAGCATAACTGAAGCAGGACCTGAATCTATAGAGTGTGTAAAAAATAAAAATATGGTTATTATGTACTGTACCTTTTACTTTATCTTGGGTTTGCATGGTGCAGACAAGGTGGAGGCTCATACTTCTCTAAGTTTTGAGTATTACATCTGGTTACCCAACTTTTGGGTTAAAAAAAAAATCTAAAAACACATTTATCAAGAAGATTGCCAGTAGTTACAGTTAAGTGTAGGAGTAACTTATGAGAAGCTTGGAGGAATGCTCAGAGAGGTATACTCAACTGGAGGCAGGGTTTTATCTTACATTTGTCCCAGCGTTCTGTTAGAATCCCTTTAGCACTTTGATGGATGCAGACGCAGAAGCTTATAGTCTAACATATTCTACTTCTGTTGATTTTCTGTAGGACAGCTCAGTTAAGCTAAATTCACCTCTGAAACACCTTTTTTTTGGTTAGAGAAAGACACTGTTATTCAGCTTGTCTTTTGGTTCGCCTGATTCCCTGCAGACAGCTCTCACTGGCAGCCCAATCTCTGCTCCAGCTCTGGCCAAAAACCACATGCACGCACACATACACACAAATATGCACCGGCTCCACTTAGACTTGACAGAGACTCATGCAAGCACATATACATGCATAGGCAGAAACTCAGACTGTTCTTTTTTTTTTTGTGCACATGCTCATAATCACATGCATACAGAGCTAAACTCAGTCCAAGCCTCCATACTCTCCTCTCCACACTCATATTTCACTAGTCACACACAGAGGGCCCATGGCAATCAACTTTAAATTAGAGAGAGAGTTGCTCCAAGAACTTGACTGCTTGACTGCTGCTTGCCAAGTCCGAGGCCGTACTGCTTGTGGTGTGTGTGTGTGCAAGTGTGTGCACTCGTGAGTGTGAGACATAGAGAGAGGCTGGGAAGAAAACGCTGCTCTTCATATTAAACCAAATTTGAGGGGCCCTCCATTGGGGTATTTTCATTGCTTTGTGCTGCTGTTCATGCATTTTATCCCCACTCGTACTTATTAAGACCTGTTGTGTCATATGTTTTGATCATTTGAAGAGTTGCTTTGTGACTAGTTGTTGAGTTGCAAGTTATTCAATTACATTTTCATTTTTATTTCTACTATAATTAGCCACTTAGCCACTTAAGTCGACCTTGACTTCATGGCTTGGATTTGTGGCTTCTTTTGATTTCATCTGACCAGTGAGTGCAGTGACAGTAAAAGTCTCTTGTTTGCTAGATGGTGTTTCTTTTATTTAAGAGAAATTATAGAATGCTTCTTCCATAACTAAAGCTGCTATCATTGCCAACTCTGCCTCTTCCACAATGAGCATCCTAGTGAGATTATTGAATCCATAGTGGCAGCTCTAGAAAGATCCCCTACCCAGTCTTTGATATATTGGATATGATGGCAAACATCTGAAGTTTGCTGCATCTGTTTTAGATAGAGAAAATGTTTTCACTTTTAAAGCTAAAATATGGCACATCATCACATATCTGCACTTGGCCCTTAGGATTATAATGGAACACTACTAAAGAACATATTTGAGAAATCCATCCACCCATCCATCCATTATCTGTAACCCCTTAGGGCTGGAGCCTGTCCCAGCTATCGTAAGGTGAGAGGCAGGGTATATCCTGGACAAGTTGTCAGTCTGTCTCAGGGAGAGACATATGCAAACATACATACCTTACCTTTAACAGCAAACTAGAGCACTTATCAGTTCTCCTTTATATCCTTTAACAGCAATGTTGTCTTTGGCAGTACTTTCTATGAACAAAAGAACAGTCAAGGTGTATGTGTATTTTTTGTGACTTTGTTGTACATTTGTGTATTTAACCCAATGTACCGTAACGGCCGCTGTAAGTGAAGAACCCCCAGGAGTATGAAGTTTACTACACTTAAGTAATTGATATGTTTGTAAGGAGGACACATTTATTGTTGTCTTTAGATTATTGTGACCACTAATAGGCATCATGTCTTTGTTCAGGTAATGTTCATGAATGATAGTAGTACATCCTGCTTTACTATGTCTCTGTCTACTGCTTTACATTATCTCTAGTACAGATACGAGTTTGTAAAAAAAAAGGTCAAAATTGACTTTTGCTATGGATTTTTGGATGTTGTACTTTAGAGACAGTATAATGGTATTGAAGGGAATCAGAGACTTTTAATTTGTGTTGCTTCTTTGCATAAGTTGTTTCACTTTTGATATAGAAACATATATCAAATTAATTATTACTTTAACCAAGATATTGTTTATATTTGCAAATTTTGGAAAACTTAAAATGTAATCTGTGAAAAACCAGTGTGATGAGGTAGGTCAATTCACCAGCACTGGGCACAAGTGTCCTTGAACTTTGACTTCACTGACTTCAGGGCTTAAAGTTCTCCAGCACTGTGCTGGAATTCCAGCAGTCAGCCAGTCGGGTTTTGAAAACCTTTAGATAATTATACACACACTAGCCCCTTCAGTAGGTACACCTGCAAAATCTAATGCAATCCAGCACAGCGGGCCTGCTGTGAATTCTATACAAAGTAATATCTCGTTTTTTTTTAAGTTAAAACTGTCAGAGAGGTGTTAATTGTACTGTGCATTTATTATTAAGGTCACAGTGCATGATGGAGTCATACTGACAAGCATTATATTACGAGGTGGTTCTGATGTTTGGGTCTCCTTATTTAAATTTAAATAGGCTTTAATATAGTGCCCTCCACTATAACTCTACCACCCACTATGGCCTCAGTGATAAACACATAGCAGAATTATCAACTTTCTGAAAGTTGTTACTTAAAAAGTGAGAAATACAGCCATGTCAAAGTCCACAGCTGCTGTTTAGGCTGCTCCTGCAAAACTCCTTGGGTCAGAATCATCTCCAGTTTATGTCATAAGGAGGAGTCCATGCATAACATTTTTGTTCATCAATGTTTGGGACCTTTTTTGCTTTACCCAGGCGAAGCCTTTTTTTTTTTAAATGGAAGCATCTTTATGGCTGGATGATTTTGAACATTTTTTACAACAAGAAAAACTAAGAATCTGATTTTTACTAAGATCGGATTTATTGGCCAAGTATGCTTACACACACAAGGAATTTTGCTTCCGGTCATTGATAGCTCTCAAGGACATGTGCAAACAGTAAACAATACAGATTAATAACAATAAAGCTTGGCTGTCCGGACAAGCAGCCTGGTTGGTCAGAAATTTCCAGGGAAGAGGAATGTTAAGGAATAGAATTTTTTTTTATTGTCAGGACCGGACCAGGCTTCCAATGCAGGAAACTAACATTGTTAGTAGATGCTGTGTTCCCATTTAGGGTTCGCGTGAGACTTGCATTTATATTTGGCTATGACTGACATACAGTACTTATATCACAAAAATGAATACAGTATGTGAAGAAAAAAACCTGCTGACACTTTGCTGCAGTCTTGCCAGTAAAAGCAACATCTATTAGGTTAGCCATGCATACTGTAACTACTCTGTCCTGTGCAGTGTTGACTGTGAAAATAGAGCTAACTGAGGGTATTAGAGCTTGGCAGAATATTGGTCTGTGCTAGAGAAGAATGCTCTGTGGATTTCTTCAGTATAAATCTCTACCTCTAAATTTTGAGGGCCAAGCCAGTGTGAAGAATACTGTGGAGTGATTTACAAGCTGATGTGGCAAAAAAAAAGTACCAGTGCTGTGGCTGCTTGCTACTGACTCCCTCTGCCCTGCAGGTGTTCATATTTACCGTCATCCTGAAAAGGTTCTGTCAGTGAACCTACCGTCATGTTATTTCAAGAGGTTCATTAATCCAGAATCGCTGTGCAAGTCTCAGTGGGATTTAGGGAGAGTGATGCTATTGTTATTTTCTTTGTTCAGTGTAAGTACTGTAGTGGTTTTAGCGGTGGTTTCCTGTCTTTATACTTTAAGTGCATCAGCCAGCGAGTACAGTGGCTCTAACAGTTGAACAAACTGCAGGCTTGTGTCTGCATTCGGTTGTGTTTTCTCACTCTCCGGCTAAATGCTGCATGTGTGTTGTGTGTGTACAAGTGAAGATGTTTTTCAGAATTTGCTTGTGGTTTGTCTGTTTGCATGTGTTGAGCTTGTATTTGTGATTTGGATTGGAACGGAACTTTGTGTCCATATTTGACATTTACTAGTAAATAAAAGCCAATACGTTGGAGTTGTTATTTCTGCTGGATGCATAAATTTAGTGAAGTGCATATCACTGCTGATAAGTACCGAAAGAAGAACCTCTACAGACTTACTGTGTCATCTACTGCCATGCAGTGTAGAATGTTTTTTTTTTTTTGTCTTGTTTGAAGCAGAATCAGTTGAGTGTATCTTGTAGGCAGGTTTTCCAGGCTTGGCTTCGTTGACAACACATCTAGCCCTACACAGTGTAGATCATTTGACAGTGAATCTCTAAGACTTATTTCTATCCTCAAACAACCAAGCTATTGGCTGAATGGTTGCGTGTTCCCATTCCCCGACACTTGAGACAGTGTTATAAACTGTGTCTTAGGTTTTTCTCCAATTGTGGCTGAAGTGATGAAAAGCGGTTTTATTTCTTGTGATTCGTGTTTTAAATAAGGTATTAGTGTTTTGATATGTGAAACAAGGCCCGTAACAACTGTACAGTTGTTTTTGCATCATTGGATAAATAGTACAAAAGGCTTTGTTGTTACCTTGCTGAGGGGGAAGAATCAGTTTTGAATATGCAAGCCTGTGGATTGTATTGCGTGTTTATTGGTCTTATTATTTGCATGTAATGGAAATTGTAAAGATGCTTGTATTTTTGTATAGAGAAAATCTTTTCTCTATAATCAAGCCAATGTTTAATATTGTATATATTAAAGTCTAAAAAGATTCCCTTTTAAGTTGTTTTATTACTAGTAGCATAACCTGTCTCTACAGGGATGAATGACAAACCTTGTGGAAATGAATTATTTTCTTTCTGTGGTTGTCGAATTTATTCTGCTTACTGTGATGGGTTTACTAGCTGGGGTCATTTTCTGAGCTTGCATTTCATCTTGCACAAGAGTGGGTTTGGAGAAGATGAAATTGCAAGCATTGTTCTCCTCTATTGGAGAGAACTGCATGTTGGCTAAAAACACAGTTTCTTCATGTTCATTTTTACCTCTGTACCTTATCATTTTTATTTGTTGACAACAAATGTGACACATTTCATCGTAGTTTTTGTTAACAAATGAAACCTTGTTTTAGAGATCACCACTTATCTCACTTTGGTTAAAACCAGCAAATGTACATCTGCTACAACAAGATGGCTATTTTTACCAGACTGGTCATATATAATTGACAGACCTGTCTGTTTAAATTATGAGACAGCCAGTTGTGACGTTGTAAAATCACTTCTAGGTAGCAAAAGTGTGTGTGAGTGTGTGTGTGAGATAGTGTGTGCGTGTATTTTGATGATATAATGCTGTTGGAATGTCTGTGGAAGATAAGTATGAACCTGCTTCGACTTCACACGCACATTTGTGCTTTTACATCTTTTCATTTAGTTTTGCTCATTCTTAACACCTTTCTCGCTCTTCCTCTCTCCCTCTTCACCTTTCAGTTTTGGTTGTTTTACTTCCTTCTATCTCTCATTACCTGTCTGCTTTGCTCCAGTTGCTTTTCCCTTGCTGCTTCCCTACCTCTGCAATGTTTGTTGTCTTCATGGAGCGTTAGCCATCTTTAAGGAGTATAAACGGGTGTCATGGAGCATGGTAATCATATCTGATTTGGCAGCCAGGTGACCGAAACAAAAGGAGAATATGCCAAGATTACACTATCAATATTATGCATTTTTTTAAAGTGTGTGTGTTTTTTCTCATGTTGCTTAACCTAATTGCCCTTCCCTGGACACACCCATACATCAAATTGGAAAAATTAATATGAGATTAAATGATTTGTTCTTTTGAGAGGGTGAAAGCCTTCAGATGTGGTTGTGCTGTTCGGTAGGGGTGGGAACACACCTTTTCCTCCGGCCTTCTGCCACTCTCAGTGTTCTTGTTCCATGACTGCTGCTGAAGTCTTTGATAGTGGCTGTCGGCTCTCACCATGATACACCGTGGCTTTGTGTCTTCTGTCATCATGTGGATGGCAACTACGTCAACGAGCAATGAATGTAGTGCTTATAAATGAGGAAGCATGAAGCTGGAAAGGTAGTGCTGCTGACAATCAGATATAAATCCTTTGAATACATCTCAATGACAAATATTATATAAATTTTTAATATGAATAAAAACTATGTGTTTTAGGTATATAATATTCACCTATTAAAAAAATATCTTGTTTATGTGCTTTCTTCAAATAATTCACAAATCTAAAGTTATTTTAAATTCATTGTTAGTTTAATTTAGTCTTTGACTGTAAACATTTAAACACCGCTCAGTTGGTAAGGCAGTCGTCCACAAACCACAGGGTCAGTGCTTCGACCCCCTCCCTCCTACCAAATTACTCTGTAAGTTGCTTTGGATAAAAAGCATCTGCCAAATGACTAAATGTAAATGTAAATAAGTCACTGAATAACAATGCTTTCATAATGAATTAATTAAAGGGACAATTAATTGTAGTTTGAAAATTTGCTGAATGTGGTTGTTTTGAATCATGTCTGAATCCTTGAATAAACTGTGGAGTAAATGTTTATTTGTCTTTCGACCAGAGTTTGTAATTTTGTATTTCTTTATTTATTGCTGGACTAAAAGTTTTGTAGCCGGCAGGAAGGTTGTTTGGGTTGGTTGGTTCAAGTCAGTTGTGTTAATGTGAGTGTGTTTCAAAAAAGCAAAATAAGTTGGTTGTCTGGAAAACCTGTTCTTTGATTCTGAAATAGGTAAATTGATATGACAGTTGGTCTTCATGTTTTGTTTTGTTTCTCCATATGTGTCGTATAAAACCCATCACATGCAGCATTGTTTTAATTTCAATTTAATCATGTTTAATTTCAAACAAATCAAGCTATGTATCACATCAAAACCATTTCATTATAAAAAAAATGGCATTTGGCCCTAGTTGTCAGTCATCGTTGTAAACTTATCCCTTCAACTAGTGAGATCATGTAGAGCATTTTGTGATTTGACAGATTTTAACCATGCATGCGTTCCTCCCTCTGCCTTTGATCCAGTCTCGTGAATCACTCGTGAGATGCACAGACACGCAGACACGTACACACAAACAGTGTCTTCAAATCAACAAACTTTGAAACCAAACCATGGTGGTGCAGTGTAAATCAGCCGCCCCATCTGCCCGCTTTCTCAGACAAACTGGTTGGATAGCGGGCTGTTTGTGAGCCAGGGCAGGGTAACGCATCAGAGTCAAACAGTCTGATGAGGGCTTTCTCTTTATTTGTCACTAAATTAAGTTCAGAGAAGTGTTGTTATATTTTGTGTCACATCTTGCTTCCAGCAAATAATTCTGACGGTAATGCGGCAGATTTTTTTTTTTTTTTTTTGCCTTGGAGAGGCCATTTTGTCAATTAAAACCAAGCCTGCTTATTGGCATGTTTTAGTTCACAAAGATGATGTTTTCTCCGCTGTCTGCTTTTGTCTGACATGTTGTAGAAGCTAAAGTGCAGAAGAACTCACTGAGTATTCACTTCAGGGTCTGTCTGCCATGTCTGAATAGCCGCACTGTATATCCTTCAGTGAACATTGACGCTCAGCTCTGATGTGTGTATGTGTTTTGCTTCAGTTTTTAGGAGCTGTTTACTTTTCTGCATGGTCCTTTTGCCTGGGTCTGATTCTGCTTGGCATAAAGACCAAACCACCAAAGCTGTTTTTGCTTTTTTTTTTTGTTGTTTTAGTGGTGGTTTACACTTGATGTTCAGGAGGATATGTGGTAGGCCAGCAGTGCTATCCTCTGTAAGGCATTTTTTCAAGGGCACAGGTCTGCGTCTTGAGTTGCGTTGTAATTTTTGTGGCACAAAAATGTCAAAAGTCGGGAAAGTAACATGTGACACAGTTTCAGCTCAGTATATTGTGCTTAATAAATGTTCAGTTCAATTTGTCTCCCCTTTCTTTATTTGTTCTTTGACATTTTTTACTTTTTCTTGCCATTGTCGTCTTTTTTTTTTCACTGTCCTCTTCCCCTCTTTAATTTTTGAGCCATTCCTTTCACTTTCTCTCTAAATTCCAATTCAATTGCTCAATCTGTGATGCATTAAATGTAAGCTATCCCAAGAGAAGATGGTTGAGAAGAATTAAACGACGGACGAGGTTAAAATGACTCCCTGTGGTCAAATGATGCAAGTTCATTGTGCCTCTTTCTTATTTAGATATTTACACTGTTAAGAAAATGAAAACCTGTGACCCTGACTATAAACTTAACAGCACAAGTTATACCCGAGGGGTTAATCAATGAGGTTTAGTTTATCTTTATTAAATAATATAGTCTTTGTTTCCATTTTTCCATTTGGTTTTAATTTTGTTTCCTTAGGCGCCAAGTGCTCATTAGTTTGGTATGTTTTTATGATTTTTTTGTCTCTATTGGTTGCATGAAAGCTCATTGCTTTGGTGTTTTTCCAGCTTTTCCATCAATGTTCATTCTTCAGTGCAATATTTCTAACAGACACATTGGATGCATAAAATCTAAGTGTTTGGTGTCTATGAAAGCTCAACATAACTATGTTTAGTTTTAGAGAGAGAGAGCGAGTTGTGACTGAGAGCCGAACAGACATTTGCTGTGAATTACATTCAGATAATTCACTATTTATTTTTTTTCACCGCTGTTTGAATAAATTGCAGCAGCATTTTTGTAAAGATAGTCAGAGAGTAGAACTCAGGAAAGCATGGGTTTCTTCAGTTTTATGTTCTCGTAGGATTTTGTTTTTTCATTTGGTTTGCAGTGTACTGTGACTGGAAATTTAACGTACTGTTTCAGTGCACTCTGGTGTGGATTTTAATGACCCTTGAGCTACATTTAACACAGCAGAGTTCACCCTTTTCGCCTTATTATTTCATTGAGTTTTGGCTCATCACCTATAGTTCTATTTGTAATTTACCTCACATTTTACTCCTTTTTCTTATCTCAATTCAGTTACCTACTAAACTCTCTACCTCTCATTTCAGCATGTTAGGGCAATCAGTCAGCCCGTCTGTAGTAATGGGGAAAGCATGGAGTTCCCAGCAGAGTGACTCATAGCTCTAGCGAACAGGGGTCACGTGTGTGTGTGTGTGTGTGTCTGTGTGTGCATGTCTGTATATATGTGTGTGTGTGTCTGTGTGTGCATATGTAAATTGTTCAAGTTAGTGCGGGGGTGGGAGTGGGTGGATTTTCTATGTTGTGTGTATGTGTGTGCACCCTTACATGATTGTGGAATTTGGTTGTACACGTTTCCCATGTTTTTCCTTCCTGCTAAACACATGACAAAAGCTCTCTGCCGGCACCGCTAAAGTTCATCTGTCAGGCACACACCAACACAGTCACATCCGATACAGGTACAGTGGGGTACAAAATTCTGAAGCCACAAAGATATAAAACTCATAGAAATTAATCAAAGAAATATTTCCTTTACGTTTTTGCTCTATTTCTAAGTCAGCAACCAAATCTAAGCAAACTCTTGTCTTTGACCTTGTTACCTCATTTGTAAAAAAAGGTCAACTCTCCCCGAGTTTTAGCCCTCCTCGTAAAGCACGCATTGATGAACACTCTTTTGGATGTGTTCTACTAATCAGATGCTCCTTCAAAGAAATCCACTTGCAGTCACTGTTCACCATTTATTAAAGTGGCTTTGCCTCCAGTGCCAACAAAAACGTATTTCACCATCTGCGAACTAACCACTGCACAGAATATGAGGAAAATGGAAAGCTTTGGGGGTCAGCTGTCCACAACAGGTCTTATTCAGCCAAGGTACGGCTGAAAGAACACACTCAGCAAACCTTTGTGGAATAACTGTAACAAAAAGAGCCTTACAACAAGAAAAGCAATAGATGGCGAGACATAGCACATGCCGTCACTTATTGTATTGCAAACCTAAATGCTTACATAGTGCTGGCTATCTTGATCAGGGACAGTTGGGTAGGCCGGGATTACAAGTAGGCTGGGTTTTCCCACACCAAGATTTGATCCCGCATCATCCATTTAACCATCCAGCTGCTCTACACAGCCTATTTCACACTGCCAGGCTAAAAATATATCAAACGTCTTTTGGCGAAAACTCTAAAACTGATAAAAAACTGATAAACTGATACCCTCTTTTGTCACTATTGTTCACACATTTGCAGAAACTTTGTATCAAAGGCATGATAAGGACCATACCAAGAATGACCACGGCATCAGCATTGTTCACTCAAAGATGATAAAGCACAAACATATACAGCACTATCTAAATAAACAATAAAACTAGGGTAGGGAGGACACATACAAGGAATAAACCACCCCTGACAAAGGAGATGTACACATACTATACCCTATTGTTTACATTATCATTAAGAAGCATTGATACTGCTGCAGGATAATTATACTGAACATACCTCGCAGTTTTGCAATAACTACTTAAAAAGCAAAGAAGTAATAAAATGTCATAGATCTTCCTCTAAAGTCATGTGACCCCAACCCCATTTAACATTTATAGGGGCACTTGTAGACTGAGGAACCAAAGCATTCATGGGTCATCAGATTTATCCCTCATGCCAAACTAAACCTTAGGATATTGTGAAATGTATAAACAGTTTGAAGGATAAAACTTTGAACTCAGATTGTTTTAATGTCTTCCAAATAATTTATAGATAAAGGGGTTAATAATGTACAAATGATACTATTTGAGCTCCCTGTGTTTATAGCAGTTGATCTAATTTGTCCAGTAATGAAGACACTCTGTCAATATAGACAAATTACGAGATTTCTGGACAGACAATCGAGTTCATCATATTTTGTGTATGTTCCTGCACACATGTTTCTCTGCATTGCATAAAAAGCAATCTTCAGCTATCTGCTTCATGTCTTTATAATTGCTCCCAGCAGTAGCATGGCGCCAGTCAAATGTACGTGGACGCGCATTTGCACAAAGACACACACACACACACACACACACACACACACACTAACTCACAGCTCACACAGCACATCATCAGAGGAGTGTGGCAAAGCAGAATTGGGCAGGGGCTGGTGGATCGGGTTTACTGACCCGAACTAAGCTTGATATAGCAATCATTAGCAGCATATGGCAGCAAGTGTGTGTGTGTGTTAGTGTGTTTAGGCATTTGATATAATATTTTTCTTTGTTATTTTATATTGACAATAAGCCAACAAATGACATAGCTAATCTTTCTTGTGTGGTTAGAATTTGGCAAGTTTTTTGTATAGCACAGAAAACAGCTGTTAGAGTAATATAATAATTGCTTTATATTATTAACTCAAAAATATATAAAAAATGGATTTTACACTTACAAAAACTGCCTTCGGATTGGGAATAAGTTCAGAATCTTGCTCCCAATCTTTTTCTTTCGAGCTGTCTGTGCAAGTTTTCCCCCCTCTGTTTCTGATGAGGAATTGATCACACAGCAAAGGTTTGTGTCTCTGTGTTTATGTGTCTGTGTGTCTATGTGTCTTTGTGTAAAACCTTTTCGGATAACAAAGAGCAGATGTGGGTGGGTAGGTGGGTGTATTTTTAAAGGGTTTGTCATTGGTTCATACAGAGTAGATGTTTGTTGGATCGTCGTCTTCCTCTGGCTAATAGCAGTACTGACTGTACTGAAGAATAGCATAAATTACAGTCACAATATGGGAACGTACAGCACTGGCTGTGTGATTTGTCAGAGCGCTGTCGACATTGACAGATGTTTAGGTCAGTGTACAGATGACTGGGAGTCTTGGACACTATCGCTTGGAATTTTCCAGACCACAGTTATAAAGTGCTGTGGTTTACGGTAATATTCCGGTACTGCCAGCTGGCTCCAGTTGAACTGGAGTCCAAACAGTTAAGCACAGTTAAACACAGTCAAACATGTTGAGAGGTGAGATCACATCTATAGTTGGCTTTGTTTTTGGAAAAATTTCTTCTTCTTCCTTTGTACTCCTTTTCTACTCACTATATTTAGGTTGAGTCTTTACGTTTAGAAGAAGACATTACTCTTCATTCCTTTTCTGCACTTGGCATAGTTAATATTATAATTTCTAGTAAGCTGTACTTCTGTCTTTCTAAAAGAGCATGGTGTGCTGGTCTTTACTATAAGACAAAGCATGCATTGTCCAGCCATGTTGGTTTTTCAAATCTACTTGAGAAGTGGATTATAAAAGATGGATTACTTGAGGTAGATGCATGCTCTAGCAATAGATATGGAGACTAGGAACCATGAGCACTATGTTTTAATTGGCTACTTACTAAGGTTATGACAGAAAAAGAGAAGGTTAAATATATTCTGATGGCTGAAATGAATTTAAAGATGTAAACTTGGGAAAACTGGCAAAAATGAGGAAAGATGCATTTTCTTTGTATATGACTGGGGCGAATGAACTTCCTGGTCCAGCACTGTTCAAGACCACCATGAGCTCTTGTTTACACTGGCTAAACCTGAGAACAAATCTGGTTTTTGGATTGTGCATATGCTGCCAGGACAACAAGTTCAGTATGATTTGAGAAGAACCAACAGATCCAGGATCATGTCAAATTGTCAACAATATTGTCCTGTCAGCCCATTAATGCAGGTGTAAAGAACAGGCCCCAGAGCTGGAACAGCCTTACGTGTTCTCATTTGCTGTTTAAAGGCACCGTGATCTCCAAGGAAATAAGGTTTCACAGAAACTGCTGGACACAACCAGGCAAATCTGACATTAGAAATGTTTGACAAGCTTTTCTGATAGCACTGGCACTTTAGAACAAAAGACTGTATTTGCGTTTGGTATTTGGAAAGGTTGAGTTACAAATCAATTATGTCACAGTGTTTTAATCGGTGTCTCACTTCCAGAGTTCCGTCTGAAAACCGTGGCACCTATTAATCATCAGTTTTGCATATTGTTATGCCCTATAAAGATTTGATACAGCTCTTTTTGGCAGCCGAGGTTTCATTGAACAACATCTGCTCGGCCGCTCTGTTTGTCGTCATTTGGCTTCTGCCGCAGAAGTGCTTGAGCGCAACTAACCAGGAACACAATGTCTTGGCTTATGTAAATGATCTTGCATGCAGAAATTCTAAAGCTGTGTACCAAACAGCAGAGAAGTACACCTCCCTGGAAAAATAAATACATCCTCTTTAAACCTACACAAATGACATCAGTCCTGGAGATCAAGCCTTGTTCTGTAATGAATATAAAAAGAAGCTGATTTGTGATTTCCACTACTTTATAGGAAAGAAGTAGAGATGAACAAGCCTGGAACTCAGGTTTCTCATGTGGTCTGTGCTGACTGCATAAGTACATTCACAATGACTTTAGAAGAAAGTGTTTGAAGAGAGTTTGAACTTCTTTGCTTGGTGTATTTGTCACATTTCATCCACCTTGTGTCACTGGTTTAGTTCCACAGTTAAAATGTGCAAGATGTTATATCCAAAACAACAGCGAATGCTTTGACTGTGTATTTTTTCTGCCACTGAACTGTTTGCTTTTTGCTCAGGAGACTTAACTACACATCCTGTGGTTAAGATTGTGACTCTGCCAGCTCCACATCTTCCTTTTCAGTACTACTAAGGCTTTGTACACAGGAGGCAGAACTCTGAAGTGTGGTTTGCGTTAGAACATGTTGATGTTCTAACACCACACTTCTGTTCCTCTGTTACATCACACAATGTCCAGTTAAAGAAAACCATTTTACTCTACACAATTTAAGAAGTCACCATGTGCATATTTCCTAGAGCAGAGAAATTTTTAGAGAAAATTTAGGTGATGCTGAAACATCAGGCTTGGGTGGAAATATCTGACGTCAGTAAACTTTTTTTGGTCATCAGTTATTAATAGCCAATTGGGGACCCATACTTTGTTGTTGGACATGAAGTTTATTGTCTGTCAAATTTAAAAGACTACTGGGATTCATGTTTCAGTTTTAAGCAATTTAAAAATAAGTTTTGTAGGTAATGTCTCAAAAATAATGCTTTTGTCTTTGGTATAAATGTCAAAAAGTAGTGAAACATTCTGTTAACAATTTCCTAGAGCCTGAATTGCTTTCCATATTAAAAAAAAAAAGATATTTAGCTATACAATGCTGTAATGTGACAAAAATAGTAAATCCTTATATTTCAGAATTGTAGAATATTTGTCTTTTTCCCAGTAAACTAAAACAATTAATCCAGTATCAACATTAGCTAATCGGTTATCAAGAATCTGATTTAGTTCTGTCAGCTTTGGTTATTCCCTGTATAAATATTTGAGAATAAAATAACTGCATGCAATACTTAAAATTTAAATACTATGTCATTTTTATTTAGTTAAGTGTCAAATTGCAACCTCATCCTCAGCTTTATACCCAGCAAAGAGGGACCAGATTGCCTACTATAGAGGTCTATATGTTTTTTTTTTTAATTCTTTTTTTCCCAGCAGTTTTATTTAACTATAATAGTAGATTACGTCTGAAAATATATCTAGAAAACATGCACATACATCAACATCAAACAAAGTTAATGTGTCCTCAAATATATAGAGATGAATCATACACACCCAATTTTGTGAAAATCAGAGATTTACTTTCTGAATAATTTAGCATTTTCTTTTGCAGTGTTTATCCATGTGTTTGATACTTATCTGATACTCTATAGTGTGTCCATTTAATTTTAGTCTTTACACATGCACATGTACAACCATAGATGCAGATATTATATACTGTAACTGTAAACCTTTTAGATGTCAAGGCTTATACATGTGAATTTGTGTGCAGATGTGTATGCATGTTTTTAGTTTAGCTATTACCCTATCATGCATTTCAGTGTTTGTTTATATGTGGGCTTGGCTTCCCTATTACAAACTTGTGTGAGAGCTGAATTGTGGTGCGCATTCAACTGTGTGTGTATGTGTGTGAATAGCTGGCATATGGTAGCCATCTTGCCCTGGCGGCAAAGCTGGAGGAAATTCCTGGGTTGTTGAGCTGAGGCCAACATACTGCCTCTAAACACTCACTCACTCACTCACACTCTCTCTCTCACACACACACACACACACACACACACACACACACACACACACACACATTGTTTTTATATACCTTTGATTTAATACAATGCAGTTGCAAATTTTGACCACTACAACTAAATGCCTTCCTCAGATTGTTTACCTTAACCCTAACCTAACCTAAACCTAGTTTTACCTTAACCATAACACCAAGTTTTAACCCTTGAACAACCCTTTGGTTTGTGGTGGCGGAGGTTGATATTACAATTCTCCAGACATGAATTACAAGTGTTGTATGTGTGAGAAAGTCTCAAACAAACACTAATATTTTTGCTTTCAAAAGCACCAAGTCAATGGAAAATTCTTTCAAATGCAAACGAAAAAAGCCCAAAAAGCTGTTTTGCATTTTCACATTGCTTAACAAATAATTACTTTAATAATATATTCTGTCACTCATTCGTTTTTGGCAGAGGCATTGGTCTGTGGATTGGCAGGGAGCTATCTCTGTTCACACATGGCAGCCATTACTTCTTGTGTGTTTAAGTTGGGGCAAAAGTTAGAAGTGAACCTACCAGGCAGAACTAGCAAGGCTTAGTTTGTGCCATTTCACTTTATGTATTTACATATGTTTATTATTTATAAGACATTTTTAAACGTATATTGTTAGGCTACACAGAGTGTACATTACTTGCAGCCTTTAGAGGCTTACATTTTTGTGGGACCTGTAGGTCATATTATTCTGAAAGGTTTTGAATCAAAGCACTCTGGCTGACAACAGTGTTGACCGTGTTCTCTATCTCTCTCTCCTTATTTCTGACACTACCTTACTGTATCTGTCTCCTTAGCTCACCACATTTTTCCATGACTATTTGGGCGTCCTTGGTAACAAATATTACCTCCTTTTTGCCACTCCTCCTCTGTGAGACCAGCTCTCGTCTTCTCACCTCAGCTATTTCCCTCTCTCTCTCACCTATTGATTTCTAAGCCTGACTATATGATAGTGGCTTATAAGAGGATTTATCTATCTAAATAACTGGTTTTATACCTCTTTGAATCAAACTCTATTTAAATATTCGTATTGATGCCTAAGACTAGCCCCTTGTAAGACTTTGGAAAAAAAATATTTTAGTGGGACTTGTACTGTCATCCGACCAACCATTAAAATAGTTTTTCTTTCTCAGCTTGGCAGTTAATCAGATTAGCCAGCTGAGTGAACAAGCTTAGTTTTAGATGTTTTTCTCAGGCTTTATTGGCCTAGATGGAGCCTAGTTAGTAGTTTGGGAAAGAAAATGCAATATTAAAAACAGGAACCCCCAAAATACTAGACCTTAGGTTTTATTTGAATGATAAAATGATAAAAACAATCATACATACATTGTGTTTGGTTTCACAGTGAAAACGGTGCAAGAGAGCAATGTAAAGATATAAAGTGTAAGATGCAGAAAGGCTAGAAAATGCCTGAGCTATTTTAATCTCCTCCATCTGGGGTATGTGTTATTAAAACACATGGTTTTTGACTACAGAGTTTCACAGACAAAAAGGAGGAGCAGATAATTTCATAAAGTGATTTTCAGCCAGATGTTCTGTTCTCATACAAAATAAATACTTAAGTAACATCTGTCAATTAAGTACATTAATCGTTAAAACAGATAAAAACACTCTTCTTTTATCACTGCAATAATAGTTGCTTATTTTAAGACAGTTTAGTACAGAAATTGCCACCTTCGTCTTCTAATCAAGTTGCAGTTGACATGCATGTCTGTCCAGAATCATATTGTCTCATTTGGACATTTGTAACAGATGCTTAAATTCCCATCCAGGCCTTTCTGCGATATCACCTTTAAAGGAATGGGACAGACGTCGGATCACAGTTGCCTTGACCTTTGGCCGATTTTGAGTCCAAGTGGATGTGTATGCCAGTTCTAAAGAAATTCAGATTTGGCTAAAGCCCCTTTCAGACATGCACTGGAATTCTGACATTCTCCTGACTCTGTCTGGAGGGAGTGTATGTGTGGATGCAAATGTTCGAGTGAGACACTACCGACATTATCCAAACTTTAACCTTTGAGCCCCCTTGTGCAATGTCTGTATTAAGTGCATGAGCTCGGGCTTGCAGCATGCCGTTCTGTCCCGAATTATCAGGAGGAATAGAAGTGCGTGTTGATTTCTTACTCAGCTGCTTTTTTTTATCCGAGTTATGGAACCTTTTTTCTTAGATGCATGCATTTGATGAGCTGTAAACTAAACACTGTTTCTATCATGTCATGACCTCTCTGGTCACTGACTGCATGGAAATTGAGTGGATTTTCACACAAGGACAGTTCTTACTTTGGCGATCTCCCGCTGCGTCTTACATACCACTCCTGACAATATCCGGCTGTTTATATGTCAAAACAGGCTTAAGATACACGTTCATGAGAATGGGATGAATGGACAACCCAGTGGTCACATGCAGAGTCATAAAAGGAGCCACAAACAAAAAGGAGGCAAGTTGTGACTCAAAAAAGGCGATTGTTAAATTTATCAGAAGCAAATGGGAATAAATGTGCTAACATTTAAACATTGTATAACACAGGTCTCATACCGTGTTTACAATAAACTGTATGTGCTCAGACAGCGGCGCTTCTCATATGGAAACACAACACAAACACGCACATCACTCAGCAGTGCTGTTATCGCTTGAAAAGGTCAGACGGACTGGGTGTACAGTGGTTGCCATGGTGAAATGAACAAACACCAGAGCCATTGTACTCTGCCCACACCATCGTTGCTTGACCTCCACGTGTTGTTGGTTTAGTGCATGTACATGCACCTGTATCACATAGGTTAGCTAATCCATCAGCTTGTCACCATTGTGCTAGTCTTGAGCACAGGTACTCACACTAGCACACAAAAACACACATGTGCATACACACTGATGGCCAAATGTGCAGCCAGTCGGCTAAATTAAACATCAGTCTTTGTTAATCTTTAATTTATGACAAACTCTAATGACCTGTCCTCCTGAACAGGACATCCTGTAATAATTTGTTATGTCACTGGATGGCAAAACACTGTAAGTGTGTGTGTGCTGAGGACGATGTTAAAGAGACTGATCTGACTAAACAGACTTTAATCTGGCTACAGGGATGTTTGTGTGTATTTTATTAGATTGTGTTGTGCATTTTTAACTCTTAGTGTTTCCATCACCGCCTATCTGTTCCTTTTACCTCGTATTTAAACCAAATCTCCTTCTCTTTCTCTTCCTGCCACCCTTTTTTTTCGTTTCTCCGTCTTTCTTTCCCCCTCGTACTTGTACTCTTGTAAAGCTGACTGAATGTGCAGTGGCATGCCAGAGTGTGAGTGACTCACCGTGTGGGATTGTGCAGCCATAGATAGGACTGGTTTAAAAGAGAGCCCTTTTAGAAGGGGTTAGTCATCATCAGTGTGCACATAACTTATTTTACTATGAAGTTCTGTTTATCACCAACTCTAAATCACACTTTTTTGCCCCTTTTTGTTAGAAATGTACTAGTCTTTCTCTTGTTTTATCCGTGCTTCCAGACACAGCCATTGCTTGGCTTTCACCTTTGACCTCATTATAGCTTTAAGCTCACATGGAATGTTTTCCACACAGCTTTTTCATGTTCTGTTTCTGCAGTATTTTTTTAATCATGCTACTTATGGCTCCTGCATAACTTTGCAAAGTCTGCAAAGAGAGGAGCAGTTTTATTTAGAAAAGCAAACTGTGTATTTAGCGGATTTGGGACTTTGGGACTGTTTAGCATCTTAGTGGATGTGGGAATACTTCTGCAGTATGGGTGCATCCTGGTGACAGTATCCATGGCTACATTCCCCTGTCTATTCTGGTTCTTGCTGGAAGAGTCACAGTAGAAAGGTGACTGGTTGGGGTGAGTCACGGAATTGAGTGGTGAGGAGATACACATACTTTAACAAACCTGAAAACTGGAGCAGCTCACTGCGATCCTGGGCATTACTGATCTTTTCTCAGCATTTATAATGATTAACATATTACATATATACATAATTTTTTGGTAGTGGGATAATTGCAGATGTGAATTTTGTTTCTAACTACTGTGCACATACCTTGGTATCTTCAGGCCTTCATAGCTCCCCGTGGGCATGTTTACACTGGATCAAAGTGTTTTTTTTCCATTCTTAACTTCAGAAAGACCACCTCCAGCTGCTGAGGGAAAGTGGTTTGTGGTATTATAAGGTTTGTAGAGATCCTATTAGTCTTGTGGCTCCCTGGGGGGAGTTTGGGTGTCACTTGAGTGAGCTCAGCTGTGCCTTTACCGGCTTTCTCTTTAGCATAAGAGGAAAAACATCCATTGTTTGTGGATCTCGCATTTCTGAATGGAACACTTCCTTGAGAAGTTCGGTCATTTGACACTCTGAGTCATTGTTTTATTTTGGTTAGAGAAGCGACCATATCCAATAGTAGAATTTTACATAGAGGAAAATGTGTTGAATTGATGTTTAATTTTGAAGCATGCAACTATCTCAAATATTCAATATATTGCAGCTTCTCTGTAGGATGTAGTAAATTGCTGTATTGCAATTGTACGTGTCACCTAATTTTTTAAGCCGCAAACATGAGACTTGGTTTGCTGACAGATTTTTAAAACAAGAGTGTTATATTTCAGCGTGAATGAAGGGAGTAGGAGACAGGAGATGGAGAGAAAGTAGCAGTGTTACGTGGAGAAAGTAACCTTGGGGAGTTTCCTAATTATAATTACAGCTGTACGCACTCCATAATAGGTCTGAACAACCAGAGTGGACTAAGTGTCATTGTAGAGCGTTGTAGACAAGTGACACCTTCTTTCTAGTAAAACCATGTGCTGGTTTTGCATCAGTTCAGAATGTCCCAGTTAAAATGTTCATGTCGTAAAAAAATAAAAAAATCATACTGTACTTGACCTTTAGTGGTCTATTTTTTTGCATGTAGCTGTTGGACAATAATGTAGATAAAGGCATCTGCCAAATCTCTAAATGTAAATGTAATGTGTCCCAAAGTCAGCAGGCCATCAATATGTAAAAACAAACTAATAGCACACAATCAATATTTGTGAAATTTACAGTCAGCATCTTTGCACATATACTATATAAACTCAGACTACACGTTGATGCCTGTTCAGTCATCACCACAAATATAATCAAACAATGCACTATATATGTCCAAGCCATTATGTTCATTCAAGAGCTGATAACTATTTACTGTTTTAAATAATTACTGTTTTGGTAAATTTAACAAACCACTAATGGATGTACCCGCTATCTATTTAGGATAAAACAATTATAGGTTTACAGAAATCAGTGGGGCTCTTCTTAGGAATCAGAGATAAAAGGAACAATTTCTATTGTGCTTGCTTTTTTTTCATGTCTGAAAACTTCAAACTGTTTCCCTCCGTTAGTTGGAACAAAGAAGCAACTTGATGCACCGACATTCAGACCCTTTGAATTGTGTATGAGAAAGTGGCTTATTTCCCCAAAACCCGAAAAGAAAATAAAAAACACTTTTGTAAAGTTTATTGTTTATAAGCCCAAATATATAGTTTAGTGTTGTCTTTGACTAAAGGAACAGCGTTTAAGATATAATATGCCAATTTGCTGGCTCCAGATTTTAAGGTCAAACCTCTGATACTGTGTACATTTGGTGGAATCACTTATAATGTCAGCTGACACTCAGGTATGAGCAGGAACATGTGTCTCAGGTTCAAGATGTCAGATTAGCAATTTGTGCTCAGGGAGAAGCATTGTTTCCAAGTTTTGGGGAAGAATAATTAGAAACCTTTGTGTAAATATGTTTATTGGACCTTGTACTCCCTGGCATTGGATGTGGAAAAAAAGTGTGCCTGTCCAGAAAAACACAGAGAAGCAGAGAGGGAGTATAGAGCCCTCTAAAGATTGTGAGGGGGAGGTAAAGATAAGAGAAGGCAAATGGGAATTGATAGAATGGAAAAATGACATGGCAGTAAATGAAAGGTAGGGAGATGTACAAAGGGATGCAGCTTGAGGGAAGCAGGAATACGGAGAGGGTAAGCCATTTACAAAGTATGACAAATATGTTTACTGAACCTTGAACATGCTGGCAATAGTGGGATGGAAAACACAGCCAGGGACTAACTGTAGAGTACAGGCAGAGAAGAAAAAAAAAAAAATGTGTCAAGGTCTAAAAAAGTAGGAGACACAAACTGTGGTCGACAGTGTCCTTGGGATTTACCACCAATATTCCTTCAAGCCATTCATCAAATATTTACTGCTTTTTTAACTGAGGAATGTCTGAAAGGCTAAAACAGTCTCACTTATGTTTTATTGCATGGAAAAGTCATCGTTAGTTACATAAATGTATAAATATATGTAAATCTAAAAGTCCCTAATTGAAAACACTCATCACACACATTTTTGTAGGTATCTATTACTCACCACCTGTAGATAGCACAAAACCATGTTTTGCTTGTTTAGCAGCTGTAGTCTGCATGGATTCATTGCAATGGAATCACAGCAAAATCAAAAACATCTGACAAACTTGATCCCTTTGTTCCAAGTGTTTCTCCACTGAATAGCTAAATATTGTAATGTTTTGTATTGAATTTTAAAAATGATTGATAAAGTGGATTCTACCCAATCAGTTTGCTTTTCCATGAACAATCTGATGTTTTCTTTTAGCTTTTACTCTGTATTAAATCAGATCTAGTGGAAAAAAGTAAAACATCTTTTAAGCCAAAAGTGCATGTTTATTACATTATCACACTATATTAATGTTATGACAAAATGATTAAGATATAATATGTCCAGTGTATGAGATGATGTATGATGATGTCTGGTAAACATTCTATCTGAACAATGCACCAGATTAGTTGCTGATTGTTAAAACAAGTATAAAGTGATGGATGGACAGAGACAGATGATTGAAATTAGGTAAAGGACACAGGAGCAGTGACTTTCCAATTGACCAGATGTGTTGTGTAACGTTACCGTGCCCTGGTGGTGAATGTAACACTGCTATGCTACAGTCATAAGACACCAGTTGAAATGGAGTTTCTCTCAAGACCATGACTATGCGAGTTGCTGAGGGTGCACAGTTTTCCTCATCAGTTTTTCGGCACATACACATGTAAAATCTAACTGAAGTAGGTGGTGAAGTTCACTGTTCATTTATTGACCTGTGTTTCTAATGTGTTAAATGTGTCTAGTTTGCTACGTACTGCTTAAAAAGGTTTTTGAAAGCTAGGCAAAGGTGAGTTAGATTTGTGATAGTTGTGATAAATGCACCATCATATTTTTCCCACAGTGCTTCAAGTGTTGTATTAAGTGGGGGTCAACCTGCTTAACCTTCAGCTGAGCTACATTAGTGTGGGAAACAATATAAAACATGGCTAGAAAGTAAAAGTAAGACATGACTGATTAAAAAAAGTAAGTTCAGTAATTCAAATTTTGTATTGAAATATGGCCGAAAGGAGCCGTTCCTAAACTAGTCAAAGTGATTGGGTTGAAATAGGAGACAAAAGTTATTTTACACCTGTCATTCGCTGCAGGTTTGTTTTGTTTACATAGATCGTGTTAAAATTTTTCAAATTGGACCTCTGGACAGTAAATCAGTTCCAGATTTTGTGTGGGGTCATTGTTTCACACATTTAATACGTCGACAGATTGTTTAAGCAAGAACTGTTCTCACAGTTGGCTGGATTTCGGTGAGGGGTCAGCTCGTACAGGAGGAACAACCTAATGATGTTCCCGAAAAGTCCAAAAGTGTTTGAAAAGTGTTTGAAAGAAACTTTAGCGACCGAAGAGCAAATGTCTTTCAGCCTTCAAAGTTTTCCTTTCTTTTGTTTGATGGCCTCCCACTTACTGAAGCCAAAAGTCATCATCCTGTTTGACTTGCACAACTGTCAAATCATCGTCCGCATTATCTCACGTACAACTGCATTGTAAATTTTGTTCTAAATTTGGCTTACAGCGGTCATTGTCAACATTGTTTAGATGTTGGCAGCCTCACAGCACTTGCATGGGCCAAACATAACACCTTGTTCCACTGATGAAATGCTGATTGTATTTATTTTATGGTTTAAACAAACAGCTGATCTCTTTGGCAAGGACAATTCATACTTACACAGATGCCAACAGCCAGAGGTTGGACATTTTATGTTAGTCTCAAACATCGTTAAAGGTACTTAGAACTGAGCAAAGCAGTTTGTGTAGCACAGTATTACACACACAGCTATAAATCAAGGAGTCTGTAATATGGTTTCCCGGGATCAGTGTTTGGTAGCCGTGATAACGAAGAAGTGTCTGTGTACAGGTTTCGTCCAAGTCCTCAGGAAGGATAAAACTAGTTTGTTGTGTTTGTGTTTGCTTGCTTTCATCTTCTCTTTATTATTAAGGACTCCAGTTGTAGTCTCAACTAATCATAGCCAACTTTTTAATGTCACCTGTCCGTGACCACCAGACAAGATATTAGGGCTTAAAGTACATCTAAGTGCTTAATGTAGTGCGGTCACTTTGTGGAATAAACATAGTTTTGCTCTCTGGTCCTCCATATAGCATAATATGGCGTGACAAGCAATGAAAATAAAGGTGGATTTCCTGCCAGTACATGTACATTTTCTTCACTGAGGTTTGAAGTAGAACAAGACAGTCATAAGTGGAATGTTTCTATATTTGCTTTGGATTAAGGGAACCAAACTACAGGTGATCCCCTACTCCAAAGGATTTGCATGTAATGAAAACATAGGGGAAGTTTTGAAAAATGGAAATTCTGATGCCTCAAATTCCCTATTGTGAATGGACACACACGCAGTTTGTATGGACATTTCTACACTTACACAAAGTGTCTCTGATCGTGTTGTACTAGGCAGCGTCCATAACAATCAAAACCTTCCCTACAGGTCGAGCCAATGAATTTATTGAATATTGGATTTGTTTTTCTCCTCTTTTTCTGTTTACCTTAGGTGTTAATGCTTTTTACTTAGAAGAATCCAGACCCACACTCACTTTATAATCTGCCTTCTAACTCATCTCCTGTTTTGCTCTTTGTGAAACAACGCTTTGACATTGAAAGAACAAATTCTGTACAAATGAAAGCAGCAGGCTCTTACTGCTTTGTACTGACTTCACCAGACTATTAGTCAGCCCACTTAAAGGGCCCCACCATGTTTCTGTAGAAACATAGCATTGAACTATTCAAACGGTGGAATAAGATGATGAATAATCTCAGGGAAACATCTAGTTTTTTCTGCGAAACAGTTTTCTTAGAGATGCTGCGTGATTACTGTTGGCTGAAAAACTGTTAATGCTCCTGTATCAACTCGTCAGCCTTCACAGAGCTTTACCGTCACACATTTTTTAATTCTTGTAATTCAGTGGTTGTATTGCAGTAATGTAACACACATTTAAAATATATATGCAGTGAATGTTTAGTTTGTCCATTTATTGCTAATCTAGAAACATGGCTGTGCAATATGGTGTGTCCGTGAAAAGGGGGATCTGCTTCCTTTGTAGAGCCTCATTCTTTGCTTAAAATATACCCTGCACATTAAGCTGATAGACATTTTTTACAGTGTTTGAAATTTAGTTTCCCTACACACCACAGCTTGCCTTCAAATTATTTAGATCATTTCAACTCTCCTGACATGCAAGCGTGATGAAGCACAAAAAGGCATGGCTCTACTTGCAGACAATGTCTCAAGACAGTTTAAGTTGGTCTATGGCTGCATATCTTTCTAATAATAATAATAATAATATTTATTATTAGTTTATGTGTTTTCTACAGTCCAAAGACATGCATGTTAACTGGTGACTTTAAATTGCCCGTAGGTGTGAATGAGAAATGAATGTCTCCCTGTTTATATCTCCATGTGTTGCTGTCACCAGGACAACATGACAGGGCTAACACAGAAGGACTGGTGACCTGTCCACAGTGTACCCCGCCTCTTGCCCACTGACAGCTGGGACAGGCTCCAGCCCCCCTGTGACCCTGAACAGGATAAGGTGTTAGGATGATGGATGGATGAATTGTTTGTTGCATTGTTCATTTTTGACCAGCGCTTGATTGAATTATTGCCAGGGATTCTTGATGTTTTCAGAACTCTGTCTGTGTTATGACTCCTGCTTCAGCAACATCCTGTTTGAACAGGAATTGCATAAAAAACTATAGACGTAACGAAACCATTTTTATGGGCCTTTAATCTCCCTCTCCCACTATGGCGCTGCAATTAACAGTGTTGATATGTTTTTCGTGAGCATATCTTACATGCAGCTCTATAAAGAGAAGTGACACCAGAGATAAGTATGTCTAGCACACATGCACACACACACACTTAGGGAAAATTAATAGATAATAGAAAAAAGAAAAACATGCACACAGAAACTACACACAATGTTTCAGCCCAGGGGTCAGCAATAAATGTACCTGAGAATAAAAAAATAAAAGCATTACATCAACTCATCTGTTACACCATTCGCAACAGAAAAATAGTGAAGTTAAGAGACCACCTGAAATTGTGTGTTTGGTACAGCTTACAGATCTGATAGATTAGTCATATGTTAGGCATATTTTGAACTAAAAAACATTTTTCTTTTTACACAGAAGGTCTTACATAAATGCATACAGGCAATTTAATCATTTTAGTTAAAATTTTTTATGTAGAGCAGTCAGAGGGCAAAAGGAAATGTTATGCTACCTGATTTTGTGTGACAGCATAAAAAAGCCACAGACTTTGTACCACAACCTACATGAACTTTAAAAGTTACAGGTTTCATCTTCTTATCTACAAATAATAAATGTCCTGACCTTGACTTGTGGGACAAACTTGAGAAACAATATTCCCCAGAGGAAATGTTAACGGTTAGTTACAGTTGTAATTAGCTCTACAACTGTAACACAATTAAGCATACTGCAGCACATCTTGCAGATTGCTTCATAATTAAAGTAACTTGTTCCAAATTATCCCCATCATTGACATTAGAGAGAGGAAGTACAATATTTATGTTTTGCGTACATGTATATATGTATATGAATATTAATTATTTCTAAGAACAGATTTAGAGTACATAACTGGAAAATGGCCCTGTTCTTTAGTACAAGTAGAAATAAAACTGTATTCTTCCCAGAATCTCAGTAAAAAGTAAAGTCAGTGGAAATAAAAAATCACTTCCAACATTTTTTCCCTCAGTTGTTTTTTTTTTTTTTTTAATGGGAAATGTGTTTTTAATTTAGAGAAAGCATGGTGCTAAAAATTCAACTTGTGAGGCATTATCTTAACAAATGTGGCACAGCATTAGCAGTGCAAAGAAAGAGCTTGACTTGTGAAGGTTTTACCTGCAATATGCTGTTACCAGGTCATTTTTATATTGTATGAAGTTACTACAGTGAGGAAATTGACTAAAGAAAAGACAAATTTTGACTGTTTCGAAAACATTTTTTCTTTCTACCTATTTACTCGAACAAAATAGGCTCTAAATGATGATAATAAGGCCTCTGCTGTTGTTGATGTTACTATTCTTACTTGCTGCCAAACCTTGTAGGCTTGAGAATTACTCCTAATCATATACCTCCTCCTTTCCCCACTCTCTCTTTGTAGATGCCAGGCCTTTTGTCCAGTCCTGTGTGTCTGACAGTCGTCTGGTTTTTATCTTGGTTGCTGCGTCCCAGTTGTGCTCAGATTTGGACCGACGAAGGTAACGCACACACACCATGCATGTACAAAGCACAGAAAGTCACAGAAAGTGCCGTATTTAAAAAATACATTTTAACCATAACCCTATACATGTGCACACAGACTATTAGGGGCCAGGCATATATTCCTTTGAATATTTTTGGATGTCCTTATCTTGACATCGGCAGAAGAGACGAGAGATGAGATCTACAGTTTTCAAAGAAAACCTTCTCTTGTTGAAAGTTACTTTTTTTATAGTTGTATTGAAATTCATATTTTCAGGATTTGCACTTAGAAAACAAGATTACTATTGTTAAAGCACTTTCTTTGCCTCCTAGTGCACTTCAGGGATTTGTGTAGTTTCAAGAAATGTCTCCTTCTTTCTTTGTATAAACAAATTAATCAGTTCAAATCTAAGAACAGTTGCCTTTAGCCTTTAACAGTTCTAAAAGTTTTCCCTTCCCATTAATTTTACCCTGCAGCAGCTAGAAAGCAGCAGCTTTTTTCATTGTTTGTAAAGTACTGAGTTTCATCCAGCTTGCAATTTCTGTGTCCACCCTGCCATCTGATTTCAATGTCAGGAGAAACTTGCTGCTTTCCTGTGCACATTAGGTTCTGTGTATTTTGTGTGTGTGTGTGTGTAAATGTGTAGATTTTAAATGCATGTTGGTGTGTGCGTGCGTGTGAGTGTGCTTTCATGCATGTGTGTATTGCTTGTGCGTGTTTCTGGCCTCTCTTGCCAGAGGGAGAATCAGATATGACTGGAACGCTGCGGGTTTGGGGAATAATGTACTTCACTGCCAATAAAACATGAATACACACATTCAGAGCAGCCAACGGTATCGCACCAAGGCCCAGGTGACATACACACAAACATAGGAAAGTGTGTGTGTGTGTGCTTGCTTGTTCAAGGGGCTCTCTGAGGGTTAAGATTAGGTTTTAGGATCAGAATCAGGCTAGGTTTTTTGTATAGGAATAGCCTAGCCCAGCTGGAAATGCATTAAGTCAATGCTAGTCCTAACAAGAATATAAATACCAACCTTTATGTGTATGTGGGTGTGTATGGTTGTTAAAGGGAAAATGGAATTAGACAAATAAAGGAAAATAGGTGAAAACTGGTGAGAGGCATCGAATTACAAAGCTAAGATCGAGGAAAAGATTGGCAAAGGGAGAGGTAAGAACGAAAGAGGGAAGAAGATTGTCATAATACAAAAATATATATATATACATTTTTAAATAAATGTCAATTAACTTAGAGCTCTTTTAAATCTTGCTTGTGAAGCAGATTGTCCTCTCGATTTATGAAGTTAATGTTGGCCAAAGCAGCTGTAGAGCAGTCAACAAAACGGCAACAAGCATCAGACTGTTTCCAAAAATCTGGTTACGATGAACTTAAAGATCTTGACTGCAGTACTGAGAAGGATAATATGAGAGTTTTTTTTTTCTCAAATCATCAGTTCTACAATAACTGGACTCTTTTTTTTTTTTTTTTTTTACTCTCTTCCATGATTTATCTTTATTAAGAGGAAAAATCAGTTTTCATCTTGCCAGTGTCACATAAATAACACCTGCCTTAGTGGTACAAGTTTATTAACCCTGCTTTATGGTTTAATTGACAAATCAATTCCAGTACAAACCACAACAGAATAAACATTCTTTTTTTATTTACTTTTTATTAAACGTGGGCAGGATTCATTGTCCTCCACTCAGAAATACTAAATGCAATCACAGTGGAGCACTTTGCTGCTCTTTCCCTCAGCTGTTTCATTTTGCATAACCTCTGAAAAAACAGCTCAAAGGCCAAAAATTGAACTTAAGGTGTCAGTGAAAACTAAGTTTTGAAAAGGCTTTCAGTAAAACCTTCTACTTTAGTGAGTGTAAAATTTAATTTAGGATTAAGTAAGTTGGTCCCTGAAGGGCGTATGGGTTTCATGCAGTATAAAAAACTAAAACAAATACACAGATTTTGCAAATGAAATAGTAATAGCTCTCGTCTGTCTGTCTCTCCCTTGTCCCTTTACGCCTTACTTGTTTCACACTTTAAATGGGGACATTTTCTAGACTATCGTTCGGGATACCACTTTGATACAGCATTTGAGACAGAGAGAAAGAAGAAGATCCCATGGCCAACAGCGGGTGTGCATGTTTTAGCGATTGAGGTTTAGAATTAATGAAGATGTGTGCGTGGCAGCCTAGCAGCCAAAGAGATATTTTTTTCACTCGGGATCTAGTAGTAAATGCCAGCTTTCATAATCTGAAAGCCAAACTAAACATGCAAGCACACACGCACACGAGTACCAACTTTGCAAATTACTACAGTCACTACAAATATTTGCTCAGGTACACACTGCACCTCATATACCTTCAAATCTACACAACATTCCAGATTTGTGATAACAAGTAAGTGGTTTGATACAGATGGTTGTTCGACTCAGTGAAGCCACTCCCAACTCAGGCTTTTTAGAATTCTTAGCTATTTTCACCCCTAATCATTACACATTAACTTTTGCTGGGATTAAAACCTTGACTTTATTACATGGTGATGTTTTAAAACAGAATGGCATTAGACTATGATTGGATGTATATTTAAAGATTTTAATTTTAAAAGAGATGCTATCATTCTACTTCTATAAGGGTGCATGGAGTAATGCTATTAATTACAATGAAAGTAGTTAAAGTTAAAAGTTTGGACAACACAGTTGCTGTAAACATGATGAATTATTATTATGAGTTTTTATTGAGCAACACATCTTCATCTTCATTGTTTAAAGGTGGAGAAAGAAATCCCAAAGATTTATCTCAAAACAAATCAAAGAAACAAAACACTCACACTCAGTGGTTTCAAAGCTTCCAAATCCACATAGCAAAGCTGTCCAATTTCAAAGGTTTCTTCAAATGTGGTTGAGAAATGTGTCCTATTGTTCATAAATATGGATATTTTAGGACACTGAGGACTTACTAAACAGGGGGACACTGTTTCTCTTGGTGTATTTTATTCGGTCCTCAGGGTTTTAAACTCTTTAGAACACAAGTCATTTGTTTAGTTTGGGTCTTGTGAAGTTAGAGCTGGGGGCTCAACATGATACTGAAATTTCTGCAGTCATCTAATCAATCTCACAGGAAATTAAGACACTGACCAGAATGCAGCTTAAGATTTTGCAAATGAGAAGGTTTGGGTGATTCATTTCAATGTGATTAGCGGGACCAGTTTTGTTTCCACATTTCTTTCAGCGTTAAACTCAAACGTGTTTTGAATGAGGCTGAGTGTAGTCTGTGTCTTGTTAACTTCTTAAAACACTCAACTGCTTTTCAGTCAGTTATTAAAGCTCTCAAAGAGGATTTGTTGACTCAGAGTAATTTTATTTTAATGTCGGTGATGATAAACTTTTTGAAAGAGTAAAACACACTGGAGCAGCTTTATACTTTGTGCCAAAGGCTCCACAGCCTAGTGTCTGCTAGTTTCGTAACCTTGTATGGTTATGTTATTGTGATATTGTTGACTCTACTGTAGATGGTGCCGCTTAAATCACAATGTGGACACATGGTGTGTCAGATTGTGCAGAAACTCTGTGCTTCAGTAGTTTATGTGGTGTCTGTGTTTGCAGTGTCAGACGTGCAGTTTGGGCGTTTGGACTCGAATGTAACACTGGCATGTGGGAATTCGAAAACCAGGTAAGGAAAAAAATTTTTGCTTCTGCATCTTGAAAATGTTATTTTTTGTATATTTTCAAGGTAATTTATCATGAGACTCAAACTATGGCTGGGACATATGGAAAAAAGAGTTAAAAAATGTAAAGATGCTGTCAGTCTGCCTAAATTCTCCTTGTATGGGTGGTGTGTGGGGTGGAACCATTTCAGAAGGTACATTTTTATCATGGAGAGAAAATATTGAAAATGTACAACATTTTATTTGAAAGTGCACAATCTAGGTATAACAGTGGCTGATGTAAGTTTTTAAACAACAAATGAACAGAAAGCACCAACACTGGCTTGTTGCCTCGTCATTTAATTTGCTTATGTTATAAAATTTAATAATGCTTGATGCTTTAAATCAAAGTAGTAACATGGAGGTTTCAGTATTTCATTTTTGGTAATGCTCTTAAAATGTTAAGTTGTTAATTTGAGTTGCTAGATTGATCACACTGTGAAATTCACGTGTAATAACTAAAGTTTAACTTTCTCCCGACAAGGACACCTGTGGTGTGGCATCTCAACCACAGCTCAGCATTGCCATGGCACAAAGTGACATCGAATGGAACCTTGATCCTGCTGCACACCAATCTCTCAGCACAGGGAAACTACAGCTGCTATGACAACCAAGGAAACCTCCTCCACTCTGTCAAACTGAGGCTAGGGCGTAAGTGCTTTTGTGACTTGCTCAGGCTCACAGTGCTGAATTTCAAAGTTGTACATTCAGTGTTTTGCTGTGGAACTGCAGCTTAAAAGAAATATGTCTCTTTGCAACAGATGCAGGTCTGTGTTGTCCATGGTTTAGCCCCTATGTTAAGACATATCAAATCATATCAAACCTTTCAAATCCATACCACTGTTCAGTTTAATTGTATTTATTTATTTTTTTTTTGAATTTTTGCCTTTTAATAGTTACTGACCGAAAACAGGGAAGAGATGAGGTAGGACATGTAGTGAAGGTCCACAACCCGGCAGTTTTTTTTTAACTCTGGCACTTGATTTTGTGTCACCATTCTCTATGTCCTTTCTTTCGTTTTCTATTAAAATTTTTCTATCCAAGTTAATTTTCATTCTATGGGAATACTTAGACCAGTAATGATCACAACAGAGGAAACTGGTCTTATCCGCCATCACATAGACTAAGCCCTCCACTTCCTGTAACTGTCTCAAACGGGAAGCGGCTCCCTTAGTGGACTTCCTTTTGAGGGACAGGGAGTTTTCCATGGTACTGGCCAAACTTCCGTTGAAATATCTGAGTTCATGTTAGGGACACAGGGGCACAGAGCTGTTTTAGACCGAGGACAAGATAGAGAAACTTTTAAAACATCCAATGGGGCCTGTACCAAATAAAGCCCCCTGTCTACCCTGACAATGAACTCTGTTGGACTCCTGTTTTCCAGATCCCCCAGGAAAACTGACTGTTTCCTGTCAAGTGCCCAATCACACGCATGTTCGCTGCTCCTGGGTAGAATCTGTAAAGACCTTCCTGCCAGCGACGTACAACGCCTCCTTGAGGTAAGAGCCTATTACTGCAACTGAAACTCGAACACCCAAGGTCATATTCAAAGTGGGATTTAAGGAAACTAAATATAGTGCATGTGCCACCGAGTTACAGTTTAAGACTGTCCTTCTCTTTTCCCACTCTTCTATATGCCTTTTTAAACGGCCATGCACTTGAAGGACATTTTAACAGTTGTCCTCAAACCTTTTTCTGTCTAGCTGCCTTTTGAAGGAACTTTTACTCCTTTTGTGGTTTCTAGCACACTCTCAAGTTGTCTGTCAGCCAACTGAATAAGTGCAACTCCTTCTTCTGTTGTAGGGGGAAGACTCAGGATTGGAGGCCGTGTGTCCTGGACGTCGCCCGGAAGCACTGTGATGTAGATCACCCGGCCTTCTGGCAGACCACACATGTTCTCAGAATCACTGAGACTAACGCCCTTGATTCTAAGACAACAGAAATCAGGCTTAAGTTACATGTGCTATGTAAGATCACGTGAAACACACACATGGGAATGGGGTGAAAATATTTTTGGGCTATTTGGAATACTACCAAAAAAAAAAAAACCTCTAATCACATTAACATGATTTGTTCATTAATAGTGCTCTACATCCATCTGTGCTGCAACATACAGTTAATTTACTGAAAACCTGAACAAGAAGCAGAAAATACAGTCCTCTTTAAACCTTTTTTCCCCAATACACTTTGGTTAGCAATCCCTTTTATGATAATTTTTACGGGGTATTACTGGGTAGCTTCATCTATTATAATATGTCATACATGATCTGAGTGAAAAATATATTTGCTTTCAAAATGTTGCGGAGAAGAAGTATAACAAGTTCCTCCGAAACTACTGGAAAAGCCAAGACCAGTTCAAATGTTCAGCTGAACACTGAAGACTTAAAAGTTTTAAAAGCGAAAGATGGCTATGACACAGAAGTTTAGTTTGTATTCAGTACAGTACAGGAAAATAGCTTTGCTTTTGGATGGGGCCGTGTAACTTTCATATAATTTCAAATTGATTTTTTAAGTTAATCAGCAATTATTTTCATTAAATACACTTAATGACTTACCACCACTTGATGCAACACGCTATCAGATATAATACTGCATGCCATTTCTCCCTTTTAATCCTCATGCAGTGACATTTCTTATCATGTTTTGTGGTGTTTTTTGTCTTCATGACCTTCCCGTCATTCTCACACAGTCTTTTACAGTGTCCTTGAGGCAGTCCTCAGAATGACTGTTGCATTTTCTTTACTGTCTTCTTCAGCCTCTGCAGTTTGTTTGACATAATGGTGCTAATAAGCTCAAAAGCAAAAATGAAGATCATAAAAGTCTGTGAAATAAAACATATTAATTAAAAAACACTAGATGTTTCTAGTAACGCCAAAGATAAACCTGATCATTCAAGAAAACCCTTTTTGAATCAGTGTCGGAACCAGTTGTTGAATTCTGCCCTTTCCTACTTGGAATATTTTTTCCTATTCCAAAATGTTTTGTTGTGTTGCAGAACTAGTACGCCAGCCTCTACGTAATTAATTGTGGTTAAGTAATTCTTTTCTTTCGTTCGATATGTCTTTGTTTGCAGTAAAACCAGATCCTCCAGAGTCCGTGTCAGTGGAGAAAATAGAAGGCTATCCGAAGAGGCTGAATGTGTCATGGAACTTTCCTTCGTCCTGGCCAACGCACAATGCTTTCCCCCTAGTGTTTCACATCAGATACAGGCCACAGGGCTCTGTGTACTGGTCAGAGGTTAGTCTGCAAGGCCGAAGGTTTTATTTCATCGTTGTTGGAGGGCGCAGCATTGTTTTAAACAGGTCTTTGCTCGTTTTTTTTATTCCCTACTCTGTGTGCTTCTCATTCAACCAGGTTTACTCCGAGATAAGTCCAGTTGTGATATTTGACGCCCTGGCTGGCCACCTCCATCAGCTGCAGGTTCGAGCCCGGGATGAGGTGAACACTGAAAGCCAATGGAGTGAATGGAGTCCCCTGCTTGTAGTCCAACCCTGGCAAGGTCAGAAAGAAAATTCACACAGGGCACATTTCTTATTATTTGCCATAATTAATGACCATAATAGCCTAATTAAGTCAATACATTTAAAGTGCAGTGTCACTGCTTTTAAGTACAATCACATGAATACACATAAACATAATAATAAAAATACACGGGTAGAATTATTGCCTCCTCAGTGTCTCGTTAATTCCTCTAACATGATTTGTTTGAGTTTTGGAATAAAATTAGCGCGCACACAGTACACCACCAAGTCGTTTTTCACCCTTTCTCAACAAACTTTGTTACTCACTTGAATAAAAACCTAAAACCACGTGTCTTTGTGCCACAGCGTACCCAACCCCTGACCCAGCAGAAGATCTCCCAGAAGATTTTTTCTCCTTCAGCCCAAAGCCTGAAACTACCACTGCAAGATCACCCAGTAAGGCTGGACTTCTGATATTTGAACAGTCACTGTAATCACATGCAACACCACTGCTGCTGTTGTAGTTCTGCACTAGTATATTTACATGTGATTAGCATGTTCATACAGGCGCTGCTGTTGTTGTTGCTGTTATTTCTGCTGTGTTTACCGTATTCACAACTGCTACGACTAATATGTTTTACTTCCACTCGTGGCGACTAGTGCAGGCCAGCGCTTTTGACTTACCCAGTAAAACAAGTCTTAGTATGTTCAAATATCTCGTTAAATTCAGCTGATCAAACCGTGGATCCGTGTTCGTTTAAAGTATGCTGGTGTGTCTTTGAGCCTCAGATTTTTTTAAAATCATGGTTAATCAAACAAAAGGCAAAGTATGTTTTTTTTTTTTTTTTTTCAACCTTTTTTTTTGGCAGCACCAAGAAGCTGCATCAATCATTAATGCAGAAAAAATCTCTAGGAAGACATTATTTGCTGTTATTATGCTCTGGATAGAAACGTGTAAGTACCCTGTGTCTGGCTTCATCACCAAATTACACATAATTGCAGTAAATTGCACCTGCGGGGTATTATGTTTTCTACAGTATGCGCACTGGATAGAAAGTGGTGCACACCCCAGCTCACATCCACATACATGGGCAAAAAAGAAAAGAAAAAAAACCAGCCTGCAGTTGCAAGCTTGTCTGAAATATTCCCGTGCATGTGTATACACTTGTTAACATGTTCCTGCTCACCTGTCCATACCTGTAGCGTATATAAAAGGAAGCGAATGCTCACACACTCAGAAAGTTCCAAAAGTAGAGTCACTGTCAGTGGTCTCCTGTGAAGCAGATGTCTTCTTCTCTGTTCATGTGTTTGCGGCAGCTGTCATGTGCAGATGTGTTCATAAATAGTTTTAAATTTCTAAACATGTATGAATGTGTGTTTGCACATCTTGTTGTTAATGTGTGTGTCTTTTGCTTTGTTTCGCAGTTCAAAACGGTGTTTACACTTGTGTCTGTGTGCGTGAATCCGACTTGTTTACTCCTCTCAGTATGATAAATGCATGTTTGTGTGAAAGCTATGGCAGATTTAAAATTAACTTCTCACCAGAGAGCAATTAAATGCCAGAAACCCACACATGCACTTTTTTCTTTCCCGTTTTTTTTTTTTTTTCTTTTTTAACATTCTGACACAAAAGCATAAAAATTTGTAAGACTTTGAAATAATCTGCATATTTGTTTTGCGGATAATTTTTGAGTTATGCAAGTCAGTAACATCTGTTTCATTCCTCCTGTGCTTGATATATTTGCTTTTGTTTTTCGTCTCGTATTTTCTTTATTTCACCACACTTTCTCTCAAACGTAAACTCTTCTTCTCTTGCTTTGAGTTTCATTTTTTCTCTAGTTCCCGCCCTGATTGTTTTGCTTCCTCTCTCTTCCCATCCAGATGTTGTACCTGAGGATGAAGCTAATTTGGGTTTGGTGATTCTGTTGGTTTTGTTCTCCGTAGTCATGCTCACCACCATTCTCGCCCTCATCTTTGTTGTGTGGTAAGACACACACATCCAGACACACACTTATATCCCACATCCGCAGACCACAGCTGCATGGTTGTTCTCTCTTTCTCTCCTAGAATTGTCTGAAAAAGCTCTGAAGTTTGTTGTAAATGCTGGCATTTAAAATGTGTTACTTGAAGTAGTTTTTGGTTTGTTTTATTTTGTTTTTGTTGTTTTTGGGTCAGGGTGAAGCAGAAGCGGCGTGATCATGTGACCAAACAGGAACTCACGTCCATGGTCAAGATGAAGTCCATGCCCATCTAATGTGAGACACACATATATTAAGTATTTTCTTATCACCGTACGTTTTCCTTTTACATCTGTGTCATCACGCATGTGGTTTACACACGTTGCATTCTCATTCATGACCACATGTTTTTGTTTGTGCTCTTAGTTTTGCATATTTGGCAGATATGCAGGGAGGCTTAATTAAAACCCTAATGAAGTGTTGCTTCTTTCACATTCATGACTACAACAACTTCCTTGCTTGAGAAACTGAGCCAGTGAAAAGAGCATAGCGAAGCTCTGCCTTAGTAAAAACTGAAAAGCTTCAAAGCGTTTCTATAAACAACATTTAGACAAGCCTTCAGATAGCCGGCCAACTTGTGATTAGAAGCCTAACATAAGCACACATGCACACACAGATTATAACCATGTAACTATGCAACCAGCTCTGTTATTTAAATCTGTCCTTTCAAGGCAGTGCTTAATTACATTATGATTTATACATGGTTTGTAAAGTTGCAGTTTCTTCAACTCTACGATCCTTCATGTCCCCCCCCCCCCCGTCTTGTCTCTAACTTCTCTTCCCGCCTTTTCTCTCAGATTGATTTCGAGCTTCTTCTCCTCGACAGCCCGTTCTAGGGCTCCACCCAAGAGTCAGCCTCTGCCTTCACCACTGTAGCATGCTGACTGACCGCATTCAACTACACCTGACCACAATGCATCAGTCGTCAGCGTCCACGCAGAACCGAGGACGAGCACATACAAGGAATTTTGCAGAGTAGCTTTATAATTACCCAGGACATTGAATCAGACTTGAGGGTAATCGCTGGGACTTATTCAGTGGTCACATCTAACTGCGTTATCCATAACTCCACCTACAGAACAGTCCACTGGGACAGAACCCAATCCAGGTTCCCTTCAGCAACGTCACTGCCGGTTAAACTGTAGGAGCAACACTGCACAGAAACCTTTGAATTCATTCACAACCAATGCTGCTTCATGTGGACAGAGTTCTTGACCTTTCCGGAGGGGGATCAAGTTGATTTCAACTTTGGAACTTTTAAGCAACGAGTAAAGACACGAAGTGCAGCTGCCAAAAGAGAACATTGGCTTTTTTGTGGGAAGAGGAAAAATTTTCTGCGACACCTTGTCTCTCTCGATTGTGAGGCCGATTATTGTTTGTCCGTTTTTACAACGACTTACCGACCAACTCAATGCTGTGAAGGAAGCATAACTTCTGCTAGTCTGTCTGTGTGCGTCTGATGCCAAAGCAGCAACTTCGGGCATTAAGGTCTCAGCTGTGGGACAGGAACCGACCTGTTACTGGCTCCTGACCTAAGGAATGGACATTGACAATAAGGTAGAAGGTGGGTGGGCGTACATGGAGACTAAGGTAGAGGGGTGGGTGGATGAGCTGGGTTATATAGACTTTATTTCATTTACAGTATGACAAGTGGATTTATGTTGCATGGCATGTTCGTTTTGTTGTCTCATGTCTTCAGTTCCGTCGTTCTTTTGTTGCTTTTGTTTTACCTCTTTCTATTCATCCACTGTTCCTGAACGAGTGTGAAGAAAGACAGAAGTATAGAGTGTGAGAGAGAAGAAGAGAGATACAGGCCTTTCACAGACCACCAGCGTTACGACTAGCTAGATATTATTGAACCATAGATATCACGTCTATGAACCCCCAATAACTTCTATCTAAAGTCAGTTTCTGAGATAGTTGCCTCTGCCCATATAGTCAAACTTATGCAGAAAAAACACAAAAAATGCCAGTCATACATTACTTGTTCCGATTTATCTTGTTTGGGGCAGAAAAAAAAAAGGAAAAAAATATTTAAAAAACACAAAGTTGAAACTAGTAATTGTAATTGAGGAAATAAACTTTGTTAAGCTACAAAATAAAGAACAAATCTTTATGTATCAAAATTGTTGTCAGTCCACTGATGGATTGATTGGCAAATGATTTCAACAGTTTTACAACTTTAAAGGTAAATATGATTGGGCAACCAGTTTATTATGGATAAGATAAAGACTACATGGTCATAAACTGCAGAGATAAACAGTTTTAGCAAAAACTCATACACATAAGCCCAGGTAATTTGTTTAAGGCCATATGTATTGGGATTTTATTATAAAAATGGAATAATGTTGCTACCATATTTAAAGATAGAGATGCTTTATATCCAGCAGATCTTATTTAGAATTGTATCACAGGACAGGATTTACTTTCATCTTACCTAAAGGTCCTTCAGGAGTCGTGTCTTACAGAGATATTTGTCATAAACTGTTCTGACTAATTCACATTTAGTAAAAAAAAAAAAAAGGAAATTAATTCAGAAAGCGCTGCATGTCTATAATGTTACATGCAACTCACATCACACTTATTAGGCTAATGCAGTTGTTTTCACATGATGAGCGGGCTTTCACTGTAACCATCACCAAGAATGGGAATGCTTTGTGGACATTAGCATTTAAACAAAGTAGCATATGTTTATGTAAATCACAAGAAATAACTGGCAAGAGCGTGCCAGTAGATTTACAGGATGATACATTAGGATGAATGTTGAAGAGGAGAGTTTTTGTGTGGCGTCACTGAATGAGGAGAGTAAAGTTTAGGTGGACAGAAACAGCTTGGCAGCCGTAGACAGCTGATGATTAACCATCAGCAAAGTGCTGGTTTTGTTGACTGCAGTGATTGTACTAGTCTCTTTGTCGTTTAACGTGCAAGAACACGTCCATCTCGACGGCTGACAAGTTAGCAAGGTGTTGTTTTACCAGTCAAGACGTCATCGAGTTCCCGCTGATCAGCGACAACATAAAAACCGCTGGTCTTCATAACGTCATAACGTGAGCAGCTTCTGCAGCTACACACAAGTATTGGCCTAAAAACAGTCTGCGTCACATCTTCTACTCAAGTAAAAGTACAACGCTGATTATTTGCATTTTACTTCAATTAGAAAACTGCAAGTATAAAAAAACAGTATTTGACAGGACACTGATTATGATAATTATAAAAAAAAGACCGACTGATTGTGGTAATTATAATAAAAGATGTACAGTAATGAAAAAAGTAAGGCTTAAGGAAGTGTTGGCATATTATTACACTAACCCCCCCAGGTGGTATTAATGTTGTGGCTGATCGGTGGTGGCTTGTTTATCTGAGATGAGCCACTCTTGTTCGTCTTATGGTGTCCGAACAATCCGCCAGCTCGTAACAGATTAAAGATTTCTGGGTGTCCAGTGCTCACAGAAAAGCCTCACATGCCTCCAGTACGACGAGCTGTTGTCCGGTTTGAGACGGCGCTTCGAAACCTTGCGTCTTGGCTAACTTCCTGCCACAGGTGAAAGTGAGACGCTCTTCTGCTTCAGAGAGAGCGGTTCACTAAAAACTAAATGTTTGTCTTTCTTCCTGTTGGTCTGGTGGTTACATTCAGTTGATCCAAAGTTGTGTAGTTATAACCCAACCGATTGATTGATTGATTGATTGATTGATTGATTGACTGACAAGGTGCATCTACGTCAGACTTTTTTGCAGTTCAATGACTGTATGTCCTTTCAAGCTAATTCCACATATTATGCATGGATCCAGTTGAAGCTGTTTTTTGTATTATTGTATATCACACTTTAAAATATACGTATGTGTATGTTATAAGTGATGTTTATCTGTCGGATAGTGTCACAGACATGGATTAATGTAGCCCTGTGTTAATTTCTAACCACATATTCTACATTGTACAGCAAAATTTTCAAAAACAAATGTTGGCAGATCTTCCTAAATAATATAATTGGTCTAATCTGAGGATGATTGTTCACTCCGGTCTTCAAGGTTTGTATAGAATCAGTGAGACGTTCTAGTTTTAGTGGCTGAGGTTAATCCATGTCTGGGGAACCGTCCCTGCATTGTGTATTTGTGTCCTTTCTCCCCAGTTATATGAAGCTGTGTTACTGTACGATTAATGTATGGACAGTGTGTTTACTGAATTATTGTAACTTACATTTCTTTCTCTTCAGTTAGATGAACGACAGATTCATCTTTTTTTCATCTTCTTGAAATCCTGTGGCAACATTTGCACAGAAATCTATTCTGTTGTCTGTGTTATATTTACCAGAAAGCCTTTACTTTTACTTTATAACATAAAAAAAAATCTGTCTGTATAAATATCCCGCCCCCGTTTTGGGCCACCTTCAAATGTTTATGTTAAACCCAAATACTGAAATTTACGTCACGGTCCAAATGCTTCTGGTGCAGGGGTAAAACACAAATGATAAATATCAACATTTTTAAAGACGGTCGTCTGATTGTCCACATAACTTCAAAAATTGCATTTGATAGTCTTATTGTTTTAAAGTATTCAGCTTTTTTTTTTTTTTTGGGCATCCAAATATTTGGACGTACAATATGTGGCTCGGTGGAGCGTACACAAATATATTAAATATAAAGTACCAGAATGTTTTCATATAACAGCTGGATTTTACAGCTAATAAAGTTATTTTTTTCCAGTCTAAACTTTACATTTGTATTAAAAATATTTTATGATATATTTTTTGAAAAACTATTTCACATAAAATGTATAAAAGTTTTATCAGCTTGGATTCGACCATTTTCCTACCGTTTCCCTCGTTTGCCACCTTTCTCTTTTCACTCTGGTGGTGCATTCTGTTTGTCTCTTAATGTTCCTCTGCGTTCTGTGATAGCAGATGGAGCCTGTTGGTTTTAGTTCTTATGACTCAAATTACACTCAGGCATCCATTTTCAGATGTACATAGTATTTTTTTTCTCTACGTGTACAACAGATATCACCATAAGCTGTTTTTTTTTTCCCTGACTTTGTATGTTTCTGTGAAATAAATACTATTTTATCACACTTTATCACACTCCTGGGTTGCAGACTTGCATGTTTTCTTTCTTTTAAGTAAAACCGAGAAAGTCATCCGCTTCCTCTTTTTCAGTCAGGTTCAAACTTTGGTAACTAGTCGTTGCTTGGTGCTTGATGACAAATGTGCACAGCGCAAAAAGTGCAGTTACTTTGAACAAACGAGCCACTTGTGGAGATGACTAGCCTTTTCTTTCTCATCCTGTTGCAGTTTTTTTTTTTTTTTCTGCATGTGATTCTCAAAAATTTGACATTTCCCCCAGAGCGTCTTGCAGCCTCTTTAAGAACGTTCCATTATCTGATTGTGACAGTGTCTGATGAATCGCAAATGTTCGACAAAGCCAGCTGCTTTTGTTTTACGTGACAAAGGCGCTTTTAAAACGTACAACTAGAAGGAAGCTGCCTGGGCTTCTGTCTCTGCTTTGCACATAGCAAACATGCAATCACACAGGCTTTTGTATTTTCATGGCTTCAGTTTTGAATTAACGGGAGTATTGTTATTCTCTATTGTTCTACTGGTTATCAATAATGTCAGTTGGACTACTTCCATTTCTCTGCTGAGAAATCAACAATTTCTGTGGAAATGCAAGAGGCCATTTTTAGCCCTGACAACATTATAAAATGTAACTCCATGCTGTGATATGGAAACTCTGACTCAGCCCAACATCTTCCTTCCTGCTCAATTCAGGATATTTCCAATTAGTGGCAACAGCTCAGCATAGTGACTGAGAGAGACGTACTGCCCTGTGGTCAGCAGCTTTTAGTGCAGCGGCAGAAGCACCAACATCCTCTTCAGTTTTGTACAGCAGTCACTGTGCCTGCAAATAGAATTGCAAGTTAAAAATCCACATTTATTTCCTTTTGTTACCCAGACATCATCTGAGTCAGTCTGAGGCATCATTTCTCTGCAAAATGCAGTGCAGTGAACAAGCAAATCTACTAATACTATTCAAATGTTTAGAAAAATGAATAATGTATACATTATTATACTGTATTAGGCAATGACAATATGCTAATACAATTTTAATATTTTCTAGCTGCTTGATGTGGTTTCCTCTAGAGGTATGAAATAAAAACTAAATCTGTTTCCTTTGTCTTAAAGAGGGAAAACTGGGTTGCAGGTCAAAATGGCTGAATTTTTTAAATATTTAACAATACCTGAAGTTATTGTTTGCATTTTAATGTCATGTAGCACCTTAACCAGGGAAGTAATTCTAACTGTCAAATAAATGGCGAAAAAGTGCAACATTTGATAATATGTAGTAACTAAGCACATGTACAAACTTATCCTAAAAAACAATCACTCACTACTTCACGACTCCGTTGTGCCACTACTAGACAGAGTGAAATGAAACCATTAGTGAGTGACAGTTCAAGTCAGCGGTTTATGCCTTGTTTTGCCGTTTTATTTTGTGTGGGGTAAACGGAAAAGAAATGAGGCGTCTGTCAGCATTTCGCAGTGGTTTTAGTCTCCAGTTGCATAATACAATGTTTAGAATTGATGGCAAAACTTGTCAGTTTACTTGACAAGTATAATCAAGAAAATCATTTACTGTTCACTTGAGCAAACACACACATAACTCTGTATATTTGTGATATATTTTATTGAGATAAAAAGAACACAACATTAAAATGACTAAAGTTACTATCTACAGTAGCTTACCACTGAAAACAAAGCGTTGCCAGAACAACTTCTTCAACAAATAATACAAAACATGATTCAAACTTAAAAGATTAAGACAGAAAGTTTAAGTTGAAAAAACAAATGTGCAAAATTCCACATTATATATAAAAAAGGTAACGCTGTAAACAGGAGCAGCAGTAATGTCTCTGGCAGCAGAAATGGAGCAGCAGCCATTAACTTCCTCACATTAAAAAAAAAAGGCTCTTTTTTTCCTCAATTTTGACGATAGGTACAATCATGTGGTATTGTACGTATCTCCGTTCAAATTCAATACTCTTCAGAAGTGACTCTTAACTCTGTTTCATTTTACTCGCATGTGTGATCAACACACACGAACACACACACAGTGAACTTTTAACTGTACATCCTTTCAGCTCAGTGCAGCCACCTTATGGACAACGAGCATCACTACACTTTCATCCACACGCTCCAGCCTTCCAAGTAAAACTCACAGAAAACATCATTTGTCGTGTCTGATATTAGAGATTACTGTGATTTGATCTTTTCTGCACAAACTAAACCATGCCCAACATTAAAAAGAAGCAAACCATTAAAACTTCTTTAGAAGTCCAATATCCGTAGCTCCTTATGTCAATTCTGTTACAAACTTACGTAACTTCTATATGTCTTAGTGAATTCTAAAAGTAATTTAAAAATTTGGCAAATCAATGGCTTCCCCAATGAAATGAGAATTTTCATCATGTAGTTCTGTACAGTACAGATGGTTAAAATCCAGTAGTATAACAACTGCAGTAGTACAATGTAGATCAAGTAAGTGCAAAAATTACATGGTTTTAATATAAATATTAATACACAATAAGGACATTAACTGGAAATGAAAACGTACCAATGATTCCCTTTGTTGTTTAAAATAAATAGGCTACCCACCAATACTCCTGGTTTCATTTCCTTTATCTTTTCAATGGTAGGCATAAAATACTCCATAATAAATACCTGACAATAAAATACAAAATCATCTTGCATTTCATCCTTTACTGTAACAACTGAGCCAAAGCTGTAAATGAAAAAAAGCAGAGTTATAAGTGGAGGTTCCTGGTTGAACGTGTACAAGAAACTAAGTCTGAAAAGTGCGGCATCGTCACACACATCTCTAAAAATGGAATAGTTCTGACTCCATTTGGCAGAATAAAGGAGCGTTTAGCCCGACGCGTCCAAACAACAAAGCCGGTGCATTGGATAAAACTCAAGTCCACCGACATTTGCATTCAGCGGATATTTTCAGCCAAATCCAGCAATGCCATGTGAAGAACAACCAGTATGTCACACTCCCAAACTCCATATCCATCACTGGGGTCGACGTTGGGCCCTGAAAACCACGACTGAAGGTTGATTTAAAAAACTACAGGAAAAGGTAGGTTTTCTGTAGCCTCATTCAAGCAGTATTACAGGTGCATGTAGGGATCTCAACGATGATAATTATTTTATAGTGTTTAAGTGTGAATATGTCACTGCAGTGCAGCAATGAGTCTAAAAATCCATCACAACATCTAACACATTGAGTTCCACTATTACATTATGGCAGATGACAACTTTTGAATGTGCAGTCAAACAATGTGGCAACACACTGTTTGCACTACAGGTGACACTATCGTACGTACTGCAGTTGACCTTTGGTTGACTTCCTTGAGTTTACTTAGGGTGAGGTCGCATGAGTCGGATGATAATAGGATTTGGGTTAATGGACAAATTTCCAGCCAAGTATGTTCTGTATAAAACAGGTGAAAGATTTAAAGGGCCACACCGAAACGACGATGCCAGTGGTTAGAAACCAGCATCACTCTCTAGACGCATGAACATGATTTAGATACGTGTCTGTGTTTTAACCAAATAAAACAAAAATCCACAATTGGCACTTATAGTGTCTAATTTGTGATTTTACAATTGTTTCAATCGATGCAAACTTAAATTTAAGTGATTTTATTTTCCATTTTCATATAGCAACGTCTTCATCCTTGCGACTGAAAAAAAAAAATGATTATCCAACATTTCTCTGTCCCTAATGAACATATATCATGTTGCTCTCTCTTTTTTCCTTCCACTTTTAATATTGCTCGACTGCCACAATATTTTTTTTTCTGTAATTTCAAGTGAAGATTCAAGTTTGTCGTTTAGTCACAGTAGGAATTCATGAAAATGTGGTTTCTCCACTTCCAGAGGTGCAGCATAAAAAAGGTTTTAAATACATAAGAACATATTTGCCTAGAGGAGATCCATACCAGACAAGCATTAGGTACTGATAATAATTCAGCGGCCCTCAGACGTCGATGGCCACTCCGTGTTTGGTGGAGATCACATCCCGGGTTCCGGTTAGATACATGAGCACCGAACACAGGTGAGGAAGTGTCGCTGTGGTGCTGACATACAGCCAATACGGAAGCGGGGCGGTGTTGCCGAACGGGCACACCCACAGGCCGTGACGCACGGCATCCCGGACGTGGTGTGTTGCCATAGAAATAAAAAGCATCCAAGGCAATGAGCACCAAGCATCTTTAAGGCGACCGATCCACATGAGGAAGCGGAGAGAGAGACAGAGGACAGGGATGAGCGAGGAACAGTGTAGAGGAGGACGCTGAGGAAGCGAGACCGCGGCCTGAAAGCAAAGTGGAAATGACACATGACTGAGACCATATTGCTAAATATTCTTCAGGACTGAACTATGTTTGCTACAGTTTAGGAGTTGCAATGCAGTGTTGCTTTTCTACTACTAATAAGCAATTTTGTTTGATTTTCAAACAGAAATTTGTTAGCCAAACAATTTTGCCATGTAATATTTTGCAACACTCTCGGCAGTTTGTTGCATCAAAGCGAAACTAAAGTGTTGGATCGTGTCTCTGCTCATTGCACATATTAAGGTGGTGAATTTACTAACTATGGGGGGTAAATAAGAACACATTTTGGGTTTAATCTCAAATTTCATAGGTTGATCTCGTTATATGTAGGGCATGTTTCATTGTTGTTAACTAGGACGTAATAGTCGTGAGTTGAGTTCTCCATGTTCTTGTCACTTGTCGCTTCATTGCCTCTACAATAAAATGAAATCCTGTCAGACTGTTATTTTTCCTAATAGACTAAATCTGTGTGTTATTAATCTCCATCTGCTCAAATCTGTTTCTCTCCAGAACAGAATAATGATCCTCATACAATCTGTCTAGATTCTTACTAATACTGATTCAGAAGTTTTATTATCTTGTGCTAAAATGTTTTCCTAGTTCATTTTTCACATTTATTCTAACCTAATTTGAATGCTGACTATGTGTCATTCTTTGTCATGGTCTATAAGTGTTTCATTCTGAATTGTTGATTAAATGCCTCTTCACTCCACACAATTAACAACACTGAGAAAAATTGTGTAAAGTGAAAAACTATTACATCATCACATAAAAGGCTAAACGCCAGGAATATGAATGTATTAAACTGGTTAAAGGCCAAATGCTGAGTCACTCTCCAATTGTTCCAAACGTAGACTGTAACAATTTAGTAACCATCAGTAGTGAATACGGCAAGTTTATTCATGGTTTTGTTTTTCCTCATCCATTTTATATAGACTGAATTTATGTTCTTGTTGCTTAAACACACATTTCTCAATATGGAGAAAGTAAATTTTAAGAAATGCTTACTAACCTAATCTTTCAAATTAGTACAAATATTTGTGCAGATGTTACCTTGAGTGACAGCGATCCAGCCATATAGAAGTGGTCCAGGTCTATGATTGATGCCAGAAGACCAGCCAGCAGCACTTCATACAGATCGCTTTTTTTCCTCAGTCCAATAACAACTGCCCACGACCACAATCCCACCAATCCATGTGTGGCGTTGTCCAAGGCAGCACGCAGCCACAGGTGTTGCTGTATAACTGACAGCTGGAGGGCGTGGTCCGCCACCACACAGAACATACCCAGTCCTGCAGATGCCAGCAGAGAGGCAGAGCTGAATGTCTGTAGGAGGGCTTGAGCTTTCTCTGTCTCCACCGCCAGGCTGAGGGGTACAGCGCCGTGGTCTCCCCCAGGGCCCACCCCCAGCAATGGGGATGAGGAGGGCGACGAATCGAGCTTGGAGTAGAATCCTTGCATGTTGTCTGATGGCTTGGGGGAATCTTGACTTTGAAGATCAGCAAGATTCTGGTAAACTAGAGAAGGAGGAGGTATGGCGATTAGTGATGGAAAATAAAAGAATATAAAATGTGAGGCTTTCAAAAGTATAACTGGTTGGCAAAAGATGAAATAAAAGGCATGTAAAAGAGAGGCATTGTGTGCGCACACAAAACTGAAATCCCTTTGGGCTAATGCACAGTTAGATGAACTGTAGTGGTATTCCTCTGTACAATGTGCTTTGTGGATCATTCGGCTAATGTTTTCAGCGCATGTTTTGTGAATAGTCAATTAGATTTAAATTGAATTCACCATTTACACGTTGCCATTAGCAACAGGGAAAGCAGTTTTTCACTAAACATGGTTATAAAACTAAAATAACTGGAATAAAGCCTTTGATTAAGACAAGCTGAACAGTGTGGGTGAAAAAATACACAGGCAAAGATAAATTCTTGTTGCTCCATCCCAGGATAACATCACTACACTTACCTAACGTGAACTTAAACGTAGCTTAAAAGTTCTCATTTCCAAAATGAAATATTGGTTTGTTCTTATTCTTCTTAATAAATACACCTCACATTAGGGTTAGACAATGTGCATTTGTCACACAGAATTAAAACTACAGCACAAAATGTTAAGAAAAATATCATCCTACTTGGTAATGAAATGGCCTGTCCTTTTCTCACAAATAAATACAAACATAAACCCACTTAAAAAAAAAAAAAACGAAGGAAAATAACTGATGTCCCAAAGACTACTACTTCTATGATGGAATTCCAATGTTTTTTCTCATATTTACAGGTGCATATAATGCAGAATGCAATAGGTAGGGTACTAAAACTGTTATATTAGATTGTATTATTATATTTGAATTTCTCAGAAGCGTTACTGCTGTGAAAAGATGAACCATATCAACATCCCACATGTAAACAGCTGCACTACTTCATGAAACAATGAACACAAAAATAAGAGCATCAATATACTTCTACAATCCCTTCTTTGCATTCAAACTGTTCATGGTGTCCTTGTCCCTAAGGGGAATATAAAGCAGGTCCCTGTCTCATGCAACTGTGTGAAATGTGGGACAGACTGAATTGTCTGATGTCACAGCAGCCTCTGTCTTCGGGAGGACAAATGGAGCTTGTACCGTTGGGCTGGTGACACCTGCAGAAGCTGCCAGTTAGCCAGGTGGCAACGTCCATTATGCAAACAAATGTTAATGTTTTTTATTTATTTTTTGCTCTGATATTCACAGATTAACATTTGTCCGTTTATAAAATAACTAGAACATTTCGTCCAATAAGCTACAAAAGCATCACTGACGATGACAGCTAGCCAGAAGCTAACTAGCTAAAGCTGGATGTGTGGGCGGCCACCAGCTGTCAGGATTATTGCTCCCAAAACTGTGGAGGACAGCGCAAAACGACACATGTCTCTTGAAATTAAAATACAGAATTCGATTGTTTGTTGACTATTTTTCGTTTTCTCAGCGTTTTTATCAATCGGCTAATACACGTAACGCCACTCACCCCATAGCGCTGTACCGCATCCTTCTTCTTCTGTTCGATTTGTGGTAGAATTTGACGGTCGGCGGTTTGCTGCCACCAAGAGGTCGTTAGTGGAACAGCATCGACCAAAGAGTGCCTCTTTAGTCTGACGCCCCCAGAGCCCAGGAAGTTTGTAGCTTTACGTATTTATTACTAAAAAAAACTAAACCATCAAAATGTCAACAAAAATTAAATAAGACTCTGACTACTGTTTTTGTGACAATCCCATCACTGACTGTGTTGAATCCTGTAGTGCTCATGATTCTTTATAAATAAAATTATTTTGTTGTAAACTCTTTCAATTTTTCGAGGACAGCACACATCAATCCCCAATCATTCAGCTTAATTTAACTATCTATAACATATTTACATTGATTATTAAAGTTCATTTAATATTTTGTACATTATTGCAACAGTTGGATAAATGTTAAGTGCCTAGAATCAACAATAAAGTTTATTAAAATAAACTGGGACCAAACAGAACTAGACTCTTTCTTAACGACTGGAACTCAATGACTTTTAGCCAGAAACAGAGAGGTGATAGTCCAACAGTGTTTTTAACCTTCAGTAAAATGTGGTGTTGGCTTCATTCATTCAATAACAGTATCATAAAATAAATTCAAACTTTATGAAAGTGAATAAATAAAATGAGATGGTTATTTAAATATGGTGGTTTTTCATGCATGTCAACATTCTGGATGAAAAAGTAAAGTGAACTGAGGGAATTAAATAAATTATTGTTGTGCTAACTGGCAGACAAAACCACTTGACAAGTAGTTTTTGTTTTGGGTTTGAGAATTAATGTTTGCATTAGGATATTTTGGATATGGATACGGACAGAGACAGGAACAGACTTAACAAGCTGGTTAAGAGAGCCGGCTCTGTCCTGAGCTGCACACTGGACTCCATCGAGGAGGTGGCGGACCCCCTGCACCGCACTGTGGAGGCTCTGAGCATCTCCTTCAGCACAAGACTGTGACACCCCCAGTGCAGGAAGGAGGCTGCCATCGCTCATTCCTCCACACAACCATCAAACTATTTAATACATTACTGCAGTGATACACAATGTGCAGTTTAGACAGTGTATTTTATTTATTGTAATAAACCAGGAGATGTGCAATACTCAACTGTTACATTTTCCACTGTTAAATATGTACATATGCAGAACACGAGATTCTTTATCCTTAATTTTTCTAATGCCTTGTTTGCACATTTAATGATGTGTTTTTTTCCTTTTCTTTTTAACTGGTTTGTGTACATTGTTCTGTGTGGGATCTTTGTTCTTTGTCTATTTATCCTGAATCACAAGAATTTCCCCACTGTGGGATTAATAAAGTCTTATCTTATCTTATCATTAAATCAGCATTTTGGGAGCTACAGTTTCTTAAAGTACCACAAGAGGGGGAAAGAGACCAAAGAGAGGAGGCCTGAGGAGCACCTTTCCAAATCATACTAACTATTTGGAATATCTGAACATTTTTAAGACAAAAAAAAAAGGTGGGAAAGCATATTATTTAAATTTTTTCACAATTACTTACAGAGATGTTTATGAATCCAAAATAGGATTGACACTAAAATGATGAACCACCAGGTAAAAACATCACACCAGCTACAGGTTCAAACAACATATTTTCCCATTTGAAAATAATACATCAATAATAGATTAATTTGATTAATATAATTGATAATATATATGTGTGTCAGGCTGAATAATCCCGACACTGAACCCTGACTAGCAGCTACAATTGGCTCATTTATATCAAATTAGGCAGATCTGCTGACTTGAGGGTTTTTAAATTGATGTTTTAAATCAGTTCACATGCTGAAATTTGCCATGCAATACATTTAAATTTCACCACTCACTTGAAATCCAATTTTAATAATGTCCATTAAAAATCCCAGATCATATCTGTACTGACAAGTTTAATCCTCTTTAATGGGATGTCTGGGTCTTTTTATTGTTTCTCAGTAGTAGAATTCCAAATTCAATGTGGAGTTTGCTTTTTCCTCATTTATGGCCTTTGATGGTGTCTTTCAAGTGATCTTGTGCAAGTTTGATCCTCACTATCCTACTGAGCTCCACTAATTTCTTGATTTCAGTCTCTTTTTTTCAGATGGAGCACTGGTGCTTTACCACATAAAACTATAATAATGGCGAATGGCAATGTGATATTCGTGACACTGATTATGACTCCATTTCTTCACGTCATTCTGCTGCGTTCAAGCTGACGAGCAGTCAGTGGTACTGTCCTGTGATTGGTTGACTTAAGTGGAACATTTGACGCATAGTGGTCAGAAGTTGAGAGTGAATTATCAATCTCTTACAGTTAAAAAGTGGATGTGAAATAAGCAAGTTAGCAGGCCTGAAACATGCGATGAATGTAAAAGTAAGTTTTCATTCACTGGTATGTTTCAATTCAGATCAGAAGACATTTTGACAGGGCCTCTAACGCACTTAAACACTTAAGTGCTTGGCGTAGAAGATGCTGATTCCTCCAAAAAAAAATCCTTTTCTGACCCAATCATTTTTGTACAGAGCAGCAAGCAGAAAAATGTGAATAATGGGCCGTCCATCATGACGGTTGACTTGATTGATGTGTGGGTCACTCAAGGAGAAAGGAGAGATGAAATAAGAGAAGAGGAAAATATCGTGGCATTAAATTAATCAGCAGCAGAGACAGAGAACAGAGACAGAGACAGAGACAGAGAGACAGAGACAGAGAGACAGAAAGACAGAGACAGAGACAGAGACAGAGACAGAGACAGACAGAGACAGAGACAGAGACAGAGACAGAAAGACAAAGACAGAGACAGAGACAGAGACAGAGAGACAGAGAGACAGAGACAGAGACAGAGACTCAATGAGGGAAAGTTTCAGCACCATAGACAGCGCACTGCAGGGCCCACTGCTGCCCCCTAGTGGACAAAGGCAACTGTTCGTTGATCTAAAATAAAAATTTTTGCCAGTTAAAAATTTATAAGGAAAAGTGTAAGAAAATGTATCCCAACATACTTCATATACATACTATTTAACTGTAGGAAGAACATAATTAGAACGTGTCCCCTGTGAGCAAACATGGCACAGAGAAGTTTGAATGGCATTAAAGCAGCTGACAGAAAAAGGAACTGTTTCGGTGTTCTGGTGTAAGTATACCAAGTTGAAATACTGCATCAAAAACACAGAGATGTATGAAGACGTACAGATTCACAGAGGAAAGACCGGGAGGCAGCAGGTCAAGTGAGAGGCAAGCCGAGATCGCGTCATTCAGCCAGTTATCAGTTAAAGGTCAAACTAGTCATTAGAGCAGAGCGAGGCTGTTGGGACTGGCAGGCTCTGGATTGTGCAATCACACACACTCACACACACTGACACGCACACATACACTCACAGACAAACTTGCCATATACGTGAGGTTAATGTGGATGACATCGAGTCGCAGACAGAAGGATCGCGGCTGAATATTTTAACTGCCATTTAATTAAACTTCAGTTGAAATATAAGCTGAAAAGTTGAAGCTATTACCAACAGTGATTATTTGCATGACAGTGGATATAAACCACTAGCCCTGAGCTGTATTGTTCACCTCCCTGTCATTGTAAATATTAATTGGTTTCTCACTGACAAAACAGTTTAAAAGGAAATAATGAGCAATGGAGAAAGGACTGAAGGAAAGTCACAAATGAAACCTCCATATAAGTAGATACACATCTCTCTCTCCCTCTTTCTCTCTCTCTCACACACACACACACACACACACACACACACACACACACACACACACACACACAGGACTCCAGCTTGCAGCTGTTAGATTGTCTATTGATTTGTCCTCGGTCTCCAGATCGTCCTGTCAGAACTTGTCAGAATAATGAAGGAAAGAGGGCTTGAGAGGAGGAAGACAGACAGTGAGACATATCAAAGAGAAAGATGGAGACGGAGAGAATGAGAGGTAAAGGTCAAACGGGGAATTCTGACGATACCTCCATAGCTGATTTGGAGCGTGATTTGGGGTTATAAATGTGAAGACTGTACAAACGAAAGAATGCCCTCAAGCTGCAGTCATCCCAAGACCTACAGTGCACAGCAATAAAAGTGAAGCAAGTTTCTTTGAAAACAGAAATGATTCACTAAGTATAACACAAACTATTAAAGGTTGACATCCACAAAAATGACATAGTGTAAGTTTTTGATCACGGCTTCTTCACCTTCTGTTATTAACTGTATGGCTTTTTGTATTACACAAGTGCAATTGTGATACAGCTTATGTTTAGACCTTCTCACATTTTTTTGGGAGACTCACAATCTGGTTTCCTGCTCATTCAGACCACCCCTCAATATGTAGGTCCATGTTGTACAACCCTGCCCAGAACTGGGACAGCTGTGGCATCATGTGGTTTAAGCACTTGGCCTAAACTCAACTTTACTGCATTTAGGCTGTATTTTAATCATATAAAATACAAAAAACCTATAAATATAATTATTCAAATCGGTTAAATTGTGCAAGGATTTACTCATGTTTTCTTTGTTTGTTTTGTAAGTGAACACATCTTTCACGTACCGTACGTATCCTCAGTAAAATGTTTATTGTTAATTACCCAGAATATGAAAAAAATCACTTTGACTGTCCTCAGTATGGTACCAAGGTACCTGTGTGTAGATGAATTTCAAAATAAACAAGGAAGTGATGAGAAAAATGCATTATTTCCCACCCTGGAACTGAAGGCCTCCTGCCCTGGATCATCAGTTTCCTCCAACTCAAACCTCAACTAAGATGATACTGTACATCCCAGCTCATGACTCACTGAAAACAGCTGGTCCAAAATATGGAATCAGCCTTTAGTGATCTTGTTGATACAGCTCATCTGAAGTTGTAAATACATGTCTCCTTTGCCTCCCAAATTGGAAAACAATCCACAAGGTCACTACATCACAAGTATTGATTGGAAAGCTTGAAACGAAGCGGCGTTTGTTTATGAATGTGGGTTGAATAAAATGCATAATCACTGTTTGCGCAAAGAAAAGTCACTGCAGCTGTACATTCACGGCAGTTTGAAAATGGATGTGTTCCTGCCTCTTCGGTGACACCTCACCTTCATCTTGTAGTTATCAGGAAACAACCAGTGGCCCTGATATTTTGTGTCCTCGCTGTTTTAAAAGGCAAAATGAGTACGAGGCCAGTGTGTCATCATTCATTGTGAAATGGTGACATTTAATGGTTGAAATCTGTCATTGTATATACATCTATAAAAAAAGACCCCAGGTACAGGTTACGACATTCTACTGCTAATACATACATTATTATTATTATTAAATAATAAACTTTTTGTTCAATGTTAAAGTTACATATCATAGTTTACAAAATAGGATCAAGGAGAATTAAGCCATTATGAATGTCTGAAAAAAACTAAAATCCTATATTTGTGTTTTTATTATTTGTCCATTAAATCCAAAAAAATACAATAAAACACATCGATATTCCTTTGAGTAACATAATAGTAACTGGAGATATTGGCTATTGAAATGTAAACTGCAAAAAGACATTTGTTTTAAATGTTTGTAGAGGCAAGAATTTTGGAAAGTAAACTGTGTTGTGTTATTGTATTTTACAGCACAGAGCAGAATGGAAAACCAACATAGCTCTTTTCAATGTTTCAATAACCAGCTTCGTCGGCGTCAATACAAAGTCGAACCAAAAACCAGAGATGGGTGGGCAAAGAACTGATCAGTCTCAAATCCACTTTATTATTTTTTTGTTTGTTTTTTTACAATCCAGCTCCTCTTTGCCAGTTGCTGAAAGCAAAATGTAAAGCTAATTGTCTACATAAGCCAGACTACCGTCGCTGAACTCTTCAAAGTGTTAATCCTTGTAGCGAAAACTGACTCACTCCTGTCAGTTTGGTTCAGTCGTTGGAGGCGAACAGATTCCGAATCTGATTATTTCTGTGGGTTCTTTGATAAATGGTAATTTTTTCACAAACAACAGCTGCAGGGTTCTTCGGATTTGTCCCAAGTTGACTCATATATCGCTGGAGGTGGTAGAGATCAGGTGTCATGCGCGCTCTCTCTCTCTCTGACACACACACACACACACACACACACACACAAACACACACTTTCTGGCGATGAAGGCAGGCACAAGCTTCAGGAAGCTCGATGAATTGTCTGGGAACCGTTTTGTTGGGGCTGAAGTTGAGTCTTTGGCATGGTGATGTAGCTGTATGGGGACTGCAATAATAACCACACACACAAACACACACGCTTTATATGTGTGTTTTTCTGTGCAGTGCTGCACTCTTAAAAAAAAAAAAAAAAGATTGCAACATCATAATCAATTAACAAAAAGCACCAAAGGGTAATGAGGAGTAGTTGTTTCTTTCCCTCTTTGATCTGAAGAGTTGATTCCCAAACTTAATAAAAAATCGGCCTGTTATGGCCAATCAAAGCCAGCAGGGGGAAATATAAGACTGTTGGTGCTCGTATCACTTGCTGTTGCCGTTGCCGTTGCTCCTGTTGCTTCTGTTGTTGACGATGGGAATGATGATGGTGCCGCTTTCAAAAGTTCCTCTGGAGAAATTCTTTGTCACCGTTGATCAAATATGCGAATCGCATTATCATCGTCTGATTTAGGGTCTAGGTAAACTTGGTGAGTAACTGTGTGATGGATAGAAATGATCAATGCACCGTATCCTTGAAACATGTGCAAAATAGAAAAAAGACCAGCCTCCTCTGCCTCTTCTTCTTCTTCTTCTTCCTCCTACTTCTCGTTTCCCTTCAGGATTAAGACATTTACATCTGGAGAAAGAGAGATGAACACAAAGGATTTAGTTATTAGAGTCAGAAAATAGCTCAGCAGAAAAGTGGCGCCTGTTTTTTATTGGAAAAGTGTGGCGCTTTTCATCTACTTTTTAAAAATACTTTTATTAAATGCATTGTGACATTATATTCATCCAAAGTTGTACAGCTTTCTCTGATTACATCTTTACACACAGGTTAGATCCTCTTTGTTCTCCAGCAGCTGTTTCAGAAACTTTATACATAAAGCTTTGCAATATTAACACATTTTTATTATTTAGTTAAATAAGTGCTACGGCTGGAATAGTTTATAGAGTTTCTAGTGAACATATAGCAGTCTGTGAAGTGGAGTGTGACCCTGAATGGGACGGTGAAGAACCTGCTGTTGCATAATATAAAAGATGGATTATACTGTTTTAGCTGAGGAACAGAAAAACATGTCTGTCTTCCTGTCTACCTTTCTGTCTGTCTGTCTGTTGTTGTGGTTACCAACTTTACAAAAAGAGCGAAGAACTGTTGTCCTGAGCTGAAAGGAGATTGTTTCGAATGATCAGGTGATTAGGGACAAAGCAGGAACCCTTGTGGCAAAGGTCTACTAAGAACTGAGAACTGCCGGAACATCACTGCCGCAAACTGAAAGGCTGCTGTTCATGTGTTGAGCTGTTTGTCCAGATGTATGTTTGGAGGAGTGAAGGTGAGACATTCAACTCAAAGAACATCATGCGTAAATGGCAGCATCACGCTGTCTCATCACTGGATGATGAATTGTGGATAGATTAATAAGGGGGAAAGACAACTTCAGAATGTTTCAAGAAACCCATTTTCTCAATGCAAACCTTTAAATTTAACTTCACTTTTCATCTTGGTTTTCAACAGGATGAACGCTCAAGAGCGTGAATTATGCAAAATGAATGAAATGATCTCGATTGGATGCTATGTCCCTCATTTTAAGTTGTCTCTGCAGAAGAATAAGCAGAAAAAAACAGCCTGCTGGTTCATAAAACAAGAACAACAAGCCAATCATTGCTCTATTAACGTGCTTTTGACAATGATGGACGTGCATTGACTTGCAGAAATATGACCAAACTACTGAGTTCATAATCGATTCAAAGATGAGATGTGTGATTGACTCTGGGTGCGTGCGATTTCACTTACCACACAAACAATAGCAGCATTCCCAACAGCAAAGGTGAAAAACGTGAGGAGCCTGGCAGCTCTGCCCACTGGAGGTTCAGCCTTTTGTGGCGCTTTGGAGGAGGGAATGGGGGAGGTCCTCGTCTCTGCGAAACCAACCAGAAAACACAGAAAAACCTTACTGACACAATTTTGTTCTGCCTCGCCCTTAAGTTCTTCTTCTTCTTCTCCTTTTTTAAAAATATTCTCTAGGGTTCTAGGGTCTAAATGTCCCAGACGTCTTTTTGATGAATGGTCACTGAAGAGTGCTCATCATAGCGGGAAGAGCCAAACACAAAGGAAAATACAGTGCAGAGCGAAATCAATTCTAATCTGCGAGCACAATCAATACGAGACTTGTCAAGGCTGTTATGAAGTGAACAGGACAAAAAAAAATCTCATTCATGCCGAGGCCAGAGGGAACCGGGGAGAGAGAGACGGGGTAAAATAGGTGGATAAAATATGGAGACGGAAACGAGAGATGGCGGGAACTGAGGATGAGGTAAAAACCGTCACCTCAAATAACAAGAGGTGGACGGCAGAAGTCCCTCAATATGCTCCATACTTGATTTTTCAGCACATGAAGCAGTTTTAAGCGCTCCATTTTGGTTTTACATTGGTTCACCAATACAAAATAACACGCTTTAATGTTTTATAAATCCGAGCTATTCCTACAGGTTCAGGCAGCACACAAGGCATCAGCACGTGCCCACGGTTTGCCACTCGGCCAAGCACCCAAAACATTTATTTATTTATATATTTTACTGAAGAGAGAATATGATTTCCCTCTCCTTCCAATTAATGACTGTTGTGTAGTACGGCGTTGGGAGTCGGGAGATATTAGAAGGAGGCAGCCAGGTGTGAAATAGCCAGAGAGAGAGAGAGAGAGAGAGGCAACCAGGACTCATTTAACATTTTCAGCCGCTCATTGCGATGCTTCCTGCTTGCAGCAAAACATTGTTCTTGGGTGAAAAAACTGTAATAAGTGGCAGAAATAATGTGATGGTGATGATATGTGGATGTAACAGGCGAGTTGAGATAAAGAGAAGGAGACAAGGCAGTGATGTGAGGAGGGGAGAGGACGGATAAACAGTGGTGGAAAAAAGAAAAAAATAACAGGAAGAAGTAAGCAATGATGGGGAAGGGTAAAGAAAATACAAATGCACTAGGACGAGAGACATCGATGAGACTACATTTACTGAATTACTCAAGTACTGCGATCAAATGCTGATGTCACAGTACTGTGGGCTTGTGTCGATCTGTTTAGAAATTAGATTTAAGTTTTTGTTTTTTGGGGGGGGCATGGGGGGCGTCGGAAGGGAGCATAGATGGTCAACACTCGTCCATCATGGTGAAAACACATATTAATAGATCTGCGAACAACTGTGAATTGTTCTACCAGCAGGTTCTGATTAAAATGTAGCTAACTGGTGCAAGGACATCTGAAATAATCCCAATAAGAAATACAGAAATGCAAAAATAACTCGGACTGTTCCAAATTGGCAGAAGCTACTGTATGGTCTGGTCTCTACAAGACACCGAGGAGCTGATTAAGAGAAAAAAAGTTTTCAGGGCCTTTAAAGATCTACACGATGTTTTTTCAACCCAGAAAACCAATGTCTCAGTACTGGGAATTTATCGTTTTTATGACCATCTGTTTTATGTATTTCCTTTCAGAGAAAGCATATTTTTGAAAGCCACTTTGATAGGGCAGCTCGACGTATACCCTTGAGTGTTAATTGCTGTTGCTGTAAAGAAGCAGCAGCCAGTTAAAGGCGCCAATCAGTGGTGAAGCAAATTCAACACACTTTGAATTTTTCGAAACACTGTACTACTATATATTCAGAGTTAATCCATAACCGAAAGCCCCGACTTCAGTTTTGTGGCCAACGCAAATACATTAAGACAATGTTTTTGTATTGAAATGCACCATTAGACTGTGTTGTTACATGTTCATGCACATAAAAGAAGACTTTAGAATCATATATTTTTTATATCTTATATCAATTTTTGCTCCAAGGACCCAGCGTGTAGAATTTCATGTCAGTTCATAACTTGAAAGTGCTTCATCTATAGCCGTCACCCATAACAAGGTCTAGAAATCGAACAGGACTTGTACATACAGAAAGCTGAATGCATTAAATAACAGCCCTTGTTTTAATATTCTATATCACCATAATGATGATAATAAATGGCAGCTTTCCTTTATATGCGAACCAGCACACACATATAACACTGTGCTGTGGCCGTTGCTGCCTTGCATCCATAAAGTTTCAGTCTATGAAAGACTTTATAAGTAGTTGTAGAAATGAAGTATATAAATGCCTATACAGTGTTGCCAGTTTGGTGCAAGACAGTGTCTTATATCTTAGATGGCTGCGACTTTTTAAAGCTTTAGATGATCTGCTTTTTTACGCCCGGGAATGTGGTTGCTAAGTGAAGGTCCAAACACTGGGGTTTCTAGATGCTGTCTCTCTGCCACTAGGCTGTCCTTGTGATATAAAATGAAGTTGCCCATGTCAGATAACAGAACAGACGCTGAAGGGCAAGTAGATACCACTTCAATCCATAATGATATGAGTGACCCGCCGTACGAAGGGAGGAAAACAGTCGAGAGAAGAGAAAGGAGGAAGAGGAAATGCAAGACAAGCATGCTGCGAGAAAGACGGAGAGGAAATGGAGAAAGTCTTACTGTGTGTTTAGCCTCTGAGCTGCTCAATCAATAAGTCACAAGGAGTCTGTTCATTTCCTATTTGACTGAACAGCCTGCAAAATTCTGGGCGCACGTTTTGTTTTTATTGGTCTAGTTGTGAAAAGCCAGTCGGATATGTTTCTGGTTTCCCAGCTGATGGGATTCTCCTTCATGTACAGTGGTTCCAAAGTTCAGGCTGAATAACGTGTCAATTTCTATTCAATAGTCGTTTCTGTCAAACAACTTCTGCTAAATAAATGTGAATTAAAGTGCACGTTTCCACAGAAACGCTAAAGTGTATCAGTCGAGTGTCTTTATCATCTAATAATAAAACCATGGACAACATGACAATGACATGTTGCATACACCCTCTGCACTCCTGCTCTATTAACTATATCAAGAATTTTGTCCCTTGCTCAAAGAAGATATTGCTGAAGTTCATGTCTAATATTTGAAATGTCTAATTTGTCTAACTCTAAGGTTTTGTTTTTTACACAAACTAAAAATGCTCATATAAAAACATGGAGGGTTTTCATTCAGCTGTATTTATTTTAAAGGCCAGAAGGATAAAACCGAGAGGAAAAACACTGCGTAACAACCAACGCTGGCAACTAGTCACTGCATGGATTCATACAGTCACCCAGACAGTAACATCTGTAAAGAAGGTGGCAGAGAAACAAACCAAAAAAAGATGCAGGAGAGCAAAGTGTGAGGTTGCAGTATGAAAGGTGATAGTAAGTGTGAACGATCGATAGACAGGGAAGTGAGAGGAGAGGGGAAAGAAAAAGCAAGATGGAGAGAAAGAGAAAAGAAACCTTGAGGCAAAACAGAAGGAGTGAGAGAAAGAGAGAACAGAACAGGGGGAGAGGGAAGGGAAGCAGAGAGGCGGCAGCTGGATCGAGAACACGAGGCATGAGGAGAATCCCAATAAGCTCCTGTTCTCTCTGCCAGAGCAAGAAGTGTGTGTGATCAGTGTGTGTGTGTGTGTGTGTGTTTGCTGCATGTTTCAGAGGAGGGTATGGGTGGGCATGTCTTTATAGTCAATTTTGGTTCAATATCATTGTTGTGAGGACATTTTGGCTCGTCCACACACTTCGAAATGGACTGGCTTTTAGGGTCAGTGGTGGAGTTAGGCATTCAGCTGTGATGGTTAGGGTTTGGGTGAGGGGCTAGATTAGACACCCACAAGTATAGAGGTACAAACACGTGTGTGTGTCTGTGTGTGTGTGTGGGGGGTATGCTGTTTAGCATAAGTTTATGTGTTTGTAGGCGTTCATGGCTCAGTGCTGTGATTATTAGCATGTAATGCTGCTCACAGTCAACAGGAGTCACCGTAGTACTGTAAAACTTCCAGGATCAGACAGGGACAGAAAGAAAGACGGACAGGAAGACAGACTGGGTTTCTGAGGAAGCTTTCACATGGGATACACACAATAAGTTAAAGTCTGAGGAATGTTTCAGATTTTTTGCCTTATGTGGAATATGTGGACGTTAATTCTGAGACGTCAATATTTGGTCAAGCTGTTTTATAGGTTTGGTTTCAGATGGGAGAGTCGCGGTTTAGGAATTTGCAGTTTGTTATTACTGAATATAGTCATGATCAGCATCTTTAAATGGACCCCTCAGTAGTTTGAGAGAGCACATGATGGCATGAGTGTCCAGTCATAATTAAAACGCAGTCTTTGATAGAGGTTATAACTCTGTAGTTTTTCATATGCGGAATATTCAAGAATGGTTTGACGGCTAATTTGCCTCCACCATACTTGGTGGTGTCTTTGTGTTGGGTGACATCCTTTAGATTCACCTGGATCTGTCCTCTCAGATCCTTCAATGACGTTGTACTTGTCCATAGAACATAACCCTACAGCTAGGAGCCTGTTAGAATAACTGACTGGCTCTGTCAAAAAAAAAAACAAACAAAAAAAAAAAACTGGCATATTATACAACAACAAAGTGTAAAAACAAGTACAGGCCTCATGAGGAGTTATTGTATGTGTGAGACTATTTCTTGGCAGGGTGCATTTACTTCCTGAAGTCCTATTGTTGTTAGGTTGCCAGGCACCTTGCGAAAAATAAAATATCACATTTAATATATGCCAGGAAAGTAAACAAGTGACTATTCCAAGTTGTTGAACTAATTCTTTAAAACTGGGGAGTGACAGGAAACTGCAGGAAGAATAACGTGCAGTGAGGTAACGAGAGTAGTCGGGATGCGGAGGGGGTGGATGTGGTTACAGGTGCAAGTGCAAAACCTCTTCCACAGCAAACTGTGGATGCAGGTGGTGATCAGAGATGAGAGCGATCTCCGGAGATACGTTAGACACGGATGTTTGCTTTGAAACACCAGCAAAACAGCTTCTTTCACATTATTTTGAGATCAAAATCCTAAATTCCTCTTTGATTTCGTAGTAATCACCAGCCTGATATGCAACTGGTGATAATGAGGCTTGCAAGCCCACAGTGCTGTTTCAGAAAGGGCCGATTCCTCAAATACGAGTAGAAAACATTAGGTTTTGTTATTCAAAATATGTCAGTGCATTATATCTATATAATGTGTCGCTGCTTTGCTTTTGCAAGGTGGTGGGAGAGATGTGTACAAAAGATTTTTTTAGACCCGGAACAGGCGTCTTGTTCAGGGATCATCAGTGTGTTGAGAGATTTCGATTTGACAAGCGAGCCATCCTTGATCTCCACCACATGCTGAACGAGTGCCAACTACATAATTCCCAGAGATGTTTTTTTTTTGTTCTTTCGTCTGAGAATGTGTGAGCATATGCGCCAGGGGAGACACAAAATATAATAATCCATAAAATATTTGCTATGAAATGATCATTTCCTGTGCATAAAGAAATTTAAACGCAGAGCGCAATGTCACGTTGTTCCACTGTAAGTCAGCCAACTTAAAACTACAGGAGAGACGTGAGGGTTTTTTAAAAAGACGGCGCGGTTGTTCCCTGAGGCAGTGTGCGGGCGCTCAGGTTGATGTCGGCTGATTTGTCTGGAGGCAGCTGGATCTTATAGCTTAAGCTGTGATAACAGTTCAAGGCTATCAAATGCTTATGGTGTGCTCCATCTAACGATAAAGAAAGTCATTAACCAAATTTAATTTCATACCTAACTGGTTCAGGAAATTTACTGTGTGACAGCCATAGGCACAAAGAACAATGTGAAAAACATTATAGAAATACAATATTATCTTCATAACCATTTCTCCAGCTGATGGACTGCACAACCAATAAAAACCAAACAGCATTAAGGAAACACCCATAATATTCTCCACACATAAATTCATACTCTATAAGCCACTCAATCTCTATTATTCTCTCCTCCAACTTGTCAACTTGCATATGCACTGTAATTGGGGAATTCATGAGTGTCATTACCTATTTATTATAAGCCATCTCAATAAATTACAGGCTATTGTTATTGTTTTTCTTATTTTATTTTAACATGTGTTAGCAGCATGAGTCTTGAGTTGATGATGATCTGAGTCTAGATTCTGAATAACTGAGATTCTGATGCCAAACCTTAGTATCTGACCAATTCCACTTTCATGCTTCTATTTTAACTTGCATGTATGAAGCTGATTCGAGACACAAACTCTGACTAAAACCATCAGGTAGGAGGTTTCAGATTTGGGGTGAAGCTGTAACGTACCGGGAACTCCACTGAAGTCCACTTCAGTTGTGGGAGTGCTCGGCACGGGATTTACAATCCAAGGTGTGGCGTGGACAGCGACGCTCCAGTCACTCCATGTGCCAATCTCGGTGTCCTTGGCAGCCACCTGTTGAGCACAAGGACAGTAGACGGTTATTGGGCAAGAAGCAGTGGGCCGTAAATATAAATCTAGTTTGAAAGGTCCATAGAATTAAAAGAATCTGCAGAAAAGGGCTGATTGTTGTCAACACAAACTCTATTTCCCTAAACATCAACTAGTCATTAATGGAATTATCCATAATTGATTCTAATAAATCTATTGCTAGTAAATATAGATATTGAAATACTTTATACAGTATGTAACTTTTAAAATATATTTAAAAACTGATTGATTTCAAGTATCATGCTAGTGCTTGATTGCATAGAAGCTGCATTTTAAAGCTTTAACGAAATCTTTGAGATCACAACACTAGTAAGAAACATGGTTTGTGATCAGTGTTCGATTCCCTGTTGGATTCATATTGAGACTCATGTTTCAACTTGATTCCTAACATTTGTATTAAAGCGCCGTTTTTGCTTGTCTGTGTTCGATAGTCATATTCTGTAAATGTTACCTGGATGATGTATTCCTTTCCAGCATAGGCATCGGTGATGGTGTGGGAGGTGCTGTCAGATAGCTCCACCTAAACAACCAATACAAGCTCTCATTTAATATTGAAGCTGATGCACTTTTGCAACCATACAAATATTTTGGAATGGGTTTCATGGCCCAAGGCATATGACATGTTTCAGCATCATGAATTATGAAAGAAAAAAGTAGTTGTGAGGTCTTAAGTCAACTTTGGGTCTGCGTGCCCTAACCCTTTACGCAAAGCTCTATCCATAAATTACATCAAGTAAAGCAATCAGAGCATGAGCCTTAAATGTTTTATGGTGGGTAGATGCAGCTTATTTATTTACAACACACCTTTCATCATTACTCTGTGAATAGGTCATATCTGTTGCTTTTATCCTCTATAGTTTTGCATTTCACTGTTGAGATTGATTGAACCTCGATGCCCCTGCAGCCTCCACACTCCACACGTACCAACAGTCAGACATGCATGCAAAATACCAGGGGCATAATTGATGATTATACCAGAAAGCTTTGGCATCAATGCTACATAATTTTATAACACAATATAATGCATGCCAACATTTGAAAGCCTTTTGTGCACGCTTTAATTTGCAGAGCCCAACAGAATGAACTAAATGCTGGAGTCACCCGAGGACTGCATGAGAGAACGCTTTGCTGCTTCCATGTAATTTACGGTTAGTCTTGTGTGTGTGTGTTTGTGTGTGTGTGTGTGTGTGTTTGTGCGTTGGAAAGGCAGAAAAAGAAGCAGGGAGAAGGAGGGTACTGTCTTTTCTACCCCTGAAGTCGAACCAAATGATTTAATGACATGCCTGGAGCCTTGTGCAATCTGCTTGTGCAACAAGACACACACATAAAGCCATACACATAACCTGTTGTGTGTGTGTCAGTACACACCAGGTGATTTAGACGGAGTCCTGAGCTGTATTTTTCTGAAACTGTTCATTGCACTGGTAGATAATAATGCTGGGTTGACACCATGTAGTGTAATAACAGAAACATAATAATTTGAGGAATGACTGTGGTCATCTTGACAATTCCAGTGTTGTGATGTCAATTAAAGTGCAGGTCATGTGGGTACATTTGGCAAACTTTTAGACTTTATTGAGAAAAATCTTGATTCTGATTGTGTGTCACTGTTTGCTTGCTCAGTAATTAAAGTCAAATCTGCAGTTATTAGAGCAGACTTTAAAACAGGCTTTTCAACAGCATTGCTATAGAACTACAACAGGAAAGTCCAGTGCCATCGAATTGCACTTTGGTGCTAAATGGTGACACCCGAGTACAGTGTGCGTGCATAAATTTGCTGGTGTGTGGCAGGATCCCATTTGTTTTAAAGTAGCCCCTGTTAGCTGTGCACGGTGCAGAAAGAGCAAGTGGCACTGGTTAGAATTTATCGTGAATATTAATGAACCATGTGAACTTTCAGCAGTGGTGCAGTGGAGCAGACAGAGCCAGCACAGCAGTAGGTTAAAAGATGAACCAAGAGGCACCAGACGGCCTGAGTTTTGGTTTTCTCTAGATTTCTCCTTGAAATGATGTAGCAGTCGTGGAAATAGTGTCTAGCACCAACGGAAGACACCTACAGTAAGTGGTAATGAGACTGAATTAGCCTTTACAGCTACTGAGAACAGATTTTATTTAAAAAAATAAAATCAAATCACATCACTGTGTAATTTTTATAAACCGCCATCCATAACCGAGCCTTAGATTGGAGATTACCGTTTTAGTTCTTCGGGATGTGCACATGTGCAGCTGATCTGACGGATGAATCCCATCTACATCCCCGACATGTTTTCTGTCTCCCCGTAATCTCTTTGACGGCAGATCCTCTCTCTAAAGTTGACCCCACTGTTTTTTAACGTCGCCTTGATCTTCACAGCCTCCTCACATCCGCTCCTGAGTCTTTTTTTTTGTGTTCTAATTGAAAGCTATGTGCACGCGTGTAGCATGGTGTGCATGCATGTGTGTGCAGACACTGAGCATGACTCCTCCACTGTTTATATGCGGTCCAACCAGCGTATCCAAGCGTAGCTTCTATCGACATTCTTACCCAACTTCAATGTGTGTGTGTGTGTGCGTTCATGTGTGCATTCGCACACTTATGTACGGTGTAAAAGCTTGTTACACGTACATCTGTTTTTATTCTATTTGTGTCTATTTTTTTTACCCATGTGTGTTCAAGTATCTCTGTGCTTACGTTTGATATGAGAGAAAAAGAACATGCATGTTCGACAGTCTGGGAAAATTTACTTCTCTCCGTTTGTGTGTCTTTGTACTCATGTGTTTACACTCGTGTCAGAACATGTCTGTTGCATTGTTGTTTGCGTTTGCAAGGCAGAACTGGAACTTGTGTTGGCGCGCGCGTGAGGTCCTGGCGCGTGTGCACACGCGTGTATGAACTCACTATATGTGCATGTGCGGACGAGTATGTGGAGTAAACAGCTTGCAGATAAACATTTCCAGAGAGATGGATGTGCTGCTGCGTTGCCAAGTGGCTAAACAGGGAGCAGTGAGAGCAGCACTTAATATCACGTAGTGGGGGGGTGGTGGTGGGGGGGGTCGGGTGCTTGGAGAATAAAGGAGAGCGTGGAAGGCGGCGGTGGTGGTGGAAGATAGATAGAAGGAGGAGATGCACTTTGGAAAGGCAGCTGCTATCGTCTGCCAAAAACACTATCAGATGTGACGGCCAAGCATGTGCGTCGTGTGTGTTGTGGCACGAGGTGAAGTATTTACTTGTTGCACTGTATGTGTGTCATAGTGAAGCCCCATGTATGTTTCAGATGTACAGCAGGGCTGATAAATTGTAAATTAAAGTTGTTTAGATCATAAAACGTGTATCTGCTAATTTTTTGTGTGTGTGACCCCCCACACACACACACACACACACACAGCCATCCCTCAACACTCAAATATTTACCTTGCTGTAATCATCGGTCTCATTGACTCAGTGTAAATATACTGTACTCACTAGACCAGAGATGTAATACGATAATGATAATAATAAAAATTCTGCCCAAATAGATTGACCACAAAATGCTTTATTTTGAAAGTAATTATCACTAAATGTCTTCACTCTGGAGAAATTTACCCATTTCATGTATAAACACCATATGTTTGTTCGGCGTAAACAGCATATGTGAGCATCAGTGTTTGACGGACTGGAAAACTGGACAACACAGAGACGACGGCCGGGTCATGTTGCACATGAGGAGCAGCGCACCTGATTTTTTTTAAGCTCTACGTGTTTGTAGTTAAAAAAAATAAAATTAAAAAAGACAGAGAGGTTCAGGCAGAGTGTTCTGTTTGGTTTTGATTTCAAAAAGTACTATCAAATGTGTCGTCCAGTGATTTTGAATATCCATAGCTGCTGCTGTAAGTAAACACGGACACACTGACCAAACCTATTCTAACACGGCTGCACACACTAAAACCTGCTAACTTACACACAGAGTTTATTTCCCAGTTTGAATACACAGTGTTAACAGTAGCAGTCATTTTACCTTTCGGCATTTTATTTCATTTATGGATTATTTATTGATAATATATTTAATAATGATGATGTGTGGTGAAGTACGAGTAGAGAAATTCTTCCTATTAACTGTTGAGACAACTGGATATTTTATTTATGATATAGCTGATCAAAAAATATACAACACGGACAGTTGGGTGTGGTAACATTGTGTTATTAATAATGTTCTGTTGCAGGGTCAAAATACAATATTGACTACAAAAAGAAAAAGAAAAACTGTGTAGTGGGAAGACAATCTTAGGAATTCCCTCTCTCTCTCTCTCTCACACACAAACACACACAAACACACACACATGCACGTGGCTTATAGCTACAACACACACACACATTCTCACTCTCAAAGAGCTTCTACACAAATCCAGACAATGTGAGGGGCAGAGAGAGGAGATGTGAACATTCCTTAGGGATTGCATAAGGAACTGTGAGAAAAAGAGAACATCATTTTTCCTCTGCATGCTCCTGGTCACTTACGCCACAGTGTTTCATTCATTCCATCCTTTGACATATTTTATGTCAAGCTCATTGTCATGTTTTATGACTGATGCTTATTGTTGCAAAAACGTCTATTCGATTCCCCGCTGGGATCGATGAAATTTTATCGGTTCGTCCTGCCTCCTTCACTTTGGGGTTAGTGGAAATGAAAAGAGGCAAAAAGGGAACTCCAGCTGACCCCTATGATTACTATAGATGGCAGCTCATACTAGGGATACATGCAGTTTGGGTCAGAGGTGAAGAGGGGAAGGAAATAGTATGACAGTGACAAAGAGAGGAGGATGCAATACAAAACGCAGTGGAAAAAAGTGATAGTTGGGGAAAAATGACAAGGTTGTATAAATAGAGAGGGAAGAAAATGCAAAAGAGAAGCAGAAATAGTCCGAACAACTAAAAAAGAAAAAGAAAGGCAGAGAGAGCGAGACATGGGAGAATTGGCGTCGGTGGTCAGATCTAATCCAGTGAGCATGTCTGTTGTCCTGGAAAGGAAACCCAATTATATGGCACTTCCAATGGCCCGATGGCGCTCTGAGTGTGTATGTGTGTGTGCGCTGAGAAGGTTGGTCTCATTAGGTTGACTGACAGCTCCCATTTCTCCACCACACTCCCATCTGAGAACACACACACACACACACACATGCACGCACAAAAAAAAAAAAAAAAAAAAAAAAAAAAAACACCGGGTCCAGCAGTAATTTGTCAGACAGTATTTCTCTCTTTGAAGCCTCAATCTCCATAGCAGCAATTACTGTAAAAGGAAGCTAAGCCCCCTCCTGCCTCCCCACAGCCAATTGAAAATCCCCAAACTAGACGTTGCACCCTCAAAAGGCATGCGGTAGTTTTAACAACACGGTGCTGGAGGTCGCCGTACATTAACTATAGTTGATCTTGTCACGCTGGCAAGTCAAATATGTCAAACGTGGATATGTCATGGGGGATAAAATTTATATCAGTATTCAGTCCCTTCCTCCGGCTCAATCTTTTTTAACAACTCAGAAAAAGGTTCCTAGATTTCTTTTTCTGCTTATAATACTTTTCCATGTCCACGTTCCGATGCTGAAAAACATGACATTTTCAGTATTTTCCTGCTCTGAACATTTCGAGGGCCTCTGAGGGACCTTCGTGGGCTGATAACTGATGAAAGTATGACACTACGTTATTGTGTTATTGGTAAAAGCATACAACTTCATCGCTTTCAGAAAAGTTAACACTGAATTCACACACATTCAAACACTTGCGACTTTCAGCTCATCTACCACGAGCTGTTGCCCCGTCAATGCTTTGTTTGTGGAGAATTTAGCTCCGGCAACTTTGTTTAAAGGAAATTAGGCATGTATTTGGCTGGCTGTGTGAAATCATAATCCATTTTTCTGAAAGTTGATGTACAGATTGACTTCTAATGAACTGGACCTTTTGGGACCTGGGATTTTTTCCAACCGTGATTACTTTTAAAGCTTTGGTTACACTATTTGCCAGTGTTTTCTTGACAGTCAGACATTCATGACTTCTACTGTTAACAGAAGTTAAAATGTTTTTTTTTAACATGCATAAGATGCCAAAGACACATAGAAAATACTTTATAAAAAAATACAACTTGTTGTAGAGGATGGATTGTGTTAACTGATTTGGGTACGTGATGACTTTTCTAAAGGTTTTTAGTTCAGACAGAAAAAGAAGGAGGAAAAGAGACCAAAACAGCTAGTTTGGCGCACTGTAAAATGTTGGCAGCTTCCTTATTTGACTGTCAGAAAGCCTCAAATTGAATCAAAGCACCAGATAACAATCTTTTTAAAAGTCCCCCTGTGTTACCACCCACAGAACGATGCAGTGATAAAAGCTGAAGCTGACAGAACATGATGAGTGCTGAAACTGCTGAACCCCAGCTAAATCACTGCTCTCCATAGACGTCTCTGCTGCCCAATGACAGCTGGCATAGCTCATTTAAAGTTGTTGCCTCTGGGCCAAAAAAAAAAAAAAAAAAAAAAAAAAAAGTTTCTACAAACTTTTAGTAAGTGTCTCAAAAAATGGGGAAAGCGTGGGCAGAGAAATCAGAACAAGATTTATTTCTATTATTTTATTTATGAATTACTTTTTAAGATCTCTTTGTTGCTGTGCTTAAGCATTTTTGATCAGCCCAATTTGTTAAATCAGAACAAGTTTTTATTATGTTGCCGCCATTTTTGCTCTATCTGAACTTTTTTTTAGACAAAAGGCAGCGGCCCTGAGAGGACGTCAGTGTGGTCTACGTGTGTGTCCTGACAGCTGAGAAGACAGAATGAGGATTGACACGGTGATATAGAAATCAATGGAGGCAGATGAGGAGACAGTGGCCCTGTTCATCTTCATTCACCCCTTACACAGACAGAAAACAACAAAATATACCAAGTGCAATTTTGGAAAACATGCACTGAGAGTTTCTTCTACTTTCTTTACTGCCTTTCATGTTTACCTTAATGGTTTTTTTATGTTCTTCATGCCTAATGCAATGAGAAGAAAAGTCTCATTTATATAAATGGAGAAATAAGATTCCAATAACACAGTCATGGAGTGTTTGCCATGACGGATTTACAGTATGTGTAATGTAAATGAAAAGAATTCAATTTAAATGCCCCGTAGTACTAAACAACAAGGCCTTTCTTATGTGACGGCACTGCATCCAGCATGTCTACGTGCGTGACGACATTTGATAAATGATCTGTCTGTAGCAGTGTCCTTTAGATAGGAGGTTTTGCACAAACAAGGTCTCAACATTCATCATTTGCACTCATAGATACAAATGGGTGGTGGCTTGAGGGATGGATGGTTGGATAGCTGGCTCGATGCAATGCATGGTGTGGCAAGGATGGGTGGATGAATGGCTGGAAGTGAGGATGATGGTAGAACCATGGATTGGTGTGAAGGGGAAGTGGAAGTAATGTGGAAGGAGAAGGTGAAAAAACAGGAACAGGTAGGGAGATAAAAAGAGTGAGACAGGAGGATCGAATAATGAGAAACAAGTGGAGAGATGTGGCATTCAATGTCAGAATGAGTTCCTTTGCCATATGAATGTAACTCAAAAAACACAGTGCGTACAATATGCTCTGACACACACACACACACACACACACACACACACACAACCACGAGCATCGGCAGTGACAGGGTGCTACTACAGTCCCGCTGAATTTCTACCAACAAATGATTTGATTTGTGGAATACAAAATCATGTATGGCCTCTGTTTACCTTGTTTTCCCATTCTTCTCTTTACCACTTCAACAGAGTCTTGGTCACCATGGCAACCCAGCAGCACAAGTAAAGTGCACTAGGTTTTCCTGATGTTCACTTTATAAAACATCATGCAAGGTGTGTTTTCTGCTGTAGTACACTAGCGCGTGACAGAAATGCACCCAGCGGCTGAGAGCTCCTTCAGCCAAATATCACAATCAATAGAGGAGCTTTGTTTACAGCTGGTGTGGCCAGTAGTCCCGACTCTTGATGTCCACCTGTCCCTCCCAGAACAACAGACTGCTGCTCTGAAAACGTGTCCACTAACCTAAATATCCCAACTGACTTGCCGTGTCAAGCATCAGACGACACTGTCCCCTGTGTGAGTGTGTGCCAGTGTTTAAACAGCAAAGTTTCTCTGTTGTCCTTTATTCTCAGTTGCATGAAATAGGTTTATGACCACAAAAATGTCCACTAGGCTAAAATGAGAGCATGCACACACCAGACTTACATGAGCATCTACAGTGTGTGGAACTACTTAAATCAAGTTTGCACACAGCTCATGGATCGCTACTGATTTATATAAGTGCTCGAACAATGAAAGTGACTTTTGACAAAATCATACAGACAATTAAAACACAAAGAGTCGACGCAGAGCGAAAGACAATGCGTTGGTGGGAGGAGAGGAGCGCGATCATAAAGTGGAACAAAAGTGACGAACAGAAAAGAAGAAAAATGAAGGAGCGACGTAAAAAGGGAGATGATAAAGGGAGAAAAGGCGACAAAGAAAGCAAGGTGATGAGAGAACGGGGGTGATGGATGAGAGAGGGCGGATGCGGCATGTCACACAGAAGGACAAAGGAGAAGAAAATGTGGGATAAATAGATGAATGGAAAGCTGAGGCTGGTCAAGCAGACACAGATTAAAGGAAGACAAAGTCCGCCTCTCTTCTCTGCTGCAGCTGGTTTATTCCTTTACTCTTCCTATTTCTCAGTGTCTGTTACGTCACAATTCTCTGTCCTCTGTTGTAAATGTAATGCATGTTAATTTTTTAATTCAAGATCAGTGTGGGTTATTAATATCATACCAAATTTGTGTGTGTGTGTATACACTGCGTACGTATGTTCATCATACTCCGTGCATTTCTGGTGCTCGAGAGTGTCTGGAAACATGTTTTCAGTCGACTGCAGTTCAGCATCATCCCCAGAGGGCAGTTACGGCGTAGCAGATGCAGTTTCACAGCACGAAGAGAATATTGAGCAATCTGAAATTGTTCTTATCACAGTTACTGGACCATTGCTTTAATTGCTGTGAGGGTTTGAGTTCACGTCTCAGTGAAGGGAGTGGAAGGGTGGGTGAAAATAACCCAGCAAAGCCTACAGGAGAGTCTGCACGTAGAAAAGATGTGGAAAATAAAGTGTCATGCTGACATTCCTTGGGGAAAAACAAAAAATAAATCAAGGGCCTCCTTTTTTTTTTAAAGATACAGACTGAAAGAGATTTATGGAGTTTCAAGTGACGAAGGGTATTCGTGGATCTTGTGACACTTTGTGATTACTCACTTAAAGGGCGACGTCGCTGATTTTAATTAGCTTCCTGTGGTTCTGGTTTGGCGAGTGTGCGGCGGGTCAGACACCAGCGTCATACACTAACAGCGTGCCTCGGCCTCGAGAGTTAATGCCTTGAAACTGAGCTTGTTTCACCTCAGTAACCGTTTCTGTAAAAGCATGAAGATAGCATACCAGGCGCCAAAACAAAAGCAAAGAACCAATCTTTTTTTTTTTTTTCCAAATCTTCAAACTGTGTTATATTCATCAAAAGAAAATGCACTGGTGTATAGCACTGACTTTGCAAGTACATGTCCGTGTCTGTTTGTCTTTTATCTTATCAAACTCTGGGCTTTGAGAAAACAAGATCCTATTTCACTTTCAAAAACATCATAAAGTCGTATCTTTTCAAGTGCTCCTATGTAGGACCAAAGAGACGGCATGCACCACATAACATACTTACAGTCGCTACGACAACTGCATCCTCTGATGGTAAGCGTGAATCCATCTTTGATCAACAAGATCCCAATACACGCAACACAATCCAGAGCGCTCTTCATCGAGACCGAGGTTCACATTTACTGTGATCACCTCCAAATTATTTAGAGCAAAGAACGTTTGTGCAAAAGGCAACACTTGCAAAATATTAGAACAGAATTTATGTCTGTAACAGTGAGAGAAAACACACATGGGAAACATCTTGCTGGATGCCATGGCTGACCCCAGAGGTCATTCTCTTCCTCACCATGAAACTCTCAAAAGGCACAATAGGACTGATGATCACAAAAAAGTGAAATTACAGACATCTGGCAACACTGGCTGGACAACAGATTCAGTAATCCATAATCACAAAGTGGGTGTGGGACGCAGACGTGTCCATCACGTCCAATTACTCTTTCTTCTTTTAGGAAGCTAATACTGTTGTTCTGGAGCACGGACATGTGTTCATGTGATGTTAAAATGCAAAACTTAATAATCCTCAGACCGGTGTTTATGTTGAATATCAACACACAACCCTATGAGTCACTTTTCTATGTCACTTTTAATTAATTTATTTGACAGCATCAAAACTTCCATTTTAACATTTAAAACGTTGAAAAGAGTGTGAATCTGTGAAAGCAGTGTACAGTGTATGTATGCCTAAATCCACGTGGGGGCCATTTTCATCATCATCGTCACTAACTCAAAATCAACATATTGTCCAAATTTATTGTTCAAATCTAAAGTCTCTCCTTCTCCCCATTTCTCTACTTCATCAACTATTTCACGCCTTAACATTTGCCAGATGTTTTTCTTCATTATTCTTTCCTTTCTTCGCCTGAATCATTCATCTATCTTCCTTTAACTTGAAACACCTTGTAACTGATAGCTTATGAAACATCACTTTCAAAGTAGCCTCCAGGGCTCCTTTTTTTTCTTCTCGTCTCCCGAGCTTCTCATCCATTTATCTATTTGAGGCTCCGCACGTTTAATCATGCTCCTTTCCATATGCCCATTTTTCTTTTTCTCTCCATACCTCTCACGCACAATCCATTCTTCTTCTTCAGTTTTTATAATAAAGTAACATATTCTTAGGCATATGCTTTACTTAACATCACATCTCTGTCAAATGCAATAATCCCGTTGCTTGTTCCTCATGCTTGGATATGCATGAGTGTACATTTCAATCATCCCTCTCACTTCATAACTTTAAGTCCAAACGCGCTCGTGAATGTCTACCTCACGCTGTACGCTGCTTCCTTCTCTTCTGCCTTAGTCTGCTATCCATTAACATTTTTCTCATTCGCTGATTCACCCCATTCGTCTCTACTTCAAAACTTTTCCTCATTTTCCTCCTTTCGCCTCAGTCCCCATCACTCTTAAGTATCTGGGCCAGTCACCCCATCATTCCTCGGGAGGATGGATGGTTTCCTCTAAAGATCGGACCGATCACGCCACTGCTTTCATTTCTGATTCAAAACACATTTAAAAAATGTTACATGTGAGAGACGCTCTCCTCTGACTACATTGGAAGGTAAATCTGTAAGTCACACAAAAAACTATTCAACATCTGACGCTATAACTAATAAATTATTCGGAACCAGTAAACTGGCAGCGTAATTAAACTCAAGTTAATGATTTATGTCAGTTTAATTTCAGTGTTTTGTAACATTGTGCTACTAGGGTTCATCATCAACCCCATCACAAAAAAAAAAACAGTTAACATTTGTCACGACTGTAGGTTAACTTGCAATGATATGTGTCAGTGGTTGCAGTTTTGTTTAAAAAATGATTTCTGGATAAAATATCCTTCAAAGTGGACACAGACATGTTTATACTCTGCGTATGGATGTGACAACAAATGTTTGTAGGCATGTAAGCTACAGTATTCAAGCTGAAATATGTCGGATGAGGGCACGGGGGCAAGGCAATATTTACATCTTGTGGTTTTATGGATGTGGGTAAGTATGATTTGCGCCTTAAATCTGCCTTCAAAAGTCCGATGGGCTCTGTTCTTTGTCCAACTGGGGAAACAACATCAGTGAGGGCAACACCTGTTTTGCTGAATTGCTGTGGTAAGTGGGGAATAAGGTGGGTGATTCAGAGGTTACTGAATTCTCCTACCGAAATACAAATAATTGGGATACACATGCAAATTCAATAAAAATAAGAAATGCACATGTATCTATTAACTAGACAGCACACTTTCTGTGGGAATGGAAACGTTACCGACACCGCTACCCAACACCTAACAAACGGGGCAGGAATCCCCCTTCTGAAAACCACAATTGCTGCTGCAAAAAATTAAAACCATGAACACGGAGGCATTCATCAAAGGGCCTCGTAAAGACGGAAAACCCTGCAGTTTTCAGCTGTCATCAACTATATTTGTGCAATTTCCAAATGATGTGTTCTCATCCAATCCAAACATTGACTTAAGGTTTCCCACCTTTCACGTTACGCATCACTTCACCTATTGATTGATTAGTGGTGAGCAGGAGAAAGAAAACTGAGAGTGGCTGTCAACAATTTAAAACTCAAAGATCTGAGGCGTCATTACAGCTCCCTTCAAATCTGCCGTGCATCTGTGTGTGTGTGTGCGCGAGTATGTCTTACATGTGTGATTGTGTGACCAAAGGTTTTTGCACAGATGTAATTCATGAAGGTTAGTAACCATGGTGCATATGAAGTATATGAGAACTGTTGCATGTGTGTGCATGTTTGTGAGTGATGTGCAAATGAATTGGGTTCTGCTGTGGTTTACACTTTCATTTCTTTTGTCCCAGAGTATTTGTTAAAACCCTGAAATAAATTGAGTGGTCAATGATATTAAACTTAGCAAATTTTCACATTGGTGTAATTCTATTGTCTGATGATTAATTACAAACAGTAAATAGCACTATCTTCGGAATAATTGAAACCAAGGATGCCTTCATTTTTTTGCCCATCTCAGGTATGGAGATACAAAAAAGAAAGATTTGAAACATACAAAATAGAAAAATAGAAAAAGCCAAGCTGAACACACACCTAAAGACTTTCAAAGACTGGACTGTTCACACTTCAAGATGGTTTCCACAAACTGTCACAGATTTCTCTGCTTTGACAGTCTCGAGCTGCACACGTCTGACAACTGAGCACACTGTGGGCAACACACCTAACGAATGGTCAGTTCCGACTGGAAGTTTGGGAAATCCCATGAGAACTGACTTTCTAGTGTGTTCATGGACAGTAAGCAACATCTTAAACAATACAATTTGTGCTGGAGAGAAACACAAAAGATTTTTGGTGAGAATGTGGATGGAAAGGCACAGACAGCGCCAATTATAACCTACATGGAAAACTGAAGGTAAAATTACTTTCTAAAAACGCTTCAAGTGAAGCTGTAGTTTCTGACATATCGCAATGTTATGGTCACACAAATAAGCTGTAAATATTAAACATATTCTAAAAAAGTAAAAAATCAGGAGAGACTGCGTTTTGAGGCTAAAGACGAAAGCCTTTACAGACGACTTTCTCTGCCAACGGTCTGCACTAAACGATCCAGACCAGGAGCAACTACGTTTGACCTCTTATCACAATCAAATCACAATTGAAATCATGCGTAGAGTCATTAAGTGTGTGCCTGCTTTATGAGAAAGACAGAAAAGGCAAACATTATACAGAATGCTTCATATGTGTGTGTGCGTTTCCATGAAGAGTTGTACTGACGTGAATGACAACAGCACTGTGACGTTCGACCTCAGTAGACAGAACCCACATCCCCGAAATCTTTCAGTGAGCACATATGCTTTTACTATACGAAGCCTTTAGGGAACTGAACCCACGAGAAATGGTCAGATACAGCAACGTATTGTACCACAAAGCAGCTGAACGATTATGTCTGTCTGACCAGGGATCAAACTCCAACTGCTACAGGTTGGACCTTCTCACTGTTCTCAGAGGCCTCTCTGTGGACAAATATGTCCGGGTATCTGTTCTCAATACTGCAGAACTGATGATATATAAGAATAAAATTAGGGCTTATTGGAGCTTCTAGAGAGTTTTCCATTTCCTCTGGAGAAATATCATTGCAAGATGGTGAAATTCAATCTGCAGCATGTTGGAAGGCCACTCGTACTCTTTAGAACGGCGTTTCATGAAAAGACATAATAAGAGCTCACGAGAGATTTTTAAATTGCAAATAATGAATCATACTTGAACAGGTGTTTTTCAGGGTTGGCTTAGAGCTTTTGGTAACAGAGATTTATCTGAGCAAACACTCTTGAGCATTTTTAAGCCCCAGGTTTTGGCTTACGACATAGTCATTATATAGATTTGTTTTTTCAAGGCAGGTTAGGCTGCTATTATTTTTAGCTTAATCTCAGGCAGGAGTGATTCTGTTGGGTCCATAGGATAGTTTTTAACTAAAAATTTATTCTTAGACCATCTTGACTGATTGTAAATGACACTGTGGTCCATAAAATACTAACATGCAGTATCTTCATACTTCACAGTGTTATGATCTCATAAAACAACAATCCAGTCGTACTCACATGCTGCCACTGCTCTCGGATGAGCGGTCGGTATCGAAGAAAGTATTTCAGTGGGAAGCTGTCAATGTCGGGCCAGGTGCTGGGGCTGTACCAGGTTACCTCCAGCCTGCGAGGGTTATCACGGATCGGAGTTGCTGTGACACGCTCCGGGGGATCTGGTTTGACTGTTGGGCGGACGAGAAGTAAAACAATTTCATTAAATTGGCACACCTCCAATTTTATACTAAGATTGATTTACTTGTCGTGGAAAGTACTGCAGTCGCACTCAGTCTTGAGAAATATTGACGGGATAAAGATGAGAGCATTTAACAGGCAGGGAAGTCCTCGATTGCAGGAAATCACAAAAGATGCTTTAAGGTTAAAACTCGTGCGATATGACGACATTCTGTTATTTCCAAGATAGTTCATTCTATTTCTACCAACTGTAGCACTTTACTCTGGTGGTAAATAAATATTCAGGGAGGCTGGAGAAACTTTTGTTGCAAGTTATCAGTCAAAGAAATCAGTGAAGACAAAGTCAGACATCGACAATGTCTGAGGTGAGAGAGAAGATGAGAAACAATCAGTCGCACTGATTTATCCACTGACGAACACATGCCGACAGAGAAACTGAACCAACTCAGTTTAGTACTTTTCAGACAATAGTGGGGGACCCAGCCTTTGTGCATTGGCTCTCACACAGGCCTGCCACTTTAGCTACATGAAACCCCTTTTCCCGACCACATGCACACGCAGTTACAATAGGAAATGGATAGCTGCAATTACAACCTGCATGTCTGATAACACAATCACAGTCAGTGCCTGGAAATGAATAGACTTTGAGTAAAAAGCTCTAACACATGTATGATGCCATTGTGTGCACATGCACAAATACACACAATAGCAGACAAGACGAGAATCTCTCTTGCTCAACCTTGAGTGAATGAATGAAAGATTAAAAATTATTTCAGCTTTGTCAAAAAGTAAAAAAAAAACAAAACTGTGCGTAATGTGTATGGGTGAAGTGTCTCAAAGGCTTTGAAAGTATTCATTTGACTTGGAACATAGAGAATTAGCTTTCTGGTGCAAGAGCAATGAACACAGCTTTCTTTCAGTGACCTCTGGCGAGACTTGAGCCAGAACTTGAGTGCTACTACTGTAATAATAGGAAAGCTCAAAGACGGCACAAATTCACATTTGAATGTAGAGTTTAAAAGAACCTGGGACTTTTCTGGCCAATGCACCACCGTGAAAATCTGATGAGGAACAGACCGAGGGCTCAGACCATCACACTGTAAAATAATGTGAAATGTCTGGTATTTGTATTGACGCAGAAATACTTTTTTAATGTGGAGATAAATGTTTATACACTGTATGTGGTAAATTTGGATTATTTAAAGAAACAAAAAAAGTGCAGGAAATATAGATTGGTTTCTTTTTTGAGATCCTTTTCTTGTGCCTGTCCATGCTTGGCCTGAAAACATCTATCATGCCTCCCTTGGCTCTGTTCTTTTAAATCTGTGTCCAAATTACTGTTCATCTTTCTTCATCTTAGAGTCATATTGCAACAGTAGCTCTAGTCCTTTGTTTCTTTGGTGATGCATCTTACTAAAAAAAACAAGAGGAAAGGTTTCGGCCATAGATAAAACTGTACATGTATCAATAAGAAAAATCTACTGTGCAAAAGATCAGACAATTACACATCTTCAGTATTTCTTTGAAAAAATATATCCAGGTGTGACTTATCTGTCATTTTTTTAAACTAATGACCTATTCAAAAGGAACAAACATCTTTTAAAACACTGCCAAACAGTGGACTTAAGGAGAGTTTAAGGGGTTTTAATGTGCACTGATATCATGCAAAGAGTGCATCTTTTAATACAACTGTTGCAGCACAGTATAGCTACGGTCTAGTGAAGACTACTGGAGCTGGACTTTCATCCAAATGGAAACGTAAAAATTTGAAACAATTGAAACGTGAATTTCCATTCACTGCCTTTTAAATATTAAGAGTTAGAGTGGGACAACAATAAGCTGCTGATCCCTCAGTTTGGTCCACTTCGGTGCTATTAAATGTATTATGAAATGCAATATTAAAACCATCATGAGAACACACCATGGTTTTTTTCATGTTTCCATCTGCAGCAATTTTTGTCTTCTCGGTGAGGCAGAGGTTTGAGTTACATGCTTCATGTAGCACATCATTTATTTGGTAAGTCTGTTTTCATCCCACTTTGTTGCATCTTGCTTTTAACTTCTCCAAGAGCGAAATCGCTTTGGCTGAATGTCATTAAGTCCCCCTCGCTCAGGTTTATCAGCTGTTAGCCTAGAGATGCCTGTGCTTGCTTGGTTTTGTGCACGATCGCAGTTATTTTGCCTCGAAAGTGCTGCCCGCTCAAGAGATGCTTTTTGTACCTGACCTCCTAAATGTGACCAGACTCGGACAAATAAGTCTGAATTTATTGAAATAGTGTATTAACCAGCCCCGTATCCTACAGTAAATTAAACCTTGAAAACGAAAGGCCTGGCCTTAGCCTCCAGTCCCAGGAGAACGTAGCAAAAGTTCCTCACTACAATGAATTTGGAATAAAATTTGTGCACACACACACACACATACACACACACACACACACACACAATGTCATCTCATTTAATATTATCCCACCTTTTGGTTGGATGAACAAGGACAGTTGAGAATTGTCTTACTCTAAATCAGACTTCAGAAATGGACCAGGAAGCATGAAATTGTTTTATTTATTTACGATCTGCCTCGTTGTCCCTGAAAATAAATGTGACTTACAGCCCTGCATGGCATGAGAGAGATTTTTACAAAGCAGGAGCACAGAGATGATGAGCGGAGGAGAGACAGTGAGGCAAACGTTACGACACCGTCACAGTAAGTGAAGGGAGAGAGGAGGAACACGGAAAGGAGGAGAACTTCCACACTCAGTTTTGATCAAATCGAAAACATTTTTGCCAAGTTCTGATCTGTCAACTAATATTTTCTAAGACAGATCTTTTCCCTCTCTGTGATCAAAGACAGATGTGTTGTCAGTTATACTTTAACAAAAAGAACGTGATCACAGAGACACAGATTTTAACCAGACCATGTTAGTCCGTCTGTATAACTTTGCAGAAAATCATTGATCATTTTTTTTTTTTTTTTGGTTAGGCTCCAAAATGTTCTTTTTTTTTGGTTTAGTAACAAACTTTGAGCAATCAGACATTAGTTGCATTAGACAAAAATAAAAAAAAGGGAGAAGGAGGAAGAAAAAATAGAAAGGTCGAGAGAAAAGTACAAAGTCGCAACAAGGGCAGGGAGGATGAGAAAGGAAGCAGAGGCGAAGAAAGGAGCAGTGGGGTATTTCGCTATCGCCACTAGTTGAAGGATATTTCCTCAGCCAAGGCGCTAATCCGGCTAGCATTAGCATTTTCATGAGTCCTGTGTCCAGGGCTTGGCAGAGCATGTCACAGCCTCATTTGGTTACTTATGTACACACACACTCACACACACACACACACACACACACTTTTTTTTAAAACCTCGCCCTCTCAGCCGACACAATCGCTCACAGCCCCATTGGTGTCTGTGTGTTTTTCGGCGTCATGCACACCCGTATCACGCTCCGAGCCATACAACAGAGCTGAAGACTGCTGGCAGCACTTTCCTTATCTATCAAAGTGCTCCTCATTCCTTTTTTAAAATGAATTTCTCCTCTTCACTGCTTTCCAGTCTGAGTCGCTTATGAATTCTAAGAGTCTTGCTGTTATAATGTCGCCTTCTGCACAGTGAGAGAACAAAAAACTTCACAATCCAAACTTCTTTTTTTTTTTAACCCCCTTCAAAACTACTTACCACACGGCCGTGGCGGCTGCGAGTTAAAAATAGCCAATGAAAAGACAAACTTTTGATGCAAATTTTTTATATTTAAATATGTGTATAATGTGCTTATGGCAGCTGGTGTTTGGATTATCTGGCACATTTTAATGAGAAAGCCCACCACTGATTTATGGCTGTCACATCCTGGCCAAGCCTCAGTTAAACACTGTTTGCTGCAGAAAAGGTTCAGAGGTAGCGTGTTTATTATCTAGAGCCTTTGGTAATGACATGGGTGCACAGTCAGTGGGTTTCTCGCTAATGGACTAAGCTGTTAGTTAAAGAAAAAAAAAGCTGTGCACTCTCTTTTGAGCCGGATGACATTTATTTGGCCATTGAAATTTCAATTTTCTTTGTCTTTCTGGCACAGATCATTGCTGTGTGTGCAACAAATCTCAGAAGGGAACCAGAAGTGAATGAAATCAGTCATCTGTGGTCAAACAAATGCATTAACATTATTCAGGGGTTGGCATCCTTAAAGAGATGCTTTGACACTCGGCATTTTACTCCCATTTTTGCCTTGCCAAATATTTGTCAGTCTGTGTGGGAAAAAGCTCTTAGATTTGTCCCTGAACTTAGAAAAAAAAAACATCAAAAAATAAACTAATAAAAAAAAAACAACCTAAAACTGTAAAGGTTTAATGAAAAGTGTCCTGCATAAGAATAAGTTTTTTGAAATGTTCAAAATGTCACTGTGTCCCACTTGAACCCTGTGAGCTAGAAATATTAATTAAACAGTTTCATCTAATACTGATTTAAGAATGTGTATTAAACATGGTGAAGGGGAGTTAGTGTTAATAATATGTAATTCAACACAGCCCACAAGAACACAGCATCAAAAACACGCCACGGCAGCTCCTCTGTCTCACCTATGCTGGACTCTTCGAACGAAACGATGGTGAAGGCTTTGCCCAAGGCGTTGACTGCTGTCACGTTAACGTAGTACGGGAAACTGGAGAACACCTCAGGAAACCGTACGTGGCAGCGGTTCTTGTGGACCGCGTCTTTCTGCACCTCCAGTGAACGCTGGTTATGTCTGAAGAGAAAAAAAAAAGATAAGAAAGAGATGGATTAGGATACAGCGGGGATGGTCATACCAGCTGGTGTGGAAATGTGGTCGAACAGAACCCCATCGTTCAAGCCCACCGTCTCTCACTTTATTAACAGGCTTGGTGTCGGCCATTAAAGCTGCTGGATGGTTTAAATTTCGACACTAAAACTGCTGACTGTCTTTTCAGGTGCACAGACCAGCACATATTTAGTTTGGGACATAGCCACGCTTGAGTTTTACTATCTTAATTTTATTTCTGTACATTTTTGAAGTTGGACTAAGGTGGGAATCTAATTTTTAAACTTTATTTTAGTTTTCAATCTTGGCTAAAGGCAACTTTAAATATCAGATGTAAATAACTATATTATAATGCTATATCTTGCTTGAAAAACAATTGATAAACAAAAATCCTTACATTAACATTATGCAATCTCAGTCCTTTAGTGGCAACTGGTCAAAAAATGCCAAGCAGACTTAGACAGAAGTGAAGTGAAATGGATGATGTTTCTATTCGCTTTCTTGTAATTTCTTACCTCTTTGTTCTGTGTGCTTCCAATTACTCAGGAGACTGGAGACAAATATGTGCAACAACAATTTAAAGTCTTTCAAACTTCATTCTGTGAGTTCAGGCATGTTTAATCTTTTTATTGCGTTCAAAAAAGAATGTCAGAAATTGCCGAGAAATTTTGTTTTTATAAAGTGAAACACTGTAATTAACAGCAAACTGAAATAATTTGCCAGATACGTAACAACAAACTTTTCATTCAGATGCCACTTTTTCATCGATGCGTGGCATGTCGTCTGCCTTAGTTATGCTCAGATTCAAAAAGCTAATTTATTTTCTTTGTTGACTGTAAAGAAAGAGGGGGGACCCAGGGTCATATGACAGAAGATTAGTTCTGAACAGTACTTTCTATCCTCAGTTTAGTGTTTTCATCCAAAACTATTCTGAATCTTGTTCCTATCTTGTGCCAGTTCTTCTTTGTTGAATTTTTTGTCCTCTAAACAGGGGGATTTTAAACTCGGACATTCCTTTTTTGCCTTTAGTTGCTTACATTTGGCCGAACTGACAATTAGGATGGTAAATTAGCAGCTTGTGGCTCAGTTAACAGCAGATATATTCTGGGCCCCGCCTTTCACCCACTTTCAGCTGAAATTGGCTCCAGCCCCCCAAACAATAAGCAGAATTACTAATAGATAGACAGTTTGCGTTTGCAGTGTAGCCTTAGATGTACAAACTGATGGAGTTATGCTGAAGAATACATAAAAAAAAAATCATAATCTGCAGCCGTGTTCTGGATTTCTTCTTTTTTATTACTTTGAGGAAGGATGACAGATAACGATACAGTTAAAGAATCCTTAAAGATTATTTTCAATTATCGTATCATGGCTGACAATTCTGACAAGGGGTGCCTAAAATATTTCAAATTCAAGCCACTGACGGCTGAGGGTTTTGTAGCACATTAACTACTTGTAAACTTGCTTTTTAGCTGCTGGTGTCTGGTGATTTGCCCATTCGTAGTATTCATAAATTTGCTCCTGTTTGAGTTTGTTATAGCAATGTGCTTTGCTGACGACTGTGAATTTTGCAAAAACATACAGAGATTATTAAAGAAATGTGTAAAAATCAACTACACTTACTGTACATCCACTTCAAAGGTAGTGGGGATGTACGTTTGATGCGTCTGGTGCCAGCTGCAGTAGAAGCCTTTGGGGTAAGTGTTCGATCGACAGGTGACTGTGGGCTCCCGAGGAGGAACTGCAGAGATAAAAAAAAAAAAAGAAGCAGCGATTAAAACCCGTGTCCACTTAAGAAAGAGACACGGAGAATAAAGACGAGGCGAAGAGAGGGAGAGAGAGGGAGAGATCGACGTGGTGAAGTAATTCGGATTAATCAAGTGCAAGGCAGCTGTGCCTCATTACAGATTTCCCTATTAAATAATTCATTCCTGATCCAATACAGTATTAAAAAAATGTCACTGCTAATCACCTAAAATTAATTGCTTTCTTCTTTTGTTTTATTAAATGTGCTTTTAATTTGTTTACTTGTGAACAGTGTGTTTTTACCATTTATTACATGCTTTATTAAAAAATCACATTCAGAGATGTATATGTGCAGACTTGAACTTGATTTAGGGTTTAAACTATAACTTGTATTTTCTGTCAATCTTAACCTTGATCTCAAAGTCTGTCAGTATATACTGTCAGATATCGAAAGTGGTAGGGGTCTTCACAACTAGTTGTCAACTGTTCCTCCAGCTTTTCACCCTTTCCCTTTGTTATCTGCACCACATGGTGAAATAACAAGATCTGAATTGCAGCTTCATTTCACACATGGCTGTACACTGGCTGGTTAATGCTGCAGTATTTGACAATATATGGAGATGTCATTTCTATTTTTAAATACTAAAGGTCAGCCAGACAATAATGTATATTTGTAATAGGAGATCAACTAATGCAAAATGCAGAAAAATTATGTATTTCTTCATTCGGAGACAGTAATGAATACTGGAGGTAAATGTGTAGGATGAGTCAACCTATCAGTGGAACCACTAAACCTTTAAGTGTGGACAAGTGAAAACTGCATGATCTGCTCAGGTAAACAGGAATGTGGAAACGCAGAAACATTTTTAGCGATATGCAGTGATAAACTTAATAAACTGAGGAGCAGAAGAGAAAATATGTCAGACCTGTAGCTCACTATTCACTACTTCCAAAGTCAATTGAAATGCTGTGCAAAATAAAAACAGAACGTGTTTTCAAAACGTAAAGATAAATTTGATTGTAAAGCAACATATTAAATGTTAAAACATGTGACTTTTGTTTATTCAGACAAACTGGAAACCGTATTAACTTGCAATATTAAGACTGGGTATTAGAAGAACGTTCCAGAGAGGCTTAAAGACTCAAGGATATGCATTACAAAACAAAATTGAACTATCCACAAATAAATGATATTATAACATGGCCAATAAAACTGCTATTCTATTTTAACACACATTATTAAACTGTGTAACTGCTGAGCCTCATCTAAAACATTATATGTGGGTTATGTGTGTAACCACCACCAACTACCAAAAATGGAACCGTGGCTTCTCTTTTAAAGCCACACAAACGCAATTTTAAATGTGTATCATATTTGCATGAATCTGGCAGGACGAGGGAAGGAGGATTAAAATGGACGTCCCAAATAACATTAGCCATGGTGAAGCTAGTATGGGAAAGGAGGAAACTGAGAAGGAGATGTGACCAAAATTGTACAGGATAGAGAAATCACATGGAGAGAAATCACAGGTAAGAGTGAGAGACGTGGTGAGTCTGTGACAGAGGAGGGAGAGAGAGGGAGAGGAAGCCGGCGTACACTTTCTGAAAGCCAGTGTGTGTCTGCTTTACATTAACATTGTGTAGCTGACCACAAAACGGTTCAATGTCCATTAGACTGACAGTTCCCACTTTTAATACTTGTCAGGATTATCAAACCCCTTCCACCAATTTTATGTGTGAACTCATAATTGTTAGCACATTGGTATTTTGTTGAAAGGTTGTTGTTCGTGAGGCATCACATGCAGGATTATAGAAGTTTGTGTGTTACTGTAATGGAAGCAAACCAGAGGAGGTTCCGAGTTCCCACATTAACAATAGCCATAGCAGCTCATATTATAAAGTATATACAACCAGATACATGTATTTACTTTTACAATTACCAAATATCACTTGGGCTTCTACTTCTGGGTGTGGCTAGAAAAAATAAATACATAAATAAAGAAAAATTATGATTTATCTGCTGTATAATTAGCTTTGACATAATTATTTTGCAGACAGTTTCACAAACTTATGTAATTCTTTGTGCTTTCAGCATTCAGCAAGTGGCATTAGCGCTTCATTTAATTTCAAATTCTTGGATCAATAAACATTTTATTTCTTGTAGAAAACCCTCAAATTAATTTGAGTCATTTGGAATCCTGTCCAATTTTTGGTGATGTGTAATGTTGATAGCCCTTGTTGGTGGCTCCCTCTAGATGTGTGTACACACAAACACACACACACAACCAAGAGCTAGACTTGATTGGTTGCAATGGGGTCATTTCACTGTCACGCGGAATCAGCTGTGTTTCAGCAGTCACCATGGCAACTAATTAGCCCGTCAATAACGTCGACAATGAGGTGCCAGGGACAACATCCAATCACACTCTATTAATCACAGTGCCTAATTGGGGCCATCTCAATCAATTGGCTCCTCATCTGAGAGCTTCAGTCAAAGGGACACACAATGATGAACACAAGGATGCCCACACATTGTCAGGAAGGACAAACAACACACACACACACACACATTCTCTGAGCTGCAGATGTTCTTGTAGGCTTAGTAGAATTAGCCATAATCAATCAAACCAGCTTATTAAGAACTTGGAAGAGTTCAAAGTTGGGAACTGAAGATCAGTGTAGAAAAGAAAGCGGCGAGGGAAAAGCCAATAGGCAGATGAAGGACGTCAACAGGATGAGCATGTGCTCACGCCAGCCATGTTTGGAGTGGCTTATTCGAACTGTGCTGTGTTTACCCCTTTTATTTAGCTCATTTTGATGGGGGTTAGTGGCGTCAATCAAACCATGCCACCGTGACACCGAAAAGGACAGTAAGTACAGCGGGTCTCCTCCAGGGGGACAGAGAGGTGGCTTGTTAGGAGGAGGATGATCTGAATTATCAATGCTGAATGACCCCAGAAGCTCAGAGTCTATGTCCAAGGAGACGAAGCCAGTGTGAAACTGTCTTATTTTGTTTGTTAACGGATGATGAACTATTAAGGGAATTCATGGAATTCACGAGCAAAACACCAGAAGATTTCCATAGTGGCTATGGGCAAATAAAATAATTGTGGGGTCAATGGATGTAAGAAATGCCAGAGGAGAGACAAAAATAGCAAGAAAGGAAGAAAGAAGGAATGAGGGAAAGAAGGACGGCATCTCTGCCAAAAAATGATGGAAAAAATGGAGCGGAGATAAATGCGGACATCTTTCTTTTATCAGATTTTATTACGTGCCCTTTAACATTGCAGACTTCAGGGAAACACGCGCATAAAAGTGTCGCTCAGCTTATTCAGTGTTAATAAAACATCAAAAGCTTTTGAAGGAAAACCGAGGTAAAAAGCAAAGAAGGAAGAACAAGAGATAATGCACCTGTAGGAAAAAACAACAAGCACCAAGCACAAAGTATGAATAATAAAGCAAATAAACAGCATTTCAAATGAAAATGAGATTGTGTATGTGCTGCTCTTGTTTTCCGAACCGCCCTGTGAGATATCACCTGACTCAGAGGCAGACAGGACAGTGCTCATGAATAAATGTTATTTGAATTAGTGCACTTTCACCATCTGGTTTGAATTGCTAAAGACTGAATGTGATTTGGAAGCCGCTCTTTGTTTAGCCTGTGAAACACACACCTGCAAGTGCACAAAAGTGCCCAAGGAGAAGTGGCTGGTTCAGTTACTTTTAAATGGTAATACATCACCGACTGAACTTACAGTAGACAGATATTCATTAATTATAATAAGAGCAAAAAAAAGGAAGAGGAAGAAGTGAGACATTTGACTGTTGATAAAACACCTGCATGCAAATGTTCTATTGAATCTGCCTCTTTGAGACTGTATTTCACTTATGTATCTTTATCACACAATATTACAGAGCACTTTAATCATTGATTTTTTTTTTTTTTACCAGGCTCTGCCGCCTGGCTCTGTTACAGACTTTTTACTTGAATCCAATTTCAAATTCATAATTAGAGTTTTTAAAATAATTTGTTTTTGATTTGCTGCTTTGTGTGACAGATATCGGCAGGTTAGAAGCATATTTACTGAGATATTTTGGAGTGAAGGTGAAAATGAAGATGGAGTGTAATTTCTAATAAGTTGAATTAAACATTTCAAGGACGTTATAACTTAAATTGCCTTATGACTTACAAGCACCAACCTCACAGCACCGTTTAGCAACCCACACCTCCCTCACACAGTGTTACTTTAGACAACGTGGAAATGAGATGAACTTATTCACTTGAAAAAACTTTCTGCTCAGTTATGTACAATGAGAGCAATAGTTGTAAATAAATTGATGGGAGCAGCCATCGGCTCGTTCTCCCTTTCGCTTTCATACTCTCTCTTCTATTCTCCTTCTATTCCAAACCTGTCACACAAAAATTCTGGGTGTCGCAAAACAGAATCGTTGTCACAGAAGGGTGCACACACACACACACACACACAGACACAAAGACACACACACAAATGTGATGAAGGACAATGACATCCAGTGGCCTGGTTGCTAGGCTGCAGATTCCGTTGTAATTGCTATTTGGATGTGTTAGTAGCTTCTCTGTTGCTCTGTGTGTGTGTGTGTGTGTGTGTGGACACATTAATTTTGCTCTGTGCTTGTGTGTTTTTGCAATAAATTCTTTTGCAATAGCAACAAAGTTGAATTCATTTTTTTTCCCCTTGATGCAATTCCTCTACTCTCTTCATAATGACAAAAAAATGTCTGATCTTATAGTGTTCAAACAGTCCAGAGCATGTTTGGCCGCAGTAAAAAATACAGAATCACCAACTTTCCAGGGTCAGAATCTATGTTCACCTTTGATTCAGTTTAGACTTTCATGGAAACAATGTCAGAAACCAGAGTCTTTGCTAAACACACTTCAAACTAATTGTCTTACAAATCCATCCATCCATCCTCCTGTCCATCCGTCTATCTGTCATGCACATCTCATTTGGTTTAAAATCATGTTTTCCATATTATAAATCCAAGCGGGGAGAACCAGATCCCTGCTGGAGTCGTGCTGCCCTGAATGGCATAACTCATTTAGGCAGATGGCTTTGGTCTGTGTTTGACTTGCTCTGCCAGCACTGGGCTCACTGCATTTTAGATTAACTTAGTCATGTGTCATGGGAGAAAAAGGAATGTAAATAAAACTGTAGCACAAAGTCATAGAGAGACAGAGACGCAGTGGTGCCTTTTTGTCCAGACCAGCTGTCGTGGCTAACGGTAATGTAATTGTGGTATAATATTTTTATCTGGTGCTGTGAAGCTATGCCGCTTTACGCACATGTCAGTGTGTGTGTGTGTGTGTGTGTGACTGTATACAATTACACCGTGTGTACTGAAATGTGAATATGCAATTTTATGTACATGTCATTAAATTGACATTGCATGCATTTGTCCTAGCAGTGTGTGCATATAGAGCGAACGTGTCTTTGAAAGTTTACTTATGAGTGTCATTTTAAGGAGTGCATGTGACTCATTAAACAGCTAGTCAAATTTTCTGCAAAAGCAAATTGGTAAAAACAAAAGCAAGAACTTGTGAGTTTGTGTTTGTGCCCTTTATTGCGATTCTATCTAATTATACAAAACCTCCAGTGTAGTTTGAACAATCACCGAGATTAAATTACTGACTCTGTGAATAAGAACTGAAACATTTTCACTACACACATTCTTTCTGTTCCTCCAACAGTTCTTTGTTCACAAGTGCTCCTGAACATGAGTCAACACATATGAACGAACACACACACTCAGACACACACACACACACTGCATCAAACAATGATTCCCTGGAATTCCAGGAATCTATCTTGGCCGATTGGAAACAGCCGTGCGTGAGAGATGAGTGGATGAATGAAAAGAAGATGAATACCTTAAAAGAGCATCAGGAGTTGATGAGAGAGAGAGAGAGAGATAGCATAAGGATGAGAGAGAACGAAAAGAAAAGAGGGAAGGAGACGTCGAATGGTTTGCACTGACCTCCGCAGTTGTGCGGTCAGACGCAGGAAGGCGACTATTATACTCGGACACTACGGTTCTCCGCCTCCGGCTTGTCTCCCTCACTTTCTCTCATGCGCACACACTCTCACTTAGCCACCTGACATCACAAATCTTGCTCAAAGCTGGGGAATAACAGCTTACGTTTCACAGGAAATAAAACAACATTCTCAAGCAGCTTCACACAATCTCACCTTAGGCACTTTCCGAGGAACTGTTTTAGCTTTTCAGCCGCTTCCTTCCACACATAAACCTCTGGCCGACAAAGACGGTCAACTTCATGGGATGACTAAATAGGTTTCATGACCACGGACTCATAAATTCCTGCATGTTCCTATAGTGCAGTTATGACGTAATTTTTAAATCTCTAATAGTTGTTAAAGCTTTCAGCAAAAGAAAGAAAAAAAACGCAGCATACGAGTCTGATTTGTTGTGTGAGACTGAACTATGACACCTAAGCACCAGAGTTTCCTTTACTCTTGTTTCGCTTAGTTTTTTCTCTCCCATTTTGAACAATTTCCATCCTTTTGCTGTTTTTGCCACCTCTCTCTCCTAGTCCACTTACTTAGGAAGGTGGAGAGGGCAGCCAATGCTAGAACTCCTTTCCGAAGTCATCTGGAGTTGGTCTTTTGGACAAATAACCTTTTTATCTAACCTTTTATTTCTAAATGATTATTTTATATTCACACTGTATTGATATATGAGTTTGTCTACTGTGTGTGCCTGACCTCTCAAAACCTCTGCTCAAACAAGTAGCACTGAATCCAGCAGGCCAGGAATTTCTCTCATGCTACTTCATTGTTACCAGATGTCATTATTATTTTATCTTGACAGTGGACTGAAGATTGTCAGGAAAGTTGGTGAAAGAGCACACTTCCACTTATAACCGATATAATCCTGGTAAAACTCAAAAGTTTTCAAGCAGTAGCCTCACATGCCTGAACCTTCATCCAAACTTTATTTCTTTTCACAGCTGAATTATTGACACGAGAAAGTAAGTAATCTCAAGGACGAGCGGGAAAGAGTGAAAGAAAATCGCCCGAAAACATTTCAGCTGATTATCGGCTTGTTTATCGTGATATTCAAGTGTTTGCAAAGTGAAACTCGTCTTCACTTAGGGGATTGTGTGGGCTTACACTCCCCAGAACAGCCCCTGGTGGAGGATTAATTGTCTCTGTCAGGGGCACTGCAGCAGGTCAAACACTTTGGCTAACAGGGGATTGAGTCTAGTACAGTGTCACGCTGTCAGTAATAAAGGGCGACGCTCTAAAGCGTACGTATCAATAGTCATCATCTTTCACTTTCCACGAAGGAGACGGACGGCAGACTAATTCTTCTCCTCTGCTCTTGTCTTGCTTTGCCTCATATCTGACCAACCTGCCAATCACTTTTTGTGTCGGGTCTTTGTCAAACCCTTAACACGTCCGCAGCCCTTAACAGAAGACACACAAACTCTCTCTTTTTTTTTTTTTCTCTCCTTCTACACCACCATGACAACAACTTCAGCAACATGTCTACTTGTTACTGAAACGCAGTGAAGCGTAAAGCACAAGGGCACAACACCGATGTTGGACAAGACGCTCCGAGAAAGTTGTAGGTGAAGCGAAGGAATGAGAAGAAAAGCTACTGGGGGTCGACATAATGCCAGTTCACTAATGAAACTGGAAATTGCCATTCTGAAAATCCCAGGAGTGCAGCTATGCAGCCGGTAGCGTTTTATGTGCAAAATAGAAATTTGAGTGGGTGTAAGCCGCTGAGTGGAGATCTCTCTAGTCTCACTAAGAGGTAAAGCCCTGTGTCACAATGGCAATAATAGCCTGGGGCTCTGTCACCACTGCTGCAATTGCCTCTTAGCTGCAGTGTCCGCGATGGTGCAATGAGCGTCAATGAGTGACAAGCTGGGATTGACCAATCAGAGGTGTCAGTCTGCCAAACGCACAAACAGCTAACTGCCATCACTCACAGAGACTGAGAGATGAAACGGGCAGGTACCGCCCGAATCCCCGCCGTCTGAACCGAAACAGCTGAGTCCTTCAAATTTACTTGTCACATTCAAAGCTAGACAGGACAGATAGATAGACACACAAGAAGACAGGCAGAGAGACAGGCAGAATTCAAAAATGTCTAGCCTGTAAAGCTGGAGGCCATCATTGCGAATTCAGCCGGCTGCTTTGTGGAGGAGCACTCTGTGCTTGTCTTTTTACATACACCATGTTCGCTTTATGGAGTTATGAAAGGTGTCACATTACTGTGGAGGCACAAACGCTCGTTCTGCACAGTCTGAAACCTTCAGATACACACATGGGCTGATAAAGAGAGAGGGCAAAGAGGCAGCTGCACACACACACACACACACACACACACACTGCGACTGCCTTAAAGTAAAAGAGCAGGATCGAGTATAAATACTGTACACAAGCAACAAAACCGAACAACGAAAAGAATCAGACCTTCACGCAGTTCTCAACAACCTTAAGGCTATTCTAACTGTGATTCTTGGTAATACGGTAATGCTATTCTAATGGAATGTTTGCACAGAGACTTTGAGCTACATGGTTTCAATCAGGTCCTCCTCGCACCAGCTGCGCACAAGCCGATCTAAGCCAGGCTCACTGTCAGCCAAGCTGGAAGATCTCAGCTCGGTGCTGCTTACATAATGTCAGAGTCAGTTAGTTAGTGATGTTGATACTCTTGGTGTTGCAATGCGGAAAAAAAAAAAAAAAGATGCATGAATGTAAATCACGTCTTTCGGTAGTCAGTTTCTGCAACGCAAAACTAGGGTAAAGAATCCAAACATGCCCGTAGAGATGCTACTCATGTGCTCATCCCAATCTCACGGCACACGTTGGCACAGCTAATGCAGAGGATGATGCTGTTAACACCCGGGTCAAATTAAGCCATTTTTGCCAGTTTGGTACATGGTCTGCGCTGATGTGGCTCTTTTCTCCCGTCTTGATACCCAAAGCGCTTTACACCTATTTAATCCAACACAAGCTCAGACACTAATGGGGGTGATGCCATGCAGCTGGCCCGGTCCATTGACAGCAACTAACATGCAGCCTAATGTCTTGCTCAAGGACACTTTGGTCGACTGCTGCTCTTTCTCCTTGTTCAGTATTTTTCACTTTAATTCTCTTTCTTCCTCCTCGTCCTTCCCTAATAGACCCGATTTAGAGATTTGGATGACTCTAATGGACATCAGGAAAGCAAACAGCATATTTGTGATGTTAAGTTGCATTTTTACTGGCCAATAGTGACTCATTTCTTTAGTTCAGCTTGTTAAAATACCAACAATCGCTTTCTGTCATTGCATTACTGACATCTGCCATTCCGTCCGTGTGTCTGTGTCTGGACTGTGTGTGTCTGCCACACAACCACTGCTCCGCTCCTCACACGGCATTTTAAAATCCTTGGAATGGAACGGCCAGGCATAAACCTAGTGCTGAGGCCCTCTAATGACGCGTCCCGCTAATACAGAACTGATCTTAATTACACACTGTAAAGGGACTGTAATTTCGTATTGATCGTATGCGGCGTATGCGGCGTATGCTGAAATTGAATGTGACCTTTTCCCTCCGCAGTTGTTTAAAGTTGTCACTTCAGCTGAGAGCACAATGACCTGGTCACAGTGCATCACAGATGTGATTTATTGCCTATCAACAAAGAGCATGCTTCACAGCCAGGAAATGACAGCGTGAAGAATAAAGGATGCTTCCCATCTAATACGCTGCAGCGTGTCCCACTGTGAAGATTCCAAAGCAGATAGAGTAATCATAAAATTCAATTCCCTCGTCCTTCAGAGAAAACGTCCCTAAGTTTACAGTCGTGGTGGCAAGAACAGGCAAGGAGAAGAGCTAAATTAAGGCGATAAAGCAAGTAGAAGTCGGTCTGCATGGTTCAGTGCAGGAACAAACAGTGATCTCACTCCACTCAGCAGGATTCTGGCACAGGCACAACCACAACAGCACGCTGTTATCACACCTATCCTCATTCCGTTGAGTCCTGTTTGAATTCAGCAGCAAAGACACACAAACACACAAGCCGATGTCTAGAGTTTGGAGCAGATCCTTAAATCAGAGTGTTGGGACTGAAGTGATGAAGACTTGTCCTAGAAGATTTCTCCCCCTTATTTTTATTCCTCTCCAGCTTTAATCAACTCCACCCCCTGAAGTTGATTTTGGGATATGACAAAATGGAAGAGTTTGGTGAGAGATCACCGTATTAGAAATGCTTTCCCTGCAGCACGATGAAGTCAACATTTCTGAATCCCTACGACACTTGTTCTCAACATCCACAGCTTGTGACCCTTGGAATTTACCCGACATCCGCTGACATGAGTTAAAGTTGCATGTACTGCAACAATTTTACTTTGCAATAAAAATACTGTTTATTATTTTAGTGTCACAAGACACCTGCCCTTACCTGGTGTAGGCGCTGCTCTTGTAATGTCTGCTCGTCATTTTGTAATTCTCTCCATACTGTAAAAACTGATACATATATTTAGACGCGTGCATTAATGTTTCAGTTTTACGCACACATATAGGGGCTGTAGAAGTGTATTTTAAGATTACATCTTCCACTGTGGGGTTTTAAAGGCCAGTCCCTGGTTTAAAGATCACAGTTGTAGAGTTGTTTTTTCAAACCACCAAATACTCGCTATATCACATGAAGATCAATAGTTTCTCTCTTCCAGAGTCGCAGAGAAAGGCTGGAGGCAAGCGAAGAGTACACTGCTGCTTTCTTTCATTCACTATATGTGTCCCATTTCACTCCTTTTTGGATCAGTTTTCATGTTGTTTTTTTTTTTTTGTACAATCATGTTTTGTCCTCGGTTCCGCTCCCTCTCTGTTTCACATCCCCCTCGGCCACTTTCTTTGTGATGAGTTCAAATGATCGGTATCAACCAACCTCAGCGCTTATGACCTATCATTAGCTGATTACAAACAGCTTTATTGGCACGCGGCACCTCGTCTATATTACAGGGCTTAGAAATGGCAATGTATCATTATATTTTATCAGCCAAGCTCTTTTTAATCATGTTGAATTGCAAGTGTGTGTGTTGAACATATTCCAGTAACATAACAGTAATGTCTTTTATCAATATTTTTCCCATAGCTATTTTTTAAAAGACATTCTGCTCTATATGGGAACCTAACTGTTAAGTACAAGGCAGGCGGGCGGTGACACACGAGGGTGGGGTGGGTTCATAGATTAAAAGCAAAGAACAGAGCAGAAAAAAAGAAGAAGAAGAAGAAGAAGAAAGTTAGTGGGCAAGGAAGAAAAAGAGGATAAATGACACCCATTGTTCCTTCCTCTTGCTGTCAGGTCTCAGTAATGCTAATCATGAGGCTAATCTGACAGGATGGTATAATGGTACACATACACACACACACACACACAACGTGACCCCTGAAGCCCCACAACCCCCCCAACCCCGGTGTTGAATTCCAGAGCCCAGTGTCAATGAGAGGGAACTGCCACATTACATGGCTGTTTGTTCTCTTTGTGTGCTCGCCTGCAATGCTATTAGGACTTGTGTGTCTGTGTGTGTGTGTGTGTGTGTGTGTGTGTGTGTGTGTGAAAATGTTGGGATGTGTCCACATTTGGACCAAGCAGGCTTTTTTCTTTAGCTAGTTTATAATGAAGTCATGAATGTGTGCTGAAACAGATTTTTGAAACAGATTTTTGTGGAGGAAAACGTCCCAAATTTGCCAGGTTCACTGTCAACATGTACTTTGTGTCGACACGCAAACACAAGCTGCCAACACTCCATCCAGAGCACCTGATTAAAAGCAGACTGAAATGATGGGAACAAATAATATATAGAGAGAGATTTACTTTTGTTTTGGTTATAATGGAGAAAGCTCTTTTCAGTTTTATTTCATTTCACATTTGCGTCATATTTTTCATATTAAGTCTTAAATGTCTAAGTATGTTTTTTGTGCTTTTGAGTTCATATTTACTGGACTATAATCCAAATTCCCTTTACTGGAAAAACAGTCGGCTTTACTCTGGCCTTGAAGGGGCACTGTTGTCCAGCCTTGAAAAAAAAAAAAAAAAAAAAAAAGTGGGTGTGGTGATAATTTTGCTTTTTCAAGATCTGTTCTGCAACAGCCAAGTGAAAAAGTTCACGTACACACAAAACACCATCCTCAAATCTTGAACATGGAAAATAAAAGAAAGAAGTTCTTAAAAGTCTCCACAGCACCGAATGATTCTCACTTTCAGCGAAAGTTAGGGAGGCCACACAATCTTGGGCTTAAGTGGGATGCAATACCATTAAAAAAGTGTGTGTGTGTGTGTGTGTGTGTGTGTGTGTGTGTGTGTGTGTCCTGAGGGAAAGAGGGATCTTGGTTTAGAATAGGTAACAGTGGAATGTAATTGAGCTGAAAATTGAAAAGCGGAGCCGTAGCAAAGCCAAGCTGGTGTGCGCGTACGTGTGTGTGGTGGTGTGTGTGCACAGGTATCCTTCAGCACGTGTGTCTGTGTGTTTGTTTTGTGTGCAGGATTGTGTGTTTGTGTGTGTGTGTGTGTGTGTGTGTGTGCACCTGTGTTTGTTTGTGTTTTAAAACCAGAGTGGGATGCCAGTGTAATCCTTGCACAGCCGGACCCCCAAGGATAACAGAATTTACTGCTGAGTGGGTGAGTCACACAGGCATGCATATGAGAGTACCCCCCACACACACACACTCAACAAAACACACACACACACACACAGACACACACATGCAGCCCCATGCCAACTACCTGAGAGAGTAAAGAAGAGTGAGGATGAGAGCATGTCGAGTCTCCCCAGAAACACTCACTTGGAAAATTGGAGAGAGAGCTTTGCCGTTTCCTCTGGGTATCGCTCACAATGCTTCATTTTATAATATATACATATTATACTGTGAATAGTAAAAGATGATATACACTCCTTTGTCATTTGTTACCATATTTCCATGTTGTTTCACTCTAGGGCTGTATGAATAAGTAGGTGGTATGTTTTTAGTCCTACACATAAAGAGGCTTTAAACGATGATGTGATTCACCACTTCTCAACCTCCTAGTTTCTTAAAGATTTCACTGACACTGGATTATTTCAACAAATAAACATGTGCTACACTGAGTGTATGTATAAAAATGTCTTCAGTTACTCTTTATGCATTCAATGTTTGATATGATTATATTAAGTTCCAAGGCAGCAAGCAGGCCAGCGGAGCCTGTCATCATGCGCTTCCTCCCACAGTCCAGAGAACATGCAGGTTCTATTAATCAGTGCCTCTAAACTGCCTGTAGGTGTGAATGCTTGTCTGTCTCTCTGTGCCAGCTCGGTGAAAGACTGGCAACCTGTCCAGGCCTTTGCCCTGCCCTCAGCCCAGTGACAGCCGGGATAGGCTCCAGCCGCCACCACCCCGCGACCCTGAACAGGATAAGTGGCATAAGATAGAGTTTGGATGGATCCTTGTTTTCCAGTGTTATTACACTCTCTGCATTGTGGGCTGGTAACTGAAACGCCACGCCACAGCACGCATCCAGGATCGTAAATTAGGTTTGATTCACGTCTGAACATCAATACTGTTCATAACACTGCTCTTGAAGAAAAACGACTGAAGGATCAATGCAGAAGACGCCCCGAAGAAACTCCGAGTCCACTTGTCTCTCTGTATGCACGGCAACAACCACATGAAGTCACAGCATCATATCTATACTGATATTTTGCATCTTACTAAATAAAACACGACAAATCCCTGTCTTATCCCCGCTATCCTTTATCATACTCTTGGTGTGTGATGGTGCAACGTAGCTGAACAGAGCAGCACCTCTAACTGATGTGTGTGTGTGTGTGTGGGTTCGGTTGCTGTATCTCAGTCCACCAGGCCAGGGGCTTCACTGCTCGGTCCTCTTTTTTTTTTTTTTTCCTTTACCAACATGAAACAGAATCACTGAGTTTCTTCGACAGTCCTGGCAGAAAGAAAATAAGAAAGAAAAAAAAACAAACTTTTTCCTCCTTCCATCTCTCCTTCCATTTTTTTTCCACTGCTCATCCTCTACCTGTTCTGCTATTCATTCCTTTCTGCAAGCGCCTCGGTGTGTGTTTGTATCTAAGTCGATGCCTGTGTGTGTGTGTGTGTGTGTGTGTGTGTGTGGTCTATAGAGAGGGGTACCTGACAGCCTGATAAGCGAGACACACAGGCACTGACAGCTTCATCCATCAGCATGTCTGTCTGACGGACAGGCCTCTGCAGAGGGGTCGCACTCCACATGCACGTGTGTGTGTGTGGTCAGACATAAATATTCCTCTTCTGGGACACACACATAGTGACTTTCTTAGTCGGAATATGAATGCGATTCTCTGCTCTCCCCTGACATTACCATTCCTCTCTCTCTCTCCCTCTCTCTGCCTTTCAGCTGCTCTGGTTTCTTCTCTTCCTGTCCTTGCACTCCTCTTTGCCGTTGTTTCTCCTCATTTCTCATTTTAACATGCCTTCTCTTTTCAACCTCTTCTCCTACTTTTCCCAAGCACTTAAAAAGTCGTACCTTTTCCCCCTTTTCTTCTAACCTTGACATCGGTTGAAGAGAGGACCCGGGGTATTTTTGTGCATTCATAACCATGTGAGTTTATTCATTCGGCAGCTTGACAACCTTGGGAACTTGGGTGTGTTACTTTGGTATGTCAGCCCTGGTATGGGGGAACATGCATACCAGTGCAGCGTAGGGAGAAAGACCACCGTCAGTCATTCCCCTGAAGGATCAAAATCGTTCTCAAATAGACAACAAGAAAGATGCTCCATGGAAACAGAAGCTAATAAAGAAAGTTAAGAGGCAACTGACCTCTAAGTTCTACACAAATTGACCCCTTTTTTTGTCTTTAACGCATTTTCTCCATTGATCGACAAGTTTCTCATAGAAACCTGACGCATTCATTCTAACTACGTCATTGTCATTTTGAGATAATGCCTCTAAGGAGGATTGTCCTAAAGGACACATGCCACAGTAACTTAATAGAGACATACCATGATACCTCATTACAATAAATCCAACATATGCATTTCTACCAAATCCCACTTAAAAACTAAAGTTTTTCGTTCATTTTCTAATTTAGTTACATATTATTCACTCTTGGTTGCATTATACCATTAAGATTGAGCTTTTTCTCCTCAAAACACATTTATCTCAGGATTTATTCTGAAAAGTGTTATGACACTATAAGAAATCTAAGATTTATAAATGCTACTTACACAGTTTATTGCTCTGTACATTTAGATCTCTGTATGCTGGCCTTTAGCTCAGCTTAATTCACATTAATTATCTGTCACTGGTTTTGAAACGTTTATAGTCTGATGTGAAACGTTCAAATGGATTTTTTTTTTTCACTTTTGCTTTTGCTTAGCATTTTTTGTCTCCTTTATGTTGAACTTTTGGAAATGCATAGTGCATTTCGAAAAGGACCTAATTGGACTGAAAGGGTCTTACGGTCCTAATGAGTTGTGGTTGCACACTTGTGTGAATGCTTTGTTGTAAGCTTGTGGTAAGTCCATGGGACAATCGCAATAAGTTCCTGTTTCTTTCAGAACAGCACTGTGCACCTGTCCCTTTGCCTCATGTTGTATCTTTGTCTCACCCTGTCTGCTGCCCCAGCAACTCTTCTGCTTTGTCTCGCATTCCTAAAGCTCTAAGCAATGTGCTATAAAAATAATCATTTCTTTACCAAGTGTAATTAACTGTAAACAGATAACGTCTCGCATTCTCAAATGCCGAATATTTTCATGACATTTGCCCTTTTATCTCCATGTTGCCTTTTGTCTTTGACTCTTTGTCATCTGTTCTCTGTCTCCCGGTCGCCCTCTTACTGTCTCACTCTTTCTCTTTCCGTCAGTCTCACATTCCAGTCAAGCTTGGCTTTTTTGTCTGAATGACATCACAGACATAAGCCCATGACAGGCAAGACAGGAGGAATGCAGGGCGAGAGAGGGATAGAAACCATAAAAGAGAGAGGGAGAGAGAGAGAGAGAGAGCAAGCAGATGATTTAGAGAGAGTGAGAGAGCCAGTGAAGGAATGAGAAAATGTGAAAGAAAAGGGGAAAAGTAGAGAGAGGGAGAAAGAATTCCATTGATTCAGCAGGGCATGAATGGACTTCACAGAAGACTCCCCAGCCACACACACACACACACACACACACCTCCCACCTCTACAACCCTTCTACCCGTCCACTCCCTCCCTCCGCAGCCTCTCTCTCTCTCTCTCTTATCCCCTCTGTCTGTCCTCTCCTTTTCTGTTTGTACTCCTTTCATTAATCTCCTTTAGAGGAATCAGACAACAGCAGCAGCCCCTCCACAACCCCAGAGGGACAAAGTTTTCACACAAGTCGCAGTCTTTTTTTTTTTTTTTTTTTTTTTGCACAGTTCAAGAGGACATGATTTTACAAAATAGTCCTGATCTTCTTATGAAAAAATATAGCTGTGGAGGAGGTCTTCATCACAGATGGGACAAGTGTCCATACTGTAACTTGTGTTGTCTTGCTAAACATGACGTTCCAAAGGTAACAAATGAAGTGTGCAGTTCAGCTGGGTTCATGCTATGAATAATTTCTGGGATGATGTCTGCATGTCGAACGTGCCTGGTTTCCCCCAGTAATTTGGTTTCCTACGATCCTACATGGTTAACCAGCGACTCCAAATTGGCTGTAGGTTTGAATTTGAGCACAAATGGTTGTCTGACTCTGTACATCGGCCCGGACAGAGGTGACATGTCAAGAGTGCAGGCCACCTTTCACACAGTGACATCAGAGTTCGGCTCCTTTGAAAGGACAATCCAATATTTATAAAGAATTTATATTTAACAAATACTTTATGATAAAATAACACTTCTATTGTTCAATTATATCAACATACCACTTTGTTTTTCTGTGATCATTACTATGTTGTCATTGTGCAAAAAGAGTTTTCAAGCTCCAAAGTTGACGTCACATGATAATGTGGAGGATGGCACAAGTAATCTATTACATGTGTCCGTCCCTACAGTTCTTTATTAATTAGACACATGCCATATGAAAAACATTCTCTGTGAAAAGGATAAAGTGAAAATTAGAAAAAATTCTGTCAAACTCACATATGGACTTTCTTATAATCACAAGTAAAAAAACATTTTCAAAGTTTATCTAAAAAAAAAAAAAATCCAAATTAGCCAAGTCCTCTGGCTTTCCAACTCAACAGATGCTCCAAAGATCAACATTTTCTGTTGCAATTTATTTGCAAGATTATCCGGTGTGCAGAAATGTCTCATGTAGATTTGCTTTTAATATGAGGTCTGCTCAGCATTCATACCGAACTACAATGATCTCCACAGATGCTGTGGCTTTGACAGAGTCAGAAACGCATGAATCCACGTAAGCCTAAAATATACTTGTACTAGTTCAAGGTGATGCCTGCTGTCAAAAGGTCAAAACTGCCTTTTTTATACAGTTCCGTCTTCACAAACATATTTGTTACAAAGCACTTCATATTATTAAAAGCAAAGACACCATGAAAGGATGCAATTTGATCATACATAAAAGGCCTTGCACATAAAAGAATACAGCACATCAGTCACACTGAAAGCCGAATGATTTAGGCCATTTTTAGGATGGAAATTACCTTAATTTTTCAAAGTGCTTTATGTAATGCAGTCCTGCTACCTCCTTACTTCACCCTTATGAAGAATGATTTGGAAACAGCTGTGGTAATCACAGCCGATTGCTGCAGGATATGGCCTTCCACAGCGGTTACATGGTAGGGAGTAGAAAAGTGGGATAGACACAGGATGTGGGGACTTCTACAATGGCCAACGCAGTATGAAACTTTAACTTCTGCCCGCAAAATCATACAGGACATCTCAGCACAACCACATCACAGGCAAAGTCTGTGATTCTGACGGACAAAAACAAGAAGAATTATATAAAGGGAAAATGAGAAGTGAAACTGGAACCCAGAGGAGCAGCGGGGAGTTAAAGTTAACGCGAGAAAGAAACGTGTCACACGCCGACCATCAGGCAGACTTCCATGGTTACGAGTTAATTTGTCATCAGATCGATAAGTCATTATCGCATTCAAAACAGAGCTGCGCACACATCCATTGTGCAAAAAGACAATGGAGCAAACACAAATACACACAAACACACAGATTCAGTCTGGCCACACAGTTATCCACACACACACACACACACACACACAGAGTCACGAAGTTGGGGGTTTGAGATATTGAGTGGTTGGATGAACTTTTCCAAACCTCTGTGTTGATGCGGTAAAATAATTTCACCCCATTAAAAACTGCAGAGCAGCCATGGCCAAACTAATTATGGAGACTTCTGTCAAATGCAAGCGGAGGAGAGAGTGGTAAATAAGATAAGTGTGTGTGTGTGTGTGTGTGTGTGTGTGTATATGTGTGCAAAACCACAGATGAGGTTAACATCCACAAACTCATTGCAAGTAAGCCATCTGCTGAGGAAATTAAGAACCAAAACTGTCCATGAAATCCCGAATCAGCTGGAATAATCTAAACCAGATCCCCTTCATTTTTTTCCCAATCAATACCATTATGAGTCCATAAGAGTCTCGATAAAGGGTCGAGTGACACCGAACAGAAGAGTTGTCGACACAGCTGTCAGATGGCGCATTGACAGCTGTTAATCAAATCAATAAAAGGCAATCATTACACAGGAAATAGAAAACAATGCCGATATGTCAATGCGAACATTGGTTATTGGATTAGACATGCTGAATGGGGCCATAAAATCAATTTTAACCACATGAGGGTTTTAGACTCAGGTGTATTTGGAAGACAAGTCAATATTAGCAATCTCGGTGTTACTGTATTAAAGTAAAAATAATAAGCAATTTGATCCAAGATAAAAACTAATTTGCTACAAAAGTTCCAATTAGCATTTAAATCTACAAACACACACACACATAAATGCATCTGATGACTGCTGGAGCCTGCAAATAGATTAAAAATCAAGTGCACAGTCTTGCACACGGCAAAAACACTGAGCTAGCTGGTCATTAGTGTGTGACTGATGGTGTGTTATGTTTGAGCTGACTCCAGTCTACACCAGGGCTTGGATGCAATGACAGCAAGAACTGATCACCTAGACAATCACTAATAGCCTCTTTTTTTCTGCCTCTCTCTCCCATTTTTTTTTTTTTTTGTTTAGTTGCTCACGTTTTCCATCTTTCCCCTGCTTTTCCTCCCCAAAATGCAATATCCATGTGTTATTTCTGACTCACTTACTTCCTCAATTTTGGTAAATTGCTTTGCCGCTCCCTCTTACATTAATATGTTTTCAGTGCTTTGTAAATCGTTCAGGCCCATCCTCTCTCTTGCCTTCACCCTCTTTCACAATCTGCTGTCTTTTCCTCTTTCTTTTTTTTTTTTTTTGCCTCATTCACTCGTTGTCATGGTTCTCTCACTTTCCTTTTCCATCCGTCTTTCTTTTCGCATCCCCTTGGTTTTTTTAATCTCTTTCTCATTCCTTGCAGACAGACAGTTCTTCCATTTAGGGTTTGATCAATTTAACCGACCAAAACACCCCGTTTAAACATCACACGTATGCGTAAAATACACAGATGATCTCAGGAGAATCGATGAAGACGCAAAGTGCTGCAGGATGGGAAAGGATAGATGTCTCTCACTGAACTTAGGGCTTTTCAGTTTTAGTTTATGGCTTGTAATATTAAATATTTGGTTTACAATAATGTTAAGTGGCCTGGGCCTGAGTTATGGTGGCTTCACTGTTTGTTTTGGTTGTTTATGATTTTGAAATATTAACCATTTCTTGCAGACTAATAAGGCTAAGTGGTCTGGGTGAATGAATTATTGTTTGTGCACTGGTTGCATTGAGAAAATTTGCATGCTCGCTCTCGTCCCCTGACAGATCGTACTTGAGAGGAGCTGCCTGTGTACATCCACCAATTAGATACTTGTTGAAAAAAAAAACATGTTCACAATGTGCGTTATGATACTGTCCATTCCTCTGCAGCTGCAGATGAATAAAAGTTTGTTTTCATGTTTTATCATTTGAGCTGTGTTAAATACAGCGTTTCGTGACTTGCTTGCACAGTTTAAAGATGCTGATATGTTTCTGTGGCATTTAGCAATTTTTAACCACAAATTGTTTTCTCCTCATACGACAATTCAGAGAACAACCATAGTGATAAGCAGAACACCACTTTTTTATATTATCCCACCAGTTAGAATGACTAGATCCACACAAAAAGCTGCTTCATCTTAAAATTGACAGGAAAGAGCTGTGTCAGTTGACTAGGGCTGTCAAAGTTAATGCAATAATAACGGGTTTTCACAAATTCCTTTTAACACTAAGATTAACGAGTTTTCTGCTATGATGATCTCTTGCTCCACCTGTGCAAAGCTTGACAGTATGAGGAACTCAAACTTTTTTATTTATTTATTTGCACTCTATTTGTGTTTCTGATGCAGATTCTCTGCTGCCTCAGGCGACGGCAGCAGCAGCAGGGAGACGGATCCCAGCTGAGGTGAGACACTCAGGTGGACTCTTTTACTGTATCGTTACACACAAACACCACTCGGCGAGCAACAAGCCAATAAAAGTCGTTCATTAAAACACTCGTCAAACATGCACGAAGGTGAAACCGTGATGTCAGCTCTGCCCACAGTGATTGCTCACACTTACAAGCCACTCAAGGTACATCTGCACAATTTACTGCCATTCAAACAGCAGCTCTGGCACAAATTCTACTTTTACAAGGTTATAATTTCTCAGTTTTTAAGTTGAAAATGTTAAAAAGGTGCTCATTCTACTATGTGTTTATTATTGAGGTCACTGTGGGTGGTGGAGTCGTACTGGAGTGGGTTTTATTAAGGGGTGGTTCAACTATGGACTATGGTTTTGGCCACACTAATTAAAATTAATGAGGCACCCAAAACATTAGGAACCACCTCTTAATATCGTGCACTCTAGTACGACTCCACCACCCACAGAGACCTCAATAACCGAACTGTTCTGGCTTGCATTAGACAGTCCAGGTGTATCTAATGAACTGGCCAGTGAATGTACAGTATGTGTTAACCACAGCAGGTCCGTCTAATCTCTAAATGCTACGTGCTAAAACAGTAGCTGTGTGCATATTATGCCGACTGTTTAGCCCGATATGTCACATAAATGCAGGTGGAGTCTGTTAGCAGCCTCCACGTTAAACCAACCCCTCCGTCAACGAGCTGGACCGGTGAACCACATCAGTTGGAAAAGAAAGAAGGATCAGTGAGTGAAAGTGATTAATATCACAACCAAAATTTTATTTAGATAAAAGCATGGGATTAAATGGAACTTTTCTGTTGCAGAAATTAATGAATTTTAGCTCATTTGTCAGTTGATCACCTTCACCAGTTCAGTACAAACAGCATGGTGTATCCACTCCAATGCTACAAGACTAGTTTAACTTGGAAATTGTCCCTTAACAGCAAATTCTGAGTAGATAAAAATAATTAGGTAACTTTCAATCAATTGTCAGCCTTGGTTAGGACACTTTGAAAAGAGCCTCTGAAAACAATCTAATATTTTTCTAAGCTGCTAAAAAAATCTCTTCAACACCCCCTCAACGTCACAGTGATGAGTGCACTGCGTTTTTTAGAGTTTTTTAAGAACTAAATTCAGGTCGATAATTAAACCTGTAATGTGTCTGAGTGTTGGTGTGTGAGTCTTTGGCTCCTTAAAAAATGTTTTTCATCGAAACAGGTGTAGTGGTAACAGAACCTGTATGGCAGAACTAAATGCAGCCTGAAAACCATCACTACTTAATTCAGTTTTGCACATTTCTCGGGTTTTAATCTCTCAAGGATGAAATTCTTGTAATTGTGAATTTCTAAGTGTGTTAGCGCTAATTGGCACTCTCTTGAAAGCTATAATAACCACCGGAACTATTAAACTGTTTATTGGAGATATTAAATTTGATTTCACCACAATCCCATCTGAATAAAGTATATTCCATCAACATTTTAATGTGAAGACCTTTGACCTCAGCGGGCTTCGCATCATATTGTCAGTTCCAGCAGAAATCTTAAAACTGCAGCATGAAGCTGCACCAGCTTTCTGTGAGGATGCAAGTCAAAAAGAAAATCACTGACGTTTACTGCTTTCATCCGATTTATTACTTTTTGGGGTTAATAAAATTGTTCCATGGATGTTTTCTACTTCTTGAACTTGACGTCCCCCCTAAAAAGCCAACACAAATTCAATTAAAGCGTGATTTTGCTTCGCCTTGAAATTTTTGCAGTGCAGACTGGATGGCGTTGCTTTCTGTGTGCATATGTGCTTTACTGTCTCTGGGTAGGAGGAATTATGACTTGGTAGAATAACAGCTGTGTGATAATTAATGGGATTAACAGATTAGACAGAAGATTACGCCAGGGCTGTCTTTATTGCTGCTTTACACCAGAAAGACAGAATGATAAAAAAAAAGAAAGAAAGATGAGATTTAAGTGATAGAAAGATAATTTGTTCTTAAGACAAAAATGTGCAACATAAACACAAGTGGCAGATCAGAGACTTTTATGTCACCTACAACATGACAACTTGAAAACTGTCAAGTACTTAAGAGCCAGTGTAGAATCTCATCAAGTCACATGTTTACAGTTACTTTGATCAGATAGTTCCTGACTTGAGTAATTACAGTCATTTGGCATTTTTTCCTCGCATGGCTGGTTGAGTTTAGACGACATTTAACATTTCAGGACTTGTGTTGAAAATGAATAAAAAAGCTCTGGTTTTGCTTCTATCTGCAGCGTGGAGACATTAAGTGACAGAACTGGTCGTTCTTTGCAGATGGAACGTTAAAGAACCCAGTTAGAGACTAAGATGGCACCTAACTTTTCTTATTCCAAGTTTTAGGGTCATTGATAAATAAAAGAATATATATATAAATATATACTACAAATGTAAGAGCTAATAGAAATAATTATTGTTTCTGTCTCATTCACCACCTTCAGCTGTACACAATGACTGGCAACTTTAACACAACACCTTCACTGACTCGTGCTGTTTACCCTCTAATAAGTGCAGAGTTATGGGGTTTCACATCTGGTGTGGACTCCAGGGGGCCTCACTGCAGGTTCATTGAAGTCAAACCCCTTCGCTGCTTCCAAGGAGACCTGAGACAGCTTTTCTGCACCTGGATTTGACAACACCCAGTCCCGGTGCATGCACCTCTATCACTCTAGAAGAAAAAGAATTATGGCCCCCGAATTTGTAATGTACCATACCAGTAATAATGCAGAATATGGCCAATAAGCCAAAGACATAATACAAATATTGTAGTGCAGAGCTAGTGTAATCAGTGTTCACAGTATTACCGTGTGCATGACACTATATGTGGGCATTTTGTGAATCCATATACAAATAACACACCTAATAATTCCAGGAACCTGGACCTGATTCTTTACAGCAGAGCCACGGGAGTGCAGCCGTTTTACAATTATTAATCTCAGTGCAAATTTCTCACTTGTGTTTGCTACCAGCACATCGGAGGCATTAGCATGCAAACACATTATAATTATAATCCTAATTTCATCTGCTGCTGCAGCACTAAGCTGTATCTCCCACATCTCTCTTTTCATTACAGTTATCTCTTTCTGGCCCTGTCCTGCTGCTTCAGCTTGCAGTGTGGAAACGTTTGAAACAATAAGAGCTTTAATTGGAAGGTAAATCACCCTGGTCAGGTCCATGCTTTCCCATGTGCGCTTTCTTATGTTTCCAACTTTATTTTTCTAACCTCTGGCCCAGACTGTTGCCTCTTAAGGACAAAATATGTTGGGAAATATGTTGTAACATTCAGCTGTATTAGGCACAAACTTTTACCAGTCATATTTAAAGACATTTTCCACATTGCACGTGTCGATAATGACCAGCAGCATGTGCAGCATGTGACCCTCACATCCCAGCTGTTTTCTAGCCTTAGTTTAGCTGCCATTACCAGCCAGGCTCCCGACAAGTTTGCTAGTAACTCATTTGAAGAAACAGCTGTTCACTGACAAGTCCTTGTACGTGGAGAGAGAAAAGTGAGATTGAGAGGGTCGTGAGATAAATAGAGAAAGAGAGAGAGGGAGCGTGGCTGTGCAGGTCAGAGCACAGAGAACTGCTTTTTAGAGAAATACATTTTCACCGGTTTTAAATAGTAAAAAATTACAAAGAATATAATTATGTGCCCGTCAATGATGACAAACAAATGAATGATTGGGGGACATTGGGGAAAAAAGTTAGGCCTTGACTGACATCCTGATTTCTCAGCGGTTCATATAGTTTTTGAATAGTTGGACCTATGATTTTGCCACCCCTGCCAAAGGAAGTTGCCTCGTTCGCAAAAAAAAAATTGCCAGTTTAAAAATAAGAGTTCTTCAATCTCTTCACGCTGCTTTGGTTAATGGTGCAAACGTCACCTGACTGGAACTCCTTCCCTGCTTGCAAGCTCACTTGTACCAACAAATATGATATTCTAGCAATAACATAGTGCAGGATGTGTCTCTCTCTATATTCCACCATGCTAACCCGTCATTATTCTTTTTATTTATGTGTGTCGTACCGTGTGCCACTATTTGGGAAACAACAACATACCAGCTTCCCAAAGAAGTACACTCAGTTTGGAATCAATTGAGGTTTATGGTTTCAATGCCCCTAGTGTCTAAACACTACCTGCTAGCATTAACACACACACACACACACACACACACACACACACACACACACACACACACACACACACACACACACACACACACACACACACACACACACACACACACACATACAGTATGTTCAGTCATTTATCCACACATTGGCAAACTGGACAAGGTCATGGTCAGACTCAGTCGAAGCCACATGTCTCCAAATTGCTTGTCACAACATCACAACCTCCTGTCTGGTTTCACACAGGAAATATGTGGTTGTTTTTTTTTTTCTTTGTTTTTAGTAAAAAAAAAAAAGATGTAGTTAAGGAAAAAATCCATTCATATTTTATCGTCATATCATCAAATCAAGACGATATAGTTTCAGCAATGTGTCTAAAGGTTTTGGTCAATCACCTGCATCTAGCTGTTCAATATTTGGATTATGTGAATAGTGTGAATCAGCACAACAATTTTAATCTAAATAAAAATAGTATAAAAACACACAGCATTCTGTTATGAGCTTTCAATTTGGAAGTAAAAAAATAAACATAACATAGAATTAAATGTAGGTTTCCTCAGGCAGAACCAAATGTTTAGTCCACCTCAGCACAAAGACTCCTTTGCAAAATGTCGTGTATGGGAACATACAAGAAAGGAGTGCATTAGGGCCGCTGACATGGGTAATGATTCACTCTGAAATTCATTCATTGTGACATTAGTCATAATACACTTGTTCCTCATTATAAACACATTAGTGTGTTTCTGGCAGGTTCAGAGCTGAACTGTGTCTGCTCTCCATTACGCTAAAACTACAAAAAGACAAGAGGAGAGCTCACTCTTTTCTTAAGCCCACTTAAACGCAGATAGAAAATATTCAAAGAGAACAGATGCAGAAAAAAAAAAGAAACAATATGTATTTTTGCAAGAGTTAAAACTGACAGTAAACAAGACAGTCAGAACTGGCACGGGGTGAGAAACTCTGAGGGGTAAAGTAAAATCTAAAAGAAACGTGAGGATCACGTTACAAATGCTACTTCAGGGAAGGAGAGTGATTTGTGTGCAGCAATGCAGTTCTCTTTGAAATCTTTATTTAGTGCAATGAGAAAATTAAATGTTCTATGTTTTATAATGTTGTTAATAATTTTAATAGGTAGCATACTGCATTTTGTACTGAAAGGTTGACGCAACTTTCACTTATGTCTCCTCATAGTATTTATTTTAAAGAAAAGCGAGACCAAGACAAGAAATCCCGTCTGTGTACTTTTAAGAAGTTATCTATTTATTTTTTAAAGGCATGGCTTGGATTTAAATATGATATGATGCTGCAGACGGCTTTATTTTCGGTTTACTAGCAAAGTCATGTGTATTAAACTCTGCCCGTTATGTTACTGAAAAGTGTTCAGGATTTTAAATGAACTTGTTACTCGGTTTCAGGTCAGTTACGAGTGTGTAGAGCATGTGCGTGCTCATGTGGAGTTATTGGGACTGATTTGCAATGTAAGTGTCTTAGGGGGTCTGTGAATATGTATTCATTTGTTTTATTGGTTTGTGTCACTGGCCACACTGCTGTGTATTTTATTGGTGTATTTTTGTTGTCGTATATTGTTCCATGTATTTTTTTATTTATTGAAGCTGCAAGAACCCCAGTTACTATGTCCTGGGATAAAGAAAAACTAAAATAAAATTCCCATTATGTGCTACACAAACTCAAAAGACTGGACACGGATGGAATGTGACACGGCTAACTGCTCCGTGCTGTGGCACACAAACACCAGCCACATCACCTGCAAAATGGCCATTGCCCCGCTGTCGGCGGACGCACATGCATAATGTATGCCCATGACATTCACCATATAACCAACACAACTTCAGGATCACACAGGAATCGTCTGAAGCCGCGGAGAGTCCTGGGTCAGAACTGTGCTGCTGCTGATTATGTGGTTACTTTGAAGCGCAATTTCAACTAGCTGACGGAAACGCGTGTGTGTGTGCGCTTGAGTGTGTGAAGCGAGTGTGTGTTTTTTCAGAACCAGGGGGTCAGTCACCTGGGGTGTTAGGGGAATTTTCTATCAAAATACTCCTGTGTAATTTTAGAAGTCGGCAGTGTGCATGTGAGTGTGTTCAGTCATGTAAGCGATCATTCTGTCTGCATAACTTGCAAGTGCTCGTCTCACCGTGCGTGAGTGTGTGTGTGTGTGTGTGTATGTGTGTGTGTGTTGCAGGCTGGCACGAGTCCAAAGTGAATAGAAGCCTTGTTGGTATTTTACATGCCTTCTTGGATCTGACGGGACATGTGGAGGCACACAGGCATGCCAATGAGGTGTGTGCTGGAGTGAAAGAGTGTTTGCATTTCCTGCAGAGAGACGTCCATCAGTCCATCATTTACTTTTGTCCTTTCCGTGAGTGTGTATGTGTGTGTGCGGTTTAAAAGAAGGAAGGCAGATGTTATACATTTCACAGATTTGCAAGAGGACATTCAATTGATGTTTGAGTTAAGAGAGAACAGGCCTCAGCCTTTCTCAGAACAGGGGCCTGTAACTCTGAAAGTCGTGTTCTTTGATGAGATGCGCACAAATATAGCATTGAGAGAGCACTCCCCATCAGCGTTTCTCATCTGACCATTATACGGAATAATAAAAGTCACAACATGCGCACAACTCCAGCAGTGAGACACTGTTGCATCTTGGAGCGGCTGTGCAACTAATAGCACTGACCTTTTATTAAATCTAAAATTGGTAAATGCATTTCAGAGTTCCTCCTGAGTAGTTAGTCAGATTAATTTCGCAAAACTGAAAAAGCTCAGTCTTTTTAAATGCGTATCACATTCCACACATTACAATTTTTTCAAACAAAAACTCAAGCAAATCCACAAACTCAATATCCATTTTTGTTGCCCTTCTTAAAAATCATTATATTTTCTTTTTTTTTCCTATTTTGAAGAAGACTGTCTGCTCTTGTGCATTTATCTCAGGTTTAAGGGCTAAACAGGCTGCATTGCTAATTAGATTATTCAAATCTTGTTTAACACTGGCAAGGGTTCAAGGTGTCCTTTAGAATCACAATGGCTTCCAATCACTAACTAATTTTTTAATGTATATTTAAATTTAATACAAAATTCTTAAGCTATAGGAAATGTTTGCAAGCAGCAACAGAGATGCAGTTTCTTTGGAAACAGTCATAAATTGAGTATGACACTGTCTGTTCTTGGGAAGGTTAAAAGGCGATTCTGTCCAATATCTGCCAACTAAAACTGCAGAATATGTGATATCTTTCCTTTTTTGTTGACTGCATCCCTGCAGTCCCCCAGTGGAAGCAGAAATGGCACCTCCGTCTGCAACATTTAATTAAAGGGATGAGGCATGGTGAAGCTGCACATGGCTCTTTCAGTGTTTACATTTCAAGTAAAGTTTGTGCAACCAGAGTCAGACAAAGACATATTTACACGGAGCTTTTGTTAACGGCAAACTGGTTTTCCATGAGGGTTATCAGCTGAAATTATACCAGTTTATTATGACTACGCTCATCCAAACACTGCGAGTTGCCAGGCACAGTAGAGCTGCATCTGAGCACTGTTCATCAGTCCCTTCATTTTTTTATTCCACCCGATGAAGGTGTTACAACCGTGATAACCGGGCCTCAGCCACACCGACACTTTTGATCAATGAGAATTACAGATAATGATAATCCAATGGTCACATTGAAGTGAGCTATTATATTTTGGCCACTATTTGCATTTGCATTCTTACTTGGCAAAGACAAGGTTTTAGGGCCTAAAACTGCAAAATATGAAAATGTGTTGTTTCCCTGTTTACCCCATTTGATTTAATAGTAACTCTCAACTGTGTGGCCATCTCTGAAGGATACAGCTCACATGCCTTTGCGCTAAATATGAATGTGGTTTTAAATGTTTCTATTCAAAGGCCCAATTCATGCCTTTGCATCACTTTACAGAGATTGAGACATGCAAAAGAGGAGGAGGAAGCAAAAACGTTAAAGGAAAAAAAAACAAGAAGTGAACAAAGAAAAAAAGTGAACCTAAGCGTATGGAAAGGCGTGAGCAAGAGTTTAAAGCATGAGAAAAAGATGGAGATAAAACAAGACTGGGAGGAGATAAAGGCACAAGTGGTTTAAATCCACGCATGAGAAAAAAAAAAAAAAAAAAGAGGAAGAGCAATGAAGATTGGAGAATGCGAAACAGCAGAAAAGGCAGAGAAAGTGGTGGATCAGGAAAGCTGCAGGAAAGGCACAGAAAAAAAGAAAGGGAGCATGGGAAAGAAGCAAAGAAGGGCTGATGAAAAGTAGAAGTGTTGGAGAGGGCTTTATGTGGCGCTGAGGTCATGGAATCATGAATGACCCCCTGCTGTGGATCACTCTTTGAGGGCGCGTCCCCACTCACACACACGCAGACACAAATGAAAACAGATTTGCAGACAAACAAACTCAAAGGCGGACACTCATAGAAATGTATACATCCCTACACACACACACACACACACACACACACCAATTCCCATTTCAAATGCCATCGCAAGCTTTCACACTGATCTTATGTTTGTTCCTCCTCATGTGCACAGCTTCCTTCTCCTCCCTGCTTCGCCTTTCATTCTTCTCCCCTCTGCATCGCTCCTTACGTAAATATAAGGTGACAGTCCGTAGCCGGGGAGGGATAGATCGACACTGAAGGACAGAAAAGGAAAAAGAAAAAGTATGGAAAGACGAGAGGGAGCACAACTTCTGGAGATCAGCGGGAATGGGAGAAAGATTAAAAACTGGTTTTAGTTGGAGGGATGTGTATGAAGGTCAGAACTACAGTATTTGTGAAAAGTTCCTATGAGTATATTTAAGAGTGTCTGAAATGCTAAAGTTCACTGCATTTAAAGTCAACGCGCAAAAATATGTGGACGCACAAATGGAAAGACACTATTACATGAAATATTTTAGATGTTTGACCATGTCTCTTCTGTGCAATTGAGCAGCCAGTGTCCACCCTTCCATTCTAGACTACAGGGTCTGTTTTGTTATTTAACATAGTTTTTCTTCTGGGAGAAGAACTGGCCAACAACAGATGAGGTGATGTGGGGTGATATGAAGATAATTCCACAGCAGCTACAATGGAGTTCATTGTACTCTAACTCTCAACAATAACACAAAGAAATGCATCTCGGCAGAAAAAGATTCCAATTTCTCTGCTGACAATGTGGCTGCAGCCACATCTTGCTTTTTGAATAAAAAACTCACTTTTTCACAGCTTGAAAAAAAAAAAAAAAAAAAAAGAATCTCGTTTTATTGCTTTTCCTTCCCGGATGTAAAATCCTCTGCTAAATGGAATAAATGTGCACATTTTTTTTGAAGGTTAGGGAAAGGCATTCTGGGAAAGCAGAGACCGTGCAAGAAGATGATGAAGCAGGTTAAGGAGAACGGGTCGTGTAGAAAAATCTGATGTTGTGCCAGGTACATGACTTCATCACCACATGGCTAAATGACATGGATATGGATCCATGCAACAGATGGAATATTCAATTACAGACTGAATCTGAGGGAAAATTAGAGAGAAGAAGAAAGAGTGAAGAGGGAAATGGATGAACAGGAGACTGATGTGGTGTCACAGGGTGAAGAAGAGGGTGATGTGCCTCATGGGAAATCTCATGCAAAGTCGATAAATGCTGGGTTTTCACAGACAGCACCGTCACAGTTTATGGCCTGCTACAATTTTGAGTGTGATTAGGGTGTGTGATTTTGTGACAGGCTGCATCATCACCGAGTGCATCCTGCAGCTGTGTGATGTCGCACACTGAAAGTTTTGAGAGTTTTTAAAAGAGTCCCGACATCAATCAAAACACCTGGTTTTAAAAAAGAAAAAGTAAAACATCTGGTAATCTTGTCTGAGCTTGTGGGCTGACATGTTCACACTGACAGGAAACTGTTTACTATCAAATGAAGGATCCAAATGTATGGCTTTTTTTTATACCTACATTATAATAACCTATGTTTGGACTCACATCTGCATCTGCATCAGTAACATGACATTATTTATTATCAGTATTTTTCTCTTGTTGCTGAAAAGCTATTTTGAAATGAATCACTTCACATACTGAAGCAATTTAAAACAGCAAATATATATGAGATTGCATTATAAAAAAAACAACTTATGAACAACATTTTATGTTGTAGTCATCTTATGAAAACACCAATCACGTCCGCTTAATTTAAACCCCGAAGAAAACTATAAACAAATAAACTAAAGGCGACAAGGCAAAGTGGGATGAAGGTAAAAAGTGAACAGTAAATATGCGGCTTATAGTATGTGCAAAGTATTGTTGCCTTAAACCTCCCAAATCCTCTTATCAGACACACACAGAGGACAAAACTGCCTTTTATGATGTACAAACAACAGCCTGCGAGGTTAGAAAACAGCTACAGTATAATACACTGGCATCACTCTGAAGTTTAGTGAGTGTTTTTTTTTTTTTTTTTATCTTGTTCACAGGCTTACGTGAGATATTATAGCGTATTTACATTCAGCTTATTTTCCACCAGGGTCAAATGCCTCTTTAAGAGACTCTGCTTGCTTATGATTTGATCTCTAAAAAGTAATTTGAAACTTAAACTCTGACACTTATTATCCGGTGAAGTGAGGCAGCCATATTCGATTTTATACGGGAGGCAAACAACCTTCACTGCTTGCAAATATAACATAGTAAATAACTTTGACTTAAAAACATATTAGCAAATATATATATAAGAAAAAAAGCAAACAATTTCTTAGTAAAAACTCTCATGCAGAGTATATTCAAAAGGACAGAGGGAAAAAAATACATGTAAGAGAAATCATTTTACTGTCAGCCTAATCAAACTATTTTCACCCACCATTACACACGTTAAACACAGCTGCCAGGTTCCCCTTTGTTGTGCTTCTATTGCTTGTCTGCTATTAAAATGAAACAAGTTCAAAATTCAGTTGGTTTAAGCGAATTTGAGACGATGTTATTTCAGGAATTCAAAGGATATGTTTTCGGCGTTGCTCATTATTTGGATATAATGATGGTAAACAAAATTCTGCGGTCCCATTTCAAGGTGTCTGAACCTTAATTACATTTTTAATAAAGTCCCTGGCATGCATGCTATCACTGTGTTTGTGTGTGTGTGTTTATGCATAAATTACTGATGAGGAAAACACAAAATGTATGTGTCTTTGTGTGTGTGTGTGTGAGTGTGTGTCTGCTTGTGCTAAAGGGTAATTTAGCACCAGCCTATCTGACACGCATACACACAGACATACAGAAACACATAGTGTTCCCATGGATGGCCAGATGCTACATGGGCTGTATCTGGTGAACTCCGAGACGCGCTGATATTGAAGCTTCTAATGGCCGTCATTAATCACATGCTACTAAATCACTTTAGAGATAGAGATGGAGAGGGAAGGAGGGAAGGAAACAAAATGCATATGAAAGTGAAACCAAGGTACAAGAGAGTGAAAATCAATCTTAAAAAAAAAAAGAGGCCAACACAAAGTAAGAGGCGGGACAACGACGGTGAGAAAGATTTGGGGTTGACGACGATCTGACTGATTTTATTAATCCCTTGATTTCGTTCTACTTGCTCTTGTCCTTTGATTTCAGCAGCTCTGGTGTTACAGTGTAGAACAGCATTTGAAATGACCTGATAACCTGTTTCTGCTTGCCTTTAACTGAGTGGGTGATTATGATGATATTTATATGTGGCTGTGCTTTATTACTGTAGTTGCATTGGACAGAGATGGCATTGCTATATCTTTTTTAGCATATTATACAGTATCCTAAAATTATAATTTTTCCGAGGCTTCCAGAATGGATGGCCTTCGACAACTGAACTTTAATGGCTTCATTAAAATCTGTCTATGATCTGTGTTTTCCATTACGTAGAGTTTATGATTTAGTTATGCTCCGCCGCACCAATGCTGCTGTCAATGTTTCATTCTTCCCTCTCTCTCGCTCCTCGTACTCAACGTGATGCTTCTGTTTGAAAATGATGTTCTGTTTAAACCGTGATCCCCGCCGTTGCTTTCACCCACTTTCTAACTGCTCATAAATAATGATTCGTTCCATATCTGACCTTTTTATTAGCATTTCTCTACAATTATACGTGTTGCTGAGTCAACACAACATTAACGCTGTAATTTCCGACTACTATATCATTTCGTTTAATCATAAATCACGTGATTGTGAGCAGAGCAGAACACATGTGTGACATTCTCTCCGTTTCCTCCCTCCGGCTCGTGGTTGGCTGTTTGTGTGGTGTGAGCAAAACGCAGCAGCCATATCATTAGCCGTGCAGACGTACGAACACATCCCATTTATAAACGGTCAACAACACTGAAGCAAAAACACTTTAGCCTTGAACGTGACCCAAAACCCAAAAAAGCACACATCAGTAAGGCTGCATTTACAAAGACTGTGTGTGCGTGTGTGTGTGTGTGTGTGTGTGAACACATCACATAACCACTGTGAAGGGTAAATGACTGGTTTTGATACTGTCAAGGGAAATTCCCAAGTCAGATTATATACAGATCAATTTTCTTGTGGGTTTAGGGGTAGTCAGACGTTACTATGCATTTATTACTGCCTGTGTAAAGGTACACATGCACACACACACACACACACACACACACACACACACAATCACACAATCATTATTTTTTGTTAGTAAACATAAAAAAATTTATATGAAAGAAAGGATAAAACAATAAAAAGCCCTTTTGTAGCTCCTGTTTAGCGTTAAATGCAAGTAAGGGTTACTCATTAATGTTGCAGTCACCTGTTTTACATCTTGCTGTGGCATTTCATGCATTTAACAGATGCTCTCACTGTATACAGCATGATTTACAATGAGCGTAACACAGAGGCCACAGGGGAGAGTGTATTTCCTTTTAAGACCAAAGCAAGGTCAGGTGCACCAAGAAATGGATAGTACAGTAGAGAAATATAAAGCGATTCTTCAAAAGCTGAATTTTCTATTCATGAGAGTAGACAGTGTGTCTGATGGGAGCAGGAGGGCTGTTCACCTACTGGAGAACAGAACCTGAGAGGAAGTAGAGCAATGACACAAAGAAGGTGGGGGGGCAGTGTACATGGGCTGCACAAAAAAAAAAAAAAAACTGTGATGTGTTTCACAGGCACAACTCGGGCGGCTTGTACACCTCAGCCATGTTCTTAAAGTCGACACTGAGAGGTCAACGGCAAACAATGGAACGCGTGTGACAATGTGGCAAGATCTGTGAAAGTCAAGGACGGTGGGCAATCAGCGATGTGTTAGTGCTAGAGAGCGAGATCCCAGTTTGTTGCTACGGTGAACTGCAATAGAAAAAAAAAAAAATTGCTTGGGGCCAGTTAAGTATTTTGTCAATTATCACTCTGTGTAGGAAATTTTCAATAACAATGTGGATTTAAAATGTGGGGCTGGATGGGATGTAAACCAGTAAAGGTATTCTCCACTGTGCATGAGCAATATTTTTGGGACATTGTTGAGAAATTCATTGTAGCCTTTAAGCTTCTATTCATTTGTGTTCCTGGACTAACATTACCCAGTGTAAGTTTAGGGGAATTTCTTTTTTGAAATGCAGATTTATCTAAACTCAACCATATTGTCACTGAAATTAGAAATCATACAGCAGCTTTACCAATCACAATTATACAGCTGTCACGACTTTGAGGTTTTCAGTTATTGAAGGTTTTTAATGCTGTTTGGATTTTTATGGCATGAGTTAGTGTATATTTAGTGTATTAGTGTGTATTTTTGTTGCATTCACCTGAATTTTAATGTATTGTTTTGGAACTGTAGTTTATATTGATGATTGATTAGTTTTAACTAACTTCACATCTTGCAGGTGATAATTCTTGTCATGTGTGGAGGAACTTAGAAGACGCCTGACCAACAGTGCAACTGGGGAGACAGACAGCAGAAGAAACAAAGGATGCAGCATGAGGGGAAGAGAGCGTGCTACGAGGGAGCCCCGGAGGCTTGGTTGTAGACTTTAGTAGAACAGGTGGGACAACAGGGAATTGGACGGTGACAGAGGAGAAGTCACAGCCAGCAGCAGTAATGCCAGGAGAGCAGAGGGAAAGGCATCAATGGCGCCAGGGTCAGTGGAACTGTGGACGCACTCGGGGACACGACGACTCACTAGAGCCCGGACGGAGGCGGTGGGGCGAAGTGGAAGAGCCCGTCCACAAAGCCGTGACTACAGTGCACTGCGAGTACGATGGGCCTTTGGCTGGGTGGTGTCTAAGGACAGGAACTGCTGTTTTTGTGCTGAAGGTGACTCAAACCAGTGGACGGCAAGGAACCATCTAGAAGAAGAGTCGGCTGGTATTTCTATGGAACCAGAGACAGTTTGGGACGTCTGTGAGCATCTTCCTCCGGTCCTTTCCTTCCTAGTCTTAGTCTGAACTAATCCCACACAGTGAGTCTGAGTGGTTAAATGCATTAATTACTCTTTTTTTTGTTTGTTTTACTTTGAAATTCACTGTTTACTACATAGATTCCAATTTTCCTAGCTGGTGGAGAAACAGAGAATTATTTTTCTGACCATTTAATGAGGCTTACAATATAAACAGAACCATATGAGACCGACAGCTGGTACATCACCTTCAGTGAACACAGGTATTTCACACACATTTACACACCTATTTGTGTTTTTGGTAATATAATTATTACACCGCACCAACATTACATCTTTTGTTACATAAGCTACCTTAAAAAAAAAAGCTACCTTTACTCAAAGAAAGTCTGAAAAGCCAAAAACCGTTTATGATTAAATGAATAATGACATTATGCGTCATAGAACTGTCTCCAACCTGTGACACCAGCATGTGACTGAATAAATTATAGTCCATTTACGCATGAGACATTAAACCCTATTTAATGGCTCACCTTTGCATCTCAATTCACTTTCAATAGCCTGTAATACCTTCCACCTCTACAGACAGAAGGGCAATTAATGTTCTATGAAAACCTAATTCTCATGTGTTTCAGAAGTCATTGCCCTTGACATTGCTATATCCCGCATTATGAATTTTATAATAGACAACTGTCCAGTTTCCTATATCCACAGGATATCTGAAGATATGAAACACTGTTGTCATGTAGTAGTCTAACCTGAAATGAATAATTCATTTTTTTTTTTTTCAAACTGCAATGGACAGCAGACATCGTCTCCCAGGAAATGTGTCCTGAGCCTGGAAACGTTGAGAGTGAATTCTGTAATGACACTAGCGGTCAGATCTAATAATGTCTAATACCTTTTCTAAAAGGGTATTAGATGCTAGAGGTGTTTGATGTTAACTTGTCATTAACCTGGAGGTCACTCGATCTAGACGGCGAGGACAGAATTTTCTTCACATGGCAGGGTGTAATTTACCAATGTCAAAGTGAAAATAGAAGTTTTTTTTTAGACATATTTGATCTCCACCGAATTTATCTCTTAGCTAGACAAATGCTAATTTGCAGATTACAATGTGACATACATATATATACACAGACACACTATGTAGTAATTTAGGAATGAGCAATCTTAGATATATTTGTCTTCAAAGAGGTGTTATATTTCAAAGCCTAGTATTAAGCCCGTACCTTTCATCTCGCCATGCCCCCCTGTAATTACCTGTAATGTCTCAGAGCAATAACACAGTGATGCATGTTTGACTGTGTGAGGACAGTGAGGTTTGCTTTGAATGGATTAATTATACACGTGCACATTTACAGTATAGATGAGTGCCAAACATGCAATCTTTACTTTCAAATAGCAAGCAGTGTAGAAAGATCAGATGTACAACTGTCAGGAAGTGTATAAAAAAACATTATAATAAGAAAGAATTGTTTGCATCCCACTTTATAAAATGGTTTTTAATACTTTCTTTGTCCTCACTTTTCCTTAACCTTCCCAAACTCTTCAGGTTCCCTCTGAGCAGGGTTTCATCCTTTTTAGGTGTAACTTTAGACCCTCTCCTCCCAAACCATCCAGACCTGTGCAAACACACGATTTGACTGTGAAGATGTGGATATTTTTTTTTGTTCCAGTTGCCTCTAAGGACTTTGTCAGGTCCCCTGCTGTTTGTTTTGGATTCTTTCGGTTGGTTCTCCTTCTACAAAGTTCCCCGGTGCCTCTTTCACTTATTTTTGTTCCAGTGTTGGATTATGGTCTTTGCAGCTGCTCTCAGCACACCTAAATGCTTTGAAGCTTTATCACTTTAATTTTTCTTCTGAAAGTCTTTTACTTGATACCATTGTTTTTGTTGCTCCTGAGACCCACTTGAAATATAAGGCCCGAGCCCAGTTTAACCCATTTGGTGCCAATCATCGAGCATTAATGTCTTTTTTCTACGACTGGAGACCCAGTTTTACATAATAAAGTTTATTAGCTACAAGGTTTATAAAGGGGGGGGGCTTGTGGACTGATATAATTTCCATAATTTTACTACAACTTTCTTGTAACACACTGCTTGATTATTTTTGTTACTACCTATGTTAAAGACACATTTCTACAAGCTCAGTGTGCATTTTAAACATTAAAATGATGGAAGACAACAATGTTGTTGTTTTTACTCAAGTGTATATGCCCAAACAATAAAAAATATGGTTGAAAATGTGTGCGTGTTTTGTTCAAGCACCTCATATAGTTCTACACACGGCGTCAGTTCTCAGTTGTGTATGTGGACTGTAAGAGTGACTGAGTGTATGTCTCCCTGGGAGTGTTATGTATCTAATTGCTTTATGCTTTAATAATTTACATTCCCTACTCTCTGATGCCCATCATTAAGAAATGAGGGAATTACCCCTCAGCTGCATGAGTGTATGCATGCGGGTGTGTGTTTGTGTTGATGTGATTTGATCTCCTCGAAATTCATGTGATTGAGCGTGCACTTGTAATTGGGAAACTTCACATTTGCGCACACACACTGTATTTGTGTGTGTGTTGAGCATATCACAGCATGTCTGTCTGTGTACTTGTCAATGTTTTGGGGCACACGTGGCCTTGCTGTGTGCATGTGCGTGTGTTGTGTGCGTGTGTGTGTGTGTGTGTTCTCCGAACCTTTTCCTACCATTACGGTAAGTGTACATTATTCATTGTGGCCTGCCAAGATCATTATCAACAGAGAGCAAAGACGGACAGAAGGAAATGAAAGGCTGGTTCGAGGAGCAACGGAAGCAGGTTTTGTCCTGCAGGATAGATGGCACAACATTTCACCTGGTATCAATCACCAAATCCAGATTAATCATATGAACCCTTGTGTTTTTAATATCACCCTTATTTTTACCTTATAGAAGTTCTGGTGTGATAAAAAAATCTTCTTATCGTTAACCATGAATCTACAGTACACGAACTGTATCATCCTTAAAATTATGTATCAAAGAAAATGCATTACCAAACACTTTATTTCAAATAAAGCCCGATAGCCAGCTTGACATTTTTGGCATTTTGCAAAATGTGTAACCGTGGCTTGAATTTAAATGTCTGCGTTAACTCTCTAATGATGTACTTGCATCTATGAAAGCATAACATTCTATTCTAGAAACTGAATGGAAACATTCAACGTTTGATTCTTTTACTTTAGTACAGCAGCAACCTATTGGGGAGATGGATAATATTTGATTTTATGAGTAACTGCTGAGTAATTTTCAAACAATTACAAGAGGTTTTCTGGAAATAACTGTAATTTGTAGTATTTAAGGGATAATGGAGACCGAGCTCCACACTGGGCTTCATTCATACACTTCCAGTAAAAACAAGTCCAATTCACTGCAAGTGTGTCCCTGAGAATTGCTTCGCATGACAGGCCAGCTGAACAGGTCACGTAATAACATTTCTAACCATAAAAATACATTTAAATATACTTTACAAAGCTTTTGTCCTGATGGCTTTTTCCAGAAAACTTTCTAGAGAAACCATCAGTAAATTATTTAGCTGTGAAAAAAACATTTGCAGGAAAGTTGTCAGATAACACAACTCCTTCCCACTAAGTTAGCATTTGTTACTTTAACAGAAGCACAATGGTTAGAAACTGACATCCAGTATTTTACCTCACGTTTAAACACAAAAAGCACCTGTGGCAAATGCATCTCTCTATCTCCGTGTTTCAAGAAACTAAGAGTCTTGAATCGCTCTGTGCTAATCATTCTTTAATGAGTTGTACAACAATGCAATCTTGTTATTAATTTTGTCTACATATCCCCAAAACATTTCACACTGTCAACTATTTCTCTTTTCATCGTAAGTCAGTACCATGTAATACCACCGGGAAACTCTGCCTGCAGCAAAAGTGAATTAGGTTAATTATTTCTTAATAAGCTGTAGGCAGATAATACACTAGGACTGCCGAGGCAAAATGGGGTTGTTCAAGTTATTGCTTTGGCTTAAAACTAATAACAACAACAACAACAACAATAATAATAATAATAATAATAATAATAATAATAATAATAATAATAATAATAATAATAATAATAATAATAATACAGACAAAAATGGCAGGCACACAACACGAGGCAGATGCCACATGTAAGATAAGGGAACATTAAAAAAAGTGTAGTGCTATACTCTAACACTAAGAAAATCAATTAGTATTTTAAATCTATTATTTGATCTTTAATGTCCACCTTGTAATTTCTATATGACCGTTTTAAAATGTGTGTGATTTTTGTGAGTAATCACCTGCCACAAATCAGGCATGAAAATGCAGAGTAAGCAGACAACATCAGAACGTGCTGCTTTTCTCGTGTACATTAAAATGACATAAATTCCAAAATGTCAAATTCTGCTGGGAATCTTAATAATTTGTTGTTCATATTGACTCAAACACTAAAAGAAACTTTAGTAAAAAAAAAAAAAAAAAATACCATAACTCTTAGAGAAAGATGAGCGTGTAAAAAGACATGCGTGGAGAAACAGAAATAAAGGACTAAACAAAGAAGGAGAAGACAGACAGGAAGCGGAGGGACGCTGAAGAAAAAACAGTCTGAACATGGAGATGCAGACAGACTCAGCAGACTGTGGTATTGCTTTGATGATTTCATCTTTCTCTATGATCAGCACACAATAACTTTCCCCTCCAGAGATGCTGAAAGAAACCTGAAATTATTTTTCTCTTCTGAGTTTTCTGATTAGAGATCAAAGTTAATCTCCCTTACTCACAAACCTACTGACAAATGTGGGCACATTCACACGCCCGCTAGTTAAAAGACGGATCGGATGTATGCCTCCAAACATATAAATAAATGAAGTTGCTACTTTGATAAGCGGGAACTGAAGGACCAACTTGTGCTCGAGATTTTGTGGAAAATTAGCTCCTTCATGAATAAGTCTCTCCTCTATGTTGTTTGACATGTCTGAACAGATTCTTCGAGCATTTACAAAGAACCGTAGGTTAAGTAACAAGTGTCACCTGCCTCTGACAGTCCTTACAAATGTGTAATACGCTCAAAGCAGAGAGCGGATTCACGGTAGCTGTGTTATGGCAGATAATTTCACGGTGGATGGATGCAAACTAAAATAACTCCAGCTGAATAAGGCAAGCTCATGTCAGTACTAGGATAACATTTGGCAGCACAATTGTCTTTTTTTGGCGACAGAAATTGTTTTTTTTAAATCCGTGTCTGGATTCTGATCTGATTTTTGTAAATATTCTAAATGCTGAGTTGTGTCCATACATGGATGTGTCATCACAGGATGTGCTAACTTCAGTGATGGCTGAACTAAATTTAAAATGAGAAAATTCACAAAAAGAAAATGTATTCTCCACCATAGTCGGAAAAATCACTTATAAATTCCTGGGTGTGAATGAATACTCACGTTTCACACATCTAATGAGGGATTTTACATAAATTATTATCATTTCTTTTATACAGTTTTCAGAACATGCATTATCCTAACTTTGTGTGTGTGTGTTGTGTGTCTGCTATTCAATACCCTGACAGTATTTAACCGTTAAAGCTATAGTACCATGCAGATACATATATACTTTTTTCTGACCAATCAGAGAAGGTCAACCTATGTCCCTTTAAACAGATGGGTGTTTCAAATGTGAACTCTGTCATTGCTCTGTCATAAAATCCACACAAACTCAGAGTGTCTCGCTCTAACATTTGTGTTCTCACACACACCCCTCTGACCACACACTACAAAACCAGTGCCGGCACTACTGAGGGGCACAAATGAACTAAACAGAGACACAGATATATCATGAGATGTGCAACTCGAAATGTGCCAAAAACAGCTGGGTTCACACTCCTCTAAACTGTGGCATAGATCATTGGACTTGTTGTGACACACTTGTTACGTGAGTGTGTTATGTGGTCGTCTGTCTGCGCTTGTGCAAGTTTGAAGTGAAGCCAGTATAAATAAGAGGAAGCTTGAGCTTTCATTAGTGCACACACACACACACACACACACACACCATTCATACTCTTGTCTGTCCAAGACCAACATCTCTGTGTTTAGAGACGTTAAGAGCAGCTCATTTGACACAAGCGTAATGTTTGTGTGAGACACCTTTCATCTGCCCACCGCAAGCATCTGTGCGCATGAGTGTGTTTGTGTATTAGAACATCCAGAAAGCAGAGTTTGTTTGTATGAAACACAGGCAGACTCTTACTTACCCCATCGCTTCCTCTCAAGCTTTGTTTCATATCACCCGTATCTGGTAAATAAATGTCATTTCAGTTTCCAAAAATTATTTCGTTAAAATTCCTGTGCCATTTTCTTCAACATTATGGTCTATACAGTCTTTTATCCCTCTTTTCCCTGTCCCTGCTCCTTCCTTCTCTGTCTTTTCCCATGCTGTTGTATTTCGTGAGGTTATCCGTCTATTGGGAGCATCGCATTTGGCCACAGTCCAGGCTCACAGCTGCCTGGTCCCCAGAGAGGCTGGATTGAGACATCTCTAAAAGGAAAGCCGTGCTGCAGCCATGTCTGAACGCGGAGATTCTCACAGAACACATTAACATAAAAAAAACCTCTTCCTCAACTAGTATTACTTACTGTAAAGCTACTCGACGAACACAGTTACGGCCACATACACACTTCCTTTTCCACTACATACTACTAGTACTATTTACTGCATCTTGTACAGTAGTGTTGCATTGTTCCACTACAGAGCTGCTGGGGCAGAGTTTCTGTTAGATTCAGGTGATTATTATGTTAAGATGCTTTTGTAATACACAGAAACTATGTTAAGATCCTCAGTTACACCATTAAATATTTCGCTGGCAGTATTAAGATGACACTGGGTTCACTGTGTAATAAGTCAGTGAGAGAGTGAGAAACAATCTCCTTTTGAAAACACAGATTCATTTGCTGCATCAAATAGAAATGGCCCAAATAGACTAAATGAAGAAGTCACTTTTATCCTGAAGCGTGAAATTATGTTAGGGCCTAGTCCATTACACACATATATACAGATCTATGCAGAAAAAAGGAAATATAGTGTGCATGCATATACTTTCATATACTCGTATGCATGCTTGATTCTACATTTATCAGTCCCTCCAGCAATTTGAGATGTGGTGACAACAACATTTAACTCAGCAAATCCCCCTAAGAATTCTGCACATCATAAAAAACATTGTAAAAACATTGCAATATGTATCACTCATTTTTTTTTCTTCTTCTTCTTTTTTTTTTTTTTTTTAAAAGTTGTTTCATGCAACAACAATCACAAAATGGTCTGTGAAAATCCTGGAAGGACTGATATATGGTCATATATGAACAAATGACGTTATCTGCTCTCTCGCATACATCAGTACATTCATTTTCTTATACTGCCATCTCATTTCTACTCTCACTTTCTTTTCACACACACACACACACACACATGCACACACAGTCTCTCTCTGCTGCACACGTGCAGCACAGGTTCATTACACACCCTATATTTGTGTAGGCTTGCAGATGAGACTCAGAGGATGCTTACTAATTTTCTCATTTGTAAGCTTTGCAGCACCAGCAGTGGCATTTTAAAGTTTTTCTACACCGGCTTTTACGAAAAATCTCTATCTCGTGAAACACTTTTTAAAAAAACACTGCGCACAATTGTCTGTTTAAGACACAAAAAATGAAACAAAAAGTAACTTGCTCAACTTTTCCACACGCAACCAATCAAAAGGCTACACTTACACACTAGGGTCTCACAACCATTTCTTACAGTTGCAAAAACTAGTCAATTAATTGTTGAAAGTCTGAGCTTTAGCACTGTAGGAAGCCCACAAACGAGCTCTCCTGTTTAGAAAGACAATAGAGGTCAAAGGTGAAGCAAGAGCTGGAGATCAAAGGATAAGAGTCAGAGGAGAAGGAGGATCGGGAAGGATAGTTGTCAGATGAGGTCAGGGGACAGAACATTGTTAGCCACTGTGAATGTCTGTGGATGGCAGAAAGGCAAGATCACAAGGCATCCTCTGTCGCCATGACAACCTAGGTCCCTACAATACTAGAACACTAGAAATGGAAAAGGCATAAATGTTTTGACAAAATATTCATAGTAGTGTTTTGTGTTGACCATATCAGTGGGTTGTTGGATGATGAAACATCTCAACATATGATGCATGTGTATCTCATTTTGATGCAAAACCAATTTTGAAAAAGAGGCAAAAAAGGTTTGGAGTGGAATGTTTGCTGCTGCTACTGATCTACAGAGTTTTCCTACTGTGTTTGCGGTTTTATATTTATGATTTTAAGAAAACAGAACAAATAGCTAAACGAAATGCACAAATTGCAAAATGCATGAACTTTTAATGCCATGTATGATTTGAGAGTCTAAGGAGAGCGGATGTCATGTGTTGTACAGATTGTAAAACCTCCTGACGTTTCAGTATGATTTGTACATTGGAGTTTATTTAAAAATCTTCAAAATCAAGACAATATTCATTTTATGATCCATAATACTGACTAATAATTAATAATACCTCAGGTGGCTGCAATTACTATATTATATATATATAGGTAAGTATATAAGTACATATGAACATTTGCCATATTATTCACCATAACACTAACAAATGAGCACCACATTTAAGAGTTTTCTAAACCTTAATATAACTGCATGAAGTAAAAAGCATTTGAACTCAGGGGTTCGGTTCTTGGCTCATCGTGCCTACGTGTTGACTTGTGCTTTGATGAACACTAAAACCCTTCAGTAGTGCCATCATCCATGTGCAGCTGTTCAACAAATGAACCGATTCAAAAAACCCATATCAGGATAAGGAAGCAGAAATGCAAAAATGTTCATCTCTGAGTTTTAGGACTCATTCCTATGGACACATAACTCAGATTTAACAGTTTCTCTGTCTGTGTGTCGACAAAACGCATTTGTGTAATTTTGGTTTCAGCTTTGCGATGCGTTAGGCTGGATGGAGGGTGAGCAGTATGGGGCAGTATTAAATTCACAAACATTTGACATTTGAATCTGTTTTGCAGCCACACACATACAAACAGAAAAGGCAAATGAGCATGTTTTCGTGGATATCTGGCCATTTTTCAGTTGCTTGACGTCAATGGTGCAAAAATGCTCAACCTCACTGCTGGACACTGAGCCAGGGGGAATACTTTCTGGTCAAAGTCTTTTTCTATGTCCTCTCTCTCTCTCTCTCTCTCTCTTAAACACACACACACACACACACACACACACACACAAAAGATTGTAAAAGGGCTGAGACAGCCCAGAAATTGCTATTTCACTGGACACTAATCAAGTGGGAACAGGCCTTTACCTTCTTGGCAAAGACACAAAACACACAGTGACAGCCACTGACGCAAACAGACACACACTTATGCACATATACACACAAAAATGCAGCTGCAAATTTTGGCACAATGAAGGATGTGAATGCACACCCACGAGGACAGAGTGACAAATTAATATGAAGCACACAAAAAGGCACCCACAAGGCGAAAACACCTACATACACAACACCCACACACACACACACACACACACACACACACACACACACACAAACAAAGCACAGGCATGCTGCATGTCAACTGCAGGAAACCATATAGCGAACAGAGGAGACAAGATAATAATACAGTCAGTCAGTTTATCCCACTACTTCTGGATGGGTAATTAGAGTTAGAAGGGGAGAAAACACAATGAACCCTAGCTTACTTTCATTTCATTTCATTTCTTTTTAATGAGAGGTTGATAATAATCTTGAATCAGACATGGCCTACAAAATGTATTGATTTTAGTCTTTTTAAACTCACTAATGAAATGTTCAGTAATCTATGAAATGTAACAAAACAAAAACAGTGTAGAAAAACAAACAAAAAAAACTGCGGAGAACAAGATCAGGATGCTCATGTCGAGGATGTGAAGAAAAGAAGAAGAAGAAAAATGAAGAAGTAGTGGCCTGTAATTTAAACTAAAAAAGTACAAAGAAGCAGCAAAGAAGGTTTAGGACAGAAACAGCAGTGATCTTATACTGCCAATTACCAGATACTGTAGATTTCTTTTATCTTGGCTTTATTTCATGTGGAGCATTTGAGTGGAACTGAGCTGCACTGCTGGGACCTTAATTGGAGCATGGAGCCACATATTCGAGGTCTAGAAGTGAAGCTCCAGCTCCTAAACTTCATCTGCTCAAGTTTGCTGGAGTTGGCTTGAAGGACCAAACAAAACCACCTGTTGGTATCACCATCATACATATGGACCAGTAGGTAAAAACTTGTATTATGTGTAGCTATGTCATTTGGTTTGGGCCCCAAAAGGTTAGAGTTAAGGCGAGATCAACTCTAACCAAAGCAACGGCAGTTGGAACCCTGTGAAACCCTGTGTTTCGTCTCCCACCTGTTGATCCTGACTTCGACCTTGGTAAATATATGTCTTCAGGTGGGCTGACTTGGCTGGAGAATGACCATTTAATTCATGATAACATTTCATTAGTCAGATGCTCCAGGTTCACCCCGCCTTAACTTAGGCGTCATTCCAAACACCGGCACTACCGATGTGCTAACTCTCAATGCACTGGAAAAGCAGGTGGACCCAACATTCTGTTCATTGATCTTGGAAAAAAAGGGAAAAAAGTATTTTTTAAAAAAGTGAACAAGTCATTTTTTAAAACAGACCTGGACACAATGCCACCAGCAGACTTACTCGATTATATACATGTATAGACATAGATTTCAGCCACGCTATACATGTCTGACTCCTATAGGAAGAAGAGCAACATACTAGAGTAGAAACTTTTACACACCAAACTACAGAAATTAAGTTTGCATAATAAACTATGTGTTGGATGAGACAGAATGAGTTATGAGAAGAGGGGAAAAAGTTGTAGCAGAACGGCGTAGTGGAGTATGGAGTCGAAATTAAAAACTGTAGTCGGCAGACTGCCTTGGCTGATTTGCAAAGTTTTTCCACCTACATTTTACACCATATGACAGGTGGATGCAGAACTAGTTACAAATCCCAAACCATTTTCAATTATTAAGAGCGAATTTTGGAGTATTTTTCTTAAAATATAATGTTGCAAACTATTTTTGACGCACAAATTCTCTTTAAAAGCACTGGGAGAGGAGCAAAGGGAAAACAATCTGTCTTGCCAGATTACTCATGATACCCAACAGATACAACAAGGCCAAAGCACACAAGGACTCTTTTTTTTTTTTTTCATGAGTATCCCTCACAGCTTCCCATTGACTTTGTAAACTGGGACCACTTTACCATTTGTTATGGTTGTCTGCTACAATAAAGTGATGGGAATTGCTGTTGTACTGCAAATAGAGCAAAAAATGGAGAGGCAAGAAATTGGTGATGTGGAGCGGAACAAAACCACGGCGAGGAGGTGAAAGAAGGAAGGAAAAAATTCTGTAAAAATTATGATATGGATAAATGTTCAGAGATTTAGGATTCAAGACACGGAAGTGTTGATTGTGAAAGTGTGAGTAGGTGAAGAAATGACAGGAGAAAGTCGATGAGATAATTAAAGCTGTTACTGAACAGTGAACTGGGAACCAATGAGGCACCGTTTATGCTTAATATTCGTGAGTGAGGAAATTTCTACCAAATTGCTTTGGAGATTTTGCTTCACGTCTGTCTCTTTCAGATTAAAACTGTTTTGTTTTGTCAGTCCTCCAGGTGTTACCGTCCAACATTTGAAGTTCAAAGATAGTTCCTCAAAATACCGATGTCCTGAGGCAGCTTCTGTCCCTGACGAAAACTAAACCCGAGAGACCAACTGAGGTTGACAAAATTCTGTTTTAAGACAATCTCCCACACGTTCCCATTTAATATTACTGACAAGCAACGAAGGAAATTAAAACAGACGGTGAGTCGTTCTAGCAGTGGCCTTACACGTTGGGCCAAATACTTCTCTGTTTAAAGAGGAAGTCTCGGAGGAGCTCAAGCTCTATGTGTTCACCCTCCTCCATAGTGATCTGTCTGAAAGGAGACAAGACAATTCCATTACCCAGTGATGTGGCACAAGTTCCCTGTGTGTGTGTGTGTGTGTTTGTGCGGCTACACACAAACCAAGTCGCCCAGGGAAAAGAAAATATATATCAGCTGGAATGTTTGTGGAAATATGGAGCCTGAGGGCAACATGAGAACTCACTCCACCTTCAACTCATCTTCTGCCCATGTACTGTACAGCAGTTTCGCTTAAATCATTAAGGTTGAGACTGTTACATGTATTGGTTATAATTAAAGTCAGGGGAAGCCTGGTATACACCCCCAAGTGCAAGTCTGCGTGATGTGTGTCCAAATTGTCCTTTATTTAGTGTCTAAAAGACACGAATCGTGTAGTTTAAAGTTCTGTAAATCTAAAACCAATATACAGTCAGATATTCATGTTTTCCCTTTCTCTTAGTCGTCTGCAGTTGTAAATTCGCTGCTATTAAGTTTTGGACTAGAAGTGAGCGATTTACTTGGCCTTAGAATTCCGCTCAGCAGTTTGCCAACCTCAGCTGCTCTCGTGGGTTTCGTTTCTATCAGTAAGAACTGGAACACTGTGAAATGAGCATTTAGGTTCAAAACAATAAAATAAGATATCTGGAGAAGCCCAACTGGACTTCAGAGATTTGTGTTTTCACAGTTTTTTAATCCAAATAACACAATCCCTACAAAAAAAGATCCCAAATGCATTGAGTAATTGAATGTTCTACTTAAATTCAGAGACCTTCTTCCATGTCTGTTTAGAGAGAATTAAATTTGTAAATTTTCTAAAAACAAAAGCAAAACTTATTCATTATTTAAAGGTACATTTCCACTGAATTTTCTGATATGATTCTTTCCCAGGAATAAAAGAAAATAGTTTGAGGTGTACGTGTACAATAATTCTCCCATGACATTTATGTCCAAGTCAAGTTCCAAATCAGTGAAGTTGTCCTTTAAGTTTTTCAGCTTTTTCAGCAGTAAACCACAGACACACACACACCTAATCAAAATGGAGTGGGCCTCATAGCCGAGCCCACAACACTGCCAGTAAATATTTCTGTTGTCATTTTTAGCATTAGGAAAAAAGAAAAGAAAAAAACGCACTACAACTGTGTTTACATAATGGCGCTGCTATGATCTGAGAGCAGCTCAGACTAGAGCTGTTTACAAGACCGAGCCAGAGCCAAACTTCGAACCCTCTTTTTGTGTGATGATTTATGGTGCAAATTCATTACTGAACAGACACCGCTCTTGCTCACAATATAAATGTTTCTTCTTCATTATGGATGTTTAAAGTTTTGTCATTACAGTAATGGGAGTGCTCTGTCTGGAGTGCCTCTGATTGTCTCATGAATTATCTGTCAAGAATTTGGGTGTATAAAAAAAAAAAATAAAAAGAAAGAAAGAAGTATCGTTTCTTGTCTGCTGTCAGCTGGCGGGCTGAGTGACTGGGCCGCACACTGAGTGGCTGAGTAGCTGGCTAATGGGCTCTAAAGATGGGGAGTGATCAGTGACAGAGCTTTTAGATATGCATGGCCTGATGTTTTGGAGGGCCATCGCAATTTCACAGCTCTACACCAAGTCATCGCATTTAGGAAGATGGTTGCCATTAAAGAGGACATCAACCTTTTTTTTCTATTACATGTGTGTGAGTCTTTATTTCATTCACTGTTAGAAAAAAAAGGTAATTCTGCACATGTGAAAAGAGAAATGACTCAAGCAACTGTTTCAGTACACAAATTAAAAAAGACTGAAACAAAAACTAATATTTACACAATGACAAATTGCATTTAAATGATAAATCTATGCCTACATACTGACATGCACATGTCCTGCAAATGCTGTTGAGTGCACAGACTCAAGTAACCATAATTTTACACATGTACACGGTTGTTTGATCTGTTTAATTCATGATGAAATTAATTCATGATGTAAACTAAATATGAACTTAATACTTAATACGAAACACTAATTAGGGACAAGGGCTGCAAATTAGCTTTGGCTCCGCTCCCTACTATGCAACTGCATTCACACAAAGCTGGTGCAATAGCTTGGGATTTGCTGGTTGAGGTGCTGATCGGTGGCAGTCTATGTTTCTTACGGGCTGACAGGTTTCCATCGTGGCTGCTTGGATATATGACCCGCTGCAGTTGATGTTGTGTTAGCTGGAAGGTGCGGCCCGATGTTGTGACGCTATAAATTGTTTAGCTGTCGGCCATTGAAGACAGCAATAGACAGAAGAATGGACAGAGCCAGAAAAGGGCAGAACAGCAATAAACCTCCCTATTGTGGCAGCAAAGGGAACGGATGTTGTTTTTCACCAAGGAGCTTTAGAGTTTTATGACCTCTTATTAAATTATAATGAACTTTTACTGTCAATCCTTTTTCATATTTTGTTATCGCGCTGTCACTTTCTGTCTCGCTACTGTTATACATCACTTCATATTTTGAAGATACAGTGTCTGAAGATGTCATTAAGCAGTCTGCTGCTGGAGTGTATTAGTGTGTGTCTGTGGGTTGTAGAAGATGTTCCCCCTTTTTTAAACACCATGGGACAGTAACATCTGGCCATGCCTGTAGCAACTTTACACGTGTGCACACATACGCACAGATACACGGACTTGCTTCTATCCATCAACATGCACGGACATGCCAGCACACAATTTGACATTTATATATGTTTTCTTAAATTGTAGGGATTATATGTACACCGAGCGACAGACAGAATGTAAACATCCTACAGCTGCAGACATCACATCAGTGTTACATTTTCAAATGAAAATTCGAGTCAACATAAATACACGCACTACCGTGGACTCCTCACGCAGACATCATGTCAACACACTGCTGGAAAAAGATCACAAACGTTCCCTAAAGTCGGTGCGAAGGTGGGGGTGCGCGCACAGAGTCACAGCGCGGCGTCCTGTGCTCTTAATGCAAGCCAGCGTAAACATTCAGCTGGCAGATGCCGCCACAAACTACAAGCTGAAACACAAAGTCAGAGAAAGAGAGACGGAGAGGCACGGAGTGGATGGAGGATCCTGGGACAGAATGGCACAGGCACGGAAGAGAGAATAGACGGTGGAAAAAAAAAAGAGGCTAAAAATGCTGTAAAACCATATGTACATATACAAGTGACAAAGAGACAAAACAAGCAACTTGAGATGTAATCACAAAGTTTAGGGAGGAGCGAGAGAAAGAATGAAGAATCAAATGTTGAAGAAAGCACAGACAGATGGCTCCGTGCTATTCTCCTGACAACACTTCTATCTGTGTAAAACATAACAAGCCCCGGGTGTAAGTCATAAACACTGCATAAAATCAAACTGTCATCATGTTGGTAATCACAACAAGTGAAGTGTGTCATGATGTCATTATCGCTGTATCCAAAAGTTTGGTAGGTAACGGTTAACGTAATGAAAAATTCTGATAAGGAATAGAAAGGGAAAGTAGAGAAATGGCAGATAACGGTGTGGTGGTGATAAGAGACTGTAAAAAAAAAACAACAAAAAAACAGGCAAATTGAAAAAAAAAAAGCTGTGAAAAAGTGAGAGAGAGTGTGAGATGACAACCTGAGTTGCTGTAGTTTGAAAGGTAGAATTAAAGTCGATGTTGCCCCAGTGTGTGCCTTGAACATGTCATAAAATCACCAACTGTTATCAAGGCAATTATATTCACTGCCAGGCCAGACCACTCGGGTACTGTTCTCACAAACTTGTAATTTATCCCTGATGAATAGTTACACAATGTAACTATGTTTCACCCTCTCTCTCTCTCTCTCTCTCTCTCACACACACACACACACTCACGCTGTTTAAGACCACCAAAGTGTCATTATGACGCTGAAAATCACTGGTAAAAAAAAAAGAAACCATGCACACACATGCACTTGCTTGCACATAAACATGCATAGACATCTCTCAATCTTTCGGTTTTCATCACACACACACACACACACACACACACACAAACACACAAATTCTGGTCTGTTTATGCATTGCATCATTCACCCCGCTGACATAATCTACCATAACATAAAACCCTCATTAATTCAGTCTTATTTCAGCATTCAGTAATTCATCATTGCCAATATGATTAACCAAACTGTCACACTTCCATACAGTCTCATTCATCAAACATTTGCATGGAAATGTTACATTTAACATCAGCCCGGAAGAAAATCTCGATGGGTGGTGTGTGCCCGACTTTCTGCCATACAGGTGCGGTTTGCTGATCAGACGGTGGGGACACGTGCTTGCCATATTAAAAAAAAAAAAAAAAAAACAGCGATTCTTCCCTGATGCTGCGTTGTTGCTTCAAACCAGATTCAGGCCATTTACTGTGATGACACTTTGACTCAGCACAGATGAGGCAACAGGACCTGCCTTTCTTGCAACTTTGCCTTTCTCTGATTTAGACCTTAGGTGGATTCTATAATGCAGCGGTGTCAGAAAGATGAAAACTGAAATGGGTTCATATTTTTCAATGCCGTGTGAGCGATGAATCAAGGTTTTTCTTCTGCAGTGTATCAAAAATTGTCACTTTTGGCACCATTCTAAAGTGGCCAGCCGTGACTGATGCCAAAGAGGTGTCTAATTTCACCTGCTAGCAGCCGCAGTGTGAATCCTTTCATTTAAGACGTCGTATTACCCATACCGTGGAATACCAGCTGACTCCAATGCAGGGCGATGGGGAAAAGATATGGGTGAGGAAACGGTGTCTAGAAGAGATAATGCAGAAAGAGCATCCCCGGCTTTTTCTATTTTAATAAGAAAACATTACTTCGCTTTGACTATAAAATGTGTTTTCTCAAACCTGCCATTTAGGAATAGACAGCCAGCCATCAATCACAGAGCATTACTGCAGTGATAGATGAATCCAAAGAGCCAAAGTGAGGGAGAAAGCTGGACTAGAAGAGGAAGTTGCCACCATAAATAAAATGTATTAGGGGATGCAATATAAGGAGAAATGAAAACACATGCAGACTAGTTTCACCTTAGATAAACCTGCTGTGAAACCTACTTGAATTTGATTTATGATGGACAGAGTATCATTAATGCTTTTGTAAGTTGGAGTGCACATTAATTTATTAATTTATAACAACAGTCAGTGGTGCTTGGAGGTTTCCACTTTTCTCAATGTCTGCGTAAATATAAATTAAAATATGATCCAATGTTCAACCAAGTCCTAAACTAGGTAAGGAACCCTATTAAACAAGACAAACATTCACATATTATTATATTTACTAGGGGAAATTGTTCAGTCTTAAATATTTGGCAAAATTATGTGATTATCATCTCATTTGAAAGGGATCTTCAGTTTCTGTCATGGGACGATAAGCAGGTGTCTTGTATTTAAAGAAGGTAATTCAGGGTCTTAACTATCGAAGCCAACTTAAGTCAGATAAGTGCGGCATGCCATCAAGAAAGTTTTTAAAGACCTTAGACGGAGAGTTGGCTGAAAAGGGGTTACAAAATAAAGTCCTAAAGGGTTTGAACTCCACCAACTGCCCAACAGATTGTGTTTGAATAGAGAACATTCGCACCATTGTTACCCTCGTCAGACGCGGCCGACCGACATGGATCAAACCAAATGCAGAATGTGTAATAGTCTGGGAGGGAAAAGACTTGGAAACTAAAAGCTTTTCCATAATGTTCATGAGTCCAGTATCAGGTGAACATACCGACAATGGTACTGGAGGACTAGATAAGCATTTTAAAAAGTAATGGATGTATGAACAAAGACATTTCGTTTGAGCTACAGTAAATAGCACCAGTAAAAAAGGTGTTCACTTCCTTTTTCCTCGTCATTTACAAGTCTATCCTATATTAACACCATTAATATGCACCGTGCCACTATATAAAACCTTCACCATCAGCATAATGGATCTCACAGGAGGCCGTGGCAAACTCACAGGCCACCGTGATATGCTGTTAAATGGACACCCATTTAGCTTTTGCACGATTATTAAAATCCATAGCTGTAACAGCAAAGTGACCAAATGTCATTTTAACAACTAATCATTAGAGGTAGTCGGCTGGCGGCACATCCTACTCTTAGGACCATTATAATGACAATTCAAGTTTTATATTAGCATTTAAATTTTAAATGAATCAGCCATTCAAATAGTATAAGTTAGTATTATAATTTAGCTACAGGGTTTTTCTATGTAGGCAACCAAAAACTGAAAAGGCGACTTCAATTAATGGTAGTCTTTTTTAAAATGTTATGACATGAAGGAATATTGTTCAATGATTGTTTTTTGTGCTTCACGTGCCTCAGCATTATAATGTTTTTAATTTTTTAATGTTCGTTTGGTCAGCAGGAGGGAGTTACTGGGTTTCTTGGTATTTTAACTCATGTCTTGTCATAAATTGGTGATGCATGTCACCCTTTTAAGTTATAGAAATAAGACACTGTACTTTCATATAGATATAGAGTGCAAAAGCCTGCAGGATAGTCATAACAGAGCGAAGTCATAAAGATGAGTTTTACTCATCTATTTCCACATAGTGCTAGAAGTCACAATACTTAATTACAGCTGCAAGTAATAATTTTCATACTCTAGCATGTATAATTTTTCCATATATACACACTAGAAATCATGAGATTTGTCATAAAAAATTCTAATTGTTCTTTTTGATACAGCACAGTGGTTTAATGCTTAGCGCTCAGAGCTAGAAGGTCCAGCCCACCTGAGTTGCTGAACCAGATAAAAGGTTCAGGATAATTGGATGGGTTGGATATTTCTTTTGGGGTCAGATTATTTAAACTTTTCTTTTTCAGTTTTTACTGTTGTAATGACTGAGGGATGGTTGAAGGCTCGTCATACGTCATTTTAAATAAAATCAGACAAACTACTCACTGCCGATGTGAAGGATGATGGTGTCACGCCTCTCTCCATTTGGGTTCTGGAAGCAGCTGTAGAGTCCATTGTGGCCCAAGTCCACCTGGGTCAGGATCAGTCTGGGACCGGCTAGGTGGTGCTGGGCCTTCACGTCAGTCCCATTAACCTTCCATGACACCGATGCGTCGTTGTCCAGGGACCCACACTGCATGGTGACATCACTGCCCATACGCTCATACTGGTTCCTAGCAACTGGAGACGGAGCCAAAGATTAAGTGTTAGTGATATCAGCGGCTAATAACAAATAACGAATAACAAATATCCACGTGGTAAAAATGACTGCCCTGTGTGCTTACTGGCTCCTAGCAACTGAAAACGCAGACAGTCAAAATTAAAGCCTTTGTAATTAAATTGGCATATACAGCAGCCAAAGTTCTGCATGTGGGGACATTTTTGCTCATTCTGTCATGTTGTTTCCAAGTTACAAGAAAGGAAGCAAAGGTGGAATCTATTCTAGTTTTCAAATTATATAATAAAACGAATATGGAGAAATTGAAGAAATATAATATAATCTGGCTCATTCAACCTTTTTCAGTCAAGGTTGGGTCATTTATTACTGTCCAGCGAGGCACATTGCTTAGGTGCTGATTTATAGCAGCGGAGAATTGACTAAGGGGAAAAACATTTTTACTATTTTTGTAGAGATCATAAATAGTTCTAGTCTGATTTTCTTCCAAATAATACCAATCCTCTAGAGTGAGTGAAGAATGGGAAAATAAAGTCATATTTCGTTCCATACAACAAGCCAGATTTAGGTCCTACAGATCAGACGGGGAACAGAAGGAAAGTGTTATTTTTAAATGTAAAAGAAAAAAAAAGAAATATAAAAAAAGAAAAAGTCCTATTTCCTGTGTTGCCTTTATCCCTGCATTAACTGCTCATGGCAATGCTGCCTTTGTCCATTGCTCCAGTAAAGTTGTAGAGGCCATGACCCCATAGGGTTAAGGGATATATGTGAGCCTAATGGGAGTCTTAGCCTGAACACTGGGGTTAGAAGTCCTGCTCTGTTAATAAGTCCCACGGGACCAGTCGTGGCCACATGGAGCGAAGACCTCAGATTAACACTTAAACACAGAGGATCAGCAGCACAACAGGACACAACAATAAAATATTGATTTCCATCTTAGCAAAAGCCGCTGTCTGTGAAGGAAGCGGGAAAAAAAAAACTGCCCCCACTGGCCTGGGCTCAAATGCTGTTGAGATTTTTGTCTTGTCCTGATGTGTCTCTCGCTGTCTGTCTCTTTTGGAACGTGCCCCCCTCCCTCTGCCTTTTCTCACCACATTGCCTCTCAGTTATCTGTTCTTTTCACTTGAACTGGCTTCCTGTTCCCCCTCTCCTCCGACATGCCTCTTAAAGCAGACGATACAGATGTCAGCCCAGTGTTTCATGTATATTTCATGTCCCATAACAGAGCCATCTATATTTAATAGGACAAGACTCCTGTCCCAAATAGCATTACTGTGACACTATTTGTTCTCTCTCTGTCTTCCTCTTGGACTGTCAATAGTTCCTCCTCAACCTCTCCAGTCCTTTTTCCGATCTCCCCGTCTCTCATCCATGCCTCCCCCACTCCCCCAGCCCTTCAGACACCCCCGCCCCCTTCTGTCCATCCTCATCATCTCCATGTTTGCCCTCTCCATTTCAATGAGTCCAAATAACGTGTGTGCGTACTGTATGCATCTCAATGGCAAGAAAAGTCATTTTTTTCTTTGATCTCCTCCTCTGTCAAGCTACTTTGAACCGATGTGCGACTGTATTTACATAAAGAAAAAAACGTCATTTGCATCCATCTTAGCAAAAACCATACAGTTTGACTTTGATGTTAGCTTTGATGGCGATGCTCTGCCCTTGTCCTGCATGTGACAAGGAAGAGAAAAGACGAGAAGCTGACTGTAAATCAGTGAACGCTCATGCAGAGTTCCTCAAAAATCCTAATACTACAGCATATGATACAGGCTGTTATGAGAAGAGCTTCATGTCTAAAATACCATTCACTGCCTTTAGGTGGCATTAAGCTGTTATCGAAGGAGATCTTAATCCTTTTCCAAGTGATGTCATCAGAAAAGAGCATTTAGAAGCAGGTAAAAAATAAATGGAGCCTGTCTCTTGGAATATTTTTCTGAAACAACCCTTTTTGGATGTCTTGGATGTCCTTTAAAGTCTCTACACAGTGTTGATTCTTTGACCTCCCCGTTTCTGTCACTTCCCATCCTTCTTATCCTCTCAGGTTACATCACTCTTTCTCTGCTTCTGTCCTTTCCAATATCCATTCATCCCTCCAGCTCCTTCTGTTTCATTTATGTCCTCTCCTTTAAACTTCTCAGTTTGTCTGGGAACAAAGTTCACTTTCTTACTCGTCCTGACGTTCCCTGACAGTCAGTCTCCTGCTTCACCTCATTCTTCTCCGCTGTCTAATTACTTCCCTCCCCACCATCTGCCGTCATCCACATCCCTTCTCACCCTACTTCTGTTATTTAGTTTTACTCTTTTCTCTTGTTTCCTTTTATTACCCCCCCACCCAGCTGGCTTAATAGACATATTTATCTCATGATTATATCCCAGATTGTGATTTGTGCTGCTACATACAGTAATCTGACAAAATTCAAATTTAAAGATGTATACCAATGTTTAGGATGGTTTAAGTAACAAGCTCCTAAAAACTAAAATACTTGAGCTTTTGTGCAGCTCAGCTAAAAGTTAAATGCAGTTAAGGCCAGCTCTTGTTGATTCTGATTGAAATGGTTCTGACAATCCAGAACATTTTATTTATTTTTGATAGTGCTTTCTGTCTTTTGTCCTGGAGTGGCTTAGTAAAAATATAATCTGGCACTGACGACTGAAAATAGAAGTGACAGGTCCCCGTGACTGGTGCCATGGCACAAGTGTGCTGACCTTTAGAGTGAGCTGACAGGATGTTTTCTATTCCTACAAGCATGTAATGTGACAAAAAATACCTTTGTAAAATATTTTGTGTTTGTTAAAGAGCTACATATTTTATTTGATGGCTGTAAATCGAAAGGGGAATATATCTAATTCAGGTAATAAAGTGACAGGTTTAAGATCATTTCCCTGTTTAGCATTTTGACTTACTCGTGCTACTTATAAGAGGATTTGTATGAGACTGAACTGAAGCTGTCACGATCCCGTCCCTTCGTTTTGGTTTGTTTCTTTTTTTCCCTGCTGCACTTCCTGTTTTCAGCGTTTAGTTTGAAGCCTGTCAGCTCCACTTCCTGTTCCTAGCCTCTTTGCCCCGCCCTGATTCTGTTCACCTGTTGGACATCAACACTCTGGATTATCCCCATGTTCTGGACTTTGAGTTCTCTGCTCTGCCTGATCCCGTGTTTTGGACTCAGTCTCTGTCTTTAGTTTTGAGGTTTGTTGTATTCACTATTCTCGCCCGTTTCAAACTGAAAGAATCTTCTCTTAGTACTGAATGGTTTATTAATTAGTTACTGTTCTCCTGCCACGGTTTGTTCTCCCGTTTCTCTGTCACTGGACAGCACTAGCTTTGGTTTATTAGTTCTTTGTTTCACAGGCCTGTTTATTACTCTGGTTTTTTTTATCTGTCAGCCTTTGCTTTATGCTTGGTTTGTTCATCCCTGTATATTTTGTGTCCTGGTTATTCAGTTTACTGGTCTGCCCAAACTCTGGATTTAGTTTTTCATCTTCTGTGGTTTCCTGGTTTAAGTTTGTTTAAGTTTTCTGTGCTGTTTCTGTCCTCTGGGTGGAGTGATTTTCAGTTTGTCCTCACCTTATGTGCCCTTCAAATACATTTTAAGTTAAAAAACCTCTTGCTGTCTCCTAACTTGGGTCCTTTAAAACCCCCATTATACGAACCGTGACAGAAACACGGAATCCGAGATCCAAATTAGTTCTATCGACTTTCAAAATAGCAGGTAAGTCATTTTCTTTTGGTTGAATAATGAATAAATAGACCAAATTTGGCTCCACATGCCACCGACTTCAGCACATTCACTCATTTCCTCGCTCACCTTCCCCTCTCCATCCTCATTGCTCCCTCTCACCTAGAAACTATTCCCTCAGCATTTATCGGTGGCACAGAATATCACCGAGCGGGAGCATTCCGCACACGTGACTCCCCGTGTCAGTAGAAACAAGCAGGGACACTTCTGAGCACACTCGTACTCACCGGCACATATACACTGCCCTGCATAATGTCCTCATGCCTCATCACAATACAGACAAGCAGGCCTAATAACCATAATGACATTCAGCTCAAGTGCTATTGATCTCTTGGTAATAGACAGAGCATTGTAAGTAGTGCTGGGACACTGTTATTCCCTACGAAATGTGAATGAAAATCATCAATGTCCTTCACAGAGCTTTAATTTTTACTATTATTCTACTTATTTATGTCAATGCCAGCTGATCTCATGAATAAACAGCTTCTGACCTCCTGGAGGCAAAGCAGATCAGATAACTTGAGTTATTTAGATCCATTTTGTGCGATGCGATGAACAAGTCAAGTGAGTTATTGCAGTGATAAAATAATGAGTAAAAACAACACTTTTTTTTTTTTCTCATTAACTGTGTGCAAGGATCTGACAGGCTGACTTTATTATTCAGTTCAGGTTCAACACGGAGGCATGTTAGCTACATGCAAAATATGGTTCTACATTTTAATTTTAATTAGAAAGTGCAGCTTTTTGCTACTTGTATTTGCAATTTGGACACTTTTCCTTTTAATATGACTGTCATTTAGTGAGTCTATTAGATATTTCCTGCCCCCAATACTCATTTATCAATGTCCAGAGTGATTAGGCAGGCTAGCCTGCCTAAAGGTAGTCTAAAGCCAATGCACCCCTGCAAACGCGGCAGTGAGTAATCACAAAAAAACCACCTGTTCCCCATGCTGTCAATACACTCATAAATGGAATGCATAATACAAGCCAGAGTTTCAAGGTTTACAAAAATACCAAGCATGTCAAGTCCAAGCCACAGAAATGTTAATTTTGACATTGGTAAGACTTTTATTTCATATTTATATGTTTTGGTCTCTGGAAAACATTTTTGTGTTTGTTACCGCCTGTTGGAGCAAGCTGCAGCCCGTATATACACTTGCTTCACAGTGAGGAGGAAAAAAAAAAAAAACTGAGGACCTGGACCACTGAGGTGGGAAAAGCATTTTTCACAAATACAGGGAATTTGAACATTTTGTTCATTGCAGGAATCTGCAGGACACTGAGGGTGTTGTAGTTCCACTGTGGCCTTGTGGTCTTTCCCCAGAGTTGTGCATTAGCATAAAGTGTCATACTATGAAGTCACTGATGTTAAGACCTGCAAGACATTACAAGCACTTTTTTCTATTTTTTTTTTCTGGAAGCTATTGAAAGAATAATGAACATCCACATGCACACAAACCCACAGGCGGTGAACCACATATAGAGGCCCGTTTACTATATGACAGAAGTGATGAGCCGGGTGCGACATGTAATTGATTCAGATTCCAAGGTTGCGTGTGTTCAACATACCAATGGAGGTCAAGACATACATTGGAAGGTTGATGGAAGGAAGAAAGGGAGGAAGGAAGGAAGGAAGGAAGGGGGAGCTAGTCTGATACAGTTAAATTAATTTATGGTAGATCTTGACACAGAAAGTCAATGTTGTGTGTGAACAGGAGGACACTCATAAATTCATGTCTTTATCCTTTGCTCCTTGATTAACCGTAATTCAACCCGAAAGATCAATTAAGGTCAAATTATCATTTGCAAGTGCAACAAGTGTCTGAGACCATATTCATGAGCACAAGTAGCCTCAGTGTTTGATTAGGTGATTAAATGCCGGCAGGATTGCTTGTTCAAACATGAAGAGCCGTCAGGCAGGACACTGCTCTATACCTTTCCGCTGTGGCATCAGGACATGGCTGGTGATGAAGTGCAGGACATTGACTCAGAGGTAGAAGTTACATCAAATAAACTGAAACAGCAGTGTTAACTTTCTGAAATGCTAAATCAAATTAAAAAAATCATAAAGTACAATCGAATCCAAGACTGTATATATCACATTGCATGTGTTATTGTCCTTCACTATCTTATCACTAAGGAGGTTCAATAAATTATGTTTTATACAGACATATGTGCAGAATTTACGCTATTTTTGTCTGCAGGTAAACTCTCCCGCTTTGGGACGATGGAGCAGTTTTCTCCATGTGGCCTTTTATGCTGTTATGATGTGATGACTTGTTTTCCTTCTGTCACCACTGTTTCACTGATTTTACAACAAGCGCACCCTCTGGAAAAGGAACAAAGTCTTTGATCAAATAGAGAATTTTAGACGTATATCAGCTTCAAAAATGACTTTTTTGACAATCATGTCTCAAGTTGTTTCATTTTTAAAATTGCAGAAGAAAATATCATTTATAATCAGATGTATTCTGTGCGGAGAGCTCAGTCTGGATTTTCCTCTGGGTTGGAGGAACAGTAGAAGGCTAAAATCTGGGTCTTCTGCATTAGAAACGTCGATGCACACTAGCGCACGCACCCACACACACTTGGCTGACTTTGACACAGACACGCAACCCATAAAACAAACGCACCCTGTTGACTAGATCAGAACACTGACAATTTTAGATCACGGAGAACCAGCTGTGTGAGCCCGTGTGTGTTTTCATGCGCGTGCGTTTCAATTCACAGAACATCTGCCCCTTACAGAGTGTGGCTCCATCATTCTGCGTGTACGACTTCACTCATCTTGCCGTGGCTGCATGTGTGTATGTAAAGTGTGTGTGTCTGTGCGAGTAACCAGCTGTAAGTTATGATCCAACTATACGGCAGCGGTGTGAAATGAAATTGAGGTTCAGCGCTGGCATTCTGATTTACCATCTCAAAGTGTTATATTCCCTGTGTTAATGCGTTGCAGGGGTTGCGTGTGTGTTTCATTGCAATTGTGCAATTGTATGTGTGTTTGTTTGTCAAAATGTGTATTCATTGGCGTGTACATATCAGACCATGCATGACCGTGTGGCTCTCCAGCCGGGCTGTAACTCACTAGAACATTTATCTGTGAATCGCATTTGTATGCCCAAGGGGAGCCGTGCCTTTTGAAAGTCCAACAGTAAAATATTGGATGGGCTGACACAGAGATAGAGCCCTGGAGAATTATCAGTTTAGGTTCAGAAGATCAAATTTTTTTCACTCGGTGGCTGCACATGCTGATACTGGCTGGACCCCTTATACTGACACAGACAAATAAAAGGCACACAGCCGAAGCCTGATTGGTAGAACAGCGGTTTTCAATGCTGTTTTCTGGAGCGAGACACTTTGTTTTCCAGTCTTTCACTTAAATTGAAATTGAAAACTCAAAATTTATTGAAAAACAACAAGGCACCGTCATGGCTCTGTTGTCAATATCATCACTACATGAGAAAAGATTAGGCTTACCATTAATAAGCTGTATGGTTTCTGAAATATTTACTTATTCAGTCACTTGGTCAGTTAGTTGGGTTATGCTACAGCTAAACAACGAATTACTGTCTTTCATCAGGATACACAAAGAAGCAAAACAAAGTAATTATTTATGGGATTTCACATGGGTTATTAATGTCTGATTGGAATGTTGCTCAGGGCTTCCAAACCACCACCTTTCTTCCAACTCTGGCCCTCACTTGTCTTTTCATTGAAAGCCCATGAACAAAGACAGCTGATGAAAGCATTTTCATATCATTATGCAGCCTTCGAGCCATAAGTATTTATTATTTCTTTGCAAATAATGTGTTCTGGCTGGAAAATTGCTTTGTTTGAATCTGAATATTTAAGCTTTGAAGCTGAAATAATAAAATAATACTGGTGAGAATGTCAGAAGGTTAGGCTTTAAAGACGGGGTCCTGGAAAATACAAAGAAAATCAAGGAGATCGCTACATGAAAAAGATTAATATTTTTACATTCATTTCGAGTCATAGCAGCCTTGTGTCTAATAGAAAAAATGTGTTGAAATGAGAGTAAGCTCGGTGAAAGTTTAATACAGTTTGCTTTGCTATAGCCTGTTGCTTTTTGACCAGGTCGTGTACAGTCTGCTCCTTACTGGCTGCTGCCCCAGTGTTCAAATTCAGAATGAGAACATACAATAACAATAATAATCAGAATAATAATAACTGCAACTTTAATATTTGAACCACTGTAAAATCTCATTAGTAACATCTATGCTTTATTCAGCTGGATATTTGAGTTTTACCATAAATTCATTTTCAGCTTGTTGACTAGTCACTAGTGAAAATTACAATTATAATATTGGTCTCTGGGAATTTGAAATAGATGGGTTTTCCACCAATCATTTATCAGTAGTTGAAAAATGATCAGCGGGTTAATTGTTGATGGAAGTGCTCATTAGTTGGTGCCCTACAGTGAGAGAAGTGTTAATTGTGTGTGTTCACATCAGCTAAAAGTGGCGTAGGTGTCGTTTGAGAATGTGGGGTGTCAAACGACGGCAAAACACCAGAGGAAATGGAAGCATGAGAAGGGAAAATGGTTCACCACTGCTGATCATGTGCTTTTATGTTTTATATTTTCATTTATATTTTTCTTTTCACTAAACTAAGACTGTTGTCCTCAGTAATGAATGTTCAGGCACATTTTTTTGTTAACTGGCAAGTTGAAATTCTGCATGGGTGGATAAATCACACAGATACTGTTTTTGATCATTTTTTTCACAACCATAGAGATTCTTTCTTGCCTCAGTCAGCATGTGGCACAGCTGGTTAGGCAGGTGCCTCAGATGTTTCTGTGAGGTATGACACAGCAAAATGCTAAATTCCCTAAGCGATTCATAAGAAAGAGATCCGATTAACTGCTGTATGACATAATAAGTATCGGCAATAAACTGCTGTTGACACTTTCACGGTCGTGCACATATTAATACACTGATCCAGATGCACTGGGATGTAGACGGTGGTCCATGTGTGGTGTATGCTCACACAGACATATATCCTGCAGGAGCCCCCCTCCCCCCAAAAAGCCTTTGGATAGAAGTATGCATGAACAGTACACACTTGTGACACACACGTTCTCACACATGCACTTCCTCTGCGAACATCTTGGAATTAAGTTATCACTTTATCCTCTCCTGTCTCACTTTCCCACAGAGAGATTAACATTCAATCTCTCTCTCTTGCTGCATTTGCCTCTTCTTTTATGTGAGCACTGAGGCAGCTGCAGCTGTGTAAGTGTTTGTATGTGTGTGTGTGTGTGTGTGTGTGTGCGGGCGCGTGTGTGTGTGTGTGTGAGTCAGGGCATCAACACTCAAATAAATCCACTTCCTGTTTCCTGCCATCTTATCTTGGCCCCACTGCACATAGAGACATACAGTGTTCTGCGTGTGTGTGTGTGTGTGTGTGTGTGTGTGTGTGTGTGTGTTTAAATGTGATCACTGCCCTCATCATCTGAGTTGCGGAAGCCACTGGAGAAGAGAGAAAGATTCGCAGGCAACGGGGTTAATTGATAGTTCGCATTTTTGATGTCTGTGTTGTGGGAGGAACATGGAAGTGAGCGAGATAAGAGGAAGTGTAAAAACGAGGAGAGAAAGGGGGGGAGATCGACTGGAGAGATGAAGACGAGAGAGCGGCTAGAGGGAGGGGGGAGCACAGGAGGGAGCACGGGCAGGAGGAAGAATTGTGGAGAGTGAGTAGGGCAGTTAATATTTTACAAGCCTGGATTAGAGAGATCATGAAATGAGGAATGGGAGAAGGATTCCTGAGAGCCAGCTACAGGGATGAGGAAGGAAAAGGAGCACGACAGCTGGACAACTCAACTTTGATCAGAAACATCTGTAGGTTTTACAGTGGCGATGGAGAAAAACAGCGAGAATCCTGCTTCATGCGTTTGTCTGAGCAGTTTTAAGTCACTGTCTGGCTTCTTTCTGTGTCTAATCTGTGTCTAATCAGAGTTTGATAGTCTGGATCGCTCAGGATTTGCATGATTTTTGATGATTTTTGAAGAAGCGGATCATTTTAAAAAGAAAAAACATCTCACATACAATATTTCACCTATGGTACAGTACTTGTGTATTACTGCTGACCTTTCCCTAAATTACACTGTAGGTTTTTAAATTGATTTCCCATCCAGGCGCCTGCTGGTTTCCATTCCTTCCACGATGTTCTGAGGGACAACTCGCAGAGACTTGAGTCTCGCTTGACATTAGTAATCCATCATGGTGAGCACTTCCTCTCCATTCATTTTTTTTGTCATATCAGCAAAGAACCAAATCTAAACATCTAATTTACATTTTGTTGACCCATCATGATGCTGTCTCTAACCAGACTGACTGTCTCAGCTCACATCAAGCTACAATTCTACGGTTTTTGGAAGAAAAACAGGAGGCAAAGCATCCTGAGTTATGAGATATAATTAAATTTTCCAACCCATAATTATTCTGGTGTATTTCCAAGTAACAAAAAAATATGTAAATTTCATTTTACAGGAAAAGATCTAATCCCAAACATAAGGTATCATCAGTGGGAGAATTGCAACCTTAGTGAAAAGGGGATGGGATTATTATTATCTGCCCCTTAATAAATTGTGTATCTAATAAATATGTTGTCTGTCCTCCCTTTGGCAAGACTGTATAATAATGATAATCACACATAAGCCTGTGGAAACCTCCCTCGCAGTCCTAATCTTATTGGTTAATAACATGGCTAACATCACCCAAAGCCTTCCCAGAGAGCCAAAATCTGAAGGTCAGAGCTAATACCAGGCCGCTCATTTATTAAGCTAAACAGGGGAACACATGAAGTGAGAGGAAACAGAGTAGAAGGAGATGGAGAAAATAATAAGGAAGATAAAAGTGGGCAAAGACTTAGAGGAAAATAACAGCAGAGCAAAAAGGCCAACAGGAAAGAGTAAAGGGCATTCGAGAGGGGGCACGGAGGAAGTTAACAAGGAGATGAGACAAAGTATGAAGTGATAAGTGGGAAGAAGGAGAGTTCGAGGCGGGAATTGTTAGAGAGGGAAGAGATGAGAAATGACCGCTTTAATTAATGGACTGTAATATATGACAATATTCCTGGGTTCCAAGATAATATCATGGAAAATTATTACCGTCATCATGAGCACATTGTGCAAATATAGCATGACCTTGATAGAGGAATTGAAGCATAGCATTGATATTGGAAAATAAATAAATAAATAATAATGACCACGACTGAAAAAAACAACGATGTGATAGCTCCAATTATGAAAGAGGCGGATGAAAAATGTTGGGTCTTCTTCGTACAGATTTCAGGCCAAGTGGTTTTGCTGTTTTAAGTGCCACCACTTGGCTTGCCAAGTTGACCTGTGTACATCTGATAATATTTTAACTTAAGGGTGAGTCCATTTTCAAAATAATTTATATGCATTTAAAGGAAGGGTATGCTACTTAGATTTTTATGTTTATAGTAGATTTAGGCTTTCAGTCAACCTCTGAGTCTCTCTGTGCTTAATACAGTCACATAATCTGCTTAAATGATGTGCTGTCAAGTTCGTTGAGTGTTGAAATAGTTTGTCATTAAATTCTATAAATATACAGTTTTTATGTATAAAGCGGGGCGTCTAAGCTTAACGGGATGTTTTAAGGATTTGAGAGACATGGCAAACATGAGCTGAGAGGTCACCTTAAAGGAGTTCAATTAAGTTCAGTCCACTACAAGTAATATGTGTAAACTTATGCAACCCTGACGTAAGTATATTGGCTTAGTGCAACATAATGCTGATGAAACCATTTCCATTTATGAGGTGGTATGATGCAGTGCTGCAGTAAGTAGGGAAGCAGGGATATTATGGGGGGGGGGGTTATCTGACACAGCTATAATGGGTCGTACTGTATGTCGCTTTCTTATATAAACAAGTGCAAGAATTTGACAGTTTTCACATTGAAAATGATCTGTTCCTGACCCGCTCCATAGCGAAGCGTGACCCCAGACTTCCTTGTAAACAACAAAGGGTTTTTATATTGTTAAAAAGTCATTATTATTGCAATACCAGAGTGGCTGAAAGTTTACTTTACAATGTGAGAAGAAGTGAGGAAGGAGAGGGTTTCATCTACTCCAGCAACTAAAAACTGTTTTGAAGCCCAAAGCCTGAAAAGATTAGTTTTAAAAATGTGAAATTACTGTAAATGAAATTCAGCATTTCATAACTGATAAGTAATTTTGGTGCATACAATGATACAAAAACACCTCTACATGTGGAGAGCTGCTGAAACTGTCTGAGGAGCAGCTGGGAGCTGTTTGTCTCCCGCCACTGAACTCCGGCATACAGTAGTTGTCACAGACCCATCAATCACTCAGCACTTGGAATAACAATCAGCCTGGTCTGTCAAAGTGTCACTGCAGCGGCTAAATGAAATGCGGATGCAAACGGCACCGCGCCGGAGCATCCACCATTATTTTCATTGATATTTGAGTCTGTGAACAAAAGAGAACCATTCCAAGAGGGACTTTAGGCTATTTCCCTGTCGCCACAGTGGCTCAGTGAAATTCAAGAATGATTTTTCCATGGTTGTGCGCTTCCAGTGTTGAATGTGTGCCTGTTTTCCAAGTGCTGGTAAGTACCCAGGGACCCGCACATGAGTAGTTCTGGAGCTGCAATCAATCATCTGTGACTGTGAAAATGTACCAAACATGTATAGCAGGCAAAGCACACGGGGTATGAACAGACCCATGTGCACACAATCACACAGACGTACACACACGCCACAGTCTCAGATTTTTGGAGGTCCACCTGCTCTCTTCCCGTCTGGTTCCTAACCGAGATGCACCGAGATGCACAACAAGCAAGTTGCAATGAGACAAGAACTCGTCTCAGGTTTGGAAACGGCAAAACATATAGTCACATCTGTGATCCAAGCCTCTGAGAATGCACAGATTACTATTCACCCTTAGGAACTTCAGCTGGTATGCTATGAAAAAAAATGTGTAAAAAAATATATTTAGGAGATTTATTTGGACTGGAGCAGAACCTGCAGTGTTGTTGCACTGTCCTTGATGCCTTGATGCTAAACTTAATATACACTTTCATGACAATATTTAATCAGAAAGTGGCCCTAGGATCGTCAATGCAGTAGTTTATAATAGTAATTTAAAATAATCATAAAATTATAACAAATAATGATCATGAGATCAAACACAAATGCCTAAGTGATAAAAAAATAAAAAAATAAAATCAGGTCTTATACAAATAAGTGAAAAAACTCTGGTACCAGGACAATGGTAGTAAAACATACAAAGGGTCAGTGGGTGTTAGTGTATTTAAGCATGTGTGTGTATTTTAGAAAAGAGCAGCAGTCCAGGCCTCTCACACTCACATCAGCTGAAAAGAAAGAAACTTTAAGCCCTAAATATACAGAGTCCACACGCACAAGGAGAAAGCCACGTCAGAGCAAAACATGTTTAGTATCTTTGTGGCAGTTGTGGTCTGAAGTTTACATTCACTTATTATGGACATGAATGACATGGTAATATTGAGGTTTCAGTGATTTCTTTAATTTTAGTCTATTTCTGAGGAGCAAGGATTGCGTTTCAGTTCATTTGTTAGGTCAAAGGCCTTTTAAATTCCTGCTGGTGATCAGCTTAGTGCAGATCTGACAAAGAGCATGGTAGATCCACAGAAGTCGAGAATGTCTCTTGGAGCTTGTTCTAAACAACTGCAGATTCCAAGATCATCAGTTTTAACAATGTTTGGTGGAGTAAAGGAGAGATATTGAATCCCAAGACCAGCATCAGTCTCTGAGGCTGTTTAGCTGCCAGTGGAACCGGTCTATTGCACAAAGGGGATTGAATAATGAAGAAAGACGACTAACTGAATTTTTCAGCAACACCTCAAACTATCAGCTCGACAGTGGAATCCTGAGCGAAGACTTTGGAGTAATATCGCAAAGTAAAAAATTTGTAGAGCGTGCTGACAAGTCGAGTCTGTGGCAGGAAATCAACAAATTTAATTGAATTCAGTGAATATTGCCAAAAAGAGTGAAAATCCAGCATGTTGAAAATTAACAAAAGCATCTGCTAAAGATGAAACTTGCTAAGCTGAGGGACATTTTACCAAATCTTAGGGATTTGGAATATTTGTAGTTCAGCCCCTGTTTTGATTTCAGACCCTTAAATGAATGTAAATCTACAATCTTGGGTTTTTGTCTCTATTGCCAATGTATATTGTAAAATGCGCAAGAAAATGAACACGTCAACGAAATCATTGAAAAACCATTTCATAATGCCCACAAAGAGTGTGTGTTCTGTATGTTCTAAACTACATGTGCATGTTTGTCTGCACAAAAACATGCAAAATGCACAAAACACCCTCGCTTTTGTCTGACTACATACTGTGCATTCACAGGACCACACACACACACACAGAGATCACAGTTATTCAGAAGAAAATCTATTTAGCTTTTCTTGTGGGTTTAAATTAATGCCAATAATATTGTTGTTGGACCGCAAAACTAGAGCACTGTAATCCAAAATGTACATTGCATTGAATATATTTGCATCCCCTTATGATTATCAAGATATATGGGAACTAATTAAAAAATACTCCCTGAAACACTAAATATAGGCTCTCGAACATAGGCCCCATCTCTGGTGAAACAGCACAGAGCAGACAGTCAATAAGAAGCGGAAAGAACTGGCCAGAGTAGACACAGCCAGAATCAATAGATTTCTACCTTAATGACCCAAAAGTTGTTTCTTCTTCCTTTCTCTCTAAAGCAGGAGCTTTGATACCACATGGGTCACAGGCAGTGCAGGTCTGTCTATTTATACTTTGGTGGGTAAAAGGTAGGATTTGAAAGAGAAGGGGAGAGAATAGCGCCATTATCTTCATCTTCATGATCATTATTAGTAGCTTAGAACAAGAAAGACACAAAGTCAAGGATCTCCTTCTCGAATTAACCTTCATTTGTATCCTCATTGTCCCTCTCTGCTATAGACACACCCTCACGCACGCTCGCCAGCCACAGACGGGTCAGGCTTTTTGCAGCAGACTGTGAAACCACAGAAATGCAGAAATGTCAGAGCTGTAACAACAGGACAACCAAATGGGGGAAATTAAGGGGCTTTGTTGCCGCTTAGAAAGAATGTCAAAACACATGTTATAAATGAATGAGAAGTGAGGGCTCTTTGAAAGAGGAAGGAAGGAAGGAAGGATGGAAAAAAAAAAGGAACACAGATAGGACATACACAGAGATGCCAGCAGTCTTATTCACGTGCAAAGACATATATGTGCGGACATTTACACAAATAAAAAACATATGCGCACACGCACACACAAGGTTAATTACAGGCCCCTTTGTTCCGGCAAGAAGCCTGTCTGAAGTTTGGCTATAATGACATCCAGGTATGTTTGCTCGTCGTTTTACACGGCTCATCACAGCTCCAAGCAGGGAATCAGCACCGGGGGGCAGCCTGTGTGTGTGTGCGCCTGTGTGCGAGCACTTTAAATTGGTGTGTTTTTGCGTACATGCAGAGATCTCTGTATCCTGATGCGAAGCTGCACGACGGTGTGGACTTTGATACATTGATTTGTCCATAGGTGCATGAGGCAGGAGTGTGTCTGTTCCAAGGTGCATGAGCTCATGAATTCGAGCGTGCATTCATGTGCCTGTGTGTGTGTGTGTGTGCGTGGAGGCGGGCCGTTGCCCACACGGTTAGATGAAGCCTTTTCCCTGGCTTGTTGACATTCCAGTAGCTTGGCCTCTTTGGTCGGCTCCAAACTCTGCTCTCATTCAAAACAGACCTCATCTCTCTCCTTCACCACACACACACACACACACACACACACACACACACACACACACACACACACACACACACACACAGACTATCTTTCTACCTGCCACCTTCTTATTGAAAACACAAGTGAGACAAGAGTATACACGCTCACCCCTCACCTCCATCAGCACAGGTACTGCTTGTTGAGATCATCCTTGAGTTGAGTGAGTGCAGAGTATGAGCTGCACTCGATATTTTTAAGGAGACAAAAGGAAACTTGTTGCCTCATTTAATGACAATAGTATATTGCACAGAAAGTGCGCAGCTGGCCAGGGATTCAAACCAGGGACCTTCTAGCTGTGAGGCAGCAGCCACTTCATGTCAGGTTGTTCTTGACTAAGTCACTAATTACAATGCTGGAATGCACAGACTTGGAGGAGATGTGGCCCATAATATTCACTAAAATAATTTCAATTTGACGTGTACATTTTGCCGTGGGGGGATGTGGGTGCCATCTTGTGAGATTTCCTTTCTCCTTTTCATTGATTAACCGGAGACTGCGTTTCGAATTTCTGTCACAGTTCTGAGAAGTGTTGCCACAGTGTGTCAGTGGTGCAGAGTAGTAATGCCTAACCTTTGCAGAGTCACATGGAAAAGTCTTTATGGATTTACTATTATTAGTTTTTCCAAATGCCATAACTTCCAATTCAATTGTGATTTATTTGCTGTTTAATTTCTCCAAGTAGACTTTTCTTTAATTTTATCTCCTCTGACTTACATTAAAGCCGAACAAAACAGTGCTGCATTCTTCCAACAGCTTTCCGGAGTCTCCAGTTGGGATTTTGTTACTCATAACTCTCTTTCACTCACACCTGAGACTGTTCCCTAAACCTTTATATTTCCTATGTGGTTTTGGCCATGCTGCTCTCCTTTCCCCTGCAGCTGTGGTTCTCAATGAGAAGCTATTTATCTTCTTGTTTTTCTCAGTGTTGGTGGTGGTTACACAAATAAGCCAAAAAAAAAAAAAAATCACAGCGCTTTTACTGAGACTCACCGTTACTGTCTTTAACTACAGTTTAATTTTGGAACTTTTATTTAAAGCTACAAACAAACACTTGATTTACAGATTACAGGTTAAAAAAGGTTAATCCATGCCTGTGGACCAATCAGAATCAAGAGCTTTTGCTTGTTCAAACACTAATAAGCGAGATTTTTTTGACCTTGGCATGTAGATTCAACTGAAAGACACTATTTTGAATTTGTAGGCATGAGCGTACATGTGTAAACTCCATAGCTGAAGACAGAAGTATTCATGTCTCTTGTGCTTGTTGACGGAAGGTCTATTCTGCATGTACATTCTCTTCAGCACAAATGAACCCGCACGTTTCACCTTTTGACTGAGCTCATTATATAAGGTATGAGTAACAATATTTCTTGCAAAAATTTGTATATGTGTATTTCTAAAGTTGCTACTACCAAATGCTTCAATTTGGGTGCTGCTCTAAAAAGACAAACCCTCCTACAGTGTCAACTGTATGTGTTCATCTCATTGCCAGTGACAGTTAAATAGGGCAGTTAGCACCGAGGACACGAGGAGTCCGATAAATCCAACAAAGACAATTGTGCTGTGAGTCAAGAAATTGCATATTAGAGCTGATGCTTCTAAATGTCAAGGTATCTACTCCACTATCACACCTGCGTATTGTGTCTGTTCTATTATTATATTTGGACAGATGTGAGTGTGTGTAAAAGTCAGGGATTAGACCTGGGACATTTCTCCTGAAGGACCCCGTGACCTTCTCAGAGAAATGAATATAATGTATGAGATGGAAAGAAAAAGGATGAAAGAAGTGGCAAAGGTGAAAGGAACTGTACTGCATGTTGATATGTGGGAGAGCAGAGAGAAGGGTCAGGCTGAACTTGCACACGGAAAATGTTCCAACCGTTACCCAGAGACCTGATCCTCCAAAAAACCTGTAGAATAACAATCTGAAAATCATACAGGAGTGAATTCAATTCGAAGAGACGTATAAGCAACAAAGGTTTAAAAATAATGACTGATTGAGCCCCGGCCACTCCAAGGCCGGGCTCAGTCTTGGAGAGAGGGCACGTAGATGGAATATCTGGAGGCAGCTTGGATTTTGGATAGAGACTCATTTAAGTCAGAAAGAGCCGGCTGAGGTGCTTTGGGCGTCTAATTAGGATTCCTTCTATTGGAGGCTTTCCAGGTACCTTCAACTGGGCAAACCCACAACTCACTAGAGATTATATCTCTGGCTTGAGAACATCTCAGGGTCCCCCCCTCACCCCAAGAGCAGTTGGAGAAGAGAAGGATGTATGGGCTCCCTTACTGAACTGCAACTGCAACCTGACTTTGCAGAATAAATGGATGAATGCATGACACTGCCTTCCAGTAAAAAAAAAAAAAAATTCAGCTGCTCTGTGCAAGCACAAACTTACAAACCACAGTTATGTCACATTTTTAGATGACCTACCCTGGATGTGGGAATTATTGTATGATGGGTGCAACAGAGAAAGTTCGGCGACTAAAGAAACAGGTAAGAAGCCTGTGTGGGAGAAGGTCAGGGTGGACGGATGGGTTGAGAAAACACAGGGTCCAGCACAAACTTTACTAATACACACAAAAAGCATTTTGTAGTATTTGTGTGTTTTGGACATCTACCTACAAAACCATGTGCTGTGTAATATGACACATAACACTGTCACACACCCTCAGAAAGACTTCATGTAAAGCACACACACACAGACACACATGCAGAGTCAGTACCGCATTCAAGAAAACAAATGGGTGGTCAGACAATAACCAGGGCAGAAAAACAGCATCAGACAGTGAGGAGGAAAAAAAAAAATCAATAGGAAAAAGTTAAGCTGGAGCCACATTAATGCTGTACTGTCATCCGGGTGATTTTACTGCCATTTTCATTTCACTGTCTCTGCTTCTGTGTCGTACATCAACTTGCACACAAATGCTTTAAGCTGCAAATGTTGAACACAGAAGGATAAATGAATAACTTGCATGCAAAGAAGGTCATGGAGAAACAAAGTGATTGATTAATTACTTGATTTTTCAAACAACAGTATATGAGGTTATCCATCATTCATCGGAAATCTCAAATGTTGTTTTTTTCTGGTTTATATTATTATATATTGGATGAATCAGACAGTTTGAAGACTGCACATTTGTCTGTGGGACGGGGACAATGTTTGTCAATGCTTTTGACATTTCATAGTCTAAACAAATAAAACAAGACAAGCATTTATAAATAAACTGACAGTAAAAATAACCATTTGTTTAATGTACCATCACAAATGCAACTCGGTCTTTCTGTCCTACACAAGATGAACATACGAGTTTTCTGCCACAACATTAATACCACCTAGTGGTTTTAATACAACTATATGCCGTGGTTCCTATGAAACCTATTATGAATGTAATTGAAGGAATGGATTTGAATTGTTAGTTGTAGTGGAGACTTTTTTCAATTTTCACCAATACTAATACCCGGTCTTCAGTAACATAACTAAGAGTATAAGTCAGTGTCATGGCTGATTGGTGTATCCACAAATATGTGGACTTTACTAAAATATTAAACTTTAAGAACTAAATTTGTTTAAATTAATTTTAAGCTTCCTATGGCTAGCAATGATATTTTTAAATGGATGGACACCCAAGGTTACTGGTTTCATGTATAGGAATTGGTACTAATAAGGACAAAAACAACCTTTTTTTTCCTGTATGAAAATTTTCAAGCTGGACAAACATCATATAAGCACTCACACAGTGGTTCTGTACAAAATGCCTCACCAAATGTGTGTGAATTGGTTTTGTACTTTCTCATAGTGAAAATTGCACTACAAAATCAATTCCCCTCTATGACTGGGTCCTGTTATTAGTTTGGGATTAAAGTTAACCTTTCAGACAGAGCGCTGAACAGAGTGAGAAACAGGAGCAAAACAATAGCAAGGGAATGCAAGATATGCGGTGTTAAGTTGTGTCGTTTGTGTCCGGGGCTCACACACATAGACACAGCTGCGAGATTGGAAAACTGCCTTTGCAGAGTGTTTGAGTGATGGAACGGCCCTGCCTCAATTCATCACTGCGTGTGTGCCGCATGTCTGGACATATAGGTTTTCACCTGTGTGTGTGCGAAAGTACGCAGGATTGTGTACTGTATGTGTGTGTGTAAAAAATAGGTACAGGAAACTTCAGCCACAAGGTTAATACTACCTCTAATAGATTAACTGAGCTCCATGTATGTGTGTGTGTGTGTGTGTGTGTGTGTGTGCGTAAGCTGCTGTGATAAATATGGTGTTATCGATTTGACAGCTCAGACTTCATGTTATCCCACTGAAGAAATATGCAGGACACACACTCACTGCACAGGCAAGATTGCTTGTGCCAGTGAGGGTGAGTTTAAAATGTGATGCCGCATGGAAGTGCAAACCCCGTTTTTTATGATATGGTTATACAGACCCTAGTCCGCACATTTTTGTCTTTGGCTGAGTGTGATTTTTCCTTAACTGTACTGAAACAAATGAAAAAAAGATTTAACATTAAAGAAGATGAGGCCAGGAGAAAGAAAGATGTTGGTTCTGGTACTTTTGTTTTCACTCCTGATTATTATGGTATTTGTTTCTTATTTGTTTTCAGGTTTTTCATTATTATTAATATTTTGCCTAATGCCTTTATTTATATTTCACCTCTCTAATTGAAGTACTAACTTTCACAACCCCTCCTTTTGTGAGAAACTTATGCTATTTTATCTAAGACGACATTACCGGGTTGCAAGTGTCTAAATGAGAAATGCCTCAATAATTCCACGGCCGGTCACCTAGTCTATGACAGGACAGGACATCACACTTCATAATGATTGGTTCGTCCTGGTGGTTTAGGCGATGGGATGGCCTGGGGCCGGGACTCGGTTGCGTGTCTGACAATGACAGAGCATGCTGGACTTCTGTGTCTTGCTTAAGGGCATGTGGTTATTGCGCAGAGCCCGTCTGCTATCGATTATGAAAGTATCTCCCAAACCAGTAGGCCACTGTATCACGAGCATGTATTTCTGTTTTTTGATAATATTATAATGTTGTTAATTTAGTTTCTTTTTATTATGGAAGGAAACACATCTAAAGTATTTTCAAAAAAGATTTGATGTTAACTATAACTGCTTACACACTCTGTCCCATGACACAATATCTGGGCATTTTAGCTTTGTCAGGAAAGCCACATACATCATGTCATGCTGCATTTGCCACCATATGGCAAGATGAGCAAATAAATATGTTTGAAAAGGGTTTTTCAGCAAAGGGTGTGCTTTATTCATGGACTGAACTCTCAAGATTAATGTAATCATTATTGCTTAAAGAGTATAAATGGTTGACAATGTCAATGTTATTAATTTGTAAATAAGACAACACCAACCAGTATTACCACACTGTGGTTGTCCATTATTCAGTCAAGTTTCAGTTTCCAGACTTATATTAATCATTTCATCTATTAGTAATTGGAAATTTCTGCCAGATGTAATACATTCCCTACAGATGTTTCTGAGATAAAGCATTGACAATTATGAGATGGACATGAGTTAAGAGTGAGTTTGACCTTTAACCTCTGACCACCAAAATGTAATTAGATCATCCTTGAGTCCTAGTGGATGCTTGTTCATGAAGGCATCCCAGTGATTTCCCATTTACAAGAAAATAATTCCCTAAAGGCCTAAAGGTCTTGTGATATTGTGTTCAAACGATTGTAGATATGTAAGGTCACAGTTACCTTGACCATTTCACCCCAATAATATTATCAGTTCATCCTTTAGCCCAAGTGATGGATTGTGCTAAGTTTGAAGAAGTTTCTTCAAGGCTTCCCTGCCGTATCACTTTCACAAAAATAAAATCGATGGACAAGCTGATAATGCCTCCAGCTATGGCTGTTACCAGCAAGGTGGAATAATACAGTTTGCAAAAGGTGAAGGGACCCCGAGTGTTTTCTGAAGCCACTGCTTGTGTACGAGTTTTATGCGAGTTTTATGCCTGTGTGCATTTTCTACCATGTGAAGTTTCTTGTCACTGCCACAATTCTTTAAGCTTTTGTGGACTTTCAATATCTCTGAGCTATAGTCAGTGTTTTGTCAGCATGATGGACAAGAAGGTTTAGGGAATTTGAATTTGAATTTGAAAGGAGTGCAGAGAGGCTTTTGTCCCTAGACAATACAGTATGAGGGTTCGGGAAGCAAATGATTTTCTGTATGTACCAATACCTCCACAAGAAATCACACCAAGGGAGATGGAACTGTCCTTGCACAAAGTCATGGGCAATAAACACACAAATACACACCAAGATAACACACACACACACACTTTTCTTAAGTATTACTATGCTTTTTTTTTTGGTTGGAGTTGCTTCCCTTCTACAAGGACAAACCGCACTTTCAGAGCAGTTGTAGTTCGGTCAGTGTGGTTTTCTTTCTTTGCTTTTTAGTTATTGGTATGACTAAAGATACAAAAACAAAATTAAACTTTACAGAAATATTTTTTTTTGAAATAAAACAAGTACTTAAAGAAATCAAAGACATTATCCACTCCAGATAATACTTCTAAGACATTTTTGACAGGACCCCTGACTTGCTTTTGACCTTTGTGGAAAGAAAAAAAAACTTACTTGTGGAGGGATTAGACCTACTGCTGGAGCCTAAGGCCATTAGACTACAAGAATAAAGACCAATCTTAATATGATTTTACCTATGTCTCTAAACAATGCTTTTATCAAACATTATCTATTACATTATAAATATTCCATTTAGAATACGTTTGTATTCCAATATTTAAATGTTCAGTCTGACTAAACTGCTATTTTTTAATTTAAATAAAGTGTAACATTTATTGTCAGCATGTCCACCAATGATTTATTATGAACACTCTGAATGCTGTAATTGCTGTTACTGTTAAATCCCACAGTTACTGTCATGCTACTGGTGATATTGGGTTTCACTGTTTTGTCTTCTTTTTCAGTTTCTGCCTTGGCTCTCGTCCTGTTTTCATTCCACTCTCCATTGCTTCATTGCACTTGGACATTTTTTTTTTTCGCCGTTTCTCCGCGGACTCGAGTTAAGCTGAATGACTTAAGTTGAGAGGAATGACAATAAAGTTGAGCTGAATTAAATTAAACTGAAGTTCAGTGTGATAAATGGCAATCTTCTCCCCCTGCCACTCTTGCAGTCCCCACAGTGCATCACACTGAAGGCCTTTATGTTAACAATAGATCAAATTAAATGTGTATATTTAGAAGTGTTGCACCACTGAAGGGTCCAAGACCCCTTTTAAGCCTCTTGTGATTCAGTTCCAATGTCTTGAAACAAAGTTTTATTGCGAAGGCACATTAGCCAAAACTCTGCTCATACTGGCTGGAATTACATTAGGTTCCTGGCAACATTAACTTATTGAACAGTTTATCAGGAGGAATTGGGAGAACTAGTGGGGGCTCAGTGATTTTAATGGCACGAGAAAACACAACTCGAGATTTAATGGCTTAGAATCAACAAAATGACTCCGGAAACAGAAAATCTATCTTGCAAATGGTCACTAGATTCAATAAGAGGCGATTCTGTCCATCTACAAATGAATTGCCTTTTTTAATGACTAAAATAAATTGATTTGTTAAGTTGATTTCTTTGAATGTGCCGGCGGCTCTTTTGTTTCCAATATTGACTTTACCTAAGCATTGTGTCAAACACAAGGCGTGTAGGGTTCTTGTTTCATCTAAAACTGAAATACCAGCTATTTTAAACTGCTTAAAATAGGTTTTCACACATCTGACTGAGTGTAATTATCCCGCAGGGGACAGCAATAAAACAGCCGAATGGACATAAATCTCTTTACTTTAACATAGTGAGACAAAAAACAAAGCGGCATTTTTGTTATTTACAGAAATAAAAAGGACCTTGTGAGCAGCGCTTTCAGTTTTTTTCTAAAACTGGGCCATCGCATCACATCATCATCTAACGTAGGAATGCAAAAAAGCGCCACAATATGTTAAGCACGCACAAACCATCGCAAACTACATAATATGTACATTCAGGAGACTTTCACACAGTTTGAAATACACAGCAGGAAGGAAACGTGCCAAACTTTCTGTTTGTGTGGCAGGTAATTGAAATTTCATTGGAACGCCTCCGAGCCAATTGCACAATGTTTGAACCGCAGCAGCGTCCAAAGTGAGATTTACAAGATCGAACTTATAACTGATAATCTTTGCAAATATTTACCTCTGCTTTAATTCTACTTTTAATTCCCTGTGCTATGATTATGCACAGATGCCAACACACACACACACACACACACACACACGCACACTTAATGCCTGCACAACAGGGTACTGGAAAGTTAATTAAGGCATTATTAGGGCTACATGAAAATAGTCACTGAATTATTTTGTAGATGCGTGTGTATGACAGAGCATGCAGTCCCCGACACACTGAATTGTATTTCTCTCTCCCACACTTAGACTGTTACTTCTAGTAGAAATTTAAACCCTTGTATGTTGGAAGTCACATGTGTGTTAAACCCCTCACATACAAACACACTCCCACCTGAAATGTAGAGTCAGCTCAGTGAAGCAGTGGTTGAAAAATTCCTAATGGGATTACTGGGAATAAGCCTCCTTAAAGCAGTCGCCTTAAAGAGGCACACAAATAGCCACACACACACACAGACACACACACACACACACACAAGTGCAGTCCCATCCTTTACCTGACACAAAGCAGAAGCACTGTGGTGTTTTATGGAGCTCCATAAGTGTGCATTTTTTTATGTTTGTGTATGTGCTCGTGATTCAGAATAAAACACTAATAAAATGTATTGTACCAGCTCCAAAACGCTAAATGCTGTCTGACCCTAAAGCCTCCACGGCACTCTGTTCACTATTTATTTGTCATTAAACACTGGCTGGCTGTGACCTGCTGTAAGCCTCATTACAATACACTTCCATTAATGACTCACATTAGGCAACACAAACACACACACACAAACTCACACACTCAGCAGCAAACTCATATCATTTGGTTCTTTTAATGAATTGCAAAAGCCAAGGTGAGAGTGTGTACGCTGGCTGATGAGTTAAAGTGCTGCTCAATGGTTTCACCTGTGTGTCCTCCTCGCCCCGTCTCCACTTTCATCTTGAGAGTGCGTTTGAAAGAGGCAGAGAGAAAGATGGAGAAAATAACCGAACAGAACGCCTGCGGAAGATAACGGAAGTGTTTCCTATCTGTTGGAAGCGGCTAATGAAAGAGAGGTGGAGATGGAGGAGGACAGGGAGATGATGAAGACGGAGACAGTCGTGTGCGGAGAAATAAAGCGAATCAGAAGGAAGGTGGAGCACAAAGGACTCGACGCTCATTTGTGTTCTCCGCACAACTTTGCCATCCTGTTCACTTTCGGAGGGCTACATCAGAAGGACTCGGATAAAATGAGAGTGGAGGGGTTTGTGTGGAATCTAGGCTTTTCTTTTCCTTTCTTTTTTTGATTGACTCTTTTGATTTTCATGGCATTGCATTGATGAGGATCTTGATTCTAGAGTCAGTAACATGTGTGTGTTGCTCTGTTTCTTGCCCAAGGATCATTTCAAGTGTGGTCAATATGAACATTCTATAAAACTATTTTATGACCCAAACAGTTTCGTATGAACAAGCATTATTCTGTCACTGAAGATGTCCGATTTATTGTATTTAAAAAGCTAATGCTGCAATGTTACTTAGAATATTAGCTATTGATAGCTGTAGTCATGAGCTACTAGGCTTCACTTTGTTCTACTTAACATCTTTTGAATGTTATTTAGAATCATTTTTATTATTATAATATTATTATATATATAATATTATTAAGCTAAAAAAAAAGACAAATGAAGAAGAATCCCGATTGACATATCTGGCTCTTCAAACAGAATAAGAGTTTTATTATCTACACTGTTTTATCAAGTGTTTTTATTTCTTTTTTTTTTTACTATTCATTCTTAAGAAATTAAACAAGATGAAATTCTAACGTGAATGTGGAGTGTTTTTGACTGTTTGGTATGTTTACGAATGAGCCATGGGAGAGAGAGAGAGAGAGAGAGAGAGGAAGAGGAAGAGAGAGCCTTGATCAAAGCTTTACTGGGAATCCCTCCTTAAAGATTGATGAGTTAAAGGAGCTGCACAGGACGCCCACACATACGTTACACAAAAACACACTCACCCACATATTGTTCGATAAACACTCACACAGAGATGCCACGCAAACACACAGAACAGACAGTGAGATTCTGAGATTCCATATCTTAGCATAAAGGACCGTGATTGGTTGGAAATGGCCCATTACTAGACTGATTTTATCAGGCGGTCGGGAAGCCTACATCTATACCGGACCAATTACAGAGCATTCAGTAGCAAACAATAATGTTTTCTATAGATTGCGTTTGTTTTTTTTGTATTTAATCCATATCTTACAATGTGCATTTTATCTTACTCAAACCGGTGGCACATAACAGGCATTTGGAAGGGGAAACAAGCTGGCCAGATGGATGATTGTGTTTTAGCGGGGGCGTCCTTGTAAGAGTTGTGTTGATAGCCACTTCCACCCTGAATCCGGTTTCAGGTCAATTAAATATCCACATTGACTTACTGTGGTTCAGAATTAACATTTAATTTCATGAGTACTCTGTTCTATCTTGATGATGATGAAGATAATAACCACTCTGCGACCACAAGTGGACCAACAGTGTTGTAAGGATTCTCGAGTAAAAGTATCTATTAGGCTACACGTTGATCACAAACCCTCCATATTTTATGCTGCTATACTCATCTTTGTGTTGCTGTGATGGGTTTTGAACATGAATTAGTCTAATGCTCAAACCTGCTTTTTATTAATATTAAAATTCGCTAAAAGAAAAGCACAAATCAGTGTTAAATAATTTTCATTTGATGTGCTGATATAATCTTTCACAAAAACATGAAGTACTGGGCGTATGGGTAACCTTATTTCTGATTTACACTGTGCATCGCAGTGACAAGGTGACAATGGATTGAGGTGGTGTTTTTAATATAATACAAGCATAAACATTTATAAAGCAGGACATTTAACCAGGTTGCTGTATTTCAATGTCAGCATATTATCATGTGACGCTTATAGTTCTCCAGCACACAGATCGTATCTCCGACAAGGTTTATGTTACGTTGTGTGGTATTCAGCTGTTAGTCTGGTATGAGCTCTGGTGTAGTGGGTGTTGTTCAAAAGTGAGGGTAAAATGTAGCATGGAGGGCACCAGAGCATTGTGGTGAAGGAAAAGCTGAGCTGGGAGGACAAATATTGATTTGCAAGTTGATCTACATTCTAAATCTCACCTATGGTCGCGAGCTGTAGCTGTGACAGAAAGAGATCGCTGATAGAAGTGGCTAAATTGAGTTTCCACAAGTCGGCGGAAGACGCAAATGGCAGAAGGAGACATTTGACGTGAACCTGATCCACGCGACTCCTTTAATTGAACAGCTTTTATAATACAAATTAGCAGACATAAAACACTACAGAGAATATACTTGTGCTTATTTCTTTGAGCAACATTGTCAACCTGTTTTCTCTACTTCCTGCATGTCAAAGCCATGACTGAGTAGGATTAGTATTACAATACGTTGCCTCCCTGTCTCCCAGTCATCCAGTCAGTCAGACTGTAATCCATCTGCCAATTCAGTCAGTCAATCAATTGGTTGAGCTCCATCTTAAATTTAATACCAGCGTGTCAAACAGGGAACAGTGATTAGTCTGAGTGCTACTCAGGATAATGAGTGTGAACAAGGTTCTCTGCTGGCACATGCAGAACATGGTTCATACATACAAAACAGACACACACACTAAACAGAGACATCAATGTTAGGGCTTATTTATTTTCAGCAACTGTCTGTTTCCTCTGATGACACATCAGAGAGCGGTTAAATCCCATGAATAATTGATCACACTTAGTTGACTGGATTTGTCTTTTGTACTTGTAAACGATATGCAGAAATTACAAACAGCAGTTGATATCAAAACGCTTTCATCATGAGGGTTTTTCGTTTGGCCACTGCTGTGCGTTCTGTTTGTGAAGTTTATAGCCCGAGCTCTCTCAGTGGTTGTCAGTAGCATCCCGATTATCTCGCTTTAGTTGCGTTGGCTGTACATTGTGGTCAGATGTCTCTCTCACATTTGAGCCACGTCTAAATTATTATGAAAATCAAAAAATGTGTGTGTTACTTTAAAACCCACCTCCTGTATAAGAAAAAATACATGAAACAGCTTATTACACTTAGCTGAGCTTCTGCATTTGAAGTATTCTTACTGATGGGCCTACAAACACTGGAAATAACCCTAATTTTGCCCACTTGAGCATCTCTACATGCACATGAGTTTAATTATATTTCGCTGTCATGCATGATTTTTCTAAAAGGATTAATTTAATTTGGATGTTTGCATGATCCATTCACCAGGGCGTGGATACATGGGGCTGTAGTATGGCAGAGTGCACGCCCAGGCATGTTGGAAAGCCATAGCGGCACGTGCCGAATGCTCAAGAAATAAATAGTTTTGACAGCTGCAATATAATGGAATTAGTGTGAGAATTAACCTCATACTTCCCCACTGTCTCTCATCCACTCCCTTCCCTTCTGCCTTTCTGTTTCCTGATCTGTCTCTCTCCTCCTCTCGTGCCTCTGTCTATAGTAATTAGATAGAGTCACTGTGAGGAAAAGAAGCTCAGCGAAGGCTAGAGATGAAACACTGGCGTAGCGTCAGCGGTAAATGATGTCATGGCCGATAAATCTGCTGTTGACCACTTTGGTGATAGATTCAGGGGATGGGGAGAAGGAGATGGAGACAGAAATGGAGTAAAGGGGGAAAATAATGCAGGGACAGGAAGTGATGGTTATGATGAAATTAGACAAATGAGGAAAGAAGAGAAGCATGTAAAAAAGAGAGGCTGACAAGTGTGGATGATCTGGATCGTGAAGTGCAGTGGAGGAAGAGGAAGTACTAAACAACAAAAGGAGAAGGCAAGGGAAACAGAGCTGCACAAAGAGTCTGAAGGAGGGAGACGGAGAGATCAAGGGAATGATTATGAGTGGAAACGTTTGTCTCTCAATCAGGATATGGACTCCAATAAATAACATGCTCTCCCAGTCAACAGAATGATGTCACCACATTCACTCTCTCTCTCTCTCTCACACACACACACACACACACACACACACACACTACAAAGCAGAGATGGCAGTAGGGGAGCAGAGATATCTGCACTGCTGCCTTAATCTCAATTGCACCATATTTACCTCATACAGTGTTTAATTTTATTAATTCATTTTGTTCCCTCTCTATAATATCCGTTGAGTGTTGTTGCCATATAAGACACAACATCAGTGCAATTGTATCGTTTTGACACTGGATTTTTTTGGTATATGTTAAGATTAAATAGAAAACAGAACATAATTCAAAGAGAGATGAGTAAATCAGGGTTTTTATTTAGACAAACAGCAAAGAGAAAATAAAGGTTGTTTTGTTTGTATATATGAGATTAAGCTTCTTCATGAATTACAGAATTCACTTGTTGTTGTATGAAATGGGAGGTAAATTGTAAAACTCTGCCTCATGGCACGATATGTAAAAAGTTATGCAAAGTTGTAGGAACTAAATCTAAAAACAGTCCCATATGATCATCATCATCATGATCATGATCATCATTAGATGGTAAGTTTATTTGGATCCAATCTGATATTAGACAACAGCAACAACAGTACGATGACACTGAATGGACCCAGTTAGAATAACTACAAATGGACTGACTTTTAAAAAAAAATAGTTACAATATTGTATAAAATAACTTCAACGTAATGAATGAATTTAATGTGTGAGATTGTGTTGCCACAGTAGTGCCGGTTTTACTTGATAACTCACTCATCCCTGTGAGCCTCTGGTGCATAAAGCATGTTCAGAGCTTCTCATGAACCTTTGTTCTGCTGGAGGTACAATATGGTCTCTAACTATATTAATGCATACAAATGATGTTATTGATCCTTGAAGTTTTTTTTTTTTCCACTTCTCCTCTGTGACCGTGGGGAGGTTCAGAGATGACGGTCAGCAGAAAAGTACGGAATAACTTGTGCTACTTAGCATTCAGTGCTCTGCTTTAGGACAGCGGGAAACTTTATGTTGAAAGTTGCACTATTCGCTGTTAGTGGTGCTGATGTCAGGATTAAAGTTTGTCATAAAAACAAATCTGTGTTTTGTTAGAATATTGGTAACAGGAGTTATGTGTGTATTAGTAATATACCATAAAAACAATCTGAGTAAGTGCTTTCAGCATTCCCTCTCTCCCACACTTTCACTCTCATCTCTTCATTTGTTCCATCTTCTCTCATGTCTTTCTCCATATCTGTCTTCTCCACCCACCCAATATCTTTCCCGTGCCCCTCTAACAATCTCCTCATCTATTTTTCACTGGCAATCACAAATCAAATTCATATTCAAGGCAGTATAATTGGCGTGACCTCCGAGTCTCACTGTCTTTCTCTCTGTGGGTTTATGGCTTTCAATTATTTCCTTTTTCCTTTGTTGTTTCAAGTGATGTTTCGTTAAGGGACTGTCGTTTCCGTTGCTATGGTTTCCATACTTTTTTTTTTTTCCGTCAACATGAATTGCATTACAAGAGTTAAATGAAAATGAACTTTCCTCAGTGTAATGAAAGTTTTGTATAATGTCTTACTGCCTCACGCAACAGCACAGGGAATACATATTTAATAACACATAGTGACATTAAAATATTTTGTCTCTTTCAGGTGCAAAAATAGTTGTAGTAATTTTTGTTCTACTACTGCTACAACTACTAAGTCATCTACGTAGATTTTTTTTTAATCTCTTGTCAACTTACATCAATTTCCAAATTTATACTAACAGTGTTTTTTTAAATGAATCATAATAATAAGTTAAAAATGGAAAACTGCCAACATTTATTGGACATAATTTCAGGCTCCCTAATATTGGTGTATATTAAAGGACAGTTTTACTCACTCAGGATATTACAAGTACACACCAAGTTTACTGATCTTGCTCCGTTCTTCCAGTCATTCTCTCTCCCTCGTCTCTTTCTATTTTAATCCACTTCAAGACAACATCCACTTCTCTATATGTTTTGAGTTTGTAACTGAATATTTTTCTAACAGTGACTCTCATTGTCCTCGTTTGTCAATGCTCTGCCATCAAGAATCACGGCACCTCGAGTGGATTTTCTGTACGTGACACTGCCTGCCTCGTTGGTTATGTGCATTTTGTACAAATTGAGTCGGACCTAACAAGAAGAGTTCATTCCTCTTCTATGCATCTGTATGGACTGTGTGTGCGTGTGTGTGTGTGTGTGTGTGTGTGTGGGTGTGTGTGTTACATGCCCTCTGCCAACTAGGGCATACCCCAGGGATTCATGTCAATCAAACTGGCTACCAATTTGTCTGAGAAACAAGGCCCTTTCCAAGACAGACAGACATGCATTTGTGTGTGTGTGTGTGTGTGTGTGAGTGTGTGCATACGAGCCCATGATTTTAAGAGCAAAGGTATTTCTAGCAACACTGCTGCCGCTATATATTATGATGCGTTTCATTTATAGACACAGTTGTGTTGCACTGAGTCGGTGTGTGTACTGCCGACATGTGTGTACATGTGGCAGCTGATTCCATGTAGCACAAAAAACAAAGGCGACTGATAGACAGTGACAGCTACACTACAGTGCTCACTCGCACACTGAGCTCTTCCCAAAGACTCCGCTGACAGCTCTCTTTCTTCTATTCATGTTATTCATTCCTCCTCCTATCCATATCTGTTATTCCCTGAAGTGTTGCCTTTTCACCTTTTCCTCTCTTTACTTTGTTTGCTTTCTCCATTGTACTTTCGTTCTGCTTTTAACCGCAAAAAAAAAGTAAAGTATAGCTTAATTTAATACGTAATCGTGTCAGTTTGTGCAAAATGTTTACCTTGGATTGAAAAGGGTTTTTGTGAAATGTATCAAAATAAAATGAGCCAGAAATAGAAAACGTTTGTTATCACCTAGCAAGTCTTCCTTATGATTTTAAATCTCAATCTGTCTTTTTCTGTTTGCCTTCCATCGCTCCGTCTTCCTGTCTTCATCTTTTCTGTTTTGTTTGCTTTTTCCATCACCATCTTTCACTTACCGTCTCTGCTGCGTTCACCTAATCCCCAAAGACAACATTCCTGTATCCTAAGCCATTTGTACTTTTTTTTTTTTTTTGTATGCCTGCATATGGCCGAGTCTGTGTGTATGCCTGTGTGTGACCCCCTCGTGACAGTGATGTGCGTCACAGTGGAGTTATTGACTTCCTTATACCGTGTCTTGGGGTCAGCTGACTTGAACAGGCCAAGTGACACGTTGACCCCCCCTGTTAAACACACGCACGTCATTCACTGTACACACCGTGGTTAATTTATGGCCACGCACCCTCCGTGAACTTTCACGAAAGCAGTCACTGGGTTACGTTCACCTTTGCACTTCTCCTCTCTCCCTCATACTTCAGCACACAAACAATTTCAAACATGTTCATGGTCATCAGTTGGCCTGACTGGCTCCTTTGTCGAAGGCCCATTTTTTATGTGGGTAGCCTTGGCAATGTGGCAACAATATTAGCACTAAGCGTTGAGGGATGACTGATTCGCTCAGCTATTGTTTCTCTGTTAGAGCCTGAGAAAAAAAGTGGATTCCTGAGGTACAATTCTTTTTATGGCTCCACCTTTGACCTCGCAGCTAACAACCAGCTGGTGCAGCTCAAACTGGCCCAAATGACGTGCCGCACAATAACTGCTGACAGCCAGAAACGCACAGCAAATCGTCCCCCAACTCCAGTGACCAACCGCCTCAGGATACAAACCAACAAACGCGAACTAAGAGTAGAAAAAGCCAGAGCATCGAGCAAACTGCAGCACACCTAACACAGAAGGAAGTTGAAAAGGAAAACACCGGGATCAAACAGGAAGCAGAAGAACGCTCCATCAAAAGTAGAGTCATAGTGCGATGGAGCAAACGCGGCGCGTACTCACCGAGCTGACTGCGTCTCTGAGCGTAGGCTACCACCACGGCTGCCAGAACGACACAGCACAACGATGTCACAAGGTTTGCCATCTGTAGACACACACACAGCAAAGTCATCAGCAGGAGTGCATGGGAGAGACAGAGAGCTGGCGCGTGATTGAGTCCGCCTGTCGTCCTGATTGACTGACAGACCCATAGACGCCTACAACAGCATGTAAGAGATGGAGAGACAGCTGCTTCCTGTATCTCCCTGTGTCTCTCTATCTCCTTTCACTATTATGGTCCCTGGAGTGGCCTTTTCGTTTTCTTTTTTTTCCTCTGGCCTCTGCAGATTCTTTTTTTTTCTTTCGTCGTCACACTCCCTTAATTCAGATAGTATTCCTTCCCTTACTTCTCTGACTGTTATTAGCCTTTTCACTGTCAAAGCTCTTTCTATTTGTGTGTATCTGTGTCTCACTCTCACTGTCTTTCTCTGTGTTCATCAGCCTAATGGGTCCATCCTCTCTGGGATGGGCTATGGCCAGCAGCTCTTAAAGGTGCAGCACGCCATGAACAAACACACGGAGCTTTCATGTGAAACAACAGCACGTTATAGATCAGGCAGCTCATTGTTATCTCGCATACAATATTTAGAGTTTAATAGTTCCTGCCAAAATAAAAGTGAAGCTCTCTATTTTTCAATTCTGTTAATTCTTTAACGCACCTATATTTCAGTTTCTCACCACTATCTTTAATTTTTTATCTTCCTTTTTTTAACTTCCTTGTAGAAATCAATAAGGAAGTTGTTGCAGCTGGCTGCTACTGTACACACAAACCAACTCTTAAGCTGAAGTTAAGAGTCTTGTTCAAGGACACCACTGTATGTCACTTGTAACTATCTTTTGTTCAAATATGCTTCAGAACTTGGACTGAATAAACATCGTGGCAGAAGGATAGAAAGAAATCATAACCTGTGTTACTATAGCTGATACAGAGAATTGAACGAGGACACTTTAATCTTTTACTTCTTTTTGAAAGAACTTTGAGCCAATTGCCTATATATATATATATATATATATATATATATATATATATATAGGGAAATAGACTAATATTCCAAAATGTTACCTCCTGTAGCTAAGCATTTTAGCTTAGCACAAGTACAGGAAGGCAGGAAGCATCTATCCTGCTCTGACTGAAGGTGTATTATTGTTCTTCTAATCTGCCTTGCGGCCCTACTTACTTTTGTGTACCTCATTTATTTAATCTACAGAGAAACCTGGAAGAAAAAAAGTGCAAAAATAACTAATTGCTGTTTCACTGAAGAGTTATGTGCTTGATTATTTCTTCATTCAAACCCGTTGCCTAGCAACCACTATTGGGTTCTACATTTTTGTATCATTTCTCTCATTTAACTCTTGGCAAGCATGCCAAAAAAGTCCACTCTTCAAAATACTGAGTTTTTCCTCTGTTCTTTAAACAACCAGAAACGTAAATAGCAGAGTTTAGAAATGAACAAGCTGTTACATGTTGAAGTTTTGAGGACAGACATGGTGGTCCTCCTTCAGAAGACATATGCCCTCTAATATTTCCGCTTTCATGCACTTTAAGCACTTGCATTATGTGTGGATTAGTCAGCTGTACAGATGATCCCTACTCACAAACTGCCTTTTGGTTTTCTCACTCCCACTAGGACCTGAAAGGTTAAAGGTCAGGGTCAGCTACATCTGAACTACACCGTAAAAAGTCCTAATGAATTCACCATCTTTTTCAGGGGGATTTGAGCAGGGCAGATACCTGCCAACAACGGGACTCGAACCTGGATCCTCCGATCAAAAGGCAGCATCCCCTGTCTGTGTTCTGTTCGGCCTGGAGCGACAGGCCAGCTCTCTTACAGACACAGGTTGTCTAAGGGTCTGCCTGCTGCAGAGATGTGCAGTGAGTGAGGTGTGTGTGTCTGCATGTGGGGAACACAGCGAACACTAAATAGCAGCAAAAATATTTAAGTGAATTTCCTTGTTCTTTTGCTGCCAGACTCCAGCTGTTGCAAACACCTGCCATCTCCCATTACCTCTTGCTCTTTGTTTAGCTTCAACTATTTCCTTACTTCCCTTTTACCATCTGACTCTCTTCTGTACAAACAGTATCTCTCATGCAATATCCTTCGCTCTTTTGGCCTTTCTTTGTTAAAGCTGATCATGAACACCATTACAGCATGTTAAAGCATCTTGGAGAGAGCAAAAAAAAATATATATATATATATGCAAGAGTCGATGTTCAAGAACATGAAAAAGCTTTTACAGCTGGACTAAAAATATCACAAAACAATGAAACAGTCACATACATTAAACACACAAGGGTTTTTTTCCATGAATGACCCACCTAAGTGTGCTTGAAAGAAAAGCCTCTATGCTTAAATAGTAAAGAAAGAACAAGTAAAGACCAAAGAAAGGTTTTCTTAAGCTTGTGTCTGAAATAAAATAAAACTGTTACAGCAGAACGATAATTATAGTCTGTTGCTTTTAAATTACATGAACTGTGTGATTTTTTGTTATGTTGAAGAAATACATAGTAATTGTGAAAAGCTAATTTTCATTAGACATAATTATCATAATAGCACTGAAGATGTTCCTCCTAATGAAAAATTTGATGAGACTTTGTTGTTATTCGTGACACACAGAAGTTCGCTGCTGCCCAGTTGTTGTCGGTATCCAGCCTCTGTACTAAGACCATGATCACTTCCTAAAGGGGCCCATCTACCACTTTACAACAACGTGTCACTTTTCTTGAAGTTACAGTTGAAACCGCTCAGTTCCCTTGGTGTGAAAGACGAAATGAACGTGCAAATAAGCAGATGAACTTGGATTTACTGTGCATAGTGCTGCAATAGATGCAGGTGTTTCCCTACGAAAGCAGCTTGCCCGAGACAATAACCATTTCCTATAATGCAAAGATTTTTAACTATCTGAATAAGTTGTATTAGACCATCATATTGTCTTCTTACAAGTGACCCAGGATGTTTTACCATATGTGGAAAGAAAAACAGCTGTAAGCATCATTCTTAGCTATTTAGGTCATGGCGCATACAGTATATATAGTTAATATATGTGTATTGTGCTGCACACAGTTTAATCAAGCTGTTTTTTTACAAATAAAAAAATCGGAACAGACTGCTTAACTAAACAGGAAGAGACTGCTAAACTTGAAATGTGGTCTAGCACCAAAATTATTATGCAATAACAGCATCATTTTAAGTATGTCTCTAGGTAAGAATACCACATGTTATAGTACTGCAGTAATATACAGTATCAGGCCACTTAATGCACCTTGCTTTATGCAGTAAGATATTTTCTCCTTAAACATCTCACTCTCTATCATGTTTGAATGTTACACTCACCCAGTGAATTTAATGAAATACAGCTAAACTAAAGGCTTCATGTGCAGTAGATGGAAGGTGCGGTAGGCTGAGAGTTGGAGCTGCGTCTCCATTGTCTTTAAAAAAAAAATGTCTTTGAAGGAGGAAGCCAAGGCAGCTTGTAGCAGGGAATGTGTTGGAGTCAGTATCAACAGTGAACTCCGGCCCACATCGTGACCACATTGATTCGGTCCAAGCATTAGTGAGGTCTGAGCTCAGGAGCAGGTATTTTTGTTATCAAAGGAAGAGGGAGGGATGTTTAAAAGAAGAAAGTGTTTCGCTGAGATTAGTAGGTGATTTTCATCAAGTATTTGTGACTAAGTAAAGCAAAGGTAACCCCAGAGTAAAAGCTACTGCATTAAAAAGTAATACTGTAACTTTTAGTTTAAAATAATCTTCTGAACACTCGTTAGGTCATAACTTTTTAGTTCTTTAATGTTGCTACTGACATTTGTGTCGAAATCATTCTGTGTCTTCAAACATACACATTTAGAGAAAGTTGAAATGTTTTAATATATTGAAAGTTTTTGCATATTTCCACCTGTGACTTCAAAAGATAAAAAGAGTAAGTGAAAGTTTGCATGCATGTGATTGAGAGATTGAGCCTTTGTGTGTGTGTGTCTGTGTGTCTTTGTGTGTGTTTGTGCTTGTGTGTCTATTTGTATGTGCGAAAGATTGGCAGCTCATATGTATTTCATCTGAGCAGATATTGAGGAGAGTGACAGGGGGTGAAATTAAAATTGCATCCCTTGTCAGAGCATCACAATCCCCATCTCTGCTCTTCATATTCTAAGTGCTGGTTTGCCCATCAAATTCCAGATGGTGTATGTGTGTGTGTGATTGTGCACGCTTGGAACTGTGGGGGTATTTAGCCCGTCTATCAGCAAACAATACAGTTTTGAAATCTGACAGCTTCAGATCGCTCACATAATGACAGCCCATGGGCGGTTAGCGTTGCAATCACACAAACTCAATACAAACCCTCCTCCCAAATCCATCCATCCCTCTTTCCCCAGACTCCCCCATTTATCCCCCTTCTTTATCCCTTCCTCCATATTTATTTATTCGCTTTTTATTGAAGGGGAAAAAAAAAAGCTGAATAGGCGTGATTCTTTTGGCTGCTTAATTAAAATATATAATTCATTGCTGCGTCAAATGATTTCGCCTCTGCGTCATTGTGGAGTATGATTTGGGAACATTTGCATTTAAATTGGAAAGACAGGAGGGAAATGCACCAGGCAGCCCAGTGTGTGTGTGTGTGTGAAGATAGAAGGCACCCCTCAAAAAAAACAAAGAAAACTTATAAAAACACATTTCTTTGATTTCTTTCTTTGGTCTTTTATTTTCTCGCACAGGGTGAAATGTTCAAAATCACAGAGGTACATCGGTTGGCCAAATAGCATAATATAACATAACTGTAATGGATAACTTGGAAGTTTGTTTCTTGAAATAACAACTTTGTGTCAGCGAACAGCTCAGTGAGAAAGTTCAGCGTCCTCTTGTTGCTCATTAATTATAATCCACTTCTGGCGTGAACACGTGTGCATTTTGTCCTCTCTTCCTTTGAGAGCCCACCCCCTCATCCCCCCTAGCCTCGTCCATGACCTTTCATATTTTGAACAATTGATTAAAAATGTTTCTGCAAAACAAGAAAAGTGATCTCCTAGGTTACAAATGAGCTGCTTCATTTTTATGAAGACTTGATTTTATAGCCCTCAGCATCATCAACCATAGCTATGAAACGCAGAGGAGCAGCAAACAATCGATGACTTGAACTGTTGTTCAGAAGGTTCAGAAAGTTAAAGTGAGATATTCATCATGTGAGAAAAATGACACCTAACACGACAAGTGTTAGAAGTCGAAACAAATAGTTTCAGTTTTATCAAGTTTTAAGCAACTCATTTAGCCATTTCTTAAGGGTTTGTACTGAGTCCAGATGTATGGACGATTTAGACAATGAAAAAGAATATGATTTTGAGCCCGTGGTGGGACATAGCTGGAGACAAACTATTTTTAAGATGCTCAAACCAGTGTCTCTAGCACCATGATTAAATGTCTGTGAAATCACACCTTTGCTTGTGGCTGGCTCACAGCAACTTACCACATGGAGGAATAGCTTGTGCACACAAACAGGAAACACTGGCAAATACAGAAGCCGAGAGAGGACAAAAAAAACCGGGGCTAAAACCACGGGACCTCCTAAAGGAGCAATTGTTTCTCTTCCAGTCGTGATAAAGTCTTAAATGGTTGAGGTTTGCCAGGAAAACAAAGCCTGGGACAAAGACAAAGGGTGACTAACGGTCGGTAACCCTAACAGATACTGTCAAGGGGAATTTTCTAATTTCATCATCGTGAAAAGTAAAACCTTGAAAGTCTGAGGTAATGCATCCTGTCCAGGGGGTACACGTGTACATCAAAAGGATCCCCACTGCCGAACAGGAAGTCTGTTCTGTCTCCACTGACTCAACTAACTGACTTTAGTTTTGACACATTTGTCCTACCTTGGGGCAATGAGACACAAGCAATGTGTTTTTTTTTTCTTCCAAGGATTGTAGATAAGCAGGTTTAGCACATTCTGTCAGTTCGCAATAACAGCTCCTCAAAAATGATAAAAAGATATATAAATATATATGATACCTACAGCTTCAGATGTGGGTAATAGAGCAGCAGGCTGTAGTAGATGTAGTTACATCATACGGTGGCTGTACACTGTAAAAAAAACTGTCTTTTCATGCATTAATACTGCAGAAGATACTTGACGGTAAGGAAGACTAAAACACATCAATTCCTTTTGTGAATTAAATCAGGAATGCAAGAAAACATTCCAGTGGGCACAAGAAGATAAATAAATAACATAATATAAAATAAACTGTTAAATTACTTTATCGTTTCTCATGATAAATAAATGTCCTCCAAATATTGAATATCTGATTGAGTGACAGGTGCATAAGAGGGAATCTAAGGCAAAACCAAGGCATACCATAACAATTAATGTCATTATTATTATTATTTTTTTCACTGCACTTATGCCTGACTGTAAAATAACTGGCAGGTGTTTATTCACACAGGATTTAAGCATTAATTAGCTGCACCCGTGACCCTGACGACTGTAATAACAGCAAAAAAAAAAGATGCCGTGGCTCCTCATCCATCAAAAACCGTCCTGCACATGACCCGTGTTGACTAAGCACATACTTTTACACGCATACACAAACTCATAATCACACCTAAATGATTCCACCGTAACCTTCAACGTCACGTCCCCGATTTACACATTCTGGGAGTAAGGAACACAGATTCTCTCATCAATCATGCAGGATTGCTACAGACTACCACAAGCACCGACGTTTGCTGGCGGGGGGTCGGGCCTGATAGTGCGACTGCTGGCATTTTGGGTACAGCGCACACACGTGTAGATACACAGACACACAAAGTTGGCATTTGGTGCGGAGTGTTGATAGCTGGATGGCTGTGACCTTTTCCACAGTCATTCTGGCTATAATTGCTCGCTAAAGACAGCGTCAATCGTGTCTCAAGAGGTAGCAGGGGTCGAGCCCTAAACGCAAATGCACACACACACACACACACACACACACACACACACGTACATGTGCATGACAGCTCTTGGCTCTGAGTGATAAATTCAGCCATTGATTACATGTGACTGCTCTCAGCTGGCTGAGATTTAGCGGAGCCGAACACTTCAGCTACCATGTGTCATGTGTCCTCCAGCGCTGCTGCTGTGTTTTGGTCCCACATCACAGAGCTACACAATACTACAGAAGTAGCCGCGACATAAACGTGTCCACTGTGCCGTAATGAAGCCTAATATTGCTAAATACAATAGACTCGATTGTCAACTTGGCTCACGCACAAAAAATCTGCCTAATGTGACCTGGAAATGGAGGCATCAATCATACTCCTGCCAGGCAGCAGAACTGTGTTGGACATGTATGAGTGCTTATCATGTCCTCTTTTCTTTGCAATCGAGCGTGACTGTGTGTGTCTGTGTGAGAGTGTTTTTGTCTCCACCCTGCCATCTGGACCTCCTTGTGTGTATAGCAGCAGATTTAGGTGGTTAGAAAGCTCTGGAAAAACACGGTGTTACCTCCAGCCCTCTCACCTCTGAACTCTGTAAGTGTATCAAAGCTAAGAAAACAGAACACTTTGTGTGTCTGCGTGTGAGTGTCTGTGTGTGTGTGTGATCAAGTGTGTGTGTCAGCATTCTTAAGGCCTATAAGGCTTTGAATGATGGGTGTACACTCCCCTTTGTGAGCAGGGAGCCTCCAGGAGCTGCACAGCATGTGTGTGTTTGTGTGTGTCATTGTGTGTGTGTGTGTGTGTGTGTGTGTGTGTGTGTGTGTGTGTGTGGGGGGGAGTGTGATGTACGGGCTGTGATATTCTGAACGGAGGTGTTTTTACTGAGAGTTAATCAGAACCAGAGCTGAGGCCTTGCCCACTATGAATGAAATGCACACACACACACACACACACACACGTCTGCTCTTCAGTTCTAATAATTTGCAGTTAAACTAAATCAGTTTCTCTGCCAATAATAAAGATGTGAAAGTAATATTTTAAGCATAAACATGTTGTAAAAAATGTCACACTACACCATCATGTTTACTCTACAAAAGTTTTGGAGTTTTTTAAGAGGACCTGTTGAATTGTGCATTTTGAGTATAACTTTTTCAATAAAAAAAAATGCAGCCTACATTAACGATAATGAAACTCAATCAACAACCGTTCACTGGGAAGTGTTTATCTAGTAATTGCTTTTTTCTTTTTTAATTCTTCATTAAGGATGAGTTCTCTGCTGCCATAAAATCTCAGTTCCTTCACAAAGCAACAGAAAATGTGTGTTGTCTGTTGGGGATGCCGGGCACCATCTTGTGAAATCTTCCCCGTCCGAGGCTGTGCTTTGGCTTCTTGTCATAATCCTGAACATTTTGCCTTGGTAGGACAGTGCAGCTGCCACAGTACATCAGTAGAGGACTGACACCTTTTACCTTAGTGAGAACAACTTTGTTCTAATAAGCAGAACTCGCACAGAGCCAGTGGAAATCGATTTATGTGCCGTATGTTTAGTTTTTTCTACAAATCGTAGTGTCATTTCATTTCTCCAGGTTTATGATCACGTTTTCATGTTTTTCTCCATCTTGAACAATGAAATTTGAACTGTGTAAACAACTTTTTGGCCAAACAAATGAATTGCACCTAACACATTTTAACACAGGCACCGGTAAACAAACCAAACAGGTGTGAAGATGCTTTCTGCATGACCAAACAGTTAATGTAGCGTCATGTGACCTCACATCCTCTGTGACTGACCAATAATGACATGCAACATCTGTAAAGACAAACGCGAGAAGATGCATAAAAATCCCCGCACCAGCGTCACTGTGATAAGGGATTTGTGTCTTCCAAAACCAGTTGAGGCTAAATGAATCATAAAAGTCTATTTCTTTGGCCAGTGTACAGACAAGCCTCTTTTTTGAAAAGACCAAAACTACCAAAGCATTTCTTCCCTTACTAATAAAAAGAAATTGCAACTGGTTCCATGCGGCGAATCAGGTTCGGGACTACAAGGCTGGTGCAATTTTAGTCTGAGAAAATACACCTCAAAACCCATTTGTAGTTAGCACTGTTGCTTCAAAGTGAAGCTGGTAAAAAAGAGAAACTACAAGATATACATCACTATTTTGCATTGTGTGTATGTGTGTGTGCTACAATAATGTCTGTCCCGAAGTTTTTTTAAGCAGCAAAGCTGATGCTATAAAATGTGTTTCAGAATTTTTGAGACGTCTTTTTTCAATTCAGAAGATGTAGTTCTGAAGCACAGGGCCACAAAGAGATAATGTAACCTCAATGGGCCCATTTCGAGCCATTTTAAAACCACATAACCACTAAAAGATAAGGTCAAGATGCCATCACATAATGGTATCTGTACGTCCACTGCGATGCCTGTGTGATAGCCAGCGCGGTCAGAATTCCACCAACGAATGTGTGGCATGCCATGAAAATGGCGGCAGTGGTCACAGTTTACATAATGATTATGGCTAATTTGTACAAATTACTTGACCTGGGTTGAAATCTTCGGCTGCATCCATGTGTAAAACATTAGTTCACGCTCATGTTATGTCGTTTTCCAGATGCACAGATTCAAATATGCAAACATTCAAAACCCTGCAAGTCTCCTCTTTTTAATTTTTTAGAAGTGATAAATAAAATAAAAGTAAAAAAAAAAAAAAAGTGACATATTATAGAATATTTTCCTTTTTGTTTGTACAAAACACAGCAACACAGCAGGACAGGTTTTCTTTTTTGAAATGCAATATCTGAGTTTGTTTTTCCTCTCACAAATTAGAGGTTTTCAGGCTCATAGTCATACGTTGTAATTGTGGAGAAAGTCTGAAGTTGGACAAACACAATGTGAAGGACAAACAGAGAGAGGGAGAGAGAGGGAGGTTTGAAGGAAAACAACTGTGAAAAATAGAAGAGAACGTGAAATGCGTGAAGAGCTACAAACCGAGAAAGACAAACATGCATTTCCTGTCTTATTGCAGCTGTGTGTACAATATGTGTGACTCTGTGTTTGTGTGAGAACGGGCTCGTGAGTGTTTACCTGCATGTGTTGGAAAGTAAAAACAGTGTGTTTGCCTAAAGTGTTTGCCAAGTCTCTTTAGCAAATACCGCAGATACAGTAGCGGCATAGACCGGCGCTGACACACATCCGCGCGTGTACCACACACATACTGTGTGTTCATCTGTCCACTCATGTGTACCACAGGAGGCTATTTGTAGAGTTGATTCCTATGGCCTTCGTGTAGGTCTGTCTATCAGTTGGGTGGCCTTTCACACACACACACACACACACGCACACACACGAATAGAAATCGGCTGTGCAGACACACACAACAGGCACAAACATGCATGGACATTAAGGCAAACACAATTTAAGTTATTAGATCACCTTCATGCAGTTTTGCAGTGTTTATGCACATGGAAAACACACACGTGCATCTATAAAAGTGCACACAGTCTGAGTTGGGTGGCCACGAACCTCAGTCACCAGATAAACACACTAACTATATGGGAGCATTCACTGAAGTACAGTTAAGTGTCTGTTACTTCTTGCTGAGCAAATACTACACACGACAAAAATAAAGTGTGTGTGGGTCCGTGTGTTTGTGCATTCAAGGCCATTTGTATGCTTGGCTTGCTTCATTGGTATGAAAAATATCTTGATTTCTCCTTTTTATAGCAGAATTTTGTGTAGGTCAACATATATATACAAAGCCTAATAATCTCTACTCCGTTTTTCTGCTTAAGGACACTTCAGTCTGATGTTTAAGATATTTTTTCAGAGTTTCTTCTGTCTGTCAACCATGTGACAACAGTGAAGAATATGCATATGTTTATAAGTTTTAAACCAACCTGGTGCCCTGGAAGACAGTGAGTGGACTGCAGACACCTGAGCACCGTCTCACACACCACCTGTGTGCTTGGTTGCCCCACAAAGAGTCATCAATTCCTGAACGGCACTATTCCGAGACCACACTTAGTCACTGCTGACTTAACACTGATGTCATTATCTGAGCTTACCCTGTGTCTATACGTGTGTGTGTGTGTGTGTGTTTGTGTGTGAGCGCACACAAGAGAGTCGTTCATTATCTCAGTCAACTCCCCCTGCTCACAACGAGCCCTATAGGCACATATTGTGTCAGCCATTGCCTTACTTTCTGTCTTTCCCGGTGACGCTATAATTCAACATTTTAACTCAGACTGTCTCTTTCTCCCTCCATCTGCGTCTCTCATTGCACCTTTTCTATTTCCATCTGCTGCTCTCCTATCTGTCATCCTCTCCACCTTTTCTCTGCCTTTCTTGCCTCTGTCATATGCTCTCACCTCTGTCATTCGCTATCTTGCCTTCCAGTACTTTCATTTTTTTCTCCCTCCGTCTCTCTCTCTCTCTCTGTGTACCCCCCCCACCCGTTCTCTCTCTCTGTCTCTCTCTCTCTGGTGTCCTCCAGTAAACGCTGATGACAGCATTTCCTATTTTCACACAGCAGAGAGCCCTGAACTTCACAGAGGAATTGCTTTGACGATGATACACCAATGAGTAAGCAGGGATGGTGACGACGCCTGAATTTAAATCTGTTGTCATACAGACTTTGCTCGGCCTTCAGCAGATACCGAGCTTCAGTGTGGATGTCAGTGAGCCACCGAGTAGTGTTTGGAAATAATTTTAAAGAAACGTATAAAAGTGAGCTTGAGCAAATCATAAAATTTGACATTTCAAGCCCTCGAATGAAAGATGAACATAAACATGAATAACAATTCTTGAGGAAGGCACTGAACCTCCATCTGCTCAAACAATGAAAAGCTGTATGCAGTTCACCGTTGTTAATATGCGTAGCGTAGCAGCATGTATCAGAGCACTGCTAAAAGGCACACAGACAGGCTCAGTCAACATTACCTTAATAAATAAAGGTTAAATATATATTTTAATTTCCGTCAGCCTCAGGTGGTTGGAGCAATCATCTGAATTGTTATTATATTGTTGAAATTGGCTCTTTGCGCACAGTGCATGACTAGAGAAAGTAACAAATTTATTTATTTATTAAGTGAAAGGTAAGTGGCTGTGTAATTTTAAATAAGAGACAATTTTTATATGGGGGTATTATTCATGCAAAGAGAGGAAATAAATCATAGTGAAATATGGAAATAAACGGGAAGCAGAAGAGTTAATCTCAAGGTAAAGGGACGTCATTAACATCAGACGACTAAACGTATGCATACAGTGCACGTGTGTGTGTGCTGCTTCAACGAAGCACTTGACTCATCAAGGTCTTGACAGACCTATTAGCATTCTCTTCCAATTTGCCCCACCCCCCCCCCCCCGGAACACACACTCACACACACCTAACGCTCTGCTCCTGCCCTTTCATTGTTTATTAGCAATGCAATTTGTTACACAGGTTCAGCGAATTCTCCATCCCCATGCACGCACCTCGCGTCCACCCTGACTGCATCCAAAAGACCCGCCTGGGTGAAAATATCGAAAGCTGCAGTCACACAAGTCAAGACCAAATAAAAATCCCAAAATGTCACAACAGTAAGACAGTTGTAAGAAAAGAAAAGACTTGATGTTGGCCAAAAATAATATAAGCAACACCATGCCGAAGAATGAGGAGCGGTGTGAGGAATTGCTAAGTCAACAGGAGGACGAGGTGTAGGAGGGAGAAGAACTGAACGGGTAAAAGAATGAAAAACAGCACGATAACAACTTAAGTGAAAGGAGAACAACGGGAAAAGTCCTATTTCTTTCCTGTGGACGTCACGCGTGCTGCTGCGAGCACACAATCACGCAGCAGATGAAGCATATTCGCCAGCACGCTGCGAGCAGTTTATGTAACTGTGTTTGTCCACCGGTTATTACAAACTCATTTAAGACTCTTATGCAAGTGCACTTAGATATTCAACATTTTAAATTTCCTTGTTTGTCACACAAGGTTTGAAAACTCTGGTCTCCCACGTTGCTTTGCCAAATACTTAACCACCCAAGCTGAAAGGAGTCCCTGAACTAAAGTGAATGAAATCTACTTGAACTCTGCTTAATGATGATAGTACTGGTGTTTTATCTCTTCAGAGCAGCAGCTTTCACATCTGTGGGCGGGCATCACTGCATGGAAAGGGCTAAACAACATATCATAAACATATTCTCACAAATCCATGCTACATAGCCGCTGTTCCCCTCTAAGCTGTTGCGCACTGTTGAAACGGTCTCCGCGAACCTAAAATATGCGCTGCGCATGAATAAATAAATAAATAAAACACATAATAATTCACTCTATTTTGCTATTTTGTAATGTGAGTCAGTGAGTGACCTGCTCCAGCCAATGATGCGATTCACGTACGTATTTACACCGCTAATTAACGTGACTGACAGGCTATGACAGCGTCCTTATGTGTTTTATCTTCGCATAACTGTGTGTGACATGCTAATGTTGCCAAGTGCTGCTTATGTTGACCCTTTATAATAATGGCAAAATGAACGGGCTGTGGCACATGCCCTCACTACACAGATTTCTATAATTTTCATTGGCTAAACTTCTTTAAAATTAATTAAAATCTTTCTAACAGAAATGTAAATGTTGCTACAAATGTCACTGGAATTCTGAATGAGATTTTCTTGCTCTAAACATTAATATTGTAGGAAACTAATTATTAATCGTTAACTCTTCTGCAAATTAAAACACATCAAAAAAAGCAATGCAAACTTGTTGAGTGGCTCTGAGTGAACGTGAACCCAGCTCCAAATCCACTAACAAATTCAAATTGAATTGAGTCATTTTAGGTAATCACCAAAAGAAAGAATAAATTGCCTTTACACATGAATAGTGACTGTCTGTCTGCAGCCTGGATTAATTAATTTGTGTTAAAGACATTTGTTGTTGGCGTAGGTGTCCTGTGATTTTATTTAACTCTGGGTCACACTGAAATATTATTTTTTGATTGTAATGTATGTTTGGGATCCAAATAGTGTTTATATGTCTAACATATACACTTATACATTTAAACATCCATTCACACTCAGAGTTAAATTAATAAGCTCCACCAAACTAACCCAACTTCACCATCCTCTCGCTGATTTACATCCCATTTCGAATCTCCACTACATTATACTTGTTAATTACAGTATTCTTTTATGATTCCTTGTCAATTTAACAAGTGAGTCACACATCTTCAACTCATCACTGAGCTTATTTTACAAATTAACTCCAATTACTGAAAGACATCTGTTTTCTGCATTTGTTCTCACTTTTTGTTTTTTAATCTCCTCTCGTATATTTGTTTGCTCTCATTGTGAACAGCTTTTGAATGTTTCCTGATATTAAATTGTCCTTTAATTCTGTACATAATTTGTAGCATTTTGAATTTCACTAAATCCTGGAGCCATTCACTTACTAAACAGTTTATTAGTTGGTGCCAGGACTGTGTTTTTGATTTATATACCTTTCCTCAAACCTCCACACAGTGTGTAATAAATTAAAATACTAATGAACAATATCTGTGTAACTGAGTCTGATTTAATAAATACCTAACATTGTGCAAAATCGCAATTGGCTTTGGAATTTTTGACTTGGTGTGAATTATATGAGATTTCCAACTCAACTGAACACAAGAAAAGGGTTTGGCATAAAAATATATAGAAACTACATTCAAATATAACAGCAGTGTATAAAAACAGAGCTAATGGCAAATGACAGTTGACAAAGAAACTTTGGGGTCAATAAAAAAGCTGAGACTCGAAACGACTCCATTATTGTGCTTAACTCAGTAAAGCAAACCATGCATGACACTTGCAAATTGGGCTTTAAAAAGGCACGAAACAAACACAAACAGGGTCTCAGTTCATGAAAGGTGAGTTACAAGGCAATTTTTTCGGAAAAAAATGGAAACATAAAAGGATGAATAATGATTGAACAAAAGTAATCTCACTGTGTCGTTATCAGGCACAATGGGATGACAAACGCTCACTGGTGTACAGCAAAGTGGCTGTAATGGTTTTTATTGTCTGGAGGTGGCTCAGAAAGAGGCGATGCAGAGATGGATGTTAATCAAATGCTTTCTAGCTCCAGTACATGCACATTTGAACGAGTGGAGGGCACGTGCGCGGCTTTTTCGGAGCTCCATTTTAGATTCTATTCCGCAGCCGGTGTGAGATGACTGACAATCGCTGTCAGATTCCACTCCATTACTTGCACACGCACTCAGACACACACACACACACACACATATATATCGATTACTAAGGTCTGCAGCCTGTGGAGTGGAGCCAATGATAAGTGGGCGAATGTGGGAGGAGGGATGTGCACATACGAGCACTCACTTTGGGCTGTGCAAGGGCAAATTTTAGGCATCTGTCTCCTGGTGACAGAGAAATGCACACGCACACAAACATGTCACACAGATTAAACTAAAGGAGATTCCACCTGCTTGCTGTTGTCTCGCTGCATTTGTCACTTGCGAGAAGCTGCGAGGAGAAAAGTGAGGAAGATAGGAGAGAGAGGGACTTATTCCATTAAACTTCCCGAGACTACCCTCCAAGATGACGAGGGTCAAAGGATCGCTGTAAGAACACCGGCACTCTTTTGTGTGTCCCTTTTTTTCTGGAGTTGCTCGGAATGTTGGGTTATCTATAGTAAGCTTAATCTGCTCTTGCATTTGTTTGCAGATGGATGAAACTGTCAGCTTAGTGTCACCAGCGTAGAAAGAGAGCGGAGAAGACGAAAGGAGAGGACAACGTGGACAAGATGAGAAAAAAAGCAATACGGGCAGCCGGGAGCCAGATTAACGTGTGTGTTCGAAGCAGGGTGCCAGATGAGATTGTTTTGAACTCTAAACACTTGCCTGATCATTCACACTCCACATAACACACACACACACACACACAACTGTTTAGCCAGAGGCCAAAATGCTCTTGACATCCAGCAACCCACATTCCATTTTTTTTTTCCATCTCAAACACCTTTATTGGGATTCAGCTTTCCATTTATACCTTGTTTCTGACAGCCTATCTTTGTCTCTCTATTCGCCATTCTTTGCCTGACTATCTATTTCTGTTGTCTGTCTGTGTTTTGCTGCCTCTGCAATGAAGAACTTTGGTTGCACAAGGTGTGAAATGAGACTGTATTGATCTGTCTGCTTGTGTTGATGTGTGTGTGTGTGTGTGTGTGTGTGTGTGTGTCTTTGTATGCTGGTGTGGACAAATTTTAGTTAAAGCCATGATTGTGAAGACATTATAGTCAGGTCTGTCTACTTCAAAGACCTGTTTAAAAGTGTGTCTGCATTCTTACAAATCTTTAACTTGCATATAGAGTATGTATGGTACTGTGTATTACCGTGTAATGTACTTGCTAGCAGAATTATCAAAAATCTAGAGGTATTAAGTTTTTGTCACACCACTGTGGGCCTGTTAATTATCCCTAATCACTTTCTTAATTGGAAGAGAGTTCACCAAACCTAATTAATTTAAATGAGTTAATATTATAATACTGTCTTAGAAATGTGATACAAGGCGAAAAAGATAAAGACAAATATAGCTGTGAGAAATAGCATCAAAGAGACAGTTAAGTAGGACTGACTCTCTTCTGCCTTCTCTTCTCTCCCAGGGCTGTGATTCTCAACACAGTTTAACAGACCACACGTACTATCATCCAGCATCCCCCGTCCCCCCAAGAAAGAAAATGGACCAAATCAGTACAGTAATAAATTATGAAGGAAGTAAATATTAGTCAACCCAACTCCTGATATCACTATACGATCATTTAACTATAAAAAATCCCTCTTCGATCTACAGTATTACCTATGGTGTCTGTCCCGCTCCACTGAAAAGCATTATAAAATCTTCAGATTGAATTTTCAGTTAAAGCCCATCATGCGGAAATATAACCTAAAAGGTTGGATTATTATCTAGAAACTCATTGCACCGTTCAACGCGCTTCTTCTTTGAACACCACTGTGACCCGTTTGGACTTTGTATATTTTTGTTCCCACATCTTATTCCAACAGTTGTTACCAGCGGCTTTTTTAACACTCCCTCCTTTTTATTGGACCGTCTTCCACACACAGAAATTCTCTTTTTCCACCCACCCCGGCGTCCAGTGTTGTCCTCGTGTTTGTTTTGTTTTCCTCTGGCTTTTTCTCCTCTCCCTTTTCAACTATTTCATCATTCCCAAGCTTGATCCATCTAGTCTCCCTCAGCTCTCTCACCCTATTTGCCCCTTATCCTTCATTTCCTCTCACTTTCCCATCTCCTTTCATCTCTCCGTCCACTCTCCGCTGCCTTCCCTCCATCATCTTCACCTCCTCTCCCTTGCTTTTTCACATCCCTTCTCCGCCCATTCCACCCCACACTCACCCCCCCCCTTCTTTTGTAAGACAATACATTTGCAGCCTGAGTGATATATTGATCCCCTGAACCTCAGTGCCTTTCAGAAAGGTAATTTTTTAAGGAGGGAAGAAGATTAGACAAACGCAGCACATTTCAAGGTGAAAGGGTCTCTCCCCCGCTTTACTCGTCTCTTCTGTTTCGAGGAGGGTGATGAGCAAATGTGCTCCACAGACGACCCCTGCCATCCTGCTGTCTCCCCTTTCTGCACCCGATGTTTGTTTTCCTTTCAACACAGTACGTGTCAAGTGTTTGACAGAAGGAATTGAAGCCAGGCAAAGTGTCTTTTAGATAAAAACTGGCAACGCATTTTGACACCTATTGCTCATGTACAGCAGGAAACCATGTCAAATGACTGTACGCTCTGTAAAAATAGCACTCACTGATGACCTAGATGTCTGCTGCGATGAGCAAAAGTTATCATTGTCTCATCCTGAGTCACCAAGAAACCGGTGATGTCACCAGTGATGAGTCCAGCCTCCGAAGGTTTTAACTCCCTTCTACTTTTGTATTGGTTTGTTGGTGCAATGTCAATATCTGACATTATCAGCTGTTGAAGAAATCAAAGAGTAGTGAATTCAGGTTAGTGTTCGCCACCAGCCTCTAATGAGCGGCCCAAACCGGACAGTCCCTGATGTAAAAGACTTCGTTAAGCTCTGCCAAGTGCACTTCATTTGTGCTGTGAGCTAAAACAAGTAAATCCATTTGCTCTAGACTGTTGTTGTTCTACTTGTAATATCTACAGATTTGCTCATAATGACACTCCCGCACTTTCTAAAAGCTTAGCAGTTGCTTTATGTCCCAACTTTCATTATTTATTGGTTCGATCACGGGCTCCTCTGGTCACATGTTGAAGTGCCCTTGAGCAAGACACTGAACCCCCACTTAGTTGCTCCCGGTGAGAGTTGGTGAAAGTGTATGTGTGTGTGTGTGTGTGATTGTGATTGTGAACAGTGTAAAGCGCTTTAGTGCCAACAGGTAGAAAAACGCTATATAAGTGCAGAACATTTACCATTTACCATTTATTTAGGATGGATATTAAATTCTGTTTTGAGGCACCAGAAGCTCACAGAGGAATGTTGTGGCAGCTGTTCATTTGCAAGGAAATAGTCACCACTGCACATTTAGGACAGGGCAGATTTAAAATAAAGACATTCTGAAGGTTTCCTCCATCCTTTTTTGCAATTGTTACATGACCTTATGGCTCTCGGGGTTGTCCCCTCATCATGGATGTCGAGTCATTCAGCGATTGCTGTGCGTCCTCTCAGAAGATTGGCTCGGGGAAGTCTGTCTAATGCTCAGCCAGTGAGCTGGCTATAAATGATATGGTTTAAATGGGATGTCCCAGGGGGACAAAGACAGACCGTTCCATGTAGGCAAGTGGCTCAGTGACCGGAGACTAATGCAGCTTATCATCGATAATTAGCCATCATGTTGCTTTTATGTAATGGCTCAGATGGATGACAGGACATTATTCTGCACCCTCAACCAGGGATTAATTTTATTTATTAATTTATATAATTATTTATTATTTATGGAGAAGTGCTTTGATAAATCCAACATTAGGCCTCTGTTCAGTGAACTCAGTGTTCATCACAGGATGAACACTTGTCATGGCCCTGCTTTGCATTCCGTTCATTCACATACTTGTTTAAGCAGGTCAGTAAGTGTCATTTTATCTGCCTGTAACACATGAGTTGATGTGATTAAATCGTTTATTGGGAAGTGGCATGATCATTGCATAAGCAATAAAATGTGTTTGTGTGTCAACTAAAAACAGCATTTTTGGTCAAACATATAAGACGGATTCTTTTGGCCTAGACGGCGGCACAAAAGTCGAGATGTTGCATGTTTTCAACAGTAAACTCTCTAACATAGCTACACCTGGATAATGTCTCACAATGTCTGAAAAAACAAATGAAAGCAGAATGAAAAGTGAGAAGGGAAACTTTGTTGCGCTGCTGCAAGACCGAAAAGGCATATTTTTATATGCAAATGTTTTCCAGAGCAGCTTTAGCTTTAGCCCTGAAATTGGATTCTGTCTGTGTCTATACCATCACCGAAAAACAGTCATGTTAACTCCTAATAGAGTTAGACAGCGGGCAGGAGATGGGAGACGACCATGGACACCAATAAAAACAACGATAGCAGGCAAAGCAAAGTACAACATAAAAGAAAAAATAGTGGGGATTAGTTGTAATTTTAACGAAAAAAAAAGTGGAGTTCAAACGTCTAAACATCAAGTTTGGAGAATAAAAAAGCAATAGACAAGAGGAGAGAATAATTCAGAATTCACATCAGCAGATCGACCAATGAGCCTCCCTCTCAGCCCTCCTATTCATTCTCCGATTTTCTTTTTTCCATTTCTCTCCCATCCTCTCTTCACCTCTCTGGGGTAGGGGGTGTTTATTAAAACAAACGGTTCTTTGTGAAAATACTGCACTTATCTATAATCGCAGGCAATCAAAGAAACTAATGTTTTCTGTCAAAGGCCTGATAGCAACAATCTTGGCTGACTGTCTTTCTGCTCTCTGGTGAATACAGCTCAAGTAAACACGCTTTTTTTTTTCCTGATATTCTTTTCCTCAGTTTTAACTTTTTTTTTTTTTTTCTTTTGCCGACCTCATTCAACTCTCTTCCTACCCCTTCATTATAACTCCTCTGGCCTGTAATAAACAAATAACATGACAGTTTCGGTCTCAATAGCTCCATTATACACTGTTCATTGCTTCTCAGTTTCCTTCCATTTCACAGTCCTCCTTTCCACACTGCATCACTCCCACACCCCAAAACAACCTCCCTTTGATGGATATTATGTTTTAGCTGCTATATAATAGATGCCATAGCTCACTGATACTGTCTTTATGTCACTGCGACCATATGTTCAAATCGACCTTGTGTGTTTATGTGGAAAATAAAGCATTATGGCCGAGCCATTGAGCACCCAGGCAAAGGCGCGACATGTTTTAGTCCCACGGAAAGTCACATTTTGTTGGAAAATAAAAAGTTAAACCATCAGTTTACCCTAATTACACAGAGAAGTGATTTCTCAACAGCCATGCAGACACTTCTGAATTTATGTTTCTGTTTATACATGGGTTTTTAGATGTCTGGGATTTCTGCCTCCGCCACTCACAACGGAGGTGATTGGAATTTTCAGAAACACTTTAGATAAGCCAGAGGCCTCACTGTGAACACTTTTCAGTGTGGATAGTGAGGCAAAATTCAAAATGAGTTTAGTATAGAATATAAAGCAGAAAATAGAAATGCACTGAGTGAGCAGACGGCTACATTGATAGACAGAGGCGGAAAACAGGTGCAGAAAGAACAAGACGAAAAACTAAGAGTGAGAAATGTGGATACAGAAAAGTCGACAAACAGACGTGAGAGAAGAAAAAGCAAAAAAAAAAAAAAGTGCACAGGCAGGCAAGAGACTACGTCAAAACACAGCAATATGGCTGAAAAGAATTGTATATGAATTTAGCAGATGGTTGATTAAAAATTAGCGGCGGGATCAATGTTACACTGGGTTCGGCTCACACACAGGAAACGGCGTGTTTGATAGAGCCAGAGCAGACGTCTTAAAGAAAAGTTGCTCCTTGCACTGTAACGTTTTTTTCTCTACTGTCCTACGTCGTCAGGTGAAGTCGCTCCCAATCCGACGTTACTCTTGGCCAGAGTGACAGGTTCAATCTCCTGTGGGTGAGTAGAACTCCCCGCCTTTGCAGCTTCGATCTCCAGCCTGCAGCTTTTACCCACAGCCGAGCAGAGAGACAGCCCGATGTGCTTTGCCCTGAGCACTGAGATGGGTAAAGCGATAATCTAATTTTACTCTGTCCATCAACCGCTTCCAAACAGAAAGACTAGTTTACTCTTACTTTTCTTCTCCACTTGTCCATTTCGTCCTCGTTTAAAATTCGGGGGGCATCTCCTTCCCAGCTTGTGACAACCCAAGAAGCTGCCAATCACTAATCACTGGCTCTTCATTTATCCAATCAGCTGCCTCTGTAACAATCTGCTTCCAGCTCCTCACGTCGATGCCAACGTTTATCTCCTCACCACTGCCTCTGCCAGCAAACTTGATTCAGTATCAGTGGCCAAACTGGGGGGTTACTGAGCAATTAAAGGGCTCATCCCAGTAATCCAGCACTGACAATGCAGCAATGCCAATTTAGTCTTCATAGTTCAGCTAACACGCGTGGGTTTGGAGCACAAGAAATAACTGACGTTTGTTTGTGTTTGATTTTTGTTTCCACGTGAATAGAAGCATTTTGTCAGCATAAATATACTGTAGATAATTACCCCCAGTAATTGGTATGCTTTTTTATTTATTTATAAAGTCAAATTTGCATATGTTCGTCAGATTAAACGACATAATAATCATGTCTGTGCATTACTTACAAAGCTAACAAATGAGACGCAGCATTTTAACTAATGAGCTTTCTACCGATATGAAGAGATTGTTTCTGTTTCCTGACTTCTGATCTACGTCAGGCACTAAAACTAGCACATTTATGTTTGAAAAAGTAGTTACAAATTACTTTTTACATTATTCTCTCAAAGATATTTGTCTTAGGCATTTGAATTCAAGCAATGTGAACTTTACAATTTTCCATACCTGTGTTTAGCAGTTTAATAATTGAGTAATTTTAAAAACACTTGAATGTAGTTTAGTTGTCTGGATTATCACTGCTGTAATTACTGATTATTTTATATCCAGCTGAGGATGGTGCTTGCAAGATATCTAGAAGACTACAGCATACCCGATAAAAGCAAGATGACAGAAAAGTCAAATTAATAGACAATTTAATTAGTCAATTTTTCATATCTGAACAATAAAGCCCAAATCTCTTATGAAACCTCCCCCAGTGGATAGTTTGCTAACTGCCATATCTATACAACTCTGAAAGTCTTTCTTTGGCAACCGGCAGCAGTAACGACGTTCACAGCTTTACTCGGGGAGCAAAATTGGCTCCCAGTGTGGATAGAGATACAGAGGTATTAACAAAGCTTGCTCAGAAAGACGGAGGGGAAGAAACGAAGACCCACAATGTACACAAAGACGCTGTGGAAGATGAAGAAAGGTGTAGGCGGGACAGAGTTGGGTTTGGAGACGACCAGTTTGCATAGAGGGAAACATACACAGAAAGAGAGGAAGTTGAAGCTGAGCAAAAACCCTTATTATAACAGTGGGAAGCCGAGAAGGCGAGAGCGGTGGTTTGACAGACGTGAAGGAGGTGAGCGATGTGGTGCACGGCGAGAACGTAGCCATTTCTTTGGCCCCCGCTCATATTCCTCCACCTCCATCTCCTCCTCCTCCTTCACGGTAAGCGATAGGAGTTAGTCCCAAATCCCCGTGCCTGCAGGTCGACGGGTAGATTAGTGCCCCTGCTCTTCAGTTTTTCTCTCTGCTTGATTCTAGCGTGGTTTTACACCCGAGGCAGCAGGCAAAGAGCAGGGGAGCTGATTTCATGGCAGCTTCTGTCGGATTAGACAGGAAGCCAGAGAGGGGCGCCAAGAGAGGTGGGGACACCTTTCACCCCTTCCCTCGTACTGTCTCTGGTGTTTGTGCGCTTCGTGTCTGTAGGTCGATGCCCCTCCGCTTGTGTCAGTTTCACCCTTTTTGTCTTGCATGGCGATTTTTCTCACACAGATGTGCTCAGAGAGAGTTTCAAGTCTCATGGATTTAAGAATATCTCACCAATATTGAATTAATCTTCATTATTAATTTGTGTCTCAGACTGTTTCCAGCCACTCATAGGATAGAATGAGTGTATTAAACTGTCTTTTCACTCTCTATTGTCTTTGACTGTTTGGAAAACACACGGATCTTAAGACGTCTCAATGGATGAGACATTTTTGACTCCTTGTGTTTCTAGTGATCACACACATATACAGACATTTATTCGCTTGCTTCACACACCCTTTATGAATCAGAGGAGTCTTGCCTGAGACCCTGTAAGCTGAAAATCTCCCTTGGCAGGGCTGGATTTCACCTTTGGCTGACTTGTACATGTTTAACTTCCCACATGAGAGAATTTGGTTTGAAATATGGTCTTCTACACTTACAGGGCTACAAAGACGAGTAATATGGTAGAACAGAGTTTGAAACAGTAGAACTGATACGTTGAACGTATAGCACATAAATACAGAAGTGAAGGCTTTGTAAAACTATGGGTTTAATCCCTGGATGTTTTATTTTCATTCTTGGAAAGGAACCCATTATCTAAAGTGGATAATTTAACATAGCTGCAGGATCTAGGGCATGGCTGTAAACATTATTGATGTTGACAACAGACTTCAACTGCTGCTGTTCATTAAAATGCGCCGTGTATAATTAATGTTCTTTCTGTGCTTTCAACAGTGAGTAGGTGTCACTTTGTTCAAATGATATCTAATTTTCAGGAAAAAATAAAACTATTTTGTAAGAAAAAATTCAGCTGTCAAACATTTGTCTTGTGTTGTGCCTGCTTTTTGGCACCCAGGGACACATTACAAGTTCCACAGTATGAATGCACTTCAAAATTGCAATTTCCCAATCTCACAAGAAACAAAAATATGTCTTTGTAACTTGAAGATTTCTGAGCAACGAAATAACTGGGACAATGTGAAGATGATCCTATTCACCAAGTGGTGGCTGTTGTACAACCATCGTGTTTCTTCCTATTTGCAAATAACTTATCTGTCTGTAAATGCCTGAGTGTTAATTAACCTGATCAGATTCAAAAATACAATGTAGGTCCAACAAAAATAAGCTACCGCTGAGCAATTCAAATCAAGAAATTCAATTATATCTGGTGAGATTTATAATAGAGACAGACCAATTTGTTTTATGATTTTTTTCAGTTTTTGCTCATTGTATTTATTTATTGTAGGAATCCAGTTTGGATTTGCTGTGGGTGCAGCTGCAACTGGTAGTCCATATTTAGAAAATTAAAGGATATTGTACATTCCACACCTCAAATTACATCAGAGCAACAAAATAAAGACAGACAGCTACAACTTCTCTGTTAAGCTCATTGAGTTTGCAGACAATGCAGCCATTGTTGCGCTGATCCAGGACAGAGAATGGTCTGCTTACTGACAGGAAGTGGCACGACTTAACATCCTGATGTCAGCCTCGAGCTAAACACATTAAAGACAGCAGAGCAGACGATTATTTTTTTGTTAGTTTTTGGAAATTCAATAATAATATTTTGCTGATCATTATTATTTTTAGCAGTAGTTGTAGTAGCAGTAATGTGCTGTACCAGGCCTTTGTAGCAAGTGGTCTTTCACTTTCCCGTTAGATGATTTTGCATCAAATCCCCACTGTCTTACTTGAGGCTCGCGTTTAACTCTACAAATCTAATTACTTTGTTTCCCAAAGCATAACTCAGCTACATACAAAACATTTTATGCTATATGAGCACATGGTCACCGAACACGGCAGAAGTCAATTTCAACGTAGTTTCTGCACGACTGCAACAATTTAACCTCAGTGTCACATTCACAGCTGAAAATGTGCAAGACCCGAAACAGCTTTCCCTTGTTGATAAACACACACTTGTGTTTGGTTATGTTTTGTCGTGATTTATTGCACATTCTCCATAAACAGGCAATCTAATGACTCCAAAATATTACAAACACTGTCAGAATTGTGTAAGACCCAACTTTCAAACACACAAGGGACATGCACACATCCACACACACACACACACACACACACACACACACACACACACACAAGTAAACGCCCATGTACATTTGCACTTTTATATTCGCACACAATCATATAGTAAATACTCCTCCCAGACACAAAAAACCACATCACAATGTAAAGTCAATGACGCTACGCTGCTGGCAATGCACACAGGAAGATGGTAAGAGGGAAAATAATAAAATCATTATATGAAACACTATAAAGAGCACTGTATTTATCATGCACAGATATTCTCTGACATGTCGTACCACATCAGTAAGAGACATTTGCGTGTTTTCTTTTGGGACACAGAGCACCAGCGCGTCAATATGAGCCATTAGCATTGTCGCGAGTGACTGAGGTTATCCGAGGACACTGGCTGTTCTGTAATGCGATATAACGGAGCAGTCATTTGGTGGTGGGTTATACAGTTATGGCTATGAGTGATGAAGATGAGGTTCTGCAGCTTTGGTCCTGGCGTAGGTGTCAGGGTCAGCCTGTTGCTTAGGTGCAGTGTTGCTACAAGGTAGGTGAGCTGAGGTCAGATCAATAATGACAGCAGCTCATGGACACAACGATTTACTGTTGGGCCTTTTAGAGAAGCTGAAGGTCTAATTTAACCACACAGTGACCTCCATGACCTTCTGCTCTCTCAGTCTTTATGGCCAAGCCAGACTTTTTGTTAAGTCTTCATTTATATGGCAAAGGAAATGGTAGGTTGTTATTCCAACCAAGAAACAGGCGCTATGGACACTTTCAGCCTTACAACATTTAACCAAAGCAGCCAATTTTTTTTTTTATGTGAGTTTTATTCACTATAATTCCTCTTAAAACGCTATAATGGAAGTCGCTTATTGTAAAGGTCTAATGAAAATTTAAAGACAAGTTTAGGTATTTTCACTGGCGGTAGTGTTTTTCTCATGTTGCAGGAAGCCACTTTTTTCTGGTCATTGTGAATAAGCTGATGCAAACAGCTGCATTTTGTAGTTTCTTTGCAAATAATGAGTTTTAAAATTCTACCCTTATTAGTTTGGTTCACAAACATGTGGGAGAACAACATTCAAGGAGCAAAGTTCACCTCCAACGGTTACGATTACAACGTGCAGCTTGAGTGTACTACAGATATCTATAAAATCCTAAGGGATGATGCAAAGTTCGAACACAGATACTGAATGTGGATTTCCTGTGTTAAAGTAGGTATTTTATAATAAAATTAGCTTGATTGTTCTTTGTTTGTGGCTTTTCATTGTTGTTGGTGGTATAGCTTTATAAAAATGAGCATTTTTAATTTTGACGTGGCACAACCACAAAATGTCTGAGCCCACTGAAAAATGACAAGCCATCACCACTGAGACACACTGAAATAGAGAGAGTCTTCATACACTCTTTTTTTTTCTAAGAGTCATTTAGAAACCAGAAACAAACATACATTTTCTGTAAAATCTGATTATTTCTGAAGGCATCATCGATGTGTGCAAGTGTTTGTGTGTGTCCTGAAGGAATGAGGTAAGAGGCTCCTGCGCCGTGGACTGAGATGAAGGGCATTAGTCAGATTTGACCAACAAAGAGGCTGCGAGCACAGAGTCAGGGATTAGACCAACAGCACAGGCTTTCATTGGTCTACAGAGAGGAAGAGGAAAAGAAAGAACAACAGAGAGGTGGAGGGAGAGAGACGGTGGATTACAGAGACAGTGGGGGACATTTATTAGTGGAAGGAGAAGGAGGAATGCAAAGATGAGCGGTGAGATACAGAGAAAAGAAGCGAGAGAGAGACAGAGAAAACTCTACCACTGGATTAGACCAATACCAGGGGCTTTTATTAAATGAAGGAGAGTAAGATATCTGGATGAAGAGGGGAAGAAGAGAGTAAGGGGAGGAAGGAGGAGGCGTGCGGTACTAGAGGTGGACAGGAAGTGAAAGAAAGTCAGGAGAGGATGTCCACGACAAGGGGACAAACTGAGGACAGGCCAGTGTGGCAACAAAACGCACACACTGTGCATAGCAAAAAGTGAGAAAGACGACAGAGAGTCGACTGACGGAAAACAGAAAGTGTAGACTGGAAGCTGAAAGGAGGAAGAGAAAGAGGGAAGGAGAAAAGACAGGCAGAAAGTTATGGGGGTTCGTCATAGAGGAAAGGGGGGCAGTGGAGTAGAACAACAAGTAGCAAGGATTAACCCCTCCACTGCACCCCCAACACACACACACACACACACACACACACACACACACACACACTCTCAGGGCCTGGGAAGAACACTGCTCTGCCAAACTAATTAGCTACTAACTCAGCTACAGCTCACACAGATGAACTGCAGCATTTACCATGCGGGTCCAGGCCAGGTCTCAGAGGTGTGTATGTGCTTCTGTCCGTGTGTGTGTGTGTCTGCGTTTGTGTGTGTGTGTGTGTGTGTGTGCAAACTCTTATCATTCCGGTTTTAACGCTGGGACTATGTGGGATGTTGCCATGTGTGGTTCACGCACTTACACTTCCATAAGACCATGACAAATTAAACGTCTCCACTCGGCGAGACAAACAAACAATCGACTCTGGGCAATTGCAGATTTTTTGTATTTTTTAGTTTAGTTTTTAATTTGCATATCCCTCTGTCCTTTATCTCACAGCTGATTTTAGCATAATTTTCAACAGCTGCAGCGCTCTCATAAAGTAGCTGATTACATTTCTATTGCTCTTGATTAATCAATCAATTGCTTATTGACAAAAAAAGTCTAATAAAAAGCAAAAAAAAAGCACATAAGTTCCATGGCCTGAAGCACCGTCTTCAATACAATATCCAATAAAACAATTTTTAGCCACATAAGTCACATAAACAAGTAGCTATTTAAAAAATAAACTTATTTTAGCAACATTAGTCTACAAATTGTTTCAAAACTGAATGACACACTTAATAATTATATTTAAGTTTTAATGAGGTGCAGTAGGGTTTTCTTGTGAACATGAAAAACTGAAGCTACTAGTTCATGAGCACACGAATTAACTTGCGCGCTGTATGTCTGCATGTGTTTGAAGTGTTTCTGAATCTTGCACCATCTAGCACATTTGATTACCAAAACTATCTCACAGATGTGCGACTTCACACCGTATAGTGTGGGAACCACTGTGGGCAGCTCAGCGAGAGGACGTTTGCCTTCGAAGAATTTATCTCACCGGCTTTGCATTGCATTTGGAGAAAGGATTATAAGGTTTCAACTAACCCAGTTTTAATTTAACTCAGTGGGGAGTGACAGTCACCCACCGGCAAGTCACAATATTTCAAGCTTTAAAGGAAGCAAATGCCACTTTTTTTTTATGCCTCTCTCTTGTTTGAGTTGCACTGACAAGAGTGTCAGTGTGTTTCTCACAAATCTTGAATGAAATGCCAATTTAATAGTGGGGATGCATGATGTGTTTTCCTTTCTTTCGAACCACTTTAAATGACAGCTGCTCTTCATTCATCCTCTAGATCAATTTTGAACTCAGCTTGTTCAGACTAATTTATGTTGACTGCGTTCAGTAAATTGCTCTTGATTGTTGGCTTTGGAAGCTACGTGTCATGTTTTCTCCTGAATTCACATGTTTTCTCTTTTTGGTTTTTGGTAATTTTCTCACCACTACTCTCTGCGTTTTGGTTGCTGGCAATGGATCAAAGCTTTAGAAGTTGAAGTGCCATGTCATGCACACACATATGGCTGTATTTGACAACGCATAAAAAAAATAAAAATAAAAATCATATAGTGAAAGGCTGAAAATCAATTAAAAGCACGGTTTGTAGAAAATGTCATAAATATGACAATAACTCCATAGGTGTAGGCTGTAGACTTCTAATCAATTCTAATTCCACTCATCTTCAATGCTATTTGCGACAACAACTAATATCTTTGAAGGCTACACATAAGTTCAGGAGACACATCTGAAACGCTTTAATCATTAATATAAAAACAATTCTTTGTTGATGACTTGTCTCCATGTATGTCACGACCAGTCAGACCCCACGCTGTGATCCGTCCCCAGAGACAGCAAGTCGACGACCTTGATGACAAGTCATGTGGTCCCCGGTAAAACTCATCCTGACAGTCATGCATGCACGCTTTGCCAGGATGATGCCGCGCTGAGCTAACAGCCCCACAGGCCAGAACAGATGCTGTCTTCTGTGGTTCGCCATCAAAGAAAATTGTCGCCATTTGTTGCTTTTTATTTTATGTTTAATTAACGCTTTATGTAACTTTTAAGTGACTCAGTGTGTCTAACCAAAGCAGAGATTCTTGTATCTTTTATCAACATCACTTTGCTAAGTTCCCAAATTATTTACTGTTACAAAAAGATTGAGATAGCAGCCCCACTTTTCATTTGCTTTTTGATACCGTCAGGTTTCATTTACTTTTAAATGAATGGTCATAGTGCAAACAGCAAAAAAAGAACAAATATTACATTTGAATCAAAGCCGACTTTCAGGAGATCAGAGATTACATGAGAACGAAACTAATTACATGGCGATTGTTTCCTCAAAGCATCATCAAGCAGTGAAAATGTAATTTTAATTCTCAACTTTCGTTTTCTTTCATTTTTCACTGTTTGGAATGGAGTTTGGAGTTTTGCGCCGCACCTTTTATCTTCTGTGCACGTTCTGCCAGGGTAATGTAGCATCACACCACTGTTCGGCTGATGCTTAGAATGCACCAGCAGATGTTGTCTTTGTCATAATGTGTTTTTAATCACCATTCCTGAAGTCAGATGCCAGCAGGCGGCTTCCAATCCGATTTGCATCACTTGTTTACCCTCATCTCTCCTTAACAGCTGAGAGGGCTGCGGGCATCAATCACTCTTAACTAGCCACACTGTCAAACGTTTCCCACACCAACTCGAGTAGCCCCACAGTCGCTCTGTGTATGCGCAACAGGGCCGAGCAGCAAGTCCTACTGATCGGATCCATACGGTCCAAACCCTGAAGGAGGACCACACGATGCACATTTGCTGACAACCTTAGTAAAAAATGGATTTGTGCAAATTGACTGTTTAAAACATTTACTGAATGTATTGCCACACCAAAGCTGTGAAGTTTGCGTCTTTACCTCAAGCATGTTTCTGAAAATGTGAAAATCCCTGTTCATTACGAATAAAACTATGAAATACTCGGTAAGGGTTTATATTACACATGCAAGATTTGCAGTGCTTGTACAGTTAATCCTATTCAATAATACATGTTAAGCTTTGGGGTACCACCCTTTTCTCTCAGAAGTGATGTTAGCCCCCACAACATGACTACAGTGTGATGAATTTAGCACTTTTAACGTGCAATTAATTCACACGCGTTTCACTTTTCCTCGTTTCAGATAATGTTAAAAACCATTAGGCTCACTTTGATCAGTGTGTGTTTTTGGTGCATTTACATGCTCGATGTTGCATTTTGCAGTCTAACAGTCTATTATAATAGACAATCTGTCCCTTTTTCATTCATTCCTTTCATCTTTCAAACGTGACGATTGCACTTCAAAGAGATGCTGCGGTGCTTCAATCACGCAGAGCTTGCTTTTTTCAGAAACCCAAAGGAGTGCCAGGTCCTTGGAAATATGCAATTGCATAGAGAGTTGGTAAAAGAAAGAGTTCAGGATGCCTACTTGATCCTTTCTCCAAACTGTATTGTTTTTTTGGGATCCATCTCATTCTTCAAGGCACACACACAGCGCAAACTATTTCCCCAACTGTGCACAGACAGCTTCAGACAAACAGCTTTTTTATGTCATCCTATTACATTCATGTCATATCTGAATTGGCTATATTAACATAATGTCACTAGTGTGTGTTTCCCTCAGTGGGGAACAGTCTGGTAAAAAGGCAGATGTTGTAAACTGATAAACATATGGAAGAAATCCATAAGAAACGATACTGCTGAGAGACCTTGCAAATATCAGCAACCTCCCAGGAAATCAAGATGCCTCACACACATAACAGAAATTAAAAAACAATGATGCACTTTGAACATGAAAGAGTGCTCAACACTCCTTCAATGACTCTTTGAATTCCAGTCTTTTTTTCTTAGAGACTGTTTATGCTGGAAAGACAAAATTTGAATCCATTAAACTCACAACTCTCAGATACACACACACACACACACTGCTTTAACATTTGTACATGTGACAGTATAGGTACAATATATACTTGAATAGACAAATTCATTCCTGAGGCATCAAAAAGCTTTGCTTTGACTAGTCCTTTTGCGTCACATCGTGATCCATAATTAAGGTACGTGTTTACGTCTGAAATTGACACTCGCTTAATTTACGCCTACGTCAGTGACGTAGGACAAGTGAAGGTGTCTCATAGAGCGCTCATGGGTACAGCGGGACCCAGGACTTCAACTCTAGCGCGTCCTGTTGTGAGCTTTATTGATGATTGTGCTGCCCATGGTTACCATCGTAAGGAAGTGCCTGTGTGCCGCTGTCACTGTCTGTAGCTAACTTAACCTCACCCTATCAAAAGGTGATGCATCCAATACTGACGCCAAAGTGCACCTGCAACGTAAATACAGGATACAGTTGTTCCCGGGGCGTCAAATAATGGTGCTCCTGGAGCGTCCGATAGTCTTGCCAAAGGTACCTGTGAAGCCAATATGATACGCCAAAGGATGTGCAGCGCGGCACAATTGGAAGCCCTAGGAAGCATCAATTTCTGGCCCAGTTGGATGAAAATGTGCTGCCATAACCGGGGACGGTTGGAACAGTCCACAGGTCTTTCACATACTTTTGCTTGTTTCATTTTTATGTCATTACAGACCGAGTCCTAACAAAGCTAAATTGGCTGAACATAAAGAATAGTAGAAAGGTAAAAACTATTTTAAGTAAAAACTATAAACAACAAAATGTATTTTTTAATCAAATGCTACACAACGACTGAACAATAAGCTCTGTAAAAGCTTACTGAACTGTACAAATAAGTCAGTGCACTTGACGTAGCGTATGTGTGTGTGGCAGAGGCAGGATAAAAGAGAAAATTAGACTAGATAGAAGTTTAAATGGCTCTTCTAGCAGCACTCATAGAACCATAGAATAAATCTGCTGCAGTGCTTTTAAATCTTTTTGTTGGTAAAGACAAAATGTCCAGCACCCTGCCTTGACCTCCACTCCTGGGCCTGGCCTCTTTTTGTTTCTAATAAATCGATAAAGTGTTGTATGGCAAATTGCAAAGTCCTTTGCCACAGACGTCACCGTCCTGCCCTCGGTGTCATTGACTGTCTCTGCTTGTAATGTCAGACCAGGTAGAGGGACACCCCTGTGTGTCCTGTGTGTCCTCTTGGGGCCTTAACTATGCTAAAAACGCAGAGCAGGTAGAATGCAGTGTACATTGTAGCCTTGACTGAGTTTTTCAATAATCCATAAAACAGAAATGTTGTTATATTATGACATGCCTTCAAAATAATGTTGTGACAAGGGACAGTGTAGGGACAGTTGCAAATGCATCTAACAAGTTCTTTTGATTTAAAAATAAATTTTAAAATAATTTATTAGTCTACAAAGTAAAAACTACAGTGATATTGTATGTTTTTTTTCTTCTGTTAATCCATTAAAACTAACAGATTAATTGAATTTAATAACCAGATGGAAGTTTTGAACAGCTCCGCTTCACGTTTCGCAAGTTGTGTTATCCATGTCTCCTTTGTGAATAAGATAACACAGTGTGAGACTTCTTAACATAATCTTAACATAAGTGTAGCATTAGGGCATTTCTATTTTTCATCAAAACACCAGTTTTCACTTTTGATATAAATTAAATCAATAATTTAAAATCTATGGGAGCTGTTTATTATCAGCAAGATTTCCTTTTTGTCGCATGTGAAGTGCCACTAGATGTTGTTTCGCAAACGCTTGCACAGACTTCCCTGAATTATGAAATGCCGGCATGTTAGCACTGCGAGTGAGCTGAATACTGAGGAAATGCTGCATGAGTCACTTCAGATAAGTACCTCCGTCTATGGGCAGGTGGTAGGTCCCTTTCAGGGAACAAGAGTCCTTAGGAAACACTTAAAGCCCTAACTGGTGCTCTTTAAAACTTGTCATCTTCCAAGAAGGCTCATTTCACTGTGTCAAAGTCCTCCCCTCCTTCCTTTAGCTCCGTCTCCATCTTTCTCTCTCTCTCTCTGTGTGTCCTCTCATCTCAGTGTCGGCTGGAAAGGTTGAAACACGATATCTCCAGCACCTTTTGTATGCCACACATCCTCCCTCTTTTATCTCTGATCTTCACCTTGTCCTTTTTTTTTTTTCCATAGCTCAATCTTTTCTTGCCGCAACATTTAAATTTTCTAAATGTAAAGCCGAGCTGTGTGTGTGTGCTAATACCTGTAATAACTCTATTACCACAATAATATGCGGCCAAAGAGATAAGGAAGAACTATAGATACAGTAGCTCGCTTTCATTTTTCACCAAATTGTGATCCTCCATACGTTCCTCCACTGCCTCCTCCCCACCATCTTCCCCCCACCATCTATTTTTTCTTCTTGTGGTCCTCTAATCCCCCTCCCTCTCCTTCCCTGCCCATAACCCCTCTCCTCAACTGGCCTCTTCAAAAGGTAAGAGGCCGTCAGCATGAGAGCCACACCGCGATCAGACATGTCAGCACCTCCATCTCACAAACACATGTGCATTAGTCAGCACCTTCAACATGCACGCACACACACACACACACACAAACATGTCATTAGGAAGGTCCACATGGCTCGTATAAAACCTGTGCAGCAGGAAGGAGCAGGGCACAGAGGGAGAAGGGAGGAGGAGGAAGAGAGGAAGAAAGTGTCAGAGCAAAGAGGAAGGAGGGAGAAGGTGAAACAGGGAGGCAAATAAGAAAATGCCAAAGCGCTAAGGGAAGAAAGGAAGGGAAATTGGTGAAGGAGATGAGGAAGGACGCACTGAAAAGGTGGTATCTGACAATTACCGGTCACCACGGGGTTACTTCAGTCATCGCTGAAGCTGCAGTGCGTGTGTGTGAAAGTCTGGGGTGTGTGTGTCTGTGCATGTGTGTGTGGTCACTAAATTACATCCACCTGCTCAGTTCTGTGCCTGCTTTTACTGGCACGGCTCCAACACCTTTTATCATACAAACTACAGATTATTTTCTTTCTGTCTCTGCTTTCTGTCCTCGCACACATTTCCTTCATTCCTACCCTCTAACTCTCCTCCAACGTGTGCCATCCTACAGGTTTTTTGTCCACTCGACATCCCTTCATTGCGTTATTTCTTTCTTCACCTCCTCTGACCCTCACTACTTCCATTTGTGCACATCTGCCATATTTTGCTTTCAATTGCCCCCACTTTCATCTTTTCAAACCATTTTGCCGGTTTTATTCACCCTTGTTTCCCCTATCGTCTTCCTGTTCCCATATTCACTCAAATTTTTTGTCTTTTCAATTACATTTCTGCTCCAAAAGCACCTTGAATGTTGGGAGACGGAACAAATTGTAAGTCGCTTGAGAGGAGGACAAGAATCTGACGAGAAGGGAAAGTGAAAGTTTCTCAAATTACAATGAGGAAGGGGGAAACATATACGACGTTAGATGTGGATGAAAGCTAGTGATGGCAGCGGAAATGCAGAAAGGAAGGTGGGAAAACATGTGCTACAGGGTTACAAACAGAACAGGGAGAAAGAAGTAGCAGATATAGCCCGGGGAGAAAAAGTCATTATATAGAGATCACAAGGAGACAAAAAACTACATGTAGGAGAGTGCAGATATCACAAAGAGCACAGAAAGCGAGGGGTTAAGATAGAAAAGGCAGAAACAGTGCGGGATAGCAGCGAGAGAGAAAGGAGAGGAGAGTCTGAGGAGGAGAGGAGTCTATACTAGGATCAATGGATGGCCTGTCCTCTGCTGTGTCTGCATTTCCTCTGGCTCACACAATAAGGCCCTCTCACCACACTGAGCAAAGAGTGTGTGTTTGTATGTGTGTGTCAGGGAGCGTCTGTCTGTGTGTGTGTGTGTGTGTATGCATCTGTGCATGTGTGCAAGGGAGAGAATGTCATTCACAGACAAAATGACCCTTTGCACTCTCGGTCTTTCCTGAACACTAGAGGTCAATGATCTGTAGCCTCTTGCAGGGGCCTGTGGAAGTGAATCTAATCTGCACAGGGAGGCCTTTATCTCGCTCGGTGTGAACGTCCATAGGTTTTTTTTTTTATCTGCCGAATGTCAGCGCGAAAGTGTTTGTCTGCGTGTTGGACCTGCAATATAGTCTACAGGCCGTGCTTTATTGCCTTTTACCTCACAGGTCGCTGAACAGGAATGAGCTGACAAAAAGATGGCTGGATGATGGAATGGTTATTATCCAATTAATCAATTGCTCCTGTAGCTACTGGACGTCAAAAATAGTAAAAATTCACCTGGACGTTCTCATATTGCTTAAGCCTAACAGACCTGCATGCAAACCTCATGAGTCCATAAACACACCTAATTTTGACTCTGCACACCTACAATGTACAATCCCATGACTCTTTTTAAATTAAGCTTGCAGCTACCTCTTGCAGCGACTTGCAGCAAGTCTGTTTTTGAAATCATTCACATTTAGCTTAAACTGAAATTTACTAATCTGTCAGTGTTTAACCTCATTCCGACTGTAGAGGGATTTAGTTTATCTTTGGAGACAAGTAGTTCATCCAGAGACCAACAGCAACCTGCCGGCAGGTTCCAAGGGCAAAATAACGCAAGGCCATGACTGTGCTTCAGATCTGTACAAGTATCAGCTCAGAGAGGTGTGTGTGTGTGTGTGTGTGTGTGTGTGAGAATGAAAATAAAAGATACAGTGAGGCAGTGTGTGACGATGCGTGTGCAAGTGTGTCCTCCAGCAGCCATGATGCATTAGCGTAACCTGATGCCTTTCCTCCCCTGTGAGCCCTAACCTTGGGCCAGGCTGAGAGATGAAGGTTGTAGAGCCATATTCAGTTATAAATTAGGGCTGGTCTAATCATTCAGCCATCACTGAATTTGTCTGATATTAGATAACCTAGATTGGACAAGTGATATTGTTAGGCATCCATTACTGTTGGTACAGGTTAGTGTCAGGAGTCAATTTGTGATGTTACACACAATTATTTTTTTTATTAAAACTTTGATAGTGTTGTTTAAGGTGGTGGAAATAAAGATACTACTAATAATTATTGTTAAACACGACAAACATATTTTTTTACTGCATTTACCAAAGATAAATTGAAATTCTATTAAGTTAATATGCAAATTTGTGGGAATCAACCTTGAAAAATCAAGCTAGCTGTATTATTTGACTTGACCAGGGTATAATACAGAATCTTTGTCAAAGCCCTGTGGCACGTAGAAACGCACCAGGCAGCCTTTCATGTAAGCATATGATGTGCAGGGTTTGATCTTCTCTGAGAGTAACAGGGTGCCCGCATTGGTCCCAGTGTTGTGAGTCTGCATCATAAGAGGCTTTGACAGCACATTTCTCCACTGAAAAATATTTTAATGACAAATATGACCATACCGTATGTCTTATGCCAGCTTCGGGTACTTTAATCAGAACAAAAAGGTATTTAGGTTTGGGAAGATTTGGGTCTGTACACAGATGAAACGGCCATTACCTGGACTAATAACTTCATTTTCTTCAATACAAAAGGAAACACACAGACTACAAATGGTGTATAATTGCAATAAATAAACAAATACATAAATAAAATGTTTTTTTAGAGTTTATATCTGACTTCAGTTCAGTGACGTTAATCCTGCACTGATTAACATCAGAAAACCATTAAGTGAAACTCTGAATTAAAGCATAAAATCCTCATTTTCCTGAGATGCTCAAACCAGATAAAACATTGGTGAGGAAGAGACATTTCATTACATTCTTTTGCTTCATTATGAAAAACTGTGTTATGCCTCAGAGTCATTTCTTTCATTAAGGAACCTGGGTCATTATTGGCCCAAGTATAACGAAACTCACAATTCAAATTCTTCATCTCGAATACATTTAATAATAATGGGGCATTATTCCCCATCTTATTCCCCTACATTAAATAATACTATTCCCAGAGCCCATTAAGAAACTTAATCATCAGGGGCTGAAATACACTGCGGATAGATAATTACAGTTGATGATATTCAAAGATAATTTGCAGATGATCACATGATTTGGTCTCTTTCTGTCTTTTAGTTTTTACTTTCTGCAGTTTCGTCTGTAGCTACAAGGCTCTCACCTCACTGCTATCTGTCTAAGTTAAGGATTTTAAAGTAGTGGGAAGCCAACAACTGAAGCAAAGTGTCAGAAGAAAAAAGAGAAGAACATAAAAAGAGGTGAAAATGGAATAAAAAAAGACAAAGGGTATAAAAATAGAGATGTGGGAGGCAAGACAATAAATCATTTACAGACATATGCAGGGTAAGGTCACTGGGGTTTAAATATTCATAATGGGTGTCAAGTCAAAGCTTTTAGATCTTTTGGGATCCAGTTTCACTTCCCTCCTCATTTGATGTTTATGTTCACTGAATAATGCATTAAAATGAATTTTATAAATACGTTTAGTGTTTATTTGATGTCTCGATGAGGACAAGCTTGTGTGTGGCACGAGCAATCCCACCGGTGTCACCCAGTCGTAAAAGCGAACGGACTGAGGGCACTGCGAGGCACATCCTCGAAATACCAGACGGATTTGTGCCGTACAACAGGGACAGACAGAAAAAACAAAGTAGTGAAGGTTGACATTTACATCTAAGGTATTTAACCGACACAATTCCCAATGATTGACAACGGGACACATGACATTTTGATGGACATATTGTCTGTTCCCGGGATCAGGAAGTGTTTTCTCGATGCTTTGAAAATCCACATTTAAGAGTTTAAGCTCAGGGCAGCAAAATGATGGAGTGGTAAGTGGTTTCACTTCACACGTAGAAGGTCGAAGGTTCAAATCTCTGGCCAGCTGAGACCTTTCTGTCTAGAGTTCCGCCCACCGTCCAAAGACATGCATGTTAGGTTAACGGGTGACTCAAAATTGCCAGTAGGTGCGAGTGTTTAAGATAGACTGACGACCTACTGTAGCCTGCCTCAGGCCCAATGACAGCTGGAATGGGCTCCGCTCACCCCCACCCCCCCATGACCCTAAACGGGATAAGTGGTCACAGATAATGGATTGATGGATGGAATTTAAGCTCTCATCTGCGAAGAAGAGCAAGCACAGGTTTACTGGATTTGAAGAAGCAATGTGAAAAGTTAAAGTCAAGATCTAATATTAATAAAGATTAATTGTATTATTAAATGTAGAAAAGAAATCTGATAAAACTGAAAATACACCGTGACCAGCAGAAGTCAGAACATGTCTGGTTCTATTTCCAAAGAGTTTTTAATAAATTCAGAGAACCCCTTCTCTCACTGTGCTGTCAGTCTCCTCAAACAGCAGATGTGAACATGGACGCACAAGCCGAAAACTTTGTGGCGCTGGTCACAGCTGTTACCAGTGCGAAGGCAAACTACAAAAAGTGGTATTTTAAAGCCATGCGGTCTGAGGTACAGGAGAAATCTGATTACTGCTGCATGTATATGCAGATTTACCGTAACCTGAACACTACAATGCACATAGACCCGTTTCTGTTACCCTCATAAGCAGATTTTCTGAGCTACTAAGTAGTAGACACATAAAATATTTCTGGTTTTGATGAAATGAGGGAACGATTGGAATAGAACAGGGTTATTGGTTCACTTACTTACTGCTGGTAACACATACCCACTCTGGCGCTTCAGCATAGGCCCCAAGTTATGTGTTCTTTTGATATCTTCTGTATTGTTACATGTCCTTGAGAGCAACCAATAACCAAAGCCAATACCTTACATGTGTTTGAATACTTGGCCAATAAATCTGATTCTAATTCAGATTCTGATTCGTGCCCTTCAACTTCAGACAAGGGGCACACACAAAAAATAACTTCACATTTGCCCTTGAAGTTGGAATAATTTGGTTTAAGACACATTCCAATTTTTTGCAAAGGTTAATTTGGGTTTGACATTTTTGAAGGAAATTGATTGACACAGTTTTGAGAGATACACACCATATCTACCAAGAATAAATCACATTGTTACAGTAATTTCATGAGAAGATAAAATATATATAAACAGTATATATATTTCATCCAACTCTTTACACAACAGTGTACGTACTTAAGTCATGCAGATGTGCCTGATAAATAGTTGTCTAAATCTGATAATGGCTTATTTTTAAAACTATATTTCTTATCTGTATACATTTTTGGACTGTGTAACACTTTAAATATGTAACTCAAAGGTGCAAAGTGTCACACTAACATTGGACAATGTTACACCATAATGAATTTTTATTATATTAAGTTTTATTACAAAATCCACCCATAATGTCTTCTCGCTGTTGCCCTGCATTTGCCCTTTTTCTCACCTCGTCTTTCCCTTTCAACAGTTTTTCATCTGCATCTTTCTTTGCCTCCATCCTAACCCCCTCCCATTCATTTATCACCGGCCACATTTGCTTTCCCTTCCCATCTCTCTCGCCTTCCTGCTACTTTTCCACCGTCCATCCATCTCTTCCTTCCGTTTTCCTTTGTTCCTGTCTCTCTTCCCACTCGTCTGTCTCTCCATTGCCATCGCCCTCTCCGCTCTCTCCTGGGTGTCCTGTTCCCTCTCTCTCTCTGAGAGTAGCAGACCTCCTGACGGCTTAGTATTGATCCTCCCATCTCCCTCTCTTGCTACCCCCTCTTTGCCTCTCTCTCTCTTTCTCTGACTTCCACGGACACACATGCACACACACATGCATTAGGGTGACAAGATAAAAAGGTTTGTAAGCCCCAAGGCAAAGCCAGATGAACATGAGACCAGAGGCTTTCAGCTTCTAGTGTATTTATCGAGAACAGAAACACTTAACAAACAAGGTTGCAAACACACTCCCATAATTCAAGAACTGTCGGAATATTTCCCATACATTTCTGTACAGCCAGCTTTTTCTCTCGGCTAGTCAAGCTCACGAAATAATGCGAATCCTGCAAGATGTCGAAATGCCGCCGTCAAAACACTCTCCAGCTGTTGCCTCAGAAAGCTGAAAGCAAACAGCACGCTCCAGTCTCTGTGAAGGAAAATTTCCAGATAATAATGCTATTTATAATTGTTGCCTTGGGGGGGAATACTTGACTCTAACTGGAAGAAGTTCCTTGTTTTTCTGCAAAAGACTGTTCAAGCAAAGCTGTCTGGGAGATAGTGTTTAGGGGCCAGTCTGTAATACACATGTAAACAAATTGAAAATGAGGAAAAAGGCAAAAGTTGAAACTTGGGTCTCTATTTGAACAGCTGCATTAACAGTAAATCTGAAGGGCTTAAGCTGCAAAATGACTTTCGCCATGTAGCGTGGAGGCATTTTCAGAAGTATCATAGTGTCACAACAAACTCAGTAAAACCTTGAAACACCTGACACGAGCCAGAGTTACGTTCGGGCGATTTTCTGTTCCATTAGCATCAACTATCCACTGCAACCCGTCCCCCTTTAAGCATTTTTCATCATCCTTTTTTCAAGGTTTCTTTTTAAATTCTAAGAAGGGTTTTCAACCACTGCAGAACAAACTTTCATGATAAAAAAAACTACAAAAATATAAGTTAATCGTTTCGGTTTTTAGCATTTAAAAAAACTACAGCATTTATAAAAAAAATATATTGTGGCAAAGTGGCTGGTTACATCGTTGTAACATGGTTTTGTCCACATTTGAAAAACTCACCGCTGTCTGCTAACATTATCTCCCAACATTCATGTCTGCTGTCTAACACCTTCATCATTTATTCAGCTGCCTAAAGTCGGCCATGGATTTGTCTCATCTCGAAGAAAGGAGGAGTTTTCCTACTTCTGGAAAGTTTACTCAAGCTCTCTAGATCATTCTAGTGCAAAATGTACAGTGGTGTAAACGAACTGTGTGTTCGATGTTCGCCATCGATAACTGAAAAAGTAGTAACAACTGAAATATAGAGACATCCAGACAAAAAAACTGAATTTAGCTGAACTCTCAACCTTTTCTTCACTCATAATATTGTTCCATTGTGTTATTTTAAATCAGTTTTAATCTATTTAAGGAAGTTAAACATTGATTGTAAAGGACTTTGTTTTCCAAAAGAACCTATAAACTTCCACATTATCATTCCTTGCATTAGTGCCATGTTGATGGATGCAGGGGTTGTTCCTGCTGACTGATGTGCAGCCTACTGAGCATCTTGCCGCCACCTGTAGACAATGAGGAAAACTGCAATGACTCACAGTGATCTGGGTCATAAAAAAATCATGTGTATAGAATCCAAACGATTTTTTGTGCTAACGTGACAACGCAATTGCCTGCGAAAAAACCTGTTTCCAGGCCTGTCGCTTTTACTACTGGCACAGAATTGAGAGTGTGACACTTTTGTTCGCGCCACCTTTCAGCAGAGTAACTGCATACATTTCAGATGGGAATACAAATCCTAACCATGGCGATGTTAGCGCCGTGCCCCATCCACTGTGCCCCAGAGCTAACAAGAGGTTGTCAGGAATCAATACCTGGCATGAAAAACGATGTGACTTTCAGCTGCTGTGGCCACATCAATCACACTATTACCATTAGCTCATCTCTCGACACCAACTTCTCCCCCCCCCGCCCCTCCTAATCTCTCTCCACTCCCATATCACCGTTTCCCCTCTCCTCTCCAACCTCTCTCCCTCCCTTCTTCTTCTTCTTCTCTCTGCCAGCTCAGCGGATGCCCCTTGTCACAGCTCCTATTTCAGCCTTCTGAAGTTTCCTAATTGATCGCAATTAGAGCCCCTACAGAGCAAAGGGGCTGGAGTGTGGGGGGCAGACAAACGGAGATGTTTAGAGAAAGTGTGTATGCGAGTGTATTCATGTGTGTGTGTGTGTGACAGAGAGAGAGAGATAGTGTGTGTGTGTGGGATTTAAATCAATGAACCTGTTTGGAGAGTGGTTATAATAGCAACTGGACTACATTTGACCACAGACTGCTTGGGTAATAACACAAGAGACAGGGGAAGTGACAGAGACAACGGGAGACGGAGGTGGAAAAATATAGACAACTGATGAGAAAGAGATAAGTGACAACTGGGTGGGATCTGGGAATTAGACACAAGCAAAGAAGTTCTTTTTTTTTAATTTATTGACTTTATTTGAAGTGATAGATCATTAGCGATTTAACTTATTTGTTGCATGTGTATGAGAGGAATGTTTGTGATAGCATGACATACAGGCACAATGGCATCAAACCTGGCAACCCAGTGTGACGACAGTGCTTTAGAATCCTGGTCACAGTCATTCTGCCTGGTCGAGGCAACATTTTGGGCATGTAGGGGCAAAACCCTGACCTGGATTTCTCAATGTTGGTGTGATATGAGGCACTTAAAATTCTTGACAGCAAGAAATCTTCCAAATAACAGATACATTATCAAGGGCAGAGAGACACATGCTGAGAAAAACAGAGATAAGGATAAGTTTGGATAAAATCAAGAGATGCGGAAAGGGCAATTTTTTGTTAAAAAAAAAAAATGGACCAGCCAGGAACTGAAGGATTTGTAATAGAGAGATAGAGAGTCAGAATGACAAAGGGGAAGAATAACAATGGTGCCAAAGCCTTTTCCATCCTCCTTGCAAACGTCCCTGATCCCCTTTTTTTCTCTCATTTAAATTCCTCTCCATTGTCATTGCAATCCGGGCCTAACCCCCCACCGACTGGCAAACACACACACACACACAACGGCAAACACACACGGACATTAGAGCGCACATGCATTGACCTCCAGCAGGAACCGGGACCATCCCAGGGAGTTGGGCTCAATTTTTTTTTTTTTTTTTTGCAAATCCCTATCAATGGTCACACACACGTTTTGGCTGGAAGGCTCAGGTTTCCCTGGACTGCAGATGTCAATGTGACCCCAGCCATGCTAACATGGGTGCGGAATAGTGAGCAGCTTGTCACCAAGCATCCAGTCTGTTGTCAGCAGCGCGAGCTCGTGCCTTGTCGGCATGTACGGTCCGTATATCTGACTTTAATTCTATTCCTCGCCTCGCCTTTTCCTGGTCAACAGCGCTTACAACAACAGTACAGTGGCTTGTCAGCATCGGTACCTTACAGAGCAGACATGGTCCTCTCAGTGCAGTTTGCCTCCAATGTCTTCAGACTTGTCTAACAACACCAACGAGGATGGAAAATAGCGTCTTGTCAGCATGAGCATGACACGGCTGGGTTAATACAACTCCTTGGCTTATCATTCCCTTGTCAGCAATTCTAGGTCACAGAGATGGCAGCCGGCACCGATCTTAATATTGCCTTGTCAGTGTGCATAAGCTACATCTGGACTGTCAACAAAGTCTGGAATCATGCAAGAGGGCAAGAGAGAGAATGCAATGTCTGCACAGTCAGGACATCTCTGGCGCTGTATTATCCCTTGCTTTATTGCTTCCATGTCAGCAGAGATGGTAACAAGTGATTCTAATACTGCTGCCGAAAATTGTCATGAGAAAATAAAAAAAATAAAAAGTCCATCTAGCCTCTGGTACGTTACACGGCAGCGCCTTTAAATAAAAACATGCCTTGGAAAAGTTGTTCTAAAGTTGAATACTGGAACTCTGAAATTCAGCTTAAATGAAGCATTTCTCCAATCTCGCTCATTCTTTCTTAAATAGAGATTAAGCTAAAATTTAAATTTAAAAACTGAGTAGGATGCCCATTTTAAATGAGAAACATACAAAAACTAAGATCTTCATCGTGCGTGATGAAATGGGTGAAGTTGGAAGCGCTCTCAGCTCATTTTGATTTCATTACGACAGAACAAACTCTCGGGCAACATGCACACACGAATGCTCACCAATCCTGTCTCCAAGACATAACACTGATGTCGCGGTGAAATGTAACAGAAAGTGCGGTTGCGATTACATTTCCTAGAAAACATTTTTGCTGTTTTTGTTTAAATGTATGATAATGTAATTTGCAGGAGAAACACACACACACACACAGTAGAGTGACAAAAATATATTCGTACGTGCACAAAATGGGGTAAAAGGTATATTTGTAAAAAAATTTTAATTTGCACCAAACTGTATTAGTAAAATTAATCATGCGTTGGTATGAGGTAAAATATGGATTTCTGTTCACAGTGAGAGACACAGAGAGTAAAAGAGTGAGTGAGGCCGCTGTGTGTGTGTGTGTAAATGGTGATTCTGGTAAAAAGGAGACTCTCAGGGATCAAAACACACTCTCAAATTACTGATGACCCCACACACAGACACAGTTACATGCATTTGTAGTCGTGTGGATGACATGGCGGGTGTCTGCAAAGCAATTTGCCAACCTGGCTGCCGGAGAGTATGCTGGGATCACGAAAAGAGGGACAGAAAGGGGAAAAAAAAAGGCTGATAAATGTATTATTTTATGGACCATGTTTAACATGGATCTAATTCTGTTTAGTCATGTAGTTAATCACTGATATGGACCATTCATGAGTAGTATAGATGGCATAAAGTGACACATTTTTTTGTTTTGGGTGTATAATGCAAGAAAATAAACTACAAACCATGACAATAGCTACATGAGTGAAACCAATAGTGAGATACAACTTTCAGTTGAATAATTATTGCCACTGGGATTTCAATATATCAGTAACTCTTCGCTTTAAAATGACAGTTCGCTGCGATTCAAAATGAACTCATTTACATCTTTGCCTTTTTTTGTCGTCATTTTTTATAAAATCACAACAGGCGGAGCATTTTTTTACCATACAGTTCCATTTATTCCAGGATATGTGTGAGAAAGTAGAAAGCATATATCACCTGGGGAATCAACCTTCACATCTCCATCCAAACACTATCTCTAGAAAAAAAAATGAACCTTTGCACTGCCAACAAACACAACTCTGCTTTAAGCTTAACTCCCATTTTTAAAACTCACAATAAAAGGCATCACAAAAACACTGGATTCCTAACAGATGTGAGAATAATGGATTATGTATCATGACTGGAGTAATCTGACTTTAGAAATAATTCATCTCCAATCCCATTACCAGTCTTCTGTGTAACAGTCAGACAGACCTTCTACTCTCCTGAGTCTCTGTCCCCTGAGCTTTGCATCTTTCCAATTCATTTAATGTGTCTTGTGTTTCTGAATTTAAGTACTTTGTTTATCGTGATTATGCAACATGACACATGCCTTGCTGCAAGCCAAACGTCCCAGTGGGGCGGAATAAATTCTTGAACTTGAACTCAATTACAGATATAGCAAAACAGAATTGCATTACATTGCAGTACACCTGGTTTCCAGCAGTAGCCTGAAGCTCCTGTCAGTTTGCGTCCTTGGTTCAAATCCCCGGATTGGCATGGAGACGGTCTGTCTTAGGGGGAGGAAAATGAGTAATGCCGTCCCCTCCTTCAGCCACTGCAGTCAAGTTGCCTTTAAGCAAGGCCATTAACCCTCAATTTCTTTGCTGCAGCTGCTGAGTGAGCAACAATTTGCATTTGCTAATTCGGTATGCAAATATCATCCGTCATTCGTGCGTAAAAAGGAAGCTGCCAGGTTCAGAAGCAGACTTTTCTTTCTAAGTTGAAATGCGTGGCATTAAACTTTAGCTTCGGGTCCCAGTGAGTAAATAAAAGTGTGTACACGTACTATTAGTGTTCAAAGCAGTGCGGCAGGCATGGCCTTCCCTGTAGGTAACCTTAGAGTTCTGAGCTGTCAGTATGAATGCATGGAATCTGCATATATCTGCCTGCTCGTGTGTCCTCTTCGTCTGCACCGTGTGTGTGTGTGTGTCTGTGTGTGAAGGTGTGTAGCGTCTGCATACCCAGGTTTCCATATCTGACCGTAAACATGTACGTGTGTGTGTGTCACTGACATTTCTTTCTTTCAGCCGCCGCCACACACACACGCGAGCACACAAATAAAACAACTCACCGCTGACACACAAAACACACACACACACATCACCAGGGCAAGTGGATACAGCCTGAGAAAAGGAGACCACCATACAGGCGGGCCAGAGGTTCTCGACATAGAGCTCGGCTGGCTGCCAGGGCGGCTTGTTGATCATAATAATAACGATAATCTTGGAATCGGATACAATTAATGTGAGCAAGCAAAGCTTTTTTTTGTTGAAATAGAGTCTGAGTCCTTCTGACATATGCTAAACATGTTCACAGCGTTTGCGGGGCTTTTCACACATGTGGCTCCCGTTGCTGACTCGATCTCTTACAGAGTGCTCAGTACTAAAACTATCATCCTCAAAGTGGTGTAAGGGGAAATTTGATGCGATGGCAGAACAAATTTACAAGACGATGCAGATTCACTGCTGATATGGTTGAGCAGAGACATAAAGAATGAGAGCAACATTTTTGTCTATTTATAAGGAGAATGAAATGAGTTTCACGGACCCCTGGCTCGTGCAACTTACTCAGCACAAATAACAAAAGCACCACATAAAGACTAAATTCAGCTGGATAAAAATAGCAGAAAAAGGATGAGTGTCACTATACTTATAATAAAGCAATGAGACGTTTATTTTAAATGCAAAAAAGATCTTACCTTTGAGAGGATGAACTGTCAATCCTCCTCTTCACCCTGTCAAAAACAACTCAGAGTTAGTCGCTACGACAACACGAAATGTGAATCTCAGGACTTGAGCTTATGTCAAGGAAACGATTTTTCACACATTTTAATATGTCCTTCATTCTACCTTTTCTGTTCCTTAACAGTGTTTAATTAATCAGGTATTATTCACACCGTATGCAGAAAGTCAAGATGTAAATGTACATCCTCTCTACTGGCAGTTCACACTATCCACTTCTCCACCTTCCTCCCCTTCTTCCCATCTGGTTTCCATTCGCTCCACCTGCCCATCAGTCTCTACCCAGGGACAGGTGAGCCTATTACACGCTTCTCACACTGTCTGCTACAGTACACACACAGTCACACTAGCTGTACTCCATGGTAACTCAGACTGCCACGCACATCAGCCAAATCTGCTGCGCTGTAAAACGGTTGTTACCAAAGCCACGCCGTGCTCTGATGAAGTGGTCCGGTGTCCAATATAAAAGCTGCAAACAATCCATTTTGTGACAAAGAAGGAAAATAGAATAGAACATACAACAGAAGAGGTTGCAGACTTGAGCTTTGAATGCAAGAAGGAAATTGTAAGTTTGATGGTAGGATTAAACAGAAAACCAAAGCATTAACGCAGCTCGACGTCATAGTCAGTACGCAGTCAAACAGAATTTACTGCAAACAACTTGCATTTGTTTTGTTCAGCATAAGACAGTAATAAACTGTAGCGTGGTCGGGTTTACAGGGATGCTGATCAATGGAAATGAGTCAACATTTACTTCTCCAGGCACTGAGATTTCACATGTCACTTTCCAGACATTATAGTCCAATTTTACTTGCAAGGAAAAAAAAATAAATAAATAAAACAACATCAAACAAACAAAAACAATCTATTGCTGTAATATTACATTCTCTGGGAATATTACCATATAAACCAACAACATAAATACACAGCACTTACAAAGTGGGTCAGAGCACAATAATATTAGTGCTGACAAAATGATTTCTGCTTAATTGACTAAAAATGCCACATTATACATAACTTCAGAGTATGTTTTTCTCTTTTGAGCCAAAGACAAAACTATTATGCACTCCAGGCTTAAAAGTGATGCTCATTGCCCCAGCAGACAACTCATCCCAACACATTAACTAGAGGAACAGCATTAAAGCCAGAAAGGGTATTAGAGTGTTTATACACTAAATAAAAAGGAAAACACCTGTTATGGCCTTGTCATGTAAATCCTGTTATGATCATAAATCAATTTCTTAGTAATCCTGTTTTGGCAATGATTCACTTGTGCACTTTGCAGTATGAAAAACAATACAGGCGCTACTGGTTCCAGCCTCATCTTCCTGCTATGCAATTTCAGCTCGAGGAAAAAACGATCTTTCTGATGGCACGTGTTCTACCACAGGTGCCGTTGACCTCCGTATCACAGTTAGATTTTACATTTTGCTTGTTTTCCATTTTGGAGAATCAAGGTAGTCCATCTCTGTTTCTCCAGAGGCATCAGTGGCTGAAAGGCTATTTATTTATTTCTGAAAGTCTGCCTGCTTGGCTGGAGGACAGCATGGGAGAAAGGGAAAAGTTGAAGGGGAAAGGGGGGTCGGTTGGTGATGCCGCCGTGCAGCGTCATGATTGCAGAACATGCTATCATGTGAACCATCACCTTTTAGACAACTACACACTTTGTCTCCCTCTCTCTCACTGTCCCTGTTCTTCTTTGTCTCTCTCCCCCATCTGCCTCTCTACTTGTCTCGGCCTTCTTCAGCTTTTTTCCTACGCCTTTCCACAAACACACGCATCGTAATCATCCTGTTTTCTCCTTCTTCCAGACCTTGACACCAGCTGTACTTTTTCAATTCAGCAGTTCCTGAACTCTCCAGATGACACAACACGATTTTAGACCAGCTCAGAACAGGCGAATGGCAAAAACACCAAACAAAAAGACAAACAAAAAAGCTAAAAAACCCAACGCAAAACCAATCAAATGAGCAAAATCAAATCCCACAGGCCTCTGAGCAGTTCCAGATAGGGAGCTTGACAGTATTAGCAGGCCGGGATGAAATTATTTGTGTGGAGAGTGAAACCGTAATTATGCAAGAAAGAAAGAAAGAAAGACAGAAAGTCCCAGAGAGAATAAAAGGAAGAGCTAAATATGCAGTAGCTACTACAGAGAGAGGGATTAAAATAGACGAGATGTGAATGTGAACAGTGAGAGACGACTCTCAGAGATAATTACACACTCAGCATGAGTCTTTTCAACATGCCCATAACAGCAGATCACCCCATTTCTGCAGCTACAGATATCTAAATTCCATGTGTATCATTACTTTTTAATAACACACAATCACAGCACTGTAGCATTACAGCTCGGCAGGTTTTCACTTCAGGTGGTATATCTGAAGCCTCGTAACATCTTCACATCATAACTGTAAATGTATTTATCAACAAAATGTTGGGGTTGCGATCAGGATTACAAATTAACTGCATGATAACTTTGTTGAAGTCGAGCAAGTTGGTCAAAAGTCAAAGTCATTTTATTGTGGACAATTTTAATTATTGCTAAAATAGACGACCTGAAGGGCCTTTCATTTCCTCTGCAAATGACAATCCCATATGAGCGCTGCGACTTGGCCTGTCACAAAATTTACTTTTGCTGGAGAATATATTGTTTGAGAATTGCAAAAAAAAAATTATTTGGCAGAGATTTCCATGATCTTTACTGTCCCTGAACCACCTGAATGCTTCCAGTGAGCCATTTTTGTGGCAAAATTCAGATGAGCCGTGTCCCTGAATGCACATCATTTCCAAAACAGAGCAAACATCCAGCCACTGGGAGAAACAGTGTTAAATTAATATAAAACCTAACAAACAAAGACAAGAAGAGTGTAAATATTCATCCTAACTAATATGCAGATGTTAGGGTACAGAGAAATATTCAGCTGTTTCCTTAGCAACAGTCACACATCAGTCACTAAGCTGATCACTGGTGAGACTGACAGGTGACCTATTGAATGCTTCATTTCTTCTCTACCTGATTTTTCTCACTCTTGTTTTTATATTCATTCCTATATGTCACCGAAACATCTTTTTAAATTAATTTGGCTCAGGGCTCTCCAGTGCTTGCAATCCAACAATCCACTTTACAGCACAAACATGTGTACTGAAGCTAAATGCCAAGTAGAGGATTTTTATAAAGATTACTGTATCCTGCCGTTTCTGTTATCAAGCATGTTCACTAACGGTAGCGCAGATGTGGCAGTTTGCCATGTCTACTGGCCACGCATTATGCACTTTACAAACAGATGTCTTTGCGGCATTGTGAGTTTATTGAAGGGATAAAGGATTACGGCAAAAAAGGGAGGATTCACGGCAGCCACCAGCCAAAAGCCAGGATTGCATTGATTCATGCTATCTGCTGGTCTGTCACTTCAACACCAACAAGCTTTTAAGAATGAGGTCAAATTGGTTTTGTTTTGTTTTTTATTTTTCACATTTATGACTGATGCTGCACATCATCTGTTACTATATTTTTCCAATATTCAATGCACTTGAGGTGAAACCTTGCTGGACTATAGTTCCAGTGTGTTCTCATTGCTTATTCTATAGAGGAATATACCTGCAACAGTCACATATTTGGTTTGCTGCATTTACATTCACATATTTCACTTTCAATAGCCAGAGATCATCATACTTTAGGCCATAGAAGCAATACCTGGTGCATACAAACTAAAAAAACTAAATAAATAAAGGTTACTGTAGCATTTACTACTACAAATATCAGCGGACTAAAATGAGCAATAGGAGCCACAGAATTGCACACTGCACAAAATCCAATGTGGATCCAGCCAACAGTCTGTTTCCCTGGCTGTTCTGTCAAAGCCAGAGCTATTATTAGCAAGCCAGTAGATCAGGTTAAGAAGATGAAGCCTAAAAGAACATGTAGAGACATAGAATATAACTATGGGCATAGTGGGGCTTAAACCCACTGAAAACAGGTTGACCTGCCAGTTTAATTACAGAATGTCTTTATCAACCAACCGCGTGAAGAAACTAGATTAATTACATGCATCAAAGCACAGCATGAATCCAGTGGAAGTAATGAAATTTTCTGTACGTCTTATACGTGTTTTTTTGTAGTTTGTATCATATGCCTGTCTAAAAAGATAAGATAAAATATTATGGTGTGGAAACTGACAAAAGAGAATAAAATAAAAGTTAAGAGGGACCCAATGTAGTTGTTGATATTATTATCTGTCATCTATGAAACAGCATCTAAAGAGCAGGAGTGGTCTTCACAGGTCCATTCGGTTCTGAGAAACCAAAACCCAACTCAAGTCACAGGGAGTTAGATCTAGATTTACAGCCCCTGGTCTCGACACTGTAATTCAGTATGTCCAACACTTAACATCTCACTGGAGCTTTATTCTGATAAGGGAAGTAAAAAAAAAAGTATAATTTCACAGCTTAATCATCTGCTTTAAAAAAATATATGCTAGTACTCAATTTGATCCATAGATATTGAGTGATGATCTTACTGTTTATCTGCAAATTGGCTACAGGCTACAGAATGTTTTAGCATAAACTTATTTTTGTCTGGTATATAATAATCCTAATCATTATTATTTGGATCGATTGGATTTTGGATCACACAGTTTAGTTTTTTTTAGGATAATGTACATGATGGGTTTGGGTGAGATTTCCCTCCATACACAGGCATGGCTAGCATATTTAAACTTATAGCATACAGTTGCACAAGGCCAACTTTTAATTTGAAATACTTAAGTCAATAATTTAATTATTCTGTCACTTAGTGTTAGCAGAGGAAGAGGAAAATATTTATAATCCATAAGTACAGAAACTGAAATTTAAAATGGTGAAATTCATTTCTAAAAATATCATAGAGGAAAAAAAAGAAAACTTAAAGAGTGTGCGGCTAAGATGTCAGAGGTAGAAAAGCAAACTGGAGGCTGAGGGTTCCGACTATAAGCCTCATAATCTGCTACATAACTGTCATCTGACATCATTGCAGCAGATGCTTTATCTTGGATCCTGTTCTCTCTGCTCATACTATTGTAACGGTGGAGGCTTCTCTGTCCTACTGTCAGAGGATAAAAACCAACAGGACAGAGGGACAGAGGGACAGACAGACATGGTATCGTGTAGCCACATTCAGCTGTAAAGAGAGAGAGGACGTCGCTGTGGTTGGTTACTGCATTGTAAATCCCGCCATGAAGGGGTCACAGATAGACGGGAGGTGAAAATATGTCAGCCGCCGCTATCGGCCAATATTGGGCTATTGGTGAGCAGCTGTCGTCCTAGTTCTTGCGGCGTGTCCCGTGCCATTGGCACAAGTTGGACCTCTGTTATGGCTTTCAGCTGATTCAGCATGCTGAATCAGCTGAAAGCCACTCTGTTCGAGAGGCCGCCCTGACTCGCTGTTTCGCTTTGGTAATCAGTGCATAAGGTACACATGGATGCAGTGGGTTGGTTGGCAACATTTGTGACATTTGTGACTTCCTAAACAAACATAACCTTCATAAAAAGTATCTATAAATGTGTGATGTGAATGTGTGTGCATGTACAGTATAGATAGAAACTGAGCAGACCAATTGTCAATATCCATCCATCCATTCATAATGTATATCCAACCATCCTATTCAGGGTCACAGGTGCTGGAGTCTATCCCAGCTGCCACTGGGTGAGAGGTGGGTTACAGATCATCACTCTATCTCAGAACACAGAGATCTACGTAGAAAGACAACTATTCATACTCACATTCACAGACACACCAATTAACCTTACATGCATGTCTTAGGGTTGTGGGAGGAAACCCACACAGGCACGAGGAGAACATGCAAACTCCCTGCAGCTGGATGATGGATTCAAACCGCGGACCTTCCAGCTGTGAGGTGGCAGCACTAACCAATTCCTGACCTGCCCTGGTCAATATCAATAAATGTTAGGTAACTGCAAATCAAGTTAATGTAATGCATTTTATTACCCAAACCCCAAAAGAATAAAGCCGAAAATGTGAAAAACAGAAATGTTTGACAAGTTAAACTCTAATTAAAGGACCATAACAGAGCTTTAACGTACTCCAGATGTGATCTGTTGGATTCAAGTCAGGGGACGCATTTCGCTTCAGTTCATAGTCTTCACTTTTTCTCTTCATTAAAAACTCATATGTAATTACTGCAGTGTGTTTCATATCATTGTCATGCTGGAAAAGTTTCTCTCCTTCCATGCCTCTCAAGGCTGGGAGTCATCATTCATTCAGTATTTGGGTTTGCGAACTCGAATCATCTATAAATGTCATCTCGGCTCCATTGTTTGTGCTAACACAGGCCCTGTATCGCCACAAACCATGTTTTACAGATAACAGTGTGCAGTTGCTGTGCAAATCCTGCAGGTCCACACCAAACATGCTGGACCCATCTGATCCAATATGATTTGGGTTTTATCTGACCAAAGAATGTGCAGTGTCTGCTCACTGGAAAAAAAAAAAAAAAAACATCACAAATCAGTCTCTTGCCAAGCCAGAAGTAGTTACCTGTTTGTTTTCAGTGGTGATTGCCAAAGAACCGAACTTTTGTGTGGAATAATTTTACCAGGACAGACACTTTGCCTTCTATTGTTGATGCTGCACAGCCTGGCCAAAAAAAGTCACCACTAAATTGAAATAAGCCAAAACGTAGGAGCTTTCCACTGGATAATTGCTGCAGTGATTAATATGTCTCAGCTGGCAACAAGTTATTCAACCCTGACTGATACAATGAGTAACTGACTACCTGAATATACTGAATGACCAGGTTTTTCCATTAATGGATTTTTTTTCTTCCCTGATGGCACAGGCATATTTCAAGATGACAATGCCAGGATTCATCAGGCTCAAATTATAAAAGAGTGGTTCAGGGAGCATGAGACATTATTTTCACACATGAACAAGCCACCTTAACCCCACTACCAATCGCTGGGACGTGCTAGAGAAGCCTTTACGCCGTGGTCTCATTCACCCATCATCAATAGAAGATCTTTGTGAGTAATTAATGCAACTCGGGAAAGAAACTGGGACGTTGCATAAGCTCATCAAAACGACGCTACGTCGAATGTGTAATGTAATTAAATGTGAAGGAGGTACAACATATATTAGAGCGTGTGAGCCACAACGTGGCTTCAGTTCCTCACGATGTGAAGCCATGTTTTACAAGACTGATTACGCTGTGGTCACATGTTCTTTCCTATAGTATTTCATGCAAACAGCCTGAACAGAAAATCACAGGTGCGCTTAAATCACAGAATGAATTATTCCTGTGGTTGCATTAGCAATGTAGCAATTATCTTTTTGTTTCCATCTGCCCTCACATTGAAATAAAACAGAAAAAGGAATAAGGGATTATTTCAAGTTTGAATAGTCTTCACTGAACTACATTATTAAGCAATACTCCACATGGCCGAGTTCTATCCGGTGGCAGCACTTAGCGTCGATTCAAAGAATGCGACGTTCATACAGGGCAACTAAGTGTGAGGATGCTGGAATGTCTCACACTCGTCCCCTAATCACGTTGCAGAAGTAGCAGCATGTTAACTACACCTTTGTTTGCTTCGCCTTATTAGCATGTGTGGGAGTGTGTGAGACAGCACTGTGAATGGCTAATTACATGTTGAGCTGTACCTGCAAGTCATTTTGTTTTACATGTATTTGTCCCTCTGTTAGGCTTATCATTGATTAATGTTGAGAGACTAAGTTTTTATCTCTTATATTATTCATATGTAGTATACTTAAGGGGGATGAGGTATTTCTACAATAGCTGCATTTTTCTGACAATGTGGCAAATTTAAAAAACCATCAAGAGCAAACCAAGGGTGTAAATGAACTGGAAAATGTCCAAACTGTTTTATTCTAAAAGACAGAGGTAAAACAAACAGGTAGAAGTAGGAAGAGGAAAATATTGAATATTCAACCCAAATGGGCAAAAATAGAGGGTTCAAAAAACCCAGAGGGATGTTTAGAAGATCCACAGTGCTGTTAAATGCAGTTGAAGAAGAAGAGAAGAAAAAGAACAGAGGCACAAATGAATCAAGCAGAAAAAATAAGGGAGCAGGAATAAAGAAACTTTTGTTAGTTTTGTAAGTTTATCCCTTTTTTTGTGTGTGGATGGTGGAATATGAGAAATTGGCAAGACTTTGTGATTAAAATTAAGAGTTAATTAGAAAGATTGAAGACAAATGACTTGTTGATGGATTGCCAGGATTTCAAAAAAACATTTTTATTTTCCACTGGCTAAAAGTATACTTCCTGTAGGAAGCGACATGTCATGACATCATCTTAAACCACCCCCACACAGTTCACTTTGTGGTCTAGCTCAATTGTTTAAAAACCATCTTGGACTAAAAACTGAAAGATAGGAAGTGTGAAAAACACTGAGAATGATTGAGGGGTATCAAAGTTATCTGCTACCTCTTATGGATTATGTACTGTCAAATGAGAGTTTGGAGATAAGAAAAAAAGCAAGAAACAAAATAAGGAAAAAAGAGATGAAGAGACAAAAAAACAAGATGTGTGTGGGTAAGCTGGAATTAAGCACGACAGCAAACACTGTGAAAGTTGGCCAAAACTGGGAGAGATTGATCATAAAGCCAAGCGGAGGGGTTAGAGGAAGAAAAAAAGGAGAGACGAAGGAAAAAAGTGGAGCAAAACTGGACTAAAATGGTCTTGAGTGTGGATCAAAGGGGGTAGAAGGTTGGGTGGTGTAATTCGAGGGGCTAAAGACAGAGAGGAGGGGGGGCGTAATGGTGTGTAATTGACATGAAAATGAGGGGATGCTCGGGAAAAAGCCAACACGCTGTGACACCTGAGGTTTGCGAGGGTTTAGGCAGGTTGGCCCAGCACGATAAGATAACTCCCACCTTATCTGTTCGTGTCAGACTGCTAACACACACATACACACAAACTGGCATTTGAACTCAAACGATGCTCTCACAGACACACACCGCTTCCTTTGGCCGGGGAGAATCAGACATGGACAAAACACTATTGGAAGATTGGCAGTCAAATGTTTTGGGGGCCGTGTCTGGAACCTGGAACAGACTCAGGTGGCTGTTTGCGTTGAGCTGCCTGTGTGTGGTTTTGTGCTTATGTGCATGTGCACATGGAACACAGGTGATTGATTGGCAGACGTGAAAGAAAAAAAAAAATATCAAGCTTTCATGAATTTTACATTTCTTTTAGTTGGGTTCGTATACAGTTGTGGTTTGAGCCAAATGCCTTGTATGTAATAGGTGAATAGGGAGGCTGGAGACAAAATATAGATTTCTACTAAATGAGGGATGAAAGTCAAAATGTGCAACAATGGAGAAGTGAGAAAAAATAAAAAGTATTTTGTGCTGTGCGGCGCTATTGAGGAATTATGTACTTTGGTAAATATCAGAATAGAGACATATCAGACCAAGGGGACCTAGTGACTCAGTGGTAGAGCATTGGTTGGGATGCAGAAGGCCATGGGTTTGAATTCCACACCACCACCTTGATCCCGGCCCTGAGCCTGGATAAAATGGGGGGCTTTGCAACAGGAAGGGCATCCGGTGTGAACTCAAATCAACGTGTGCAACATGTTCTGCTGTGGCGACAAACTACCACAGTATCTACTAGTGACTAAATGAGTCGTGCGATTTGTAAGATTTTATGCTGGGAAGCCGACAAAGAATAAAAAGCAGGGGAGAAAGAAGTTAGAAGCTATTCGCAATTGAATATTGTCCTGCAGCAGTTTTATGAACAGGTATTATTATAACTTCTTAGGAATTTGAAAGGACACCTGCAGGCACTCATGCACTTTGGACAAGGTTACTCATGAATCAAGTTCCAAGAGTTTTCATTTTCAAAATACTGCTAAACAAGAAGAAAGAAAAGACTACATATATCCTATGGATATTACAATTTCAGTAGATTCCATCTTTGTTCTTGATAAAGTAAAATTGCAAACATAAGTGGCAACAGCAACATGTTTGATGAAAATTCCGTATGCTGCACCATATGGGATTTCTCCACAAACCATCCGCATCCCTTTATAAACATACTGTGTGAGGGGTCAAACAAATACTTTATTCCCAGAGGGGATCAGAGCTGTTTTGATTCATATTATTAAACAAATCAGCATCGTGATCCACCATCATAACTTTGGCAGAGAGTCAGGGAGAGAGATTGGATTTTTATGCCCTGGTTGCTTTGTCTCGAAGGCTGCGAGACCCAGTCTAATGATTCAGCGGTCATCTACAGCCATAAATGTTAATTAACAGCCTTAGCTGCTGGACATTCATTTCCTGCTATAGCCGAAAGGGTGGGCTCATAAAAATAGGGTGCATGTGGGTGTTTCACATGTGCGTGAGGGTGTGTGTGTGTGTGTGTGTGAGTTACAGCGACAATCCAACTGTGTATGTTTCCTTGTGTCTGTGTCTGTTCTCCGTGCATGTGGGGCATCATGAGTGACAATGTGCGAACATCTGCGTGTTCCAAGGACACGCGGTGATGAAAACTGTCCCAAAGGCTCCTCTGTCCTCTTCTAAAACAACACTAAGCCGTCAGCAGCAGCCGTAACCTGCTGGTCACACCACCACGACAACAACATATAGCAACAAAGTCAGGTAGAAGTCGCACCATGGCCACACACAGAACAATGTGTAGGTCAAGAGGGAATCAGTGTGACATCACAAAGGAAGAGAAAATTAAAACCATACGGAATCGCTAAGATTGTGCTGTGACCTTGAATGAAAGTGCAACTGAAAAAAAGGTTACAGTTAAGTGCAAAATGTTGCATCCTATTATTTTGAAAGGGCAAAAAGAGTAAAAGAATTCAAAATAATTCAGTTGGTGTAAATGTGCATTTATTTATTTCATAACCCTCAGGCGTCAAATTATGTGACTTTAAAAAAAAAAAAGATTAATAAGGGATACTGTGACTTTTTTTGTTAACCTAACGCATGTGTGTTACTAGTAAAAACCCTGCATTTATCAGAGTTCAGAGCCATTAGGTTCATTCAAATGCTTCTTAGCAATTACTAGGTGTGCTGACTTCTGTCTAAAAGTAAGAAAATATTTTCTACATTCCTTTTTTCCTCCCAACATAATTCAGATTTGTAGAGACTCTTCTTGACTATAGAGTGGTCCTCGTGCTTTTTGCTTTGGATTTTTACACACTTCTTGAGCTTCCTAGTGTGTCTGAGTTATTTTAATGGTCTTTCACTTCTGGCAAAAGTCTGAGGGCATTCACAATTCTGCCATTTGTGGATTATGGTCTTTCCAGTTGGTACTGATGTCACTAAACACTATATTTCTATATCTCTTTCCAGCTTTATGCAGATTTATCTATTTCCTTTTGAGGTCTTCTAAAAGCAGTTTTTTCATCTCATCACACTGCTTTAGACTACCCCCGGAGATCAACTCACTTGTAAATTTAAAGTGCAACTCTATTAAGACACCCAGTGCCTCTTATTAAGCATTAACATTTTTTTGGCATGCAAAAAAAAATAATGTTGGCACCCAATTTTAAAGTGGATTACTTAGAAGGTTTATCAAAGATGGATCCAACTTTCTTCATAAACACCTTGAACTTTCTCTGTTACTTCTGCTGAGGAGCAGCATTAGTACAAGCTGAATGTGAATTCAATATTATAATGTCAGTAAAAAATATATACATATTTGATTTGCTCTTTTGGAGATTTTAATGTAAGGGGATGAAAAAAAAAGACTCTTTCAAAAGAAAGGTTTGCTTTAGGTTAATCGTTGTGAAATATGACAGGAGATTTCAAAGATGTCTCTTTGTGCACGCCACAAGGCTGGAAACTAATTGGTTGTGATCTTCAGGCTCTCAAACAACACGGCATCAAAACACATGAATCTGTAGTGGAAATAATTGCATGAGCTAAAGGACACTTCTGAAAGCGACTGTCAGTGATAAGTTTTGTCCCTGCATCCACAAATGCAAGTTAGAACGCTACCATGAGCAAGATGTGGAAGTGCCGATCCATTATCTGGAACTAAGGAACAAACTTTATCTTAGGTAAAACAGATAAAGTTTTATGGTTTGATAAGTTCCAATTTAAATTTATTTTTTGGAAATCATGGGCTTCAGACTGAAGAGGAAAGGAACCATCGGACATGTAATCAGCACACAGTTTAAAAGCCGGCGTCTATGATGTGCATTAGTTCAGCTTATGCTTCGGGTCAATGGGGCCTTTGCAGCATCATTATTGTTAAACAATATATTCAGGTTTTGGAGAAACATATGCTGCCATCCAAGAGCAGAACGTAGGAACTCATTCGCTGGTGTCCTACTTTTCCTCTATTTTTATTGTCCATCACTACTTCCTGTCTGCACTAAATATGGTTAATTGATGTTTTGGTTCCTCAGGCCCAAACCACCAGAAATAGGTGAGTGGATAATGGCAGAATCACCATTTCACAAAAATACACCGCTGGGCACAACTGGCTTTGTTTTAAGGTACAGAAATTATATTACGCATTATCTTTAACGACTGTGCTGTCATTCTTACCACCTGCTACTGTAACTTTTATTTGGGAGGATTCTGTCTCATTCCACTATTTTACTTCTTTGTAAATCCTAGTTATGTTTGGTGAGGCTGACTAATTAATGGAGATGAAACAATAAGCCATACTATGTTAACCTTAGAACTGGAAAAATAAATCTTTGTGTTTCCGTCTTACTGTTGACACCTCCCATTGTCCCCTCTGTCTTTCTCCTCCATGCCTCACCTATCAATCCATTTATCCCCTCTGCCTCATCTACGGTCTCATCTCTATTACTCTATCCTTATCCAGCTAAATGTATTAGACACCACCATTTCTGGCCAGTGTAGTTATCTGACCATGAAGATGCCATCCCAAAGCATCCGATAATGACTCTTCCCAAGGCGTCAAATATTGACGCCACAGGTTCCCTTCGGTGTCACTATTGGACGCCCCAGGATAACCAGTATTTGACGCCATGGCAACGATCGTCTGCTTGCTGGACCTCTGGCCATGACATGCTCTGTTAAAGATGTGGAAACATCTCAGTTTGGTTGAGATTTCGCACAAACACATCAAGGTAAAAACAAGCCATGAATGACATGAAATTTTAACATTAAATTACTATGTACAGTGAAAATATTACACAAATACACGGTGTTCAGTGGGAAAGATCTGTATCTTGCTGTACTGTCCAACCAACCTGACAACCATCCCATGAGGACTTTTGCTTAATATCCTACCTTAATGCTTTGGGTTTCAAATATCAAGGCGCTGTGGTTCCCATTGTACTTGACTGAAATCCTTTGGACGTTTCTTGCACATGTAAAAGGGAACATTTTGTACATGACCCCAAAGGACTGGACGAAGCAGTGCATGTTGATGCCTTAGTAATGAGGAAATCCTGCCCACCCTCAATTCCTATTACTCTTAAACCAGCCTTCGCCAAACAAATAGGAGTGAAGCCCCAGTGTTGATGTCATGGTTCAGTGGTTTCTATTTATGTTCACTGTCGAAGCCTGGTCCGAATATTTCATATAGATCCAGGAGACCGAGAGATAAGACAGAGCGCAGAGAATGAAGGGGGAAGACAGAGACAGAGCGAAGAAGAAGAGAGGCAACACACAGCTTACAGAACAGAAATGCACCAATTTCATTGTCTAACATCAGAAACGTGTGAGCCAGAGAAAATACTGCATTTGTGTATTTGTGTTTGCATGTGTGCTGGCCCTTGGTGCTGTCCTGCACATGCAAACATCTTTTTATGCATTATTAAAATGCAATATGTGTGAAATTAGCACTGGCAATAACTGATGTTCAGAATAAACACAAAGCAAAATTCTGGGGTAGTTCATACCCAAACCATAAGCCAATTCATTTCAGTTCAATTCAACTTTATTTATATGGCAAAATTCACAACAAAGTCATCTCAAGGCACTTTACATAATAAAGCCACAGCATTTTTCATCAAATACAAGGTTAAAATGTCAGCAAACCTTGTCTTTTGATTATTAGACATTAGTCAGGGGAACTTCTTAACCTTCCAAGTCCATTTACATGTGCTACACACCTTCAGAACATACGCACACATACACGCAGTAGCTCTTCTCGGGGCTGGTGTCATTAATGTCGGTGCGCGGCTGCCAGCTGTAATATTTCCTGTGGTCATTAGACCATCTGGTGGCCTGACTGCCATCATATCTCTGTCTGTCTCTCTTGTATGTGCCTGCCTGCCTTCCTGAGCTGCTCAGCCCGTGTCTCTGCCTGCCTCTCTCCAATCTTTACCTTTTTATTCGCCGTATCTCTTTCAGCCTCAGTTTCTCTCTCAGTCGGTGAGCCTCGTGCACACACTGTGTGCCTGCCTTGCTGATTTTTTAAAATGATGTTCACGCACTCTCATCTCCTTGCAGCCCTCCACTGCCTTTTGCCCCCGGCCACTTCATTCAAATCTCCGTAATGGCAACCCATTGATGTATGCAGCCATTTTGGTGCTCCAATATGTTAATCGGAGAGACATTGAGCCTCGTTTATGGATGGGGTCAACATCCCTTTAAATTAAAGCTTCATCATTGCTGTAATGATGGTGTTACCAGTGAATATAACGGAACAAATAGGGTTTCATCCAAGCAGCCGGCTCTCACCGTATTGCTAAAGTGAATTAAATTCTACATTGTTGAATTTGACTCTGCAATACAAAAACCTATTCTTGCATCAGAATTATTTATAAACGCGGTGGTTATCATGGGAAATGACAAAAACTGAAAGTAATTGTCCACAACATTGATGACATGAGGATACATCAATTTAATCAACCCTGGTAGAAGTTAAAACGACAACAGCCTCAACATTAAGAGTCAGATATTTCCTGTACAAGCATTATAAAACCAGCCATATCTACCTGTACAAATATGAATACTTACACAGTCTCACAGAAATACTGTGGTTTTACAAGTTGTGTCCCAGCTCTATCTCAGTCTGCACATCTCTCCATGTTTTTTTGTTTTTTATTGATCAAAAAGATCTCAATACATTTCACTCCCATCCAGCAACACTCAGCGCAAGCAATTTGTGCGAGCAACAATGCACACACGCCATCTAAAATTCAGAGAAACAAATCAACACTTCAGTGGAACGATAATAGGAATATGCAGGCTGAGTCCCTTCTAACACATTTTTAAAATGACAGCGTAAGTTTAGGTGCTGAAATTGTGCTTAATGTAGTGGGAATAAAGCAAAACAATTTTAATAACAGGCTAGTAACATACAATTCACAGACATATTCTTAATTACAAACCATACTAATTTCTGGAAAAAAATGCTTTTCTGTTCTGTTTTGTTGTTTACGCCACAGGTAAAGCATCATACTTAAAACATCTTAATGGAAGTTATTGGTTTGTGAAATTAAAAGAAGCCCCTTATGTATATAAAAATCCAATAGGTTGAAAGAAAAAAAAACAACATAACTATAGTAAAACAAGAAAAAATTACTTTCACAGTTCGAAACTTCGCTATCACTGCTTCTCTTCAAATTGGCAGCAGATTGTGCAGCTTCTCAAGTACAATAAAAAAAAAAAAAAAAAAGAATCATTGCCATAAAAAGACCTTATATGTTCAAGTCTTCACAACTCCAGCACCAACAGAAATAGCAATTTGTTCAAATTGTGGACAGGTATATTTGTTCTTCCCTTTTGCTTTTATCACCAAAATCCAGAGCAGAGAAAAGAGGGTGTAATCACCATCTACACCATTCACCTCTGAGTCAGCAGCACGAAGTCTGTCAATTTGATTCATGTTCAAATCCAAGAGAGTGGCCAATTTTATCATGATGACTTTGAGAAGTTAGTCTTCTAAAAAAACACTGGATATTTTCTGTACAAAAGGCAAAAGCTGTAGAAGGAGGTGTTGCCTTCACCCCCCCCCCCCCCGACATTGGCATGAGTAGTTACCTCCTATTATCAATGAATGTAGATCATCAAATTTTATCAGTAATTAATATTTGCTTTTGTCATGTAAACGTAAAGTGATCTACATCTTTTGTAGATTTTGTAATGGTTGCAACCAAGCAGATCGTTCCTGAAAGGATGAATTTTACCACTCTTGAATTGGTTAAAATTTGTTTACTGCATGTTATGAACAAAATAAATCCAAAACAAACCGTTAATTTTACCAACACGTCATCAGAATGTAGCAGATGTTCACAAAGTTTCCATAGCGGTTCACATGCAGCCTGACCTACTGTAACACTACAACAAGTGCACAAGTTTTTTTATTCAGTTGTAGAAAAGACGCTGTCACAACATTCAATGCACCTTCTGTGAAATGAAAGTAATTTTTTCCAATAATCACCAGCACATACCAAACTTCTATGCCTTTGCTTATTTTTATTTGATCCAGGTAAAAAGTCAACTCAGTTCACATGCTACTGTACTTCTGATGATAGGTTTCAATACATGTTCATAATTCCACTCCACTGCTGAGGCTGCAACTGCCCTGATTTTGAGCATCTCTGCGGTAGGAGAAAGGACAAATGAAAGAACGTTTGTCCCATTCAGATTAAGGGCAAGAGAAGTATTTTATCTTCATACCACATCATTTATTTTGCAATTAAATATTTTTTGACCAATACCTTGTGTAAATTAAAAAGAATAAAAGGCTCCATTCCAGAGCAGCAGCCTTTCATTACCTGAGGGAAACAGCCTTGTACCTTGCCTTAATGACACATGTGGTGTATTACATTGTGCGTATTGAAAGGATTTCATAAGCACAAGATGAGCTTTTTTTTCCTCAGTGGTGTAATGGTGCAATCCTTCAATTTGTGTGGATACATGAATAATACATATCAAAACTGAATTATACTGGTCTGAATGCTGACCAAACATTCATTATTTACACTATCATTTCGACTTAAAAAAATAGTATTTGACCTTTGTTGCATATTCACAGTGTCACTGTATAAACCTGCTTTAGATTAATGTATTTGCAACTCTGCTCCTTAGAGTCGAGAATATCCAGTCCAGGCCTTTTCTTTCTGTTTTAGTTGGAGGAGGCGGACTGGACTCTTCCTAATAAAACTGTCAGTGCCTCATGGCGGGGAGTACACTGCTTTTAGAGGAAATTACAGGAGCTGATTTGATTGGCCATGATTGATGCCAGCCTCTCACACACCCACTGATAATGTATTCTTCCTGAGCACACACCATCTCCAAATGTGCCACAGGTGTGTTCGGTCTCTTAAGTAATGAAAACGTGTGACAAGTGTTTTTTTTTTTTTGGGCAAATGATATTAGGAGGACAGTAAGGAGTCAAGAAACATATAAAATATACAGAAGGAAATGTCCCTGAAATCAGTTTAAACCAACTTTACATATTTCCACCTGGTATTGGAAGCTCCACATACACAGCCATTGCAGTTCCAGTGTACGTTAATTTGGACAAGCCGAAAGTCCTGGAGTTTGCATTTGAATTGACAAAGGCTCTCAGCTGTTTCCTCAACCACTAAAATCACCACAAGCTGTGTTTTCCACCTTGAGAGGCTGTGACCCCAAATCCAGTTTAGAAGTTCACACTGCAAGAACGACTTTTGAGCCAGAGCCGCACAACATGTACAACGGCACAATGTAAGCACAATCTATGTCTGCAGCTGCAGGCAGCGACTGCAGAGCTCGTGTGTTTCTAAGTTAATGCGTGTGCCGTATTGTGGGAATCATATTCCTAATGGGAGTGTCACAGCCCCATGAGAATCCCTTGTGCCTGTCTTTTGAGCATAAAGCCTTCTAAAAGCCTCTTGCACAGGAAAAACGATTGGAAGAGCTAAGTCAAGCACAGCCCCGAGCACAAAGCCGGAATAATTGTCAGAAAAAAAATGTTTTTTTGTTCCAATAATATTCATAATCCCCCCCTAACTGAGGTTATCTGCAGTGCATGTGTGACTGTGTGTTCGTACATTATGTTTGAAGAGCGCTATCGTGTACTGTAAATCACCGGAGCCTTGGGTGCATTAAGAAGTCTAATGTGAATAATGTCATCCAAAAGAAATCCGAGTGTGCTTAACGTTTAATGTTCACTTTATTCCCCTGTTGATTTCAAAGGTCTTTCCTAGTGCAATTTTGACCCATTTCTACTGGAGAAGTTTGTCTTCTGCCCTTATTCTTATTACTGTGGCCCATTGTACAAATTATCCTGTCTCATAGTCGGACCAATTTAGTCAAGCGTTGGGAGCGGAGATCGTAAATCAGCTGATGCTGTTCAGCTCCTGACACGATCGCAGCGATGGAAAACAGCCATTGTTGTCATTGCGGGAATGATGCGCTCGTCATTTAAAAATGTGGAATTCATGCTCTGTCAATTAAATGGTTCCTCATGAGCTTGACTTACAGCCACGTCTCAGCGAAATTAAGTCAGAGCCAATAAAGCTGCTCACGAACTCTGACTCAGCACAATCTTTTGTAATGAGTTCATATACTTTGGTATTAAGACTGCAGCGCAGATTTTGGGACTATTTTAAACTAATTAACACCCCTGCAGCTAGTCAGCACAGACTGCACACTGAGGCCATCGTGCTATTTAGGAATCATGCCTGAGAGGATATTTTTTTTTTCAAATACGACTGTATGACGATGATGCAATGAGGTGAAGCCATGCACCAGTTTGTATCATCAAAGTATTCACAATCATATACCCTCCCTTGTCTACCGAAACATTGTTTTATGCTAAAATAATAATTAACTAATTAGCTCCTGCTTGCCCTGTTCTTCTTGGCAATTATTAAAACATAAAACGGTCACTTCCCCTTCTTTCGGAATTAAACTGCCTGCTGTTTATTTGGATTCATCTCATTTGTTTCTCTTTTAGTTTTTATGAAATGTTCAAAAGTGTGTCTGTGTTAACAAAATAACTAATTAGAGACTGTGTAGGTGTAATAGTAGACAGGTCCTCATTCTCTATATTGAAAATTTTAAGCCTGGATAATTTGATGTCAAAACTCACTCTGTAACTAAAGTCTCACATCACAACACACTCACACATGCAGCACATAACTCAAGTCTTAAGGAGGATTTCCTGTCTTGACAACTCAATTTTCTGATTATTACAGCATAATTGTGGCAGTTAATAAGCATTCTCATATTTCATTCATATTTTATGTTTTTTAAAATGCTGGTTTGATGCCATATTGCTTCTAAGTAGGCAATTAAAACAAATTGCTTGTAATAATGGAGGAATATGGCCATGTATGATAAGTTCCATATGGACTTAAAAAAAAAAAATCAGCTACCAGAGAAGGGAGTTTATTCCATAGTGGAAGCTGTAAGTTATACCACACACACACACACACACACACAAATATGAAAACACCACTTTGATACACATACCAGTGCACTTAGCCATACATTCCAAGGCATAACACACATGAATGTAGACCTGTGCATGCAGACACATAGACACACACACAAACTCAAGGGTTTCAATATGGATTTTACACTTGAGCTAAATCTTCTTAACTTTCCTCAACAACATAGGTGCCTCGAGCCATGTCAGCTCGTCCACTGCCAATGAAAACATTCACGAACGTGCCGGACAACACTGTCCCTCTGATCTAAATTCACATTCAAATACACTGTTTATGGAGGAGGCTCCAGCAGATCATTTAATGTCATTTTGTAGCGTTTAATGTCCGCTGCAGACATCCGATATGTAGTACGAAGTGTGATAGCGTCAACTGGTTTCAAATGTTGTCTACATGTCCCTTATCTCAATTTAACTGCAGTAGGAAAAGTATAGCTTATAGGAAAAATAAAGTATAAAACACAGAAAATGAGAAGCCATAAAATTTTAATTAAGCTACTCAAAATTAAATGTTCTCTACAAACTTTTGACAAAACATATCGTCTCCAACCAGGGCATAAAACATTGTTGGCTTGCATGCTGCTTTTTCCTTCTTTTTTCCTCACTCACATAATCACACGAGCAATTTGATACTTCCCAGAGAGACAGAATATGCGGGACCATATAATGTCCATCACCAATAATGCATCAGGAATGTGTTGTGAGGAAATCGAGGAATTTGTCATGGGGAGGAATCTGACAGGGCAGGAAACTGACCGACTGTTCGAGATGCCTTTACAATGAAACGTAATATACTGTTCACACACACACACACACACACACACACATATGTGTGTGCAGTCTCTCACAATCGAGCATGAGCGCCGTCTCCTCCTTTAGCAGAACATCATAGGTCACTTGATTGTCTGACATCAATCCATTACACTTCAGCTCAAACAACACATGCCAGGCTGTGTCACGCAGACAACGGGGTATCGTCAGCTAAGATAATGCTCTTAGATGGGACTGCTTGTGCTTGTCAGCGACTAAACCGCTGCAGGTGGCTGTTGAGAGCAATCATGGAGCCACAGATGGAGCACGTAAAGGTTGCATCTAGAGGGAGAGAGATGGCAGAAGGCTAGCTGGACTGCTGCCTCTGGGCTCTCTGCTGATGGGTCCGTCGGTTTTCCAATGCGGCTTCTCCAGAAAATAGGAAAAATCCAGCAGTGGCAGAAATCACCTAAAGGTTTAGACATGATTTTATATGATTTATTTCATGAAGTGTATAGAAACAAGATTGGAATGGGGATACGGTGTTGCTGTTTGTCAACCACTTCCATTTGCCAAATACGACCCAAATGTGCTACATCAATAAAGGCTGATGTGACCGATTAAAATCAATCAACAATCTCTGAGACAGCCGCAAAATGTCTCACCTCAAAATAAGCAACAAGATGGCTCCGTCTCACCAAAAAAAAAAAAAACTAGTTCCTAATAAACACAAATAAAATGACAAAAAGGCTTATAAAGGCAGAAAATAGCAGGACACCAGTGATGCCAGTGAAATGACGTGGGAAATAAAAATAAATTAAAATACGTATCCCTAATGAGTGGGATCGCAGGGAAACAGATGGTGTGGTCAGCTGGTGTTTGGAGCGGGATTTTTATCCACCAGGCATCATTTTGTTGGCCGCAGAACTGTAGCGCTTCAGGCAGCCAGTTTACATGCTCTGTCCGGTTTTGTTTTTGCCAGAGTTGCTTCTGTATTGATGACGTGGGTTTTGAATTGCAGTTTTCTTATTTGATTTAGTCAGTATTCAAGCTATGCAGCAAGCTCCTATAACAAGCGTAAAAAAAATAGATTAAAAGATGTGCGGTAGACTAACTATAATCTTTCTGAGCGGACAGTGACCACATATGTGAACACACACACACGCACATAGAAATGCAGAGGAGTCACGTTCTACCTGGGAGAAGACAGCTGAGAGAAGACAAATGATGTCTTCACTCTCACAGACCAGTGGGTGTCCCCGTGTGTGGGTGACAATGTGCCTTTTTTGCATATGTCTGTGTCTGTCAGCATTATATTTGACACCACTGCATGTGTCTATGTCTAACATATGTGAGAAATTGTGTGTTCACACACATAAAGTGTGGATTTTTAAAATATTGGCACTGCATTTATTTCACACCCGTCTATGTATTTGTGTGTTTCTCTGCCTGTTGCGTGTGTTTGCACGTGTGTGTGTGTGTGTGTGTGTGTTTGAGTGACAGCCTGTTCACTGTGTCCGTGTCCTGTGTCTCCTCAGCCACAGGTGCAGAGATGCTGACACTGCTTGTGCAGAGATACAGTGCAAGAGAATAAGTTTATTTGTCTCCGTCTAGTTCTCTCTCTCTCTCTTTTATGCACACACATACACACAAACAAAAATGACACAGAGCTGGATAGACGCACAAACAGTCTTACGTGCCCGCAAACAGACAAATAAACATTCCTGCACACTATCACACACATCTGGGAGGAGGATGGGATCTTAGGCACGCTGCCAAAGTAAATAGAAGAAATTGCCAGCCTTGGCTTTCTGTGTGTGTGTGTGTGTGTGTGTGTGTGTGTGTGTCTGTGTGTTTTGTGTGAGGCTCTCAAGGTGACAGCTTTCACTGGGTGTTAGTGGGAGTTGATGATGGGTGCTTCTTAACAATCAACGCACTGTCATTCGGTGTCTGTGCGTGACTGGCAACGCACACGTGTGGCAGTTCTGTACATGCTTATGCGAGTGTTGACGGTTGTGTTAGACAGACTAGAACACTGTCTTTGGATTGGATCTAGTAACATATGCTGTTTGATGCTTGGGTTTCTCCATAAGCACACCATAAATGCTTTCAATTTTTCATAAAGTCACTGCTGTTACATACAAAAGTTTATTTATTTTTTTTAAATACATAGTTTATCATGGTAATATTTAAAAAAAGGTCATTGTAACTAATAGTAATTTTTATTCTATATATTTATAAAGTGAATATTCAAAAACGTCCCCTTACAGTAGTATCCAGAAAGTCGACCTTGTGTGTAAGAACAATATTAGCAGTGGGTTTCTCACACATGTCTCGAATTTGAAGAAAGTCGATAAGCACATTTTAATCTGAGACCAAAAACACTGAACTTTAGTTAATTAGTCTGCACTCAGTCGCCCATCTTTATAACACAGGGGCTGAAATGTATTAACGCGTAATAACTTTGGTTGGGATGCTACTTGTGAGCGTAACTACTCGTACATGCTCCCGTTTTTACTTTCAATTTTGTCACTCTCCTTTAACATAGTGTATTCTTTCAAGCACTGCAGCAGTCAGCTGTCTGTTTGTCCTCTCTTATTATCTATATCCCTTTTATACATATATAATGATTCATTTCCTGTCACCAACAGCAGGCTGCTCCTGCTCAAATCCACTCTTGTGTAGCTTTACAGGTGTGTTGTCTCTCTCAGGTTCTACACATCATTTTTTTGTGTGTTAATTAAAACATTTTTTCGCTTTCCGCTGATAGTTGACAGGATGTCAATGTTCTTGAAAAGCCATGAATTTTATTTTATAAGGTCTAAAATTTTGACAATATGTAAAAACTCTGAGCTGACAAGGCTGAGCTCTCTGCTAATACTGAGAGTCCTGAATGAAACTTATATTTGGTCTGATTCGTATTTAATAATACAATGTGAATACACGTGTGACCTGTGTGCTTTTCACTGCGGTTAGAGAGTAATACCTCTTGCCTCGTAAACAATCTTTGCACAGGCGTCTTGTGTTAAAACCCGTTTCCCTAACAACACACACCAATAACAGCACTTTTTTTTGTTTTGGGACCTGTCATCAGTGTCAGTGCATTAACATTAGTTAGCAAGTGATCGTACCTGATGTTTCCATCACCAGCAACTGATCAGTGCAGGAAAAACTGACAGGACACGGTCTGTGCATCAGGGCGCCACGATGCAACATTCCCTCAACATTAAACAGAGCTACTTACAAAGGTAATGCTCATCTGTTGATGTCGACTGACACACTAACACTCGGCTTCTCATCTTTTGATAAGAAACTAAGACGCGTCCTCTAGATTTCACCCAAAAGGCATCGCCATAACATCAGGTGACTGTGAAAATGTTTCCCATCCTGCCTGAGGATCCCGATGCAGTAACACTGTTAACGTCGGCATCGCTGCCTCTGCCGTTCACGCGACGCCCTCCGGGGTCCTGAGTGTTTTTTTTTTTATTACTGTCTAATCCTTCAGTGGATGTAGATTTGTGTTTTAGCCGTTGGTCTATGTTTGCATGCTTTCATGTTCATATCATTAAAACCTAACTGTATGTGTAGTGAGAGTCGCTGTAACATCAGAGCGCTGAGAAGCCTTGTGGAGAGAGGGAGCAAAAGTCCACAAAGTGTGTTGTTATTAATTAACTGCTGTATGTGTGTTGGGATTTCATGCTTTACGTGTGCTAGATTTATGTGATTTATTGAAATTTTGCACAATTCCAGCCACACTGCACTGAATTTTTAGGCTCTCAGCTCTGTTTTGTGCCGGTTCAGTAGTTTCGTCTTTGATAAACTTCCATACAGTAATAATGTGCATTTCTCTGAACACGTACACTGGAGTCTGTTTTCCACTTGCTCTGGCACACAATGCCAGTTCATAGTGGATTCACTATCTCATTTTCTGTCTGTCGATGCCTTTCAAACAGTACAAAAGAACATAAACCGGTTATGTAAATAATCCCCCTCCATTCACTCACTCTTTTTTGCACTGAAAAGGATCTAATGTGTACATGTGTGTATGTGTGTTGGGAGGTAACACCACAGACCCGATAGAGATGATGCCTTTCTTTTCACCTTGAGTCCCTTTTATGGAAACCTGAATACATTAGGAACAAAAGATTAATGCGAACGTCCCTGAACGAGTGGGTATGTAAGCAAATGCACAGATATAATAGTAATAACTAGCACAGATAATTACAACACCAGCAAGCTATTTTTAAAAATACGTGTTTTCACACACAACTCTCTAAAATGAATATTACTGACGTTTGCAAAAAATCCATTGTTTGACTATTGACACACACACACATCCCTGACAACACTTTGACAGCAAAGTTACTTGTCTTCTCATAGACGCACTGAGTTTTTTTATCTTTTCTGACCAACTAACAGTATTAATCTTAACTTAAAATCAGCATCCAAATGTGTTCTTTTTTAATCATCCCTGTTTTTTCCCCATCTGTCAGAAACAATATTTACTAACAGCTAATCCCCCAGCGGACCACCATAATGGAGCCAGACAGGGTTGCTAGGTGATTTGTGATACAACTGCAAAGTTTCTATTAAGAGGGCCACAGAGGGACTGACAGTACTGTATAATATATTAAGACAGAGTGAGAATTTCCTCCATCGTGCTATTGGTCGGGGTCGCTTCTGTAGAGATTATCCTCCTCTTATAATTTTGTTTTGTTTATTTTCTCCCTGCCTCCTGTCTATCGACCCCGTCCTTATTTATTCTTCTGGCTAAATCCCCAGACACCCTCCCCACCCAGCCTCTTCGATTCACCCTAAATTTTCTCTCTCTCATCTCCTATTTTCTTTCTAACTCACCCTCTCATTCACTCAATCCTCCCCTCCCTCTTGCCTCTTTACTTCTTTCCCTCCCTCTGCCTGCAGTAGCTACCCAATAAAGGATGTTGTTAATATCATTAGGCAGACTTCCTCTCCGGCCCAGTGCCCGGCCCACTCCCTTTCAGCCATAATCAAGCGTGCACACTAACTATCAAAGGAGACATCGCTAATAAACTACCACAGCGGAGTCGGAAAAAACATACATAGACTCCTGCAGAGATATACTGTTGACTAAGTGCGGTGACGTGAATGTGTGCGTGTGCGTGCTGGATCCGAGGGGATGTGTGGGGTGACAGCAGATAGAAGTGGGGCTGTGGTTTGGGTGTCGGTGTGGGTTACTCATACTCAATTAATAAAGCATACTCCAACGGGTTGCACAGTCTAATGCAAATCTGCCATTTAAATAAACTAAATTAATTGGGGTGGAGGGACATGTACACATACAGACATGGCTAATAAAGTGTGCTTTGAGAAGGGGGAAATACTCAGGGGGCAACTGTGGCTTCCCGTTGCACTGCAGTCGTTTGCTGTAAATCATCTCTAAAACGGGAGGGCTTATTGTCGCCGGCGTGGCTTGAAAGTGTTTTTCGCTGACAGCTGAATGCTACGGTGAAAACTGTATATCACCAGTTAAACACTGTGTCTGAGGGGAATACAGTATATGATGCAATACTGCGAGCGAGGAACATTACATTTAAGGAAGAAAAAGTGGGGTGGGAGGCCAATGACTGGAGGCTGCTAATAGAAGACTCCGCACAAAAAGCACAGACGAAACAAAAGAAGAATGTGTCATCTATAAACATTCATCGTCCTTTTAAGCGAGGAGACGCAGAAGAGACGGCGCGAGCTGCACAAGGCCCATTTCACACAGACCTTTGGTTCCATTCTTTGAGCTTTCTGATAGAAAAAGAACAACTGCTCATTATTCTGTTTTATTTCCTGACATATCATTCTGATTTGTTCAATCTTGGATCCTTTTTCTGTCAAATTGGCCATTGTTTTTTTTTATATTGGATATTATAACACTGCTTTCACCGAGCTAATTGCTCAGTGCTGGGAATCAAGTGCAACTTTGCCAGAAAAGTCAGATGAGGGAAGAAACACGAGCAGCGCAACAATCAAACAGGTTTTAAACAAAGCCCTGTGTTTGCCAAAGGTATTTGGAACACACGAAGACAGGAGTTTTTATTTCAGTTTCTGATGTTACAAACCAACTTTCTTTTGCTGTGCTTTTCTGCTTATTTGTCCTTTAATGTCAAACTAGAATATAGTGCTATAAATAATCTGGCTGCTTAGGACTCATCGTATCCTCTGACTGCTCATTTCTTGCCGTAATACTGCTGCTGTTTTCCACGTCAAAGGAATTTGTCTGGTATCTCACTAAAATAAAACAATGACCAAATCATCAATGTCATCACACAATCTTTAACTTTTTTTGTGGGTTGCCATGTTTTGAGGATCCCCCCGTCTTCCTGTTTTTGTCCGTGAATACTACTGGTGAATGGGGTTCAGTGTCCACGGACCATAGTGCTGTCCAACCTTTGTCCACCTCCATCAAATTTAAACGTAACATATTCAACTTTATAGCCAAACAAAACAGTGCAGAGGTAACACACTGTAGCCCCCACAGCAGGCTGAGCGTTTCCTTCACACCATGGCGGCCCGACTGACGCGACAGTAATAAACTGTTCACTACTCAAGATCATCAAAATGGGACATCATTTACTTTCAGTCAAATCAAATACAACTGTCAAGGTTACGAGAGTAAGTTCACTAACATCTCCATGGCACTTTAATAAACTGAATCTGGATGCAGCAGTTCACTGACACCTGTTTCTGACACATTTCTTGATGTGTATTTGAACAGGCACTGGGATTTTTCAGCGTTATGTGGCCACTATTGAGCTCCACTGTCATGCTTTATTTATCCCTTTCCCTCTGCACTGTAATGGAAATATAAAAGGGCGCATTGATTAGTGTTTAAGGATCAGGCTTTAATAGATTAAAAGCCCCCGGCTCTGAGAGAGGCACTCACTCACTCACTCACTCACTCTCGCACACGCACAATTTGGTATGAAGGCAAGCTGCACACCGCAGCAAAGCAGACATGTACTGACGGTGCTTCTCGCACTGGAGTGGACAAAGACTTTGAGTGGACACAAAATTGCACAAACACACACACACTAAAAGCTGGCCGTGCCATTGGACATAAGCATTAACGCTGGAAAAAATAAAAATAAAAAATGTCAAATACCCCTACAGAATGATGAAGATGTCTACATGTCATTATCATAAAGTTTGATGGGAAATTCATGCATTTTTTACATAGTGCATTAATAATAAGGCTTCCCAACTGCGTGTGAACACTTTCTACACACATATCAGATCTCAATTATGATTTTTTCAAACTAATTTCTTTTGTTTGTGTGGGTAATACAGTATGTCTCCCAAGCAGACACACACTTGAGAAGATGTGTGTCATGCCCAAATCTGTTGCGTAACATTGTTTATGGATAAAAACTGGCAATTTCACCCGCATTGAAACACCAAACTCAATTTAGCTGTAAGCGTTACTTCTTGGAAAAAGTAGGATGAAGTTAAAACCGTCACACGTGTCCACCGTTGTGTATTCCTGTCTCTTCCCATCTCCTCACCAGGCTTTTCATTTCCCACCTCCCTTCACATTTGTCTTCTGTGCAATGGCCATGTCAAATCTCTACTCCACCAACTGTCCGGACTCCTCCACCTGTCCAACATGCCCCCTTTCATTTTCTTTAATCTTTGCACCTCTCCCATTTCTGTGACCTCAATCATGCAAGTGCAGATAATGGTGTTAGCCTCCTATGTGCTCACCATCTTTTCCTCCTTGCGCTTGTTTTTCTCAGCTCTTTTCTTTCTCCACACTGATCACAGTCACTTTTGTTGATAGTCTTTCCTAACCTCTAATTTCCTCCCATCACCTCCAAACCCCTTTCCATTTCTACTAGTCTTCCTCTCCCACGTTTGACCACAATCATGTTTGCTGTTAGTCTCTGCCAGGTCTATCCACTTCTCCCACTGCCTCCTATCTTCTGCCACCTTTCTACTAGTCCCAATCATGGCTGATGGTATCCTTGAGTAAAACTTTCTTCTGCTCCGTAATTGAATCTCCTGTGTTCTCCTACTTTCTTTGCCTCTCTCCTTTGACCATAATCACTTTTGTTGTTAGCCTTCTCCTAACCTCTTAAGTCGTGTTCCCAGTCCTCTTGTCTCTCTTAATGCCTCCTTCAAGAAGTCAGGTATTTTGTTAGCCATGTCTAGCCTCACCTCCTTCCTCCCGTGTGTCTCGCGGTCTCTTCTGCCTCAGGTGACAGCATTCTTGTCTGTTGTCAGACTCAACTTTTATTGTCACTTCTCGACCCACACACCTTTTCTCCCCTTAAAGAACTGACCAAAGTCTTGTCTACTCTCAGTGACACCTGACCTCTACTTGTCTCATTTCTTTGGTTACCAGTTTTTTCTTTTTTCTGTTGCACATGATGCAACTCTCCGTGAGTCCTTATCACCACATTTATAAATATCAAGTTGAAAAGTCTAAATGCTTCCAAATTCATAACTGTGGGCAGTTTCCCAATACCATCTGTGGTACCAGTTTAGCATGAATACAGCCTGAATGCAAGTGATCTGTTCAGACATAGCTCTTCCCAGAAACATCCCAGCTCACCTGAATCCCAAGACAGTCCATAAGATAAGTAGTGTTTCCAAAATGTTCTGGTTCTGATTCTAGTTGAACACATCTGAAAAACCTCAGATGGAAGGAGAGAAGGATGAACCCCCATCAGATGCTCAAATCAACCTTCTGCAAACGTTCTTCTCCAAACTCTCTAACCTGTCTGTAGGGACTATGACAGTCCAAGCCAATGTCAAAGACCTAGCAGCAATGAAGACCAACTGCTGTGTCGTCTCACGATGCCTTTTTTCTGGCCCACCAAGTGGCTCTTGAACACACCACAAGGGCAGACACTGTAGGACACACAACAACAACTAGGCCAAGAGATGCTCACTGACAGCACATTTTGGGCCGATGGCCGACTGTCAGCCTGGTGTCACAGCACTGAGGGTGAGACTAGCCAGCCTACGTCAGAGACCTTATCCATGTTAACAGTGAGCTAATTTACTTCAAGTTTTTAACACATGCAAAGACTGACATTTATGTTTTTCATCTGCCCCAGTCCATAAAATTAACCAGTAAACACAATGACAATATAGACAAACGGACAAGTAGATGGTTGGAGTGATTCACATGACATTCACAGCTCTAAGAAACGGGGGATGATTCTCTCAGTCCCATCATATTTTCTGTGTTATGCACACATACAGTACTATGCTATATTGCACTGTACCCTAGAGGCAGATTTCCTCTGCTCTCCATCTGACATAATTTATTTTTATATAGCTTGAATGCAAGCACATCATGTTTCAGGATGGAATAGTAATTGTGTGCATGTTTCTAGCATATATAAATGAAAGTGTGCAGCTACTGTCCAGTAGCATATGAACAGAATCTGAATGGCCTTCGGATGGTTATTATTTGTTGGGGAAATATTTTCCAAATAGAGGTTTGCCCCCTACTGGAAGAGACGGCTTTTGTGTGTGTGTGTGTGTGGGGAGGGGGGGTAAAGGCTACATTTGGTAGTGGGGGAGATGAGTGATGCATATTAATTTACAGTTTTCTCTATTTCCCTCATTTGCTTTGATCAGAAAGTCTTTTATTGCCTAGGCTGCAAGAATGCTAAGGGGGCTGTAGAGAGCTGTCTACACATAAAAATACAGCAAAGCCGAGCAGATATAGACGCAGGCTGGCACACACACACTGACCCACTGGCACACACATAGGTCGACAGACAAAAACCAGACTGACAGACACTTTTTCAAGAAAGAGGTAAATGCACAAAGAGACGACACAATTACATGTCTAGAAAACCATCTACTCCCAAACAACCACAAAGACTGACAGTCAAGACATTTCTACAAACACTTCAAGCGTTTTGTAACTTAAGGTCCTAATCCATAGTTAGAGGGTTTGTTACGAGCTATGGCAACAATTTAATATCTGCCTGTCCTCTCCGCATTAAAAATGTACAAAGAAAGTCCAACAGCTTTTTTTTTTTTCGGATTACCACCACAAATTACAACCCAAGTCCCTCTCTCTAAAGCCAGATCTTCCAGGCCAGCGGTGCAGACAGAAAACAGTCCAAAAAATAAAAAAAATGAAAAAAGTGAATCCCTGTAAAGCATGTGAGGCTGCTTAATTGGGGCCAAATCTTAACAAAATCGTATCATGTTTTCACACCCTTAGGTGCATTTAGATAAAAGCACACACCAAATGGCACATCTAACTAAAGATAGAAAGAGGGTAGACAGGGAAAGCGTGGGCGCTGTGTGTTGTCGAAGAGAAGCACTGGCTTGTGTGTGTGTTTGCCGCCTTTTGGAGGCTTGTTACATACAATGATCCTCAGTATTTGTTTCAAAGACATGTAATATGTCTTTCCTGCTCTTTTCACCTACCTTTTATGCTGGGTTTAGCAGCACTTCCTAAAGCACATCCTAAATCCCTTTTATCAAATATAAATCCCCTTGAAATGCTTATTAAATTAAACAATTTTCAACAATGATGAACTGTTGAATAAATATGGAATTGATGCAGTAAACAGAGGTCTCATTTCTTTCACACATTTGGTGGATATCAATAAATTAAATGAACTGCAACAAGTGATAGCGATTCTAAGTTCTGCCTAGAAGTAAATTCTTCAGAACCGACCCATTTCCCATCCTGAAACAGTTTAGTTTTCAACTTTATCCTCCCCATCTCCACGCCGGCTTCCAATTTGTAGCCTCTGTGTACATTACAGCAGCGAGATTCGTGGAGCCCCTTGTTCCGCTCTGATCAGGCCCGCGCTCGGACATCTGTCGGAGGGTGTTTACCCAGGCAATAAGTGTGTTAGGGGAAATATTATCTTAGTTTTAACTTACCTTTCTTCTGTCTGAAGCATAAACACCAGCATTGTGAGATGAGGAAAGGGAGAGGTGAGGCAAGGATGAATAAAAAGAGCAGAGAGGAGATAAGGCAGAGTGGACCAGAGGGAGTAAGAGCAGGAGCAAAGGAAGAATGAAAGGAGAGGTAAGGAAAGGAGCAATGCTGAAGGAGGACAAGGAGGGAAGAAAAGGGAACTGCGACTATGGAAGAGATGAAACGGAGAGCAGTTGAAAGAGTGAAGAAGAAGCAAAGAATCATTAAATAAATAAGGAGGATGGATGAAAAGTAACACAGGAAATAGGAGAAGCAGAATGAGAGGGGAGAAAAGGAGAAAATTTCAGAAATATCTAAAGCACAGTTTGAGTTCAAGCATAACGCGCAAACTTTTAGACAAAAAATGAATCCAGGCCCAACTTCTCATATTCTATCTCTCCTTGAGAAGAGATCCTTGAGAATTATTTTGTAATATCTCCACTGTCTTTATCTCAGTCATATACTATACGAAACCTTCGCCCATGAACAATATTTTTTTTTCTCAAGGTTAAAACAATAACTTTTTTCCTACCCTACTGAAAAATCTCTTATAAAAAAGTAAAACTTCCAATTCCAGGATCAATGCTTAAGAAGCCTAGACAGCTTTTTATAGTTTGTTAAAAATCAATATAGAGTTTACATCCATGTCTGTCTGGTGCTTGGCGCACAGGCATACGCAGACGGGCACACAGATGCTTGCTATGAACACAGGCGTGCGCACACACACACACGCACACACACACACAGATGCACACACACTCTCTCTCTCTCTCTCTCTCTCACTTTCCATTTCTTCTTGTTATCTCTCTCTCACACACACACCCATGCACACACAGGCCTCTTCCCGTCTGCTGCTCCTTCCAGTCTAAAACCAAACCATGTGTGAGAGCTATCCTGTGCTGGCCTAAACTGTACGCCTGTTGGTGCTAGGTCCCTCCACTAGGGAAAAAAAAATAAAAAAATGGGAAGATGTTTACTGCCGGTCTAGCTGCACATGATCTGGCTTCCTGTCACTCTTATGTTCCTGTGTCCAGCTTTGTGTTCTGTGTGAGTTTTTTGACAGTCGGTGTCTTCACTCCCGCTTGACTGTCTTTCTTCTTTACTCTCTGCCTTTTGCCTATTTGCTTTTTAATGACGACTGTCTCACTCCCGCTGCCTCCTGTCCACCCTCATCTGCTTGCCTGTGTTCCTACTTGTATCCCTCTCCCCGAATCTGTGACTGTCTAGCTTTCTTTCCCTCCCTTGAACTCTTTCTGTCAGTCTTTCTATTTGCAACCCCCCACCCTACTACGCCCCGACCTCCAATTTCTCCCTCCCGTTCCACCACCAACTAGGCATGAAAACGGTGCTCCATTAGGAGTGCCGGGGCTAAGCTCAGTCTGACACACACTGCTTTGATCAACCATGAGCTGGGCTAAACACCCCGCTAAACTCCCACTCTGAGAAGTGTGTATGTGTGTGTGTTGGTGGGGGGCAGTTATAGGGGGAGAGCAAAAGTAGTGAGAGTTGCAGAGAGTTGGGACCAGGAAGATCAAAAAAACAGAAATGAGATGGAGACACAATACAAGGCAAAAACACAGACAGAGTGGAGGAGCTCAATTTCCCAAGCTGTCCTATGGTGTCTGCCACCCCAGCACTCTTGTCTTTAATCACATTTTCCTTCACATCTCTCCATAACCCCCAGGTAGTGTCTAAAATGCATCACTAACAACCTCTGCAGGTGCAAAAATCCTGGAAGCTCAGAAAATGTTAAGATTGAAAGTAGTAATATGAAAAAGCAATCGGATCACAAAGAAAGAAAGAAAAATCAGTGCAGCATCCTTCTCCGAGGGCATCATGACTGTCTTGTTGTTAAATAAATACTGTACCCGCTCTAACACATACACTTTTGCCAGCAGGAGAAAAGTCAGACAGAACAAAGACAAGCTCAGAGAGAGAGGACATATAGAGAGCAGACCTCCATAACTGACAACAGCAAAACATATAAAACGAGACAGAACTTTGCACATTCAGGCAGGCAGATACTAAACCTGCAGCAGCAAAAGGACAAAAGCTCCCGTCTTTTTCTTCCAAGGAGTGAAGAGAAAAGGGATTTCCGCTCACTGCTAATCAATCAGGCTGTGATAATGGCTCCCATGCCTAGCTGTCGACTGGAGGGGTCAAGGCATCCCGTGACCCAGAGCCCAGGGACCAGGGGCCAAAGCCTCTCTCAGAATAGCACCCCAGGACAGACTCCCTGGGCTAATTGTCCAAGCCAGTGTCAGCCTTTTCAATGCCCCCCCACCTACCCCCCCTTTGCACTTTCTCCTTCATTCCTCTCTCTTTCTTCTCCCTCCCCTCCTTCCCTCCTCACAACCCTGCGATCCTCTCTCTTTCTACGCAACTGAGGAATCTACTATGTATACCAGCATGGATCAGCGTGGGGGGAGAAAATGAAACGGACAAAGAGGGAGAGTTGGGATGGAAAAAAAAAAAAAAGAGCGGTTAAGAGAGCCACAAAAATCGCGGGGTTCGCAGACATGGAGAAAAGTTAATGAAAAGACGGACACGGGAAGGGACAGTGAAAAGTGGGAGAGTGTGTCGGGAGAAAGAGATGAGTGGCAGCAGCAAAAACGAGCAGGGAGGAAAGCGAGGAGGGAGGATGAAAGAGCCAGAGACGGCGAGTCAGTAGAACAGAGACGGGCAGACAGATACTTGGACAGAGAAGATAAGGAGGAGGAGAGGCAGCAAGACTGTCCTCTCTTCCCCCCCAATCACTCATATCACTGGAGCAGAGTGACAGGTCTAGCCCCTTCCATCTGCATATGAATAGGTTCCTATTAATCACAGCCGGAGCAGCGTGTGTCTCAGGAATCTCCTCAACATCAGCCCGGCTGACCAGCAACACGCGTCCGAAAGAGACAGAACGCGAAGAGACAGAGAAGAGCAGCTCAGACAAACACACACACACACACAGAGGAGAGCACGAGAGTCCGAAGCGAAGCCCATTCCAGCTCCGTGCAATGGCATTCCTCTCATTCCAAGAGCACGCTGCTAATTAATAGCATTACATCCCACAGACAGAGGGACAGATTGATGGAGAGGTATTCCGACGTTGCACTAGCACCACATCTCCGCTCTCTTCTGTCACCTTTCCTCTTTGCTTTCGTCTACCCTTCCTTTTTCTCCCCCTCACAGTCCCATCCAACTCTCTCTCCCTGTCCCTCAGTCCCTGACAGGTCCTGGTCAGACAGATGCAGAAGAAGAGCAAAGTCCAAAAAAGCAAAATGACAGATAAGCAAAAAAAAATAAAAATCAATTGACTACTCACTGGGAACCTCCTCTTTTCTGAATTTCTTTTTTCCTGAGCTGTCACTCCTTATCCTCTTCTCTACTGTAAGAAGGGAAGTGTGTCTATCCCGGCGTGAGTGCTGTGTCAGTCCGATAGAGGAAAGTTGCCGCCTGTCTGCACGAGCATACGTGTGTGTGTGTGTGTGTGTGTGTGAGTGCGTGCGTGAGTGAAAGAGAGAGGGAGAGAGAGAGAGTGTGTGCGTCTGTCTCTGTGTCTCGCACTGCTCTGAGTGAGCGAGCTGAGGCTGTTTTAAACAGGCTGCTCTCCCCATGTGACCAGCCCAGCCACAGGCAGGAATACATTACTGAGACACACACACACTCTCTCTCTCTTTCTTCTCTCATCCCCCGTCTCTCTCTCTCTCTCTCTCTCTCTCTCTCCCCCTCTCGCTCTCTGCGTCTCTTGTCCATACACACACCGTGTCCACAGTGCACCCCCTAGCCACTGCTCAGGGTAATGAACAGCCCACACAGATTATGTGTGCGCACACACACAGAAACACAGCATGTATACACACACACACACACACACACACACACACACACACACACAGGAGGAATTAGAGCAGCAACAGGAGAATGAGTACAAGGTATGCATCTCCACACACATGCTAATATAATGTACAGACATGGAATTAATGCATTTTGTTTGACATAGAGGATCTCAAATTCACACAACAAACTAAAAATAAATACAATTAGGGACAATTCATCTCATTATATATTTTTTCCGTGTTTTTGACTTCATTCCGTCTCCGCTGTGGCAGTGCTTCACACCTGGAAGCACTGACCTTTTCAGTAATGGAAACCTTTTAAAGTTGACCTTCTGTAGCCAGGCTGATACATTTCCATTACAGCTATTACACCTTAAGGAACAACAATGAAAAACACCGCAGATGAAGCACTGCGAGCGAAAAATACAGTGGTAGAGACAAAGGAGTAAAATTTCCAAAAAGCCACGTGCACTTTCAAATATTTGAAGCTGTTGCGCAAAAATGTGACTCGGTAAGATGATAGATTGTCTTGAGAAAACATTCTTGGGAAATACATCAATGGATTGCAAGACTACATAACAGCGCAGATGTATCATTATTCTTTGTAACAAATGCAGCGAGTACAGCATTCAGACTGCATGCGTACCAGCAGATAGTTGATCAGCTACTGACACATTTATCTTGTAATGTTCAGGAACTTTAGCACCATGTAGCTGCGTTTTAAACCTTGCACTAAAATGAATGGCTACTGAAAGTCATTTATTATCACAATAATACCCAGGAGAGCAGTCTTTTCTGTAATTACAAGCACCACTCGCAACGCCAGTTAAACACAGAACCTCCTAATGTCAACACTTTCAGGCCCGAGGCAAGTGTGTGCCAAAGCCTTTCCAGGGCAATTTGACTCAGTATTTTAGTCTGAATCTGCTATGTGAGCTGCTTAGCAAGCCAGAGCTTCCCTCCCTCTGTAACCTTTTTTTTTTTTAAACCATCCCACTATCTGGTGTCTACCTGATATACAAAAGAAAGTTAATGTTTCTTAGAACCAGGGTTTTCCTTTTGCCGTATTAGCCGCCCTCTTAATCAGCAACAATAAAAAAGTTACAAAGTTAACTGTGGAGGTTTGGAAATGCCGTGACAGTGCCGTGAAGTTATTACTCAAACTGTCCGTCGTTAACGCAACCGCCTTTTTTATAAGCCTCGTCACATTCACAGCTCTTTGCTATTGTCAAAACTACAAATATTGTTATTAAATATGATTTTTAACCCACCTGCAACCATGAAAAAACTTCACCTGCTGACAAATTTTAATTATCCCATGATGATGTCTCCCAGCACATATAGCAGTGCTATCAAAAGCTACTGTCCACTGATGCTCTCTCTAATGTCAAAATAAAGAAGCTATAAATAAATAAAGAAGCTGTACTACAGTCTTGACAGACAATATGCAAAGAGAATCTAGTTGCAAACAAACAGCTAATTACCAATCTTGGCAAAAAGTACTAGTCATTAGCAAGACATTTTCTTTTTTTTTTAATTGTGGTGGCAGATGGCCCTTGACACAGAGTTGGATAATAAGTTTGAGTGGTTATGGTTTGGGAAAGCCGTTGTAATCCCCAACTACTTCCTACTGTAACTCCAGAACAAATTGGCAAACACAGACACACAAAAAAGTAAAATCATACAGTTAGCATATAGCTAACATGATAAACTACACATGTAGAACCTTGTTTCTTTAAAATAATGATCAACATGAAACATTACACATACAAATAATTTCACTCAATGTGAAATTATTTTCAATGGCTAAATGTGACATTATTTCACAAATTTGACATAACTAGCTGCATCTTGACAAATTAATCTCTTGAACTTTGTTCAAGATTTTCAGACTAATTCTGATGGTCAGTTCAATGTTGATTTTGTTTAAGTGTGACATTTGAATATTAAACAGTTGTTAATTCTTGTATGTGATTCAGTCGGAACACTGATGTGTAAAATATCTAATTTGTGAAACAAAGTCCAGAAAATATTATTTTGAGTTTGTTTTGACATCATGTTAACACAAACACTCGAGATAAATTCAAGTTAGTGACTCAGTTTCTATTCATGTCTGTGCTCAAAGTAAGGAAAAGAGCATATGATGTAGTTAGTTGTGTAAATATGTGTGATGGCATTTATTTGCACACATATTTACATGAGCTCAACATTTTTGCACATGTAGGCTGACATATAAAGGTAATGATTTGCTAAGGTAAATAAATCCTCATTTCCCAGCTTTTTTTTTACAGAAAACGTTTACAGTTTAGTCTGTAAATTGAACTATACATAATTTTAAATTGAAAAAAAAAAAAAAACAACAGTGTTGCTCCATTGCTGGAATTTCTAGATTCTGAGAAGGGCTTAATGCAATAATGATATTTATCTGATGCAAGTAATCATGATAAATCAGATGAAATCAAATAGAAATGAATCGATTCAGGACTGTAAAAATCATAATCAAATTAAACCAGGAGATCAGTGCCAATATCCAGCCCCGACTACAGACAATGAGATGTTCCATCACTTTAACAATCATCCTGCTTTGCCTGTTGTGTTTTACTCAATGTGTGTTTTACTGTTGTTTGTTCCTTCGAATCGCAGCAGTTCACTACAAATAGGCAGTCTATGTTTTTTCATTAATCTGTACTTTAATAAAATATATATTTATCAATCATCTGATGTTTGATAATGCTTGTTATATAACACTGAAGACACATTATAACACTGCCTTGATTACAATACAGTACAGTGTAATCATGTACATACACACACAAAAAAAACATACTGGAATAATGACAAAATACGTTATAAAATATGTATGTTATAATATATTTTTTATAATAATAATATGTTATTTTATAATAATACAAAATACTATTAATTTCTCATGACTATAATTATTGCTCAGGCTCTGGAGAAGGGACAAAAAGCACACGCCAAGGGGTGATGAAAGTATGATGGTTTGTAACACATACTTCTCCGTTCAGACCTTTATCTCTACTACAAGGTGCTTTTATCAGTAAAAAAGCTTCAGATGAATTTAACTTGAATAAAAATCTGCACAAACTTGGCAACACACAGAATGGCAGGCTATTACTTCATATACTCCTTGAAATTTTCCATTTAAGGCTCAACAAGGTGCTTGAAGGGTGGTCATGCATTTTTAGTGTCATAAAACAAAACTGCATACATCATAAAACAGCTGCTTAACCATCGACTAAAGTCAGACATTTGGAGTGTCTTAGAGACAATATACTAAACAGGTCTAGGTAATCTAGGGCACTGATGCCAAACCAGAGCTAATGTTGCAGAAAACTAAAGAGCTAAAGAAAAGCCATCTGTCTTTTTTACATGCATTTCTAAATGATGCCAGTCCACAGACAGAAGCAGCAGAGAACATGCAAAAAAAGACATGAGCTTGATATTGCACCAAGACTCATGTGTCACACAGCAAAAATACATTAGTGTCAGGAGTTAAAAGCCAAAGTTGCAACTGTTACTCACTATTAAAGCTGGAGGTGGTAAGTGCTGCTAATACAACTAGAAAGTCTTTCTCACCAAGCTTACGAGCAATGGTGATCTTGGAGTCTGCTGGGCCCCAGGCAAAAATGGATCATCATAAAACCACTATGCTTAAGATATGGAAAATACAATAAAATACACAATGCACCACACTCCACATAGCACGATAATTTACAGTAATGCACCGTAGTGATTTATTTCTTTGCATCTAAATTCAATAACTTAGAATACAGTTAGCTTAGGTGGACACAGCTTTCATCAGTTTACTAAAGAGAAAGTAATGTCATAGTTGCTAAGGCAGTCGTTCACGGACCACAGGGTCAGTGGTCTTGCCTTCTTTTTCTCTTGATCTTCTATTTTACGCTCCCAGAAGAACAGCTCCTCTTCATTTTCATCAGCTTCAGTTTGTTTACACTGAATCATGGAGGGACGGTCGGGGTCCTCTTAGGTAGGTCTGAGACACAAGTAGTGTCATTGCACAGTCAGCCCCGGGGGTCCCGTAACTAACTGGCCTAGGGCCCCCAGCAGTTGCCTGCCTTGCCTCATGGCATGGAGCACTCCGCCTGCGTGGCTTTCTTCCAGGTTCTCTGGTTTCAGTTCAAAGACATGCTTGGTGGCCTGTTTGGTGACACTAAATTGCCTGTGTGAATGTGAATGGTTGCCTGTAAGTGGATGTCTGTCTGTCTGTGTTGGTTCTCAGACAGACTGGTCACCTGGTGTAGACTGCCTCTCTCTGAACTATACACTTCTGAAAGGTTATAAATGTGCTGGCCAAGCTCTGGCAGACCAGGAAACGCCTAGACGGATTTTCGAATAGAGCAGAAGGCTCTGCAGCTGTCCATGTGTTAACATCGACCTTAGCTTATCTAAGAATACCACCGGTCTCCAAACGTGGTTCTTCCGTTTGCTTTTTCTTATATGTCCTGCAATTTGAAATTAATTCTCATATGCCTCCATATATAGTTATACTTGTAGCTGTTGACTATCAGTAATTACAATCTCTACCATTATACCCAAAATGATTAAAAAAAATAAAGAAATCAATCCACTTACTGGACTTTAGGGCAACAATTTTCTAAGTCAAGTTACTGTTGCTGCAAACTGTCTCACCAATGGGAGAGTTTTGCTCCTTTGATCCCAGCCATGAGGTCTCCAGGCCAAGCCAAATGGACTGATTGATTTCAAATGCTCTCCATGGCAAAGATCAACCAATTATCATAGGTCCCACCTGACAGACAAACACCTTGACTCAATTTTGAAAATCCAAAGCTCAGCACTGATTTGAGGAGTCTTGGAAGGGATCAAAATAAAAGTTGCCGCTGTCAGGGTCCATTTAGAGCAAATAGGTCAGATGGTCTCTACAGATCCATCTCTAAATACCAGGCAGCCATCCATGTGTCATATTCGGGTCTGTAAATCAGGTTAAATGTTACTTACATTGCTCTTGTGAAAACACAGTCAAAAATCTTTTGGTTAAAGTAAAGATAAGTCATGCATTTAAGACATCACATTTGCTCTTGAGCCTCTTGATTTATTACCAGGGTTTCACCTGATTCTGGTGCCTTTGGGCAAAAAGGGAGCATGTCAGCATAGTATGTTCCAAAGAGAATGTCCTTCACGGATACCATAACTTTTCCAGGGGTTGCTGTTCTGTGGAGAATCTTGACCTACCTTAAGCCCAGGACAAACAGTAGGCTGTCAATAACACCATAATGATTGTAGCCTACTCTTTTCCAAACATGCAAATTATTTTTAAAACATATGATACAGAAGTAGCGATAGCCATTCTTTGGGACTACATTAAGAAAGGGGAAGGAAAGGCAGCAAGGTAGAGCTGCACACATTTACCCACAACCATGTTACAGGATCTGATGTGCAATAAGCTATTTATTTGGGACAGTGTGGATTATTAAAGATTTTAAAATATGTAGTTTTGGGTGAAATTACAATGTGCAAAACTTTATTATTATTTAGCCCAAATGTAATAATGTGAAAAAAATGGGAGCAGATCTAGGATTATTTACAGTGGGGTCATAGCTAAATGGGCATCAAGGTGGTGGAGTGGTTAGCGCTGCTGCCCTGCAGCTAGAAGGTATCCAGCTCAAATCCCTGACGAGTGGGTCCGAATATGAGCGTGAATATATGTCTCTCTGTGTTGACCCTGAGACTGACCTGATGATCTGTCCAGGATGTACCCTGCATGTTCCCAATGACAGGCTCCAATCCCTAGGAGCCTGAACAGAATAAGACCTTGGGATATTGGATGAATTGACAGGGCATTAATATGAAGTTTTATCAGTTTGACTACTACTAGTATAAATATTTATTCACATTATGCAGGGACGGAGAACTAATGATATGTACATAAAATAAAACAAGGATTATAATATCCTTAATGCAGCAGATGTCACTAAGCAAGGCTTATGTAACTAACTTCACTTAGGGAATTGTGTGATTTAAAAAGCTAGCATATTTCATTTTATCAGCCCTAAAACCATTTTTGGCAAATCTTCTGTATCTCATCACAGCCTCCAGGAGTGTTGCCATTATAGAAAGAAAACAATTTTGTTGTCATAATTCTTTTCTCACCCACTGGAGACCTGATCTTCACAGTGGTCGTAAAATGGGGCTTTAATGGATCCGTCTTTTCATCAGCTTTTAGACACTGTTGAGCAAGTGACCTGCTCAGTACTGCTAACAAAACGCCCTGCTATCATTTGAATAGAATGAGGGAACCAGGGAATGTGATTTTTTTAATCCATTGATCTATAAAAATAACCCATGATTTTCTCTGAAATATTGACCATTCTTAGTGTCTGCAAGAAGAGCGTCCTCAGATAGGCATTATTGATTATTCTGAAGATAACTGCTTTTGAAGTGTAGGTTGACAGCTATTGAATGTGACTAGTTATGGTGTTTCAGGACACGCGGTGAGTGTTTAAATAACCAAGAGTCACTGAGAGTCTCAGCTTTGTGGAATATTTTACATGAGGCAAGTGGGGACAAATTAGGCATCATCTGTTCTGATTGGTGTCTAATAAAGTCAGTAAGGAACGTTACTTTCCAACTTTCATCACTTCTTACCAAATACATATTGAGGTATCGTCCTTGCATCTTTCTCCTTTGTTGCTGACTAAAGACAAAGCCTTCGCACCTGTGATATTTGAAAAACTACCAGGAAGATGTGGTTTGTGCGAGGACATACAACAAAAACATATATCCAAATTTGACTGTTGCATGTTTGTTTGAATTTGTAATTTTAAAACTTATTTTATTAGCTATTTTACCACTAGGGGCAATAAGACTGACACACATTGAAAAACAGGCAATCTCATTTTAACTGGTTTCCACTATCCTAATTTCTTCCGAACTGGTTGTTGACATGAGTGTTTCTGGTTTTATGGGAACTCATCCCATTCTCATTTCCCGTTTGTGTTACATGCAGACGCATAAGGTACCTGTTCACGTCAGTTATGTTTGGAGCTTTCAGTGTAACAGACGCGTCAATATTTGAAGCCTAAATCAATGATGAAAGAGATGAAGTGAAAGAGTGTCATAGGGAGGTGGACAGGGTGGTGGATGGTACAACGAGACACATGATTTTTTCCCAGGACACCAGGGTTTGACTCTAGTCTGAGAATTTGTTTGCTTTATTGATGATTGTTTCACAATGTGGTGCACTTGGTTACTATATGAAGGAAAGCGTGTATGCCAATGTCACGGTTTGTAGCAGTTTGTTCTGATGTAATTTTTGATCCGACCTATCCTTAACCTGACGTTTTTATACCTAACCCGAACTGATGTTCTTTCTTAATGTAACTTTACCCTGAAGCTGTTTCCCTAAGCCTAAGTGGTTTTGTGTGTGTGTGACTGTATGACATTCTCAGTGAGGACCAAATAATTTTTTTTTACCAACAGTAAAGTTAGGAAAATTTTGAGGGTCAAAACTGGGTTTTAGGGTTAGAAATAGGTTTTGGGAGGTTTGGGGTAAGGGGCTAGGGATTACAATATGTCAATGAGTCGTGTGTGTTTGTGTATACAGATATAGTCGTCATGGACCTTTTGTGGCGTCAAAAGGTGTTACACCTAGAATGTCCAATACTGATGCCAAAGTGCATCTACAGAATCAACATGTTAAACCAAACGATGTACAAAACAACACATTTTGACATCTTATGAAACTGCAATATTAGACACTTTGGGATTAGAACATGTTGGGCAACTACCACAGTTCAGAACAGTGCCAACTAGTAAACAGCGGGAAAAAATAAGGTGAGGTCAAGGAATTAGTTAAGGCCTGTTTTTGTCTGATAAACTCTGTTTCAGAGTTTTAAAATGACAATAAGCTGCCATGCCTGCTACATTGTCTGTTAAAGATAAGAACTAACTTCTGAACAATGAATCACACGTCTTTTTTGTGGACGATACATGAATCCTGAAATTCAGCTGAATGCTAATCTCATCCTTAGTCCCTAAATGTCATCATAATAGGTTTATAGTAAAATTAAATGGATGATTCACATTCACCGGGAGTGCTGAACAAAGTCCCTGGGACTATTGTGAGGAAATCTTGAGTTTGAAATTAAATAATGTGTATTGCAGGTCATGAGTTTATTCTCTGCCATGCACTAATCCTACCCACAGATAAGAGGAAAAAAAACAATGTTTGAAGCAAAACTGATTCAGACGTTCTCTGTAAGGTTTTAATTCACAGCAGATGCCAAACTCTGCCTGAGGCTTGGTATTTCATTATGAATATGTGTTAAAATACATGGAAATCATTAACTAAAAATAAGCTTATTAGGGATAATTGCTGAGATTTCAGGAGATTAATAGAAAAAAAATCTGTTAAAATTATTAGTGGTATGAAAGACAAAGCATAATCATATCTAAATTTGTATGTATATGTGTGTATACATATATATTTACATGTACACATTTACATATATACATATGATTAAATATGTATAATAAACATATACATTAAATCTCATCTTGCAAAAACACATATTGCATCATTTTCACAATTATTGCTTACACATAGTAATACAAGATATATGATCAAGGTGGACACAATTAAACAGCATCACCAAGTTTAGCTCCTCCACTTTCTAGTACAACTAACTTATATGACACCTCTTAGCTTTCTGCCACCCCAACATATAGACCAAACAATATTTGCGACATGTACAGACAGACAATTAGTTGTGGGCTAAACAATTACAAATATGAACCCTAAAGTGATAAAACTGTGAAACATTGATAGTGTTAGTAAGAATTAATTTATGGAGAAGATCGGGGGTTTAATCCCTGGTTTTTCCTTCAGACACTGTAAAGCCCTGAGTGGCAGCTGTCCCCACATGTTGTCATCCCACAGCATCAGATGTTGACGGTTCCTAAATCGTCATTTTGTGCTGTTTTGTACATCCTTTATATATATTGACGGCACAGGTACCCTTCAATGTTACTATTGGATGCCCTAGAAACAATTGTGTCCGGTATTGACACTGCAGGTGCAATTTGGCTTAAGTATTGGTCGCTGGAGGGGTGTCGCCTTTTGATGCCATAGAAACACATTGATACACACACAAACTTTACTTTAGGGTCAGGGACAACAACTTCAGGGTAACACCAACAGTTAGGGGGCTTTCACATCTGTCGTCAATGAAGCGAATATCATCTCGCACTTCGGTCGAACACCGGTCCCCGTCTTGTTGTCCATCCACCGCCCTGTCCTGTCCATCTCCCTATTAAACTTTTTCTCTTCATTTTCTACGTCATTAATTTAGGCTTCAACACTAAAAGCTCTGAACGTGGCCCACAAGTAAAGAACCTTATGCGTCTGCACGTAATGCAGAGGGACTGGATAAAGTGACGCTTTTTAATGCCTCGGAAATAAGAATGGGCCAGGACAATGATTCCCTCAAAGGATCAATCCAGTATCAAAATCCATAAGAATAAAATGTATCACTACAGAAAACACAGGTAAGAAAAAAACAACCCAACAGACCCCCAAAATAATGTCAATATTAACTACCGTGTTTTCCGGGCTATTTTTAATGCGTTTTGGCTTTTAAATAAGAATGGGCTGTAGATGGAAGTCAGTGCAAACAAAAAAGCGCCACAAACGCACAACAGATCAGCACTTACTGCCGTGTTACAGGCACCATTCAGGTTCAGGTGTATGAATAAACACTTATGGTACAAAATCTTTCTATGTAAATATCTTATTTCTCAGCCTGGATATTGGCGGCTTATAGTCCGATGCGGTTTATATGTGACAAAATATATATTTCTTTTAAATTTTAGCGGGTGCGGCTTAAATTTAGGTGCGCTCTATAGTCCAGAATTTACGGTAGACAACATCAGTTTTAACTAGAGCAAAACGACCCTCTTAAGGCAACTATTTGCTAATTCTGAGAAATATACAGAACATGCACATTCTGAAATTGTTGAAAAAGACAATGTTTTGACATATATAAATACATTTTCCTTATTGTAACAGTGTGCTGACTGGAAGACATACCACTCAGCCTTTATTCCAAACTATTCATAGGCTGTAAACAGCAACAAACACAGGATGAGTTTGTGCCTGAATAACAGTTTCTTGTCATGGTGGCTGCACTCACCTTAATAGAAAGTTCATTGATTCTGGATTCCCGTTGATGTGGTTCAGACAAGTATCAAATGGAATCTATCATTTACATGCTTTTGCAGTCTCCTTAACGACTGCATGCTGTGCGGGGAATCATTTGTTATTTGTGTGGTTTCATCATCTTGCAACATATTGGTTTGGAAAGTTTTACTATTAATAACAAAATAAATGTCAATCTTTTGTTTGTAATCCGTGTTTTGCTAAACGTTCACTTTGCCTGCTGTGTTTGTGTATGTGTGTGTCAGACATATGTGTGCATTGGTAAAACAGTTTGCGTGTTTGTCTTTGACAATATGCAAGCCAGGCGACATGTGTATGTGAGTGTGAGAAAGAATGCACATGTGTATATGAATCATCATGAGAGAGATAGCTGGACGCAATGTGTGCGCGCGTGTGTGTGCGCGTGTGAGAGCAATAGTGTATGATAAATATTCAGTGTTCGTGAGCATGTCTCGGGGTGTTAGCTGAGGTCAGGGAGATAGATTCCTGCTCATTGGGAGACCGCGGATGGAAAGCAACAACACGCCTTTGGGCCCTGCGGCACTTGATTCCCAGATTCACAAACAGCATCCAGCCCACAAGCCTCCATCAGCGCTAAGCCAATATTTATTTGCTCTGATAAGACGAACACAAAATGTCATTGTGCACCATGCAGGGTATGTTTGCCTGTTGGATTGTTTGCCATCCTAAAACTGGAACTCTTTAGCAGTGATATCACCGCAGGCTGTGCAGGTGTCATTATGTCAATTGTCCGTCCGCAGCTTCCTGTCGGCTTAGGCGATAGAGTGGGGGACGAAAATTCAATGGTCATTTTCATTCTTTTATTTTCACAAACAAAAAGTGATTAATTTAATGTGTTTAGTATCCTACTGAAGCAAAAGTTTATTAATTGTCATACTGGTTGAGGAAGCAATCACTCCACAATTAATGCAATTAATTAATGTGATGTTAAAAGCTTAACACAGTGTTCAGTGTTGGGCTGTGGCACATTTTTGAGTATTTGTTTGTTTTATGCAATTTCTTACACTTATTTGAAGGTAAGTAGACAGAGGTTGTCAAATGGTGAACTCTAATAAACCTTTGTTGTTAATTGTCATTTGTGCTGTGACAATTAAAAAATGCTACTCAAATACATGTGAACAATACAACTGCATGCAACCTGCAATCATCCGGCAATGTGCTGTGTACAAGCTCACATTCCTGTAAGATGACTTTGCAAAATAAACACTGTTTTTCAGCAGTTTACTTTGAGATCCCATCAACAAAAGATAAAACAGTTTCCATTAGAATTCGTTTGCGGAGTTGTGTGTCTGTGAGCATTACAAACAACTTTCTTTTGTTATATATAACACACCCGAACCTACAGTGTCAATTGTTGTATAGTCTTGTAAAAAGTAGATAAATTCAAAACTAATAAAAAGTCATTAGTTGGTTCATTATGGTTCATTATTAAGTAAAGCAAAAATATAAAAATAATTATTTGTGATGTATTACTTGTGAAGCTATGACACAGTTAAACTCTTGCCACATGTTGTTAACAGATGGACATCATTAATTTGTGGTGTATTTTTGCTTTCATTTTATTTTTATCTGGAGATTTTATATCCCTTTCTCTTCCATTTAAGTGAAACTGTGCCAGGTTACATTTGTCATTCAGAAGCAGCAATAAAATATTATTTTTTCTTTTACATAACCCAAAATGTTATTCTCACGATGTGCCATGCTTAACATTTCCCTTGCCTAATAAATATACTGAATGTATCTAACATGAATTGAACGTGGCTCTTGACTATGACTAACTCAGTGAGAAATGATGTCTCTCACACTTTGTCTGTTCCACTTGATTTCTTCTTTCTCTTTTGCAATCTCATAATTTTTTCTTCACCCCATCTGATTCAGTATTTCTCTCCTCACCTTCTCGTGCCTCTCTTTATTTCTTTTACCCTTTTCTCTCTTTTCGACTCTCTTGTTTCCAGTTTTTGTTGCTTACGATCTGTCTTCATCGCTGTTTCTCTGTTGCTCTGTGCTGACAAAAGCATCAGAGAGACAAATAAGTCAGCGATATTTCAAAACTTGCTAGAAGAGACAATAGTCACTATTTTTAAAACAATAGAGTAACCTGGCCTGCTAAATGTTTTCATCTTTTCACACATTTTGATCGTGAATATTCAAGGATTAGAGCTCGGTATAGACAACAGAAAGGTTAAAAAAATCTAAACATCATAATTTAATCATATTTATGCCACTATTTAAGATTCCTCTGTTCATTTAGAGGTTTGTGTGTGTGATATCTCATCACTGGTGAGTTGCTCTAATAAAGACTTACATTGCTACTGAGTTCTACTCATCAGGGCAGCTTGGGTGTATCACGCTTCAGGCTGAAAGGAAACTTGCCTTTGAGGGTTTTGCCTTCTAAACCTTCAAATCTACATTAAAGTTTTTATCCAAAAGTTTTTATCTTTTTGTATAGTTTAATAATTTCTTACACCTCGATATCAAGAAACAGTTAAATGTGCAAAAATGATTGAGTGCTGGAATAAATGTGCTGGGCGTCATGGCAGGACACAGGTGTATTTTAGTGTGAACTAAAATAACTTTTATCTTATGTAGCTTAAATGTCTGTTTTGGATACAAATGTGAAGTATTTCTTTATGTTACTGTAGAATTTGCTGGTGTTAGTATATGGTAATAATTAAACTTTACTACTTTCTAATTATACCTACATAAAACATAAAACACTGATATCAAAACTTAAATAATAACACTTGAACACTGTAAAGCAATTTAAAATTGATGATAAAGTGATTGCACAAACTGTTAGTGTTGACCTTGAAGCTGTCATTTCTTGATAATTTATATCATAGTCATAGTTGATGTTTGGTAGCTGGTAGATGTTTGGTAGCTAGCCAGTGTCTTGCCCAAGGACACTTCCACATGTAGCCAGGAGGGACTGGGAATGAAACCAGTGACCCTGTGGCCCCGCTGTTTAATTTACACAACTGTATAGTCTTAAATGTGACCTTTTACAGGAAGCATAATAATAGGCCTAAAATCAAAAGAAGCTAGCTCTGGCTATGGGTTTCTAAAACCATATTTGAGCCCCACAAATGTAAAAATACAAGACCAAACAAAAGTAATTTTACAAATGAAATATAAATGTGAAGTCTAAACACAATCATATGAGCAGTCAACAAGTTACACAACAAAAGCTCAGCTCAGTGAGCATATAAAGCAGCCTTCCTTTTAACTGTATATAAATATTTATCCTGTGGTTATGTAAGATGTTTTCTATTTGTGGGTTTTCTGCCTATTCATCTCCCACAGAGGCTTGTCATTTTGTTGGGATGAATGTTGACATGTTTCTCCTGATGGCCACATGCAGCGATGCTCCTAATTTGACACCAGTCTAATCACCAGTCTGTTAAACACTAACTGGATTAAGGATTGTTTCTGATTGCATCACTGCATCCAGCCCGATTGGATTTCAAACCAAGTGTCATCAGTCGGGGCCATTACCAAGAGGATTTACAGGCACTGAAGTTGTCGCTTTTCTGACAGAACCATTCAAATATATCAAAGCAGAGTTTTCAAAATGTTCCAGCGATTCAGTATGGTCACAGACTTAGCAGGAAGGTGAAATCCACACGTAAAACATGAAAAAATCTTTTCATAGGATGTGGACCCCCTGCTGAATTAAGATGACACTAAACGGCAAAATAGCTTTAACTAAAGTTCAGACATTGACAAAAGTCGATTTGAGTGACAAAATGTCAAGTCGTCATTATTAGTGCTTTCAAAGAACACAACAGCTGTGTCTACACAAATCCTATTGATGACTAAGCTGATTAATGCCAATCAACAAGAAGGCAGGCACGGGTGCCCAGTCAGCTTTTTGATTTCCTAATACCGTATTTTCCAGTCAGCTCAGATTTTTCAGTGCAGTTTTTATTCAGCGCGCAATTTCAGGCACCATTATCAGGTGTTATTGTACAAAATCTTTCTATGTAAATATCTTATTTCTCAGGTGAGTCATGTGACAAAATATATATTTCTTTTAAATTTTGACAATTTACATCAAGCATGATAAAATGAAAATAAGATGATAAAATGAAAATAAGACTTTAGCCATTTCCAGTCAGCTGTACTAAGCCAATAAGAGGTGAAAAATCACCTACTGAACCTTAATTATGGGCTGATAACTGACTAACTCTTGACCTACTCCACCTTAAACAGGCGTGAGCGTTAGATCAGAGAAAAGTTGTTCACATACTGTAGGCAGGGAGACGGGATGGTGGAGGAACAGGTAGTGATATGAAGCTGTCAGCAGAGTAATAAGTGTCAGATTGCAATAGCTATTCTAAACAATTGTGTGAATACAACGTGGCGGATTTTCTTGTTCAGTGAACACATTTTACCGACAGATCAAACAAGAAGAAACCTTGATTTTGTTTTCCCAAAGTTTGATTATTGTTTCACTGTAGCCAAATTGAATATTTATATGCCATTGTTGTATTTCATTTTTTATTGTGCACTGTCACTCACCTCACAGTGGAAGGAGGAAATAGTGTAGATGCCTTTGGCAGCAAATAATCCCTGAAATGAAAAATAACTGAAACTACAAAAATCTACTCACATAAATGATCACAGTAAATCCAATGCAAATATACCATGAACTGATGTTTCACACAGATCACAGCCACTGTCATTTGCGAGTGCAGGATGGTGGCTGGACATCACATTAAACTCATTTTTAACCACAGTTATTAGCTGAAAAATAAGTACATGCAATACAGTAACATAAAATAGGATATAGGACCTCTCCAAAAACAACAGGGGTGAAAATAAGAAGGAAATGTTCGGCCATTTCTCATTTGTTCTTTCATTTCTTTACAATCTGCTGTCCTCTCATTATTTCCAATGTTTCAGATATAAATTCTAAGCCCTATTTTGAACTAGCAATCTAACGAGGAACCCTCCACAATCTCCATCCTTACCACCACTAAGCCACTAAAGATTAAAACCTCTTATTAGACCAAAACACTGAATCTATCTCCATAAAGAAGGCCAATCTCCTGCCATGTGCTCTGTTTGTCAGCTTCAATTATCCATAGCACTCAGCCTTAATCCTCATTGCAATTAGAATTCCAATTAGAATGGAAAAAAACATATTCAGACACACAGAGCATGAAGAGGGCTCGGTAAATATTGGCCTTCCACAGCATCAACAGTACGAGTCTCAGAAGGAGGACATACAGCAAAATACTGTGTACAATATCCAAGGGAATCATCTTGGAATATAAAATGCTCAATGCATATGCAATAGCCATTAGCAGCATAGTGTTGGATAAATAAGGGTACATTGATTTCACAAATGAAGTAATTGGATAAGGATGATTGCATTAGCATATTTTAGATAGCAAAGCAATCACTCCTAAATTCATTTTCATCTCATTATCTCACATTGATAAGTAATCAGATACAGAAACACTGAATACTTGCATTTTTCTATAAACTCTATTTTCAGTAGTCAGTGCATGAAGCTGGTGGTTTGCTTACATACAGTAAAAAGTATAGTTCATGGACTAGACACTAAATATTGATTTCAGAACAAAATATTTATTTGAAACAACTGAAGTCCTGAAGTGAAGCCACAGTAGCTTTCCATTATTTTCTTTATTTAGTGTACTACTGAAGAAATCACTTAAATTAACCCAAAAGCTGTATCTCAAAACTTATCTGACTGGATCGGTTTTGCTTGAATTCGCCCAGATTCTGAGATATTTATCTTTGAGGTTTATACTTTCTTCCCAGTACAGTAAAGGTGAATTTAATTTCAGTTGTGAGCTTCACAGCATTTAACAATTAGGTTTGGTAGCTGTTTCTATGAAAAGCCAATGATCAAATTACTCTTGACAACTGAAAAAAACAATTTGGTTTTTCTTTTTCTGAAATACTAAAGTATTAAGAATACTACCTTCTTTTTTGCAATTCTGACTCATATTCTAATCAGTTCATTCACATTATGTAATAAAAAGCCCTTCAACCCCTTTTAAGATATAATGTGGATGAGAGTGAGGCAGGCTCGAGGTCTCTCTGAGCTTGTCCTTCAAGTTTTGACCACAGAAATCTAATCCTGTCATCCTTGAGTCCAAGTGGACCTCTGTGCCAAATTTGAAAATGTCACTTTAAGAGATCATCACAATAACTAGAAAGGACGGACTTGAGGTCCCAGTGTTGCTGAACACGAAAATCATTGTAGCCAAGTGGACGATTATGTTAATTTGAGGAAAATTCTTTGCAGGCAATCCTGAGATATTGTGTTCACAAAAACAGGCTGAATGGACAGACGACCTGAAAACACGCCTCCACTCACAGCTGTTGCTGGTGCAGAGGCATAAAAACGCTGGCAGAGGAGCTTCTGTAGGACTGCTGCCTCGCGTCTAAAAGCTCATGGGCTCGAACCTGCTGTCTGGTTGTGGCTTTTATTGCATGTTTTGCCTGTGCTGGGGTGGGCTTCCGTCCCCACTATTAAAGACACGCACTGAGGTTAATTCCTGACTCAATGTGCCCCTGTGCGTGAATGGTTGTGTGTATCCAAATGCGTATGTGTCATAGTTTGCAGTCAATGCAGAATTATATGAGCAGAACTTCCCAGATAGTGAGACAATGAGGTGCAAATTGTTGTGTAAATATTGTTGGGTTATTGCATTCATTACATTTGTCCTTGTCCCCCCCCCGCTGCCGTGACGGTTCATTGCACTTTGTTCCAATAACGCTGGCTTTACTTTCTAACAGTCAGGTTCACAAAAAAATGCAACCCGCCCTGCAAAGCCAGTAGTAAAAGTTGTCAGGTCGTTGACAAAGTTAACAAACAAGCTGCTTGGATTAAACCCAGTTGTTGTTACTTTTAATAGTCTTTGAATGGAGATATGTGTTAGCATTAAATTATGGCTTCTGCTCAGTCCTGTCTGATGTATTAAAATGTTCATAAAAATGTTCACACAGATGAATAATTCAACAGCACACATTACAAATTTATGAACACATTTTCTCTTGACAGTGTTTTTATGACATATCTGCTGCATTACATAAAAATACTAGTAGATATAAATAAGAAAATATTTTGATAAAATGGCCCATTAAGTCTTATTTTCTAAGATACGTTTATTGGTGTTAAAGAACTTTATGTTTTTAAAGTGCATGTTTTTTAATTTCACATAACAAAAACAAAATATAAACGTTCTGATTAAATATGAAAAATCCCAAAAATAAATAAAAATAGACTGACATTGTTTGGCTACAGCACATAACAGCACAGTGCTATCACCCGTCAAAATCAAAGCCCATCTGCTTCAAAGCCTTGTTATTCCTATAAACTTTCATAGTTTGGGGCCTAAGAAAGTGTCTGTTTTCTATATTTATCCCAGATGAATATCAGTTTGCCTGTTCTCTAAGCCAGGACCACAGTTCAATATCCTGCTGTGTGTTAAGGAACGAATAAGACACTAAGGAAACACCGAGGAACAATGAGAGGGGGAAATGTTAGACATACATCATATAAAGAGATGCGCATGTGTGTAAAGATGCGTGCGTACAGCACATACCGGCCCGTACACAACACACATAAAGACACAACATGAGATACTCCAGTGACATGCAGATGCAACGCACACTGAAAAACAGAGCCCTTTTATTACAGAACAGAGGATTAAAAAAAAAAGGATGGAAAAAATAGTAAAATGCAAAAAAAAAAAAAGCCCAGAGTCAACCACAACTTCAGAGCTTCACACATGCCAGGGTGAGAGCTTGGCTGCTGGGGGAATGTGTCAATGTGAGGCCCCTGTCTGAGGAGATTTAGGCCTCAGCCAGAGATGAAACGAAGCCTAACCTCAACACAGAGCCTTGCGGTCTTCTGCCTTGCTCTGCATGTGTGAATGTGTGTGTGTGCGTGTGTGTGTGTGTTTTTGTGTGTATGTTAACACATTTGTCTCTGCGTGTCTCTGGGAAACAGTCGTAATGTGTGCAAGCCTGTGTGAGTCAATGCGCATATACCAGTCCCTTTGTGAGGATATGCGAGTTCTCAAGCACGTGTCCATCTATAGATTCTTTCATGTTTAATGTATGTGTGTGTGTGTGTGTTCGTGTGTGTGTGTACTTGTGTGACTTGTCGCAGTGCATGAGTGCTGTGTGTGCATCTCACCACATTTCCCTCCCTCAGATCCCTCAGCCTCGGTTCTGTGGTCCAGATTTCATTAACAGCCCTCTGGCTTCCCCTCCGCCATCTGAATTTAATCCATTGGCTTCCTTTGACATGCATCTGACTAATGAACGTCAATATTTTGGTTAGAGCATCCAGGAAGCAGAGGGCCTTGGTTATGGTGAAAAATACAAAGCAGTGATAAAATGACATTGCATGTGTGTGTATTTGTACCTATAGTGAGAAAGACTCGTAAAAAAAAAAGAGGTTTTCAGTTTGACCTGCAATAATTGGCGGGTTTAACCAACATCTACATTATTAGAGTTTATTTTTGTTTCTTTTGCAAAGCACTCTTAAATTCTAAAGAATGCTTTTATATTTCAGTAATCTAATTTTACCCAACTCAGCACTCCTCTTTAAAGTTTGAAACTAAATACAACAATGAAAACCTTATTGCAAAAAGATGACTTTTAGGAACCTTTTGAATCCCAGTATTACACCCAGGCTGCATATGACAAGCTCCTCCAATAACAATCTCAACAAAACGATTTCATAACAGAGGTATAAAAGTACACAAAGTCAGAATTCAAGTATCACTTGATTTTACTAAGGTAAAAGTACTAAGCAGCTTTTTACTTAAACAACATTTTACTTAAACACAATAGAGAAAAGTAAAAGTACTCCAACACGAAAACTATATATTTTAACATTACCGATTATGGGAATTATTGCAAAAACATTTACAATAGAAAAAAAGCATCAACTGTTGGTAAAGGTGGACCTTTTTGTGCTGAAAACTGTTTACTCATTATAATAGGTCATATTATTTTATTTAAAAATTGAATGTTTTTTTTAAAAAGGGCTGATGTGCAAAACAATAACTTCATTTTTTTGTGTTTGTTTCTCAACTAATTCAGTGAGTTGTTTTATATACTGAAGGGTTTATGATTGACAAATACAATAAAGAATATGTTGAGAGTCTGGATACTCTAGTTGGGCTGCAATTGCTGCTACACACTAAAGAGAGGAAGTGTGACTTACATGTACCTTTTGTTGTCATAATGAATCAAACATGGATTGGTCCCTAGAAGCTGTAACATAATATAATTTATTATACAAGAACTGTGTAGAAAGTTCATTAGGAAAATGCTCTTTTCTGTTTAGGTCTCATCATGTTTTTCAGCTTTTCATCAGCTTTTCACATGCCCCAAGTCAGAACGTGTTCACTTTCAAAAACTCAAAAGATTGTTTTGAAAAGTTAGATGTTTGATGTGATCACACCTGCATGATCCCGGAAGTAACCAACCTATAAACTAAGGCATTTCAATTTTAACTTGAGTTAGAAACTGACCTGATTAACTCCGTAGGTAGTGCTGGCGTCCACTAACCCCAGGGTTGTTGGTTGTATTCCTGACTCTTCCTATACACGTAGAACTGTGGCATGAACACTGAAGAATAATAAACTTACCACAGCTTTGGGGCTCAATATATTTATTATTATATTTCATTGACTAATTATTAGTTTTTTGAGGTGGGCAACTTGTCACTTAAGATAAATATGATGGATATTGCTGGATTACCTTTTATTACAGGTGCATTATGTTGGTCATTGAAAGATAATAATAGAGATCAGCTTCTAATGCTGATGGCAGATACAAATGGAAGAATAAAGGGATTTGTGAAAAAGGAAACTGTAAGTGTGAGATTTCGGAGGCACAGCAAAATGGCTGATCTTTGGTATTGTTGTGTAATATTGTAGCCATGATGACAAAAGTCCGGTCCACCTGCTGCTGCCAGCATCACTGTCATGAATGAGATGCTATAAGAAATGAAATAAAATAGTTCAGCCCTAGGAAATACTGAAGTGATTGGTGTAGTAGGAGCGAACAAAGGAAAATACCGCGCCTGTGTGTGTGTGTGTGTGTGTGTCAGCAAGGAGAGAAGGCTTCAGGTAAAGTGAGAAGAGACTCTTGACACTTGTAAGTGAGCGAGAAGTTGGGAAGTGTGTATATGTCTCCTCTATTTTACTTCTCTTTGCCCAGAGAAGATGAGCCGAGTTCATATGCTCCTTTTCAGCGACTTCTTCACAATCACTCAGTTACACACTTTTCACACCTGGGAGCTACAGACTACAACCACTGTATTATGCTGTTGGCTCTGAACGCTTCCACTTGGAGCAGTTAGGGATTAAGCACTTCCCTCAAGAGCAGCTGACTGGGAAAATGAAGAAAGGAAGCTCTTTCACTCCTGGTATTCCCAGGTTTCCTTAGTCACCTAAGAGATTTGTGGCAGTCTTGTGTGATCTAAAACTCTATAATCAAGTTCTGGGTGAGTCGGTTAAAGAGATGCTACCAAGACAATCTACAGTCAAACCTTTGAGCTGGTTCGGGCTGGAAAACCGGCCACTGTTGGGCTGGCAGTGCTCTACATTATATGTGTTTGGGGTCCCAGGGCACACAGCTCCATTTCTTTCACAAATGCTTATTGTGGTTTGGCAAAGCTCAACCAGCATCAGGTCTAATTTTAAACTGTTTAATTTGAAATAAATGATTAGCATATGCTTGGAAGTATGGGACATAAAATAAAACTTTACCCTTTTTTTGTGCACACAAAGTACTACGCACTTTTAGTTCGAAAATCTACTGCTGCTAATTACATCAGTAAGTTTTGTGAATTGGTGTTTTGACTGAAACGCTTTACAGAACTGATTTCAGATGGACTCTTAGGCTAAAAAGGAAAGACAGTTTGAAAAGTCCTCCTGAAATAAAGTGCTTACTTGCATTTGAAAACATCATAACCATTAAGTGACATGAGTAATTATCCTGGTTAGACGTTGACTTTTTTTTCTTTTGTCATCGCCTTGTCTTGCTCCCATTTGCTGTTTCTTGTCATCATGCAGATCTCTGTTCTATCATCTTAAAAATAAGCTCAACTCAGCTGCCCGAGTACTGACAAGAACGAGCCGTGGAAAACACGTTACACCTAATTTAAAGTCCTCACACTGGCTGCCTGTCATCTGCTGTATTGATTTGAACCTTATTTTACTTGTTTTTAAAGCACTTCACGGTCTTGCACCAGCCGACTCGTCTGACATGCTTCCAGTGTATGAACCAGTCTGCGCTCTCAGATCCTCTGTCATGAGTCTTTTAGTTGTTCCACGGTGCAAGAGAAAAACTTTTGGTGAGGCAGCTTTTAGTGTTTAGTGTTGGAACAGTCTGTCTGAGGATTTCACAGAACTACAAAAAGTGTGGATTTTTTCAAACGCAAACTTAAAGAAAGCATATTTTTTTAAATAGTTTTTAAATGTTTTTAATTGATTTCATTTTATATTATTATTTTTTAATTTGTTTGCATTAGCCTCATCGGTTTATAATCTCATACTTGTTGACCTTGCTGACCTTGCTTGGTGTTCTTTTCTTAGGCATGATTATCACCGTTTTTACTGTGTTTTTTATGGGAAACCTTTCTTCAACTTTTCAATCATCTGTAGAGAACTTTGAATTGCATGAATCTGTACAAAAGGTGCTGGTGATATGTAAGCAAAGTTTTGATTGACTGATCAGCTGTTGATAGGAATGTTTTAGAAATTAGTTTTAGACATGATAAGTTTCCGACCTCATCTTATTGTGGATAGGTGCTGTATACTGTACATCTGCAATAAACAACTGATATATGTTTTTGGGTGAGGCTTGTTCTTTTAGCCAGTCACATAAGATCATTGATATGCCTTTATTTTGATTTCATCAGGATGAAGGTGATAAAAACAGAACAAGTGACATATAAAATGTGGGCATGTAGCATTTAAAACATGACCTCAAACGTCTTAAAACAGCACAACAATGTGAAACTCGTAGAGATGCACCCCCACAAAGATGAGCATTTATAAAGCATTTATAAACCCCACCGTTAGCTGTGTACCTGGTTCCTCCTGGCGACATGTTGTGTCCATGGACAAGACACTGAAACCCTTGTGATAGTGCTTTTGTTAGACTTGAATAGGCAGCAGATCATTGTTCTTCAGATTTTTTGGTCTTGATTTTGATTCAGTTCCTTTTGGACTCATTGCTCAAACTTGGATTTGTCTTAACCTGACTACAGTTCAGTAGCAGGAACAACACACAAAGGACAATGACAGACATCAGGGGATGAGAGAAAATTAAAAACACAAAGACTGAAAAAAGAAAGGATGGATGCAGAAAGAAAAGATGGACAAGATGAGTGTGTCTGTGATTAAGTGCGTCCATGTGCTTGCGTCACATCCCATTTTTAGCAGGCCTTCAATCAAGATGTGATTTACGAGCCTTGGTTTCTGTTACCACATTTTACTGCCTACAGGCCTGTGAGCATGGGGCTTTTATTTGGCAGGAGCTTAAACTCTAAGAGTAACAAGTTGGGGTTTTTTATTTGGCAGTGGTTTCCAACTGCAATGGTTTTCTTCAGTTTTCCTGACCACAGAGAAGAAGGAGGGGAGGGTAGAGGGTAGAGTCGAAGGAAGGGTGAGAGCAGGCAAAACAGCAGCAGGAGGAGCAGGAGCTGCTTCAGGAGAGCAGCAGGATAACAATGAAGACAGATGTGAAGAAAAGGAATGGGGTTGGGATTGGGAAGCATGATGGGCATGGCCAAAGTTAGTTATGCGTTCAGGGAATTCATCTAAGTCAATGCAGTGTCTTACAAAGTAAAATAAAAGCAAGCAGCAAGGAAAAGAAAGTCAGTTTCAGGTGAAGGTGTGTGAACAGGTATTTCAGAAGTAGTCAGCCATATTTCCAACACTGATCTCTTTAAAACTCTTTTAAACTCCTTCACATCCTCGGACACCCAGACTAGGAGCATACATCCAGTTAGGAACATTTATTAGTAGTTTTATCCAAAAAGTAGGGTGGATCTCCTTGGTGATGCTGCTCAGTGGTAACTCCTGTCACCATTGTTGTCCACCCAGTGTAAGAAAGAGCCTGGACACAGGTTATTCTTTTCTGTAGACTTAAAAAACCCACCCATCATTAATTAACTTTAACGTTAAATCCTGTTCAGGGTCATTGGGGGTGGAGCCTGTCCCAGCTGGGTGAGAGGTGGGGAACATCCTGGACAGGCCACGAGTCTTAGGACCAACAAAGAAAGACGCACAGACAACCATTCACACCTGTGCGCAATTTTGAATTGCCAATTAACCTAACAAAGACGTCTTTTAGTTTTGTTTAAAAAATTTAATTGTGTTATTTTATCCAGGTTTTCTACTGTCATTGTCAAGTTGTGCCTTCCTGCCACATTAGCCTGCTTTCACCAGGCTGTCACAGCCAAGGGGGAAAAAAGCATAAAACCTGCTGGATTAGCTAAATTGGCCATTTTTATGTCTTTTTTAACCTTTAAGGTAGTTTCACTGGGAACAAAGATTTCTTTTAGAGGAACACCCTGGTCACGCTTACTGTATTTTCTGATGTCACTAAACTGCTGCACAGTGAAATTGTTCATTTCCTGCAGTTATAAGGTTTTGGCTTTGGGCACACATTTTTAAGTAGAGAACTCCTGCTAAACTGAGAGCTAAGACTGCAGCATCACATCCTGACAAAAAAGAAATTTCAGTTTTATTTTTGTAAAAATCGTCATCAGCAAATCCACAACTCCACCGATAAAAATCTTTAACACAGTGTGTATATGTATTATATCATTACACACTGTGAGTAAAGAGGAGGAGGAGAGGAAGCAGGCAGAACAACAGCAGAAGGAGGAGGTGGAGAGGTTGAAAGCAGCAGAATGACAATGCTAGAAGAGGAGGAAGAGACAGAAGTAAGCTCAACAGAAATAAATCTGGGGGAGACGATGAACAAGACTAGCAACATGTGATACTTGGTCTTTTGCTTGATGAAGCAAAGTGGGTGTTGGACATCTGATGTACAGACAAGAGGAGAAAAAAAGTAGATGTGTAGAGGAGGCTAATGCATTGAAAGGGATGGGAGGTGAGGATGAAAGACGTGCAGAGATGGCAGCAACAGCGAGAGTTGAGTCAAGGATCATTTGGCTCTGTCACTGTAAACTACCTTGTTGGAAGCTAAAACCCACTGAGACCCCTGCACACTTCCTCAGAAGCTCAATGCAGTATGGCTGCTCACATTGATGTGGGATCCGACCAAATGTCTGAAATGTAAATAAAGAATCTCAGCATGGACCGCAAGAGGGTACAACACTCTCCCCTTGTTTCTTTCCATCCTTCACCTCTTTCATCTCGGCTTCCTGGATCTTCTCACTCTCCGTTTTGCGCGGATTCCCTCTCGACCTCCACGTCCTCTTTCATGCAAATGCTGCAACAGAGGAGTCTGATTGAATTTGGTTTGGAAACAAAATGTTTTTATTGGTGTCTAATAGCTTCCACTCCCACGGCTATACCCCATCATTGTCTAAAAATGAAGTGGGTAGATACCTACCCCTCTGAAGTACTTATAATTGGAAATAGAGAAAGTATAAACTTGTTAGGGCAGGTTTCCAAGTGCACAGAATATGCACAGAAATAGTTGAAAACTTCAAGTTATCTTTAACAAAAATAGAAAAACAAATCAATATCAGTAAATGTAGCGACACCCACATACAATAGTTCATCTCTGATTTGAAGAGCGACTTGCTGTTCGAACACACTTATCCCTCAAAGTGAGCTTTCTTTTGAAAATGTTTCCCCACAAGATTCCGTTTCCCTAATAAAATGTCTGCAAATCATAACCACTTCCAAAGCAGCAAAATTGTCAGTCAACGTGAACAAAGTGCTCACTTCTTTGCTGGATCCTTTTTAGAGAAGACTTTTATCATTTCACAAAAAAAAAAAAAAAAAAAAAAAAAGCTGATCCTGTCACGATGAAAAATGTATTTGGATGTGCTCGAGGTACACTTCATTTGCCTTGCTTGACACTAAGAAGCCCTAAAAACTGAGCAAATAACTTGAAAGCTAAGTACAACATAATGCACATTTTATTCGCTCTGTCTCTTACTGTTAAATATGCATCCAGGTACCTGCTCCTGTCTAGTCGACAGAACAGTTGGCTCATTTTAACTCTCGTATGGGTATAGAAGCAGCTTGTTATTAGTGATGTTTGTGAGCGCCTGACTGAACTCTTTCCTCCTCTCTCCTGAATCTATTCACACAAGCAGCTAAAAAAAGTAGGCCAGAGGCTGATGCATACAACTTTTTTTTTTTCTCTGACTCATGATTTTGAGTTGATTCAACGTGAACAGTGTGACTGAGAGGAGATGTGGCTTTTTGAAATCCACCTTAAAGTTCTGTTATGGTTTTAAAAAAAGAATGATTAAAATTCTTTCCTCAATCTAGACAATCAGGAGATGCTTTCAACGGTGGGAACTAGAACCTTGAAAATGAAATGAGAAGGAATGAGAAACACGTATGCGTGGATTTTCATTTCTCTGAACACGTTTTCCTGACTGTCTTTAATACCATGAATATTTTTGTGGTTAGTTGTGTATCTGACATCCAGAAACCAAATTCACAGTGTGGTTCTCCTCCTCTCTTGTGACTGTAGCGAAGCACCGACTCACTATGTAGATCGTTGTAACTTGTTTGGTTACCGAGCGCGGAATAAGAGTTTCCGCTTTTTGTCCCAAAAAAGACACATACACTGGAGACTGGATGTAAGCTTTGAGCTTGAGTTAATTCCTAGGCATGAAGTTTTGCTCTAAACTTTTTTTATGGATATGGATTTTCAAGTTCCTTCAGCCTAAGAAACCAAGAAAGTTGTAAAGATAAACACAATAATTCACATGGGTGTCATGCTTTTTCCATGCATGGCCACAGAAACAACCCAAACCTGAAAACTGCTTTAAGCACACACTTCATGGGCTGTTCTTTCATGTGCACTAAATAATTTCACCTACTGCTTGGAAAATGCAATTTACCTGAAGATATGGTTAATAGTGAGTTCAGTCTCAGTTCATGAGTATTGGAATAATAGAAATAAGTAATAAACTGAACAAAAAAAAATAGCTTAACCTAAGATGTTAAGTTGCACGGTCAAAAAGAAATGATACACAGGTATTTTCTTTCTTTTAACATATTTATTTTGTAAAGATTTCTTACTTACTCACACTCAAAACGTTCAGGTGCTTAAGTCATTTTGTACCAAATTAATAAGAGCAGCAATCAGTTGCTACCAGTTACTCTGTGAAACTCGTGTCTTCAGGTCTGGGTTGATTTCAACAGTAACCTTCACCATAGTTACCAGACCTCCTTCTTACTATAAAAAGTAATAATGTTTTAACACATTACATCATAGATGTTTTGTTGTTTTTACACTACAAGTCTCTGATAAGTTATTATACTCAAAAACTACATACTGGGAAGTCTCCTAGTCTAGTTTCTTTCCCACGTTCTGTGAATTATCATCAGTTCCTTTATTCAACTATCATTTGGTGAAAGACCTCAAGTTTGAACAACTCACGTATTTAAGTTGCAATACTGTTTAAAAGTTGGAAATGAGGTAAATTATATTAACTTACAATTACAACAAAATGTTTACAATAACAGTTAGTAGATTCCACTTAGTTTGAAAATGTATGATGATGAAAATATGAAGAAGGTTAGCACAACTGTTTCCTGGATTTTCTTTTGACGTTTCCACTAAAGACTCTAATAGAAAATCCCTTTTTAAAACCTGGAACCTGGACAGATTTGATATTGACTGGATGATAATTTACATAACAAAGCTTTTCTTTCTTGCCCTATAATGATGTCCACCTTAATATCGATTGATTATTCATTCATTAGAATTTACATCAATCAATTCAAGGTATGAAATAACATATGCTTCCCGGTGAGTCTTTGGTTAGCCTTGTAGTTTGAACAGCAGCAATAAATTTGATTTGGGGAACGAAGGCCATTTGACAAGGTCCTAGTCACAAGGGCAAAGAACACTAAATTTCTATCTTGAAAGTGTGCCAATTGGAAAGGACCACCACCATCATTGACCGTGAGACAGAATATACTGCAATACAAAAAAAAAAAGATTTTATGAAAAGGAAAAATAATCACACAGGCAGACAGATGGACTGATCATAGTTTATGTGATGGTGGAGAACAAGGAGGACATGTAGGAAAGAGAGGTACTGACAATGTCACCCAGATGGATGAGCAGATATTAAAAAAAAAAAAAAAAAAAACAAGATCATCTCCTTCAGAGGAGGAGGAAGATGCGGAGGCGGAATGACTATTTAAGAACCGACTATGGTGTTTTGTCATAGGGAAGAGGAAGAGAGAGGAGAAAAGTATCGTTTGCCCACTGCCTACACTGTTCTGAGTCTAAAAGTAACACATCAGTCATAGGTGTTTATGTAATATGGAAAATAAGACCGGGCCAATCAAAATCAAGCTGAATTAAAGGAAAAAAAAATCTGGACATTGAAGCAGCAGACTTAGACAAGTCTAATCATCCAACTGAACCGATAAAATCTTTCTACACTGATACAGAAACACTGCACGGTATTTAACATTGAGGTTCTAGCTGTTTTATCTCTGTTTATGACAAGCTTGAATGTTTCACCTGCTTTAAGATCCTTCCAAATACTCTCAGGCCTCAAACCACAAACAATATCCTTACAATTATTCATGCAAGTGAGTTAAATTTGTCACTGCAAGATGCTATTTAGTTTAAGACAGCCAGACTATGGCTTGACTTCTGGACATAATAAGAGCCGGATGTACTTTACAAGATCCCTTTTGACCCTCTTGCCTCCTCTCCGTAGACAGAGTGTCCCAGAATGCAGGACACATACAGTAGGTATTAAAGATGTCACAGTTCAAGTAAACACTTATATGCAACTAATGTATGCATGTGTAGGCGAGCGCCTACGACTCAAAGTCAAGCATGTGCAGTTCAAAAGATACTCAGCTTGTGTTTGCATTGGAAAACAGTGAGGCCATTTTACAGGCAGTGGTAAGAAACAAGGTTAGAAATATATGGGGCAGAAAAGGTAGAAAAGTCCAAGAGTTTATTTACAACAGGCAGGCAAGAAGAACTGGAAAGTGGACGACACAAATTGACAGATCAGCAACACTGGTGATTGCATACAAGGAATGTGATATGATACAGGTGTGCAGGTGACTGGAATGGGGGTAATCTGGGGTTATGATAGGTGGAAATATCAGGATCAGGGATGACTGCTCTCCTGATCAATTACTAACCCAGTCGTTACAGTATTTGTATAACTGCATCAGTTAATGATGTAGTGTAATGTGTGAATTTAAAAACTTTAATAGCTCCCTTACTTTTTAGACATGTTATTATGGTGCAGATTTAACTTCTAAGTCTAATTGGCCAGAAATCAAAAAATAAAAATGTGTTTAGATTTTTTTCTTTGAGTCGACTGAATGTAGATAAATAGTTGTGTCTGAATGGGGCATTAAAAAACACTCCTCAGGAAATTTGGACTACCAGGCCATAAATGCATAAGCATTTTTTGACCTTACTGACAGTGACATGGAAGAAGTTTGGAACCACCCTGACACCTCCTGGAGATTGTTGTCATGCCAAACTGAGTGACAGTCCCGATCAGGGAGATGATCAAATAACTGAAGATTAATCTGAGGCCTGGAATGTCGCTTCATACAAAGGCATGTCCATCCCTCATATTGAATGTCCTTCTGATGGCTTGAAGTTGTAATTCAAAGGGAGTTCTGTGAATTACTGAAAAGTGTCTTATAGCTTATAATAATTATAAGCTAATATATGTGTGTGAGTAAGTTTGTTTATTCCAAAATCCTTTAAATGAGGGATTTATATAATGGAGACTGTAAGAATTAGTGTCTAAACATTCCATTAACTGTAGATTCCAATTTTTTCTATATATTTATGTATATATGAATGTTTTTAAGGATGGATCTATTTTGCTTTTTCTCTATCTCTCTGACCTTTGTTTGACCCTTTTTAATTGTACTGACTGTAAATATTATCCTATTTACACACTTTAATATGTATGATTAAAGGGTCTTTTGAGTAGCTTTTTTTTCAAATCAAGTAAGAAGAGGACAAAAAGACTAAGAGACTTTTAATAATTTAGTATTGATCAGTAGATCTTGCACTGTATTAAAGTCCCACATGTGATTTTAATAACTACTTTTAGTCCAGCATCACCCCCATTCCCCATTCTCACTCTCATGCTAAGACGTGCTCCTCTTACCTGTGCCGCCCTGTGCAGATGATGTTCATGATGTCTTAATGAACCTTTGTCTTTCTGGGCATCTCTTGCTGCCTATTTTCCGAATCACTAGGACACTCTACAATGGCACATGCAAAGAGACATGAGACGTGATAAAAATAAATTCATACACACAAAATGTCAGATACACTTTTTCTTGTCAGGTTGTTATAATGTCACCTCTGAGTTATTAAAAGATACGGTTAGGTCAGATAATGAAGGTGTTACAAGGAGCAACTGTGTCTGTCCTAAAACGAAATAAATAAATTCCTTTTTAATAACAGGATTTGTTTGTCATTTGTCATGTTGCTGTAGAGTCCCTACGACAGTAATGAAGGTCAATATAGTCAAGAGAACAGATCTGTCTTTTGAAACATGAATATCTCTGAAAATGCTGAGAAACTACGAAATACTTGAATGCTGCCATGACACACGTATTTGTTATAAACAATTTATCATTAACATTAGCATAAACTCGAGTATATGTGATACATTTTACATTATTGGCTAAGAGCATCAGACTAGACCAGAAAGTAGCAACAATCCCAGATTTAACAGTGATCAGCCTCTGTCATAGCTGCATAATTCTCAAGGAAGGACGAGGAGGACATGTATTAAGATGTTTTGGCATAAATACTCCAGCCACATGAAGTATGATCTTTGTTGAAGTCCAAATCTCTCTTTTTCCCTCTGAATTTCCTGTGTTGTTTGTTGGAAATCCAGATGTTTTGTCCATCGTGGTCCCTGGCTATGCAGCTGTTACCCTCCTCTGCAGTAAACATTCAGCATCATAAACGTGATTCAAATAAGGTTTGTCCATCCTCAAGGTTGTTTGGGTATTAAATTTGACATTTTTAAACAAGAAGCAAGACAACAATAAGAGAAAAAACAAGACCCAAACAAGAAGCAGTGTGACAAATTGGTGGAGAATGACAGAAAACTGGCATCACTGTATTATAGTGTAGCAAAGAAGGAACAATTTTCATCTCCTGATCTACTTTGATCAGTTTTGTCACATGTTGACACAAAAAAGACATACTGTGCATATTTATGAGATCTCACAGACATTGAAACAGGGTCAGACTTTGGCCTCCTGAGTGAATTGATTTCCTGAATGAACTGGCAGTTAGTTAAGTTAATTAGAATGTATCTAACAAATTGATATTATTTTTAATTAAATTATTATTTTTTTCATTTATTTTATTTATTGAAACCATATACAATAAGCATTACATGGACTGTTGGATGGTTAAATTTTCTGGAAAGAATGGATGTGTATGAAATGTTGTAGAAATGTATCCAATAACGGTTGCTCGTCTTGAATTACTAAAAATAAAAATTCCCTTTTGCAAGCATCTGTTTGTATTCTGCATGTCTCTGTATAAAGACACACTGTTGTTGTTGTATTACAACACCATCATCTCGGAACCTCATCGCATTACTATTAGCAATTCAGACATTGTGCCTCACTCTCACTCTATTTTCAGATATTACAATCAAGAACATATTCATGCATTACGGTTAATGCATCATTCCATTCATCTGTGTGTCTACAAGTTTATTCATCCGCTGCTCACCCAGTTATGGTCACTCAAAAAGCTTCCAAGCCACACATTCAATCAACTAATCTGTTCTCAAATTAATTAATCTCCTTAACCATCCATTTCTCCATCCAGCTGCTTCAATCACAAAGTGATGTGTCCTTCTACCCACACACCAGATAGAAAGACACACTAAAATTATTTGATCTCATAAATGAAGTCAACAGTTCTGCCATCAATACCCGTTTGATCTCCTGATTAAAAAAATGTTTTTTGAATGAGTGAACTGCAGGCGGAATAAAGGTGATAAAGAAAAGTGAAAAGCAGTAAAATTCATATGCTGGCAATAAAGTTTGAATGCCAGACATGCTACTCTGTACCTTCAGTGTGGTTCTTAATCCCAGCGGCTTTACCTGAGTTGCTTAATGACAAACAGAAGAAGACTCGGCAACTCCCACGTGTAAATGAGAGCGTTAAGTGGAGCTTTGCTAAAAAATGAGCTTGTGTTCATCCGAAAAATGAAGCTTTGAAAGAAATTTAAAGATTTTGCTCATTGAACTTTCTTTTTATCATTTAAAGTTTGATTTCTGTGAACAGCGGGGCAGAGCAGCGCCCTTCATTAGAGCTGGTTCCCTCACACCAAGTCTTTGGTTTGGTTCAAAGGTCAAGCCACCTAAAAATTGCTTGTTTAGCAAGCTCGGTTGGATTTGTCCTTAAACACGTGTGTGTCATTACACATAGCTTGGCCTCAAAACACATTCCTGGCCACATGTTAGCTGAATTAGATTTAGAGCTGTGAAGTGGCCTTTTTCTAAGAAAAAAAGAGTAAAAAAAAAGTTTTAAAATGTTGCGTTGCATCGCACTTGGAAACCAGTCCCATATGTTTATGGCTCCACTTTTAGCTTTTAATACTCAGTTGTGTTGCTAGGAGGAGTTGGGCTGAACCGAAATAAAATCAACAACAACAAAGCTGACGTTTGGACGTTTATGTGATTTAGTGTGAGAATGCCATAAACACAAAAGAGACACAGTGAGAGACTTTACGAAAGATGCAATCCAGACATTAAATTCATATATTATCAGATCTTTATGAAAATGCAGATATGTAATGGTGCAGTATATCTGGGCTCTAATTAAGTGAACGAGTTGAGAAGAAAATGGTTAGTTGAAATTACTTGAATGCATATTACTAGCATATATTACATCTAACTCATGTGACAGCTATGACAAATATCCAATGATTCATTTTGCCCAGTTTATCTTTAAATGTTCTATTGCAATAACAAGTTATTTAATTTGTAGCTCCAGGAGGAAATGTGGAAACCTGTGTGATGTGTTTTATTTGGAGGCTGAAGACTTTTGCTTAATCCTAGCTGCTATTAGCATCATGTGGGGAGTAATTACACAGGAGGAAAACCAAGCCACCTATTAGGGTCAGTGGTTTGATGCCCATTCCTACCGGTCAACATGTCAAAGGCAAAAATTTGAACACCAGGTTGATCCTAAAATGGGTATGCACACGTTTAAGTGATATTGGATGAACACATCTTCCAAACATAAATGTAAATGGGTTTACGTTGCATTTTGGGTAATGTAGGCAACATGTTGTGACATACATCATTTATTTTGGAGCTTGTGTTTCTGCCTGTTTATCATCAGTGTGACAATGTTAGGGAACTGTGATATAAAGTCATTTAAGACACAACACCTGGAAGTGCTGACAGAAAGCAGAAAATGTCGAAAACACCGAAGGCTGTGACTGCTGGTTCGCTCTGAAAGGCTGAGCATGCGGTTTCGATTCTGAGTATCCAAGCCATGCCATTAGTCTCTATTAGTACAAGGTGTTTTCTGAACTGCTGAGTGCCGCCAGGGTCAACTGCCAAAGGCTTGATGTAGACTGATGTTGAGTTATGGACTTACATTATGCATTTTCTTCAAAGGCCCAGGCACCACAGGTGGTGGAACCCTGTCGTTTTGCCTTGCCATTAAATAACACATTAATTGTTCATGTGATAACAGACTTTGAATCGTTCTTGAAAAGTTCTCCTTAGATCATCTACTGCCCATCATGATTTTAATGTCATTTAAACAATATACCATCAAGTTTTATCCATATTTAAAAAGGAAAGAGCACAAGATGTTTGGCTGTAGTGCCTAAAAGATGCCGGCATCAACCACAGATAGTATGGGAATAATAAATATTAATGATTTATTTAATATGTTTTTAACATCAGTATGAATGTAATATTTGAAAAAAAAATATTTGTTGCTAAATGCCAGCGAACACGATCCAAAGTGATGAATAAATCTTAACAATTTCACTTTTAAATAATCGCCCTTTGGACTCAGACCTCATCAGAAGAAGGGATTGATGTTTTGGAAATGTGTCGTGTGGATTAACTTTGTGATAAGTAGTGTTCCTCGGGGTGAGCCCTATGTCGTAAAGATGATCAAGATCAAAGAAAGAAAAGCAAAATTTAGTGACATTTTTGAAATATCATGTAACGGCAGAATTACTTGCATTGCAGAAGCCAACGAGTGAATCAGCTCTGCGTGTAGTGCCGTGCCAAAAATGATCAAAGGCAAAAAAGAAAAACGCACAAAGATGTAAAACAGACAGGATTTACGGTTAGAACCATGTCAATCATAAAATGACTTCTCTTGAAAATAACATGTCTAATCGCTTCAGCTGCATTATTAGGAGAAAGACTCCCTGTTGGCTTTTACAGTTTGGCAGCTTTCAGCGAGTTTGCCATCACTCTGAGAGAAAAACCAGCTGCCAAAGCCTGTGTGTCTCCACTAATAACTGACTGGCACTGGCCAGACTTACCTTATTCCTTTATTTATCAATGAGGAATGACTGACCGAGGCTGAAGTTTGTACTTGCCCCGTTGCTGTTCCGTGTGGCTCACTAATAACCAGAACCGGACAGAAGAGGACTGCAGGTACCGTCCACTGTGTGAATGCACCCAGTTCGAAATGCATTTCAATGATTCCCAGCTCTAATTTGTTTCAGCAGTGATTGAAAGTGTCCACAGGCACAGTCGCTGATCACAGAAAGTGACAAGATGTCCCCCACTTATACTGTAACTGCTGCAAGGGATGAGGGCATAACCCGGTGTTGGAATGAATGACGACCAAATGGAAGATTGGATGAGGGTTTGTGCAGTGAAGAAGCTGATTTGAGCTTAATGAGGCCCAGTGACGTTACACTCTATGAAACCGCGATTCAAACCTTCCTGGACCGGCAACAGACTTGATAGGGACAAATTTCCATTGTTGGTTTTTGTAAGAACTGAGATTTGAGTGTGTTTATTTTCCTATTTTTGTTCAATTTAGTTAGAAAGAAGCTGCACTAGAACAGATCCACAGCATTCGTATCTTTGAGACCACTGATACACAGCATAAGGCCTTTGGGCTGGGATTCTTATCTCTATATACACTAACTTTATATTAACAGAATTGGCTGTGTGTGTTTGTTTAGAGGGTATTTATAGCCTCTCTGCTGTCCTGCTGTTCTTAGGTTACGATAAATCATGTTCACTAATTATTTTTATATGTTGTATTTTATGTCACCGTGATCTACGTATTTTCTTTGTTTTATGTATTTTCATTTTTTCTGTATAAAGTAACACTCATTATTTTCACTTGGGCCTAAAACTGCAAAAGTGTCCACATATATGTATATATATTTCTGTCACAAACACTGTGCACTTGGTGTTAATATGCTCAAGTGTCACTGTCATGTACACACAGCTGAAGAAAGGTGACCGTGATTCACCTGTGTGTTCATATTTTGCATGTTGCCATGCTAATTATTGCAGTACCGGCTTAATTAAAACATGCACATAATGAATTTAATGATGTCTTTCCCTCGCTTGTTTTTCTGTGTTTGCCTGCTTTCTGACTGCATCACGAGTCAACATGTCCCCAAAACAAGATGAAACCTGCACCGAAAACTAAACACAGCATTAGCCTGGGTGCCAAGAGGGAGAGAACGAGGGATAAGAAGGAAACTCATCCAATTTTCGTTTGCTGGCCGATGCAGCCAAAACTCTCATTTACTGTATAAACTCCAGGCTGCCAAGAGCCTATGTCCAAATCAAATACCCCAGCACAGCAGACACTAAAAACGCTTCCACTGGTGGACTCTTTGGCCAATTCAAATTTAGTCTAAAATGAGCACAGATGGAGGGAAGTTTTTTTTTTTTTTTTCCTTCCTATGCTGCTGTATGCTCTGACTTATCTCATCATAAATATGCCCTGAATGAGCGGAAAGAGGGTTTGCATTTGAAAAGGACATGCAGTGATGAAAATGTTCTTGTGATTGTTCTCATAGTCATGAATGTGATTTGAGAACGAGAGGAAGCAGAAGACACGGCGTTTTTTGGAGTGATGAGTGTGGTGCTGGGCACTGATACAGTTTGTGTGTGTGTTTGAGAAGGAGCCTGAACACACTTTACTGTCTATAGTGAAAACGAGCAGCTAGGTAATACATTTTGTGTGCATCTTATCATTTGAATCCAAGATCAAAATCTCAAATGAAAGTACTGTAATTGTCAGAGAATGTCTTGTCTGCCATCCAGCATCTGGTTAAAAGGTATTAAGCTGTCAAAATCATGTTCCCAAACGATTAATTCCAGTGTGATGAATGACAGTCAAAAGGCAACTCACAAAGCAGAGCCTGACTTTTCTCTCTGAAATCACTGTTTCACATGTCCTTAGACCTAAAACACATCATTTTTAAAGACTGCATGCATGGATTTTTGTATATTTTTCAAGAAAGATCAATCAGGGCAATGACAGATATGACTAAATTCAAACTGTAGGTAAGAAAATAAAGTAGAATTATATGAAGGTTAGCCTTAAAAGATAAGATTAAGAACAATCATGATCTATTGTAAATGCTCACACACAAATAACTGCAATACCTATATTAAATATCTTTACTAAAAGGTAACTGCAGCCAGGAGTTCGCCAACTAACTTTCACTATCAACACAGCAGAGTTCTGAGTTATTTGTTCACAAGAAGCATCTGCTAAAGTGAACAATACTTTACAAAAAGAGAGAAAGGGAACGTAATTGATCTTGTAGTTGCGAAAAGCATTATAGTCATAGTCAAGTCGAGTTTAGATAGTCTTCAGACCACAATTAGTAAAAATATCTATACTATATTTGTAAAAAATGTTTTCTTGCTGCAGTTGCTGTAAGATGATTCCTAATTTCATATTGCAACGCTGTCAGTGTCATTACATGTGCTGAATTTACCGTTATGCTTTGCTGGTCGAAATGTGTTTTTTGTCTCTAAAATCTGTCTATTCAGGACAGTTTATACAGTGTTTTCATTTTTCAAGTACTATAAGAAACAATTAATTTCATCACCTTCTGTTTGAAACATATAAGAAAAATGTAAAAAAAAAGAAGTTTAAACCGTTTATGCAGGAGAAAGAGTAAACCTCCAAACCAAGAGAAGCAGTTTGACTATTTCTATTTTTTACTGCTCCCACAACAACTAGTCTGCATTTTAGAGATAAAGATTTTTTTTAATTTTACAATGTTGTGTTTCAAATACAATAGATTGCAGAGTTGCAATGAAACACTTTGCAAAGGTAGACTTAATTTTAAATTATTGCTGTTAATCTAATATCAGGGAGCAGGTGAGCAGGGAAATCATGAAAAAAAAAGAAACCCAGAGGAGATGTGGCTCGGCCTTTAAGACGGCTGAAACCAAAGTGGCTGTATCCCATCACACTGGGAGCCTGGGCGTGCTCCACTTGCAAGATTGTCTGGCTCACAAGGCTTCGCCATAATGGATTGCACACTAAATTTCATTTTAATTCCATCTCTATTCAGCCAGGGTAGCCCCCCTGAGATAAAATGTCTTTTTTTTAATAGAGATCTGCAGCAGTCCAAGTCAGCAACCCATTATTACTGAAAAATGTGTGTATAAATATCAAGATATTAATGCAAGCGAACGTTAAAACCCTGTCAGGACGGTGGGACAAAGTTTTTAAGACATAGTCATTAGCGACACCTTTCATAAGCGATCATCCATTTACTGAACCATTCATGTACAGAACTGTACATACTGTATTACACCGTGGCGTAAAGGTTAACAATGAAGGTTTAAAACAATGAAACAATGATGTACTTCTAAGATGTAATCTCAAATGATAAAGTGATAAAAAGTGAACCGGCATTTTTTAATTAAACGCGTCTCCTAGATGTATGACTTTATAAAGATTACTGAGGTTTGTAACACAATCACTATAACTAACTGCTATGTGTTGCACATTCTAACGTGGCCTCCATTTTTAACGCTCTGGGACAGCGATTGTTAAGGTCCTGAAGTAACACAAAGTCTGCTGCTCGGACAACAGCTGCACAAAATTGGGGAAACTTAACATGTTTTTAATTATTTTTGATTATGGCACAGACAAAAAAACAAATTCAAGATGGAAACTGGTGGATTATTGGTGAATAGAGGCAATTCCTTCTTGTTTTTAGTGTCAGTATGATTGTTAAAAATATAACTGATTTAGAAGAAGACCAGAGTTACAGACCACATTACTGTCAAGCCACAGACCTCAGATTGATCCTTGAGTCCTTTGTCTGGTTAGGTTCAGGCCAGAAAACTACCTAAGTTAGTGTTAGAGAAATATTGTACATGTGTTCAAAAAAAGCAATTAATTTCTGTAAAAGCAACCTTCAATCCTGCTCTTACTCTACTGAGCTGCCACTGCCTGAACAAAAACCATAAAATGCTTTAAAACTCGACATTTTACTGCTAGATTGCATCTTTCAGCAGAAAACACAACAGGATATTTTACTGGTAACAATTAATATCAATGCATTTGGAACTTGTCATTTACATTAAATGTTAACATACCTTCAGAATTTTTATAGAAAATGTCATCTGGTTGTAATTATATTCTTCCAAAAAACATATTCATGTTTGTAGTTTAGTTGTACCAGTTGTAGCCAAGCTTTCAATGCTTAGCTGCTCTCGAGCAGCAGCAATGACTCCATCCCTGCCAGTGTTTAATTCTCATAATAAGTAAAAGGACATCTCGGCTTCAGTCTGGCAACAGCAAGATGATAAAAAAATAAGGATATAAGGATGAACTCCTCTACTTTTGTAAAAATGCTACAGAAGTCTACAGGGCTGATATAGACAGAGCTGCTTAGAATGAAATATCACTCTGCATGTGGTAAGGTGCAACAGAAGTCAACCTGTGCAGAGGGAAACCAACATTTCAACCTTTGGCTCTCAGGCTGGAACCAATCAGCTCTCTGGGGGAAAAAAAGAAATAAAAATACACATTCAATCAGATAACTGTTCACTCAGCCGAGCAGGGTGGCTCCCCTGCAGAGCCACCAGAGCAGGAGGGGGAGTGAGGTCCTTAAACATAGCAGCTCAGTCCTAAAATATACAAGCGTCATGTCACAACGGTGCAAATCTACAACTGTATCTTACCCGCACTGGCATTCTAACCCATATACCCATATACAGCAATGATCAAATGAGTATTTGTGCAGTTTTCAATGCTGATTCATCATGAAGTGTAATTGAATCTATACTCACCTTTACTCACTGTCAGGTTCAGCAGCTTTGTGGCCCAGGAGGCAAAGCCAATGGCTTTAATTGTACAAACAGCCTCTAAAACCACTGACACTAGCCGCCCTTGGACATCCATCCTCTGCATTCGTGAGAGGTGAAGGGATTGACCCCTCGTTCAGCAAGTATTGATTGTTGCCTGTTCCTGTTTGTATAAGTGCACAGTGGAAGAACACAAGCTTGAGGGATGCTGCACGGCTAACAAGCACAGGGACTGTTTGCGTGACCAAAGCAACTGTGATCTGGAAATGGAAATACATTTCAGCCGAACTGAAAACAAACAACGCGCAAACATTTTGAATATGATAATTCAGCCGGGGTCCCAGTGGCGGTTAGATGTAAGGTGTCAGGAGTCGCAGTCGATCCCCATTTAGTAACTTCCAGCTGGGACATATTTGCTGTCAGACAGTAGCAACAGCCGCAGCAGGATGCAGGTTGATCAAAGCTGAACTGCAACAAGTGCGCTGCAGCATCGACTAACGGAGCCAGTTTGTTGTTGTTGTTCTGTTGCCAAAAGCATTGCCTGTTGGACAAAAATCGAGATGTAATTTAATTATTCTGTCATAATGTTGTTTATGCCAAATGAAGAGAGGGCAATGTGTACCCTGATGGTGGTTCCACTTACTCTGCAATGTGTTCACTTCTTTGACTTGGCCTGGAAGTGAAGGTGAAAACAACAATTCCAAACTGGAACCGAAGCAAAGGAGGGGTAGGGTGGGTTATAACATCGTGAGCATGATATTTGCAGCTTGAGGGCAAGAGAGCACCATGGCCTCCTGTAGCCTGCAAAACATTTCCTTATTAGCCTCCGAAATGTTAAGTTTTTCATGAGAGTCCACTTCAACAAGAAATCCATTCATGCTGCTGGCATGTTTCATCATGCAGCAACCAAGTAGTAAAAGGGAGAAAGAAACATCATTAACTGTCAAGATGGAGTAGGTCATGTAATTGTCACTTTTTTTTTTTTTTTCATTTTTTAAAATTCAGACAAATAACTGGTTTCGAAACATGCCCGGACAGTAATGGAAAACTGCAGGGATGTTAGCAATTATATATTAATATGACTACCACTGTGTGTGTTACATACTGCTGAATACCGTGTAGAAAAATTAATCCACTCAACATAGCCAGCACAAGGGCTCACCTTTGAACAGTGACCTCGCAGGTGTGCAATATGTCATTTTGCCAATAAAATAATAATATGTGTACAGCATATGACTGAAATTATATGGTGTACATTATGTATGTGAGACCCACAAATTGTCTAATCAATCATATTTAGGATTAGGAAATTTGACCATATACATTGCTATTACCTGAGGGTAGATTTCAGGCTACAAAGCATATGGGGAATGATCGCAATGGCAGTGGAAGAAGGGACTCATAAATCACACAGCAAGGCTAAATGTGTAGCTGCAAGACCCCATTACAAAACACAAATGAATATGCATAGGAATTGATTTGATGTGTGTGTGTGTTTGTGTGTGTGTTTGTGTCTCTGTTCATTGTCTCCTTCAACCTTTGCATCACTTTTGCATCAGTAAACTTAAATTATGCCAGTGAGAGACAATAAATAAATAAAAAATAAAAATCTATTTTGAATTGTATGTTAGTCACATTAAGAGAGTGAACTGAATGACTTTTTTTTTTTTTTTTTGGCGGTGGATCTGTGTGTGAAAAGGGGGTGACTATTCGTTTTTTTGAGAGTGAACTAAACCTTAAAAAATGCATTCTCGTGTCACTTTTCAAATACATATATATGTTAATAAAACTAGTGTATGTATCTTATGTGGAGATGTGAATTTGACGCCAACTGTGACATCACAGTTCATTGAACTGTGTGGTTTCAATGGAAAGAAATTCATTTTTAAAAGATTTTTAGTTAGGTTCACCTTGTAACCAATCAGAAATTTCCAAGGATTTCTGCTTGATTAATACATTTTACAGCGTTTGCATTTATTGTAATTTGATAATGACTCATACCTGAAGGACTGTGCAGAGTGATTGGTCGAATTTAAAATGATTCGGATGTTTGTGGTGGAAACTCAACTGACCCATGATCTGAGGGATGAGAAAGAGCCGGTGGCCAGCTGGAGAGCTGGAGAGCGGGAGTAGAAACACACCTCGAGTAAAGAAATTATGTACTGCTCATGTTCACTAAGTGTAATGTTCAATTAACTGTCCATCAAAATAATGTGTGCATGAAATGAACAGGGCTTCTGTAGCATGTCCATGCATTGATTATGCAACTGGTTTCATCCGTCCAATATCCCGTTCAGGGTTGCAGGAGGCTGGAGCTTATCCCAGCAGTGTTTGGGCGAGAGGACCAACCCTGGACAGGTCACGAGTCTATCACAGGGCCAACACAGAGAGACATGCGCAGGCAGACAACCATTCACACTCACATTCACACCTACAGACAGATTAGAGTCATTTAGCCCAACATGGAAACCGGAGAACCGGAGGAAACCCACGCAAGCGCGGGGGAGGACATGTAAATTGCACCATGATTTGGGGCATTTGCACCACGGCCACTTAGTTGTGAGGCAGCAGCTCTAATGACTCCACCACAGTGTGGATCTGCAATTGATTTCAGTGCACCAAAAACATAAGCAGTGAGTCCTCTAACTGCTCTACTAAAGCCATTTTGGAAATAAAGTACTTTAGTGCATTTGTTAACTCACCATGATTGTGCTGTCAAAAAAGTAATTGTTCTTATCACGTTATATTAATATTAAGCACACTGCAGCCGTTGCAATGGTGATGGTTAAGCACTGTATTATGCAGTGCTAACTTTAAGATAACTACATTCTACACTACTTTCTGCCATCAATCCCACAATTCTCCCTGTTTTAAAGATGAAAAATTACCATCACACAGCTCAAACATCTGTTACTGATGATGTAACTGTTAGTAAGTGTCCAAAATGTCAATTGACTGCTCACGATGGAGTGAACTACGAAACTTACTCACTCATACAGAATCAGAGAGTTAGGAGTTATTTTAGACACACCTGGATGTCTGAGAGCATTCAACTAGTCGCATATCGTATCCTGCAGTACATTGAAAATGAAGCTCAGGTAAAAGTTTAGCACTAAAGTTCTGTTTATTACCTTTACTGTTCATTCAAATAGTTTTTTCAGAAAGGGATAATGGCTGTTGAGTATGAAATGCTGTTGAATCGGAGCATAGTAAACAAATTTACATATTTTTGAAGGCAGGGAAGAAACCAGTTCCCAGGTAAATTCCCTAGACTCTTTACTGTTCAACTCTCAGTTTACCTATTTACCCCTTAGAGCTTGTGGAGTTTTAATTCTCTCCCATATTTCGGCTTAATAAGGCAGAGAATAGCATTATTTCTGTGAAGGTGATTTTCATTTGCATACAGTTCCCCACCTGCATACACACACAGCCTCCCACTTTTCCCTGTCACACACCGCATCCCACCATCCTCTATCTCCCTCCTCCTCTCACCATCCAGCAAATGTTTAAATTACACGACCAAGTAAGCAAGATTAATTAAAATGATAATCTGCAGGCTGAATATATTTCACAATTAGCCAGGCGGCTGTTTGAAATTGCTATGCAGAGTTTTAAAGTCAAACTGGAGTGTTGACCTATTCATCTGCTTTAGTGAAACAGTCATTAGCACAATTAAGAGCATGCAGACAATGAAATCCCCATTATATGCAAAACACTCAGCTCTATTATATACTTCATTAATGTAATGTATGTTAATGAGAGAAAAAAGTCATGTTTGATTAATGTGTGAAAGCAAAATAATGTATATTTTATTTTAAACTATGTATTTGGAGAACTAACTGAGCAAATAGCGGCGTGAGAATATAAATCATTCCCCTTGAAGGCTTAAAAGGAGATTTAACAGTTATATATTTTTTAATCCTGTTTTATAATTTAACTGAAAAAAATTCTAAGAGCTACTAATTTTCTATTGTTATATTTTCTAAATTGCTTTCGTTAGTATATGTAAGCTAACTGTACAACTCCCTTTTCGATATTTTCAAGTCTGTACTTTATTCAAAAATAGCTGCCGATGCTTCGAGTTTGGGGATGCTGGAACAATGCCTGCTGCTTCTCAGCTGCTCCGTCTCCCTGCACCGAGCTTAAGCAAAACACGGGTTAGATTCTCTATTCCCTGGATGTCGGATAATCCTCTTATGAAGTAACTGTAAACCCAAACTAGAGAATGTCTCTCATCAGTCTCCCATTCACACCTAGACAACAGCTTCTTGTGTTACATCACCCTTTCACCCTGATACGGATGAGATGAAAAACAAGAAAAGATGCTACGAGGTGATTCTTAATCAAAGTCAATTAGGGGCTGGGAGAGTGTGAACTCTGTGTATGTTGGTATTTGCATGTGTGCATGCCTGTCCTTGATGTGTGTGTGTGTGTGTGTGTGTGTGAAGCTCTGCATAGCCTCCTCATCTCCATGCTTCATTTATCTGTCATTAGCACAATTAATGGCGGTAGGTTTGAGCCAGGCAGAGAAGGAGAGGATGTGGCGCCTTTCCAAATCAGAACAACTTCGAGATCAACTCAGAATTTCGGTGGTGCGAGGGGTGGGGGCGTGGGGGGGGAAGGATGAGGATGAGGATTAGACCGAGCAACAGAGAGGAAGAAGATGAAAAAGTGAGAAAGGGAGACGAGATGCAGATAGAGAAAGAAAGTAATAAAAAACAAGATTGGAGAAGTAATTTGTATCACTGGCTGAGCGACAAATAGGTTGAAGGGAGAGTGTGGAGATGGAAAGAGAGACAGAGATAGATGGTGTTCATTTTGATTAGAATAAAGAAGGAGGAATTGTAGATAGAGAATGACACGATGGCTTATTGGTCTGTTATTTCAGGCCATGTCCACAATCTGTGAATAAAGTTGAAAGTGTATATTTTGCAGGCTTGCTGTCAAAACCGAAGCCGCTCTTCTTGTAGAGGTTTCCAAAACACTTCAGTCTAACGGGTGAAAAAGCAGGTGCCTCGTTCTAGTATGAATGTGGAAAATAAGAGTTTTTGATTAACAAAAAGCTGCATAATTGTAAACCTTCACACACATGGTCAAGTACTTCCTCACTCGACGAAAATGTTACAAAGCCGTCGTCTTCAACTCTTTTTTTTCCCTCTCGTTACGCTTTTCATTAGTCTGATAAAAGTGTTGTCAATGACATATCATTATGTCTTTGCAGTGAAATTATAACTATCTACTTATTATCTCTTTTAAATTATTCACTTTTGATGAGGGGTTTTAGTAGAGCTGCCTAGGAATTAATACTGACCTTGGTAGAAAAGATCGGAGCCACAGTGTCTGTCTGTTATACATTTATACTCACCAACATTAAATACGCAGAATCTTGCTATTTACAGGTATTCTTGACAAAACTGTCTCAATATTCCTTGGAATACTGAAATGCTTTAATGGCTGCCAGTTACCTCAGCAAAACAGTGGATGAGATGGTAAGAAATTAGTTTTTAGCCATTAGAAGCAATTCTGACACGTCCAGTTTGAAGGAACAGGGACCTGGAGTGGCAATTTGACAAAATTTAGGTCAACCCAAAAATAAAGCCTGTGATTTGCTGAGAGATGTGGGGATCATGCTGCTACATTGTCCAACTAGCAGCTGTAGTAAGTTGACAAAGTCTTGACGAGGACACCGAAATGTTCCCATTGCGACTGTGATTATGTTGCCATGCTGACATTGGTCCAGCCTCCTACAATGGCTGGTTGTTAGCATGTGTCAGTGTATGCTTGTATTTCCGTGTAATGAACACTCTGGCATGTACTAAGAACTATTTTCTCCACTCAGCATAAGTTGAAGCTGTAGAAAATCAATAATACTTTTATGAAGTGTTCTTTCCAACTAAGGAAAAAAAAACATAGTAAACATTTACCAGCCTTCAGAGACAAATACAGAATTTGAATAGCAATAAGAGAATAAAGAGAGTAAAGAAAATAATTATGCCGAATGGAATGGACTGAAAAGGATAATGGATATTCTTTGTGAAGTTGAGGGAGGGAGAAGAAATAACATCTAATTAGAAAACATAGTAGAACATTGGTTGCAAGGTGAGTACTTGCTGTACTCTATAACACAGCTGTACATAATGTGCCGCCTGGGACACAGCGAGCATAAAATGAAATGTTCTGACCTTGTGTAGGTCAGTACTTAACTATGATACTTAAAAAAAAAAAAAGCTTCTATTTTCCACAGAAATGGTGAAGAGAAGTGAAGTGGATGCAGGTCGTAAAGAGTAAAAAACACGGCAAAACGACTGAAAAGGATAAAGCAGAGATTAGAACAGAGGGTCGAGCGTCTTATACTTCTCTACATCTTTGACTGATGAGCTAATTAAACATTTCCGTGTCACATCTGCAGTTAAACACTGGCTAATGTATTTTTAAATGTTTTTTGACAACATAGTTTAACAGTTTGCCGCAGACCAGCGACCTAAGCTGGGCTGCAGACTGACAGTCAGTAATGTTCCGTATGGGAGATTATTTGCTGGTTTTGGTATCTGTGACAGAAACTGATAAAAACAACAACGCCTAAAGACCTAAACAGTGTCACCACACTCTTTTTTTTCTGTTGCCTCTCAGGGTTTATGTGGATATAGTGGAGATTTTAGGCTGTTAGATTTAAGAGGAAACATGAGGAGGAAGGACGTGATTCACATTGTTTCTGAGATTAAATGCAGAAAGTGTTGACATATCTTCAAAAGGCTGTGAGAAGACAATAAAAGCAGATAAAAGGATTTGGGAATATTTTACTTACTTCAGTCGTACGGCAGGGGCTACAAATATGGCTGTAATCACCAATGATCTTGTTTGATGGAAATATAGAAAGATACTTTGAAAAGTGTACTGTACATTCAATGTTTGGCTGAAAGTCTGAAACAGTATATATATCAAAACATTGGTTTTCAGGTAGAATGTGACTAAAATGAAGACATATATTCACTTAACGTTGTCAAAACAGCTGTTTAATGATTTATTTAGTTGTAAGCTGCATTTATTAAGACTTCCCCACCACCAATAATTAAATGCACATAAAATAAAAAGTACATTTATAAAAAAATTGCAAAAGCTTTGATGTGCTGGAGTCACCTTGGGCACGGTTTGATTTACCTGTGAGTTACTGGTTTGCTGTGTGGTTAAAACTGGCACCACACATACAGAAGATTGTGTACCTCTGCTGCATGTGTGTAAATCCTGGACAATTTGGAGAGATGTGTAGCAGGCCTGCTACTGTGCGATGGCCACAGCTGTTTAATAAAGTCAGATAAAGAGCCGCATTATGCATTTGATTGGTCAGCGTGAAACAGTGTCTGAACGACACAGTGCTCAGAGTTGGCACCAGTGTGATACTTAAAGAGATGGAGCTTCGGCAGGGTGCAACGGACGTCTGGACCCGAAGCTCAGCTCCCGTGGGCTCTGGACAAATTCAAGCCCTGGCAGTGAATGGAAGGAATTAATGACTGGTAGCACAGGTTTTGTCATAACCTTTTTCACTACAGTCCATATTGCCATTTGCTACCATCACAGTGTTACATGGTCAAACAACAACGAAAAGCATTGTCGAAATGTTATTATTTCAGGCAGTGATCAAATTTTGAACAAAATCTATATGCTTCAATATTAGCATACTTGATAGATAACGGGGGGGCGTTGTGGTGGCAACAGCTTGGGGCACCAAGGGTAAGATTTACAATTAGCTCAGGCAGCTACAACATACGCCGTCAATACTGTTTGGGGTCATTGGTTCATTATCATATCATATTGTAGATTAAAGTCATTATAGGTCGACAACTATGTGGGTGTTTGCTAGGCTTACTTAGAAATTGATTGACTGATGGCTCAAATACAATATACCAACAATAACAATGTAAATCACAAATGCATTCATGATCACAATAATAGCTGTGATCAGAAAACCATACATCGATCAAACTTTTCAAACATCTTGTTGTTTAAGAAAGCTATCATATATCAGCGAATCGTGACACTTTGGTTCATTTTGAGGTTCTTATATGTCATCTGCTATTAATCCGTGGCAATGAGGCAGCATTCACTGTGGCAGAAATGAAATGGAATGCAGCCATCATATAATCAGTCACTCATACGTTTCTCCCATTATTACTTGCATTTCTGTAGCACCTGCAGTGATTCCTAAACATAAATGGAAAGAATACAGAACAGTTGTGGGCTGTATTACCTCATTCCTGAAATGCAATGACCTTAGTGTTGTTTATGTTATAACAAACTGGTGTAATATGCCACTTTATATACCCCACTATGTCATACTGTATGTGTGTTGTCAGCACCCGCTCATACAATCTTTCTTTATACTATTCTGGTTTCCAGTATTTATATTTCGTAATACTAATTATCATTCATGCATCAAAGTGCTTCTCAATCAAAATGAGTCCATTTGTGTTTGCTTATCATAATAGGCTACTAATACCCTCTATACTTAAGACTGTTTGTCCTCTGGGATAGTTTCAGCCAGAAAACTCAATAATCGACATCTGGAGCTCATTGAGCAATGTTATAGTTTTACTTTTGGAAGCAAAAATGACATGGATTTTTTTTTTTTTTCGGTAAATTTGAAATTGCATGGAGAACAATGCTTGATTGTCAAATTTGCAAAGAATGTTTGAGCTCACATCTCTATGAGATCATACAGCTTATTAAATGGTGATTTAACTTTACCTTTTCTGCAAATCATGTCCTGACCATAGGATTTTATGCAGATGCTTTAGCCTTTGAATTTGTGTTGAGTTCTAAAAATGCTGCAACCAATCGTGCAACTTCCAGCAGGCCTAGTTTAAAATTATATTTTGATTAAAAGGTGTAGATAAAACACTAGAGTCTTTATACTGTGTAATACCAAAACTCAAGATTTCAGTAACAAAGCAGCATTTTCTCCTAATTTGTTTCTTGGGACCATTATGTTGACTTTGATTCATAATTGTTTTTACAGTCTTGTCTTCTTACTATTTTTGTTAGTTATTTTTGGTAACAGACATGAGCTGCATCACTTTGTATTTGTACTAATATCTCAGATAAAAGAGAGAGCTCTGTGAACTGCATCAAAGTATTAACAATTGCCTGAAAAATGGATATTCCTGAAAAATTCTTATACATATAGTTTTTGATGACCACTTTGAGAATAGGAAGAGCCACAGCTTAGAAACATATACACAGATTGTGATTTGATAAATTGGTCTATATTAATTAAACTAGCCATTACTGCCTACAGCCATGCCCAGTAAAATGTTATATGTAAAATGAACTAAAAATAATTTTCTGTAGCTAAAATACACAGGAAAGTCTAAACAACATCATTGCAACAAGGATCAGCTCACTAAGAATATAAATGCATTTCACTGTGGCTTTTATATTACCTCACATAGCCACGAGTCTATGGATTACAAACTGTACAAAAACACAACCAAATTACAAATCACCAAACAATTTTTATAACCAGTCCCTCTCCATGGCCCAAAGCCGCATAATCGTCTATTCCCCACCACCCTCCATGCACTCCACAGCTTCAATATTCCCTTTCCAATATGCCACACAGCATTCATCGATTCACCGTGAAGGATGAGGAGAGGTCATGTTTTCAATAATTACAATCAGTGCATCACTACGCTGTAAATAACATCAGCATCATTAGTGCATGTTTGAGCAATTAGAAAAGCATCTGTTTTTAATCACAGGTCAGAACAGAATACAAGATTATGCCAGCAGCAACTCATCTAAAATCATGAGTCTGCACAATCACATATGAACATTTTGAAAGTGTCTCACTCTTAAAAAGATCTCGTATAGATCTGTATTTTTGAACATGCTGGATTAATTTAAACAGGTGCACCTAACATTGTGAGAGTATACACTAACTACTTACAGGAAAGAAATATGGATGGCACATTGCATCACTACTCTTCTATTTTGCTGCAAACACACACACACACACACACACACAGTGATGGACACATATATGGCTCCACTTAAACATCTCTCAAGTTATTTTAAAACTGAAGCACAGTCACGTCCAAACCAAGAGTCGGTGAGTCAGAGAAGCATTCTTGTGGTGTTACATGATGTTTTCTGTCTCTCAGGAACTGAAGCTCCAACAACAGACAGATACGCAGACTATCAGCTGAGCCTGGAGTCTGAGAGCGTCATAAACCGAATCCTCACTGTACAGTCGATGTTGAATTGTGATGTGTAGCCTCCTGCTGGTTGCACCATCCACACGCTGCTTGTCTGGTTGGTGAACAGCAGGGGGTCGAGCTGAGGGTTTTTCACAGCTCTGAGGGCCACAAGTTAAGATCTAACATGTCAGGGTGACAGAGCTCTTAGTATTTAAGTCCCTAAACTCTTGGTTTCCACTTTTGGAGGTGCAAGAAACATGTGAGAAATAAAGTTATGCATAAAAATTGAGCATCTTTATCTGTGTGCACATCCCCAACTCGACTTTATTTTGAACACGGCTGACTTCAAAGTATAACGTCTCTCTCTCTCTAGAATATTTGGAATCCAGAGACTGGGGTCACTTCAGCAAAAATCCTAGTCCTAACCCTTAACATTTTCTCTAATACCTCATCCCAACGTCAAATAATGTTTTTTAAGTTTTAGAATTCAGGCTAAAACCAAGTAACCCAACATATTTACATACCTGTAAAACGTGATGCCATGGTGTCCAGGACCGGAGCTTTCCATGGTGTTTAATCTGCTGAATATCCGGCAAACCTTTCACAGAACGCGTGGTCGGGGGCAGGCAGATGGCTGAAGGTGAGGTGTGAAGTGGTTGGCTGAAAAGCTGGCAGGGCCAGGGACCGGACACAAGCTGCAGAGCTGCAGCTCAATCAGGTTGTTGTTCGTTTGATAGTCTGCTCAGCTGCTAGTGGATCCCATAGGCAAAGGGGGGTTTCCTGCAGTGATCCACGTAGGACCATTTTACACCCAGAACATCCCCAAGTCAGGCAACGCAGTGTATTAATGAACTAATCTGTGGTTAAACAGTTCACTGCTTTGTCCGCTATATGTCTATTTCTTGAGGTTAATAGAATCTGTTGGTTTGTACTGGACCTGCCTAAGGAGTTGTAGTATCTCGGCCAAATTAAGTTCCAGAGTTTACAATCTGTCTATTTTCTGTGGTCTTGTCATCCAGTGAGTATGTTACCAACAGGGCAAATATGTTTAAGAACTAAGATTGGGCTGGACTGTGGATACATCATGGAGAAAATAAACCAAAATGATTTTTTGTACACTATTTGGAAGTTTACAGTATGTGTAAACTTAAAAATAAAATGTGTATTTTTAAGTACATGAATTAGCTCTAAACAACCCTCTCTCCAACTAAGAATCCAAAAATGTCTTTGGTCATTTTGCAAATGCAAATGCAAACTGATTATTATTCTTTATACATTCTAAGGACAAGTAACATTGATGGTGAATTTCAAATATGTTGATACTGACATATTTACAGTTATTAATGTCACTCACTGATGGTGATGTCTGCCATGCAGGGTGCTCATCTGACCCACTAGCAGCAACTTGGGGTTCAGTTTCCAAGGACACTTCAACATGTAAACAGAAGGGACTGGGGATTGAACCACTGACCTAAAAAATAAAAACACACTTTTTTTTTACAAAATGTCTAATTTTGAAGTATGATGTTCATGTTCATGACTGTAACTCTTTTGAATAGTGATCTTAGTGATATCCACACTCACTTAATTGCACACACTAAACTTAACGAAAGTGCTGAAGCCTAAATGTTAAACAAATCTGCACTAGACTCGTTCACAACATTCATGTTGTGAACATGATCAAGTTCAAGTGTTTAGAAAATACAGATTTTTTTCGCTGTATCTCCATTTATGTTCAAAGAAGGTATTTCTTAGTATAATGTTTTAACTTTGTAGATTAGGAATATTTTTGTGCGTATACTTTAACTTGAGTAAAGAACCTGCGGGTTTACATCTACTTTTAATGGAGTCCTTTTGAGAAAAGTACTTGCAGTTTTAGTATCTGCCACTTCTGTTTTTCCTTCAAAATCCTATTCAGATTTGCAGTTTAATTTTGGGAGACCAGGTGGCTGCAATATACAGGATACAGCATATTGCAAAATCTCAAAGATCCTAACAGTATTTATCTCAGCAGAGCATATTTTATTTCAATTTTAAACTGGTAAACTGAAGCACTGAGCTCAGATCCCACGTTTACATTTTCATTTTCTGGCCGCCTCACCTTGACATGACTCAATGAACAGTAAACCCCTGGCAGCACCTGCTTGAGAAATGTGTACTGTCTGTTTTGGGGACTCTTTATATCCAGGCAGTCAGATCAGGCAACACTGGCAGCTGGTTGTTTGTGAACACACACAGTGTCAGACTTGCCAAAACCACAGATGCTGTGGCATAGTAGAGAAAAAAGATTGCTTAAAGGGGTTTTAATTTCCCAAAGTAAGAATGATGTGCTAAATTATGACATTTGATAGAGGAAAGAGAAGGAGAAAGTGAAAAAAGACACAGAGTTATTATGTGGGTAGGGGGCTAATTACCAACTGCTGAGACTTTCCAGTGTCATTATGGAATAATGAAAATATCACTCAAAACACTATTACAGAAATATTAAATTTTCATTAGAGACCCCTAGAGCTACTAAACACCACTCCTTTATCACTTTTTACAACTCAGGACGCTTGTTTCATTCTGTTAATATTTAATGACTAATGGAATTATTTAGCATTCAGCTTTTGGGATGTGACTGAATCCAAGTGGAGACTGATAAAGCAGACAATTTTATGAATATATGAAAGACGAAGCAGGGCAAAAATAAGTATGAAGGAGCAAAAATATGGAAAGGAAATCAATAGAATTTAAATAGCAGAGAAGGGATTTTAAAAAAAAGTCAAACAGTGTGAAACTGTAAAAGGAAGACATAAAAAAAGATGAAAAATAAATAAATAACTTGGAATGACAGCGTCCAGCAGAGATACATGGGGGCCCAGAAGCCCCATTGTGAAGTACATCTTACATGCTAATATTGTGAAAAATAAGACATTTGATTGAAAGGCAAAGTCAGTTTCCTACTGTTTTCTGCATCGATTTGGTTGATTTTAGAATTTCAAAAGACGAAGCATTGTTGTTTTGATGCAAATCTATTTTCTCACAAATCTGGCTTTGTCATATTTAAACAACCTTTACATTTGTTACTTTAGAAACAAACAAACAAAAAATCAAGTTTAAGTTAAAACTAAAAATGTTTTTTTGTCACATGTGAACAATGTTACCTATGAATTATACAAGAAATATGTGAACACAGGATGGTAGATGCTTGATCCGCCTTGAACACTGACATGGCTTATGATATATTATTAAAACGCCTCTCTGTGAGGTGGAGTATTGTAAAACACATGCACCGGCATGATTACTATTCCTGGAGACGCTCCATATTGTGCTACAGAGAAATGTTAATTAGCCTCTTGGGTTGCACCTGTCCTGGTTGGCAGTGCCAATAAATTCGATCAAAACAAGGAGCTGGTGCACCGGATGTGACAGGATTACCACCACGCTTGGATTTCCATGCATAAATGTCAATAAGTAGGTGGTGGTTGAAGTTCTGGGGATGATTCAAATATATACCCGACAATTATCTCATTTTCAAAGTTGAGGCATGAACTCACTGGCCACTTCATTAGTTACATTTGCACAATTTAATCCAATCCAATCCAACATATATTTTTATATTTATTTACATGTGTTCAGTGGATGGTGTAGTCACACTGGAGTACATTATAATAAGAAATGGTTGTGATGTTTTAGTCCTTCTTAATCTATTTTAAAGAGGGGGCCAATTTATTAAAACACCCTAATATAATGTGAGTATGACTTCTATTTATATCCCATGGATGAAACATATGAAACATGTGTATGTCTGAGCACCTTTACATTGAGAAGAGCCACATGACTCACTCTATTTTTCCCTCCTGCACATGGTGAATGGGAGCTTTCATTGGTCAAGCTTTCAGGAGACATTGCGATTTAAATGATGCTTTACGTTGTACATTATCTGACTAACCGGCAGCTGAACCGTCTCCTGATTTGCTCTGGATTTAGTACTTACTGATAATCATGATGATGATGATATTAGAGCTGCTCTATTTAATGGTAATTATGTCAAGATGAAATTGTTAAATGGTAGAGCTTTACATTAAAGATCAGTAAAAATAAGGGAAAATGAGATAATCTTTTAGATAAGAAATACTAAATAAGAAAAATCATGATGATGAATTAACTTGATGAACAACACTGTGGATGTAAAGGCTGTCGCCCTGTCACCTGACAAAGTATTTATTTGTTCCGTGCAATAAAGTAGAGACATAATTTAAACGTGATGAAACACAACTCACTTTTATTTCGTTATTAATTTACTAAAATGGAAAGATACACATTCCTTTTATTTTTAGGTTGTCATTTTGTCCATCTCACTCCAGATATTAATATGTAAGTAAAACAGAAGTTTACACACTGTTCTTTGCTTACTATGCAATTGCTACTGTACCATTTCTGATCAACTACCAAAGTCACATCAACTGTAGTCAATGTAGCCATATGTTAATAGAGAGGTAAAAAAAATCGGAATTATGACTGTCTGGCTGCAGACAAATTACTATTTTTCCCCCAAAATTGTAAAAAGACAACGATCCCTGTAATAGTACAAAGACAAGAAACACAAGCAGCCTGTCTCATGAACATTCAATAAGAATATCCAATGATTCCAAACAAAACAGAACGACTGGATATTCTTCCGTACTGTGGACTGCTGAAATTTACTGTTCTACTTGACATTCATTAACAAAAATGCACTCTAAGATCTCGAACCACTGTTCTGGACAATTAAAACGATTGCTTTTTAAAGTGCCTTAAACCCTTGTTCACCCCGACCTTAGCATACACACAGCATCACTGGTAGCCCAAGGAAATTAACTTTTCAATGGCAATCAGGCTAATTGGCTGGTTGATGTGACAGCACACAAAGCCAGGGCGTACGGCTGCAAGACGACTTTATTCTCTCGCTTTTTTAAGTTCTCTCTCTCTCACACACACACACACACACACACACACACACTCCACACACAGTCGTACAAACTCACACCTTCCTCATCCCTGTGACAGCTAAATTGGGATTAACAAGCTTTTAGGGAAAAGCTGCAACAGCAGCTTCTTTTCTCTTTGTTTTCCTTGCATTGACACCCTCATGCCTGCCTGGCAGGCTGAGTGTCTGACTGGCTTGTGCTTAATCTTGCATCAAATAGAAAGATAAAGATAAATCGAAAGGTTTCTCTTTTTTTTTTTATTTTAAGTAGGTGTACACCTGCTTGGTGTACACGGCCTGCAGACTTTTTCCTTGTGCCACATCGGTCAACAGAGATCACGCTGCATCTCAAGTCCGACAACAAGTGATTGCAATGAAGTACATACATTTAAGATAATCTACAGCCTCATGGGGAAGAAAAAGCTCATACACGCATGGAAATAAACTTAAGACCGAGAGAACAAAATTTAATGGGCTCTTTTATTAATGTGACAGAACATGGCAGATGGTGGGGCTTTGAGTTGGCAAAGTGAGACTAAGTTGTACTCAGCATGATCTGGTGGTGCCAGTTTCACACCACGCCATATTTTATGGTGAACCGAAGCTTCACAGCATGTGCAAATATTGGGAAATATTGGTCTTTAGTTCTTTCACACATAATCCTCACGAATGGAGTTTTATTAAGAAAGTCAATTTATTGTAGACTCTCCTTATGGTTGTCTGCATGTTGATATTTTCTGTACTGTAAACACTGACGGTGCGATAGTTGGGTGATCTAACACTAACACACATTAACGAGACGTTTACTCGGGCAATCGACGTCCGAAGCACAGGTATCGCACGTTCGATTCTACTGCAGTGGATGAACCGAGTCAAGTGCACATGGACAGATTGAATCCTGATTGTGCACAATATGTTTGCCAGTTTGTTTTTGGACGATATTCTTCCTTTTGAGTGATGCCTAATGAGTGATGTCCAATGTCCCATTGTCTTTGCCTTCGACAGATACCGATAATCTGAGCTAGTGATAATTACCTATCAAGTGCTCATTTAGTAGCTGTCTGGTGATTGTTACGGTTCAGTGACTGAGTCGTACAATGAGATTACGGAGTCATTACAGGGTTCAGTTATACAAAGCTGTAGCAGCAGTGGAAAATGAGAAAAAAAAGGAAGCTTTACCGAATTCAGATCACTGGTTGGCCAAATAATCTTTCAACTACCTATCGCCATGTCATGTCATTATCTTCACCTTTCACTCACTGCTTGAAAAAGGTGGAATTTGAGGCCGTGGGCTTGACAGGATTGTTCCTCCCTCTACAAGTAGCACATCATTTCCCCCTCATGTCCGACATGGCTGTAAACATGCTCTGGCACTTTGGCACAGGCCACAGGCTCCTCCATCTGTAAAGATGAGGGGGGTCTCTCAGTTACAGTAACCAGTGAGTTCAAGTTCACTCTAGGGGAGGACCAGAGCTGATTCAGATGCTTCTCACAATCTCACCAGGACACATGTACCATCCCCGCTCCGCACCTTCTGCATGTCTGCAAGGGGTTGGCTGACAGGGAAGCTTCCTGTAGCTGCTCGTGGATTTTAAATGGGAATCACTGTGTCAGTGTTTCAAGAGTAAACTCAACATTTTTTTTGTTTTTTCAAGAAATTAAACTAACGATAGATCGTATTATAATGTTTCTAGGTGTTCTGCGTCTACAGACAGGTATGTTTCTGTGGAGGTGTGTGGTTATTGTGGAGCCGAGGTTGTGCCAAGACATCTTGTAGGTGAGTAAATGTGCTAAAGTTGGTTAGAATGTATTCCAATATCAATCAATATGTAAACTTTATTCATGACATTTCAACATTAATCTTGACATTGTTTCTATTTTTTTTTTGCTTCAAAACAGCCCCAATATTATATCAGAAGTGTGTTAGCGAGCAACCGATACGGCCGTCTTTTAATGAAGCGAGCTGTCTACACCGCCTGCATGTACAATAGGTTTTTGTGTCACATATAGTCATGACATTTACTTTTACCCTTCTGCTTTATTTTTCTGAGTGTATATGTGTAAAATGTTGGGCGAAAAGCCGCCAAACCAACCTACTGCGTTTCTACAGAAAGCAAAGAAATACGTCCGGAAAACAGCAGATTTTTTTCTACTGATCACATCCTACTGTACTCAGAGTGTTGTGTGTCCATCCGTTTATTTTTTAAAGCATGTTCAAACAGATAAAAAACACATATCCTACCTCCTGCTAACACTGCTGATGTTTTATTGGTGTTTTGAACAGCAGTTTTCTCACATTTAGTTTGTCTCTGTAAGTTACTCCAGTCAACGTAGCCCGGGGAGGGCAGTTTGTCCAGCGGCCTCCATTTGCCCCTGACAGACAGACAGACAGACAGTGGTTCTGATGCTTTTAAAGCTCTTACACACAGCTCAGGTCTCGCTTTCACTGTGAATTCCCAGTTAATTTTCTGCTGTTTTCTCTGTGGACTTTTTTAAAAACTGTGAAAACATTTTGTCTATGTTATCTTTCCAAAACATGTAGAGTCACATGTTAAGACTTCTTTCCAGTTTCAATTCCAGACACACAACTGTCCATATGATGCATTAATTTTTAAATATAAAAGCTGCAAAGAACCAGTAAAAAAAGAACAGGCTTACAGTATGTCGTGGTATAAAGACTGTTATCTCCCAAAAAAGTAACAATAATTAAATTGTCAAAATTTGGAATATCAACGGCCAAAACGTTTCTCAGCAACTGTTCTTGCTCCCAATTTAAACACACTTACAGAAACTCTTACTCCTGAACATTAACACTGGCAAACGTAAAGCTCTTTTATGCAGTAATTGTTCGCAGGTCCGTGAGGTTTAAAGAAGGTTCTGGGACGACCACTTGACTTCGGACAGTACAGTAAGTCCTCTATCTAATCCATCTCAGACTATCTGACCTTTGAGCAAATCCCATTAAACCTAAAATTCAGGCTTAGGATGAATTTTATGCAAGAAAAGCTCATGTTCTACTGAATGCACTTAACAAAAATTCACATGTGTGACTTGAGTGGGCAGTTTAAAAGATTTGTGGGCTCCCAGTATGTGTGTGTGTGCAGCACCGGGCAGTAAAGTCCAAGCATAAAAAAGTGCATATCAATATTCAGCAAAGATTAATTCCATTAAAATCTAGTGCTTTGGACCACTTCCAACTATTTAGTTCTCTAAAAGTAGCTTTTTTCCCACCTGGGAGCTGAATTCATTGTTACAAAGGGCAAAAAAGCATCTTGTTAGTGTTCCTCTCATTAAGGGTTGAACCTGCATCTAAACATAGACCAAAGACTTGCAGAAAAACAAAGAAGTTTATGGCTAATTACTGCTCTTATGCAACGTTTTTATTGCTGAAAGAAGGAGAGAAACGCATAATTGCAGGTTAACGTGGAGGTAAGTTAAGTGTGAATAAATACTGTAAATTAAAGGGAAGCGCCACTGATGGGCATCAAAGACATTAAGAGGAAATATTTCTTTGGCTGAGGTGATTAATTAGTGTTAAAAGAAGGTTAAGTCGGGTTTGTGTGTGCAGCATGTGTGCTTAAAACTGTCTTTCAGTCATTGCCAGATAGATAAATCACATTTTCTCCCATCTGTTAGCCAGGAGAAAAAACGCTGAGAGAAATAGAGTGCAAATGAAAAGATGAAGAGGATATACGGAGACTAGACATTAAAGAAGGACAGTGAAAAGGGAAATTCATGCAAAAAAAACAACCTTTTGATTAATGATACTTTTACACCGAGAACCCCCTAAACACAACTTGTTTAAAGTTTTATACAAGGCACTGTTTCAGTTTAAAAACTGTTTTTTTTTTTTTCTTACTCAAACCCAACTCATCTTGGAAGAAGGGACAAGTAAACATTCAAAAGGTCAGAATTCATTAGCTGGGAAAATAGCTTGCGAAAACAAAATTGCCTCTTTTCTTGCTTTTCCCTTTCATATTGCTTCTTTCTCTCTTTCTTCAAAGCTCAGCAGAAATAATGAGCTGATAACACAGTGTCTGCTTGACACCTGCTGAAATGCTAAAGAAAAACAGTCTCGTTCACTGATTCTCTTAAAGGTTTTTTTTAAGGAGAATACTTGCCAAAGTTAAGGTATTTTTAACACGCTTTTAACAGTCAGTCGCAGTCAGTGGCGATAATGGCTGGGAAGTGTTTCTTCTGCTGTTTAGTGATGAAACGGATGCAGTTGCCACTCTGCCCTGTACGTGTACAGCGGACACTCACACACACACACACACACACACCATCCGGTCTTGTGTGGTCCACGGTGTTCAACCTAGCAATCAGTGTCACTATGTAGCCTACAAAGGGGAAAGACCTACAGTAGAGGCCGGATACACACACACGCCCATGCACGTAGACATGCGTCTGGCACGGACCTCCACAGTCATTTTGGAGAAGTTTCTGTTTGTGAAAGAGCCACCTCCTCCGTGAACGTCTCCCACTGTGCGTGCCACAATATTCACTTCATGTTTCTGTCATAAACCAGAATCTAAACATAGAGAAAAGAGCCACCATGGAAACCTCAGTTCTTGCAGCAGAAACTTGAATAAAAAAAAGAAAAAAAAAAGAAAATTGATTCATTTAATTGAATATAATTGATATCTTTATCTCTGCTAGATTAATGTGTTTATTGGAAAATTCTCACTTTTAGTTGAAAGTGAAAATGTTCCATCTTTTGACTAGAAAAGTTGCAAACATATCATCTGTGCTGGTCTGAAATAAAAACGTTTTTTTCAAGTGGTATATTAAACATTTACTGTGCAATTGACAGCATAGAAATAGAAACATGTGGGTGAAACAAATGATAGAGAGGCAGAACAAACCGCATCAACCCTAAATCACAGTGTGGCAGAGCTGGACGTATTGACTGGAATTTTATATTCTTTCCAAATCTCCCAAATCCCCATATTAGCAATGTTGCAACCATATACAATTCTAAAATAATTTCTTCAAGTGCTGATAACAACATACACACCTTGAGACAGAAAAACAAAGGCAGCAGACTTGGTTTTAACATCTTTTTTATATTTGCATGTTACAAAATTTTATTTGACACAAATTATTTAACCGCACAGCTGTAATGTCGTTTACAGACGTACTGTACATTTCCCTGTGCTGTTCCTGCTACACTGTGTCCTTCCTGTTTCTGAGGAGAGAATCCTCTGTGATTACCCATATCACGTGAAAGTAATCCCTCTTTTTGGCAGCTTTCTGTGTCATGCTGTTGGCCATATGTCCAAGCGATGGCTGTGTCCGAGCCCTTCTGTCTAGGTGATAGACTCGGCCCAATTAACACTAACGAGATTCAGACCGGGGGAAAACTCCATGGCTGTTCATCAGAAACCTATCATAACCCCCCCCCCCCTCTTTTTTTTGTTATTCTGTTTGGACATTGCTCTCATCTTTTCTAGCTTCTTGTTCTTAAACTTTCCATTCTGTCTTTTTCTTCATCATCTCTTATTTTCGCTGACTGTCCTCTTTCAGTCACGCTTGCTCGGCTTGTTTCTTCTTCTTGTCTGTATCATTTTTCACACCACCTCTTCTCATTTGTTACTCCCCACATTTTTTTTCTTTTCCTAGTAAACTGCCCTCATTTCATCTGTCGCTTTTTTTAAGGGCCAAACTGACCATTTTATCCTTTGTCCAATTGTCCTTTACCCATTTTGCTCCTTCACCACATTATCTCTTTCTTCTTTTCATTCAGCCGCCGTCTTCATCTCCTTACATTCACTTCACGACTTAATGTTTGCACGTCTGTACTTAGAGTAGCTTACACACAGAGATGGAAAGGATAAATGGTTGGAAATGGCTGCAGCTGTGTAGTCAAAAGACATTAGGCTTGCTCGTTATTAACTGTGCCATGCAGGAGTTGTAAAGCCGTCTTCCCAACAGGAAGTCACAAATACTTGCATCCAATGAGGTCTAACTATATTAAAGACAATTATCCTAATCTCTGGTAGCTGTTGTCTGTCTGCATGTCAAAAATACTGTTAAAGTTCTGGACAGATAATATGTGCTTATGGTTTGACCTCCATATGACTCCAATGCTTCCTATGAAACAGGGTAAGATAATGTAATCATTACTGGGACTGTATATGAAATATCTGTCAAATTTTATATAAAACCCTAAAAAAAAAAAAACACATGTTCACATGTTCAAAGTAATAAAAGTTAATGTGTTCCTAAATACAACAATATACTAGCATGTTAATTGCGTGTAATGTGTTTATTTCATGGACTAAAATCAGATTGTAGGAGGTCCAAAAAACTATACTACTAATCTGGTTCTCGATCGATCTTCATTGTGAAAACTTGACTGAAAGTCCAGTTAAACCAAAGGGGAAATCTTTCTAGAAAACAACATGTTTTTGAGGTTTTCCCATGAGTGAGCTGTGGTGAATGGCTTTATAAATCTGCAAATCTCATGTTGTTGTCAAGTCAGGATCACACCAAACTTAAAAGCTGGTAATCGAATATTTGCAGAACCGGCTCATCTTGCACACCCCACACTCACATGACCATTTGATCCCTCAAGGGGATTATTGATAATGTTCCTAAGTTCAACCAGAACCACTGCCTGCCCAGCCAAACTCTTAACCCAGACTAAATTTAACCTTAATCCCATCAAAGTACTATTCAAGGATTCACAGCATTTTCCCCAAAAAATGTGTGTGAACAGATTTTGGCCCCAACAGTGAATAACGCACACACACACACAGAGGGCTCTATAGCAGCCTTTGTAAGTGAATATTATCTGCACCAGCGACTATGTTAAAGTGCTGCTACGTGCAATTATAATTTGGGAATAAATTTGAATGTGTTTGGTTCCTATTTACCTGTATTCCTTTGTTAATTGATGGATGCCCTTTGGGCTGATTGCAATGCTTAGTTTTACATCGAATCCATTCGCTGTACTTTCTCCTTTTACTCTCTCGCTCCCTTTTGATTTTTCACCTTACAAAAAAAAGCAACATTATCAACAAAAATCATACATACAATTTAATAATCAGCATCCCATTTTCAGCTGAAACAACAGCCGAACTTTTGAGAGAACTATGAAGTAAACTGTTTCCAAAGTTATCAAAGCAACGCAAAAGTCTGTCTTTAAGCAAACCAAGAAAGTATATTCATTTTCATATCAAGTTTCATCATGACAAATCTACAGTTGCTATCTGTCAACAACATAAGACAACCAGGCACACGATACATAAGGTGTTAGACTCTAAATATATGCTTTACATGAACTTGTGGTAATGAAATACAAGCGATCCTTGTAAAATGTGCTTGGATTTTCTTGTCGAGGACGTATAAACACTGTGGATGTGCTCATAGTTAGGCTGTGTCACCAGCTACCGAGTGGCTCAGGAGGGGGGATATTTTCACTTGGTCTAAATATTAGACATCACTTAGCGGAGCCTGTTTTTAGCTGCAACCCTGAGCAGTGCTCTCATCATTCAGTGAGACTAATGAGCTGTCTTTGCTGATGCAATTTACCTCATTTTGTGCCAGCTCATATGAAAAATTTAACCATTGCCGTGAAAAATAGTTGTGTTTCAGGCCCTAATTATGTGCATATCTTTGGCAGTCAGACACTGTTGATACCATCGGACTCTGTTTGAACCTCTGCTTTCATTTCAGTTGCTCTATGACTTGTAAACCCAGAGGAGATATAGAGATATATGTGGAGATTACCCAGGAGTAAATGGTATGAATATACTAATATTACTCCAGCTAGTACTGTGATTAACTGTCTGTTACAGACTGTGACTTCTAGTAAAGACTCTAATTGGGGATGACAAAATAAATATCAGTGGAATGGTTGTAGATTATGTTAGTGTACAGTAATATTTGTTTATTGTGCTACGTGCTTTTTGCTACAAGTTAAAATAACGAACAGAAAAATTGATAAAAAGTGGTGATGTGAATGCTTTGAAAAGAAGAACCTAAACACCTTTAGACAGAAGCAATTACTGAAGAAATTGTTTTGCTCCCCTGCTGTACATTTACAGACGTTAGAGCAGGAGAAGTTAAATGATAAAAGTTGAATATGACGAGAGAAAGGGAACGAGACCTAGCAAGAGAGAGAGAGAGCTTTAGCAATGACCTTCATAAATCTGAGTAACTCCATAAACCAACTGAAAAGGCCAGCTTAATCAACAATTGCTCAAATTCAACTCCTAACCTCACAACAATCTCAGTGAAATGCCACTTGTGGTTGCAAAGGAAAATGTGTAATTGCTTCAACACAGACATAAATCCATTCCAGGAAACAGAAGGTCACAAAAAAAATATATAAATGCACTACCCATAAACATTATATGATAATACAATGATATTCAAGGTGAGCATTCAACATGTTTTGTCTAGTGGCATTTGTCAGGACACACGGGTCATTTGCAAGAGTTTCAAAGCAGCTGTGTACGTCATGGTGGTGATGAGGCATGAGTTGGGAATTAGCGCACTGCCTCAGAGAGAGATAGGACCTGCAACTTCAAGTTTGAGATTTCTCCTCCTCACACTTCTCCCCTCAGTACTGTGGACATGCTTGTGCCGTTAAGGAACGCTTGAAGTCGTCAGTGAACAAATCAGCTGCTGCAGCAGAGTGAAAAGATGTACGCTTTAAATCCATGTGAAATGACTGGGCTATATGATTTCACCGTGAACAAGGCGATACGTCAACAGTCCTACAACTACAGGTATTTTTAGTTATTTATTCCAGACAGCACGTGTCCTCATCATGGCCATGCATAATAAAATGTTTAAGATTAGCACTTTTATCCAATGCGTTCAGTATCTTGTCCAAGGAAGCTTCAACACAGCCAAGAGGGACAAGGAATTGAACCACCGACCCTGTCGTCTGTGGACAATACCATCGTTTACTTTTACTTGTTGTTAGTGATCATTTTGTTTATTATTTAAAAACATCACAATTTGCCCGAGTGGAAAATAAATTTGACATAAACTCATATGTCAATTATGTTGCCTCATTGAATTAATACAATGTCTAATTTGATCGTTATATATAGAACTAAAATGGAAACTGGTTAGAAAAAACAGGCTGCATTAGTTTCTGTATCATGATATTGTCAGGTCAGCGAGTACAGCAATATTATTTTTATTTTAAGACTTTTTGTTAGTGGGGCATTGAAGCCCACAACAAAGTGGTAAACTAAAGGAGCAAGAGAATAATATTAGTAATGGTTGATCAGCCAGTGCTACCACATACACATTTGATAAATATACTACAATCAAGATGGCCTATGATCCACATTATATTCAGAATATGATCTGAAGGAATAAGATCCATTAGACACCCATTTTGTTACAAAAAAAACTGCTGCCACTTTAATCAACTTCCTGTTTCACAGAACTCATCTTTTCCAACAAACTTGTCTGATAAGTCTGTTACTCCACCTTTCCCCTGCACGTGTGTTATTTTGATAAAAGCTGAGGAAATAGTCGTTGCAGTCGACTGCTTCAACAACTGTGTCAATGATATAATTAGCAAATCTGCAAATAACACAGCACTGGAGCAGGAGCCGAGTGTGTGACAGAGTCGCAGAAGGGCCACAAAAGCCCGCAGTGACTTTACGTACAGAGGGTGACATGTTGCATTTGCTACTGCTTCTCTTTCTTTAGTCTGTTGGACTAGTTTAACATGCACAGTCTCAGCACAGGCAGCCACCGAGCTATTCACCATCCCCATTGTGACATATCCATGAATATTTACAGCTCTCACAACAAGTTCAGCAGAAAGGGGAGATTTTATTCGGTGGTTGGACCTGGCGGCTTTGTTACCCTGTGAAGTGTGAGTGCTCAAATGGTGAATTGCAGACACACGATAAGACACAAAGTGCCTTCCTGGCCATGCCTACTCAGGGAAGTTGTAAATCAAATGCATTCAGACTCAGACTCAGCCCCACACTCTGCCTTGAAGTTCTCTGTGTTATGCAGCTATTTGCTAAAAGAAAATACAGGAATTTGTCAGAATTACAAAATAAGGTTAAAACCTTTTAGAGGCCTTTCCACTGCACAGTCTAAATACAGATAAGTTCCTGCTGGAAAGGCACTGAGCTCACATCATTTCAGCTCAACAGCAAATTTATTAGATGTCACATGCTCTTTGTCATTCTTATCTTTAATGACACTTTAAATTTCATGCTCTTAGAAATAACAGACATAAAAAAAAACTAAAACTAGAAAAAGAACAGTGTTGCATGAACATTAATGCTGCTCACGGAGCAGAGCAGTGTCTGTGTTCGTTGCGGCGATACAGCGCTGTGCACTCTTCTAATCAAACCTGTACCGCATGTGCTACTAGTAAGTAAGTCGGCAACCTGAAGTCTCACACAGATAAAAGCTTCCGGTTTCTCCGTGTTACCAAATGTGAGCCATATAACTTGGAGCACTTCAACCTTTATTAATCAAAACTCACCTTCGTTTTAAAAAAAAAAATAAAGTTTAGCTTCAAGCAAAGACTCTGCTGACAGACTAAAACATCCCCCGCTCACTAACTAGTTGTATGTGCCGCCTGCGACAACGTTGAAAACAAACCTTCACAAACTCTACTCACTCAGCTAATGCTGATACCAGCTTTTCTACAAGTTCACATTCCATCAACACTTTCCGTACACAGAGGACTGCAGCACATGCTGAAAAATGACAAAAATAAAATAAAAAAAACACTTGGGAGCTCTGGGTCTCACCAGATTCACTGATGCACCAAGTCAGACAGCAAAGACAAGTGTGTGAAGGCTCCATCTGCACACTTTACCTCTGAGCCAAAGGGACACAACATGTAAAGTTTGGGGCCTAGTTGTCAAAATTGGACCCCATTTACTCTTATGAATGTTACTCGGTGGCAGATTTGTTCGTTCCTAACGATTCCAGTGTAAAGTTGTAAAGACCCTCATGCTTCCACCCAACTTCCGTGAGTCCTGCCTCTCAGCTCTCTGGACGCATGCAATCAGATAAAACAATCCTAACACTTTCCTAGACTTGTGTTGTTCAGAAAAATTCTCTTTTTCACATTAATTCTGTAACTCAGCACAAATCTGCATCAATGTAAATGTAAACAAAACTTCTCCAGTGGACTGGTCAGGGTTTAGAAAATATGAAAGGAAGTTCTTCTCCATAAAAATCTCAAAAGTCACATTCTGCAGCTTTAATATGACACACATTCTTAGGTCCTGAAAGTTGCTTAGACTGAGTAGTGTAAAACTTTAATACTAATACTTGTTAGATGCAGCAAACTTCCACCATATGCTGAGGTAGAAAAAAGGTGACTTGAACCTCCTGGCATTCATCTATCACATTTTCATATTGTCCCATGGTTTTTAGTTCTGATTGTGTCCTCGCTGAGTATCATGTACAAAGATTTACGTGGTATTTAAAATAAAAATAAGCACTGATCTTAACAGATCCCTGTGCAAACATAATTAAATACAGTTATTGAATACACAACAATAACTTATAGATTGGAAACATTTGCAGATAGTAGATACTTCAGTAGAAAGTTTGACTTTGCAATTAAATGGACGAGAGGCTCAAACGGAGGAAAAAAATATGACAGAGCTGTCAAAAGAGTTCTGACTAGACAAGGTGTGGTAGAAAGGAGAAAGAGATTTATTTGGAAGATGAAATGACATTTATGGGGGCAATAAAATATTGGTCACTGCATTATTTGATGAGATGTTCAAGAACACTGGAGAGGGAAAGGAAACTGAGAACATTGTCTTCTACTAACAATAAAAATACTGCACAATTGTACCATCCTGGGATTTTTTGTGTGTGGGTTTTGAGCACTAATGTAATGTAAACTGATTACACTAAAAACATTTGGTCTTATCGCAAGTATTTTGTGTTCTCCTCTGGCTTTTGACTTAAATAAGTAGCATTCAGACGTGTCTTCCCACTTGCACTGCATGATCTAATAAAGTCTGTTTGGTATTCAAAGTGATTTTTAAAGGAGCCTTCACTACGGAGACAAAAAAATTACAAAATACTGACAGATACAGGAAACAAATTAGATCAGCGAAGACATTTATCATATATCATCTACAGTATAACTAAAGATAAACAAAAATTAGGCTCTTATTGTAATTCAACAACGTTGTGCTTGAGATATAGATAAACCTAACAGGTCAAAGACTGCGTCATATAAGATTTCACATATTTTACAGGGATAAAAATGTAATTTGCTTAAGAAAAAACTGTGATAAATGCTGTATTATTGTTTTTAAAAAACATAACCGTCAAATAGGGCTTCTATTATTCAAGTCAGGAAAATAGAATTGCAGCTGGATCCTTTAACCATTGGGATTTAAACGTTTAGAACCAGTTTGGTTTGTTGTATATTGAGCCTTTATCTGAGTTTAGTTCACACTTCACATGACATTGTCCTTTTTTCTGTAGGAAGATTACAGATTTTTGCACACTTCAAAAATATTACCACATTGTTTTGAATGTTTTCCATTCAGATAACTTTACACCTTCATTGATGCAGGAAGGTGTGAGAGAAACAAGTCTGTTGCAGCTGATCTGTCTTTAGGTCTAATTTTTAATACTCTATATTTTTATGTTCCTAATTGTTTGTGTATTTAAGTGTTTAGGAAATAATTTTAAATAATTAAATAATTTTGTTATGACTGGCTGGTTCCTTTTTCTTACACTTGAGATCTGATCAGCTGGCAACACGGAGTAGAGGAGAAGACACAAGCCGCATTGTCCCTCCTTATTATGGACAATGGAAGGTTGCTAGATGGACGAGCTCAGCTAAGCCATGAGAACATCTCCCGCAAGCGTAATCCAGTGCGTTTCTCCGTGAAGGAGGACGGAGACTGTTGGGGGATGTTTTCAGTGGTGGTCGGCTTTGTGAAATGTTCCACGCCTCACATCAGTAAAACAAAGGCGCTACTAATGGATTTCAGGAAATCCAGGACTCCTGTCATTTCTCTGTTTATCCAGGCTGAGGAAGTAAAGCTTATTATAACTACAAATACCTCAGACTGTCCACTCAACAGTGCTTCATGAAAAAGCCCTGAGCTGGGTTTTTTTTCTGTGTCGGCTCACGTCCTCCATCATCACCAACACCAGGCTGGGGATGTTTTAGCAGTTTGTGGCGGCCCGTGCCATCTCTTGCGCCGTTGTTTGGTGGGGCAGCAACATGAAAATGTCAGACACAAATTAACTAGGAGGGCTGCCGATGTTCTGGGCATGAAGCTGGACCCGGTACGTGTTGTGGTTAAGAGGAGGAGGTTGTCCAAACCCCCGTCTGACCATGACAGTTCTGGCCACAGTGTGCTGGCTGGACACGCGCCCCACAGACTGCACCAGCAGATCCTTTTTCTTCCGGTGCTCGTTAAACTTTACGACTGCACCGACTTCTTTAAGGAGATGATTCATTTGAATTAACACAGGACATACTTAACTACAACATTTTTGCCAAAAGTTGTAAATTCACTGTTAACAATGCAAAACACTGCTTGGAGTTATTTTATTTTTCGTTTTTTCTTTATGCGATATCATAGTTGCACCATACTGTGATTGTTAATTTCACAGTTAGCAAGTTACTTTTTTACAGTATATGATGAAAACATCATCACATTGAACTTTTGACCATTGTCACTACACATTTCTCCCGGTATTACCAGTTATTACACCACCAGCCACGTCTGTCTCTTTTATTCCACTTTAGATTTCTTTTAATGGTGTTGAAGTGTTTTCTAATGAGAGAACAGCTGTAATAAGGCAAACCATTTACCACTGGGATTAATAAAGTTCTTCAAATCTTAAATTAATCTGGAACCACAACTAATATCCAACAACAGATTCATCATTGAACACCAAGCTCACATTTCTGTTTTGGAAAAAACTGTAACAAATAAATAAATAAACTCAGTCATGTTATGCAGATAATTTGAGCCACTTGACACATACAGGCTCTGCCAGTGATAGGAAAATCATTTCACTCCATGAATAATTTAGCCACAATGGATTTAGTCTGATTAATAATTTCTTCACATATCCAGAGTCAGAGTCTGTTAGATAATTTTTCCAAGCAGTTTATCTCCTCTCTAAATCAGTCCTCTGTGTATGTTTGTGTCTGTGGATACAGTAGATGTGTTGTCTCTATGCTTTAGGCTTTAAAAGTTTAATTACAAAGATCTCATGCTCGTACAGTGACTCATTTTTATAAATCACTCACTTTTTTATTTACTGGCTGATATGACCAAAGACAGGATTCGTGTACCTTCCATAAAGTAATAAAAAATAAGGAGATGTGAGGGATTCGGTGAGTGGCCACCAGAATGTCATGCATCAGAATAAATCCCATGTTGCTCAGCAGGTTGTGTTCTGGCTCTCGTGAAATGCCTGCATATCAGTCTTTGTGCTCAGAAATACCACATTATCATGAACTCAATGGCAGCAAAACAAGAAAAAAACAAAAAGCGCTTTCCAAACACCCTGCAGCAGCTCAAAGAAGCTGCATTTACAGTAGGTATCGTACCCGTACCCTATGGTATCACTTCCTCTGGACAGGTTTTTTTCAATTCAATCGAAACAAAGTGACCTAAAAACACAAAGTGAAAACATATTTTTCTGAAAAGTTCACATCGCATATTAAAAGCTCAGCACACAGTATTTGCATTTTGATTTCAGTACTTTGCTGAATCCTTCTAAAAGCCAAATCATGCTTTTGTCTTGGCCGTCGATGCTTTACAGTCCCGCACAGTTTGAGGCACGTAATTCCAAACATGACGGCAGCTCTAAGAAAACAAGTAACTCCAACAGAGGAGCTCCTTTTGTTGTATTTGGCTGATGAATATAGCAGTAATAACTTGATGCATCAAACAAACATCTAGTTTATATTTGTTTAGATTCTTGGCCTCAAGTCTGACTTTATCCAACCTGGATTTGTACATATCATCATTTTATTAAAAGGACTTCCCAGACGCTTAAGGTGCCGCTTGAGTCGGTGATCAGCGACCGGAGCTTTCAGTGTAGTTGAAAGAAATCCCTGATGCTTCAATATTTGACACAATGGAATGACGTAGTACAAGTGAAACGTCTCACACGGAGGTGGACGGGCTGGTCGATGTTACAACAAGACAATGGACTGGGGTTAACCTCTAATGCGAGATGTCGTGCACTTCAATGATGATTGGAACAAAATGTGGTGCACTGGGTAACTATAGTAACAAAGGACTGTTGTCACTCTTTGTGTCATATAATTTTAATGTATTTTATTAAAACTTAAACAGCCAAGCTGAGAACTGTAATCTATTAGTTTTAAATATTTTCCATGGATGGATTTGGAATTATCACAACGTAAAACATTTCAAGGAGGTATTTGCAAATACAAAGTTGTACTGATCCTTCACAAAAAAAAAAAACAAATGATAATCTTAATAAAAAAAATAAAAATTTTACCTACTTTACAAGAAATTGGAAGGAGGCTTATTTCACGGCCAAGACACAAATGACTAACACTGACAAGTTATGCTTCTTCAATATAACTAGATAAAGATGAAAATGAAATTATTTCTCACATCTGCTTTCAGCGTTAAAAATTATCAATCATATTCACACTCTTCAAATTCAAAGGACTCCTAAATATGTTTTCAAAAGCTTCAACTATGATTTCCCAAACTAAATTTCTAAAGATTAGCTAGACATTTTTATGTCACAAACATAATAATAAAGTTTGGAAAAAAGTACAAATTGATAGGGGTGTCTAATGCGAGAAAAACAAATTATTTCTCAGAACTGGGAAATGCTCCAAGCTGAATGTTGACATCTGGGTTGAAAATATAACACACAGTAAGTAAATTCACCAGAGTCAGCTTGTAACCACCTGTTCAAGATCACCTACTCGCTATAATATCTAATATAATTTGTCCTGTCATTCTATTATTTTCTGTTTGTTTGTTGATTCTTTGTAGTGTTTACAGTGTTTTCAAAGGTTGTGGTTGCTGTGGTGATCTGATTTGATAAACTACATACGGTCAGAATAATACAATGCAATAAAGACAGTTAGGTTAACAATCACTATTTCCCCATAAATTGATATAAAATTAAGCTTAATTATGATTTTCTTACAGTTTGCAGATATCTGAGATAAGATATATATGAGATATTCAATTTAGTGTATGTGAACATGCAAAAATGCACTGCAAATCGTTTTTTTACCACTTTCTTTTTTTGTCTAGCTATTTTGGGCTCATCTGTTTTATTCCCGGGTTTCTCATCATTATGTGACTCGCATAACCCAGATTAAGAACATATTGGTCTAAATGGGCATTGAGTCAAAAAGCCTGAGGCTTATCACCAATGACAATGTTACCTTCCAGTACTGTACCAGTGCTGCATAATTCATGGTGCCAGGAATTTGGATTTGGGTGCTGGCTGTGTTGAGTATGGCAGTCAGCTCCCCAACAGGAACATGAGTGTAATGTGTGACTCCTGACTCCTCAGGCACAAAGAAAAAGCTGAGACAATAAGGTGGAAATCTCCAGCACCAAATCTTATTCCTTTTGGATTCGCTGAATAATCCATAGTGCAGTAACAAAATTATATTAAATTATGCAGTACTTACAAAACACATTTTGAAAAATCCACTGCCATCATCCCAGAAGAGAACTGGAGGAAATCACAAGGCAACTGTGTGAACTGCTTGGACACCACGGGTCTAACGGAAGAAGCAGGCGGCTAAATGCTTAACATTTTTATTAATAAGCATTATTGAAGAAAAAATTAAAATTTCTTGCATACGTTCTTGTATTCAGCTCAGTATTTAGAGACAGTTTGACTGGGTGGGAAATAAGTGCAGACTCAATGTTCACATTGTACTGCAGAAACTGGCATCATAGTTAAAAGAGAGAAAACTGTGAAGACCACACATTAAAACCTCCAAAAAGTTCAAGGAATAAAACTAATAAACTATTTGAACAAATAGTGCTCCAGTCCGTTCTGCCTATTCGGGCCAAATGTTGGCCCCAGAAAGTATTTAGGAATTGATATTAAATAACAGCTTGTAAGGACCACGGCACACAGAGCTGACAGCTGGTCCATTGGTCATTGGTCTAGTTTTTGTTTTACCTACTTTGTCCTATAGTCTTCTCTCATTTGGACTCTGGTCTTTAAGAGTTAACCTCACATGTTCGCAGCTACTGCTGATTTTTCTGGAAAACCATTTACTTAGACTTCTACTGCATCTCTCTTAATCATGTATCACTTCTATTTCTTAGCTGACACCAAGCAGGTGCTCTGTAGTGTGGATATAATTAGTTCTGTTTTTTTTTTAATCTCCTTTAAAACTCTTTGATCAGTGGCCAACGATTTCCTTTGCTGACCTGTTCTGTCTATGTTGTCCAGCACATGAGGGGTTTTGTTCTTTTTCAGGACATCCCTCATTGTTACTTAGGTGTTGGTGTCTCCAGTAAGATTGAAACCCCTTAACAAGACATAAAGCGTTCTTTGACAAAACCCAAGACTAAAACCAGACGTTGCAGCTGCAAAGAATCTACTTCCTGTAAAGTGGCCTGTTGGCTCAATGGCCAGAACATCAGGCTGGATACAGTAGAAAGCCCCCAAATCTCAGCCCCTGCAGCAGGTGTCTCTTTGAACTGAGACACCCAGCACCAGCATCTCGGGTGCTGCCCACCCTTTCCCCTGCTGCTTTGGGATGCGTTGAAAACAGAGGGAATTTCTCTGTAGCATGTATGTTTGCTCAGTGAGGACCAATAAAACCATCTGATCTAAACTCCTAATCTACGCCACTACTGCTGTTGTGGTTTGCTACTCAAGAATGTTAATTTATTTTAAGTACATGTTATAAAGCAATGGCCATTCTGTTCATAATTTTATGTATTAATTTATTGATCAAAAGTAAAAAAATCAACAAGGATACCAAACTGATAAGTATTTAATAGTGTAGTAGTATTTTGAAAATCTTAATGATACCCATTGCTAGAGCAGACTGGAAATGAGTCGCTGTCAGTAGTTGCTTTGTAACCCGTCACCCCAACCAAGATCAGGCAGAACAGGCTGCAGAACAGACTTCTCCTGACGTGAAGAATAACTTTTTCTTTACTTGCCGCTGTGATTGCCACATGTCCTTAGAGCACCATAGGGAGAACTGCAATCGAAGTCAAGAAGGCTGCTCTGCGGTGTATCAACATTTTATTTGCTGAATTAAAATGCAAACCCTTTTTTTCCTTGATAGAGTGGAAATACTTCAGGTTTTCATTTCAAGGCTGTGCAATTTTAGCGACAATACAGTATGTCTGAAGGTAAAATGTGAGGCATGACCGGCATGTAGAGTGGCTGGGAATACAAAGAGAGTTACAGCGACATAGGGATGAAGTTGCCTGTAGGTCAGTGAAGGCAACGATGGTGGGCAGCAAGTTTGATATTGTAGCATGCAACAATATCGCTGCAACCCCTGCTTACAATTACAGCGAAGATTACTATGAATTCAGTTACATCAATATCTAGATTGTGGTCGCTGGAGTGTGGCCATGGGTATAGCACAACTCAACAGATTGGGTGCAAACTTTTTTCTTCTAATCCCTATGTTTGAATTCCTCTTTGAAAAATGGTGGGAATAGAGAGTCAAGAAAGATACAGTGTGATTTTATTTTATTAGAAATAAGATCGCTCCAATAATCCACAGTGACCAGGGCATTGTCTCCAGCCAAAGAGCAAGCAGCAACAGAAAGGAAAAAGCAGTTTAAAGTGCAGGTTTCCAAAGAAAAATATCTGCAAATCCCCAGGACCGCTTGATAACATTTTTGAATGTTTACTTATACACATCCAAGATTCTCAAAACCAAACGTTCAAATGAAGCACAAAGAGAAAAGGTCAGAGAGAGCAATTAGCAAGAGAGGTCAAAAAGCTGTGGGGTTCCCTTGTCCTCTAATTTCCACTTCCGTTTATTATCAGAATAAAAGTACTTATTAATACAGCTAAGTTTTGCATATACAAGCATTTTACATCCAGGAAATCAAACAATAAACTTAAATATTGTAAATATTTCTTCCACTTATTTTGAGATGTAAAAGATGTAAATCATGTAAATTAAAGTCTTACCTATAAACTTAAATTGCTCATATCAACCAAACACAAACTACATTTATGCTCCTTCAAAAAGAAAAAAACAATCATGGCTGATTACTGTAAGCATGATGCAATGTTTTTAAGATGATTTAAATTGCAAGGTCATAGACAATTCATGACAGGTTGGTTGAATTAATTGTGATTGTAACATCACAAAGTCCTGGAGGGATTGAAAAAGTGAGTTTTGTTTAACTTTTAGTATGTTGTTGGTGTCCTCTGAAAATCATTTACTGTATCCCCAAAAATTATAGTTTTTATGAACTGTGATTAACTGCTTCGTATTAGATAAGACAATGGTTTCATAAGACGTGTGCTTAAGATCTATATAATAAGGTTGTTTTATTTCACCACTGAGGAACAATTGACTGAAGAGAGATTTCTGGTTCATCCTAGTTGTGTGAGAGGAATAATTATAAGATGCGTAAGAGATAGTAAATGTTCCAAAGGCCGAATGTCGACTTGTAAAAATGTATTGCGAGTTTGTCTAAGGGGGTTTGTCTTTACATTGTAAACACAACAGAGTCAGGAAGAGGGAATATTTCTGTGTCTGTGTCCACTTTGTGATGCTGGGTGCTGTTGAATATCATTATAACGAGCTTCGCATTTGGCAAAGTTCTTGGTTTCATTGTCAAGACCTCATCCTGACAACCACAAATCTGCAGAAATATTGATTTAGCCACTCTGCCTTTTGGCATGTTTGTTTGTTGGTTCATTATTTAGACAGTGACAGCAGTGAATGACAGTAATTTCGCTTCTTTGTTTGTTTTTTGTTCCACATTCTCCGAGTATTGTTTGGTAGCAGTCCCAAATTCGATTTGTAATGAGTTTCTTTTATGTCACATATTGTGAAACAGTGGAGGCACTCAGAGTGCTGCAGTGGCTCATTACTGTGGAAAAGATGCAGAGTAAAAACCGGTGACCATCAACTGACCATCTGACGCTGCCGTGAAATCTCCGTGGGAGGTCTGGCAAGGCCTCAGCTCTAATTCCTACGTGTGTTTTTACTAGTTTGGTTTCTTTCATCTTTTTACAGATAGGCTCACTAAACCAGATCCTGTCATTTGTTCCCATGTGAACCAAGCCTCTTCTCAGTCTGTGACCACACCACACACAGACACACACAGAGGCAAACTGGGAGCTGCTTTTCGTCTGCAACCACACCACACACGGAACACTCGGAGCACCGGCGACCACACACACACACACACACACACTTCAATGTGAACAGCTTCCCTCCTATGACCATACAACACATGTTCATATGCGCACATGCAACGGCAGGCGACACACACGCAGACATTAAAGGACGCGCAAACGCCTGGGGATTGCAGAAACAAACATCCAGGGAGGGACATTTGAAATACAAGCGCTCCTTTGTCATTTTTTAATGGCACAGCAAGAGCATATCTTATTTGAACTAGGTGGGAGATATTCACTAAAACCCCAGAAGCTATTACCGCTATAGTCATCACCAATGAGAGCAGCATGGCAGATTCATATACAAGAACAACACTGTCTTTAGATGAATTAATGTAGGAAATAAGTGGTATCATTCATAAAAAGTCCAAAAGATTTGTATGATTTAAAGTATTGTGTTTTGTTGCAATTGTTTCTCCCACATTGATAGATGAAGATGCACAGTGACTCATTAGCATTTTTTTTTAAATCTATGTTTCTGAAAACCATTTTTGAATGGAATCAATGATGCAAGTGGGTCCCCTCTTCTGTCAACTGTGGTAATAACTAAACCAATGTTTGGGTTGAAAGACAACATTCATCAAATGCTGGTTTGGAATAAAGAATCTCTGTAGTCTGAGGTAATGGCATTTGACAGATTATTGTTTTTACACAGTCACATGGCTATTTGAAAAAAAAGGTTTAGGTGATGATTTAGGTAAAAACCTTTTCAAACTAATTTTAAGATTGATGTTAATATAATGTTGAGTGTAGACTAAACGAGGAATACTGAACATACTATTATTGTAGGACCACATTACAGCAAATTGAATGTCATTTTGGACAAGGACAGATTCTACTGTATGCATGAAGACAGGATTTGAAACCAAACTCTCTGCTAACAAAGCCAGCTGAGCTGTCAAATCTGTCGGAGCTACAGGAGCTCGCACAGATATTAGGTTTTTATGTTCGCTCAGTGACGAACATCTGTTGGCTCATAATGTTCAGCACATTTATGATTTGACATTTGGAAATCTCACTCACTCTACATACATTATTTTTGTCTGTTGCATTCTGGGCATTTTATGTCTTTTACGAAGGATGGTCTCACTCACTGAGGTGCCACAAAAGCAGAAATCAACACAGAAATGACAATTAACAATTAAAATCAATTCCACATTGAGAAAATACATGTGTTGGCTTTGACTAAGTACCTCACCGCATCCTGGAGGACTTCAAATCCTCACAGGAATGGGATTATATTCGTATCTTATCGTTTGAAAGAGCTGTGCTATGGTTGAACAATGCAGGCTTTAATTTATTAAGATTTGCTCAACTCAGCATTTTCCCTGCTCCGTCTCTCTATAATTATGCTGAGATTTATCTGAGGATAAAAACAATTTACAACTTGATAATTCTACATGAAAAGAAAATCTGGTTGTTAGCACAGATCACTGATCTTCTACTTTACCAACAGTCACGTGTCACTATGTTCAGTGGGCAACTATAACTACTGCTGACAGCAGGACACAACGTCAGTAAATACGTTATCACAGCATAAAAATTGTGTTTTCATACTACAAAACTGCAACTGCAAATACATTATTTTAATTAGAAACATAGCATTATGTTTAAAGGATGTAATTCCAATCACATCACATTTTCTTATTAATTACACACTGAGTCATCGGAAATGGAAAGTTGCAAATACAAAACCGCGTTCATCCATTTTTGAACAAACACTAGTTTGTGCTGGTGCAGTCAAACACTTTGTAGGTCTGCCGTCCACCTCAATGACCTACTTCTGACTCTAGTCCTAATGTAAAGCTTCATTCATAAATAAATTAATAAAAAATAACTTGATGTTAATACTTTACTAACTAAATCCCTTTGAGTTTGCTGTAGCATCTACTCCAGTCTCCCCATTCCCTTGTGGGACATTATACTGCAAATGACCCAAACATAAAACACATTTTTGGAAACAAACTGCTTCTAATTATAGCAAAGATCAAAATGAATGGTTATGCAGAAGTAATTACAGCATCGATGCACATTAAGCAATAAGGTGGAGTAAAAATACTGTTCTGGCTTCATGATACAGCTTCCCATTACTGAACCGGGCACTTTGTGATGCAGAAATGTTATTAGAATTTTCTTTTAAACATTCATAAGTCAGACAGTGTTTGTTCTAAATAACAGGAGAGGCCAGAAATTGAATTTGAAAGCCAGCATCTTTCTCTTCTAAAAAGGAGGTGAAGAAAAGCAATTAGGGCTTGAGTTACCCCTCGAGATCGATCCGAGTCTAAGCAGCTCCTCAAAGCAAACATCTGGATAATCAGAGAAATCCAAGTCATCGTCTGAACATTTACTTATGACTCACAACTACACAATAAAGCAATACAGCTAATTGGCTTTTTTTTTCTTTACTAAACTAAAGAATGTCTGGTTTATTAAAGCTTCAGTCTAATTAAAAGAAATATTTCCTCTGTTGCACCACTAACTATATATCCAACACATTTTCTGTTGAGATGTGCTAGTCCAGCGCTGTGGCCGAAATGTTGATAGGACTTAATATCACACGATCATGAATAATTAAGACATTTACCCACGCCACAATAAATGAGACCTTATCTTTTATGAGTAAGATTTTTCATCTTCACAGCTGACCTTTTCCTATCTATTTGTACTGAACACAATCTAGTGCTGGGAAAAAAAACACATCCACATGTGTTACTGCCTCCAGGAAATAGCTTTGCCCATATGCTGAACGAAAACCAAAAAAAAAAAATTGCTTAGGAACTCCAGGCCTCTCCATATTCATTAATGTATGTAATAAAGTCAGACAGTAGACCAGGCGCTCGTGGGGCTCATGCTGCGGATACAATTCTGAGCTGCCTGCAGACTTTAGAGATACTCGATGCTACTGTTATGTTTATCGTTAAGACAACTTATTTGCTTTATGTAGCCCGCAGATTATTCCACTGGCAGGACACTATAAGCATTTTGTTGCCATGAACTATGACTCAGACTTGTTGTTTATCATAACCATCAGTTAATTTCTATTTCATGCTGTAGTTTATTCAAATAGAAAATCTGAATAAAATAAGATCTGATTTATACGCCCCTGCAACTATGGGAATATGTAATATTATGAAAATTAAATGTAAGCATGAATAACATACCTTTTTTCCCGTTGGTTTTCTTGGACTCTGTTAGAGAAGATGACTGCACACAACGTTATAGAATTAGTTCATAAACAGACAAACCAACACATTGATGTATGCATCTATGTATGCATTCACAGTTTTTTCATTGGATTTAAAAAGACACACGTATGCCTAGATCTTTATAAAATGCAAGTATTATGAATTGAGGACACAAGGAATTTCCACTTTTACAATTTATCATAAATGGAAGTGGAAATGCCCTTAAACACTAGTTTGCATATTGATGCACACAGATGTGAACATTTGTGGCACCAATATCTCCAATTTAGCCCACGTAATACTAAACCACTGTGGGTTTGATATTTTAATCCACTACATTAAACATCTGAAGCATGATTGATTATTAAGTTACAGTACAGTATGTAGAAATAGACTTTAAACGTCACAGGTAAAGATTAGAAAAAGCAGTGATATGAAGACATCAGCTTTAAATGAAAGTAATTAAAAAGTCCATCACTCAAACAGTGAACAGACCTGAACAGATAATGTTCCATTATTGAGTTATGTCTCCCATCTTATTGTTAATTACTACCCCATCATTTCATCAGTGTTTATATGATAAAGTATGAGATGCACACACTTTGATCCTACACCATTGTGTAGGAAATGGCATATGCATGTTATTAAAGTTTCTGACAGACATCATACTACACACATCACTATCAACCAAGAATCAACAATCCTCAAATGTAAATCTAAGCCCCTTTCTAATCTTTGGAGTGTTGGTGTTGGTGTTGGCTGGCCAAGTCATACTAGTAGTTAAATGTAATCATCTGGAATCATCCTAATGTTTTGTTATGGAAAAAAAAAGAAAAACAATCCCCACATTTCACACGACGAACAATGACAAACCCCAAAAGTTTCCAATTATAAAAACCCAAGGGGCATGCAGTACAATTCATTAGTTTGGAAGCAACATCCGAAACACAGAAGCAGCAGAGCAGCACAACAGATTCAAATAACTTTCTTGTCACATCTTTTCTTGAATCTGATTTTTTTTTTTTTCCTGTTTCTTTCTTTTTGTGTCTTTAGGCAAATTATTTATGCATGGCTTCACTTTCCATGTAGAAAAAAAAGCTTTACTGTTATTGTAGCTGCTACAGTATTTCTCTCCAGTTTGCTGATTGCTGCAGCTTTCTCTTCTTCCCTCCGTCTCCGTTTATCACACACACACACACACACACACACACACTCTTGGCTACAGCGCTGACATTTAACAAATGCCCATCAAGGGACTTCAGCAAACTCACTTCACTTTCAACACTCTCTTTTCAGAAGTTAGAGCCTCTTTGGTTTCAGCCACCTGTGTTTTGTTTTTTGCTTTTGTGCAACATCAAAAATCGAGAAGGAGACTCGGCCAAGCTCGCGTTGAGAAACCAGTGCAGAGCGACGCAGCAGTGAGAGCTGCTTTGTGTAGGGACAGCAGGCTGTTGACCTTCACTGATGAGTGAAGAAGAATCGCAGGCTTTCTATCTTGTTCCCGCTCAGGCTCTTATCGTTTGCTTCCCCACTCCGTCTCTTTCACCGCCTTTTCCTCATCTCATCCTTCTTCCTACTTTCATCCTTTTTACCTTTACCTGGTCTACTTTGGATGTTACTGTTGATTTGTTCTGTGTGTGTGTGTGTGTGTGTGTGTGTGTTTCTCTTTCATCAAAGTGCTATAATACATTACAATAGCTAATGGGAATGGAAATGACCTTAATGACATGCAGCATTTTAAACCTAATTAAACCACATAATGACTTCTATGGCTTGTGTTTTGCAGCTTGTCACTAGGGGAGCATCTGATGCCAACTTTAATTATCATTTACTGTTTTGACATAAAAATAATGTCTAACAAAAGCTCTCACACACCAAAGTTATATATAGCCTATAAATTGTTTTTCTTTCCTCTAAAAACCCCACCAATATTCAATTTACTTTCAAATTAAATGGAGAAAAGGAGCAAATCCCAGCAACTAATTGACTAATCTTTTTATTGCTACTGAGAAATCTAACGCATTAAAGTATTCTTCTATTAGCTCAGAGCACAGCTTCACAGTTACTCGGTGAGGCAAACACAGCCGCGTAGCGGCGGCTGGTAGAAAAGTTCACGTGCGATTCTACAGTGAATGAATGGCTTCAGTGGGCAGCAGTAATGGGAAAGGTGGGTGGAGGGTTGGGGGCACAGACAGAGAGGAACAGAAGGAGAATCCACCAACTGATGCACAACTGACAGAGGAAAAAAAAAAGGGGGGAAGCTTGTTAGCAGGAGCAAAAATGGAAGGAGCAGCAGCAACAGCACCCGTGAAGAGATTAGCATCAGAGAGCGGTTCTTCACCTCGTCTGCTCACACTGCCGTGGCGGCTGCTTCCTGGCAGGGTGTTGCCATAAACGCAGAAAGAGACAAACGCCACGGTTTTGCTTCATGTGTGACAACGATGGCAAAGATGTGTAATATGCAACGCATTATGCATTCAAACAAAAGCAGGTTGATGCTACAGTATGGCTCTGACATCACAAATCAAATCAAATACACATGTGCCTGTTTTATATTCATGATTATGTACAATCATGACTAGACACCAAGCTGACAAATAACAGCAAGTAAGTAAAGTAGAGACTGAACCAACTATCCACTGCTTGTTTGGGATTCAGATTCTTGTCATCTGTATTGTTCACAATGCCGTTCCTACAGTATGTGGAGTATTTCGTTTCCTCGGTGCACGGCTGGCCGTTCAAGTCGGCGCGAACAGCTTGCGCTGCTGTGTGTCCTGAATAGAACTGCAGTGGAAACCACACCTCATCAGCACAAATTGGCCACTGTGCCTTTGTGTTGGGGTTTTTTTAGCAATGTGTGTTCTCCATTAGCACCAGCACAGCGCAGGGATCTAACTGCTGCTCACGGAGCCTTTGCTTACACTTACTTCACACGCTTTTCATTTGTGGGCTGGACTTTGTGATAAAAGTTTAGTTTTTATGTTTCAGGCTGGAGCATCAGGAGAGTTAAAAAAAAAAAAAAAAAAAAAAACGCCTAAGGATTGAAGGACGTGAAAGAAATATTGAGTTGTGCAGGAGTTCTCACTGCTATCGCTTTGGTTTTGGTTGGAGACTCTCTGTGGACAGTAATTGGACAATGAGTAAAGCAGAGTTGTACTGGATGCGGCTTTACTGTAGATGTTCTTGCCAATTTAGTTAAAAGCTACTTGCTGACCCACTCCTCCATTTAGTCCAGCAAAATATTGTACACTCATGCTGCCACTGTCTCATCTTTTTAGGCCTGTACAGGAATGTACAGGAACGTTATTTAAAGGACCTTGTGGTGATTTTGTAATATTCCCAAGGTCCAGGATTAAATGTTCACATTCAGTCCACAGTAATTTTTAAATCCATCCATCTATTAACTTAGTTGGTATAAACTCACCCTGAACAGGATCAGCAGTTGTCATTCCGCAAGAGGCGGTTTATACCCTGGACATATCTCCAGTCTGTGCCACAGCCGGCACAGACAGACACACAGACAGACAGACATTCACACAACAATTTAAAGTCACCCATTAACCAAACAAGCCTTTGGACTGTGGGGGGACACTGGGGACAATACTCAGACTCGGAAAAGGCCAGAGCTGGGAGGTGTTACTGAATCGGGGACTTTCCAGCTGTGAGGTGGTGCCGTTGACCATCACTGTGCTGGCATATTTACATTTAAATACATGCAAACGAAAAATATTAAGATTCACAAGTTACAGTCAGTAGTTTTCCTGCTTTGTTCTGCAGTTGTCCACTGTTTGTTGTTTCTCTCAATCAGCCTGTAACCGCCGTGAACCATTTCACCAGAACTAATGTTCGGCACATAAAGGCATTTGATGAAGTGAATAATTGCAAATAATTGTTCCAGTGGTGCATGTGTGCAGATCTTTAGTTATTTTCCCAACAGAAAAGAGAACGGTGCAACAGTGGAAAACTAACATATTTGCCAACTCTGTGTCAAACAAGGACATGCAAGTTTCACGTAACATTTACAAAGCCTGCAGTAGAAGCCTGTATTTCCAACTCTTTATAGCAAAAAATAAAGTTCTTAAATGTTTGAAGAGTCACAGCCAAACAACAGTTTCAATATTGAGCTAATTAAGCCTTGTTTACTTCAGTGCTGCTTTTCACATACTTTAATTTGCCCTTACATTAGAAAAATGTACCAAGAGGCTTTAGAACTGTGAAGGACTCGGCTCCCTAGGAATACAAGACTATTTACATGTGTGCAGACTAATTTGCTTCAAAAAGGCAGGATGGGAGCTCCGACAGTCTACGTGTGAATCTGAAGTACAGATTTGATGCTCTGAATAACAATCAAGAGTGTGTGTGCGTGAGTGATGAGGGTCAAAACACCGAATCCAGCAGAAAGAAGCTGAAGGTTTTGACAATACTGGCTGCAGTCAAGGCACCATCTCCGTTAAATCTCCTGTTTCCTTTTCCTCGTCTGCCACAAAAGGTTAATTCAGCCGTGTCGGCCTTTGTTCTGGTGTCATTCCGCCGCTCTGTTTGATAAGTGCTTATGGCAGTAGGTGTACGCATGCTGTCAGTCCTCTCTGTGCCTCTTTCATTTTAAGTGTCTGCACTACTCAGCATTGTTTTGTCTGTGTAATGTCAAAATTCATACAACAAAGACTGTGAAATGCTCAAATCAGTGCAGTTGGAGCTGTGAAACAAAGTTATTCACAGATGTTAAGGATGAAGACATGTTCCATGAGTCTGGGCTGTACAGAGTAATTTCACTGTAACTGCCTTTCACTTTTTTTGGGCTCCAGGTTTTACTTGCAGTGACTGTTGTAGTAAAGAACGTAAAAAAGGCAGCATGTTCACAATAGATGTGCACAGAAATCACACGACCCGTCTTCACTCTCCACTCACTGCAAAGTATCGAAACTCTTGGGAATTTGCAAGCACATTGGCGAGTTCTCCTCGGAGCTCGAAAAATAACTAATTAGATTGATTTTTTAGTCTGTGTCTAATTCAGTGACATATCTACAACAAAAAAAAATTGCTTGTTTTTGACCATGTATTGCTGGTTGGGTGCATATATGTTCAGCTTTTGCACTTGACTGAAAGGCGATTTGGTTTAATAGCACTTGATTAGTGCCATTAAAGCTGTTATTATGAAGTGATACTCAACCCATCCTTTTAGCTTTAGCTACATTTCAATGCTGCCCATGGTGGGAGGTAGAAATTGGGATTTTCTGGATGTGGTTAGCTTTAGTTCGTGCTGGTTATAATACGGAGTGGGTTTCCTGTTTCTACTGTTCTCATTGCACTTGTAATAGTTGTTTAATGTGGGGTTAAGCATCTTTAAATGAACAATCCTTGATGGAAATATCACTAAATGTAAATGTGTCCACACACTTCAGTGGCTTTGTTATGCTGAGATTGCTATGCAACATGCTGATGGCAAGAATAAAATCTGCTGTGTTCAACATCTTAGCTTAGCAAATATTAGTATGCAAAAACACTTCAATACCTGCAAACCAAATGCCATCCCTACTAACCTCAGCTGCACAGACTGTTGTCCTCAAACCCAACTTTTATAAAAGTACTGGTGACTAGATGAAAGTTACATTTCATTCTGAGGGGGGAAGGAATGTTGTTGCCGTGTTTCATATTAACGTTTCCAAACCTTCTGGGGACATATCACAAAACAACAATTTCCCCCTCTCACTGGGGCTCTAGTGGGAAGATAAGTGTCTCAACAAAAATGTGAATTGCTGTCTGGAGAACCACAAATGTGTGTTAATCCATCCAGTAGATGTTGAGGTTTTTCACTGGATAAAAAGTTCCTGGTGACTTTAAGTGGGAACTCAGAGTCAGCGGACATCATCCTTTGGGGTTGTGAGTGTTCGGAAATAAATTTTGCGGCGAGATATTTCTGTATGAAAGTGGTGCACTGACAACAAACCCACGCGAACATCTCTGGAGGCAGACACCAGCACAATTAAAACAACGTTTGATTCCTTTGCTTTAATTTAAACTGAGCTGTTGCTAATTGTTCAGACAAGCATCTTCCATCCACCTCCTTTGTACCATTTACTTATCTAGGCTTTAAGATCTTATCCGCAGTTTTCCCCCATTCCCCATCTCCTTCCTCATCCTCGGGGTTTTCTTCTGACTATTACGTTCTGTAAATGTTACATAACACATTTGTCCCTCTGTCCCCGTCTGCCTGGATTTTGATTTACACTGTTGTTCAAGACAGATTTACAGGCTTCCTCTTTATGAGCTTCAAATAGGCTCTCTGGCCTGACGACAGACTGGTGTTTAGGGTTTGTGACACAAAGGCATTGATTTTAACTGCCTTAAACTGCGGCCAGATGTTTATTACATTAAAAAGAATGATGTCAGCGCAGTGACTGATAAATTGAATTAGTTTCGGGGTGAAAACCCATTGGAAATAGCTACAAAAAGTGTCATCCTTTTTAAAACAAAAAAAATAATCTATTAGGCCTGTGCAGAAAATAACAAGCGACAGGATCATTTTAGATGGGGAGCGGTTTATGGAGCAAAGTTTTCTCATCATTCAACAACTATTGTAAAATGCTCCCACAGAGCACGACTTCAGCAGAGCAGGAAAAAAAAAAAAAAGAATCATGTCACTCTGAATATAATGGGCTTGTGTGAAACAGGTTGTTACTAGAGTCTCTGAAAAAGCTCTCATGGATAAATATAACTTAACAAGATGGAGTAGTTAAACAAAAAAGCTAAGCAGCCTCCTTTGCCAGAAATATAGCCGTGAAATTTGACTTCAAACAGAGCAGGTGACTTGAAAGTGTCTGTATCCTGACTGTCGTGTCTCTGTTTCGTTGGATTCAGTGATTACAGTGTTTTGTGGGTCTGATGGTCAGACACACAGGACGGTTCATTTTAGAAAGTCTCTCTCTGTCTTCGTAGTTTTCCTTCCGCTCTCTGTGGGAACTGTCACAGGTTTGAGGTTTGGAGCTGCTAATTGAGCCGCATGCTGATGCTGGTGGTGAAGCAGACTGAGCGCATGATGCCGTAAAACCTGCTGAGGCTCGCGATCTGTTCTTCCAGTTCTTTTTGTTTTTTTGGGTTGGTTGTTTGATTACAAGCGCTTTGTGAAAGGTGAAAAATGCTGTTGGCGAACTGAACTTTGTGCGTTGAAGTTGAAATGTTTGAGATTCTTGTAATGAGGTAATGAAGAAAAAGTGGACACTGACTGGTCCAAGTCAGGATCATGGGACAACAGTTTTCTTATAGGTTCATTTCTGTTTTTTAGAAACATATAGTCCACATGTTTGTGTATCATACAACTCTTCCTAAATATTATACTCATACACTCAAAGGTTTAACACAATTATAAACTACAGATAACGAAAGCTGAATAAATTTGTTTTTTAAACGTGATGCAGAAATCCATTGAATTAAAGTATTGTGCTCAGCACATTTCCATCACCATGACTTGCTAGTTTACTGACAGATATATTAGACTTGATTAACCGATTTTATTTTCTCCATTTCATCACTTCAGCAGTTTCTGCGTTTTTTTACAGTAAAGATAATAAATGGCAAAACTCCCTCATCTCACTGACTCAAGGTTTTACCCACTTCCCTGAAATATATTGTACTTTCTGTGATTGTTGACTTCTTGACAAATTTGATCTCTTTGGTTTTCATGCAGCCTGAGCCTCCCTTCATTATTTCTGTCGCAGTGCAGAGCTTCTTTGATCACACATTAGTTACTAATGTATTATAACATTTCTAATTGCTTTAGTTCTGCTAATACAACTATTGACTCTGTTAAACATGTAGTCTTTAAGTCGGACGTCGAATTCTTTTTTTACTCGTGAGCGAAACATAAATTAAGGAGAACAGGCAGCCTTATTTGGCATCGATTACGCCAGTGATTAAATCTCATAGATGCACAGCTTCTCATGAACGGGTGGTTCCACTCACCCTGAAAATGTTCTTGCCTTAGGCCCATTGTGTCCTTTACTACAAATCAGCTTGGATTTTTTTTCAACATGTAACCAAGGCTAAATTCTTTTTCTAACCTTAACCAAGTGCTTTAAGTTTCATTAATCACCATCAAAATGTTTATTCACATTTTATTTGCCAAGACTGGATATTATAGAGAAATGCCTGCTTTGCAGATATGTTCAGAGATATTTTCCTTGCAATGTGATCACTAAACATAACCCATCCAACAGGCGGCATGTTGTGTTTCCTATAACATGCATTTCCTGAAACTAATTAGTTTTTTATAAAAGAAATTTACAGAGGTCATGGTTGAACAGTGTCGTAATTAGAGACAACAGGAAGTATGTAATTGCCTCAACGAGCTAAAAGGATGCACACAAAATGACCAGCGTACAAAGCAGTCACAATTGCAAAAAGCTTCTTCAGACAGGCAGGAAATGATAGAAAGAGAAGTGACACAATGTGTTTGCCTTCACAAAGAGGAAGAAATCCATTGCTAAATGGATCCTCTACATCAAAAGAAATAAAAATGTGAGGGCCCTATCAAACAAAACTCCTTCTCCTCCTCTTTCATTTTGGCAAAATCAAAGTGCTATTTTTTTTCCCCCTGACATTATTATTCTGTTATTTTAGTACCATTTTTTCATCACAGTCAATGTCACAGTTGTTCATCACTGCATTATCTGAGCATCGTTTGCTCCTTTGGAATTGTAGTAGTAAGGAAGTGTTAATGCATTGTCTTAATTTGGGCTAAAGTCATTTCATGTCACATTAAAATGTTTTCTGCTACAGGGCCATAGTGTGGGTATTTTATATGGGATATTTTAAGAGCTGTATGTCAGGGTTTTTAGTGGATTATCATCTAGGACTCTTTTAAAGTTTGTCCTTGATTCCCCTCAAGAAAACTAAATTTGAGCCATTTAAAAAGGATAAACAGATCACTGACCAAGGGTAAGTAGTGCCACAATTAAGACAGAAGCAATGAACAAACAACGTATTTGTGTCAGATGTTTTTTTTTAAATGAACATTCTGATTTTTTTCTCTGTAGAGGGAAGGAAAGGGGGTTCTTTTTAGAAAAATGCCCCTCATACTGGACACAAAAGTCCATATAATGACACATTTAAAATTAAGCAGTCCGGGCTTACTAAACCTCTGTAGACCGTTCTTTTTTCTCTCTGACACAACTAGTAATATTATAGTTGTGCAGTATAAGATATGCTGAGAGCTGCTGAAACTCGCTGCCACGCATGCGGCGTCATCTTGGAAACTGTACAGTAATGCATTTTAAGACAGAAACCTAAGGTACCTTTATTCAAGTTAAAAGACGCCATTACTTATTTTGAACAGTTCATGAGTAGTACATGTACACCAATGCCATTAAACCTGCCTCTGACATTTCTATGTCAACTTATGTCTCCATTTATAGCTTCCAAATGACATCACTTGACTACAGATGACTTCATGCAGTCACTATCAAGAGGATTTGTTTTAGCTAAAAGCATATAAATGTTGTATTGTAGTGAAGTTAGAGGAAAGTTTAAAAGCATCAATGCACATTTATACCCTAAACTAAAACTATAGAAAGCAAGTTGAAAATTGGTGAAGTGTCTCTTTAACAAAATACAACACAACGCATATACTCAGAATGCAACTTTTATTTTGATGATAAAGTCATGCCGATCTATGTCAAACACTGCCACATAACATTAAAAATGTTAATGACAAAATAAATTGGCAGCATGCAAACCAAACAGAATATCTACCTGTCTGAGCTACACAACCACACAAAATAACACATGCATTAATTTATAGTACATGCACATACTATATCTTCTTGCAAAATCCCCTTTATCAAATGTGCTGTTGAAACATTTACACATGCTCTCCAAGTCTGGGAACATGTTAGAAAATTATATAACCAGTTAGAATCAGATTTGACGATCTTGACAATTGCAGGACAAATCCTGATGGCTGGAAAATCTTATCAGATAATGTAAAGGATTCAGTCAAAACCCTGAGTGGGGACCAACATGAGCTTATACCTGATATGATCGAACATATTTACAACTTTTTAAAACCGTTAAATTCTTTATAATAGATAGTTTCAATACAAAAAAATAAAAATTGTCCAATTGGTCTGACAACAAACTGAAAGTATTTGATGACAATTCCATATTTTACTCTGTACTATGTTTTTATTTTATTGTTTTTTATTTGTATTTCTTGTAATAAAAAGACGTCAGAAGAATACTTCATTGCACAATGTAAAACATAGTTTGATACCTTTTGCCATTTATTTCTCAACTTTTCTTAAATTCTAAAGAGTAGGATCAGCAGATCTATTACGACACACTGACACTTTTTTTTCACAATACCAAAATGATGATAATTTGTGAAAACAATACCTGCCTAATTATCTCACAATATAACCCTAAAACATTAATAAAAATAAGTGGGTTTATATGATTTCTTTGACAGTCCACCAGACCCAGCGGGACCAACTTGGGTTTCAGCGTCTTGCCCAAGGACACTTTGAGATGTAGCGAGGATGGAACAGAGATCCAACCATGGACCCTGTGGTCCGTGGACGACTACCAAAACTAACATTTGGTGTGTGGACATTGTGATTGCATTCTGACATATCTTAAATTTGAACAAACTCTGATGGAGAAAGAAGTTCACTTGTCACACAGTCATTTAACTCAATTTGAGGGGATGGACAGGGTGTAATTATCTTATCACATTCACTAACCTGTTGCTCTTCAGAATCAGTACGTCTGGCTGCGAGGGGGGTTTGGAGGTGTTCGATCTGTGTCGCTTTGAAACATCATTTACAGACTTTGTGGTGTACATCGACTTGCCCCGGCTGTCAGCTCCTAAGGCAAAATGAGGCCGCATATCGCTTTGTGTGTCTGCTTTTTCTACAAGCTGCGTATAATCAGGAAGAGCTCTTGTACTCGCAGCCGTGTCCCTCATTCATCATGAGAGCTGCCCGCCTGCGGCGAGTGCGCTGATGACAGTCACGCCCACTTCGCCTGCAGACAGGCAGTGGAAAGAGGGCTGCTCAAACACACACACACACACTGCTCCACATCTGCACTTCAACGCAACTCAGATTAAAACACTGTCATTCCCAAAATACCGATTCTAATAAAATATGGTGTTGTATTAGTAATGGCGGGTTATTGCAGTACCTTTCTATTATCGGTGTACTGTGCAACACGAGTGCGGGACGATCTGCACAACACAATGGCGCACCATCACTTATCCTACCACTTAAAGTAGTCACTGTCATTGTGAGTCTGTCTCAAGTAAAAACTGTAATTTCCTCAATCTGTAATGGGTATGAAAGAGACAACAACAATGGAATACTAAAGGAGCCCAAACGTAGAGAAGCTAGAAAACAGAATAGTTATTTGAAACTCAAGATGGTGTGTTCAGCCTGGTGGGGGCAAATCAATAGCGGGAGAGCAAAACATGTGAAAATGCTGTAGTTATGTTTTGGTTCCTTGTACCTCCTACCAGTTAGAAAGTAAGGCAATATGAATTCATTAAACAGAAATGAACTGCACTATGAGGTGCTCAAAGTTTTTTTGAGGCAACCAGAAGAGGTGCTTTACATATAAGGGACACCAAGAGCAGGAGAGTGTAAAATGCTGCTGTCCATCATCAGTTGGACCATTTAATTGCACATCCTTATGATTCTGCTGGGATTTCTCCTTTTTACAAAGTTAACTCCATCTGTTCATTCTTAAGTTGTGTCATATGATAGAAGAACACAAAAAGTACAGTTTTTCATGTGTGCAGCATGTCACCGTTGATACCAAAAACTTTAGTTTTGAGGTCTCCAAAGATTTCAGGAAAAACAGGAAATGATTCTGGTATATTTGTACTGTGCATTTGAAATATACACTCATTTGCCACTTCATTAGTTAAGCCTGTACAATCTGCCATTAAGTCCAATTTATAATTTAACAGAAAGGTGATAATTACACTAATTTATTTAGTACTGAGGTCATAGTCGGTTGTTGTGGTGGTGTAGTTGAATGCATCACGGTAAGCAAGATGGTAGTCAGTGGCAACTAGCCTGAGAACAAAGAATGTTTAGCCAGTACCATTGTATCTTCAAGTATCAAAAACCTTTGTGTAAAATCCGGTTTCTGGTCTTTTAAAAAGATTGTCACCCCCTTATGTTTGATGAATGGCACCAGGTGTGTTAAATTGGGCTTGCACTTTCAATTTGCTGTTGGGGAGATCTCTAGGGACTGTCGCAAGCAGTTTGCTGAGAGCAACAAAAACAATGGGATCAGGAAAACAGCTTTCAGAAGACCTCAAAATGAAATTGGTAAACCTTCATAAAGCTGGAAAGGGATATGAAAATATTTCAGAGCCTACAGGGATACCTGTACCAACTACGAAGACCATAATCCAAAAATGGATTACGGATCCGAGAAATGTCAGAAAACTAAGTGAAGGAGGTGCTAGAAAATTTGCTCAAGAATAAGGAACCTGAAAAAAACTCTTTAAAAGCAACTCGAATAAATGCGTATCTGCATGAGTGACACGCCAACGTTGTGGACAGCTAGAGTCAGCCAACATGCTTCTGCTCATATACTGTGACAATCTCAGGTAGTGAGTGAATGAGTGAGATCATGAATAAAATGGTGGAACTGAGTTTCCTACATAGAGGCTTTGGGATACTGTTTAGAGTTTGGACATCCAGGCTGAGTTTGGAGGTATTGCTTTGTAATGAAAGAAGCCAGTTGAGGTGTTTCCAGCATCTTATCAGCATGTCCCCTGGGTGCCTTCTCCTGGAGGGTTTTTTTTTTGAGCATGTTCTGGGAGAACAAACCTAAAATATGCTGGAGAGATTTTCCCATTTTAAATATATATATCAAATGCCTCAGGAACCCACAAGAATAGCTAAAGAGTGAGTGGGGAGATGGGTGTAGGTTACGTTAATGAACCTGTTGTCACTGCTGCCCAACGTGAAGAAAGCAGTGGAAGTCACACAGATGATATCTTGAAAATATGTGGCAAGGATTTATAATATTTCACCTATAACTGTCACGTTAAAAGAGAAGCAAGACTTTACTAGCAGTCCAATCAGACACATGTTCACAACACAGCCTGCATGTATTCAAAATGCATACAAAACACTGACAATGAAGGATAATCACATAAATTGACACATCTGAAAACACTCAAAAATCCTTATAAATTGAAGCACAGGCACATTTACTCTAGAGCCAGGGAGGCATACACTTCCACAGCCCAGCTGTCAGCGTGAAGGATAGGTGGTGAGAGGTGGGTACACTCACTAAAGGGTCTAATCAGTCACACACACAGCAACGAATGGCACGCAATCTCACCCTGAATTCCTTCCATGCACAGCAAAATCATACTAGTCATACTTACACACACATACTGGCTCATTCATACACAAAAAAAATAAATAAATACCATCGACACACAATGGCCTCCCTGCTATAATAAACTGGGAATTCTGGCTGTTAAGTGCACACCATCACAGAAATGCTACAATCAATGAAATCACTTGGAGAAAGAGGTAGATGACAGAACAGAGATGGAGAGAAATGGGGTGATATGAAATACAGAGATGGCATGTATAATGTAGTGAAGGAAAAAGCAGGAAAACCAAAATATACTGGAAAAATAGACGCGTGAAACCTTTTCAACAAGTTAAAGTAGAAACTGGTAGTTTCCAAACTCTCAAATGCAGAAAGTGAATTTCAAAATCTGTGTCTTTCAGAAACAGATTATATTTGTGATTTTGGAGAGTCTGCTGTGGTTCTGTGTGTGCTTAGTGGTGCTTTGAGCTATATGCCTGCCTCTGCATGCTAACAAGCTCACAATGACAATCTTCGGGTTGATCATGTTCACTATATTAGTTTTGCATGCTTCCATGCCAATTATCCTAATAAGTCAAAATAATTTGAGTAAACAATTGCTTGTAAGCCAGTGAGTTGGGCAAATTGACATTTTGAGTAGATCCGCCCTCCATTAATGCCTGGGATTATTAAAAAGGTTTTAAAATTAAATCAAGAGGGAGACGACCAAATTCTAACCAATAGTTGTCACAACATGTCATGTTAAAAGGCAGAAATTCCAATCTGCTGGTGGCACTGGAGGAAAAGTCAGGAACAACGTGGACTGCTCAAAAAATTCAAAAGGAACACTAATCAGAGTCTAGCATCAAGTCAGTTAAACCTCTGGGCTATTGGGCTGGTCGGTTAAGTAGCAGAGGGGATTGTTAGTTGGTTTCAGCTGCTTTGGTGTCGGTGAAATTTACCACAGGTGCAGTAGACGGACAACAATTAGATGAACCCCGAAACACCAATGGTTTTACAGCGGAGGCCTCTGAGATTTTTCCCACTTCATCTTTTCTGAATGTTTTTCACTAGTTTTGCATTCGGGTGGGGTCAGTGTCATTACTGGTGGCATGAGGTGAAACCTGGACCCTACAGAGGTTGCACAGGTAGTCCAACTACTACCTGTGCAAACTACTGAGTAGCATTTTAAGCTGCGACAATTAAATTTCTGCAAAACGGACTAACCTGCTGCATCACTTTTTCCACTTTGATAGAAATAAAAATTGTCAATCTACAGAAGGCTGAATTCAAAGACATCCTAAAAATCAAATGATGTGGCATCCTTTTGTTCCAAAAACACATCCCAGTCCATATCAGTATGGATATCAAGAATGATTTCCCCCCATTAACATCTGATGTGTTTTAAAGTGTTTCTTTAATTTGTTTGAGCTGTGTGTTTTGTGACAAGCCATTTAAAAAGTTGTTTAGATATTTCAGTCGAAGCTGGAGTGGGGGACCAGCTGTTTTAAATGTTATCATCCCAATAAATGGCTGCTAACAGTTGTTACCACAGCTATAATTATGCTTCAGAAAGGGCAAACTGCATCATTAGGCCAGAGAGTGCATTTCACTGTTATGTATTATAATAAGATCAACTTAGTGGCTGCAGTAGATATAACAAGGGTAATATTTACCACTTTTGATGTTGTATATAGTGAGTGAAAATGTCTGTTCCTGCTGTCTGTGTGTATTGTATCCACAGTGCACTTTACCCCCTCTAGCTGGCTTAGGTCGAGTGTTATCCTTCTGCAACCACATTCTGTTGTCTAAACAGTTGATGATGGGCAATAATTTGCTTGATTATACTTTAAATTCAACTGGATGATCAAATGACGGAAGCCATGCTGCTAAAAATATGTCACTTTATTAAATGTTTTCCTCTTACATTCAATTTTATTTTGCTTGTCTTATACCTCGGAAAAGAGCATATGCCAAAAGACTAAAGGCAAACATGTCTATTGTCGTATTTTTCAACAACCAGGTGTGAGTAGCTGGACAAATTCATTCTCCAATTTCTAGGTCCCAAAACACACAATGAGACAGGACGACAGGCCGGATAGCAAAAGAGTCTGAAGGCTGTTGTAGTGTTATCCTGGTGTTTGCTGACCAAAGTCAGAAAGTTTGCCAAAGAAATGAAGCGTAGAAGCAAAACTTTTTGGTTTTTAGAAATTCACACTGGTGTTTGAAAATGGATGAATCAATAACCAACTATAGAATTCCTCCACTCTCCATTCTCCATTCTTGTCCAGAGGTAGCAAGGCAACCCCAAACACAGAATCACATTCTTATGCTGGAATGCAGAATGTTTGGTCATCTCTCTTTCAGGTGTAGTTAACAGAACATTCTTCAAATATCCATCCAGCCTGGTCTGACACTCAACTGTTTAATTTTATGGTTGGAGAGTTTTTTTTTTCTTATAAAAGGATTCCAAAAATCTTTTTTTTTTTTTGCTTTTGCCGCACACACATATTTAATTGATATTACACTGTGTATTTCTTGTCTGATTCCGTTTAATGTCTTTTATCTAGTTAAAGTGTGAAAATTGGATTAAATTTGAGGTCAAATCTTTTAGAGCGGTGCTGTATCAGATGCCCTTCCTCGTGATCCTCACAATGAAGCATCAGGAGTGATCACCAAAACAGCTTCTTTGATATTCCATCAGTGCTCTGGGAAACAGAAGTTTCTTTCAAACATTGATTATTGCAGTTTTGAATAGCTTCATAGATAAGGAAAAGCAACGTTATCTACATCGTAGGCTAAAGGACTGCAAATACTTACATTTTGTCCTCCATAAACCTCACTAGTTGAGCATCTCACAATGCTCATCGGGTTGTACACAGTGGATAATAAGATAAAACTGACAGACATTTCCTAAAACATCTCTTTAGCCCTAGTGAAAAATATCAAAAAAAAAAACAGTGGATTTAAAAAGGTATGTCAATTAATTTACAACCAAGCTTGTGGCATTTTGCCAAGTCAATTCTTTTGAAAATGTCATTGCTTGGTTCATTGTGGATTTTGATGCACTTTAAATTCACAGTCACCGCTCTTCTCCAATAGACACAGAAGGGCAAACATAAATTCAAACAACTGAATCCAGAAATCAATACTTAACAAAGCTTCACAAAATAAAAAAAAAAAAAACTGCAATGGGGCCATGCATAGTTCCAAATCCAGAATCTTTTGGGGAATAACATTGGAATCAGTAGGGTACAGTCATTTTGGAAAGTTAGTATGTTTGTGTACTAACAAAACTTAAAATCTGATAAAAACATAACAGTATTAGGCAAATAGACAACAGTTCCCGAAGTCGTGTGGTTTTGTTCAGTCATTTTTCACGTTTAGTACTTGTTTAGTCTTTTTCTTAATTGCATGGTCACAGATTTTAACATTGTCAGTGAGACCTGTAGGGTCTGAGATGTAGCTATTGCGTTTATTTGCATTTCTCGGAGCATTGCACAGTCTGACTTTGGGACGGATATGCTGGGACGTCCATAACTAGAGAGATTAGCAATGATGTTAAATGTGAATGACCTTTCTCATTGCTGTGCAACAATTGCAAAACAAAGACTATTGCGCATGGCTTTCCCTCTTGGCATTGCATTAACACACACCTGGATGCTCCAGACCAACTGTTGCACTTTCTGCTTTTATAGAGGTCTGCACACCTGTGGATGATCAGGTAATCAATGGCTAATGATCAGCAGCACCTGGCTGCAACTTGCCCTCTTAAATCCTACGGAAGCAGTAGTGGGCTACATAGTATAGGCCACATGTTTATTTATTTTGGCTTCATTTTTGTTAAATAAATAATGGCACAATGAAAATTTTCCTTAACTATGATTTTTATTATGTAGGATATAGGATCATGGCCGCGTAATATGTCTTTAAATGCATTCACCATTTTAAGTTCCATAGTAAATAATTAGTCTTCCCCCTTTCCTATTTCATTTTTTCATCTGCTGCTAGAAGAGTGGACAGTATGACATGTTATTATTAAGGGTAACTGTTAGAAGCGGCTGCTGTTATTTAAAGTTTTGTTGGTTTTATTATTATTTTTTGCTTATACTGCACAGACAGTTTTTTTTTTTTTTTTTTTTTTTTTGATTGGAGGCGTCTGTCTTTTCTATTGTGAAATGCCAAGCCTCTTTGTGACTGTGGTTTCCGTCATTGTGGTACTTACACCAGTGTGTTTTAGAAGTGCCCGTTTGCTGAAAATAGGCTTTTGTAAATTATAACATGAAAAATAAAGCAAGTTGGTAGTTCTGAATGGATGTTTGCTGTGTCATGCTTTTCTTTCCAATAAACACAATTCTTTGTTTGCATGTTTTGTCCTTTAAATACTGCAGGATCCCCATTATTAGCCATGAATATATAGACCATTGATAGTAACTATTTTCAGAAATACAAATGGTTTTGGACATCGGGCCCCTGTTGATTCAAGTAGATTTTTTTATGCTACTTCTCAATATGCCAAATACTGTTGTACCTGTTGAATATTATTAACACAGGGTAACATCCCCACCACATTTATATTTCTGGCCAAGACCCTTCGATCAAACATAGATTTTCTTTTTTGGTGGACTCCCTGCAGACTGCTAAAATTGTTCTGTCCTACTTCTACTTTACAACCTTTTGTCTGTGAACCATCAGATCCTCCTGTCCACACTCTCTGACATCTCTTGTACAGCTCTGGCTTAGCTCAAGTCTGTACTTGGACACACCTGTAAGGCATCTTGGCAGGGGCAGCTTTCTAACTCTTACAGCCTCCCCACCGGTGTCCCACAGGGTTCAGTTCTCGGTCTTCTTCTTCTCCACCTTACCAAATCTTTGGGTTTATTCCTGCACTAATGACAAACAACTCTTCCTGTCACCAGATCACACATGTTCACCTGTCTCTCAGGCAGACATGGCTGTCTCTCTTTGCATGAATGAGAGAGACGTCCTCAACTCAGGCTTTTTGATTGTCATGCCATTGTTCACATCTCTGCTGGCTTTGTACCTCGCTATAAGTGGCTTTGAATAAAAGTAAATGACTAAATGTAAATGTAATGTAGTTTGGGTTAAAATGTCTAACTCATGCAAATGTGCTATTTCCTGCCACAAACATAACCCATATCTCAAAGGTAAGTGGTAAAGACAAAGAACAAAGTCCCTGATTTCACAGGCAGCAGTAATTGTGTTAACACGTCTAATCTAAAATATGCCTGGTATGAAAAAATGTGTATAAATGCAAAGTGCATTAACCCATACAAAGCCAGTTGCACTTGTGATGTTAATATACAAGCTAGATCACATCTGGTGGGAGTGAGGGAGCATGAATCATAATGTCATCCGAGCTCAACTAGTTTCAAATTCAGGCAGCAGTGTTTTTAATAAAAGGAGGAAAAAAGGACACGAAAAGTGACCTGACTCCACCTCGTGCTGCTATTGGTTCTCACTTTTCGTTCACTGTGCTCCATTTACTCTATGATATAGGTAAATGTGTTTATTCTCGAGTGAGCAATGAACTTGAGGGTTCACTTGTTTGTTTTTTTGTTCTACTTCTGTTCTATTGTTAGTGTTGAAACGCCTATGAGCACCTCTGTCTCAATGTTTTGTATATTTATATAAAATAGGGAGTGATATTGGAAAAAGTCTAAAATATGGATGTTGCTGATTCTATGCATATGCAATGAATGCCTGATCCAGAGCCAGATTTAGGGTTGAAACACTGTGGTTGTGAAATTAATATTATTGTATTTGAAGCAGAAGATCTGAGAAGTGAATTTCTTTTAAACAGATATTCATTTATCTATTATCTTTAACCAATTTTTCTGTTTGGCTTGGCAGGTTTTGGGGGGGGCAACACAGAGAGACATACATTTTAAGAGCCAAGCAAACTTTTATTATTTAGAGAAAAAGGTTGAAACTTCCTTTGTGGGACAGAATATTTTTACAAACACTTTGTTAAAGACACTTAGTTAAGCTGCCATTTATGTTAATGGCCAATATTTGGCCTACAACAACATATTTCTTATTGCTTTCAGTTTTTATAGAAATTATTTTAGTGCTTTAACTCCTGTGATATCCTGTTGTACCCTCCTTTTTTCTTCCTGTATTAGGAGGTACAGTAATATACTATAAATCCTTAAATTACTAACCCCCAAACTCCAGAGAGCATCATTATATTCTAATGGCATGCCGTTTTTGTTTTTTTTTTTTTTTTGCTCCTCTACGTGGCCGCTCCTGTTGGCAGACGCACCGCCTGTCCTCTCTCCTGCTGCATCATCAGTTTTGAGGCGGCAGTTCTGTCATCAGTGCTTTGGTGGTAGAACTGATGGGAGCACCGTGCTCTCCGCCGTTCTAAGCATCAGTCATTTGAACACTTCGCCTCAGAAAGAAAATCGATCTCCTGCCAACTTTAGGGGAGAGCAAGAAGAGCAAGAGAGATAGACGGAAAAAAGAGGGAACCACATCCCCGCACCTGCAGCTCCTCCCAGGTGGGAAACCGTGATAGATCTTCTATCAAAGCTAAGAGAGTGTCAGTTAAACATTATAACAGATGGGGATTCTAAAAGCTGTAAGCAGATAATGTTTCATGGAGCCTTATCAGCTAAAAGCCTTGGAGGAAGTACCTGATTATGCACAACTGTTTACAATTCCAGCCTAATTGAAGTTGCATTTTCACTGCAGTTTTGCTGTATGGCCTCTGAACGGGACATTGCTAAAGATAAATTACTGCTGAAAAATTACAGTGGGCAAGAGCTGACACATTAAATTGTGAAGCCAACTTATTTTGTAAGAGAAACAAATCAAAGTTGTTAGCATTCTTTTGAAATTTGCTAAATTGCTTCTGACCACTTAAAACCAAAGGGTACATTTATCTATTTGCAGTCCTCTTCACAGATCCTCTTCCTCTTCACAAATGGAAGATAATTCTTCCATTTGATATTATTTTTAAATTTAATAGGATAATTGTTTTTTTCCTATGGATCTATGTAATGTCCATAAATCCACAAGAGTGAAACTAAATTATAGCATTTGTTGCAAACACATACTTCTCTGCTCATGAAGTTCAAGATTAATTTTCAACTCCTTCAAGTCAAACATCTTTTTTTTTCCCTGCATGTGACATTCTGACTGTGACAGAAGTAATGTCATTTACTAGAAACCCCACATCTGACCGTCAAGGATCAAAAGTATTAACTCTGTACACATTAGTTTCAGTATGATTTCAACATAATAATAAATATCAAGCCAAAGTTGCATTTGTATCTTTTGTGCTACTGTGATGTTTCAGTTTAATCTTCATGTGACTCTGGGTGAGGCAACATTTAAATCCCGCTCTCCGACTGCTGTCGCCTTTAACCATGTCACATATTTGGCCCACAAAAAAAATCCTTTAGCCTTCCTATTTTCTGTTTGTCATTTGCAGTATTTTTTTTTTTTTATCTGCAACCTGAAAAGTTATTTTAGGATTGATGATTTAGATGTGCATTTTTCAACCAAGTTCTGTATTTTTGTGTGGTTCTGAGTGAGAATGCAGGTGGTTTGGAAATGGGAATTCTGAAGACTCAAATGCACTAATAAATATGTAAATGCATTGCCATCACTTGCTGGGTTTCCACTGCAATATGCTGGCTGCTATCCAGCCATGCCTCCATTCCGAAATCCATATGACATTCATATTGCAAATGTCGTGGGATTCATTTGTACTGTGTGTCTTTGCATGTGCATGCATGCAGTGTGAGTACTGTGTATGTTTCGTAAAAATGTATATGCATGGAGTGAGTGTGATTACTAATGAGAGAGTGGGAGAGAGACTGTGTGTGTGTGAGCGTGAAGAGGTTTACACAAAGTGCTGTAACCTCCATTGTCAATTTGTGCAGCCCAAGATCTGCATGTTAAGTGGAGCAGAAAAGGCATATCTGTGTGTGACAGTAACAGTGCCTCTCTGCCTTTTAATATTCAACTGGATACACACACACACACACAAACACACGATTTATTTGACAAAAAAAAAAGCCGCTGTCATCCAACTAAAGGTTACTAAACGTATATGGCAAGGTGAGAAAAAGAAGGATGACATGTAAAATAAACATTTGGAAATGTAGAAACTGTCCTGCACGTAGTAAATTGCACATGTACTGCAGTATCCATGACTTGATGAACGTGTCCTCGTGTATGTTCAACTTCAGCAGCAATAAACTTTTTAAAAAACAAGCCACTGAATTAGTTATTTTCAGTTTTCGACCATATATCTATAGGACTGAATTGGATCTTAAAAAAAAAAGACAGAACATGAATGAATGAAAATGAAAATGAAATAATGGCTGATTGACTTCTTGGTGTAATCTCCCTGAAAGTGCATTGTGAGCTGCAGTTACAGTAATACATGAGACATCTCGAAAACATTGAGGGAAAATAATATTGGAATAAAAGATTGCATGCTGCAAATTTGATGAAATAGGCCCAGCTGGGGTCCTCACGGCCAGTCTAGGCTTTTTACAAATGAATTATACTGGCAGGATAAGGCACTTTATCACAAAACACTCATCCTCTCAAAATTGTTACAGGAACATGGCACTGAGTTTAATGTTCTCAAATGGTCGGCACAGGCTCCAAATCTCATCCTTGCTGAGCACCTTTGGGATCAGGTGGAACAGGAGTTTTAAAACATGGAGGCACAGCTGAAATATCTGTGGCAACTACACAATGCTAATGAGAATCTACTTGACTCCTTGGCAGAGTGGAACCTTAGCAGGTAGTGAGCATTTATTGCTAATGAAGTGGGCAACAAGTGGTGGGGGCCGTGAATTTAAGCCTAAGCCAAACGTCTCAAAATATTAGCGTGTCATAGAACAAAAGTGGAAAAGTACCTAATAACCTTAGCTGAAAGTCTTGACTCAATTGTTTGCATTATCAGAAATGAGAGCTATACAGTGAAAGCAGGAAAAATATACACTGTTAGAAGAAAGATTTTTATGTTTCGATTTCATCCTCGTCGCTAGTTCGTGGCTCTGCTGTAGTGAAAAATTTCTTGGCGCGGATTTAAAGATATAACCCGGCACTTTTCTTGTCTCTTTTTCTAGTGTGAATCATTGAAGAACACATCCACTGAAAGATTAAATCAAATATTCTAGAAAAAAATGATAGTCTCTCTTTCAGTTTCAAGAATTCACTGTGAAAATGTGAATTTTGATTACATGTCTAAACCCTTACTATTGTTTTAAAACAATTTTTAATTTATTTCTTATATTAAGGCAAAGGGCACCTTTTTAATTGAGGTAAAAATAAAGCTTGGTGACAATTACTTTCGCTTTCATATTTCTTAACGTAGCTATGGATTTGTGAGAGGATTATCTCAAACAATTTGCAGTACATTTCCCACACATAACCTACTGACTCTATAGGTCCCAGTTCTTTATGACAAACAATGTTTGAGTTGGCTGTGTGCAGCGTAGAAGTGCCTTCATTGTACAAGAAGAGATTAAAATGGACGCCAGGAAACTATATTTAGTGTGTGAGAGCAGCTTTGCCACTTAACACCTAAGACTTATCCAGCTACCTCTGTGAGTGGCTGATTTTTAGCAGATGATTAGATTGGCTTTGGTGTGGTGAATTACTCTCTGAAAGGGTTTGTGCATTATACAGTAGGTGCTTCAGATTTTGTGGAAAACGGGGGTAATGGACTGTGCTGCACCAGTATTTCCTTTCTGGTCAGCCATTTTTTTTATTTCCTTGCCATTTGTGCCGTCAAGGGCTACTTGGCACTCTGCGGTTTCATGTCATACATATGGAAGCTGCAGCCTTCACACATGAAGTGGGTTGTGCAGTGGCCTGCACACTGTTTTAGCAACACTATCCTCAGTGATGAATGTAGATTTTTGGATCATTTTGAAACCTCCAACATTGTGTTCACAATACCATATTTGCACGGAACCTTTTGGACTCTTTTTTGTGTAATGTAAAATGAGACGGATGAGTCACAGTAAAGAGTCACAGTAATTTTCTGTGATCTATACTTATTATAGTAAGTAATTCAGAAACAAAGTTTTCTCACACATGAAGAAATTGTATGTAGGTTATTGTGGAGCATGTGATCAACACAGTTTCTGTGACCTTGAGCTGGGTGCATGAGACTTAATGTCCGTCCAGTCTAGTCTCTCTCCTCCATGCACCACACCTCTACATATACTCACAGTTATTAGTCAGTATCTTTTAGAAGTGAGTATCCGTCCACTGATGACAGTGCAGTCCAATGAGCCTGAAGGTTTGAAATATATTTCCATAAAAAAACAAAAAACATAGGTCCCAATTAAGGTATAGTTAAGATTAGTTACCTGAAAGACTTTGACTGTGACAGGGATAAGGCAATAAAACGAAATAAGTGGTCATCCATAAAATAGCCATCCAAACAAAAAACTAAGTAAACTCTATTGTTTACAACTTGTCAGCTGGGTAACACATTTATATGCAACTAATGCAGTAATTCAAAAATTGCCTAACCAGCACAACTGCAACTTTTTTCAATTGCATGCTTGCCACTTGTAAACTTCAGTCTCCACCGTACTGTATCACATGCGTATCCACTCCCAGCATTACCATGATGTCTGTGATGAAGGTAATGAACAGAACTGAGGCGGTGAACAGTTCCTCTTCAGCACTTGTGCATTTTGGTGATCAGGAACAACACATGGCTCTATTACTGCCACCCCTCTGATAACTGCATGTCAGACTGTAACCCTTACAATTTACAATCCAATTTTGGGAAATGTAAAATTCTCCATCTCCATAAACCAATAATCCATAATTTCATTCTTTCACTCATTGTCCTTTTTGTAATTATTTTCTTGAATCAGATTTGGAATTACTGTATTTTTTTCCAGGTGTTTTTCATTTCTTACTTTACTTTGTGTCTGCTGTTTACCCTCCTTCTCTATTACACTTTTACCGAACACCTACAGAGCTCTCCTGGGCTTGACAGACAGACTCCGTGAGAGACATTACAGCGATTTACATTCTACATAATGGCCACATAATAGTCAGAATGTAATGCTGCACATTTCAATAAATTACTTGTACACCTAAATGATTTTTGCCTGACAAACGACAAAACACTAGAGTGTGACTAAAAACACTGTCATCCCAAAAATATGTTACTCTGTAGTAAGAATTATAAAAGTTCACTTGAGACAGTTCATTTTTGATGTAGTTAGGAGTAATTATGATTTACAACATTTGTACACTACATTGTTACGGTTGTCCTGGCTACTTAACAGCCCCATCTCATTCCCAGGACGTCAAAATGCGTCGCTGTATCTAGTCCCAGGTACCCGTTGACAGGTGATTGACATTCAGAGGTTTTAGTGTAAATCCCGGCGCTTCAAGGCAGTAATTGATGCCTGAATCTATGACGAGAAAAAGTCTCATAGGGAGGTGGATGAGATGGTGGATTGTATAAAAACACAGGACTTTTCCACAGAAGACTGGCGTTCGCTTTATTGATGATTGTTTCACAATGTGGCCCACGTGGTTATTATGGTGGTGTGTTGTTGTCACTGTTTTCAGCATTTTGCTTTAATGTATTTTTCCCTGAACCTAATGTAGTTTTTTTGTGTATTTAAAGTCGTTCCTGAGGTGTCAAAAGCTGATGCTCCTGGAACTTCCAATAAAGAGCATGTGCAGTGTCAATACCAGGAGCAGCTGTTCCCAGGGCGTGTGGCAGCACTGTGATATGACAAATCATGTACAAACCCACACAATTCGATGCCTTATGAAGTCTCAATATCTGACGCTGTGGGATGAGAACATGTTGAGCTCAACCACTGCAACTTAAATAAAAAGCATGTTAAAAGTACATTAGACACAATGCAACCAAATACAGAAAGGGAACAAACCAGAGATGGAAAAAAGGCAACTGCCAACAAGTGGCCGAGGATGGAGACTTAGTAATTCACAATCCACCTTTACAGCTTTTCTTTGAGTTTATAACGTGGGATCATCAGGTCACTACAAGAAGAAAAGCTTTTCTTGAAGGGTTAAGTCTGCTGAAGTTAATCGGATAATTTGATAATAGTCTTGCAATTGTTCTGGTTTGGTTTTCTCTAATTCCTGCACAGGGAACACACAATCTTGATTTTAGCTGTTTATCTTTAAAAAGTAATCTGAAAGGGGACAATTTTTGTGTGTGCAATAGGATGTATGCAGTTGATATGGTTTTTGGGTTGTAAATATCAAACTTTCCTCGCTGCAGTTTTGAGCTAAAAACTTGAAAATGTGTTTACTCTGAAATATTGCTTTTCTTTAGCTTAAAGGTCCTTAGTACAGCAGTACCACTGTGGGTTGATGGCAGTTTGAAGCAGCACACTCATTGCAACCCTGTCTCCTTAAAATGATGTTCCTATGCAACCAAACTGCAAACGACCTAAATCACTGCACAGTTTTGTAGGGAATGTAATCACTGTGCAGATTATATGTCAGTGCAAGCTATATTTGAATAAAATGTTTTTACAAAAAGTGAATGGCAGAGAGGAAATGGATGAGGACATATAAAAGGTAGGACTGTGACACCACAGATCTGAGTTTGACTTTTACTTTAATATTGACTTTTTGTAGTTAAACTGCCCCTCGGTTACGGTTAGATTAAAAAAGTATGAAAAAACATGTTGCATCTAAAGCTTGAACTTTTAGCGTTTCGCTTACAATTGTTGTTAGTTTGATAATGCAAGACCCAAGCAAACTGTATGGTGTACTGCAATTTTGAATAAAAATAGACTGAAAAAGTCTGCATGCAATTATGTTCTCTACAAAAAAGTAGTTGCATGTGAAGTTTACTCATATAGAACATGCATTTTTCGTAACAGGAAGCAGACATGTATGGCAGGCCAATTTAAATCTATTGTTGCAAGCAGGATCGGTGACTGACATCCTGCACTGATAACTAGTTGTCATTCACAAGCCTGAGGCTAACTGTGCAGATTTAAACAGAAATGCCTGTAGTGCTGTGTAGAAATGACCAAACCCAATGTCCTGCAGTTTATTTTTTTTGCATTTTTGCATGTATGTAATGGATAAAAATGAAAATACAGGGCTAATCTAAAGTGTCCAGGTTTGTGTTTGATAGAGAATAATTTAGCATTTTACCCAAAGTGGAAGGAGGAACATGTCTGATACATTTTGTGCTGTAATGTGGAGGCATCCTGACTTTAAATTAATTTCTTTAAAGTATTGAACATCTTGACATTTATTCATTTACCTTTTCAGCAGTTAGTCTTAATAAATCACCCTGGGAGTGTGGAAGCATCATAACTTGTTTGGCTCGTGTGTGGAAAGTCTCTTGATAAGCGTGAATAAGAAGATAATCACACATATCTCATCTATTTTGTTTTGCTGTCTGCTAGTTTTGAATTAATTCAAGTCATATTCACTTACTCTAAAACAACAAAAAATCTATTGTGCTGCTGACATTTCTGCGTTGGATGATCAACTGCTTTAAATGTATAGGTTATTTGTTCTGTCTGAATGTGGATGTGCAGGTGTATGTGATTTGAAATAGACACTTGATTGGTTATATAACACATGAAAAAAAGGGAGAGTGACTCAGTTAGATTGGCAAGTGATATATCATAGTTACAGCATAATGCAGAGTCAAACAGATAAGAAGCAGACTGAAGGTGACCAGTTTTGAGTCATACACTAATCAGATTTTCTCAACCTGTCAGTCATTTCTGAAAGATGTATCCATGCATGCTTTGTAAAATATGCTTTCAAAACTGTGAACAGTCACTTCATATGTAGACATATGCATAGTTTGCCAGATATCCTCTTGGTACTGACAAAGCCGTAAGAAGTGACACGCACTGACACACCTGTTCCAGAGCAGATGACAATCGAGGACCAACCCCACTGGCAGTACGCCGAGATAATCAGCGAATACTGGAAAGGCAGCTAATTAACAGCCACTGCAAGCTGATAGTTTGAGCAGATTAGCAGCTTTCTGGAGAGTTGAGAGGACAAAGATATGCCTGTCAGGATCTATCCATTTGAGTAATAAGGTGTGTGTGTGTGTGTGTGTGTGTGTGTGTGTGTGTGTGTGTGTGTGCGCCTCCATACCCACGTCTGTGTCTTTTGTGTCTTTAGGACTTAAAGTCCTTGGTGAAAAAGCTGAGGCAAGTGAATGCCAAATCATCTCATTGTGTTTTCTTTACAGCATAGAAATAAGGCACATTGTTTTCAGTTATTACAGATACAGATTTTTCACTGAAAAATAAAAAGAACCGTGGGACAGTTTGAAACCTCTTGCGCCAAACACAGCCCAGAGTGTTCCTCTGCTATTGTAAACAAACACAAATACATATTTTGGTGGTTGTTCAATATTTTTTACAAGACAAACTTTAGCCAGCTTTGTTCCAAAACTGGTTTCATCTCTTCACCACAGGGACCATACAAAAAGAGCTTGATAAAGATCAAAGTTATTTTTTTAAGTTTCTTTTTCTTTTTTACAAGTAATCATATGTGTAAAAGAAACTGGAAAACTCTGGCAGTGGGTCAGTTGTTTCTCCCTGAGTGTGTAGCTCCCACACAGAGCCTTAGAACATTTATACGCAAAATGATAAGTCAGACATTAAAAAGCACAATGCAAGTCTACATGATTTGACTGTGCTGCATCTTGGCCACATATTGCACCAAGATAATAAACAACTGGATGTCCCATAATATTCTCCAACCTTTTCACAGAAAGAAGAAAGCAGGTCTTATAATTGCTGCTTAACCTGTGAAACACAAGTGTTTTCATATCTAGACTTATTTTTCCTGACAGGTATTCCACAGAGTTATATTTCATTGAAGCCTAACTCTTTACAGTGTCATCACCTGTGTTACAAAAACAACCTTTTTAATCATTTAAACAATATATTTAGTATATATTTCATCCAGATGCAGAAAAACACGTAGTTATTTCTTATTAGTTGGACTGTTGCAATACTCTGTACTAACAATTGGACCACATCAAACCTGTTGTCAGATCTATTACTTTGTGTCCATAAAGCTTAAACTGCTGCCTTTATGTGTTTTGCTATAAATTGCAAATCTATCGACATACTACTGTAGATAAAATTTGCTTTGCTTTGTTCTGCTCTAGTCTAATCTGCTAAATTCATTAAGCATTTATACTTGTGAAACACATGGATTGTTTCACAGCTTTGCCATTCCTCATCTAGTGACAGCATTCTTTCCTTTCTTGTAACAAAATCAATCCAGCCTGAATAATGATAAAAAACCAGCATCCCATAAAACAGGATTTTCCTTTCCCTTCTCCTCTTTTACTACCATCATTCCAGCATTTTTATATGACTAGCTTTATTAACTTAAAATCAAGGGCCAGTCATTCCCTTGAAGACTGAAAGTGTGTAAGTGGAAAAAAAAAGTATTCTACTGGCTGCAGAAACATTAAGTACACGAAAAAAGGGGGTACTGAAGATAGACATGGATTATAGGCTCACCTTGGCCAGAGTACAGCTGAAAAATTAACTCCAGTGCAATCACCAGGGGCAAATGATGGGCAGAACTTGAACAACTGTGATCCATGGTTTCATCCATTTGAAAAGACCAGATAATTTTAAAACCGCGACTGTTTGATCTGTAATGGCCAGTAGGTGTAAGGTTGTTTCGATGATGTTTAGTATGGTGTCATGGACATTTGCCTGGTCCGATGATCTCTAGGATTTTGTGGTTTGTTTGATTTGTTTGTGCCTTTGACTGCTCAAATCAAATTACATATACCAAAGATGACAAAGATATCAAACCTAATGGGGAAAACAGAAAAAGGTGGAATCTGCTGTCATATCAGTGACTGTTTGTGTACTGATGTTACAGCATTGAAAAAAGCCTGTGGTTTGAACCTTAGAACCCGTGGACAATGAAATTGTTTACACGAGTTTTCCCTTATTCAACTGGCCAGTGTTTACATCCCACCCCAGGCCAGCACAGGACCAGCTTGGATAAAAAAAATAAATACTAAAAAATACCCAGACTCATTTTTCATTGTACTTGGGGACTTTACCTCAGCAAATCTGAGCCTTGAACTGCCTTATAATATAAACAGCAGCCTGTAGTTAAAAGTGTCAAGAGATGGACCAGTAAGGCAAAGTGAGAGCTGCAGGCTTGCTTTGAATGCTCAGACTGCAGTGTTTTTTGAAGCTGTAGCTGAAAACCCTAGATGAACTGGCTGATACTGTGACACGATACGCCAGTTTGTGAAAACGGCTTGGCCAGACCAAAGAGGAGGCTTCTAAAAGTGGGGATGTACCCCTGTACAGGCATGCCAGGAATTCACTTCTGGAGATCAAGGTGGCCAAGAGGAACTATACTGACAAGCTGAAAAACATTTTTTTTTATTGAGTGATGCCATGACAGTGTGGAGAGCCTTGCAGGACATTACAAATTACAGGAGGCCTTGCCCTTGCCTGGGAACTTGTAGAGAGACTGAACCATTTTTACCACAGATTTGAAAGACACAACACAACACCTCTCACCTGCAATCCCCCGTCTCCCATCCAGAAATCATATCCTCCGAACTCTCCCAGCTCACTCTTTCCGACTGACAGTGGATCGCCAGCTTCCTGACTAACAGGACACCGCAGGTGAAAATGCACTTGGCAAACCAGCCCCAGAACTCTTCAGGGATGCGTTCTCCTCCCTACACCTACAGTGACTCGACTGCCAAGCGTCTGAAGTTTGTGGATGAAACAACTGTTACTACTGGCCTCACCCAAAACGATGGTGAGTCTTCAGAGAGAGACTACAGAGGGGAGGTTGGTCAGATGGCGCTCAGGTGCAGTCAAAACAACCTGGCGCAGTTTCCAGGACTTGTACCCATCCAGAGCCAGGAAGCAGGCTAATAAAATCACCACTGACCCCTCTCACCATGGACACAGCTTTGTCCAGCTTGCCCCGCTCTGGCAGGTACCATGGAGGCCTGTCCTCAGGCCGTCACACATATTAACAGCTGACCTCATAGTGCATTACATGAATACCAGCTATTCACACTGTACTGTACACACTGGACATACTAATGCTCAGCTGCTATTTCATCCTTAGAATTGCTAAACATGCACTCACACACCAACGCTGCACCTGGGTTTAGTTTCCTAATTTTTCTATTGTCTGTGCCCATTAGTCTTGTTTTGTATGTTATTGTCATTGTCATACAGTCAATATGTGTTTATGATTGACATGTCCTTGAGAGCTACAAACAACTAGAAGTAAAATTCCTTCTATGTTCGATTCTTTGGATAAAATTTGTCATGTCACAGCTTGAGAACAGGTGTGTTTAAAAAATGACATATACTGTCACATTTAGGCATCATTTCAATGAAGGTCATTCTGTCTGAGAAACTAATTTTTATATAGGCGGCAATCATGCTGGAATTCCCTTTACAGTTCTGTCTGTAGAAATATTGCTCATGCTCCAGTGGACAATTTTTAGGCAGTGCAGGTCATATTTCTCTTAGGATTGTCAAACTCTATTGGTTCTATGGTATATTCTGTTGGTAAGTCGGGGCAGAGAATTTTTAAACAACACAGGAATGTGAACAGAAGAGAAACCATAAAGGGCACAATCCAGACCATGGGGACTGAACTTAACACAGAAGACTGTGCAGTCATAACATATTTATATCAGTGGGTCTTAAAATTTTACATATTTTTGTTTGTTGTTGTTTATACAGTTCCAAGAAAATAAGGTCATGAAATATAATAAAATCTTAAACAGTTAATTTTTTTAAACAATGTTGACTCACTTCAAACATTTAAAATGTGTCTATGTACTATTCAGAACAAGCATCAGCAGATGTAATCTATATCTCAGAAGTCTTACGATCAAGAATTGTTGATTGTCATGTAGTTGGAGAGAGTAACAGGAATCTCTTAATACTTCAGATGTTCATCAGTCCACAGTTTGACAGTACTGTGGCCACTCTTCAAAGAATTAAATTTAATTAAATTTAACTTTATCTACTGTATATAGTGCTAATTTACCACAAATTAATCTCAAGGGAAAACCCAACAAATCCTTCTTGCAGCAATAGGCAACAGTGGAAGGGAAAAACTCCCTTTTACGGAAGAAACCTCCACAGACCCAGGCTCAGGGTGGACGGCCATCTGCCTTGACCGGTTGGAGAGAGAAAAGAAAAGAGCAACAAAGCAACAAGAAAACATTGGGCAGGTTGGTAGGATCAGTAGCTGCACCCTGGAAGACACACAGCTCTAAAGGGACACCTGAGGACAGGGACAGACAGAAGGAGACAGAGAGGGAGAAAGACGACTATGGGAGAAAGGGGACACAGAGTTAATGTCATACAGTGATGACATATACTGTAATTGTGGGATGAGGAGAGAGAGGGAAGGATTGGAAGGTCGTCAAACAGGAAGGTTTTGAGCCTATTCTTGAAGGTAAAGATGGTGTCTGCTTCCTGAATCTGGACTGGAAGCTAGTCCCACAAGCTGGTTCCACAAGAGAGGAGCTTAAAAACTAAAGGCTCTGCCTCCCATTCTACATTGGAAATTCTGGGAACCACAAGTATTCCAGCATTCTTAGACCGAAGTATTCTATTAGGATGATATGGTACAAGGAGATCTTTTAGGTATGATGGAGCTTGACCGTTTAGAGGTTTATAGGTAAGAAGAAGGGTTTTAAATTCTATTCTATATTTAATAGAAATCTAATAAAGAAAAGCTAAAGAAGGAAAAATATGATCTCTCTTATTAATACCAGTCAGTAATCTTGCTGCAGCGTTTTGGATTAATTGAAAGCTCTTTAGAGGAAGGAAGTGGATGTCCAGCCAAAATTACTCCACAGGCACAACACAGAATGTTGAAAGAGATGAAGAAAGGATTCAATGGTTCTGGTAAACATTTATCTTTATAAGTCAACCATGCAAAACCCTAAAAAGGCAAAGTATCTATGGCAGGACACCACAGAGGAATCCTCTCTGCATTAAAAAGTCATTGAAGCACACTTGAAGTTTACAACAGACCACCTTAACACACTCACTACGCTAATGGCAAAATCTCTTGTGAATAAAGAAAACGAAGGTAGACATCCAGAATGTATTTACAGGACTTAACTTTTTCCACATTTTGTCATGGTGCAGCATTATTCCAAAATTCAGTTCAGAATTTCCCCCAAACTTTTACAAACTATACCACATATTGACAATATGAAAGACGTTTGATTGAAAGTTTTGCAAATTTATAACAAATGAAATAAATAAGATATCACTTGATGGAGCTTACTTATGTGCATGGCATTTTTTTAATTTTGTACTTTAGTTTATGAAGGTATATTAAAGAATAAGGTCGGGGCAGCTGGCACAGAAATGCCATGGAAGAGTTGTTCACACCAAACATCTGAATGCCCTGTGGCATAAATTCAACAATGTGCTGGAACATTCCTTGGAGATTGTGGTCTACACTGACATGACGGCATCACAAAGGTTTGTCGACTGCACATCAGTGATGTGAATCCACCACATTCCAAAGCTGTTGGATTGAAATCTGTTCAATGAGGAGGCCATTTAAGTGCAGTGAAGTAATTTTCAGGTTCAAAAAAATAAAATCCTTCAACATCTTGTTGAAGGATCCTGCTGTTGGTTGTATTACAAATACTGGGCACAAACAAACTACATAAGTTTTTGTTTTAAGTGATTTAAATGAGGGTCACAAACAAGTTTCAGGTCTCTGCAGGAATATTTCAATCTCACACAAACATGTGTACTACCTACCAGATTGGGAAAAAAACTATTTAATCAAACTCAAAGTATGGAATGATTTGGAAAATAGTCATTCATAAGGTAACATGTGGGTGAGTTGGAGTAAATGGGCTGAAGTAACCCAAACATCAGCATGGTTCTTTTTGAAGTCTAGTGTTCGAACTTGGTGGGCAGTGCCTTGCCACACCACTGGCTCTTTATGTGCCGCAGCCTGACCTCAAGCACCATCCTGAATGTGCACGGACGACTGCATGTGCTGTGCGTTTTTGTGGGAGTGAGAGAGATTACGCCAACCTTTTCTACATTTTATGTCCTGGCGCTGGATGCCAGATGCCTACACTGCATGCACACACACACACACACACACCCTACACACACACACACACACACACTACACACACACAGAGTCTAAAGTTGGAGCCTGTGTGTTTTATTACCTTCAGTCTTTAGACAGTAAAGAGCAGGAAATGTTTTCCCTTCTCCTCCTCTCACCTTAGCGCACACACACACACACACACACACACACACACACACACACACACACACACACACACACACACACACACACTACCTCTGTCACTCCCTTCCTCTTTCTGCTTCCCTCTGTCTTATTTTTAACCCCTCCCTTTAGGCCTCCCACATCCTCTCTGGGTACCAGGCTTAAGGAATTTATAAGAATTTGTTTTCTTTTGGCTCCTAATATTTTTTTCTGAAATGCTGCATTATTAGTGTGGCAGCCAAAACAAAAGAATTTCCTTAAACCCTTTTTTTCTAAATACTACAATGGTGTCAACAGCCTTTCTTTAATTAAAAATTCAACATGTTACTCTGGGCTTCATTGCTCTGGGTTTGACACTTGCCCCCACTGATGCAGACACATCCCATGGCAGCTGCATTGTTCCGTATGAACAAATTATTTTCCTGCTTTTGCCATTTAAATTGAGCAGCATTATCTGGTGTAAATCGGGAAAAGCTGTATAACTACGTTGTTTGTTTTTTGAGTTATAACTCTACAGTCCCCAAAATTTTACAGTTGATCTTAAACGTTTGATTTTGCCTTAATATGCCACATTAAACATGTTTAACCAGTCATGTGATAACATACCAGAGTGATCAGGGACTTTAAAAGGTTCACAAAGGTTGAGTTGAACATGAAAGCAAAATGCCTGTGATCCAAAGCTTTGCCACAGACTCTTATAATTGACACACACCTCTGCAAAATATGATGATACTGATTTAAATATCATTTAGAGATGTTTTGTGAGATCAAACATAAGCTATTTTAACATTAGTTTCTCAGTCAGTTATGGAGATAATTTGCTGTCGTGTGTATTTGGCAGCTTGCTGTGATGTTCCTTTATAGACATGCTTGCCGTTTGCTTTATAAATGGTCAGCACCACTTCCTTAGGCGCCAACGATGGCAACGCTCAGCCAGAGTTTTTGGGGCAAACCACAAAATGGACTTGTCAGTCTCAGCCTACTGTGAAGTAGTTGGTGGTCCAGTAATTTTTTTTCTTGCTCGTCTACCTTTGCAATGCACTGTTTACAATTATAGAGAGATGGATTTTGGTTTTCCTAACAAAAGTAACTTTTTTATGGTTCAGTAGAAATCTTGAACAGTAAAGACCAAGTTGAAGAAACAATCTGATTTAGTTATTTTTTCCAGTGACACATTTTGCTAACATAGCTCTGAAAATCTTCTGTTCACTGCCTCCTCACTGAATTAGTCTTATACACAATAATGAGATATATCTTAATAGAAATATCCTCGATGTAACTCCAGTTGCATTAGTTGCACACCTATCGTATTGTACCTACCTGCACGTCCACTCTCCAGAAACAGTTTCTTGCATACTGCTAATTACTTATGTTTCTGTCGTATTTATTTATTTTTTTGTTTTTTCACAGGTAGAAACTTGAAACACTGGTAAAAAAATCTAATCTTGCACTGTAGGTACCTATGCAAGGTCTTGACCAATCACATTAGTGTATTTAAGGGAATAATGAGAAACCCATTTAACATGCAAATGCATTACATTCAAGAGCATGAAAACACTTTTGTCTGTATTATTTCAGAAATAGTAGATTTTTACAAAGAAAAAAAAAACATTTAGATTTTACTGAGTGTACTATATGATTCTCATTTTTTAAACACTAACACTTGTGTGTTAGGTTTCACTTGCATTTCCGCTGTGAAGTACTGTTGGCTGCTGGCCTGATCATAAACACACCATTATCAGGGAAACTGGGGAGTCTCTTTGATGTCTCTGACATCTCGGTAAGTAATGAGAAAATTTGCAGCTCTGATCAAGCCGTGCTGATTTTCAAGTCGTCACGAGGGGGTTATTTTATGACATAGTTCATCTGCGACTGCTACCTCCCAGCTGAGTGCTAAGTGGATTGGACACCAGATACCACCATTTGCATTCAAATGGTGCATTTCACTTGCAAGAGGCCACATCACAACAGAGCACAACCTGTGTGTTACTTACAGTTTAATTGGTTACATAATAAATGGTTGTTAAATGGATGGAAGACTAAAAAAGATGTAAACAATGCACGATAAAACGTGCCAGTAATTCAACAGGCAAAGCATGACAGGGTTAGAGGATTCAATCAAACCGGTGATGTGTGCTGAAAGAAACATTTAGCTGCAGATGTTCACTGGGTGAAAAAGAAAAGCAGCAGGGAATTTGGAAAGGAGCGGCTACAATTTGACATGTCAAAATTAAATCTTTTATCTGTAAATACAACATTCATAAAGATCTTTATTCTATGATATGTGAGTTGGGCTAATATGTAAAATCGTGGAGTTCTTTGTCAAAGTTTTCCTTCTCACACTGCTGTGAACAGAAAGCAAATATTTAAAGTTGGATTAATGAAATGGTCACCTGATGCCTAATTTGAATAACTGCCTTCAACTGTCTTATTGTTGAAGGCCACTAAATTTCAATATTTATTTCATAATTATTTTTAAAGTGCAAACATTGTACAGAGGAAACTCATTTTTTCCCTGCTTGTAGTCAATCTCAGCTCTCATAGGTGAGGGTCAGAACTTCAAATGACTGTAAAATCTTATGGCCCAGCTCCAGAGATGGCAAAGGTTCACACATTCCTTGTTCTAGAAGAGGTACAAATATCTCTAAAAATACCTGTAAAAATAGTCCAACTAAAATATAAAATAAAAAAATTACATTTTACCGTCTGCTTGTCTGCAAAATTAACAAGACCTTAAACTATATTAAAATTTTTTAAACAAAGTAATGACTTATAATTTTCTCCAATGTGGAAATCAGTTTTCAGTATCAGCGACAGAAAGTGAAACTTTGAGATCAACACAATTCAAATTTAGAAAAAATGTTAAACATGTTAAACTAAAGTGTGTCCTGTAATTAGAAACACAGGTGTCTTCCAACACTTACTCGGTAAGTCTGCTTCTTTAGAGGGTGAAAAGTCACTGTGTTGTCTATCATGGTGTGTAGGACCACAGAAACCTGAGGAAGGAGCTAATTAGAAAGAACATTCTAGACAAACATGTTAATGGTAAAGGATGTAACACCATCCCCAAGCAGCTGGATGTTCCTGTGACTACAGCTGTACAACTAAGGACCATAGAGCTGTAGCTAACATCCCTGGATGTGGCCACAAATTGATGACAAATTGAGGAAATGGATAATACGAAAGGCAACCAAAGAGCCCAGAACAACTTCCAAAGAAATTAGCAGTGAACTTGAAGGTCAAGGTGCATCACGGTTAGTTTGCACCATCCGTCGCTGTTTGAGCAGAAGTGGACTTAATCAAAGACAACTGAAGACTTCACTGATAAAAGCAAATCATAAAAAGCAAGAGCGGAATTTGCCAAAATCCATATTGACAAGTCACAAAAGCCTCTGGGACAAGGTCCTTTGGACCGATGAACCAAAAGTGGAACTTTCTGCAAGTCATATCAGCTCTACTGTGTTCACAGAAGCAAAAATGAAGCATGCAAAGAAAAGAACACTGTTCCTGAAACATGCTTTACTGCATCTGGTACATGGTTTTGAATTTGTGCGGGGCACAATAAAATCTTAACACTATCAAGTGAAAAGTGTTTCCCGGTGTCAGAAAGCTTGCTCTCAGTGGCATGTCATGGGTGCTCCAACAGGATAATGACCAAAAACACACAGCTTTAAACATGCACTAATGGCTTGGAACAAAACACTTGACTATTCTGAAGTGGCCTTCCATGGTTCTATTAAACGTCTGTGGAAAGAACTGATTCACGCAGTTTAAGCAGTTTGATCACGAGGAGGGGGACAAAATACCTGGGATTGCCTCAGAAGGTTGTGCAGCTGTATGTCAGTTGGTAAGGCAGTTGTCCGCGGACCACAGGGTCAGTGGTTTGATCCCCAGTCCCTGCTTGCTGCATGTCAAAGTGCCTTGGGCAAGACACTGTTGCTTTCATTGTGCCAGATGAGCACCCTGCATGGCAGCCATCACCACTGTGAATGTGTGTACCAAATTACTCTTAATAAATTAAAAAAACTTTTGCTAAATGTAAATGCAACAAGTTAAGGGTACCATTATTTTGTCCAGGTTTAATTATTCATTTAATTTTTTATTTAATTAATTTAAAGATTACATTTGTATATTTGTGTTAAATGTTGGGTGTAAAAGTAAGAAAGTTGTCAGAAAAAGCAAGAGTTTATTTGAAAATTCTACTTTGTAGTCAGTACTTCCCACTTCAGCTCTTTTCACTTTGGTACAGCGTACACATACTGCTGACACTGCACCAGTCTATCTGTTGGTGCCTGCCAATCTCACTCTCCATTTCACCCTCACTAGTGAACAAGACCTTCCCCAACCCAACAGAAAGTAAACTGCTTAACTCAGGGCATGAACACACTCTAAGAGGCCAATCTGCTGTTTTCCAGCAGAGCATCATGGCCTCAGACTTGGATGTACTAACATCTCATCTTATCCAGCTCACGCTTGGTTGGAAACTGCTCATTGAAGGTCTGAGGAAGCCAAACAGACTTCATCTGCAAAAGGCAGGAAAGCAATTCTGAGCTCTCTGAACTGGACGCTGTCCTCTCCCCAAGCTCCACTTGACAAGATCCTGTCAATGAAAATCAAGAATTCGTGATAAAGGCTTGTTGCACTGAAGACGATTCTGTTTTTTCAGCCTTGTCATTGCTTATTTGCCATATTGTAAGTGATGCCGATTAATACAAAAAGAACAGGCCAATTGCAATTGTGCTTGATAAGTATTCATTTTTCAAGCATTTGTCTCTCCACAGCTCTTTTGCACAAATTCTGTGGAAATCACTTGTGTACAAAATTAGTTTCAAAGAGCTAGAATATTTATTTTAAAATGCTGCATTGAGGTGATAATTATAGGTGATAGATAACGATGAGGAAAGGGGAATATTGTGAAAAACTGAAAAAGCCTGTTAGAAAAAGCAAAAATATGAAAAAAAGATCAGGCTTGGCAACTAACCTAATGTAGATCAGGGACTAAATTGGCCAAGCTCCGTTCTCCCCCATGAAGAATCAAATGACTGTCATCTCCAATGTCACACACACACCTTAACTATTCATTTCAGTCATGAATTTAACATGGCCAATTTAGACGGAGCAGATTGCTAGCAGATGATTCACTCGTGACTAAATATCTCATGTGAGTGCACTGGCTGTAGGAGGATTTTCCCTTCATATGTTCCTGTGTTACAGCGCCTGGGGCTCGCACAGTGGATTTGAACAGTATCAACATTTACAACATCGCGCTTCCGTCCGTCCTGTGTAAGTTTGCTGGCTCAAACCGGTGTATCAAGGCATGACATGGTGCGAAAAAAGCCTCAAAGCCATTGGCCGAGAATAACATAAAGTCATTGCAGTCTGAAGGAATTAGGACTGGTAATTAATGCTAAAATGAGCAGAGCAGTTCAAAGCTATGCCAAACTGCCAGTGTGTTTTACTATATACTATTCATTAAATGGTTGTAGGATAATTGAAAGTCAACTAATGAAACGACATGTTCAGTAAAACAACCATGCAGTTGTGCATTTCAATTTTGCTCTTCCTGAACTAAATAAAACTGGCAGTTGATATATTGACTATTTTTTATTTTTTAGTAATAGAAGTGACACGTCTGAAATACAAAAGAACAGGCACTCCTGCTGAGAAACCTCACAATGAAAAAGTTATGACAGCTCACTTGCTTGGCACCATATTTCTTCTGCAAAGACATGTTGCATGTCCCCGCAAATCTGTGTTCCACTAGTGGACTTGTGGGAGCTGAGCTGTAGAAAAATGTTGATAATTCATTGTCTGTAGTTGGACCATCGTGCAACAGAAAATCAAACCGGTTCTGTTCATTCTAAAATAAATCATTTATTTCTAATGGCAGAAACCTTCAACAGCTCATGTATTGTCTCACCTTGTCACCTAACAATTAATGGATAAACATATTAAAATAGAAGGTGACATCCTTTTTTTTTAAAGATGAAGTATTTCTCTTTTAGTCTTAGTGGAATTCTTTGAAATCAGTTGTTTTGACCAAAGCCACTTCAGTGGGACAGATGCACTGCGAGCTTGAATTGAGGCATTACCGTTTAAAAACATCATCTCGACTTATTTTTGCACAATTTCTCTCGGCTGCCTTTGCCATATCCCATCTCGTATGAATCCCCAAATGCACACTAAAGCAAAACTGTCAAAAATAATTTTCCAAAACAATGCCGATTTGGAGGGAGCAGCCCAAAGTGAAAGTCTGCCAAGCTGACAAATGCTCAGCACACAGTGACAACAGGAATTGTAATGGGGAGACTGTGGTGAGAATCTTCTTTTTCCAAACTAACCAGCTGAATATTCATCTCCATCAAGTGGCACCAGATCAGCAACCTGCTGTCACTCTCATTGCCCCTTTTCACATGCGCAAATAGATACTTTAGAAGAGAGTGTGGCATGATTTTAACAGGTGAAATCAAACTGGAGATTTTTATGGCGGCACGTTGTTTCACATTTTACTCGGCAAAAAGCACAGAAGAAAAAAAAAACTGAAATCAGCTTAACTTGAAGTGCAGAAGCAAGATAAACTCATTTCTTTGGGAAATAACATGTCAAGCTGACTTTTGCCAAACAGCTAAAACAACTTAATGATTTCAGGCCACGTTTCTGTCCTACAGTATGTCTGAGCTTGCTATTTTTCTCTCTTTGGTGCATGAAGTGAAGCAGAAATAATTAAATAAATCGTTTGAAAAGGCTCATTGTCCAAAATTGAAATTCCACTTACTGAACTGACAAATGTTCATGTTCTGCAATGTCCCGGCCAAAGGCTAGAAGCAGACCATAACATTAGGAATATATTTTGTAGGAAACCAACTGTGCGGTAATTTGCATCAAGTGGCAGAGCGTCTCTTTGCCAGCTCATCAACTTACTATCATTATGTCTCATGAAAAAGATTCCATGGTTAGACTAAAATTTCACTATGACAGTGGTGGCAATTTTTCCCCACTATGAGATGCGGCTCTGTGTTTGACTAACACTTAGCAACTAAACTGAAGTCCCTCAACGGCTAGTGTATACACTCATTGGCCACTTTATTAGGTACACCTGTACAATCTGTATATGTTCTCAGGTGAACTCTGTTTATTATTGGAGTTGAAGTGGTTAGTGGCGTCATACTGTACTAATGTGAGTAGAAGAAGAGTTGGTATTAATTTTTGGCCACCTGATTCATTTTAAATAGGGTACAGACACTGACATTAACAAACACTGACTCTAAAAGTTAATAATTTCCAAGTTGACATGGCGTTAATAGAATAAGAATTTGCCATGCGCAACCTAAACACTAAATCATCCTAGATAGTAAGAAAACGTGTAAAATACCACGTTGGTGGATGATGGAATAGCCTTCTGATAAAATAAAAATAAACATGAATATACCAAATTTCAGTATCTGTGTAAAGATTATAAGGCTAACGGCTGATATTCAGTTTCATCTCATCAACGAAATGTCAGTATCTCCTTTGAGAAATATCATGTGCACGTGGCTGCAGCAAAGGCAATAACAAGGAAGAAAATCATCCTTTTTTTCTTTAGTAAAATGTAGGGAAATATTCCAACAAAACATGTTTGTTTTTATTTTCTATCTCTCTCAGCAGTTTATGAAATGCTTGTCTCAGCGCCAGAATAAGAAAAACAAACAATAAAGACCATCACGCAAAAAACAGCAAGAATGTTCTTTTTGAATATTGCAGCTTTTATTTTTCTAAGCCTCCTGTGAAGTGGGAATTGAAATTAGTAAAAAAACGCTCGCCTTTTGCTGCGCACAGTCAGAGAAATGTGGACTTACTCATTTAGCTGTCAATCTGCCTTTATCATTGTTTTCTCCCTCGGTGCCTGTTTCCATTCATCCATCCTTTAAAACTCACCATGCGTGCTCTGTCCACAGATTCATCCATCAATCAGCACACTCACGGCTTCACATTTTGTCCCTTTTTCTATTTATTAATTTATTTTACATTCAGCCATTCCTGTCAAATGCTCTGCGCCAACATTTACAGTTTTATGTTCGGTCTCCTTCGAATGACTGATACTAAACCTTGAATCTAATAAATTTTTGCCCTCTATCTATTTGTCCGCCCTTCTTTCTCTCTGTTCACGTCCTCCCACTGTAAGCCCGCTCCGGCTCCTTAGGCTCCGCGGCCATTCTCGCAAAGCAGTGCTGATTTCCTCTTCCCTCCTGCTTTCAGGGAGACTGTGTGCAGCAGAGTGAATGCAGCACAATCAAAGAGCATCGTCCAGGCCACTTGTGCATCTGCACCGCAAAAGCAATGCTTTCCGTCATCAGCCTGATTCAAAGCCAGGAAATGTCTTCAGGATGCTCACTCAATCAATCCCATCTTGTACGTTTTTTCAAGAAATGCGAAAGTATGAGCCTGTTTCTGCACGTCTGCATGTAAGAGTGCAAGGGAGAGAAAGCGAGAGGGATTCAGAGCTAATCTTCTTGTTTTATACTGTCAACCCTTTTCACAGACTGAGACTCTTGCTCCACTGTGACTGGGTATCACACACTTCCATATGTGTGCACAGACACAGACTGATAGGCTATTACTCACAGGTGCAGAATCCATCAGAGAGAGAATCCATCGTAAATCAGGCGCGATTGAGATGTAAAACCGATGTTCTGCCTCTTTTACAACCCCAAGTCATTGAAATGCAACATGGCTGGATTTGTATGCTTTTCTATGAGACTTGGGAAGTGTTAAAAGGAGCCTCATGCGGTGAATCAGTGAATCGTTTTTTTTTGGGGAATTTGCTAAAAGTTTTTCATCATCGCCCATGTGCTGAGGAAGTTTTCATTTCAGAGTCAGTGATGTACAGCTTAAGAGAGGTGTTAACATTGTAGCACTCGTTTAATTTTACACTGAAGAAAAAAGCTGATTTAAAATGGCTGTGGGTGAATTCATTGCCTTGCAAAAGCTAAGGTCATGCTGTCTGCTTTTACGTTTTAACGTTTTAGGGAATGAGTTCTTTTCTTTTATTTTACAGCTATTTAAATCTCCTATTAAAGGGCGACTTCAAGATTTTTCAACCTTCTTTTTATGGTTTTAGTTTCGTAAATGTACAGGAATGATTTTAAACTTTCCTCTGAGTTCACTACAGTAAAATATTTCTCTTCTAGCTGAAAACTACATCACCCAGAGTTTTTCCTCATTAGAAATTTCAGATGACGTCATCTGTGGGAGCTCTGGAAAAGTCGGTTAACCGTGATTAGAAACTCCATAGTGCTAGGAAGAAGACAACGTAGCCTCGAATGAACGTTCCCCCGAGTGACGTCATCTGGAGGCATTTGATAGCTGGAAACAGAGAGAAATTGTAACGTAGGGAAGTCAGAGGGAAGGTTAATGGCATTCATAAAAGAAACGAGTGCAAAATCAGCGAAGGCGTCGACCCATTTCTCAGAATTCCATTCTGTATGGGATTATTACCTCAGTGTGATAAAATTCATCCAGGTCTATTTCAGTCCTTGATCAGTTGTTTCGATTTCTCACTCTTGTGTTAGACTGGTGCATGGTGACGCTCTTGAACACATATTTTCCAGTGTGACAACAAAAAAAAAAAAAATATTTAAAACATTTCACAGAAGGTTTTAAATTTGTGTTGTTGACGAAAAGAGCACATGTTTTAGTATCACAAATACAAAAACACACTTTGAATGTACTTAAGTGGTTTTAAGAACAAAAATCTCTTCAAGGTTTAGAATATAAATGTACTTTTATTGTTAAAAATCTTATGAGTCTATTCTCTTAACACAGTACCTTCAAAAAGCGTACTGGGGAAAATTTGTGTATTTAATCAAACGTGGCAATGTGACGCGAGCATGTGTCCGTGTCTACTTATCTGCAGGTGTGTTTGTGTCCACATAAATCACTGCGGCACCGGAGACATGGATGGCTGCCTTCTGTCTGCACAGTGCTGGACTCCAACTCCTGCTCATGTTACAGATTCTCCAACCGTCTCAGCCACCCAGTGATAGTTTTAGGGCCCTCTGTCCTCGTCCAGCACACATAACTCATATTCTGTCACAGCATTAGCTGCGACAAGATCCTTGTCACTGTTCAGTAGAAAGGAGATGGTGTGCTGTGCTCTCACGCACCATGTGCCCTTGAGGCCCAGTTTTCTATATGTCTGCGGCTATGCAGAAGCAATTAAGTGCATTGCAGTTGACTGATATTCATGAAACAGCTACTAATTTTCAATTATTTAAAGTTCTGGCCGGCTCTCTCTGTCCTGAGAGAAATATTAAATGTTTATGGTGCTTAAAAAATCCCTAGGAATGAATTAGACTAAACCCATCCCCTCTGTCCTTGCAATGTCCCTCTTCCCACTCTCTTTCCATCTACGTCCCCCTTCCTCCCGTCTCAGCCTCCTACTCCCTTCCCTCTGCTTCCATTCTCCCTCTCTTTTGTCCTCCTGTGAGATCTATGGCTCCTCAGGGTGAAGTTTTAGGGCAGATTAATGGTGTTCAAGCCTGACTCTGGTCAGCGAGGCTATGCTCTTTTCCACATTTTTTTTCCACGTGTCTCTCTTACCACTTCGCTCCTTCGCTGTGCATGAACTCCCACTCCATACTTCCTTTCCTTCACTGATCACTCTCCACCGCTGTCCCACACTCCATCATTTCCTCCCACCTTCTCCCCTTCTTGTTTACGAAGGGACCCTCCGACTCTTCTCTTTCTCGGCTGGTCCCTGCCTTCTTTTTTCTCACTACCTTGACCCTTTCTCTGTCTAGAAGAGATTAATGGTTTCCCTGTCGTTCACAAGAACCTACAAAGACATGTGCTTCCCTTGACAGCACTAAACAAAGACTCTGTCTCATTCTCTTCTTCATTTTCCTTTTCCCTCAGTTTTCTCCCTCTCTCCCACCCAGTGACCTGTGTTTCCTCTGGGCACAATATGAGATTCTCACTGTTTCCACACTATTTTTTTTTCTTGTTTTTTTCTGTTCTTCTCCATCTCCATTGCACAAAGTTAAGGTCAATAAGTGAAAATGAAAAACTCACACTTGGATCTAAAGGGTAATTAAATATGGCGGGTTATCTTGACAAAATAATAGTGAATCTGTTGTGTAGCTAAAGCACTTTGTAGAAGTCTTAAGTAAAAAATATTTTACTGAGCTATTACTGACACCACTTACATATGAAACAAGTGTAAAACAGCACATGTGAGAAAGGAAAACTGCTGGGTTGTGATGTTCTTCATGGCACTTTGTTCTTATAAAGCATTAGCCCTGCTGTCTGTTTTCATTTTCACACATTGTTTCCCCGTTTAATCCCCGTTGGATTAATTTTGGCTAAATGTGTCTTCTATCTTGGTGTAGGAATAGCAAACAATTCTGAGAGGTAAAGCAATTACTCAATAAAATAAAATAATAATGTAACTATGTACAGTAACAAGAATAATAAATCTTTATAAAGTCATTATATTTCCTGTCTTTAATGAACACAGGCAATAAATGCAGACTTTTAAAGTTGGAAAATTAGGCTTCTAATGTCACTAAAGGTCCAGTGGAGTCAGGTGTCAGTAAACCTGCAGTGAATGAATGTGTGATTTAAAACTAACAGTTTCAATGAGCCATTCACAAGTAGCGTCAACTGATGTGAGCAAAAAGACAACGATACATGAAGATATACAACCAAGAGTTTGGGATTTGCGTGTAGCTGAAAAGGGAAACAGAGTCTCAGAGTTTAAGCATCCAGAGTTACTTTTTTTTTTTTTTTTTATAACAGAAGATTTGGTACTGTGGCTTCTCTTCATAGATGTAGGCACTCAGCCAAGATCACTTAAAAAAAAGAGTAACAGCTAAAGATTTGAAAGATTCATTGGAGTTGGTTAACGTCTCTGTTCATAAGTCAACCATATGCAAAACAACAGCCATGGTGTCTATGGTTCGACACCACAGAGGAAGCCGTTGCTCTCCAAAAACAACATGGCAGCATGCCTGAAAACACAACTGGGGACATGCCTGAATTGTTTAAGGAGAACACACAGCACTACAGTGTGTGTGGTGTAAGGAGAGAATTGTGTAGCAATATGAAAACATCATCCCAACAATGAAAGTACGGTGGAGCGATCATTCTGATTTAGGGAAGGAGAATCTGGACCTAGACTACTTGCCATTGTCAAGCTGTCCTACAAAATAATTTCAGGATATCTGTGCGCAAGCTGAAGCTGAGGGAGCTCAGGAGACATAAAGAAATTGACAAGAGGCCTGTTCACACCAGATCCGCCAAGCACATGGTTAAGCTGAAGCAGTTCTAAGAGCGATTCAAAATACCTCCTGAACCTTCTGGGCGTCTAACTCACAGCTACAGTAAGTGCTTGATTGAGTCTAATGCTGCCAATGTTCAATAAAGACATGACGGATCATGACCGTTTGTGTTTTATCAGCTTAGAAATATTGTTTCATTATTTCTGTGACTTTAGTGAAGATCAGTTCATATTGCAAGACCAATTTGAATGTACATGTTTGCAGAAAACCAGTATTTTGCCAACAGCAACATTACTTTTTCTTGGGAAGGCATACAATTATAAAATCTTTATACGCTAACAGCATGTTTTTTTGGGGGGGGGGTTGTTTTTGTTTCATGCACAGCAGAAGGTTCTTTGTGCCTTTTATCAAAGAAAAGTCATTGATCAAGTCATTCCACTGCTCTTTTATTGTTAGGAGACAAGGTTGTGAGACGTAAGGGAGCTACAAGGAAGGTGGCTCATGTTTATCTTCCCATGGAAAAGAAATAAAGCATTACCATATGGAATGAAGTATATTTCTGTACAGAGTATATTACACGCCAAAAACAAATGCAATGTGATACAGCAGTGTTCAGTGTTGTGCTGCGTAACAAAATGCCCGTGTGCTTCTTCACACTGCTAAAATTAAATCCAAATAAAACCCCCTGTCTTCAAACATAAATAAATGACAAACATGATTATAGTTTTATTTTAGCTGACTATTTGGAAGACTCCAGAAAATCAGCTTGAGGCCCGTTATGATCTGCATGAATTGTGGATTGGGACAGCGTCCATAGAATTCCCTGGAACAGGATGGAGATTTGGATTCAGCCCTTCAGTCTGTGTGAGCCTGTCCCTGCTCAGCTGCACTCCACCCTTTTTGAGCACTTATCTCCTCATAAACTCTTCTAAAACACTTAAATCTGAGTGATTTTCTACCACTCAAGAACTTTTTAGTTTCTAAGAAATTAGGGGCTAAATGGATGAGATAAAAATAAAAAAAAGTCAGACCAAGAGAAGAAAATCTGTGACAGACACCTCAGACATCAGGAAGAGAAGAATGAAAGCCAGAAAAGCAAAAAACTAAACAAGTTATGCAGATGTAAATAAGGAGAACTCTGCACACGTGCAACCTTTCCACCATCTTTTAACCTCCGTCTGTTTTAGTACAATAAAAAGTGAGGAAAACAAGTCTTTTGAATGGAATGTAGAAAGTGCAAGAGGACAAGAGGGTAACTACAGACACTGCAAATGGAAGGGGAGGTTGAGACCACGTGTCGAGAAGACATGTCAGAGACAAAGTGACAAAGAAAAATAGGAAAGGACAGATGGAGGAAGACTGAGAGGAGGAAGACGAGGGTTGCGGCTGGGTCAAGCCTGTTTCCTGTCCCCACAGGCTTACGTGACTTAACAGCAGTGCAAGTTCACTAAAGTTCAAGGTTGGGTTGACTTGCATTAAAAAAAAATCTAACTCGGTTCACTCGGTGGAATGCTGCTGTTTTGCTGAACATGAATTTCCTTCAGTGATTTCGAAAACTGAAAGGGCAGCTGAAAAAAAGCAACTTATTTTGATGCACGGCACATGCAGATTTGTGTTTTGTGTGACACTGCAATGTGTGTATTTGCTAAAAACCTCTTGACGCCGCACAATTCTAAATTTTTAAGAAAAGATAAATTGCTTCTCAATTGGTAACAACCCCTGAAAACTAAATTTATTAAAGAATATATGCTGTAGATCGAACTGATAACCAGACAGGCCATTATTTATCTTTATTATGCTTTTTCTGATAGTCAGTTTGTGAGAACATATAAGAAAATAACAATATGTTTAGAGGCTTATCTTCAACGCCCTTTTGTGTCAAATGTTATTTAATCTTATGCAAGTGTTCAGTAAATATGAATATAATTAGAGTGACACTCAGATACGTAAGGGTCAACATGATACATGTGTTTTACTTTTAGTTGCTTGAGGGAAAAATTACTACATGGTTTATTCAAATACTCCAAGATGCATTTACTGTAAATATTTGCATATACATATCTTTGTTTATTCACCCGGGGGAATAAGTACAGCTGTTCCATATTGATAGTTGCTGTAAGGCATTGCTGACTTGTTGTTACTTAGCTTGTAAATAACATCACTATGTTTGTACAGTATTTATACTTTACGTGGGGTTGTACGTATTATCATAAGAAAAATAAAGCAGATGACTATGGTAATTACTAATATACAAAAGGTGTTACACATAAATACATGTCAACAAATGTTTGCATGAGGCTAAAAAGGTAAGTGTAAGTGTATGTTTATCAGGTCAAATATGCAGAATTCATGCACCAGTTTATTAACCAGTTCCTGTGTGTGCACATGTGGATGAACAGCTGGAAACTCTTCAGAGTGTGGACACAGAACACTAGAATTTAAAACAAAAAAAGACAATGAGATTCAGATTTTATAATTAGCAGACTGCCTGAGACAACAGAGATTAACAATGGCAGTTAATTTACTAGCAGGCACTGTGAGCCAGAGCAGCTTCACTGCATTCGAGTGCCGGGTTTGGTCACCGTGAAGGTCGAAGCCCGACAACAACAATTTACTACATCACAGTGCGGTGAAGAGCGTAGCTGGTGGCTCGGTGACGTTCATTTCAGCTTGGCAACGCAGAACGTAACAAAATGTTTAACGCTCTTCCTCTCCCAAATTGCAACGTTGCACACACGTTAGACACACACACACACACAAACACACACACACACACACGGGTATCTGGGCAACACAGTGTCAAAGAGCGGAAGAAACCGCTCTTAGCGTTTTACTTCCAGCAAAACACCGACACTGTCCTTGAACTGTACGATTACTACAGAAGAGCTTGACCTCTGCAAAGGAAGCCAATACCCAACCATAACCCATTACTAAAGATTTACAAGTTTATACTCTCACTTTTATACACTTTTTAACTTTTTCTTTAAGTTTTGGCTTTGACTTTATCAAAATTTGAATTATTCTTCCTATGATCTTATCCATGTTAGAGAAGAATATTTAATATGGTCACATCTCAGACTTCTGTTAACTTCCTTCAGTTAAAATCTCTGTTCACTGCATCTACTTTAAATTATCAGTTTGCAAATGAGATACAGTTATTTTTCTCCACTATATTTTTATTAATTATAACCACCTTGCTGTACTGCCAGCTGTCACAACAAGCCCAGGGTCTAAACAACACGACACCAGTATTAAACTAAGATTAGTGTGGGCAGTCAAAACCCTTATGAACCTTTCTTCATCATGGTTTTCCATTGTTTCAAACATGTGTCTCAGATCTTCTGAGTCATCTGATGCGTATAAACAAACATCACATTCCTTTCATTATGGGGTTTTCTTAATGAAAAAATCTGGTGAGTATTTGCCTTAACAAAATACATCCTGGCAAACTCAGCTTATAAACTGTGCTCTTGCTGAACCATAGGCTGATATAAAATTGCATTTATGATATAAATTTTAAATATAGTTTGATTTTTATCTAGGATATATTACATTTTTTTGGTATACTGAAGACATCATCCAATCATTCACAGTGTAGGCTGGTAATAGTGTGTCCACTAACAACTTCAGAGACAGGACCCAGTAAATATCTGTCCAGTCAATAAAGGTCAGACATATGAGTTAGAGATATTTGGTTATTTCAAGAACCATGTGGTGGTGTGAACTAAGACTCTCTCAAAAAATACTTAGCAATCGAAACTCACAAAGAGGTCGCACGATGTTCAGATATTCATCAGTTGACAGACAAACTGGCTATAAATAGAAAAAAAAAAGTTTCACAAGAATGAGTGCCCAGCAAAGAGGATTCCAAGAACTCCGTGTCGATGGTAGAAGAGTAACAGCTGAATGCTTAAAGGAGTAACTGGAGCTTGCTGGCATCTGTTCTTGAGTCTACCATACACTTTTCATGCTGCATGGTCACATTGAGCATATTGTCTATAGCAGGAGGCCATGAAGGAAGCTGCTGCTCTCCAAAAACAATGTGCAAAGGAGCACAAAGATGCTCCACTTTGCTGCACATTCTGTAAGTCTTGTAAAGAAAGAACATCCAGGAATGGATATCAATTAGCTGTTGCTGCTTATCCTGCTCAGGCTCGCTGGGGGTTTGGACAGTACCTTTTTAAAAATTATACAGAAAGGAACGTGAAGAAGCTAGTTATTTCAACCCTGTGTGGCAGTTTTTTAAGGCTTCATACAGACACAACGACCTCCAACAAGGTAACGTAGACTGTATGTAGCCTCACAGGCAAGACTCAGGGCTTCATTAACGGACAGCAACTTATGTTGGCAGCCGAAGAGCTCAACGACACTAAGGGACTATTACCATCTCCATCCGCAGTGGACATCCCTGCCTTGTAAACATGGTCGAACCAAACCAAATACTGGACATTCCTTCTTAAGAATTCCACATCGGCTCTTGGCTGAATAGATTCAGAGAACAACAGCTTGGAGCGACTGCTGCAGCAGTCATGCGGAATCAATGCAGAGCTGATGGATAATAAGACACCTCAACAATGTTTAGCAGTATAAATTAACACCAAGAAGCGTGTTAGGGGCTCCGTGGAACTGTTTGGATTTTTACAGGTGTTCATTTTTGCATTTAGTACAGATTTACTGTTGGGTATCCAGTCATGAAATAGCCTTGGCAGAACAGCTGCTCTACCCATCTGGTTCACTGGGCCTTGCTCACACACAAACAGATATTCAATAAATGCAGAGTACATGAATCCACATTACTGCTTTCAATGTCATAGACACTTTGGACATTTACTGAGCACAAATTAATCTTGTGTGTTTCTTATGATCTTGTCAAAACACTTACACATGCAGACAAACGGGAACAGAAATCAAGAATTTGAGACTCTTCAAAGCCTCTGGGGCTTGTGTGTGTGTGTGTTTGTGTGTTTTATTGTGGACATGTCAGCTAGTTTCTGTGGTAATTTTGTGGTCATAGGGTTTTATCCAGGTAAAAAGTCAATGCAGCAGATGAAAGACCGATCATGCAGCAACATGCACACAAGACAAATCACATTTCCGAACATGTGCGCACGTCTGCAACCGTATACACTTTCGTTTCCATTACACACAAACATACGGATGTGCACATCATCTAAATGTCAATCCTAGGGCCATACTGTGGACTCCAACACTTACTGTGCTTACACACACACAAATGCACAGGCCCTCTTTAATATACAGTTCAACCTCAAGCCCCACTGGGCTTTAGAGACTTTGGCTGGCTCTGCAAAGATCCCTATACATTACACATTCAATTAAATCTAACCATAAATATATATGATAATTTTTTTTCTCACTTTGAGTTACTTGTTCAAGTGCATTATTGGCATAAAACCCAAGTAACTTAATGAGTGTATGACCTCAGCAAGACAAAGTGCTGACGTTTCATTCTTTGCATTTCGTCTCCCCTCCACTTTTCTCTCAACACTCCCACCTCTGTCTCTTCATCTTTTCCATTTTCTCTCGACACTCTGTCCTGCTCTCTCCCGGCCGATCTCTGCCTTTACCCTCTGATTGTCTCACCATACTTATTGATCCGTCCAGCGACCCCTTTCTCTTACTCTCCCTCTCCCCTGATCTAATCTCAGTACTGCCAGCATGATTATAGCTTTGTTTACAACATGATTGGAGGGTCAGAAGGGACACTGTCACTGTGTGTGTGTTAAAAAAAATTGCTTTTGCACATTTCTATGAAAAGAAATGAACCAATCTAACTTCTGTTACTAATTTCAGTCTAAACTTGGACACTAGGTACTTCACATGTATTCGGTTGTAATTAGACAAGCACCAGAATTATTTATATTATATATATATATATATATATACATATATATTTATACACAAACTATTGTTGTTGTCCCTCTTTCTACTGTCTCTATTTTTTGAATTTAGTTTTTTATCTTCATTTCTAATTTTTTTCTACCTTTATTTTCTGCTGTTCCCTTGTTTTTAGCTTTCTCGTTCACTTTTTGTGTCCTTTCATCTCACTTTAACTGTCTCCCTCTGTATGTCTCTCTCTATTCCTCCACTGAGAGCTTTGTCTCTCCAGAGAGAGTCTTTTTTTTGTCTCTTTTGTGTCTATTTCACTTGCCTCTTTTTGGCACAAACAAAAAACTTCCAGGCCAAAACAGTACAATGAATCTCAGTGGTTATTTCGTATTTGCTCTGTTTTTAAACCTCTTTTCTGTTCTTTAAAATTCAATTTAGAATTCTCAGAGCTAGACCGGCGACCTGTGCAGGGTGTACCCTGGTCTTGCCCTATGACACCTGGTATAGGGTCTGACACCCCTGCAACCAAGACGAGCGGTTAGAAATAATGGGTGGATGGACATATACTGTGAGTAGTGCAGACTGCAAGAACAGACATGCCAACCTGTGCATTGGCTGAACTGACTACCTAACCCTAGTGGATCCTGGAATGCTTGGAACTTTACAACATCAACAGGACACTAAAAGCCTTCATCAAGATCTGGGGATCTGGCTATTACCATCTACACCCTCCTGGTCATCAGGTGTCCTGCTGGCATGATAAGCTGGCCAGAAGAGGAGATGGAAGCCAGAAACCTCAAGACAAGGAAGCATCTTGGATCTGGGTCCAGATTCCTGGAACAACATCTAAGATATCTCATCAGAGGTGTGGAGCTCAGGGACCCGAGCTTGAAGGATAGAAAGAGACTGTGTGGTCACCCAGTAATAAGTTCAGTGATTTGATTTGACTTAATTGTGGCTCTAAATTAAAGGCAGTGTGTCATCTGCAGCTGGAACCTGCTATGGTCTCTTTTTCACAGAGCGATGTGAGAAATGTACTGCATTACATTATAATGAAAGATGACAACACACTACAATGATTAAACAAATCATATGAGATGTGATGGTGTAAGGCAAATTAATTCAGAATTCATAATTCCCCTTCTCTCTTCTTCTCTCAGCCCTGTGGCTGTGTTATGAATTTAATCACCTCTCACATGACTAGTCACTGTTTTAATTCCTTAATTTAAATTTTTAATTTGAACATTTCAGCTCTCAGACACACACACACACGCAGACTACACACATAGACAGACTTAAACAAACCAACAAAATGTTCCTTTGCTGTCTATCTTCCTTGCTCAGCTACAAAAAAAAAAAAAAACACAAATGCATATTCAAACACGGATTTGCAAACCCCTTGATAAGGTTTATGTGCAAGTCAAAACTTAAACATTGTGACATGAAACAGCCAAACCATGTCTCCCGCATACTCATATTTCATCATTTTATAATTATGGTATTGCACAAAATGTGGGAGATTACTTCAGGCTAGATCTCAGGTTGTTTGGCTGCAGGAAAGACTTTACCTCTGTGACGTCTTGCTGCCCCAGGTTATCTTTCTCCTGTGTCAGATCCAATGTCTTTGGATGCCTTCTTCTTCCTCCGTCCTCTCAGCCTTTAGCAGGCCGGGCTGCCAGGGGGTGTTAGAGTCAACAGTTGTCTTCAGATATGGTTTTGCATTTTCTTTCCTTCTGCTGCCCTTTGAAATGTTTCCTTTGCACTCGAGCTGACCGCTGACATTATGTTAATGAATAGATGGGATCCAGAAAGGCAGCTGATCCTAAGGCATGCTGATGGCAGGCCTGAGTCAGTGCAGCTGGTGCTGGGTGATTGGCCCCTGCAGCTACTGTACTTCTACCACTTCTTACCAGAAAACTGTGCAACTACTTGTAAGTGTGAGAGTCAAAAAATAGCCAAATGACTGCAAGGACACAATTTGTGGTGTTGAAAAGTGCTGTTGGTAGCTATGGGCTTCTCTCTTCATCTGGCTGCAGTTGACTTTGACTTTGTCTTTGCTGGAGACTCTCATTTTATTAAGGTGTCATTTGTTACTTTAGTCTACAAGCTCAGAAGTGCTGAAAATATAAATATACATTTTATAAATATAAAAACATGTTAATTAGCATACACGTTTGTGTGTGTGCGTGCATTCGAATAACTGGACTTTAAAAAGGTGGCCATGGTCAGTGAAGGTAGCAGCAGTCCTCTTCGGTTTTGCGGACAGACTGCCCCAGAACACAAGAAGAGAATGAGGGTCCTCTTTATAATAGTCCGGCCATCGACAGTCCGGCACTTTCTAAAGTGTCCAGGATCATAATGACATAATAAGTACTCCATCCCTCAACTCAAGAACCAATGTTCAAGCCCTTATTGGCAAATAACTAACCTTTTCAAGTGTCCTTGAGCAAGAAATTCATTTCCCAGCATTGTCATACTGTAGGAGCCATCTCTGTCCCTAACCTTTCCATTCAGCCTAAAGTCATCTGCAAGGACACCGTATCTTTTAGTGTCCTCAGTAAATGTATTAGTCCTTAGCTGCTTATTGACCAGAAACCTGAGTGTCTGTCTCAATCTCACTTGACCTGTCTCTGTTTATCTGACCTGCAGTTTGTCTCCCTGACCTGTACACCTGCGGATCCTCTCCAGATCAGCCCCTGTGACCTGCTGCCTGTGTCTGCAGCTGCACCTTGTAACTTAATTAGTGTTGCAGCCATATAGCGAACATATTTGTCCAGCTGCCGTTGCGTTTTGTTTAAGCCTGCGTTGTCTGTGCACGTGTGGTCCAGTCTGTTTGTTACTAAGCGCTTTTAAGGGCATGTAATTCTATATATGTGGCTGTTACTGACTCAAAGCCTGTGGAAGTACACTCTTCATGTGCATTTGTATCGAAGTTCAAGTCCTAAGTAAGTTATTCTGATATTAGTCATCATCAAATAATATGTTCTGCAAAACTTACTATCAACCAAGCAATTGTTAAAACACACAAAATACACACAAAAAATTTTTTGGAAGATTTTACTAAAATCCTACATAAAATGTGTCAAAATCAAATTTGAATCTGAAAATATTATGTTTTTTTAAAAGTGTTATCAACTAATAAATTCAGATACATGAAAACTGGCACATAAAGTGGTTAAAATCAGTTTCATCATTTAACCACAGGGAGCTTTGATCTTTATTTGTATAAGTTACTGTGCATATTTTTTCAAAACTACCTTAATTGGTATTATTTTTAAAATACATTGTTTTTAGTGAAGTTCTGCTTGTGAATTTGTTTTGGAGAATGTTTTTATGTCTAAACTTGAGCACTGAGGTTGTGAACATCTACCACCCTCCTGCTCACTCTTGTCCTCATTGTGGCTGATTGATATGCACAAAAACCTTTCATTGCAGATGTAGATATCATTATTGTTTTGCGTTCTACAACAAAAGTCTTGGTCTTTAATCTTAAGCTCTCAATTCTATGGAATGGGTGTAATTTTCTGTCACAAAAGAAAAAAGTGAATACAGAATATTTTTCCCCATTCTTTTTAGCAATCCTTCCATTTTCCTGTCATGCTCTGATTTGTTGTCATGCCATCTTTCTCCAGATCTTTATGTCCATCTGCCCCCACTCCTCCCTTCTACTTTAGCATGAGTGTTTCCATTTCTCTGCCCTTTTTTTTTTTTGGTGGTTGTTCTCTTTCTCTGCCTGACACCTCAAGGCTCTCTGGCAGTTATATCTTGAGTGCAGAACAAAGTTTGATAATACAAGGAATCACACGCTCTCTCCTTTTTTGCAATAGCCCCAACAGATGGGTTCCAGGCATCCTTCAAAGCAGTGAAATCTTTTAGTTGGGACACGAGAGACCTGGGAGAGAGGACCTGCTTTCTCTGCAGCTAAAAAGAACACTGTATATTCTGATTAGTTGAGCTTACTTAAAAAAAAACATGCAAACCAATTGCCTTAAAAAACTAAAATATGAATTGTATTTCTACTTACAAATGCTTATTAAGTGTAGTGTACTTACAATCGAGTTTACATGACTACAACAACACAGTACAGTACTTAAAAATGTACTTATGGTGTACTCAACTCAGTATGGAGTACTCAGAATTATTATTTCAAAGAAAGTCCTTTCAAGTGCATTACTTTGTAATCATACTACATTATACCACAGTATCATGCTATTATATATTATATTACTAGGGTAGATAGACCCCCACCCTCCCAGCCCTTCCATCTAAGAGCCCTTCTTTTGTCAATTATCTAGTGCTCCGATCAGTCCCACATGATGTAAAATGTTCTTCACACTGTACTGCATCAACATGAAATATATCTTACTTGCAGAGATGCACTTTTGAAAATGGAATCCTCCATCTGTACTTAGCAAATGTCAGCAGAGGATTTTTCAAAAACAGAAAAAATGGTCAATTGCACTGGGTTTATGAATTGCAACAGGATATTTTTACCCTATTAATGTATACCTTTATAACCTTCTTAATGCCTTCCTAAAAGTTTTCAGATTATGCACATTTTGTGAATTAGTGTAGAATTAAGTTACATTGCCTCATTTTTTGTAACTGTAAGTGATGTTGTACATTAGCTTTGCTCAAAAAACAATGAGTAAAGACTTTTTTTCACCCAGCAAGTTCAGAGTACTGCTGGATTTCACAGTAATAAACACAATATCACTTTTTCACAAATCTGTATTTAGCTTGCATACAGTACCTCAATTTCATCTTTCTATCAACTTATCCATTCTTCCATTCATACCTACAGTCGGTTGGTTTTATCACAATCCCCATCATCTATATGATGCTTTCATTCCTCCAACCCTTAAACCCATACAGGAGGCTTGTTCTCACTCTCTAAATATATGTTTTATGAGAAGTGGAAACAGGATAGAAACATGGTGCGTATTCCTTTGTGATGCATCCACCAAAGAAAATGTCTTATTTTCCAAGATTCCACATTTTAAATGACACTGTTGATTCTCATGCTTGAGCATATTGGGGCACATAAAGCATGTTCACTGGAGCTCCTCCATTCCTGAATTCTGGCTCCCTGCACATGCTGTATGAATGGGGATAAACTATATTGTCCTACAGCTCTTCTACATTTTCCAAATAGTTTTGGATGAAATTAGTCAATTTAATAACCATAAGAGTAAATTTGCACCATTTTATTGAATTCATTCTCAATGGGAAAATGTGTTTTTGAGCCATTAGTCATCAGAACATGGAAATGGCGTCACCTCACTTCACAACGTTGCTGTCCTCATAAGACCAACGGAGCTGCTTGTTGAATCAGTGCCCCCATGCAGGAAGGCAGCAGATGGAACTGCACACCTCATGGTGCCAGGAACCAAAATGTTGTCTGGCATCTCTTACAATGGCATCAAAATGGCAGCTGCTGTAACATTGTTTTTTGACCTGAAGAGTAAAAAATACTGGATTCCAAGTGTGCAAACATAACTTTTAGGTTGGTGTTAGGTGCAAAGACAACAGGGTTAGACTTAGATCTAAATAAACATGTTTCGGGTTAAAAAAACGATATTGCTTCCTGAACATCTCTTGATGTGCATCATGTGTTTGGTTAAAACAGCAATAGCAGTAGTTTTTACACTGGACTTAAAGTCTAGTTGAAAAGTTCTGTGTTTTGTTGACCTATTCTAAAACCCCATCTCCATCTTCTGAAAAACCTTTGAGCGTCTAAATACTATAGGCTGGTTTATACTTCTACATCGATACAGATAAATGCCAACGTGGACCTATGGAGACTAGGGAATTATGGGTAGCTGTAGGCTGCAGGGGTCATAGAGGCCCTGACATGGACATCTCCCAAATCTCAACAAAGGTGTCATGCGGCGATATGTGTCAACCAACCTGATTGGATAATGGGTGGATGGATGAGGGCCGGGTTCAAACGGGACTAGAACGAAAAGAAGAAAGGAAAACTAGAACAAACGCAACCATTCATACTTGTCAAGATGTTCACACTGATTTTATATGACACTTATATGTTGTTTAATATAGACTTTTGTTGTCCCGCTGCTTTGATGTGTGTCAACTTAAGACTTTTTGTTTGAAAAAATGGAATATACTTTACATGGGACCCAAATTATTAGTTTAATGATGATTAAAATATTTTCACAATTTACCAATGACTTTGAAATGACCTCTCCTGCGTCTGCCTCACCGTTTATGTGTTTGGATGGACGAGCATAAACCAGATTTGATTGAGAGAATTATGTTCTCTACTGCCTCCATGTCTTTGGGTTTATTTTGGCTGCTATTAGGTCATGTTTTATAGAAGGGCCGTCTCCTTCATCTCTTTCTCCTGTTCCCAGTTTTTAAAGTTCTCACGTCATCACAAAAATGTTTTTGCTGCAACAGATTCTCCATCACTGTGTTAAAACAGAATCATTTTAACAATAAAACTCACATCAAAACACCACATCTGTCTTGAATATGTTATCCAGCCTTGACTTTACAACAGTTAAAATATGGACTGAATTACCACAAGACAACTGGCTCTCATCTGTTTGGTGATGTTTTCTGTTTTTCGGCTTGTATAGTTGCTTTTCTGTGCGTTTCTTTGTTTATATGCTTATTAGTGTGCTGCCTGTCTCAGTTACTGCTGATTTAAGCTGCTCTGATCCTATGTTTTATTACAGCAGGAGGAGAACAAAATGTCCGTGTTGTTGCTGCTTCCGTTGCTCTGTGCGCACACATGTTGGCATGTCCGGGTTGCCGGGTCAGTCCAACAATGTTAATGAGATCAAAGTTGCTCTGCTCTTGAACCCCTTGCAAACCTCAAACAAGCTCATACTGGGGAATCCTTTGTTAAAAGAAACAGCCGAAGACAGAGACGTGTTTACATCATCGTATCGAACACTGTATCATTTTTCCTCCCACGTCTTCATCCATCGCACACCTCCATCTGTTTCTCCACACCCCTGTGATTTTAATCCCTTTTTTATGTTTCCTTGTTCAGTCTCCTCCACTCAGTCCTTCACTTCACTCCATACATCTGTTTTTGATTATTTGCTACTTTTTGTCATTTGTTTTTTTCAATTCATCACTTGCCCTCGCTCTTGTAACCTTGTCTTTTCCCGTTTTCTTCACCTTTTCTGTCTGTCTTTAGTGTCCTCAGACTGTTATTCACCTTCAAACCTTATCTCTCATCCTACCGTTGGTCATGCTCATCATCCCTCACCTCCACTCTTCTTTCAAACCAACCATTGCTCCTTTGCTCCTCGTTCCCTCCTTATCCTGCTGTCTCGTTCCTCATTTTGACCCTCTGCTTCGTACATTCCTGCATGACTCACCTTTTTCTTATTTGAAACTCCTTTCCATTCAGTCTGCTGTCATGATATCCTTATCTATGCATTTGACCTTGGTGACGTACACCAGTTTCCCAAGCTTCTTCTGCAAGTCATTTAGAGCCTCTGGCATCTACATTTTACTAGACGACTCCTTCTCACGTTATAAAAATCAATCTGCAGACTGGAAATGCGCATGCAGGTAATCAGTCACTGATTGTTGAATTAAAGTACTGAAACAAACACAGATGACACAGGTTTAAAACGCAGAATTTTTCTTTAAATTTGCAGATGACACTACGGTGGTCAGGCTCATACCAAAATCAGATGAATCCACAAACAATCAAACCATTAAAGATATTTTATTCTTATATACCAATGTTCAGTACAGGGTCAGGATGGAAACATCTTTGCAGGACTAGTTTTGGACATGTAAATAAAAGGTTCTTGTTTAAAGATTCTCATACCATGGTTCCTGTATGAGCTGCCCTCCCACCAGTCGGCCTTATTTTTTACGGATTCTGCACCTGGTTTGTTTTGTTGTTTTTTTCAAGTTGCCTCTTACTTTTTATTTTTATTGTATTATAATAATTCTGCACACATTTCATTTTGTGTCAGACCTTTTCACTTTAACTGTTTTCTGTAGATTTTGTGTTTGCAGCTGAGACAAGACAAATTCTGTGCAAGTTTTGTTAGGTGTTCAATAAACGGTTTTCTGATTCTGATTCTGAATTGTAATTCTGATTAAAATAAGTCATTTTGAACAACATCTGTCAGATTTTTCAGTGTGAAATTGATTTTCAAATATGTTTCATTCGAAAAAACATGCTAAATGCAATGTCCATGAGACATCAAAGCATTTAATTTTGTGCAGATGTCTAATAGAATTTTAAACTGGACACAAGACATTGCAAATACTTTCAACATTCAGAAGAAAATGTACAAAAACTTTCCTGGCACCTCAGGGACCCTTTTTTAACATGTGCTAGAATTAAAACAGTTTCCCATATCTCATGTCCTAGTACATGTTAGAGTCCTGGGGGGGAGCAGTGGGCAGCCACAAGCGGCACCTGGTGAGCTCGAGCGCTCTCTTGCTAAAGGACACACCCGGTTTGTGGGCTGGGATTTGATCCGAGAGATTTCCACATCCCACCCTGATGCTCTGTCCACTGAGCCAACAGGCCATATTTGTAATTATTGTAAGTATGCAAGTTGTAATTATGACAGATAAAATACTTTTACAAATTGTCATCATAAAGTTTCAGAGTTCTAAAATCTGTTTCGTGAGCATCGCCCTTTGGGTTCCAGTGGATCCCTGCTAAAGCTAAACAAACATCTGAATTTATATTCTAATAGAATAAACATTGTCTATTGTCATCAGCGCTAGTGCATAAAAATATTACATATAACATATTATTCAGCCAGCTTGGTTGCATTAAACAAAACAATATTATGGCTGTAGGAGGAAAACGCTTTTCACAGACTGGAGCAACGCAGTGCACAAGTACCAGAGCATATTGCAAACAGGGAGCTTGCCACAGATGAATTAAAATGGCAATAAAAGGTCAGGTAGGAGGCAAAATATATGATTTGGTTCAGGCGTTTCAATACATCTCTTATAAGAAAGAGTGTGTAACTGAGGATGACTGACAATGTATGAGACAGAAGAGGAGAAGCTGTGTTCTCACACATAAATAAGGGAGGGAGTGCTGAAGAAGGATGCACGGAGAGAGTGAGATGGATGGTAAGCGGAGAAACAAATAGTGAGAAAGAGGCACAAAAAAGGCAATGAAGTAGGCAGACAGACATAGATGTATGCATATAGAGCAATGGAGAGAGCAGTTTTTCTCCTCGTCGTATTACTTCCTGAGATCTCAACATAAATCAGGGCGGTTTATCTTGCCAACAATGCACTTACTGCACTGTTCATAAACAATGCTTTTATGGCTTCTCACCAGATTAACTTGCTTAGCCGGAAAATCTGATGGAGTGAAATGCATACTTGTAAGCATGTTTAGCCGGAGTATAGATGGAGGGAAGGGAGAAGACATTGTACAATGATAGATCAAAGCAAGGGATGGAGTGGACAGGGAGGAGAACGCGAGACTTGAAACTGATGTAGGAAGAGGGAAGAAGGACAGGGGAGGAAAGAAAGTATATGTAAAAATATACTGAGGTAGTTTAATTGTGCAATAGTGATATGACAGCCCGTTTCACTTCCTGTCTGGGTTGTCATGTGTGGGCGGTCCCTGACCCTCATTACAGGTGGATTCCAATTACGATACTTCTTGTCTCCTCGCTTTTTCTTGCATCCTAAGGTGGAAGATACGAGGACGCAAGTACGACGACAGAGGAGACAATTTCAGGTAATGGAAAGGAGCCCTGGAGTGCAGCAGGAAGTCATATTTATTGTTCCTCACAAATGAGCTTCCCCTACAGCTATATAATCTGGGGGAATCAGCCATTTTCTTCCTGAGCATGTGGTTTGTGGTTTGTCTTAAGTCTGTGGCTGTATATGACTCATGTGAGACAAGTTACTAAGACCTGAGACTTCTACAGGAGTGACTGCTGCAAATTCCTAATTCAAATTTCTTTGAATCATGAGAATGATTGTTATTTACGTTTATGATGAGAACTGTCTGTTATGACTGATGTTATTATTTACTTTATATTAGGACAGACTAAAATTTCCCTAACCTGAACCAAAGACTAAATGCTTTCATACCTTATTTGGTTCTACTTTGTTGTGGACCCACAGAAGCATTGGTTGAACCCCCCCGGCCAGTAAACATTTGTTCAAGTTACATCCCACTGGAGCAAGGGACCAAAACGCCACTTGCTTTCTTTTACAATGGCATCAAAATGATGGCTACAATTTTTGTCCCAAACAATTATGGTCATATTAGCGACAACAGAAACTTGTTTCACACTGGACAAGATCTCTAGTCTCTTGTGGGAAATTCCTTTGCTGGGATTATTTAGTTTATTAGGTTGCTTGAGATTGGACGAGTTAAGTTAAACCATGGATGCAAAAAACAATTGTACATCTATGTTAATTATTAAGTAAAGCATATACCCTATTTGTATGCAATAATCAATGTTTATGTTTCACAAATATTCACAAGTATTTTTTTATTTACCCATTTACCTACTTTTTGGCTCCCAAAGAACCACCTGACTGAATACTCAGTCCAAAAAAGCTCATTTCCATATCAAATACGTACATGGCATTCATATTAGGGTTGGAAGAAGAAGCATGAGTTCACAGCTTTAGGTAACCTCACATGTAACTACTTCATTCTCTGTCAGAAAACAAGGAAGGAGAAAATGTCTCTTAACCAAAAACAGATTTCCCATAAAATCAAGTTTACTCCATCCTACGGTGAGCACTCCACACACACACACACACACACACACACACACACATACATCAGAAGCTACATTGCAAAGAGCTTTGGGTGAAAGCGCTATATGAGCGGGCATTTACACACACACACACACACACACACACACACAAAAACACACAGTAAAACTTGAGAGACTAAACTGTTGCAATGGTGAGAAGCTGTGGGAAACATGTGACTTTTGACTCCCTGGTCAGGGTCACAGCCGGGCCAGCAGAGCCATCAGAGAAAGAAACATAATGAAGATGATCAGACCTGACAGCCCACTTCCTCTGCAGACAGGAAGTCAGGTGGATAACAGCTCCAAACTGCCAGTGACTGTTAGACCAACATTATCACCTACCTTTAAGCGCACAGTAGGACTTGGATAACATTAGAGAGCTTCAGAGGACCTATTAAGGATTTAGTTTCCATGTCAACAGGAAAAAAGGCACCAGTCTGGTTTCGTTTAGACGACCAAAATGTTCCTAAAAAAGTAATATTACCACATTCCTGCTCTGTATCAGCATCTTTACTGCAGCTTGAAATAGAGTCCTATATATTTTTTAATATAAAAAAAATAAAGCAACAATTTTTGCCTTCTAATATGTTAACAACACAGACGCCAGTCCAGGGGGAGACTAACACTGGAAAGTGGAAGCACACTGACACTGAGAAATAAGTTTCAAAGCTGTGTGTTGCCCTGCGCCATAACCATAAGTTAGCATTTAATAATAGTATTGTAATGATAGAATATTTAACACTGCAAATTCTTGACATATGACTTATGAGCATAAATAAAACGAGTACTTTGTGTATTTGCCCTAGACTGTGTGCATTTTATATCTAATTGATGAAAACCATTTTTAACTAACTCAATGATTTTTTAAAATGTTTTTCATTTTGAATGCAAGAGACTATATTTGGAGATAAGGAATAGTTCATCTCACTGATAAGCAGCAGTTCAGTGCAGCATATACAACCTTCTCGTTTAGTGTAATAGATACGTAAATCTGCTTTACTTTTTCACCATATACATTGAGAAAGTCTGTAACCTCTAAGTCCATTAAGCTCTACTGTAGCAATGCCATTGATAATGGATGTATATCTGCCCTGTGGCTAAATCGACTTTGCCAATATACTGCTATCTGCTGTGGCAGACTGTGTAGAAAGTCCACAGTACATATTAGTGATTTACTAGGCTATTTACAACACTCCAACAGCTCCCCCCCCAATCCCTCACATTGTAACTCAAAACTGCATTACAGGTTCAGCCGCCTGCTTATCTGAAGTCATAATGAAAGTTTGGGTTGCCTCTATTTAGATGGACTATCATCTCTCTCCAGGAAAAACAACTTTAGTTTGCTCTAAGGGATGTTTTTAAATTAATGATGCTAGATATGGAGTTAAGCTATATGATGAATGGGACAGTTTGCTGCCCACTCGGTGAACACGTGGAATACTACAAATATGCCCATAGACACACATGTGCTATATAAAAATAACCGCTTTAGATGTGTGAGGGCATGTTATCAGGGTCCAGTATCTATACATCCCTGACTGTTAAAGTGCAAACTGTACCAGATGCTACCAAACGCTATCCAACACATCTGAAACATGATTTCTTCTTTTTTCTCCTATCAAGGTTACACAAAAATGTGATAATTGTGTTGTATTTTAATTTCATTTCAAAGAGGATAAGAGAAATGACTGGTGTGCAGAAACACAAGTTTTCAGGTCTGATTTACACCAAGGACAGAACTGTTATTACTTACATGCATGTGACTGTATGCAAACAAATAAAGCATATTATTTGTTATACTGGCATTCCAGTTCATCACTGTTGGATTTTTTATTTTTTTTTTGCTTCATCTGTAAAGCATTACAGTGTTACAGAAAGAAACAGAAAGGATGTGAAATAACCATTCTTGTGAGACAACTTAGAATTAACCATCTGAGCTGCATGAACCCATAACTTAAACCCCGACCTAACGTGATCCTAAACAGCCTGTAGTGAAAAGGTGAGAAGTGGCTAAAATGCTCCCGCTCTCTGTTTCTTGCAATCCAGTTAGTCCTCACGAAGACAGATGTCCAAGCACACAGACAGCAAACATATTTCCACACAAGTTTGGATGCTCTCATTCTACTGTGTGTTTATCTCCTCTCAGACACCATTCATGCCTTACTAGCCACAGGGGAGTTGTGTTTGGAAGTAGAGCACGTTATCATACCCGCAACAGCCCAAATACACAAATGCATCCACACGTGTGCGTGAAAAATACCTCTCAAACATATGTGCTAATTCATTAAAAATGTGAAACTACTGTATGGATAGAAACAGAGAAGGAGACACCATTTCTGCAGATTTAAACATGTATGAACATGCATGTATACACACAAGTATATGTACAAAAACACAAATTATATCAATAACAGTCAAAACAGCCTAAAGGAAAAAAAAAAAAAACAACTCACACTAGCTTCCGGGTGAATGAACATCTGTACACTGTGCGGAATGGATTCTTTGATATGGTTTGACAGCGAGGAAAAAAGTGACACTCAATTCAATTCTAGTTTTCACTAAACTTGAAAAAGTTTCAAACCAGACAATTCAAGCAATATTCTAATAAGCAACAAATGAGTCCTTGTGTTACTTGTTTGATACTGAATAAATAGTTGTAACGCTGTCCTAGTAAGTTTGTAACTTCCCCTCTCGTTTCCCTCTGTGTAACCTCTGTTGCTCTATTCAACGCATCGAAACTGAACATCAAATATTCTGATTATATGAATATTGATTTGAATAACTTTGGTGCAGACGTGTACGTGTGATTAAATATAAAGCATTTTCACCTGAAGGCCCACACTTCTGCACACACGTGCATGTGTTTACAGCGGCATGCAACCGAACGCTCATCCACAACAGAGGTCACACAATGCACAAACACACTTTCGAGGCCCGTGTACGTTCTTTTGGGGCAAATGCTTACACACATGCAGACGCAGTATTTCTACAGCAGACATGAATGCCAAACAGACAGCCCATTCCCTCCCGCCTCTAAGAGAGTCCAAGAGACTAAAAGCAAATCTGAGATCTGTATCAGGGCATTTAAATCGGAAACAGGTGCAGGAATGCTGTCGCTCTCACTCTCTCTCTCTCCCGACAAAGCATTCATGCACACACGCGTGCACATATATATATGCCTTAATTTTCAGTGTGACACTATCTCACAAATCTGTTAATTGTATTTAAAGAGAATTAGATTATCGCTGAACTCTGACCTCAGTGTGGATGCCCCTGTTTGCCAGACAGGAAATTGTTCTATAACCATTACATGGCCTTTAAGTCAGAGCCGGGGCTAAGTGAGACACAGTGTTTCAAATTAGTCTCACTTGTCTTTTTCTTTCTTTTTCAGCCTTGTAAAGGTCTCTAGTCAAAAGGCCCTATTTCCCTTCATGTATGTAAAATGTCTTGTAATGACTAAACACATTATCTCTATGTATTCATTGAGGTAATAAGCTTCATACCAAACATGTCAGTCAGGTTTAGAGCTTAGCAGGAGACAAAGGGAGGATGCAAAATATATAGATTTAAATATAATAGACCCAAAAAACTTCATACAACTATAGGTGGGTGTTTTAAGTCCATTTAGGAAGGTGGTCGAGGTGGATCGGTGAGCAAAGACATTTGAAAACAGCACATGCCAGTTTGTTTTCCATTTCAAACCAGTTGGTGATGTTATTTTTATTATTAGTATTTTTTTTTTTAAGCCTGAAATGACATTTGTTCGCAGGTTGCCAGGGTTGAAGCACAAACCAAGTGTTTGCTTTGTGTTTGTTCTAAGATGTTGTACCTTACAGCGGCCTACGGAGTTTTCACTGGAGCTAAGACAAACCACACATGGACTGTACGACTAAATGCTTGAAACTTTTCCAGCCTCTTCCTCTGCTAGTTTCTTTTTCATGATAAAGTAAGAGGATGAGAGAGAGAAAGATCAAAAGTTTTTTAGTCTCTCTTCTCCCCATTTGCCTTTCTTTCATATCACAAGGTCCTTTCACTTTTTACTCATCCATACGCATCACAGCTCCACTTTCCTTGAATCCCACTTTCTCATCCAGTCGCTTTCTCTTATTTTTCATATTTCTTTCTTCTTTTTTCCCCTCCCACACCTCTTTTTGGATTTACTTGAACAACAACTTTTTTTTGCCACAGCTTTATCTCCTCCTCCCCTGCTGTCTCTCACTTTCCATATTGCCGTTTCTGCCACGACTCTCCGTGCTCCTTTCCATCCGCTCTCCTTCTCTTCACCACTTGAAAATCTTTCCGCCTCATACCCAAGCCTCATACCAGTTCAAATCTAAATGCTAATGACAGCTAAAGTCCTTGACCCTTCCCTTCCATGATCTTTCTTACTACTGAATTTTGTATGATGGAAGAAAAAGGAAGTAAAGGAGGCGAACAGGGTTTATTGCAAAGGGGTTAAAGGCTAGTGGCTCTCATTATGAAGATCTCACAGAGGGAGAAATTGAGAAAGAGACAGAGTGACAGACAAATGGAAAAAAGGCAATCTTTGAGATTAAAAATGCATCTATAGTGCTTTAAATCACACCCTGGAGTCATGCAGGCATTGGAGTTTAGGTGTGTGTGCTTGAATATGTGACCTGTCATTTGTTTGTGGAACCTTTTCATATGCTATTCCGAGATCCAACCTCACGTGTGATTGGACAGTAGGTTAAATAAACTTTTAGCTTATAAATCTGCAGATATTAGAAAAATATTAAGGGCTAAAAATAGAAAGCAAGATGAAGAGGAAGGTGACTGACAGCAGACATTTAGAGCAACGGAAGCGTCCTTGGGTCTGTGTTTTCACATTTGAAGTGCGAATGCATGCTCACATAAGCATCTGTGTGTATGAGTGCATGTTAATGTGTGTGTGTGTGTGTGTGTGTGTGTGTGTGTGTGTGTGTGTGAGGTACTGTATTGATGAAGCTGAATACTCTTTGAGCTGCTGACCTTCAAATGCAGCTAAATGACAGGTGGGATCGCAGCCCTTTGGAGTAATAATGAACCTGCTGACATTTGAAGATTAGATCAGCGGCCGCATTACCACCAGAGCTGAAGAGTAACAGATTACACATTCACAACTTTTATCCACAGGTTTCCCCCAGCAGCCAATAACGATACGTGGTGATCACACACTCTTTAGACCCACAGAAGTTCTCCAGTATGAGGTTGAAGTGGATGAATCTATAACGTTTCCCACTGGAAACTGGAAATTTAAGTGCAGCGTAAAACTATTGTTTTTTTTTTAGTTTTCTTAGTTCCTAAGTTTAACCCTTATTTCTTTGTTCCTAAGCCTAACCAAACTACTGCCCGGCTCAAAAAGATTTTTACAGGTCGTTAGTCATACAGTATGAGAGGTTAATGACAATTATGGGCATAAATGTTGGGCATTTCTTTATAAGCGGTGACTTTTGCAGAAACCCACATGCAAAGGAAGTCACAAATATTACCCTGCTTTGATCTGAAACTGAGTTCTATGTTAGCAGAAGTTTTAAACAACTTCTAACACCCTTGTTCATAAAAGAAACAAGTTATGAACAACTTCATTGTCATAGTTCATTACTGCTTACAGGCAAAAGGAATTAATAGTCAGATGTGTTTACAGTTAAAAACCGTTTGAGATCTGCTCTTAATTTTTCACTAGATCTGAAAACAGTAACTCTGGCACGACTGCTCTAACTTTAATTTGGAACACACTTTTAATTTTGCACAAAAAAGAGCTGGTAAATGAGTGAGGGCAAGTGGTTTCAAAGCCTCTTACTCTCCCAGGAAATGTTTAGTTGGAATTATGAGGCTATTTGGCCACAGAAGAAAGACTGTATGTTCTTACACCCCCAACTGCATCAGTCAAAGCATTCCCTGCTGATAATGACATTTAGGCTAATTTGAGATTCATGTCTAACCGGGGCCAAAGATATCCAACATTTAAGCTTCTAAAAAAGACCTTATTTTTCACGAGACTTAAACATGACTGTAGGGAATGAGCTCATAAAAAAGTAGTGTAAGTCCAAGCTGCTTACATAAATAGAGTCTCATTTATGAATAAAATAAAAAGAAATCTCTACAATACGCTGCAATGTTGAGAAATTTGCAATTCATAATTATTTAATGCTATATCGTACTGCAGAAAGATAATTTAATGTTAAGGTGACCATGGTGAAGTTCATCGTAATAAAAAGCCAAATAACTAATGTAAGCGCTTCAAAAAAACTGAAACGGGTTTTGTCAACAATATAATTTCCGTTAATTAATGTCTGTGAAGTAAATATTTTAGTTCACTGGTTGCATCATTGAATCGACCAGAATGTTTCAATGTTTTCAATTTTTGCCACTGAAATATTCAGCTTCTCTTTTAATTATATGCTTAATCATTCATTTACTTTACACATTGTGGCTGTTTTTCATTATTTTGATGGTTTTCTGCATCAGGGAATTTTAAAGGCAGCATCTGAATAATATATGGCCAGTGTGTGTTTTTTGTTTTTTTTTTGTTTGGCCTGTTTGTTCTGTTATTTTAATGAAAGATGATGTAACATCTGTACCAAGAACAATCATGTTAGTCATTTTTTTTAAGACTGGTAGAAAATCAATCTTACTAATCGTAAATGCACTGCAGGTTCTTGTCAGCAATAATTAAGACCAATTGGCAGTTGGCAAACCATGAAATGGTTTCATAATAACATTTGCATTTTTGAAAAAATGTTCTCCCTGTCATACATAATAAGTTTTCTTTTATACTGACATATTTTTAAGATAAAACAAAAGCCTTTCCAACTTAATGTATCTTCCACTCTAGTGTGAAGCATAATTGCACAATGTGATTGTCCCCCATCTGCTAGCAATATTAATAACTAGTTTTATTAAACAAATGTTAGGAGTTCATGATGTTTAATGGATGTCATTAATTGATACTGTAATCAAATTTTATATTCACTTCTCGGCAATTACAGCCTTCATCTTCATTGCATATAAACTAGGAAATATCGTGCAAAATGTTATGGTAATCAAGGAACGAGAGGATTTTTTTAGTAAAGTCTTGAAGACAGTAACATAAATATGTAAATTTCAGTTACGCTGTATATTGTGGCCTTTAGATTGTGTGTTTGAGGATGGGGTATGTATGACCGAGCAACCCTGTAGGACTGCAATATGACTAGAAGCATAAATGTGAGCTGCAGTCAATTAATCGTCTTGTATTTTCCTTCTTGAGTGTAATGAAAGTTCATTGTAATTGATGTATTTGACATTATTGCCATTTGCCAAATAAAAATCTGTTCCCTACCAAACCTTTTATTTTGCTAGTCCTAACCACTGTACTAAGATGTAGCATAGGTACCTAAAATCATGTGTATTACGTGATTAAAGAAAGGAAAGTCCAATGTGTCACAAAGCCATTCATCACCCTGACCTCCACACCCATATATTCTGCTGTGCTGTACGTGTAAATGGCACACTTGTAAATCATGTGCTGCTGAATCATCCAAACTGGACATAACTTTCAGGCTTATTCTCTGTGCCTGTGTGCCTGTGGTGGTCTGGGTTATATATGAAAAGCCTTGTTTGTATGTCTGTGTTTGTTTGGTCAGACACTTAGTTATTGTGAGAAATACAAACTATTGTGATATAAGCCACATAACGTCATACAAGGATTATGGGGACAAGAAATGGGTTTACACGACTCAATCCTGTATAGTTTTAGGTCAGACTGCAATGTCTTCTGCTGGTGCATGGTGGTAGACTGCAGACCATGTAGATTGTTTGTAAAAACTGCCAAAAATCAACCAATAAAATCACCATTTTACTTAAAACACGCACTAGCTATGTTGAGCATAATATTGTTATCTAGTATTTGGGCACCAAAGCCAGCACTTAATTCTAAACCTAACCATGAAGTTTGCAGGAATTTTTTAAAGAAATTGTTCAGTGGGTCATATGAGATGGTAGAAAAAAACAAAAGGTGGACTTGCTTTGGCTTCATATTTAAATTAATGTTATGTGTGTGTAAGATTTTATTTCTTTTATGTTTGGTTGGTGTCAATAAGGGTTAGGGATGTTTTCCATGTAGTGGACATGGTAAGAGCAAGATAAATTATGGACTTACCACACAAATGCGTAAATGCGAAATCAACATGACAGCAGTCTCCTTTTTCGTAGTGGGTGCCAACATGCTCACAGATCACTTTTACCCCCCGACTAGTCACTAGAGCCCCACCTCCCCAACACATGACTTAGTAGTTAAAACCATGTAGCATCCAGACCAGCTTGGGGGTAACCACCACGTTGTCAGCATTCCACCTTTCTGAATCAATCCACCATTAACCCCACCAGGACCAAATAACACCAGAAGACCCTTTGCTCCCCTACAAAGGAGGTGTGAGTAAAGCCAGCAGACCACATCTGATTTCAGGATTCCAGACCCAGACACATCTTTGGTTGACACTAATTCCATTAGCATAAATCTGCTAAGGATGTCCCCCATTCTTTATAACTTACCAGACTGAAAAACTGTCTCTTAATTCACTTGCTAATATTTTCATATCAAGGCTGTACCAGCCGCCCCAAGAAGTTAATTTATATGGCAGCTATAAAGTTTGAAATGCAAGTTCTTCTCGGAGAAGAAACATCGTTTTGGACTTTCATAAAATGAACAAACTAAAGAAAATTTTGAGTATCTGTACACAACAGAATTCCATCCTGACAGAAATGGGTTAGTTAAGAAAGCTTAACTGATGTCATCAAAAAGATGTTTTCTGAATTAGAAAGACATTCACAATTCTAAATTTAGCCATATTTTTATTAACTATTTAACAACAGGTGCCTCTGTAAGTCGGCTCAGCCACCAGCAGAACCAGACGACGCTCCTGTGAGCTGAGAATTTCTTTGTAGTGGGCCGGCAGATTCTTACTCTGATAGCTCGACGGTTAACAGAACTGTCCTTCCTTCTCTACAAAAGAACCAGTACTTATTGCCGCCCAACTTGGCAGAACAACCACTGTAAAGGCAACACAAATTCCTCTTATTTCTACTGGGAAGTCTGGTGTCTGTTCAGAGCCGCTAGCGCCTTTTCTTTAACTCAGTCTTTTGGTGTTTAACCAAAAATTTTAAAATTATTGGACCATTGGCAGTCCCTAATGAACTAATATTTAAACTATAGCTTGTTTCAGATTATACAACCTGGTTCCCCACTCTGAGGATAAATAATGTTTACCTTAATATCAAATTACATGTCACAAAATCGCTACAACCACTATTAAGTTTCGCAGATTGGCAGCATGTTGTTTAGGGAACAACTTCACCCTGAGCTCCTCAAAAACAAGAAAATATAAAGAAAATAAAAAAGTTCAGTGTGGACTTCGAGTCAATGTACATTAATGGAGACTTTAGGTCAAGGGTCCATCTATGTATGTCTGCATGTATCTCTCTCATCCATTTTTAACAAATGTGCTTTTACATTCCAGGATTTACATTCCAGCAAAATTAAACTTTTCCACTTTTTTTCCAAATCTCACAACTGTCGCCTTTTCATGTTGTTTATTGATTTGTAAATCAAGTTCCTCTTATGATGTCTGTGCCAACATGAACATTTATTTTTCTGCATCATGCTTTTAGCAGGGAGCTAACCAAAGCCACTAACTGCATGGGCTTCCTATATGCTCGAACATTTGGATAACATAAATCCTGCTTTTAACGGAGCATTCATTTACACTGAGATCTACAGTGGCTGCAGATGTTATTTTACTGTTATTTTTTTTGAGGATGATAAACATTTTGCTTAAGGAAAAGGAAACATGAGCAAAGCCCTTTAGCTCCATCAGTTTCTTTGGTTCCTTCTTGAACTCATTCTCCGCATGTTTCCACGCACCAGTTGTAAATTACATGGGTAATTATCTGCTATGAAGACCCACCCTGGTAGAGTTAGACCACGGTGTTTGTGAGTGTCTCCATCTGTTTTCTTGTGGTTATTTGAGTGTGTGTGATGCTCTGTCAGGGGGAACTCCCCACTATAATCCTTGTTGTCAGATTAAAGATCGATTGAGGGGAACCAGAGATAGTCCACTATTACACCATCATGATATGATTAAATGCCAAAAAGAAGAAGATGGATAAAGAAAAGAGAAGATGGGCGTCTGCACATTTCTGTTGGAATTTGTTTGTACTCACAATTTCACATTAGAATGGTTGGGTCTTAAAAGCCATGAGAGATTATCTTGATGGCAGGTCATGTTAATCCTTGAACTTGTTTATCTCTGATCTTTTTTTCAGTTGTGTATTTTCGATTCAGTTTAAGGGTGTGTTTTGAACTTGAGCAGAGCCCAAAATGTTTTATTGATATGTGACTCATTACCAGAAACGAGGTTTGCGGTTGCGTTCGCCTATAATGGTTTCCATTTGCAATTTTACCAGATTTTCAAATCTGCTCTTTTAAAAGAGTGGTGAGATGGATGACTTTAACACACTTGGAGCTGCCTCCCTGTAAAATGAAGTCATACTTTAGGTATATTACACAAACACAGAGAATGAATGTTTATCTTCGAAGACAAATGAAAGTTCAGAAATGATTATATTAATTGCTAAAAAAATAGATATTTATCACAGTTTAATGTTAGAATAGATAGATTTCTAGTATTGATCTTTATTCATTATTGTCATTGTCACATCCATTTATGACTTTTTTTCCCAAACATGTTTAATATTATTCATTTTTTTCAGTTAGAGTAAACATGTTTCAGTCAGTTACTAATTTAAATTTACACTTTCAATTTCAATATTAACTACAATTGGTCACATTATTAAGCCTCTCCATTTGCATTCCAACATCTTTACAGGACAAAATAGAACAAAACAAAGCCACTGGATACATAGTTCCTTCTGTGCCATCTGTCTCTGATCTGTATCTGCTTGTTTGCAGAGTTTCCTGCAGCTAATAGGATGAAAACAGCCTTTAACAAAAATGAGAGTTTATATAAGTTAATGAAGTTACACTGTCTGTTTTCACTGAGCCACAGTAAAATCTTACCTGAGATCCTGTGGCTTTGGGTCCGCTGTTGAATCTGCTCTGCTACCTGCATGTCTTGATGTGAACCTATTTCTGGATGTACAGTAAATCCGCACTAAACTAAACTAAACCTGCTGTTGGTCCCTTTTCTGTGTTCATAGCAAATTAACTATCTGATCATTATTTCAGTTAATCACTCCTGCTAAAGGGACTTTGAATTGGACACACATGAAGCTCTCAGCAATTTGTAGATCTCTCAAAACTGTTTAACATGACAGTGACCTGTCATGCCAGTGAGCCTGACTCCTTCAATCCCAGTTCTCTACCGGATACCAGCTTTGCTGCAGACAATTTATTGTTTATTTGCTACTATTTCATACTTATATTTACAAACAAGAAGGCTATATTACTGTATGTGAAAGATGTAAGTCACATGTTCAAATTTATCTTTAGAACTTACAGTACTGTGTGAAAAAATAGTTTATGTGTCTCCGGTCGATCCAAAAACAAACAAAAAAAAGCAAAGAATTAACCAATCGAATTAATATATATATTGTGTGACTATTTTAACAATACATTTTATGGTATTTTGTGTATATTCATAATTCTATAATCCCTTTGAAGAGGAACCTTTGTGTACCAGCTATATTCAACTATCAACACTATAGACAGAGTCAAACTGCAGTAAAATGATCAAAGACAAATAATGAGAAGGATTCACAGACTTTTAAGTAAAAATATTAAGCTGCAGGTATATATACAGATACCCTGACACTTCCTGTATAATTACCAGCAAACGAAAGCATCAGTAAGGCAGACAACACGAGGCTATAAATGGTGTAAACTCCACAGAGGTTGCTGCCACAAATGCACACAAGTTAAAAGAAAGATGCACAGCTCGCATCGTCGGCTATCAGCAAAGTGAGCTGGTTATCTGAACTGTGAGTTTCAGCCATCCATGATTTGCTGTAGTACAAAGCCTGTAGTTTGGTGTAACACAAGTTTTTGGAAAACTGTCAATATGCCACCATAATGTTAGCAACAGGCCTTTCTTTTTACTGGTACAGTCCAATAGAGTAACGATGTGGATTTTTCTGGCACAGCCCAGGTGCAAATGCTACCCTCGACTCTCAATTCAGTAAATGTAAATCCATGACACACACACGCTAAGTAAGTATCTAGTGGGTAGCAGAGGACAGCTCTCGTGTGAACTCGGAGCTCTCTGGTCCTGTGCCCCCCTGTGGCCACAGACTTAAAGCTGCTCCTTATTTGGCTCTTTTGCATTGTCACGAAGTTTAACAAGATTTTATCAGATGAGAACATGCTTTCAATCATTAATAACAAAGTGTGGTAATGTGTGTAAACACTCTCCATGTATTCTTCTTACGATTAGAGTGTCATGATTGCTGTGACACGATTAGTATTTCAATTAAAAGTGTAATTTATGTAAATGTATTTCAAATCAAACTATATTTACAAGAACAAGCTGCACAGTGAAGATAAATGAAACTGCAGCAATGCACTTTTCAGGTCAGTGCATCTAGTCACCAGCATATTTCCAATAAAAGCTTGTTTCTGTGGTTTCCTTGCTCGTGGCTCCATAAGATCCCTCCTCACTCTCCGCATTTCAGAGAAGGAATGAGAGCTTTGGGATGACCTTCAGAATGATGAAGCTAAACAATATCCAGGTTGAATAAGTATTTATAATAAGAGATTATCAATTAAAGACACTGCAAAGAATTTTTTGTCTTCCTTGTTTCCTGTTACAATATTGACAGTTCATGTCAAACAGTTAATGTGTTTCCTGTTTAAACACAATGAAGCGTGTGTTGAAACACAAGAAAGAAAAGGTAGAAATCTACAGAAGGTTAATATAGAAAAATGTTGAAATACAGGAAGGGAAAAATGCCAGAGGAGAAACAAGAATAAGATGTAGACAAAGAGCTCCATGGGGGCAAACCAGACAACGTTTAGAGTCCTAAATTTCTTCTCATCAAAACCTAATTTGCATTTCATTTCTCTTTGTTCTCCCCCATGGGCAGCACACCCCATAAACACACAAATCAGATTTATGTCATCATCAAGTGGTCAGACTCATTCCTGTGTCTGTAGTCCCCATTGTCTCTTTGTCTGTCTCATTCACATGCAAAATGCATTGCTGAAACACCAGGAAATATAATTTCTCCTTGATAAAAAAAAAAGCACAGTAATTGACAAGATGTTCTTTCTGTCTGGGTCATTTAATTTTTTGAAGTCTTTGTGGCTCACAATGACAGGAAGTAAGTGATTGGGGAACTATTTCAAACGAGGTCAAATATTTTAGTTATCAAATGAAAGGGAGATAATTCACCAGAAGCAAATACAGCTTCTTCGGGGCAAAGGGTGGACAATTCTAAGTATAAAAAAGATTTGGATCACACAATGTCATTCTCAACACTGGACTATACTGAAACCTACACGAACTTTTAACTTAGGTGAGGCACTAGTTGTCATGGCAACAACAGGAAGTATTGAGACACTTAGTAATTTTGGCAACACAGCAGCTTAACTGAGCCAGTGTTACCATGGTGTTCAGTGAGACACAGTCACAAAGCAAAAGTGGGACAGCTGCCTCGATTGGAATTTGGGGAGACGCCTGAGTTTAGTCAAACTCAAAAAGGCACAAGTGCTGGAAACACGTGGGATACGTGATCTCTCTGCATGGGAGCCGTTTTGACTTTGCCTTGCCATTTCATATTGACATGGATTATGGGTGAAATCCTGAAATAAGTACGGGCAGTTATCCAAAAAAATCAATTATGAGGGCCAATTTAGAAACTCAGCATGAACGCCTGCCGTGCGGTCGCAGCCAGAGACACAGAGAGGGGAAGGACGACTGAGGCACCATTGAATAAATGATGGGAGTGGGGAGCTAGAGGTTGTGTGACACAGACAGACACAGTTAAATGAGTGATTGTGGGTGTGCATGAGAGAAAGCAATTGGCCAAGGGACAGCGAAAAAGAGGCGAGAGTGAGAGTACACCAAACTCGATTAACAATCAGATCTATAAATCACAACCAGCTAAATGACCTCTGGGAAAAAAATAAATAGAAATCAAGACCACAACTGCATGGCCATTACACGGAAATGTCTGATTTCACGATTTCCCTGTAGGGAAAAAGACAAGGGTGGTTAAGAAACTGAGTCCTGACATCCTCAAAACACAAACTGGAGAGAAGAGGCTGAGTGCACAAGCGTTCAGTCGCTGCCCTGTCACTGAGGCAAACGTTCGATGAAAGGGAATCCCAGAGTGAGATGAAACACCACACACATGTGCTTTGTCATGCAGGTACACATGAAAAATGTAGATCTGTGTCATAAGGGGGAAAGAGCAAAACAAATTTGAGGCCCAAGTGTCTAAAGCCATGCAGGCAGCTCCGTGACGCTGCTTTGAACTAAATGCCAATGTCATGCTGACATGGTGCATTAGTAAAACCACCGCACTGATGTGCAGCAGGTTCGCCCGACACATTCGCCATCACACTTGGCACTTTGCAGGCTAACAAATGCTAACTAGCAATTACTGAAAAATGAGCAACTACTGACTGAGAACATTTTGGGCCAATATAAATAGCATTTAGTAAAAAATGGGTCTTTATTTTGTTTTTAATATCAAATATGTTATATGTAACATGCTTAAGGGCAATTCATTTGATAACGCCAGGCATTTGTCTAAAACATAAACGTGTATAAGCAAAAGTTAGAAATTTTGTTTTCTAAAAGACTAAAACTGTGATTCCATTGGATCAATCCAACAGTTTTATACACAGTGCATATAAAAGATGCTGTAGGACCTTCAGATACAGACTGACAAATGGGTAACGGCCAAACAATGTGACATAGTTGACATAGTTGTGGACAAACAGGAGTACAAGGCTGTAGTGGTGGATGTGGCAAAGTCCAAGTGATGGAACCACACATCAGGAAGAAGGAAGTTAGAAAGAATGTGGAAGGTGAAGGCCACAGAAGACATATATAGATCAATCCAACAGTTATATATGCTGTGCTGTGTATATGTATTTATATACTGTATGTATGTACATGTATACACACACAACATAAAAAAATCAGCTGCAGAGTAAACATGTCCATCTCCCTCTTTTATGTTTGGTGGTTGACACATCCATTCATCTAAGCAAAGCAATCTGGAAAAAGATAGGACACAGTGGCAGCGGACTGAATGAAATATGATAATTGGTTGATGCTAGACAACCGGGCGGACTATTACACATTTGCACACACGCACACACATGCAGACACACGTCTACACAGACTGGCACAAAGTTAAAGACGATAGAGTGAAAGAAAAGGCAAGGCTGGGAATAGGCTGACCCACTAAATGTCATTTTGCCTCTGAATGGACTGAGACATTGAACACGATTGATGTCACTCTCCAGACAGACATTTCGTGTCTGAACTGAGACCTCTACACTGAGGGCCCTGTTTGCAAATTGGATAAGTTACAAAATGGCCCTGGGAATGAAACTAAGACAGACAGACACGATTTCTAAGTAGGCAGCAATAAAACTGTCCATTAGATAAAAAAGAAATGGGTCAGTAGGAATGTACACACAATAAAAGGTCTGTTTCTGAATATAGATATAGGAAATAAATATTAAGACATGCGACACAGTGCAATTGGGTATCATAGGGTAGCTCCATTAGGTGGCATGTGTTTTTCTAATGAAACTGTCAACCAAGGTGATTTTGGGTGAAGGAAGTCTTGGTCCTTAGTAGCACCTGCTGAGAAGCCAATTTATGGAATAGGACAAAGACAGGAGAATTGAGGGTAGTATGTGTGCTCCTTTTAGTCTGAGACTCATTTTTTGAAACTGCCACTGATGAAATTTGCTAGTGGAGAATTTAAAAAGAGATAAAATTGAAAAGCAGCTGGTAGCACAATGAGCTATGCCTTTGGGCAGTGCAGACACAGTTTTATGGCATATCGGCAAGACCCTTGCATTCATTTATTATCTCACATCCTCTTATGGGTTCTATCCCAGGTGTCACTTTAGAATCACCAATTAATCACCAATTAAATCGTACCTGGAGGAAACCCACACAAGCAATGGGAGAACATTCAAACTGTATGAAGAAAGGTTGCATTTGCCAACCCTTTCACCACAGTGCTGAGCTGAATTACTTGTTAGATCATTTTAAGAAAGTCTAGATTAATAAGCGCCATTGTCTGATTAATTTTTTTTACAGTAGAAGCTATGTGCTATCGAAGCTAGTGTAGAAGTCGGGGAATCAGTTTCCTGTGCTCAGGTCTGGATCAGCTATTCTTCGCTCTGTGCAGTCCTTCAGGTAGCTGTCATTCTAAAAGAATATGTAATATTTACCACTTAAATGAGAGGGTTTAAAGACTCACTGTAATTATTCAGAACTTTCTGAAAGTAAAATCTTTTGTGCATTTTAATAAACAGGTCATGTTTCAGTTTGCTAATGATGCCACTGATCATATTTTACCTATTTATTCATGTTACGTAACATACAGGTATTCTTTATGGTTATTTAAACACAGTTTACGTACTGTTATGTAGATGCCTGACATAATTATAAGCAAAGGTTATATTCCAATCTCACTGCCAGGAAAAATATCACAAAAGGTTTAATTCTGTTAATGTTTTATCAGTGTATTTTGTCTTATAATTAGACTGATGATTGGAACCACTGCTGGACAAGTGATGAGCCAGCCTGGAGAGACAAGCATTTGTGCATGAAAGGAACTAATTGCACTCAGTCAGTATCTGAAAACAAATTCCCACTAGACACATTTTTGAATAGCTTTGTGATGAGTGTTGAGACCATGCAGATATTGAGCTCGTTATAAGGTATGAGCTGATTCTGTGCAAGGCGATGTCAGAGCCAAAATGTTTTCAGGATTTATTTTTACTGTGCCTGTTTCACATTCAGGCTAAATTATGGGTAGCGTCATTTGACTGCTTGCAATGCAGCTGTTTACTTTGTTTTGTTGTGGCTTCATATTTTAAAGCAAAAAATGACTACAACTGCAATAATTGGCTATCAGCTACTCCTTTTTTGTCCAGAGTGGTAACATTTATTAAATAGTTCTGATGCAATTGCTTTAGTCATCATGGAAGATGTCATTTGAACCAGATGAGGTTAAAGACATATTTATACTAGCTTCATACCTTTTCAAGTGCAATATCAGCTCTTGTGATAAAGACCAGCATTAATGAATGAAGCTGCAGAAGGACTATTTTACTCAATAACATCAGCCTGACAGAAGACACTTTGATAGCAGTGCTTTGAATAGAGCTGCTGTAACACAGTCTGCCAGAGAGAGAGACAGGCAGAACATATATTTATTTACAAGCGAGAGCTTTACAGAGAGACAGACATTTGTCAGAGAAATTTACCTGTCAGACTGTAGACACCCAAACAATCTGCGGTTTTTGTAAATGGAGTGAACACAACAACTTATCAAGATTGCTGCACCATCTCTGACAGAAGGTTAAGTGAGACAAGGTACAGAAAGTGTGAAGTAAGAGTGGGAGAGTGCAACGATAGCTGCTTTTTCTCAAAGTACAAGCTGGAGTGATCACAGGAGACACCTATTAATTTGTGTGGATTTTTTTAATGGCTGCAGTTTTTCAACGGTGAGATGCTGATTTTTTTTACAGATCCAACTGGATTCATAACTTGACAATATTTTAGAAATTTACTGGGAAAAACTAAGATTTTTATTTTAATTTTTTTGTCCTTTCTATAAGTTCACACATTCAAACCTGAAAGCTGCCCAGTACAACCACACTCTGATCTGTGTGTCGTTGAAGATTGTCAGTCTTTCAGATTTGGCTATTCAATTCAATGCATTTCAACTTTATTTATATAGCACCAATTTACAGTAAACTCATCTCAAGGCACTTTAGATAATAAAGTCAAGACTATACAGACATTCAGAGAAACCCAGGAAATCCTGCTTGAGCAGCTAAAGGCAACAGTGGAGAGGAAAAACTCACTTTAAAAGGAACAAACCTCCAGCAGAATCCAGGCTCAGGGTGGGCGGCCATCTGCCTTGACGATTGGGTATCATAGGGTAGAGTGGGAAACATTGGGCGGGTTGGTAGGACCAGAAAGTGGCCAGGGTAACTCAGTTATATCCTGCAGAGTGGGGCTTTGGTCCATCCTGGGCTGATTAGGCTTGTTAAGGTGGGAACAGGTTGAAGTCATCAAGATGTAACAATTCCAAACCTAAACCCCAAGGTAGGGGGTCATTAGGTGTGTCCCTCTTGGTGGATGTGTGAAGTGGTCTTAGTCTTCCTGGGGATGGATGAAAGGAAAATGGGACATTTTGTGCCTCCAACTCTGTTGAGAGCAGGATTCTCCATGTGAACATAAATGGCTTGATGGCATCTGTCTTCTCTGTTCAAAATGTATACGTTGTCATCCTCAAACAAGTGGCCTTTGTGTCAGAAGTTCCCCTCCTTGCCTGCTGAGGTTCTCCTCCGGTTCTTTCAGTCTCGCCAGCCCTTCTTGTTTCCCTCTCCTCTGTTTGACCCCAGCCATCACACCTGAATTGAATCATCATCTACATACTTTAAAAGGACCCTCGTTTGTCTTCTGTGTTGCTAGTGTGTCTTCCTGTATACCTACCCTGTCTCCCGCTTTGTCCATTCCCTGACCACCAGCCCTCGTTTGTAGGATTTCGTTTGTAGCCTCGGGTATTTGTGTTTTGTTAGTTTTGTAAAAAGTTAGTGAAATCTTGTGAGTATATTGTTAGAAACGTTTGGTGCTAGTTTAACTTGTCCTGTTGCGTTTAGTGAGTTTTTGTTCTCTTGTTTTTGTTTGATTATAGATCCTCTTACCTTTTGATAAGAGCGTCTTATTTTTGACTTTTTCTTATCCTCCTAACCTTAGTGAGCGACTTGTTTTTTTCCTAGTTTGTTTCTTTACTTCACATCCTGCCTTTGCAGTGAGTGCCTTCTTTTGTGCATTTGTTTTCGGTTTTGAACTTTTCAAATAAATTATTTGTTTGCCCTCATTTCTGGTCTCATTGTGACTTCAGCATTTGGATCCCAGTTAGTTGGTTTCTCACACTTTGTCTTTCAGGTGTAGGTACGTCTGCTCCTCAGGACCAGAATCGGCAGTGTAGACCAAAGAAACTGCTTGATAAGTGAAATGTTTCTAAGAAAAGTCCAGTTGACATGATATAATCTTTTTATAGCCTGATCTGTGGCAACTCACTACTTCAACAAAAGCAGTTGGGGGGGATGTTGGAGCACCACAGTAGTGTTTGATGTTTTTTTTTTTTTTTTTTTTTGCATGTCCAACCGATGTGGAAAAAGCATCCTTGCTGAACTGAACTTTTACAATATTTTTTTAAGACACAGGTGTTCCATAACATATGGGCAGAAGTGCTCATGACTCCTCCTGCAAGACAGACTCACAGAGTGTGAGGGTCACCGTTCTCAGAGAAGGCCGAACCCTGGGTGTCACATGCCAGGTTGAAAGAATACCCTGCACATATCTATAAACCACCAGAAGCTTTGACACATTGCCAGCATGTGACACCCCGGGTGGATTGATTTTATGTCTCATACTACAGCTTGATTCCCCAAAGCAGCACACTGTAGATTTGTTTGCCTGGTATCTCTGTGTTTTTTTTTAATTTCAGTGTTGCTTGGTCAGATTCTAATAATTTACTTTAGATTTAATTGCAGCCAAGGAAATGGTTACAAGCTGCAAGAAAATGTTTGCTGGTACAGGTACAGGTACGAGATATTTAACCATAGGTATGTCGAATGTTTTCCATCAGGCGTCAGTTCTGTGTTTTTCTGGCTGTGTCACACTTATTACTAAATATTAAAATGTCTCTCACACCTCAGAGCAAATCTTCACTTCTTAGGCAAGGGTAATTTACTGAGCAACTCAAGTTGTAATGAAGAAATGTCATCACATTTTGCCTCTTCCACTAGCGTAACTGTGATCTGCCAGGTATGAACCAGCAGAGTGCATACCAAGACATCTCTCAGGTCGTCAAGAGTCAGGTGCAACCAAGCGGATGAGGGGAGGAAGAGATGAGCTGAAGTATTACACAAGTGTGGCTTCGAGCAGAGTGCATCGGAGAGCCAAGAGAGACAAAGAGTCAGTGAAAGTGAGATTAGAGTGGGAGGTTGAAAGTAAACTGGGGTGGCGCGGGTTAAAGGGTAAGTTTGGATGTTGTCAGACTTTTTCTTCAAGTGCCAAACTATTTGGCAGAAAGTGAGGCTGGAGGAATGGGCTGATTTAGAAGCAGATGATTGGATTTGCAGAGGATGGGAGTGGTGAGATGTTGATTGCCGAGGCAACTTGATGTCTTAAGCAGCAGAGACGGATGCACAGAACGACAAGGGAGATTGAAAGTGGAGGAGGTTATCTGTCAGGCCATCTTCTTTCTACATTTTAGACAGCTGGAGGGGAGGTGGTGACATGGTGGAGTACAGAGGAGAGGAGATGGAAAAGGTGAGTGACAAGGGAGACAGGTGTCTGTGGAGAGAGTGATGTTTAGTGAGTGCTGCTTCTGCCAGCATCACTGTTTGCACCAGTTCTGTGGCTGACTTTGTATAAGATAAGGGAGGTACTTGGTCAAACACGTACCTTCTCAGCTCCTCTAATGTCCTGTAAGTGCATCATTAGGCATATACAAATATAACTTTTAGTAGACATAGTTGCATCCTAACATTAATACAACAAGTTCAGCACAGGAAAGTCAGTACTTGGAGTGAACCTGTCAATGCGAAAGACTGTCTCCAGGGGAACAGGAAGTGCCACTGCTGAATATAGGGTCTAGATAATTATTACAAACCTAGGGCATATGCAGATCACAGTGAGGGCATTGAGGCCAAATGAGAAAAAAACAAAAAAAACAAAGTGGGAAAAATTCACTTCCTCAAAACAAAATCATTTGTAACACCACCATAACTAAGACAGTGGTGAAAACTGTGTCTAACAGAGAGGGCCTCAGGTGTTTCTGTGCACTGTGGGTGATCACTTACTCGGAGACTGAAAGGACGTGTTACAACAGCAGAGAGGCTTAAAGCGAGGGGAGCCAGGAGGAGCTTTCTGACTGACTGACTCATTGTTCAGCCGATTTAAGACAGTTTTCATACAAATAACAGCCATTAGAGCCGAGTTTGGCTTTACCTTAATCTCAAGGAGCGGTTGGCCTCACTGTTTGAAGGCTGCAGGTTTGCGTCCCCGTGTCCCCGCCATTATTCCCTCCCACAGTGCAAAGACAGACAAAAAAGTTTGTGACTGTAAATTTCCCCTTTAGTTATGAATGTGAACAAACCCACAACCGTTCAGTAAATACCTTAATAAACATAAATTTGAAAAACATGCAAAAATAAAAGTGCCTTTTTTTGGGATTCATTCTGTTAAAGAGGCAAAGTTTCAAAAACATCTTGTCTTTGACAAAGTTGTATGATTAAAGAAAATTGTGCAGAACTCATCAGTTAGCAGATCTACTGCAGCTAGTGAGTAATAATTATGTGGCATCGTACAGGGAAATAGAGGAAAATAAATACCACATCATTACCCTAGAAACACGTTTTTGAGTCGTTTATTCATGTCATTTCTGAAAGAAAAGTGATGCAGAGTTGAAAAGCTTTGAATGACTTTACTCGCCTTCTTGTCCACGGTGTACTTTAGAATTTCTCGATAAAACAAAGTCACAACAGCGGGTGAACATGACAGTGTGGAAAGCTGATTTGCTGTCACTGCTGTGACCATGAAAGCCGCAGCTGCTCCCAACTGTTCTTGGCCAGCAGTTTTTTTGACACGCCAGTCAGGCCATCAAGTGTCTTTCCCTAACTACAGTAGAAACTGCGAAGAATCGTTGAAGCCAGTTGGTTGTGTAGTCGCAGTTAGAATGACTGTGGCCCGTCATGGCGACTAAAGGCCTATTGGAGCATGTACGGTGTGAAGCAACTGCAGGAACATTCATAACTTTTTTGTTCTTTGGGCCTAAACACTAATGCACCTTTTGCATATGGTTTTAAGCATTGCACCATATGCTCAGGACCATCACACTGACTAAATGCCCACACAAAGTAAAACACACGCTAACCGTTCTCAGATCCAGTAAATCGCTTTGTCTTTCACTGTGCCTAACCCCCCGGATTAGCAGTGTTTTTCACAGCATTAGCTCGGATCATTGGTTCTGTTTGGCCCGAACTGTGAACTGACCGAGGTCTGTACATGCAGACACATGGACAAACACAGCAACACTTCTAGTGAAGTGTAGGGAATTGACTTGCCCGGCTGTTATCCGTGGTGTTTCTGTGTTTTTTAAGAACAACGTGATGCGTGAGACAAGAAGGAAAGTTGGTGCGGCACTACTTAACAAGAAATGTATTTAAATGACAAAACTAAAAGGAGGCTTTTGAAATATACTTTGAAGAAAAGCAAAAAGAGTAACACACCAACACGCGTGTGTTGGGATATATTTAGTTACTGTGTGCACTCTGCATTTGAATAATACATATGGATGAATTAATTAAAATAATCATCTGTGAGACTATTCTTGCCATATCCCTGTAATCAGTGAAACTCACGGTACATTTTCTTTTTGTATAATAACATTATCATTAATCCAACAGAGCATCAGAAATGTAGGGTAAGTAAATCAACAGAAGAAAGAAAATGTAGCATTTTAGCAAATTTATCAACCAAAGTTTTATCACATTTCCTCATTTTTCATAGTTATGTGCTATTTCTTCTTATTCTTACCAAAAAATAGTTATTTGCTTTAAATCTTACAGCATGAGCTCCTGTATTCAGCCACTGCACAATCAACTGTACATGTGTCTAACAGCTACATTTGCCTATTTCCATAATTTATTTTTATTTGCAGCTTTAAAACTTGACCCTTCTTTTACAACTGAATTGCAAGAAGCAAATTAAAGTATCACTCAGCAATGATTAAAAATATATATTTTACACTGAACTAAAAACTGTGTTTCTGGACAAAGAAACGTTCCATTTTCTTTTTCCTTTTTATACAAAGGGCTTTTCTTGAATCCTGGTTATCTGCTCCACTTCAAATTGAGAAGGAGGAACACATGTTTTGTGTTGGGTACTGGTTGAGTGCCAGGAATTATGTTTTTACAAAGTTATCAAAGTCAGTGTCCATGTGTCCTTGTGTCGGTGCTACCACTCATCTGCAGGCATCAGCAAATTTAATGTGTTCTCTGACCTTTCGAACGCTGCTTTTTATGCATTTCAATGCCGCTTTGGAGATTGGATTAGTCACACACAAGCAAAACACTAGAGCTCTGTCCTAGTTCAAGTCCTTAATAATTATGGAGATTTTCACACTTTTAAAAGAGTTTTCATTCATCCAAATCTAAATTATTATATGGCATCCACTTGATATTAAATTTGATAATTAAAACATGGGTTTTTGTGTGTGTGTTTTTTAAAAAAAAGTTAAACCATATTAATGATGTAGTAATGGACTGAATAATATCCAGCCAATAAATAAAGTTTGAGAATTAAACTTTTAAATTATATTTAAAGGGGAAATCACCCCAATCTCAATCTTCTAACTTCAGCCCAAGTGTAATAAATCTTCCACCCTGCATTTAATCTGAGCAGTAAAATGTCCGACAAGTTGAACTTTCTCTTGAACTCCATCATTACCGTGGGTCACCGAGGTCTATGGATTAATTAAGGAAGAAAAGAAGGATTTCTGATGATTTTAACACTGCTCATCTCTTGGTGAATGATGGCCACTTTCTCCTTCAACACATGCTTCTTCTTTTTTTTTCTCATTTGGTGACTTGCAGCACACACATGCATGCACACATGCACAAAGGCACTTCAGGAAACACTCTCTCCTGCTGTCACACACCTCTAACTGGCTGCTTTCTCATACTTGACTTTAACTACCATGCAAAATGTTGTGGTAAAAGTGAAGGACTTGGTTGAATTGACTGTATTAAACCACAAGCCGCATTGATTAGGACCAGATGATGGGCGTGGATCTTAAATATCTCTTCATAAAACCCATGAAGTAAAATGTAAACCCACTGTACTAAATCAGACTACCAGGCATCTGTCTTTATGTGGGAGGAACTTAAAGATCGCCACTGATCTTGTGTTGAACTGCAATATAATCCGTGAGACTGAATCACATTCCCAGACTGGATGTGACTGGAGTCACTTTGTGACTGGTGGTTTGGCCCTCATAAAACAGCAATTCCAAATCAACCATTGATCTTTTGTTTGTGAGAGATGTAATCTGTGTTGATAAATCACCTCTCTTTTATCTTGTTTGGGAGCATAAAACAGCCCACTCCCATGAATATTGGTGGGATGCTCCAGTAGTTGCTTGGATCTAATAAACTCAGGGTTTGGCTTTTGGACTGAAGGACCAGGGTCATTGTGCATGTATATGTATTTTAATTGGGCTTTTAACTAGAATGTGGTAGGATTTTACTGCCACAGTTAAAACCTGGGAGTAACATTAACCATACCATGTAAAGTGACTAAATCTATATCATTAATTATGAGTTGAAGAGTTTTTTTTTACTTTTATTTAAACCCAAAACATTTTTAAAAATGTTTTTCAAATCAATCAATCAGTGTCAACAATAATTTTAGCCCAGTGCAACAATTCTGTTCAGAATCAGCAACTCATCGAGCATTCATGTTTCTGACAACAGATTCTATGAATTTCTACTTTAGGGATGGATGCCATCCAATTCAAAAAGACACTGATTTATTTTGTGCTTTGGTGTAGAAGGTGGAGAGGGTCACTTTGAATTTGCATCAGTGTTCACCTGAGTTGAGGCCTGGTGAATCCATGTGATTCACTAACGGTGAATGTGCTCTCAAGAGGAATGACCGCATCAGTCATTTCACAAAATCCTTCAAGGGAATGTTCATTCAATTGGCAAAAGCATCTAGAAGTTGTAGAAATTATGACCCTTGTGTGATGGAAACAAATGAAGTTTAGTGACAATATGGGTAAGGATGGGCAGATGGAAGACTGCTGTTCATTCCCTGTGTCCTCCCAGCAATCATTCTACATTTATTTGACTCTAGCCATTTTTAAAATCTTATGAATGTGTTTATTATTGTGTTGTTTTACTGTAGCCATGAAAATAAAGGCCTACAAACCATCATCACAATTTCCCAGGATTTGTTTTTTAACCCCAACCAAGATATTTTTATGTCTAAACCTAATCAAATTTGGGATTTGGAATTATTCTATTCAGCAAAAACAAATGATAATATGTTGATAGCAATAGATTACAGAATAAACATCAAGACATAGGCAACATGTTTATAAGAAGGATATAAAGTAAATATTGTCTGAGTTACAGATGAGCTAAAAAGTGTAAAAATCATCAGAAAAATATAATTTTAGTGTGTCTGAATAACATCTTATTATTAATGGCTTTTCATTCACAGCCAGTGTTGGCAAACACAACAACAACAACAAAAAAGATATTGCTTTACTAATTGCAGCAATATCAGCAATATTACTGACTTCATTTATTCCTATACATCTATTACACCCTAGCTCTGTCAGCGGCAATAACACAGTCCTACACACACAATCTCCATTTTAGACAAAAAACAACAAAATGTATGTGTGTGTAAACGTGTGTGTGTGTGTATATTTTCAAAAGAGCCCTGCAAAAGTAACTGAGTATCCATCTGCTCGTTTTTTAGCCTTTATGGCTGCTCAAAGAGGCTCTGCTCAGTCTGTCTTCAATGCTAACAAAGCTACGTAGGGAACTCTTGAGTATAGCAAACCATGGAAAAATACACAAGATGCTTATTGTAGGAAAACTACTGTCAACTCATAGCATTAACTGTTTTCTTGTAAGAGAGCAAAGACCTTAACATGACGTTGTTAAGTAAATTAGTTTTACTGGGAATAGTAACTTTAATATTATTACAGCAATCCAAGTAACCCTAGGCATTGCTATGTACTGCATTACTGCATAACGCTGTTCACAACTTTGCAGTGATGAATGGTTCAGAAGGTTAACTGTCTGGGAATGAATGAGAAAAATTGATCTGAACAAGCACAAAGCCTGTTCCCTCAAGTTCCTCCCACCATTTCTGTTTGAGACAATTTGAATGAAGCCATGAATTCTTGAGGGATTTGCCTGTCTGTGGAGGGAGGACATGAGTCTGAGATCACACAGAAATTCCTGACTTGCATATAATCTGCCAAGTCTCTGTACACATGCCTTTCTTTACTGCTTCGCTTTATATTTAAACAGGCGATCTCAGTATTTGCTGCCTGCCCCCCTCGTATCTGTACAATTTGTACAACACAGAAGCATCTTGTCATTTGTCAACACTTTATTGACTCCTAACCTATTTTATGTGTCTTTTTTTCATTTTTTTTTATTTTATATGTTTTATGCAGTTTACTTTCAAATGCCTGGAGTTGTTAGAATGAGAAGCCAGCTGTCCAGTATGTATTTGATGTTGTACCAAGTGCTGTTCACACCATAGCTCTGGCCTTGGCGCTGACGTAGGTGGATAAAACTTTTTCTCTGTGTTGGATATTTTCTTTGTTTGTTTTCAGATAACTGCAGACATCATCCTAAAATCTTAAATGTTTAAACTGCCATCAACCTCATCCTATGTGCCAAAAGTTTGATTTCTTCAGTAAATCACTCACACTGTCTGCCTGCCAATTTTAAAGTTATTTCATGGATGACAATTTTACATATTTTGTTGGTTTTCACTCACAGTATAGTCACTAACGGTGTAAACAGGATGCCAATGAGTACTGACTAGAAAACTGGACCCCAGCCTCACAGCAGAGTCCAGGCTGGTAGGTGGGGGCTCTTGAGGTATGGGCATATTGTTCCATTCAAATAGTAATTATAAATAGTTTTTACTTGAACCAGTTGACAGTCAAATATGTTTATATCCAACCCAGCTTATCATATCTACTGTATGTATCTCCAATCTTGTCTCTTAAAACTAACTTAAACAAACTTTAACTAACTACTATGCAGCTAAAATGCAAAGTCAGTGACCTTGTTCATAGGGAAAGTAATGAGTGAAGGATTATGATCTGATGCACAGTATTTTTTGAATGAATGGTTTAATCCAGAAAAACACTTACAATAAAATTGGAGGAAGAAGTTTAATCATCTTTCTATACGTTACAAGAAGAATTCATGTGATTTTGTCCTTACTAATGGATCAGAATTTAAAAAAAAAATGCTTAAAGGAAACTGCTGATATCAACTGAATATGTACTAAAGGGATTTATTGTCCATAAACAATTTACACAGCTTAAAACTTTTAATGTCTTGACTGTGTTTTAATTATACATTTTAATTTTCTTTCTCATTAATAAGGCTATGAAATGAATTGAGTGAGGTCTGCACTATAGATTGCCACATTAATCACTCTGGTCATAATCAACTAAAATGAATGATAATGGCACTCTAAAATGTCTTTCCACTTAATTACAAATCACCTCTGACACAATCCGCATCAATCACTGAAAGAGCTAAAACACTAGGACAACACTGAATGTGACACATAGCATGTAACGTGTAGTGGATATGTTTGACCGCAGCGCTGTCTCTGGTTTGACTCTGACTCTGAGCACTTATTAGAAGCATTGCCCTGGCAACTCTGAGTTTCTGTTCATAAAGCAGGATATATTTTTCCCCCATCAATAGGATGGGAGCAGCAGGAGGGAGTCTGTGTTGCTTTCATCCCTGCAGAGGTGATCCTCACCAAAGTGTACTGTAAGCAAAGAAACTCTTTTGAAATGTGAAAAGTGAATTATTGCCTTCAGAGATTAAAAAAACAAAAAAAAAACACCACCCCCACACACACACACACACTTTTGGCCAGTCCTTTGCTTATCCTCCCTGTTCATGTCAGTGATTGACCCTCTGAGCTTTCAGTGTAGTTAATTAGAAACCCCTATGCATCAATATTTGATGTCTAAATCAATGTGAAATATAAAGAGAAAAAGTCTCACAGCGAGGCGAATGGTACGACAAAACACAAAATGTTCCCACTGGAGATCAGGGTTGGAGTGTGGTATAATATGTTATTCGCATTATTGATGATTGTTTCACAACATGGTGCATGTGGTTATTATGGTAAGGACGTACATGTGTCAGTGTTATGTTTTAATGCAGGTTTTCTTCTAACTCTTTTAACTGGTCAAAACACAACCACTGTCGAAGTTGTGGACAAACAAGGATGATGTCATGCCTGTGCTCTTTTGTTGAAAGCTTTTTTTGTTATTAATATTTTAAATGAAGATATTCAGGATTGTCATGAATAATTATCCTCTACAGAGCCAAATTTCATAGAAAGAAATAGAAAGATCAATGCACTGTATATTGACCTCTTGGGGCATATAGTAACAGACATTTTGGCTTTAAATAAACTGGTAGAAAACCATTATTTATTATTATGATTATTTTTGTCCTCATTTCATCAACATCTGATGCCTACCCAGTTACAAATACCAAAGCGTGCGATGGTTTTATTGTTATGGCTGATGCGTGTCCACTGACTAATTTAGCTCTGTTCCTGGCTATAGTGCTGGATGACAGTTTGATATATAACCTCCGGACACACACTATCCATCACTAAACTCCACCTCTATCTAAGTAAAAAGAGAAAGTCTGTCTGTGTTTGCACACACACACACACCCACACACATTTTCAGTTCTCTGCGCAGACGTCACTAAAACAGACACAGTATTTATGTGTTTAGGTGGAAACTTTGGCAAAATCAAATTACAAATGCCTTTAAACATGCTTCGTATAAAACAGAAGAACACCTAAAAAGCGAACAAAGATGAACATCATGAACATCAAAGTGTCTGGATGATGCAGAAGGATAATGCTTTTTGAACTCCCTACTGAGTGGTTCGTGCTCAAGCAGGTGTAGAACATATGTTCATAATGATGATCAGCTGGTCATCAGCTGCAGCTTTTGTGGACTTTTCAAGTACATTGTACAGAAGACATGAGGCAATGTGAGATGAAGCATCAGTCAGTCTTCCGCTGATAATTCTTTGAGAATTGCATGCGTGTGTGGGGGTCATTACTCTATGTCACACCCTGAAGCTGGCCAGTGAAACCACAGGCCGCGCCGTGTGACAGTTTAGTGGAGCAGCTGTAAGAACGTGGGTTTCTTAAAGGAAACGCTGGGCTGTACTGTAGCAGTTGCGGCCACCATTTCAACTGGTTGTGAAAACGTTGTATTCACCAAATGTATTGCTGTGTTCGGGGAACTGAGCAACATCACCACATTCTAGTTCAAGAGAATGTTGGAAGTTACATGACGCGCTCGGGGAACACAGGAGCCATCCTGTGAGATTTCCACTGCCTTTTTTGTTACCTGTGATGCAAATGTTTGGCACTTGTTAGAACAATAACTGCTTCCAACTCACCAATAGTACGATTTCATTCCCAAGGCATCACTCACATCCCCCACCAGGAAACATGACATGAACAACTTGAAGGTTGGTTTGGACTTTACATTCTTTTTTGTGGAAAATCAAGGAGTCACATGACCACACAGGTTGTAAACAAGCAAGAAATTATACTCTGTGGAAGTAGGTGTATTTAAAATAATCTCCTGCACAACTGGCAACACGCAGCAGGGTTTCGTTCAAAGTTGAACAGTTTGAAGTGATAAATTGAAAGTCTTTGTTAATTCCCCATCAAATGGGAGAATAACTAAAACTAGAATAAATAAACTAGCACAGAACAAGCTTGTCCTCATCTTAGTCCACTGATAAGATCCAGCCACAAACATATACTTTCTTTGTTTGTGCCTCACACAGATACAAAGGCAGAATCACATCCCTATGTTTGTCTGCTTTCTCCTGCCATGCATGGTTTATTGGATTTCATATCTCCAAACTTTGACCACAAGAGATAGGGTTCACTTACCCCGTGCAAGTCCATGAGAATCAAACATCAGTTGCTTGCTCGCATACAGACACAGGTTTGGAAAAAGATTTTTTAAAATAATAATAATTTTAACCATTAAAAAAAGATTTATCATTTTGTCATCATAGATGTGATGTATGCTGGTTTGAGAGTGACACAGTTAATATCTGTACTTGTTTAAAAAACAAAATTGAGACATGGAACACAGAGAAATTGAAAATAAAAGAGCCCTATATTATGCAACTCATAACTAATACCTGATAGATATCATAAGGCATTTCAGCAGAGGGCAGATTAATCAAATGACGGCATGTGGTATTCATCACCTAGATTCATCATCGTGTACCTTCTCATCATGAGCCAAATTAGCCCACTGCTGTGAGCTGAGTTTTACCAGAGCATTTCACAGCGGATTGGCCATAAATTTGGACGACACAAAGCTAAGAATGGTAATAAAGAAAATTAAAAGTTCGATTTGAAGGGAGGTTTAAATGGCAGCAAGAGGTAACAATTTGCATTTTTAAATCCTCACAAATGCCAGCTGAGATCACTAAACTGATCACGTTGACAAGACAGCATACAAATGCCTCTTTTTGTATTCGGCTTTTGTATTGCATTTATTTTGACAGATTTATCACATTTATGCACAACACTGTTTAAAGATTAGCTGTTCCTACCATGTTTACACATTTTATGCTAAACTGAGAACTATCTGCTAGCTACAGTTTTGTACTTAGAGTTATGTTATGACTTTATGAGTTTTGCAAGAAAGGGATTGAGCATTCTTTGTTAAATGTCAACGTCATAAATGAATTACTGAACAGTCTGTCCACACACAAAGACCAAATGAAGTCCTTGGGTCGTAAAGCTAGTCAGTATGATTACACCAAAATTTGGAACTTGCTTGGTTGATTTTAAGATAATAAGCTGTTGTGTATCTTTAAGTTGCAACTTTTGTATTGTCACATTAAACAACTTCTGAGTGGCCTGCTCCCTGATTTTTAAATTGTTTTCTATGTTTTTTGTTTGGAGGGTATGACTGTATTGATATTATTCAACTTCCTTCTGCCTCTTATTCTTTCTAAAACACTAGTTAGTTCTTCTGTTTGCAAATACAATGGTCATAGTCTGGAGTTTTTTTTCTGCTAAAGATGATCTAATAAAATTAATGCAGAAAGTGTCATAAATGTCCAAACTGCAACAATGGAAAGCAAAATATACAAAGGCATAGTTTAAACTTCTGATCAGATCAGTTATGCTAAACTGGTGAAGCCGTTTTTGGTTTAACATATTGTTGCTGGCAATGATAGTAAGCAGCAGAAGATGTTGTATTTAGGTTAATACCAGATAACTCAGCAAGTGAATGTTGAAAAGCAAGAAAAAGTATAACACAAAGCCATATGTCACCTTACAATACTTTCGTGAGAGGACAGATATCCCTGTGTGCTCTGCTCAAATCTGGTAACCTACTTTTGGCAGTTGAGGTAGTTGGATATGAGGAAATGTAGGATTTGTGATGGATTTTTTTTTTGTTTGTTTTGGCTTTTGAGTGAGGAAAGCATTAATAAAATGGATGGTAGCTAAGGCAGATCAGTTTGCATGCACCACAGTGGGATTTTTATTTTTTATTTTTTTATATTTTACTCCTAAATGTGGGAATATAGATGTATAATTCTTATAAATGATGATCTGGAGAAATGATTAGTGCCATTTAAGTCCATCTGTCAACACCTAATAGTAACAAATAAATCACAACTAGGTTGATTCACACAAATTAACAAGTTGAGAATAAAATTACAACAACAGAATAAAAAACAGGCCTCATCTTTATTAGACATCTGCAGCCATCTGAAACTAAGGATGAGGATACGAATATGCATAGAGACAGATTCTAAAACTTTCTTTCAAAAGACAATATTTTCCCTAAAGAAAAATTTAAATGAGGATTTTATATTATAATAGTATAAAAAACATTATAACAGAGTTGATTTATTTCCTTTTAATTGGAAATTGCAGGTTTACAGCAGCAATATCAGCTTACAGTCTGTATATACCAAATTACTTACATAAGAATTAATTAAATAATTTTACATAAAAAGAAACACTGTATGACAAACACCAGCCAACATAACCAACATTTGAAACTCTTGGCTAAAGCAATACAAGTTATTGATACATTAAACACCTTTAAAGTTCTTATGTGTGCATCTTATATCAGTACAACTGCATCATAAAAATGCCGTTTAGCAGTGAGGGGAACTATATTGTGTTCAACACAGCTCACTGTTCATTTTTACAGCTGTCACAGAGTTTAACCTTTTTTTCACATACACACTTACATTACATGAAATTCACAAACGCAGCCAGGCCCTAGTCAACATGATTGATTCCATTTTCAACAATGCACTCACCAACTATGCTGCATTTGCATAGGCCCACTCACGGCGCTAAAACCGCTGCGGCGCTGTCTATCAGATGGTACCTTTTCTTTATTGCACGGTCTGTCAATTCCGACTCAGTGGGTTCGTTCACATAAAAGACATTGTGCTGACACTCTCATCCGAATGACAGTGTGAGGGAGATGGAGGGGGGTAGATGTCTTGCTGGAGATAAAGTCAGATGAAAACAAAGTGAGCCAAGACAAACGGAGGTGAAAGAGTGAATGGGACCAGGCAGAAAAGTGAGTGACAAAAGTGGTGCAAGGATAAAGTGAGTGCTATCTTTCTATCTAAAGGAAGAAGTTGACCGTTTTTATTTAATTTTCATCTTCTGCTAGCTTTATTTAAAAAGCTGGCTTGAGTTAAAAAGACTGTTCTGTGACTTTCATGGAAGCCAAATGTGAGGCGCTCTGTTCCAGGGTGAGGATATTAAATATCAAAGCCTCTGTGTAAGTATGGATTTATTGGCAGGGCAGAAATGAGCTGAATAGAGCAGGCACGCACGCACACACACACACACACACACACACACACACACAGACTGTGATTGTGGGCACAATCTTGGCATCTCTCTGCTTCTTAATGAAGTAGTAAGTCCCTCTGCTCTGCCTCGTAGGCCAGCCAATTAGGACACAGGCCGCTGGGTATTGACCAATCAAGTTGCTTGCTTTGGACATTAAGTGTATGGCCTTGACGTTAATATAGCTAATCAGTTAGTGCGGAGAAACTCTGCACTGCATGTGTGTGTGTTTGTGAAGTGCTCCGAAGGTGTTGTGGAGTAAAACAATGTTAACCAGTATCGACTGAGAGCTTCTACACTGACAAAGGTTGGACGAGCAGACGACAGAAATGCAAAGGTGAAAGAATCAGGAAAGGGTAACAAGGAAAAAAACCAAGGGATAGAAAAGTTAGAACGGAGAATGTGAAGTGATAAAAGCATAAAGTTAGAAGGACTCTTTATGATGCAGGTGAAACTGTAGACGTACAATGTCGGCAAAACAGAGACAGACATTCTTTAATCTAATCACCAGTGAGACGACAGTGATACGACTTAACTTTTTATGATATTTAATCAACTCTTTATGAATAAGGATATCTAACTGCAGTATATAAGCAGTATCTAAGTCTCCCTAGAGACTGATTATAATTTTCTTTCTGGGGCCTGTTATCTGCACATGGATGGATTCCTGTCCTTGTGCTGCAAAACCCAACAAGCTCTGGTATAAAAAGTTTCCCTCATATTTGGGCAAATCCATTTCTTTTTTATTTCTAGTGTTGCCTTAACAGCAAATATAAATATATTAAATTTTGATAGGCCCGAACACAAAACATCTGCTGCATTTCATTCTTTTTGTTAAATGTGCATTTATACCTTCCTTTTCCTGTAAAGAATGAGCAGATATGGCTTGACTGGGCCTCACGAATCTAACTCAAACCCGAAGCCCTTCAGAGAAAATGTGAACCAAATGTTAAGGGAATGCTCACTGAATAAACCACAGTCGTTATGCTAAGAGTTTAGCATAGGACTAAAGCTTCTGGTGTGTCCTGTTGGTGATGAATGGAATTTCTCCCAACATGTTTCTCAGAGGCAAAGACACAAAATTGCATCAGCAGATAAGTTAAATCCCAATGCGCGAAACTCTGGACAATGTGGTGCTGACACAATGTCCATTCCAGTTTTTGCAGTTGTTTATCGACCCTAGAGTTTGGATTTTCACACTGTGAACAAAAACTTTTCACCAGCAGCTACACCATTAGCTAGAGGCAGTGTCAGGATTGTAGACTCAGGACTGTAGAGTCCTGACACGGCCTCTGGGTTTTCACAGTGTTTCACAGCCCTCACACCGAGGGCGCTCACCTAGGCTACCTCAACTTGTTCTTTTAATGCAAATGCAAAGTTCAATTTATTATCCCTTTGAATAACACAAGTGCATGAATTACACCTACCACTGTTTTAGAGGAACTGCACCACTAGATTTGCAGGTATTAAGTGGATTTTTAAAAGTGCCGTAGAAGTTGTCAACAGAAACTAAATCTAATAGAACCTCTTGCAATGTCCTGATTGTCTGCATGTTTTGTTTATTATCTTGCTCGTCCTTATTAAACACATTCATTAAACATACAAAGTGATGTTAGAAATGTAATGACAACACCAGGCTTCTGATGTCCCTGAAATGTCAACTGGAGTCAAATGTTAGCAAACCCGGAGTCCAATTAACGAAACAAAAATGGAGATGTCATTTAGGACGACCTAGACCTATAAAAAAAAAAAACAGCATCGGCCAATGTGAGCCATGCATCACACCTCAGAAGACCTGCAATCAAAAAGTGTTCATACTGTGATTTGATACTGTGGCTACTCTCCATAGCAGTAGGATGACACTAAAGGCACCACACAGAATCTTCAATGAGGTAACAACTAAAAACTTGAAGGATTCATTGGAGTTGGTCAGCATCTCTGTTTAAAACTTACCCATATGCAACAGGCTTACCCATATACCCATATCCAACATTGAACAGGCCTCATGGCATCTATGGTAGGACATGACGAGGGAAGCCGGGAGAATCCACAACACTACTGGGAAAATCTCTAGTGGACATATCGAACAAAGGTAGAATTCTTTGGTGTGAAAATAGAACCATGTTCCAACATGAAAATATCATCCTTACAGCCACAGGAATTCAGGGCTGCTTCCCTGCCTCAGGATCTAAACTCCTTGCAGTTTTTCAGAGAAAAAAGACATTTACAAGATTATCGAGGTGTCCCACAAGATAATGTCAGAGTACTTGATTAATGTTATTGCCGCCAAAGGTGCTTCAACCAGTTATAGAACGCTGGTGTCAATACTTTTTCCACCATCACTTCATACGTTTATTGACTATGTTCAATAAAGACATGAAAAGTCCACATGACTGTATTTTATCAGCTTAGAAATATTGTGTTTGCTGATATTTGCGACTTTGGTGAAGAACAGATCACATTTAATTGCAAACACTGTTTCTTGTGACTTCATATTTTTCAAACAATATTTTTTATAGCACAGAATTGCTTTTGCTTCTTTTTTATTACTGTTTTTTCTTCTTTGCTGCAATACATATAAAGAAAATATTGTTTTGAGTGCTATATTCAGTGATGGCATGAATCTAACTGAGGTCTTAACAAATAGTCATTTTAAGTTTTCATTTGCAATATCTCAAAAACAGAAGTATGATATAAATAAACTAAATGTGTTGCATATTGCATTTCCGCCACAAATTAGACTGATGGATTATGGATTATATATATAAAAATGGCACATATGAAACACAATTATCACATAAGGAGACAAAATATTATCCTTTTATTCTTAATTTCAAAACCTCCATCAACACTTGAGCAGTTGTAGTTTTTCCATCCTTCACACATTTTGTTCTCTCACCTCTGCTCCCTCTATCACTTCCTCTCAAGCTTGTAAAACCACAATCTATCCCCCACTGTAGTTAATGAACTGAAATGAACAGGGTACTTTCTTGCTTTCTAAACGAATCAGTTCATAACTTGCATTTTTGTGTTTCACTAATCATTTATCTGCCTGAACTGGTCCTGATCAGCACTGTTGCTTTTGTGAAACTTTTTCTCGTTAATGCAGCTATTCACACTCATCTTAATATCTGCTTTTTGTCATAACAGTTTCTTCGTTCGCACATCTTGTCTCCACATTTGATCCTGTATGTTTCTGCTCGTTGCTAAATCTGTGCTGCTGTAGGCTTAACGTGTGTTTCTTGAAAAAATATCTTTCTCTCTATGCTCATTGTGTTCACTCTGCTTGGACTTATTTGGGACAGGCCTTAAGATTTGAGGTTTTCACAACTCTCACACTAAGAACATCTGCTGCTATAAAATTATCCACATTTCTAAATTATTTTCCATTCATAACATAAATCCTGTCATATTTTTAAGGATAGAATAGTGTGAGTTTTAAATACTGAAACACATCCTCCATCCCTCGACCAAACTGAAAGATTAGGTAGAAAATATGACGTGCTTTTGTGGGATTTGTCATCTGCATTAGTGTCAGAAAGTTCAGCCTGTGCACCTCTTCACATATTTCATACTTAGGAAATAAAATAGTAAGTTCCAACTTGATGTGTATTGTTTTCCGTGACTATGACAGTCAGTGCGCTGAACAGAGCTGACGGTTTTATTGTCACACACTTGAGAAGTAGTGCTGTAGTGTGTGTGTACTGCATGCACTCTACAATTTCATGCTTTTATATAGTAGTATGTCTGATAACCCATGCTGAGTCAAAATGTTTCTAATAATATCAAACCAGCCTGAATACAGTGTAAATGATGCAGTTATTTTAGTATTATTATATCCCACTCTCGTACAACCATGCGAGTAGACTCTAACAAAGCATTTCTTCAAAGTTGTTTTATTTTATTCATTTCATATTCATTTATTCAGCATCAAGTTATAGTATCTCTGCATTTAACCTCCAACTCTTCAGTCATTGGACAAGGCCCCTCAAATGAGTCTTTTTGTACGTCTTTAAAAATACTGGTGATTGAATTTTTTTTTTTTCTTGTACGTACCACTTGTGTGATGTTGGTGTCTAACAGTGATAGATTACAGACAGGAGTGAATTTAACTGCGGTCGGAGCACAAATCGGTTGTTGTGTGCACATATGATAGTGGTTTAGAAAAATAGTGCGGATCATTAGCCAACCACTTGTTTGATCACAGTTTCTAGAGTTAATGATAGGAGTGAGCATGACTCAATAACGGGTTTGTGGTATTTGAGTGTGTGTGTGTGTGTGTGTTTAGTTTAAACCTGGTGAAATAAGACATTTTTGTAAAGTGAGGACATGTTGGCAGGTCATCGTTTCTTCAAAGAGCTGTTTGAGCAATAAAACCTGGAATAAAACTTGTATTTTAGCATTAAGGTCTGTGTTCTGCAAAGGTAGGTGTTACGGTCAAGCACGTGTTATTATGTTAAAAGCTGTCTGCTAGTTTATGTCAGTTATTATAAGACTGTTGTCGCTATCGTGAAGATCTGGGAGCATTGAAAATCACTAGAAACAAGGTTATTGAGCAGGAGCTGGAAAACATGAGAATTCTTGTTCAAACAGTCTGTTGTAACATGGATTTAATTCACCTTTGACCAACAACACTCGCCACTGTTGTGTTCCACACACACACACACACACACACACACACACGTGACTTGCAGTATGGACAGATAAGCACATCTGCAGCTGCTTTTAAGTGTTTCTTAACTGAAATCTTGTGATGACGGCAGTGATGATGCTTTGCTAAATTTCAGTAACCGTTTTTGCTCGGATTCACTTTGTTCAGTTCCCGCTTCAAAGCTGAAACGTCCCCGTTTGAACCTCCCTGTTCATTTTGGTGGGGAATTTGAACGTTGTCCCTGTGTTTCTGTCGGTTGTCTTCTGTCTATGTACCCCTCCCAGACATAGACTGGCGACCTGTCGGGGATGTACCCGTCTTTCGCCGAAGGAAATGTGGAAAAGCTCCAGCCCCACACGACACAGAACAGAGCTGCAAAGCTCTGCGGCGTTGTGTGCATGAAGGCAAAGGGCAAGACAGGGAGTGAATTAGGACTCCGTCCTTTTTTAACTGAGCTTGTTATCAAGAGAAGGTGCCAGTTATTGACTAATTCTGGGCAGCAGATGAGAAGCTCTTTACAGACCTGGCAACCATACCAAAGCAAAAATCTTCGACACTTGTATCCATGAAGTCACTCCAACACACTTACACGCACACATTCACAAAACCACACCGACATAAAGGGCCACACACGTATTTAGCCGCTCAGTCACACGTGTTCAACACCCGCACCTCCACACACTCCTCCCTCGTAATTATGCGGCCGTTTTATCCCTTCTCTCTGATAGAGAAACTCTGCCAGCCCTGTCGTCACAGAGCTGTTTTATTAGCGTATACTGCTATAATCACAGCTCAGCGGTTTATTGTGTGCATAAATGGCATCGCTGCATTGTTGTACTGGCATATGGTTGGTGTCTTGCTGACACCACAAGTCTTATTTGCTCATAGAATGTCAGTGGAAGAGAAGATGGTCCTGTTATCTGCGGATAAGTAGAAGAGAGGAGAGGAAGGGAAAGGCACCTGAGCTGAAAATAGCAAGGTGTAAAGGAGAATAATAGAGAGATGAGAGTTAAAGAGGTGCCTAATACGTGAAACTCGGGGAGGGGAGGAGAGATTGGATGTGACATGGGAGCAGAGGAGATGAGGAGAAGATGAGGAGAGCAGGGTGAGAAGGATTTCACCGGAGAGGAGAATGGACGAGTAGCTGCAGGGGAGTTTACAGGGCTGGAAATACAAGGAGACCACTGTAGAGGATAAAGGTGGAGATTCCACTCATGTGCCCCTCATGAATGATGAAAAGGAGCCAAAGAGACTAGGAGTGATGGAGCAGTGAAGATCTTGTTCTTCCATTCAGCTTGACCTGTATTCCCACAGGTTGGCCGACATTTATCACTGACTATTAGACAACGAGACTTAACAATTGCTAAATAAAAGCGTCCCTGGTCAAGAAAGACAAAAGGTCTTCAGTCATATTTAAGCATATTAAATTTTGTCAGTTGTTGTGTCTTCTCACCTCCTTTGGAATCGGGACGGTGTGTGTTTTCATGAGTGTGTGTTATGAAGGCGGTTTGGGCCCGCTCTGTTGGAATGTACATGGTACATGGCTGCATGAGCTTTAGCTCCTTCCGTCTGTCTACTCACTCGCCCTTTCTCCTCCCATTTCTGGCTAAGTATCTTTCCACTTAATGGGTTTTAAACTTCTCCTCCTCCTCAGTTTCCTCCCTTTCCCTCACGGTATCTTTATACTTTCACCTGTCTATTTTTAACGAAGATGTTTTCGCTTTTATGATGTGTTTCCCGTTTGCAACTCCTACTCATTTTGAACCTCCTTCCTCTTATTTCTTTTTACTCCTTCCCATCCTTTCCTCGTACAGTATCCGTAGCTCCCGGGACATTGTGACACTTTCACCAAACATTCTTGAGAAAAATCAGTCTTAAAACCCACTCATGAAGTTTTCAACAAGACTCTGACACTCACCAATATTTGAAGTTGTGAACAGAATCTACCCTCATGCACAGCTGAGCACATTGTTAACATTTTATGAATATTTTAAGAAAAATCACAGAAATTACACTAGACGAACATTTACAATTACATTGCACATCTTTAAATTGATATGCAACTTCCCTCTCAGCCACCACAACAAAAAGACAATGTGCATCCTGAGCCTTCATAGGTCTGGACAGCAGCTCAAGCCCGTCCTCCAGAAGGGAAACTTCTTCTTTTGGTGTTCGCCTGTACAGTATATACAGCCTTAGATGTGAGATCAAACATTTTTGAAAATACATACTCAGTCAGTCGTGCACCTCTCTCTACTTAAAGCACCCTGCATTTTCTCTATGTTTTGATTTAGTTTGGCCTTTCTTGACTTTATTAACGTCCAACCATCCATCTGTTATCTTGTATCTGATATTGTACAGTATTTAGATCAATAACTAGATCAGAATGCTTCCAATAGATAGAGTGAATTAAGTTTTTATTCCGCTCATAAATAAACGGTGAATAAAAGAGCATTTTTTTCATGTGTAATGAATTGTACTCCAGTAATCCTTAAGTCTACATGGAACAATGTAATTTTAAAAAATACAACCCAAGCCTTTGATTTCTTTTTAATGGGGGATTTCATTGACAATATCCTAACAGCAAATGTATTCATAAAACATAATAACAGAAATATATGCATGCACCAGCTGACACACCATGAAAATAAAGTATGACATTTGGCATCGTATTATTTCACAGCTAAAAAAAAGAATAAAATAAAACTCTATTCAACAGCTTTTGCATCGGCCTACTAAGCTCCTTTCCGTTGTGCAGGTGCACGACTCAGCAGATAAACAGCTGCTGATGGAAATATTATACAGACAGAAATGGTACTCAAGCAATAATACATTATACTGAGACAAAGGTTCTTCTCCAGATAGGCAGCTGCAGAAACAGAGGCAGGCTCTGAAAGGCTGCAGGTATTCACGCTGATCTGCAGCCTGATGGATACACCCTGCAGCAGCAGTGCCCAGCAGCCTCACTGTGTCGGGAAAAATGACATTCTTGACATTTTGTGTGCAAAAAGCTTCAATCTAGCCTTCACCCTTGACAGCAAATGTCCTATGTATGTATTTGAAGACTTTACTAGATGCATATTTTCACGATTTTTCCCCAGCAGAGGATGGAGGTCAAGTTAGTGTGACTTTATCTGTTATGGTTAAAAAAAGTCCAGACCATAACAATTTTAAACAATCCTGTATTATGCTTGAACTGCCAGTACTCCCAGTTTAAGGAGTATTTAGAATATTTATTTCAAGTGATTTTGCACATCTTTTGTTTTCATTTTTAAATATTGTTTTGCACCCTTCTGCATCTTTTAACTTTGTCAGTTAGTTTTGCTTTGTCACTTTTAAACAAGAATTATTAAGATTCAGGTCACGCTGGCCCAAAGGTCCCCGTTCACTTACCCCCCTCAGGCCGTTTGACAATCCATTCCTGCCTAATCCGTGCCACGATAATCAAGACGTATCCCACCGTCATGCTGTCACCAACTTGTCCTGATCCTTTAAGTGGCACCTTAAGTAAAGAGTTAATGTGCCTGTTTAATTTCAATATAATTCACAATGAGTGTTGAGGTACAGCCCACTGTGCACACATGCGTATCTGTCTACTTTTGTGTGAGCCTTGGAGCCACTGGCTGGAAATGTGTGTTTGTGCAGGAGTGTGTGTGTGTGTCAGTACTGGATGTCCACAGTTGGCTTCATCTTCACTCCCCAAAGTGCCGTTAAAAGGAACCACTCTGCAGAAAGTGATTCATGTTCAATTTCACACAGTCCCACCATGATCCCTCGCTCCCCTTTATGCTCAACCAGACAAAGTAAAATAAAAAAATAGGCTGGAGTGAAAAAAGTATATATATATATATATATATATATATAAAATATATATATATATATATATATATATATATATATATATGCACTTGTAATGGTAATAGCTTCTTGGTTCATTGTAAAATAGAGGGTGACAATGACAGAGCAGAGCCCATTAACATCATTAGTTTGTGACCCAACCTGTCAAACAAGCTCCTGTCTTTTACCGGAGTATTAAAAGTTCATCCAATAAAGAAAACCAACTAGTAAATAATGTCATTATGTCATTATGTCAACATCTGGCCAAAAGCTGGTAGACATTTGCTGTATTATTTTGCTGCCAGCCAGCAAGTTAGTCAGCCAGTCAGTTATTCAGCCCATTAAGTCAGATTGGAGCCATCTTGTTAAATTGCTCTCTTCACACCTTATTTCTCCCCCCACTCACTTTCCCTCTTTTACAGTCAACATGGAAACATAACAAGTGGAACTGGGTCAGAAAATTGAAAAGAAGGTGAATAAAAATTACAGGTGATGTATTCGTGTTTGAGAACATCTTTCGGAGTTTTGTCATTCTTTTTGTAGAATTTCTAAGCATTGTAGAATTTCCACTGTTGCCTATATCTGTATAGTTTTGACTTTATTGAATAAAGTGCTTTGACATGACTTTGTTGTGAACTGGTGCTAGTTCCTGAATTTTTGTTCAGCTGCTTATTTTCTTTTTTCTAGTCCTTTTAAACCTTTATTCTTGATAAAAATGCTTTATTATATTCAACTAAAGGAGTTACATGTAGAGGGCCAAACATGTTTACAACCTTTTTTCACATGTGAACTCACAATAATGATATTATTCATTCAACTAAATATTACCTTCACCCCAAAATCCATTTTCAATGAACAATGAACACATACTTTGTTATCAGCTGCACCAAATCCATTATCATAAGCTGCACTAGAATCTCTCAAGCCGCTTCAAGATATAAAAACTATAGAGAGAGCCTATAAAAGTGCATTTCAACAGTTGTAATCTCGACAAAATATATGCTATAATTAAACAGCTTGCAAAATCTCAAGTGCCTGCATGTAATAAAGGCATTTGGTAAAAACACGAGCTTTGCGATTATAAGCCTCAAAGGGAAGGCACTTCTTTCCACATCTCTCTGTTGCCCATAGCCGTAGCCGTAGTTAGCCATTTTGATTCACTGCCAAATTAAATGATTTAAAAATGAAATTATTAAAAATTCATGGTCAAGATAATGATTCAAGATCAAATAAAGGGCAGCACATTGGTGGAGTGGTTAGTGCTGCAGCTTTAGTTTGCATGTTCTCCCCGTGCCTCCTTGGTGTTTCCTCCAGCGACAGACCGGTGACCCGTCAACGGACAGTCAGATACTGACAGATAATGGATGAATGGGAGATCTGAGCATTATATTTATATTGTTATCAATATTTTAGTGCTGCACTCAACATCAACCTTTCATCTTCTTGTGGATTGTTGGGTTTCCACAGAGGAAACATCAAAAATCACAAGTGTCTTCTTGTCAAAAGAATTTTATTTCCATTTTTGTGTATTAATGTGCAGACTGACCACAAAACAACAAAAAAAGACTGACTGAATGAAATAGACCAGCAGGCCAGTCTTAAGCCTGATTCTTTGTTAAACATTGTAAACACATTCACACATGTAACATATATATATAGCACATGCAGGTATGCAGTGAATTATCCTCTCAAACATGCAGCATTCATTCACAACCACAGGGCAGTTCCCCTTCTTCTCCGTATGATTATCTCTCTTTCAATCGACTGCATGCCAGCCTCTCCTGTCGTCTTTAAATTGGCTTGCTGACTTAATGATCTTTTTCTGCATACTCCCATGATGCCTCTGTCAATCTACTTTTTTCTCCTTTTAATCTTCATTTTCTCAGCCTTGTTTCTCTTCTTTTCCCCCACCTGCGGGCCTCTGCGGAGAATATAGCACACTCAAATGTCTTCCCCTTGTCGAAACGTAGCATATATGATTCTATCCTCGAGGAAATTGTTTCTGTGTGCGCATGTGTGTTCATGCTTTGAGAATTATATGTTCACACTCTCGATTTTTACAGATTTCAGTGGATGAATTAGTTGCTGCAAATAGTAGCAAATTGTAAAAGAAAAATAGAAATCATGAGACAGGATAACAACTTTTTTAATCAAGTTAAACACTGTGGATAGTCCCGTGTAATTGAACTGCGCTCTGGCACATGTGCCCTGCTGCCTGCAGGAGGAGAAATGTTTCCTACAGCAAAAAGCAGCTGAGTCAAGATGAGTAATAATAAAAAAAAACTGAAGAAGACTGTTGTCACCCTTGTTTCAGTTTAATCAGCTAAAATAGACTATTATAATCTATATAATCATATATATAATCTCACTGAAATAGCCTATGATAGCAATATTTAGCAAAGCCAACTGACTGAGGTTTGTGTACATTATGACCATGACTATTTTGAGGAGACGTAACCCTCTTAATATGAAAACACAATATGAGGTGGTGTCTAACTTTGCTGGACTTTGGCATAATTTCAACATATCTGTCCTGCTGACGTAAAGTTACAAACTGAACAGAAAGTTTTGACATAAATAAACCCCTGGTCATGGGGCAAGTGATAAATACTTTGCTTTTTAAGCATAATTCCTTGTTAAGCAGCAATTTGCTGCTAGAGTTTAGTTAGCGCATGTTGATAAAATGAAAGAGTCATTAAGTCCTTGCAGAGTGATTCAGAAAAAAAGCACAGCGACACCAACAACCTGCTTTGAGCTGCTTTATCATAATTCGTATCACCTGGCTGTTCCTCTCACCTGTGCACTGTGGACTGCATTTGGCGCATGAATACACAAAAAGACAAGGCTCATTTCAAGGTCGAGAGACTGGAGCGTCTCACTGATCGTTATAACCAGTAATTAGAGTCCCTGCCTTTGTCTCCGGTCTCTCAGCTCTGTCTCACACATGCACACACACACACATACACACAAAATGTATATACTTTCTACTAAGCAGGTAACAATCAGCGAATCAAAAACCTTTTCGCTAAATATTTCCTTAATTTTTGGGGGGAGGCTTAGCACAACCTATTAAAAAGTAGCACCTACAACATCCAACACTGGTTGCCCGGCATGCAGTATAACCTGCATTGATAGGACAAGAAAGCTTTATAAAGTTTTTGAGTCCCACTGTCTTTTGGCAGACATTGTTGATGAGGATTGACTTCATATTTCTGTATTGTGCATTGGCTTGCGTTCCTTCATCATTCCCACTGTGCTGCCCCTCCGTTGCTGTGATCCTGCCCTCCGCTCACCTTTGCCCCACCTTGCTTCTCTGCCGCCTCCCATCCTCCCACTCACCCACCTGAGTCTCATCCTGCAATCACCAGATTGTCTGGTCTCATCCTTGTGCCACGTTCACTGCTCCTACTGAGCTGCATGATTTGGACCTTGTTTTTTTGTCTGCCACTGTGTATGAACATGGCGTATGATATCCTCATCTGGTCGGGTTGATTCTTTGATTTTGTGTTGTAGTTGTGGTGTTTGCAATGTACTCCCTGGCCTTATGCTTTGTAAGTTTTGGATGACCCACTAATAAAGACTTTTATCATGCTGAACTTCTCTCTCTTTGTGTCTTTGCATTTGAGCTTGAAACCTCTCCTTAAATAACACTGTATTTTTACAATGTCACACTTTTGAATAAAGCGGTCATTGAATATCATTGTTTCAAACATGACAAATGTAGTCCTGGGAACAGTTAATTTCACAGGATGTGCCACAAGTCAGTGAGCTCAGAGTGGAGCAGCTGCATGAAGTTCAATAAGGTGAATATAAACACACAAGTTTGCACCATTAACCAACAATAAACTGTCATGGCAGCGGTGACCTTTAAGAAAACTCAGGGGTGCTGGAGTGTAAATTGCATCAAACACTCTCCTTAACAGTTGAATACACATATTGCCTTACTAACCTGCTGCTTTAGCTAACACCATTATTTTTATCTGCACACAGAACATTTGCCATCTACACGCCTGTACTTAAGAGTGGGAGCAGCTCTCAGTGGTTGATGGAGTTAGACACACAGGAAGCAGCCGCATGTGTCTTTCTCTTCTCTGCTCCTCACTGCAAAAGAAGAGACTGTCTATTTGAAAACTATGTGAACTTGAGTTACTGAACCTGTGAGTGCTGGTATACATCACCGGGGTGAGGAGAGCATCCAGGAGCTGTTAAATGTGGTGGTGCAAACAAAACTAAAAAACACACACAAAAAAAAAGTCCAAATACGTTATACAGGAACAATTTTTCACCATTTAAGTATGAAAACCACCAGATTAGGACAGTTGCTTTTCTACATTGGTAAAGTCTTATCTAAAACAGCCCTTTGTCCAGGAGGAAACATAAAATGTTTTATCTCAATTAATAATTTTATTCTTTTATGAATTTGTCATGAGGCCTTCCGCTTCCATTCCATTTTCTCTCTATATACCTTTTTTTGACACATTTTATCCCCACAGACGTCCCTCTATAACTATAACAATGCATCTTTCTGTCCTTTCCTTGCTATTGTAAGTCCCCGCTGGCTGTTCTTTAACACCTCACTACCCCCTCTGTCCGTTACTATATCCAGACAGTCTCTTTATCTTACTTTAATATCCTTCATTTCAAAGGCTCCTATCCATCTCCAATGAGGTAACGAGAAATTGAAGAGAGGGTGAGACGTGGGAGAGGGGGAGTGTAGTTGTACCATAGAAAACATTTAGTGTAATATCATTGGAATAAGTTAAAGAATGTGAAAATCTGTCAGGAAATAGTTTTTCCTGTCATATCCAAAGATGTGTTTTCATTCTTTACAGATAATTCAATATATATTCAGATGCATGTTGTGCAGGAGCATGCAAACAAATACATTTGTAATAATTCAGTGCACTACAAATTAAAAAAAAATTGCAATTGATTCCAGCTGAGAATTAAATTTCATGTACAGCTATTAAAAAAACACAAATTAAAGTAAATCACTAAACGTTTCACATTATGTCCCCAGTTCCATACATCATTTAGCCTACTTCATTGTTTTATGGTGCCTGGTTTCAACAAGAAACTTTATTGTCACACAATTAGCTGTTTTCAGCAAAAAATGAATATCCCATGCTATGCTGACCTTTCAACATAGAAAAGCACACAATTAACGTTATCAGGAAATGAATAAACATGCTGTGACCTTTAAACCCAGAAAAGCTGGAGCCCAGGCTAAGACTTTTGTATGTCATGTAGTTTTTAAAATGTATTTTTTCTCTGATTAATCTACACCCAGTACAACATAATTTGAAAGTTAAAACTTTTAAGTGTCTGTAAAAACATAAAAAAACTGAAATATGATTTGTTGCTCTTGCATTATTTCTGATCAACATATATGACTTAAGTTTATGTTTATTTTACACCCTGGAAAAGGGGCCTGGACTTCCACTACAGAGCTCATAGCTGCAATTATGATTAGCTTGCATTTGTCTGCTCCTTGGTAGCCAAGAACTCTCTAGTAGATTATGACTGTATTATTATTATTAGTTTTCCTAAACTACCAACCTTCTACCCTGTTGATGATTGTCCATTTAATATACTGTAGCAGGTTCACTAAGGTGGAGGCCAATTTGGAGCTTTCTGGGAGTTCTCAGACGTCTTTGCCTTTTAATTGTGGCTTCACTGTCAAACGAGTAAGTCGCTAAGATGGAGGCCTGAACAAGCCACTCCTTCCTTATCAGCTCGAATGCTGCTCTGTAGTTAAACCTTGACTCCTGTGCGGTCAAACGAAGAATAACATTTGTGTTGTAAAGAGAGCAATCATACAACAAAATAACACGTTTTTCATCATGCAGTTTCATCTTGTTACCTCTTTGTTCCTTCTGCAGTGTTCCTCCTCCTTTCTCAGCCTGTTTCTTCTCTTTTATCACTCCCTTTGCTTATTATATTCAGCTATAATGTCTAATAAAGCAGAAATGCAATAAAAATAATATTAAAAAATGGCCATGGAAGAGGGGGTGGAGAGAGGCCGGCTGGGAATGAGCATAAGAATGGAGAAAGGAAATAGTATTTTCTCTTTTTGCTCTGGGGAGAAACGAGCACATACACACATATCACACACACACACACATTACTGTACATGTACCAGAGGCACTCAAGTCATTTATGAAAACAAAAATATTTTTCAATGTGGGAAATGAGATGATGTCTTCTTCTTCCTCTTTGTCCTCTTCTTTCTGTGTCTGTCAGCTTCCTTCTCTACCTCAGAGACACACTGTGGGGCTGTATTTTATCAAAAGAATCTGTTTCCCTCTTTTTCCTACATATATTTTATCTTGAGCTGCTTCTTTTAAATTTTTTTTAATGTCGTTCTATACCACATATGTTGTTACCATATCTCTTTGTGTTGATTGTATTAACATTCTTTCACTTAAATCTTAATTTCCTCTTCTCCTGTTGTCATGTTAAGTTTAAGTAACCCCCAGGTTAGACCCCTCATTGAACGAAGAGGCAGAGGACCTCATACATACTGACGCACAAAGATTTTTAGCACACTTAAATGCAAGACATCTTCGCTTACTTGAAAAATGGAAAATGTTCTGTTACTGTCACCGGGTAATTAAAACAGTTTTGAAGAACTGTATTATTTTGTCGCATGCACATACACACACTCCTGTGTCTCTGTATCTCAACTCGTGAATTCTCAATTCAACAAAATTCAAAGATTGTCAAAGTAATAATATCTGACTTGCCACCTTGTGGAGATCACATGCATGTGACGTGCTTCTTCTTTAAGTTACTTTCCTTACTGTCTGAAAAAAATCCTGCCGCAGTTGTGTTGTTTACTGCTGTGTGTGAGAGAGAATATAAAATGATGAGTGTTTCTGCAAAGAGTCTGCAGCAGTGTGTTAAATTTACTGAATATTACCAAAATTGTTAGGCACGTGAATATGATGACCCCTGAGGGCAGTTAGCACAAAAAAATAAAATGTAAGTTTATAGCACTTCTGTTTTATGTTATGTTGATAAAATATATGATTGTGTCACTGCCTCACTATGAGTATATGTCTAAATTGAATGTATATTGGATCACAGGTGGGTGTGAGTGCTTGTTCAAGTCATCATATGACAAAAAAGGAAGTGATAGGGCTTTCTCTGACACAGGAAAAGACATGGAAGGAGAACTGGTGGTCACAATGGTAATCCTTTCCTGGAGAAAACAAAACATTTTATGAATACACATATTTTGAAAAAAAAGATGTTGAGCGATGTGGGAATAATGTGTGATCTGGGCGACAGGATTGGTGGGCCTCCAGACACCAGAGGAGAACCAAATGGAATCCTGGTAAAGTGGGAATTTTATCAGGTGAGCCTGAGGAGGAAGGTGAGCAAGCACGTGGTCATGTGACAGCTCAAATTTTTGTCTCTACAAATAATAATGTACAGTTGGTGTCATTTGGTTTCCCCTAGACAACCACGCAAATTATTCATGTGAAGCACATCAACAGGTGTTGATATTGGAGCCAAGATGCATGACCTGAGACGATCTACAGTACATACAAAATGTACATCCACATGCATTGGTTTATATTTGTGTATTGAGTTTATTAAATGAGGAATTGTTAAGAAAAGAAGTACAGAGTGAAATGCCCAGAGGCTGAAGGCTGGCCGGAAAGAAAGAAAGAAAGAAAGACAGAAATGGGTAAATGAATAAAACATCCAAGTGTGAATTTATTGTATTAATTGCTGATGAGTTTTACGTCTTATTCAACAATTTGAAAATGATACGTACAAATCTTTAAGACATTATTTAACTATAAAGTAAAAGTAGAAGTTTGGGAATAAAACACGATGAAAACACGGGGCTGGAAATAATGAAGACAGAGTAAAAATGTTAGAGCTTGAGCGTGTGAAGTCTGTTAATTTATGGCCTTATTATTAAGTCCCAAATGTCACATTGTTACCCCAGAGTTTTTCCTTCCCCACTTCTTTGATTTATGGTGAAAATACCGAGGAAAATGTCTAAGGACCAATTGTTAATCTTCTGCTTGAGGCGTGAATAGTTTCCAGTGGAAAAGAGAGGACGTAAAGTGGATTTATGCTGGGAATGATGCTGAGGAAGAGACAGACAAGAAAAGACAGAAGTGAGAGAGATAAATATGTTCCTTGTCTTTTATGTAGCTGAATGAGCTTTTTATTTTTCAGCCTGGCCCTTATGTGGAAATGAATGTTTCATCAGTGTTACTGACAACTGCAATATCCAATATTATTATTATTATGGACTTACAGTTTATCATGCAGTTACTTTGAAATTCAGTTTGATCTCAGTTCCAAACTTGTGTTCCACTCTCCCACTCGGTGCAACAATCTCTCTTCTCGTTCTGCAGCGGCATGTCTATTTTTTTTTAATACAGCTGAAGAGAAAAGGGTCCATCATAGTCAGAGACTGTCCATTAATTGAAGGGTCTGTGGACTCGTCCAAGTTGTCCTTAAACATGACGCTGAACAACATTTGTCCCTGTGTGTTTGTTCCTTATTGTAAGTCACTTTGGATAAAAGCATCAAATGACTATATTTAAATACAATTACATAAAGAAACACCGACAAGTTTGACCTTCTTACTAGAACACTGAAAGTTTTGCTTGTCTACTAAACTAGTTAAATGTGGCTTCTGCCAAAAACAGAACTGCTGCAAAGCTCAAAGCAAAAAGGGAAGGAATGATTTTACATAAAACTTCTTTTAACAATGACTTCCTATCACCTACTTTTTACACGGTTTTTAATTTTTTTCTTTACAAATGACAAAAATCGTTTTCCCACTTTTACCACGTACTTTTATTTGCCTTAGTTTAACCACACATCAACCATTCTCTGAACTTTCTGGCAGATGTCCGGTCTCACTCCATCTTGAGTCGGCAACATAATCACACCCTCTCAAAAACATGTCTTGAAAGACCTCACACCCACTGCGGTACATTTTCAGCATATTTTACAAGATTGATGGAACCACTTTAATACATCTCACACTCTCCCTCTCTTTTTTTCCTCTCTTTACATTTTACCTCTAATAGCTTCATCACCTATGCCCATTTTACATAAAAGCCTTTACCACCGAGTTCTACAAAAGTAACAGCTATTTCCTTTGGTGCAAATTGCTGTTCTGCCACAGATAGTAATTCAACAAACCTTTGCCCTGGACTTAAGATTCACACATCGTACGAACCTTTTGCATCCCCCCCTTTTCATGGACACATCTGTAACAGTATGCACAGCTACAGTACACCACCAAAATATCTCTGCCCTGTGTGAATGTTTCTGACATATATCCACAATGTCAGATTTCAGTGGTTATGTGTGTGGGCTGCATGCGATAAAGCATTGCTGGGCTTTAAGCATACACTTCCCCTCTGTGTTCACTTTACTTTGAAAGATGCCCACACACATACACACAGACACACACACACACACACACACACACACACACACACACACAGTAAGCAACAGGAGCTACACGGCACCAACTAGGGAGTTGTTATGTAATATGTCATATATCAAAGTCTCCCCTTGAGCGACTTCGGGGATAATTGATACAACAAAGGATCACACAGCATGAGCCATGGGACTCTGTCGAAGTGACTCCTAAATCACAAGAAGCCAATATGACACATTAAGATTCACTTTGGATCGCTGTGTTCCATTTTAAATCATTTGGAAGACTGATTTAACAATCTTGCCCATGTAACTTTGGAAACCTGTTTATTCAGCTTTATAACGCACCACAACAGGAACACATTGACCATATTTTAAATAATTGAGGTGGCCAAAACATTAGAACCACCTCTTCTGATATATCACTCCAGTAAGACTCCACTACCACTACCTACTTTGATACCAGTAATAAATGCATAGTAGAATTATCACGTTTCTGACAGTTTCAACCTAAAGGCCAAGAAATTACAAGCTTGTAAAAGTAGAATTCATGGCAGAACCACTGTATTGGATTGCATTAAATTGCACAGGTTATGATGTTATGCCTGATTGGTGTATTATGGCAATTTTTATAAGTAAAAAACTGATTGATGCATGAACCTGAAAAGTTCAAGTCTGCAAAGCTTTTTCATTTGTGAAAACTGCCATCATAGTCCCATATCGACAGAGGTTGTTTTACTGTTATACACTAAATGGTGCTAAACTTTATATAATAAGAATTGTTTTGTAAAAGGCATGTGGGTGTTATTTTCTTTAATATTAAGATTTCTAAATTAGATTTTTGATTTCTGCATGGATGTAACTTTTGACAGTATTTTAGTTATTCTTATCTTCTACGCTTAACTGAATAATTAAAGTTATAATTTGCAACTTTTTTCACATTTACAATTCACATTTTAACTTTATTAAAAGTTCATCAGCATTCTATTTATGTAATTTGACTTACAACGTCCTGAAGGGTTGTGCTGAGTGTGGCAGAGCATGAAGAGAGGAAAATGGAAGGCAGGACAGAGCAGAGAGGGGACATATTTCAAATCACAAGTTGGTGATAACATAACTTGCACGTTGTAACTTCAAACAGAATTGTGCTGCCAAAAACACTGTCACAAGCTGCTGTTGCAGAGATAAGGGGACCTTCAAAATCACCTGATTCTCTGTGGTAAAACTGCACAAAACAGTAATCACGACATAGTCAGGCTCATAAATATTGCACAATATAAAGAAATTAGCTTTGATTCAAGGTTCTTCCTTGAATCAAAGGAAGGTTCTTCAAGGGTTCTTGAAGGTTCTTCAAGGATCTTACAAAAGTGTGACAATAAGTCCACAGTTAAGAAATGGCTTGATGGATGTAAGTAGAGAGGCTTCTCAACAAGGTGCATTCCACTGGTAACACTTAACAGAAAGACCGTAATAGATATTTAAAAAAACCTACCAAGTTCTGAAATTATGATTATTATTATTATTATGTTTTCTTTGTTGTATTAATGCAACCAACATTAACTTGACCATATCATGAGTCTTTAATTTTAAAGTTTAATGTGGTGGTAAACTGGGGCAAATGCCAAAAAAACTTTTATTGCTTCAACATTTATGAATCTAAATACATACATATATTATTATTTGTTAATATAAAGATTAGTCATTAGTACAACTTTAAAATTAACTTCACTAAAACTAAACTGTACCCTGGAAAAATTACAGTGAATGCTAAAATGTATTTGCCGAATCAAATTAGTCCTGGATAAGCCTGATTTGTAGGAGACAGGGTTAGTGGGTCATTGCACCGGCTAACAGAGCGACGGTTCTTTTGGACTGCAGTCAAAAAAGTCATTAACCTCAATAAATGTGCCCTTTTTAATGCAAGTCATATAGCCTCAGCACACTTCATTTAGAATGTAATTAAGTCTTTGACACCTGAATGAAGTATGCATAATGGCTCAAATGAGTTGACATTTTGTAGGTATTATATGACGACTTTTGGGGAAACGGAAGAAAACACTGATACAAACACTGCCATGAATTCTACTTTAACAAGGTTATAATTTCTTGGCTTTTAGGTTTAAACTGTCAGAAACACGATAATTCTACCATGTGTTTAGTCATACAAAACCTAAAACATTACATTTTTAAGCATATCTGTGCACAGAATAATGGTCAAATCAAATTGACATGTTAAAGTTTACTTTCGTTGAAAAGAACTTTGCAGTAATAACTGCCTTGGTCAATTAGTCATTCTAATAATCAGTTTTGGTGATCTTAGTTAGGTGTGATTTCCTTCCAGGCCTTCAGCTGTGTTAGTTGGACAGTTTTCCCAAACTTTTCATTTCAGCTTCCCCCAAACCAGATTGATATGGTTGAGATCTGGTGTGTGTGATAGTGCTGGCTAAGGCACCAAAAAGAATAATACAGGAGCTACATTCTTCTCCGGATAATTCAGTCAAAAACAGCAATAATGCTTGGAGTCGGTGTGTCTTGCTGAAAAATGGACTGGCCTGCACTGCTATCAATGCCGGCTGAGGAGGCCTTACACACACTATTAATTGCCCACTCCCTTATTGCCAAAGCATCCCTAGATCATCACCTTCACCTCCACCCATGCTCCGTGCTTCATGCATTACTAATCGGCTCAGGGAGACACCTATCATCTTTTCATGAGCTTTGCTACTTATACATCTTCTTTGGTTGGATTCAAACACCTCAAACTTTGAATCATCAGTCCACAAGTCATTGTCTGAGTCATCTAACATCTTCTGTTTGTGCACCTTGGCCCCCTGAAACCTTTTTCTCCAACTGGCCAAACTGAGTAGGATTTTTTTTTTTCATAGGAACTGCTCATAAGACAAGGTGATTCTCCTACACACTGTCTGTGCACTCTGGTTTTAATCTTGTTTTATTCTGCAGGATGTTTTGTAATTAATTTATGCCGTTAGATTGATGTATATATAAAAAATGTTTGGTTGTGTTTGGAGGTGGTTGGTTTGACGTGAGTCATACTTTAGGTGATAAAATTAATAATTGAAAAAACATGACATTTTAACAACACCCACCCATGTTTTAGTATCTAATCTGATGCCTTTGTGTCTAAATCTTATCAGTCCTTTATGTTTGCTCAATTGTAATTGACCATTTTTGGCTGTTTGGGGCAAAAAGTAACTGGGCTGACATATTAGCACCATTAAGTGACATAAATGCAAAGTCTCCCTTTCCATTACAAACTGAATCTACAACACATTAAAATGTCCAAAAGGTGAAAGGATCAGAATACATACTGTATATATTTGCTCAGTACATAAAAGGAATGATCAGATGTGTGTCTTTGTCACGTTCCTTTTATTTCGCTCATTCGCACCATCTGTTTCCACCTGGATGTCTGACAATTATCAGCTGAACTCTTTAGCTGAAAGCACATCATTCTGAACAAACTGCTGATCAAACAGTACTCAATGTCCTCTCTGTCTGCTGTTCTCCTCTGGCAAGACCATATCTTTTTTTTTTTTTATTTCCCTCCCTCATGAATCATCTGTCAACAATTAATACAGCTTGCTTTAAATAGAACCCAAAAGCACAGAAACAAGGTTCAAGGTTGGGAATTAAAGCTGAAGAGGGATAAAGGATAGTTGAGTTAATACAACATTAAGATGACTGATTAAAGTTCAGGGGAAACTATCAGACTCACTTATTAACAGACATTAACATACACAATACAGGGATGAGCTCTGGTGTGATTGTTGTGAAGCTGATTGCACATCCAGAGCCAAAGATGGTTATTTGGGATTTTACCCAAATGTCTTTACTTACAAATATGTAATATTTGGGTCTGTAAGACCAATTTTCAATGTTTAAAAAAGGTGACCAAAATTTTTCAACCTGAGACTCATTGTTCGTGTCCCACAGTGCAACTGTCAGAAGAACCAGGTGGAGGACTTAGTTGTGTTTTGTTTAGACCTTAATATTTAGGATGTGTTTATATAGTAGAGTATGAGTTTTAAATTAATTTAACCTTCCTGTTACCTCCCGATTTACTAACGTCTTTTATCTTTGGGGTCAATCTGACCTCCAGAAAATGATTATAATTAAAATTGTTATTAAAGTTTATGTGTCAGGTACTTTATGTGTGCTTGTGGATTACCTAAGTGGGCCTTTAAATAAAACAGCCCCCCATCCACCCTCTTTATACATGGAGAAGTCCTCTTGTGTAACTATGAAGAAATATGCAGATTAACATAAAATCTAACTGATCACTAACTAGAGTTAAAATAATTTTTTTTTGTTTTCCTTGGTTTTTTGATGCCTATAATGTTTAAACATTTGCCTATAACATTTAAATATGCTTATAACATTTGGAATTACTGTCATGCTGCACATACTTTGATAACATATTGGCCAGTTTGTTTTGTATTGTCTGAAGGGGCAACGCCCACAGGAAATGGTTGTCCCCGAACCCACTTATGTTCCCAAACGATGGCCCTGCCTTGTTTCTTTGTCATGTGGTAAAAAGCGTGAAATGTGTTTAGAGAAATGGTGGCTGGAAGTTTTGCCCTTCTGATGTCAGCAGCCCAAAGGCTTCCTGTTGCTTCGCCTTGTGACTTGTACACCTGCCAAAATGACTGACCCAGCGTTGGCTTGCAAGTGGGTTTCATCCAAGTCTTTCCAACTGTCTCCACACACACACCTCCCCTCTAAATGTGTCGTCCCAAGTACATCCTTTTCAATCGATGGTCTTATAAGGAGCTCAGATGCTGATTTTATGTCTTGGACATGGCTGACAGCGTATCTAGTGGGGCCTGGAACCATTTTTATGACATTAGCGGCACTAAGTCTACCCTGTCTTTCAAGTGGGGAGATGGACCATAATAATTTTCCATTTTTGGAAGGTAGTGTGTTTGCAACCAGAGGGTCAACACTGAGGGTCTCATTTTCATGAGAAGAGGATGCCTCATAATCAGGGTCCTCCTTAACATCATCCTCTGTCTCAGACACATTCTCCTCTATGTCACTTTCAAGGTCAAAGAGATGTGACAACCACTCATTGACAGAAAAAACTTTTCTCAGAGTCATTTTCAGTTACCAAGAGAATTAGTTTAGAAGGCTGCTGTGGTAGCTTATATATGTTTGCTTCACCCCTGCTCCACCTAACTACCACTGTCTTGCAGGAACCATATTTTTCTGCTTTCTCAGCATGTGAAATATCAAAGTTCCCGCGAGAATTATATTTTCCCCTCCACCATGTCATGTGAACTAGCAGCGGTTCTCGTACTACAGGAGTTATGGTTGTGTTAGGTTAGAGCCCTAGAGCATTTGAAAATTCTAAAATTTCATGTTATACTGACATCATTGTATCATCCTAAACATCCAAAACAAATGTTTTTATATTTTATACCGCTAAAACAGCCTGTGGTCAGGTTGACCCCAAGGAATACCAATGTTTACAACAGGTATACAGGACATTGAAAACATATCATCATGTTAATTTTATGTTTACCCAGTTGTCCTCGATGAATAAGGAAAAGTTATTAAATATGAAGCTAAAAAAATCATATAAATCATTTATTTGGAGAGGTTAAACATTGAATAGGTTTAAATTAACCACAAAGGTAATAGGAGGGTAAAGAATGAGCAGGGGTTTGTCTGTGTGTCTGCAGCTAAAATGTGTGCAACCTGCTTTTCTGTTGCTGAGTTTTCTGCAACAATTTAATTGGTAATTTTCACCAGTAAAAATTCAGAGCTGTGGAAACACCTTTTGTCTTTTTTTTTAAGTACTGACATCACTGAATAATTGGAGTTAGGAGTCAAATCAAGGAATGGAGTCAAATCACTTAATCAAGTTTGGAGATGTGGGATGGAGCTACTCTGGCTTGTTTAAAAGTACATAGAGTTTTGTACTTACAGTAAGCATCTGTTTATGGTGCCCAAACTAAAAAAAAAAAAAAATACATCTACATGTGCATTTGATTAAAAACTTGGTGCAAAAGATAAAATAAAAATAAAATAAATTATACGATCTAGTAGTGGAGAACATGAAGCACTAAGTATGACTTCAAAAGGAAGCAGCATACCAACATAAAAATATGATCTATAAGTTTCAGTGGAGAAAGTATAACTTTTTTATCAGGATTGATAGGATTGTTCACTTGGTATTGCCACATTTACGGTGCGTTGTTAACTGTTCATCAGGTGGCTAATATTATCTCGTTAGCCAAGCCTGGTGGCAGCCTGATGGTGGCAGCATCAGAGTGTGACAGAGTGTAATGTCATCGTAACTAGGGGACCCAGAAGCAGAAGCTGAGACACGACGAGAGTTTATGAATAAAGTTTATCAACACACGTACAAAAAAAATCACTCAAAAAGGATATTCGGATGAGAACAGTATCAAAGGCTGGTGATCGGGAACGGCTGAACGAGATTAGTGAGACGCACCAGAATGAACCACGGCCCCACATTAACAACAAAACTGAACACAAAAACTTCAATGCAAACACGCAGGGGTAATGATGATTATGATGATGAACAAAGACACACTAGCTTCCACAACACTAAACACAATCTGCCAGTGTTTCATGGGATCTGTCAGGAATAATAGGATACACTGCTCGAATCAACGCATTCAAAGCTTGTAGAGACTTAAAAGACTCAAAGGTAAAATACATTTTCTCATCTCAGAGGGCAGGATGAAATTAACTTTTTACAACATTTTCATTTTGTCAAAATATTATTGGCCCCCTACTCTGGCAGAATGATTCACAGCCAAAGAAATGATCCATGATCTCTCCTCAGTTTCACTGTGGCTGGCAAACAAGTAACATGAACCAGGAAGGTGTTTCCTTTAATCCTCTAACCCTATAATCGTGCCGAAGACACGCTGAAACCCCTGTGATACTGTTGCCATGGCCGACTAAGACTCAACATTGTGTTTGGTTAATGAGAACACAGCTGGTTTGACCCCCAAAGTGTTGAGCATACACACACACACACACACACACACACACACACAAAGGGGCAGTATTTTCATTGATGATAAGTGTTCTGTGTGTGCCTGGCGTGTATTACAGCAGCCCACCTATTAATCAGTGTAAACACAAACACACACACACACACACACAAACACACACGGACATAAAAGACTCAGCAGAATATGACCAAAGAGCAGCCTGCTGTGTTATGCCCTGGAGTATATTACAGCAGCAGCCATATTAATCAATACATAAACACAGACGCCTGCTGGCAAGGGGGACAACAGCAGAGAGGGGTTGAATAAGGGCCATGGTGTGTGTGTGTGTGTGTGTGTGTGTGTGTGTACATGTGTAAACAGATGTGTTACTGTATTGTGAAAGTGTTTATGTACTGTATGAGAATGCAGCGCAGAAGTCTGATGCATTGGATTTATATTGGGACTTCAGTATAATGTTTTAGTACAGTATGAAATAATAATAATGATTTATATTTCAGACTTTTACACATATAATAATGCAACTATGCTTTTCTGTAGTGTAGCGTAGCTCTTCTTTATGATTCACATTCTCCCTGTGAATTTATCTGCTTAATGTGTTTGTTTGCTGTTACAGCCTGTATTTGAATTGGATTCAATTTGGTGCATTTTATGACTTATGACTCTGCTCGTTGTAGGCAATAACCTTGTTCTATTTTTATGTTTCAAAGTCACAGTTAAGTACAACATTATGCTATGTTAAGCATGCATTGAATGACCTTGAAATGTGACTTCAATGTAAACTAATTGCATTTCATCTCGAGTTTATTTTTTCCGACACTATTTAAGGGAGAATTCACAATGCGTAAGTTGGTTTATTTTACTTTAACTCAAACGTGCATTTAACACTCCACGAAAAATTGATTAAAAGTGATTAAAATTAATAAATAATGATGCGGTCATGTCTTAGCATCCCTGCCAAACTCTAGCGTTGCAACAGTGACACTGTGATGTGTGATTATTGCAGCTTCCTAACTTTTATCTGCAGCAGCTTTAGTAGACTCATCCCTAATATGTGAAAGAGAGGGACGGTGTGCACTTTGTTACGCACTTGGCACAGCGGTTATGGAAAGATTAAACAAAGATTACAGCCAGTTGCCATTCTTTATTAGACTCCAAAGTGGTAAGGAACCAGACACATATTTATACACAAAGACACATGAGCAGTTCACACCTTTTTAATTATTTTTTTTCCGTCACACATTAGTCACATACTATCTGCACACTTGCTTCCACCTCTAGTACAAACGACACATAAGTAAATGTTCTTATGTGATCATTGTGATTAAACCCAGGGTCTTTGTCCTCCACTCAGGCAAAACAAGTTTTTTTTTCAAAAATAGTATTTTTGAAATCAGCAACATCTCAACTTTGCACGTAAAGTAAAAGCATACACAAGGTTTGAAATTATTAAGCTTTTTCACCACATTGCTAAATTAAAATTAAAATGTTTCATTTGGTACATGAAATTATTTTGCAGCAAAATATGCAGCAAAAAATGGCAGCAACAGAATTATGCTCAGGGTTAATCCAGCAGAATTTAAACTGTGGTTGGATTTTCTAGATTTCATGATGTTGTTTGGTTTTGAGAACTGGTTTTCCTATTGTTTTCAAAGTTGATTATTACAGCATGTTTTTAGTTTCTTTCACTGCAAGTTTTTTCATTTTAAACCATCTACAAAACCCATATGAAGTACACTTATAAGTTACTGTATTACACTGCCTCATATGTGTCTTGCTACTAAACAACATGCTGTCAGATTAAATCAGTCTTTGCTTCCTTTTAAGTTGAACGCCCAACAGCGCCAAACTCTTACAGGCATGTCATAGTGATGCCTTGTCATTCCTTCTTAACATCGCAGGGCTATTAAGTATGTGTTATTCCCTAAAGCAAAGTCTGCAGGAGTCTGAAGTTTTGGAAAGGTTTCACAGAGGCCTCAAAAAGAGTCCACGAGGGAGCCCTCAAGCATTTAACAGTTTTGCAGAAGTACATCCTTGGGCTTGTATCAGTCTGTGAGGCAATAAGGGCAGAGACAGGGACTGAACATGTTAGGATGAGCTGACAGTTTAGCTGTGACCTTTTTTTTTTTTTCCACTTCTTGGCAGGCCAACGTACAAACATCCTTATTCCGTGTCCAATCCAGCCGAGGAGCACACAGTGTGACAAGGAACATGACTTGAAATTGAAAAAGAGTGTCCCTTGACTTATGCAACACAGATGAGTAAACCGACGTAAACCGAGCAGGAGAAAGCCGACACAACTGACGAGTTCCAGGACTCACCGACAGCATCATATCACCAGTTACAGTGGCCGTCATTTTTAAGCTGCCTTTGTGGTCTTACCGTTAACCCGTCATTCCTACCTCATGCTCTCTCACGTTCCTTTTGCAATGTTCTTGTTCAGTTTGACAACTGTTTTAGAATCACATTTACACTCTTATTAACTGTAATTTTTTCCACCTTCTAACAAAAAGTGACGGTTTTAAAGGAAACAAAACATAGAATAATACGTTTTTTAAAGTTATTGATAGATATGCACTCCCTAAAAAAGGAAATTAATAAATACATCAAAACAAACAATGTTTTTATAAATGGTTAAATGAAAATAACAGAGCTGCATTTGAATTTTATAAAATGTGACAAATTAATGATTCAGAATCAGCGCCAACAGAGACGGTGTATTGTCTCTTGCATTCCCGTCATTCAGCTGTGTCTGTGTGTGTTGTTCTGATACCGAGGTTTTCTCGCTCAGTTATCTTTGCAGTTTCTCTCTTGTGGTTTTGTATTTTCTTCTCTCCTTTTAGCCTCTTATTTCTTCTTCCTCTTGAACTTGTTCATTTGCATTTAGAAACATGGAGCATACTTGAGGATTTGATGTTTATCTCTCAAGTGAATTTCAGGTTGAACACAATATATGTGAGATAAAATGACAAACTGGCCAGTATTATATCTGTATGCATTAGAACATTATCCCATGGCTTTGTCTAACAGAATTGCTGATGATACTGAGCTTTGATTTTCTTTCTGCATTTTTAAAGGTCATAAAACAAGGACCTACCAGATTTTTCTTTCTCAGTGCTCTTTGATTGTTGGCTTACTGTGTATGCAATTTGGTGGTATAGAGTAATTTTGGGAGCGCTATGCCTGACAATTCTATAGTGTCAGGAGTTTGATTGCTTCTTAATCCATATTCCAGTTTGACAACACATTTGACAAAAGCCTGAAAGGAAAGAAAAATGGCCCTCTGAAAGTCAGTAATGTAAACACATTAGCAAGTTAAATGTAGACTGTATCAAAAAAACATCATGTGTCTTAATGACCGTAGCATTAAAAAACCTATGTTGCAAAAATGTGGCCAAAAATAAATCTGTGCCCTAATTCATTTAAAACAGTTTCTGCCTGTGAAAGTAAAGTTTCCTACAAAGCCTTTTTTTGAGTTTATATAGAAACATATTTCTAAGAGACAGGATTGAATAATGGACCATTTTAGTCAGAAACTGTGTTATGATCAAAAAGGGCCCTGATGGTTAAATTGATTTAAAATAAAGTGTTCTTGCAACCTTGACGTAACTCAATTCAAGTGTCCGTGGGCACCATATCCCCAGTTGCCTAATGGATCTCCTTAGTGGTCTTGAGTGAATGTAAACAGACGTGATTGCATTCATCATCAGTTAGGACTGTACGGATCAAACCAGGTGCTAGAATAAATATTGTACATGTATAAAAAAAATGTAAAAACACATTTGCTCTATTAGAAGAATTTATTCATTGCTCTTATAAAACGCCCCATCACAGCAGTGGCTTTCAGGATCAAAGCTCTGGCAGTAAAATCACGAAAAATACTGGCTACATGACTGACTAAACAGCAGATGGTGATCATAATTCACCTTAGCATTAATAACCTCCTCATGACCATGTGCATTTGTTACCAAGCTGAAGCTGTGAACGAACCAGCAAAGAAAGCTTCAGATGACAAACAATGATGTGGAATAACATAGTACAGTAATGATATAAGATTATTACAACAACAAAAGTTATATCTTGAACAAAAGATACATTTCCAATATAATATTTTTATTTTAAACACAACAGCACAATACATAAAATTTCTAACTTAAATTAGAATCTTTCTTGCTCTGACTACTTGCCATATTTCTCTTATCAGGTGTTGACAATACCAATGATGTATTACGGGAATACCAATAAAGCTTCATGTCATTTTATTGTTATTAAAATAAACAAGAATGTTGCAAAACTGACAATCAAGCAGAAATGTTTAAAATTCTTTAATCGGTCAGAAGGTCACACCTTTTACGGTTTTTAGAGTATGTCTGCTCTGTTGCCTGAACTTTTCTGTGAGGCTTGGTCAAAGGATATGATTTGGAGCATATTTGTACTAAAACATATTCCATAAACATAGCACACTTTAGCTTTAAGCAGATGGCAACTTTACTTTTCTGTTGTGAGATCTGGTTTGGATTTTCATCATGTGTTGTACAGATTTAGTTGGATTGTGCAAACACGTTACCAAGAACACTGATTTTAGTAAAGATCTTAAGATATAAACAAATGAAAAAAATGTGACACAGAGAATCTACTGCAATAACTTAATCAGGCTACTGCAAAGTTTCACCATTGTGTGTGTGTGTGGGTGGGTTGGATGTTTCTGGTGCTGCCAAGTCTCCTTCTTTTCAGAAGTCTATGTTGGCAGGAACCATATTGGGGCTTAGTAGCAACAAAAGAGAAGGAATTGGCCAAAACATTTTGGGAATAAAAACTGCTCAAAAAACTAAAAACAGAGTTTAAAAACATTGACTGAATACCAATAATTTTATGTTAACTATACAGTATACGAGCCAAGAGCCACTGTTGTGCTTAAACAATGTCCATTAATCTGGCATTTGATTATGTTTATTTTTGGACTTGAAAATCATAGATTAATTTAGTCTGTACTTGTATTTAAGCCACTCTTCCCATAAGACATTATGTCTCTAGAAAAGTATAGTACTTTATAACAAAAGTTCATGCAAAGCTAAGGGATTGACTGGGGGAATATTATAATAAAAAATTAAAAAAACAAGATGGAAGAACAGAGACATAAGATAGATGGGGGAAAATGAAGGTGTGTTTGGGAATAAGGATTGCAAAAACTGGTGGGCAACAAGTATAGAGAGAGTGGAAAACTCAAGGGCAAGTAGTTAGAGAAGTAGAGTACAAGGGGAAAAAAGAAGAAAAGCACCAAAGGACATGGAGAGGATGAGCGGCACAGCTTGTTAGAAGGAGGTCATTAGAAAATTTAAAATGGAGAAAAGGGGGAATTAGGGAGGGAAGAGAGGGAATTGAAGAATGTAGAATAAAGAAAAAGTAGTGTGAGGTAGGATTGGAGACATTCTTTTAGCTCATACACTGGCAGGCAGTGTGTTGCTCGTGTGTGTGTGTGTGTGTGTGTTCCTGTAGATACTACTTAGTGACGACCAGATTTTGTTTTTACCAACAGACTGAGGACATTTTTGGGAAGTGAGGACATTTTGGCCGGTCCTAACGATTTTTGACCAGTAAAAATCGTAAGGACCGGCCAAAATGACCGGTCAGGGTTAGGATTGTTTTTTGGGTTATTATTATTGGGGTTAGGCATTGGTTAGTGATTGCATTATGTCAATGAGTGTCCTCACAAGTATAGAGGTACAAATGTGTGTGTCTGTGTGTGTGTGTGTGTGTGTGAAAAAGGCAACTAACCTTATAATAGCAGGTTTTCCTCCATCCTATTCTCTTTTGCTCTTCCTGTCAAGCCGCCCAGTGTCCCCCCTTTCCTCTTTTCCCTCCGCTGCTACTGCAGTGACCAGTGAACAACCCTGCTGAGGAGTGTTTCAGCATCAATAATAATGAGAGAGGGAGAGAAAAAGAAATATGACTTTCCCTCCCTGTGGCCCATAGAGAGTCCAGCACAATGTTCGGGACAAAGACTGTGCACACACGCCCACACACACACACACACACACACACACACACACACACAAACACACATAAAATGCTGGATGTAAGCCTGTTCAAAGTGGACATCAGCTGTACTTTGTCAATACAAATAACTGTTGGGGGAAGTCTCTAAATACAAATAAGAATCGTAGCGGAATGAAGGAGATTAATCACAGAAAAGCAGTAGGACCACAAAGGGGAGCAAAATTGTAAGAAAAAAAAGCTGTAAGTTCGACAGGTTTTGTAACCAGCATGCCACCATCGGTCAGCCTGTGACAATAAATGTGAAATAATTCATAGGTATAGAAACTTTTCTCGGCTGGATTGTCTTGCAACAGAGAACAAATAAATAAATGCAATGAGAAATGTGCTGTAGGCATTTGGCCAGTAGCTTGAGTTGGATCCCTAACACAACAGAAGACTCTTCTGGGGTAGTGCACTGCTTCCATTCCGCTGGGAAGCTCCTAACTTCTACAGAACAATGACAGACATTACATATATGTAACACTACATTACATATGACATATGAGGAGAGATAAATAACTATAAGTGAACGCAAGCTAAGCATTAAGCGTAAAAATGTGTTGAGTGGAACAAGTCCACCAGCTTCGTCTATCATGTGACGCATTCTTCATAGACCCCGGCTCGGGGTAAATGTAATTAATAGATTTCAAGTTTCATGGCTGCAAAGTAATGCTGTTGTTTATAGGTTGGTAATATTTATATTTTTTGCTGTCGACAAACTCTTTTGCAAGTTAAAAATGAAGAAAAACTTTTAAAAACACAATATGATTGACTGAAGGTACAAATTAGCAAAATGGCAGCAGTTTCTGTCCTTGTCGATGGTTGATTCGGGTACAGTGTTGCTTGTAAGTCACTTTCGCTTTGGATCAAACAAGAGACCAACATGCAGCCGCTATAGTTACAGTACCCGGCATCAAACAGAACAATGGAGTTGAACTGTAAAAAAACTCCCAATTTGTATATAGGATAGTTCGCACTGTAACGCAAGTAAAACTTGAAGGCTAAAAACATTCTGAAGAAATTAGAAGGCATTATGCATTCACCATTGCATGAAAGCAACATGCAGTATATTTCTGCAAGCACAGAAAACTGGATAAACGTACCAGTCACTGGGTACTTAAGAGACATATGGTCTGGACATTTGCTTCTGAGACACTTCACTCACTCAAAATACAAGCCATTAACCATAGAAACCATTAAAACTTCTAAGAGTTACTAATATTTGCTAAAGCGACAGTCTCAACGTTTGCCTTCTGTAGATATTAACAGCAAATCGTCCTATATCTACAAGACGCAATGTTCAGCCGTTCAGTCAAACCACGTAAACTGCCACATAACGCAGCACACTGGCATCAGAGTGAAATTGACTTCAGATTCCAACACCTTCAATGTGTCCAATAAATTAGTCCATTAGGTTTGCTCCATCTTGCTTTTCGTCTGTACGTACATTTTCATAACTGCAAATTAATTTTGCGGCCAAATGGAGGAACATGGAGTCTGTGATGGCAGAGCACTCGGGTGAGACTAAATGTTTAATGCACTGTGTTGAACTATGTGTATGTGTTGGCGATGTGTGCACGGTGTGCCTACATATATGTGTGTGTTTGTGTGTAGACATGATGCCTAATGTGCAGCCACTGCTTTTCATTTTCTACGTTATTAATCAGTTAATAAGATGACTCATTGAGAATCACATTGGGGTTTATCTTGCTTTGCCCATTAGTCCACACAGACACAGACATACAGCACATACATATCCACATACATGGCATGCAAACATACTTTAACACGTGAAAAAAATAACACTGCACACACAACTATATACACATATGTGGTCATATACACACACTGATTGTAGCAAACAGTTTGGAAATGATGATGATTAATGATACCATTAAATGTGTTGAATTATGTAAAACATGTACTGCTGTGTAGAAATTAACTTCTAATTATAAATAGCAAATAGTGGCTACGAGATGGGGGCCTGAGATTTGTCCATCGTATTTTTTCACAAGAAAGTCACTGCTGCTTCCAAAACAGCAATTGCATAATTTCACTTATGTTCTTCTGTGTCATTTGGTATAACACTATATAAATAAGAAAAAAACTATCATGGTATAAAAATACTTACTTACTGCACGTACTGAAGTTAGTACCAGAGAAGGACTCAGTGAGATTCCATTGACTTGCTTGTAAGACGCTTGGAGAGAGGACAGGATCCCCTGGAGTTTATATACTGGCAGTAGTGGAGTAAAGCCAGCAGGTGGCTAATGGAATTTGTCTTTATTTGACAATTGACAGTAGCAATAGATTAGAAGGAGGAGAAAGAGCAGGAGTAGCCTAAAGAAAAGGTCCACTTCTCTAATTGAATTAGGGATGTTGCATTCACATATGTATCTTACCACAGTACTGTACCAACACAGTGTAAGAACAACAGACCAGTGCAGCAAGGACTTTTCCGGGAAGGGAGAGAAAAAATGACACCAACAGATCCTGGAGGTTTCAAATGTCAATATTCTTTAAACCTACAGGCAAAAATCCACAGCTATCTAACCACCAGACTGTGCAGCTCATGTTGTTGCATGCTGATTTCCTTTCCCCCAAGGTTGTAAGAACAGAGACATGAGTGGGATATGTGGAAAATTGTGAACAAAAGCAAAAGCGCCAGCACTAATTGTAGAATGGTATTCATAGGTGGTGGAAGGAAGTGCAATGACAAAGTTTCTCTATTTATCCTTGAGTTATTACAGGAGCCGAGCCTGCTAATTGGGTCATTAATAAAGCTAAAAGACTTATTAATGAGGTAATTAATTAGGCTAATAAATGCTGAGGACAATAACTAAGGCAATAAATAAATTCAAATTAGCTTTTTTAAGTCAGACAGCACGTGTCTGTCCACTATCCATTGATGGTATTAATATCTCAGAACAAAGCTATTATGTAACGGATATATATTGATCTCGTGTTGCTGTGGTGGTAAAATCTACAATAGGCACATGGTAAATGCACATTAATCTTATAAACAACATAAATTTGTTATTATTATAAATAGTAGTAGGAAGGAGGAGGAGGAGAAGGACTATTACACCACCAGAAAGAAATGAACAGCAAAGCAATGGAGAAATGAAAGCATAACAATAATTTAGATACAAGCAATAATGGAAAGACACGACATCAAACTGAATGTTTTCTGACAACTGTTCAATTTGTTATTTCCATGCATGCTGAGATTGTTATTAATCTTGTAACACAGACATCATCCTCAGTGAGCACTTCAGTTGTAATGGAATGATTAGCAAAATATCAATTATGGATTTGTCTCAGTCCAAACCAAGGTACTTGGCTCTTGTCCTTTCATAATGTAAGACGTTTCTCAACATTTCACCAAAATGTCAAAATCAAAAGAAAAACTCCCCCTTGCCGTGTCTATTACAGATTGAAGCCCATATAATCTCATCACAGTCCAGTATATAACCAAATATTAATACTCAGAGACTTGTTATACTGCAGACTGTGTCATATCATTTTCCAAGCCTCCAGAATAGGTCCATGCTAAACGTTCAGTCTTTGTTTTGCCTCCAAGGAAGAATATTATATTTTGAATATAAAGACATAGACCCACTTGTAAATTTGATTTTGTTTCCTTACACAAGTGCAAAAATTCAAGCCTTTCACACCACTGGAGATCATGTGAGAATTGTCTTGTCCGATAATTGTTTTGGTATTTGGGGCAGGAATGAAAAAGTGAACATTGAAAAAAGTTCTGAATATTCCTTAAATGACAAATTACTCTGAAACATGGAACAACCGTACAGCTGTCATGTGTTCATAACACACAAGAGTCCACTTCCTGGTTGATAACAGAAGAACCTTCATCTGAGACAGCACAGAGTTGCACAAACGTAAAGGAGTCGTTAGTGAATGATAAAGCTGAATCCATATCTTTATGGCTTCCCACTCACACGGTCCACTGCTTATAATCTTTTAGAAGGCGAATGGAAATACATTCTTCTTTTTATAATTTGTTTTAAAATATGCTGCTTGGTATTGCCCATTTAAGGTCCTGACACTACTGAGCTTAAAACCATTTTTTTTTTTTTTTGTTAACTGAGAAAAAATAAGAGAAACACAACATTTGATGCTAAAATACAAGCTATGATTGCATGTTGAGGTACGGCTTCGACCATTTTTATCTGACTTTATTATGTTAAAATATTGCAGTCATACGCAGGCCTTAACCCCTGCACATTAATTCAAATCAATGCACGTTACTTTTAAGGCTTAAATAAAAATCCCCCTCAACCTCTGGAGGTTGTCTGTAAATTTGGTGCATTGCTATGACCACTGCTCATTCAGGGGTGAAGTAGAAAACGGTTCAAAGATGCTCAAAGGCTCTGTGGCCTTTGACAACAGACTAGCATCATCATCCCCTCCAATATTCATGATGCAGAAAAGCCCCTTTGTTGTCTTCTTTTCCACCTGATGCACTTCACTGGATCACAGGGAACAAAAACCCTTTTTGCAACACTAGACATGGACGATTTGCACTTTCCCCTCTGAAATCTGTAGAGATTATAATATTCAATGTAGCAGCCGGGAGGAAGGGTTGCACCTGCACATGAATCAGTTGAAATCTGAGATGGAAATGAGGCTACATTTCCAACCAAAACCCATTTTTAACCTGTGCGTTCTCAGTTGTTTTATTTTAATTTCCCTCTTGTCACTATAACTCATATAAATAAAAAGCTTAAGTCGTATTTTGTGTGAAACTTTCAAAAATAATTTCAATTGAATTCAATTCCATTCAACTTCACTTATATAGCACCATTTCTCAACAAAGACATTTCAAGGCACTTTACATAATAAAGTCAAGCCTATAAAGATATGTAAAAAGAACCCAATAAATCCCCCTTGAGCAAACTCTAGACACAGTGGAGAGAGAAAAAAACTCCCTTTTTGTGTAAGAAACCTCCAAACGAACCAGGCTCAGGGTGGGCAGCCATCTACCTGGACGGTCGGAATGAGTGGAGAGTAAAGAGAGAAAAGAAACGAGCAACAAGAAGCGAAAACTAAGCACAGGACAGGTTGGCAGGTGACTACATACTGGAAACATTCAGTCCTAAAGCTGGAGGTACGTGCAGGAAGTTGCAGAGAAGGGGGAGACATACAGAAAAGCACAGCTACTGGAGAAAGAAGACACAAACTTATTGTGTTAGTGACATAAAAACTGCAGAGGCTGAGGGAAGGAGCTCAGTGCATCAGGTCGCCCAACAGTCCACAGCTGGATTGATACTTCTGCCTTCTCCATGTCTGCAAAAATCTGACGTTTGCATTCAGTGTGTGTTATACTTGCATAGTGGACATGTCCACAAAGGGGCAGTGTAGAGTTCACAAACTAGTATTTACTGAGGAAGCAGAAATAAACAGGAAGTGGAGAGTAAAATTATGCCAGTGTAAACACATTATACGAACTATATGAAATGGTTGAAGGAGAATCAAATAGAAAACAACAGTGTGTTGTGTCTCTTGCTGCTCCCTCTTCCTCTCGGTTTCTTTATTTTATTTGTCCTTTTATTTTATTTCCTGTTAAAATCCCGCCTCCCAGCATCATGACGTTAACCAATCAGCGCATCAATATATTTTTGAGATTTAGAAGGTGTGGACTCGTTGGCCTTTGCGAGGGTCTGCAACCTCTGGTGTCTCGTAAACCCATTTTCTGTGTAGGACCTAAGATGAAGTTTTGTTATTTCACCAAGTTTATTGCAGCACAACTAAGATCTGGCTCCCTGAGTCCCGGAGCCAGCTGCTTTATAAAAAGGAAAGGTTTCAAACCTACAGGTAGAGAGCATCCCTGGCCTCTGAAATTACATTAAGACATATTTCTTTATATGTGCCAAAAAAATAAAGGGGTTTCAGTTTGATTGCTTTCCTGGAGAAAGATTTGATTGTTGCAAAGCATTATTAAAGCTAACACTTCAAGTTATATTCCGTATCTTAAAGTATTATTCTTCTTGGATGTCAGTTTTGAAATGTCCTAACTAGACTAGATACCACATATAGTCTGTTGATGTTGAGGTACGGCAGGGGTAAAGGTGTTAAGCTCGAACACAGGACGAGCTGCACAACCATAAAGAAAAAACGGCCCCCTTCCATACAGTAAGGCTCCGTTTGGATTGAGCTCCTCTGTTGAACTCTCTCCTTGTGAACCTGAACATTAGCAGGAGCCGAAGCAGTAGAAAACTGTAATTGGACTGATATCTCGATTGATCCTCCCACAGGTTACAGCGTGGGAGGTGTTGGCCGTGCTAGCCTCAACATATTTGGTTGGTTTCTTTTCAAAGATTGATTTCCAGTAAATATCTCCACTGACTTTCACTTCACAGTTCAGCTATATTTCATACCTTTTTTGGAAACCAGTCCACACAGTCTGGGTCTGTGTTAGGTACTTAGACGTTCAAATTAAGTTAGATGTTTGTTTTTCCACTGCTCATTTTTCCAAATTTGGTCAAGTTGGCCACACTCTGAAAATTTGTCTTTCAAACCATCTTCCATTGTCTTTGCCTTTATCTTTCTGAGAGCCATAAAAATGACATTACCTTAAACTAGAGAGCCATTACACTTTATTACTCTATTATGAGTTATAATCCCTCCGCTCTCATCATTGGCAAAAAGTCAAACTACAAACACATTCAAACTCTGGCTTAGCACAGAGAAATCAGACCAAGAAAATAGCACATAGGAAAAGCTCCCAGAACACTAATTTAGATAAAAGACACACATGCACACACACTTAAAATTAGGCTTAGAAGGTTTACTATGATAAAAACAAGCATGCATATGCACTATACATAAACTTGACCTTGTGGTCAAGTTTCCATTTATCCATTATCAAAACTGCTTATTGTGTTTAATAGTCATGGAGTGATGGATTCTATCCAAGGTGTCATTGGGCGAGAGGCTCATCCTGGACAGGTCACACTCTGGGTCACACATAGACAGACAACCATTCAAACTCTCATTCACACTTTTGCGCAAACTTTAAATAAACAGTTAATCTAACATGTGTTACGACTAGAAATCAAAATTTGGTTTCAAATCACAGCAAAGCGTCTCAGATATCCCTGACTGTCACCCTGTTAGGTGGCAGTTATCTGTCCATTAGGCCCTATTAGTTTTTTAACCAGCTTAGTTATTTTTTTTTTTTTTTTTTAAATCAGAATGGCTACTTGATATGAACTGTAATGAGAAAGCAGAATTAGAATTAATACACATACCAGAGTAGTGGAGAGGAAAGTCCTGCCACCTTACAGCTAGAAGGTAACTGGTTGTAATATTCCTGTCGGCTGTGGCCTTTTTGTGTGGAGTTTGCATGTTGTTCCTGTGCTTGCAGAGATTTACTGCAGATACTCCAGTTTTTCCAAATGGTATGAATGTGAGTGTGAATTGTTATCTGTGTATGTCCCTGTATGGCTCTTGAGATAGACTGGTGATGTGTTCAGCCCCCCCACAACCATGAATAGGATCCGCGGACAAACATAAAAGACGGACAGATATCCAGTATAGAGTATAAGCTGCCCTTGCTCATAAGTTACTTTGACCTGACACACAAATAACAGAAATATGCGACAGTTAACAACAAAGTAACAGCTGTGTACTATATTGAAATCCTAACTATTTTATAAGTTAGTATTTTTAACATTTGTTTAGGTCCTCCTGATCTTACAGCTGTGATTCCACCTTGGAAACTTTAACTACTAGAAATATATACTATAACAATATAGGTTCATGTGATGCACATTTCTTAGTGCTAAAAATATTTTTCTAAAGCAGTTTATTAACCTTTATTTAACCAGATAAAACCCACTGAAATCAAGATCACTTTTACAAGATCAGTCATGTAAGATGTTGTAGTTTCCATCGCTTGAAAACTTGTGATGTTTGCCATTAAACATTATGTAAATGTATAAAATGTGGTGTTGAAAAAAATCTTTGGTTGACCTAAACTGAGAATGTGTACGACATGTCTTCAAGAGGTTCTTCAACCATTATGTCCAAGCTCAGAAGCAGAGGTGTTGCACTTGCTCGTGCTCCATTACTAATCTGTATCTTCTTCAGCATTTAAATCACTTAACTTCAGCCCTGCTCACTTCCATCAGTGTTAACATCTAGGCCACTAAGCTAAAAACATGTGGTTTGCGAAAACACACTTTACTTCTGCAGTAGGATTCATCATTATGAGACAGAGTTTGAAAACTCAATATTATTTCAGGACTTGGTCGGCTTTTATGGCCAATAAAATGCTGGACTGTGTTAATGCAATAGTTTTAATATGTCATTATGCTCACTGTTTTCCATAAAAGCTTTCTGATATGCAGCATACGTGAAGCCTATTTTGCAGGTTTAAAATATTCATTCCAAATCATGAACATGTTGTTTATGAAGGATATTAATTCAACCAAACTAGTTTGTTGTGTAGCATCACAGACTCCCTGGAAAAGTCTAATCTTGTTCAAATGTTCAACTGTACAACTAACCTCACGTGTAGAGAGACTCTGACCTCACAGAATGTCAATCAGTGGAAGAAATGAGTGGTCTCATTCAGATATCAAAGATGCTGCTTTAATATCATAAATTATTTCACTAAGGGATGTTTTTACTCTGAGTTGCAAATAGCAAAGGTTATTTTTCCCAAAGATGATGAAACTGGAGCAGAAAGTAACACTGATTATAATTTCCACACTATTTTTTTATGGTGTACATATAATATGTTAATTGTGTGTTAATGTAGAAACTGCAATACCCCATTTGTGCTAATTGTGTATCTTAGATTCATTCACAGTTGTATATGATAAGGTAAATATCAGATTGTGGAAAAAGACAATATAAACATAAATATTGTTGTCTGATGTAATATTTGCATGAAAAGTTGTTCCTGAATAAGCAAAAGACAATTGTATAGGTTTTATGAAATCTTAATAACCTGGAAAACAACATTTTTCCCTCACATACTAAGCCTCAAACAGTTTTACAATATGTGGTCAAACAAACAAAAGTTGAGTCATCTCACATGTATTGGAATGTTTCGGCTGTTTCAAGAACAAACTGACTTTCATCTCACAGACTAATCTATAACCAAGGACACACAAGTTAAAAAGTTTGACTCTCTTCCAGATGTGCAGATGTATCGCTGCAAAGAAACATATTTGCTTGCTGTTCCAGGCTTTTGCTTCCACCAAATGTTAGTTTATTTGTGATGAGAAGGACTCCATCAGAGCGTAGAGTTGAATGGAACAGCACAGTAAAGACAGTAAAAGAATATAAATGAGTGAGGAAGCTTCTTCATTTGTCCCCCCGCAGTTTTATCTTTGTGCACGAAAAATAGAGTGACAAATTCAAAGTAGGGTGCAAGACTTTCAGCCGTGACAGTGTTCTGGTATGAAAGGTCAAACAGAATGTTGGGAAGCATCCAGGGACGCCTCCTCTGATGATGATGAGTGTGCAGTTTTTTTTTTTTTTGTCATTCTGTCTGGGTATTTTATTCAGTTTATTATATGGTGAAAAGTTACCAGTACAAACGTTAAACTCTGGACTGAGAAAACACAATTTTTTTACATTTTGTGTGCGGCAGGCACGATAAACTTTCATTGTCACACGTTTCACACAGATAAGACATTTTATGTTGTCATGGTTACAACAGTGAATGTATGGTTATTGTTGTGCATTGGTCATGGATAAAAATGGATTTAAAAAAAAACATTGGAGCTATCATCGTCTGTGGAAAGCATGTATGTTTTTGACCAGCCTTCCCTCATCTTCTCCACCTGACTTTCTCCATTGGTCTTGTCATAATAACCACCGCCTGCTGTAACATGTCATTGTTAGTTGTATGATATTCTTAAAATAATGACATAGGGACTTGTTTTCTACAAAAGGGGAGACACACATTTAAAAATACATAGACCCAAGGAGACATCCAGACAAGGTTGTGGAGTCTTTTTAAATTTGACAATTAGAACCTTTTGCACTGTTTCAACTCACAGCCATCATCCACTGTGGATAAATAAAAAACACGGTTATGAATATAGTTTCAGAAAGTATTAATATCTGCATCTTTGTGCATGTGCTGGTGTATATGCAGTTGCATTTTGAAAATGACAGTAGATGCAAACGAAATGAGAACTTTAAAGTCCTAAATAAATTTGTGAGTATTGGCGGAAAGATCACCTGGGAAACGTTTGTTATGAAAACTCTAAAGTGATTTGAACTTAAAGAATAAAGAAAATGAAGCTACATAATAGGGAAAGAAAATTGACAAGGGACTGAATTTGTGTTAATTATTTTCACTAACTTATAAATCGGTTTCTTTATTAAAAACCCAGTTTCCCCCTTAACTAATTATAAGGCAGGTGCTGAGTTTAATTATTCATTGTGTGTTCCCGTTCTTGATAGACCGAAAGGAAAGAGGGAACAGTTCAGGACTCTCTAGCGGCCTTGCAATCTTAATCCTGTCAAGCACAAATCACATTCACTATATGACTGCATTTAGACGACTTATCCAAGTTACAACTTTAGTCTTTTCTTGACATAAACCAAAATGTGAGTCAGTCACTGAATATCTGACCTATACACCGACACACTCTGTGTGTATTCTTCAACAGCACGACAGAACACATCCTTTCCAACAGAGGAGTTTGATGTGAGGTATCAACTTGAAGGATGCTATTTCTATCCACAACAGAAAGCCGCACAATACCTCAGCTGGTATTCCGAGACTACAAACTCTGAAGAATTTCAACACGCTGAAGCACTACAGTTCATAACCAATGGTAAAATATGACACAGCAGTCATTACCATAACCCTATAGCTAAAATATTTACCACATGTTCGACATGTTAGTTTTCGTGAAATTACAGAATTATAGAAGCATGCGGGTCAGATTTTTTTTATCAGTCTCGTAATTTCTGTGAACATTTTTTATTTAATAGACTGAACTACCAATGAAACTTGAAGAACTTCTCATTCACAAGTGAATTACAGAAATGTTTTCTGTGTATTTAGCCTTGTAAAATGTTTAAAAAGCATGAAGAGGAAGGAAGTGATATGGAAAAAGATTCAATCAGAAGAAGTGAATGTTTAAGCAAAACTCTAAACAAAAGAAATGTTTCTGGTTTAACATCTGGTACGACTCTGGGTTGCACTGATGGACTGGGCAAATACATCAAAGATCTTTCCTCGGGTTTGTTCACACCATCAAGGGACAGAAGAACAATAAGCAAAAGGGACAGAGGAGAAGTTGGGCAGGAAAAAAGCTAAACAGTACAGTGTTTTGTGTCTTTTCCATTTCTTTTCATTTCAACAGCGTATCATTCGTTGCTGGTCCAGGAAAGAGCTACAGAAAAACAAAAATTCAAAGATGTTTCATCACCTCAGCACTCATACCCTCTCCTTCAACCCATTTTCACTGCTCCACTCATTTACTTTGCCAGTAGTTGAAAGTGACTTTGAGTGCACATGCATGAATGGTTTCCTGTTTATATTTCTCGTTTTGCATTTTATGTTTCTTGTTTGTAATATTGAAATTTGAAAAAGTCCACTCAGTGTTTTGAATAAGTTTGTATGTACTTGTTGTGCTCCAAGCTTTGGCAGTGCATAACAATAATCAATGCTGCAATTATTATGTGTTGTTTGTAGTGTGGCAGGTTCTGAAAACTGTATGTGCGTCAGATCTGAGGACACTATGTAGTGGCATGGTGCTAAAATTGACAGAGTTAAATTAAATATGACAGATGAATGGAAGATTGGCTAGATGACCATCTGACAGATATTCCCTTCTGTGTGTGCGTGTGTGTGATTGTCAGTGTGTTACATTTATGACACATTATCTGATTGATAGGAAACAAACGGAGTAAAACACTGCTGGGTCAGTGCTTCAATGCAAAGACCCATTAGCTGAGAAACATCTGTAAAACAACAACAGCCTACTTTCATTACAAATTTCCATTTGGGTAAATGAGATAAAAATGAAATTAACAACTTTCACCATGACCTAACACAAATGTTACCTCAAAAAGTTCTTGTCAGGAAACATAAAAAAAGATGATTTTATGTTTTTGAGCTCTCAGGCCTTACATGGTTGTGTCTAAAGACATTTGGAGTCTGCCTGAAGTTTGTGTTGCACCTCGGTAAATCAGAGGTTTATTAGCTAACACAAAATCAGCCAAACTGTGTTGTTGTCCATGATCAATGTGTCCGAACCCACTGCAACTTTACAGCAGCAAAATTCAACCAAAATGCATTAAACTGTATGTAAGATTTTAACAGTGGCAACCTGTCAGAAAACAGTTCAAAGAAGATGCTAACTTTTCTGAAAGGGCAGAGATGATTTACAGTCCTGCATCTGCCTCTGTTGGCTTGATCTCAGCATGAGTGAGGCCTCTGAATGATGTGTCTAGTTCAGGGACATAAAAACAACTAATTTATTATATATAAAGCGTGACAAAGATTTACAGCTCTTGACAGCTTACCTGATTCAATTTATTCGCTCTGTCTCTGCACTTTCTTTTTACTTGCTTTCCTACTTCAACCGGCACCTGTGTTATCATACAGAGGAGTTGTCATCTGTTATTTATATCAAAGGCATGCTTTTATGTAACTGATAAGTCACACTGTCTGTGGAAAGTGAAAATTACTCGTTAACACACAGCTTGCATGAGGAAAACTGACACTTTTAATGACTTACTGAGAATTCTTAAAAAAAAGAAACTTTACAAGGTATTTCTCGGCTGCACATTGCAAACATAAAGCTGCCTCCTCGTGTTACTGCATATTTCTGCTTCCTTCATCTCTCTGCTTCCACTCCTTTTCCTCCTAGTTGCAATCTGCCTCTACCGCTGTCTGTTTCTCTGCCCTTTCAGTCAGTGAAGCGTGTGATTGGACAGCAGTGATGCTCATTAGCATAATGCTGTGCTATCCATCATCAACCCACATGAAGTTGAGGAAAACCTACTGTGTCGTGTGTGTCGTGTGTGTGTGTGTGGGTGCAGAGCATCAGCAGCGGTAACCACTGATGCTGGGGTTAAACACAGTACTGAGCAGATTATGCGTGTTGGCAAAAATCTCATTAGCAAGCAGATACTTAGTGGAGACTCCCTCCAATGCTTCCTTTCCGTTCACTTTCCTGGCTGTCAGGTTGCTGCAGTGCTGTGATGGTTTAGTAGAAATAGAGCGCATTGTTTTTGGATGCAAAATGAAATCGATCATTTCATTTGCTTTCTATCATAATTTTGCACACTTTTATAGGTTTTACCAATTATTAACTCAGGAGTCTAGGTCCTCCAAGGTCATACACAAATTAGATTTTATTGCTTTAAACAAACTATATAAATTTTATTCTGGTCTTATATCAGGTGTAACAGATAAAGGAAGACTTTAAACCATTAGCTGAATTTCCAACACATAAAACCAGACGTGATCTGGTCATCGATTGAGAGGAAAGCTCTAGGAATGGAAATGACAGTGCCCTGGGAGGACTGGCAGTGTATGAGTGGAGAAGGCACTACTCTAACTTGGCAAATGAGTGCAGAAAGAATGGCTGGAGGATGATAATCTACCCAGCAGGAGGTCTGCTGTCATGTCTACATTCCTCACTCAACAAGACATTACCTCAGAGATGTGGGAGCTAGGCTGAGGAAAGCACTGTGAGAGCTGGCAGAGGAGGCTGAGAAAGGGCAGTGGCTCAGGTTGCGAAGAAACGACTTAGGGTAAAGAGGCCAGCTGGTGAGGGCCAACAACTCTCCCAGGGCAGCTGCAGGAAGTGGAGCTGTCTCTGGTTACTGCTCCCTGAGATGTTCCAGGTTTAAAGGGGTGTAATATCTGGGAAGAGTGGCCCTCAGCTGATGACCCTGCTGCTGGCTAAATGGCACCTGTGTGGCTGCATCAGCAGACGCAGAAATCAACACCTACCTGTGTTAGGACAGCACACCTGTACACAACACCTGCTTTCATTTGCTCTTTCGTATGTCATTAGCAACAATAAGCCCCACAGTTATGCCCCCATATAAACAAGTGGGGCCAAAATTTAAAAAAAAAAAAAAAAACTTTACCAAAATGTCTGAAATGCTGCACCTGTTCACTGAACACGGGCATGATTAATCTCTGGTCCTGTTATTGTTCGTGTTACATTGCTATGGTTTACTCTGCACTCTTGAGTAGAACACAGCCATTATTGATGCTATCAGTGACAGTTGTCTCTCCTTGCTACAAGCCAGCAAAAAAGGGCTGCAATAGAACTGCCACATCAAAATGGAATCATCTTACCGATTCACTAACATATATCACAGTATATTATTATATATAGGGGCTCCCTCTTAGCATTTACTCTGCACTCCGCAGCAGCAAATACTCACCATATGCAGACAACATGTTTTCTGTGATTTGCATTCACTGCTCAGCCAAGCTCAAAGGTCCTATTTTAAACCTCTCTCTTTCACCTGAACAACAGGGACGTAAATGAGCAATCTGTTCTGATTTCTCAGTGTCTCCAGAGCAGCTAAATGGATGGCAACAACAGACTAAATGGGGGAAGTGACTCATCATAGTCAAGACTTAATGGGTATTTTTTTTCTCGCTAAAGGACAAGCTGGTTTGTGGTTTGTTGATTTACTAAACTTTATGAATGTGAATGACAATCCCTCTAGAGTGGACATAACATACGTTGTGCAGTTAAGCACTGTCATGTGTTTTTAATTTTGCATACAGCACATATCTTATATTTCATCGCCACCATTCAAACTGAGCAGCAGAAGAGCTCACTGCAGCTGAACATTAACGATACCTTGCAGACGCCGCCCCTAGATAATTTTCATCGTGCTGAAGTCATTTTGTCCTTTGTCTTTTAACTCCATGCCCTTGGTGCTCTCTTCATGATAACATTCAGTTTTACTTTAAGTGGATGACTTACAATAGTTTGTGAGAAAATACAATTTAAAAATGGTTTGAGCTCTTCGGGGTTCTCAGGGGTTCTACAAAACTTTTAAAACTTGTCATCAAATAGCTTGAGAAGTTATTGAATTTGACTTTTGAAAACTTGTTAAAACCCTATAGACAAGCAAGCTGGCAAAACATTTTTAAAAAGGTGACTGTCCGCAGGACTATGAGAGAGACTGACAGAAACACAACACGAGTATATTGGTTGCCAGAAATAAATACAGACTGAAGAAAAAGAAAAGAAGGAGGAAAGAAGTGAGGAAAAATAAACTTAATGGAAAAGATCACCAGACACAAGGGGTTACAGGCAAAGAAAAAAGGCAAAAATAAAACCAGACATAGACAGAATACTAAACAAAGCAAGAAAGCAGTTACAACACAACAACAGAGGCAAACTGTATTTGGAGACTGTGGCCCAACCGCAACCAGCTGCCCCAAAGGAACTGCTGAAATTAAGTTTATCACATCAATCTTAATAGATTGAAAACAGCATCTCTTGCATTGTATTATGGCCATGGTGGCATGGTGGGATTTTCAACCACATCACAGGAAGCAGTTGGCAGAATGGTCACTTACTGGCAGAACACTGCAGCACTTAACAGAGTGAAAAAAACAAGAAATCGAAATCTGTGAAGCTGCACGGGATCCAACAGAACAACAGATGCTAACCGACTTTGGCAAATTAAGTGCAAAACCCTAATTTCATTTGTTTTCAAGAAAAGGATAATATAGTCTATGGTCATTCCTCAGGAAAACAAGGTTTTTATTTGTCATTGTGTCGGGTCTCCATGTGGGGTTTTGCTTTCCGTTGATTATGAAATAAAATATGAGTTTAAAAAAACTGGTCATAAATAATCCTGACAACTGCAACATATAGGAGCAAAGCTAAGAGAAAACAGAATGAGCAGATGTGGAAGGAGCATAACGGTCACTCACAAAAAAAGTACAGAGCACAAAAAAGCACGAAATGTCTTCATGTACCACAAGGAGCAAAGTGAAAATCAAAGAAAAGAAGATTAAAAAAACAACAAGAAACCTTTCTGTTGCCTTACAGTCCCACAAATGTTTCCTGAATTCCTGATCTTGCTGCTGCCTTTATCTTTCTGAGTCTGAATTGACCATCACTGACAGACTGAGACAGTGATGGCTCCAGTGTTGCCAGGTGTTTTTAAAATCGCTTATGTATTCAGGCAGCTCATTTCTCAGATGATCTTTATCACACCATCATAACAAAACATTTAGTGGAGAATGCACTCTCTGTGCAACTTGTTCAAGACACCAGAATTTAAATCTAAGTATGTTCAGTATTTGGATTATACAACTGAAAATACAAACACTGACACAGACAGGAGACCATCTGGACAGATAGAACCTTGTGTCGGTTATTTTCAGAACAAGTGGAGCTAAACTGTACTTCACACATTGAGACACAAAGCAAAAACTTAATCATTAATTTAGTACTCGATGTACACTACCAGTCAAAAGTTTGGACACACCTTTCAATAATGGTTTTCCTTTATTTTCATGACTATTCATGACTGAAGGCATCAAAACTATAAATTAAAACATATGGAATTATGCAGAGAATGAACTTAAAACATGTTTTATATTTTCAATTCTTTAAAATAGCCACCCATTGCTTTCCACTCTCTTGGCATTCTCCCAATGAGCCTCGTGACTTACTCACCTGTTACTAATGTCCATGTAAACTCATAGATTTTGCACATTATGTTAACCTTCATATGTGTATTTAGTAAGTGTTCTTTTTTTTTCCCTTAATCCGAAATCTCGGCTGCTTGTCCTGACTGCATTCATGTAAAAGTGAGTTTACATGCACCATGTACGTAAACACTTGTAAATACTTTGCTGGAATAGAACATACGAGGTAACTCTTCCTGTATGCTAAAATAAAATAAGCAAAAAATAACTGCAATATTCAATGTGGGGAAAATGTTTGGTTAGCTTCATTGCTTTTTTATTTTTGATTTGTATCGCATTTTTCTATTAAATTCACTAAGACTTTTTTAAACTGTTGCAGGTCGTGCTTAATGATTTGCCAAGTCGCATGTTAACTGTCAGTTTTATAGACCTAAGCTGCTTCTCTTTATATTTGCATTGTTTATAGCATGAGGCAGTTAGTTGGTGCAAACTGGACTGGATGAAGTTATAACTGAAGTGAAGAAGCTCTGATTTGCAATGAAAAGAGCAAAGAATTCCGTTTGTGTTTAACGATTGTTACCATAGTTCAAATCCAAATGTTCCATTCCAAGAAAGCAATTATGACAAAGACACTTGGCGATTATAAGTGGAAAAAAACTGTAAAAAGTAAAAAAAAAAAGGAACTGTTTTATGCAACTTTTATGACTGAGGTTTGCCTTCACTTAAATTAGGCAGAGTGCTGTGCTCTTTGAAGTAAGAGGATTAAATCAGTTGTTGACTTCGACATGCTGGAGTCAAATGGTGGTGAAAGAAATAAGAAAGCAAATATAGAATGATATCGAAAAATAGCTGAGGGTGAGAAAGGAAACAGTCTTAAAGTTAAAGCAGCAATTCAACGCATGGGAGGAAGATGAAAGAACAGGACATGCAAGACAAATTAACTGAAGAGACAAGGCAGTTACAGAGGTGATTTATGACTGTTTGTTTCCTTTACTCAAAGAACATTCCCAGTGCAGTCGCTGAAAAGCTGCACCTCTACTTAAAATGTTCAATAGGTGAGCAAAGTTTGAGGTTATCTGAGGTGATAACAACACCCACACAGGGCATGAGTCAGTGGGTTTCACTTGGCTGCAATTTGATATGTGTCTGCTTTCATCAAAGCAATGCTCTAAAGCACAACAGGTGTATTTTTAATCTGAGTCATATCTGGAGCAGCGAGAGGCAGCTTATTAACAAACTCCCTTTCCACAAATGTTCTCCCGCTCAGCAGGGAGAACTTGTCGGAGTGTAGTTAAAATCTTTTATTTCCTTCTTTTACAAGCTTGGATTCACAGAACGCTAAACCTAGAGACAGGTGAGAAGAGCAGTGACATTTTAACAGGAAGTACATGTTTAATGAGATAAGCCCCTTTAAAACGTTTCAGTTTTATTAGTTATAATTCACACACACCTATAAGGTGAAGGCTTAGAGAACATTACAAAAAAACAAACTTCTGAAATGATTTTCACTCTACAAGCATTTAGCAGGATCTTATCTCACTGGCTGCAATGTAACTGAGGCTGCTACATATCAAGTTTGGTTAAATAATTAAGTATGGGTTTTTGAAGGATGACCATGAGAACATATTCACTCAGATAAACAAAAAAGTTAACAAAATCCAATGTGACTTTCTCACAACTCATTTGCATATACAGAGCATTATGAGAAATTAACTGAGAAGTACATCAAAATGCAGGTGCTTTATGTTAACTTAGACAGACATGTATTAACTACGTGCTGCTTTATAATGAACGGATTCAATCGGCTGCACCGCGATGCCATCCATCCACCAAGGCACTGACAAGTGAAATGCCTCATTTAAATTTGTAATTCTGATATTTCCAATAGGCACCTGAGGGCAGCATAGATTTGATTTTAGTGTAGGTTGCAAATTAATGGAAACATATTTAATAAGTCTATCGCATTGGTCCTTGGCAAACAAAGAACAACCATATAACACGTTTCGCACACATCAATTATATACTGTGCCTCTGTTTTGCTGCTATTTGGATTTTTTTTCACTTTGACTTTAGGCTAACTTTAAATAAATCCTGCATTACTTTATTAAAATGTTTTCAACTTGAAGGCAGGAATTATAGTATATACACATATGATATGGATGTGATTTTTAAGTCATGTTTCCAACAAGTGGAAGGTCGAAACTTATTCATCTGCAGAGGTTGTTGTGATGTGGTGTCACTTAGGTGCTGGCTGCTATGGGTCAGTAGAGGAGCGCCGCCTTATCTTTTCCACATCTTCATCAAATTTGAATGATTTAAGCAACTTTCAAGCCAGACAAAACAAAACATGCATGTAACCTTTTGTAACCATGGTAACAGGCTGAGCGAACACCTCACAAGGTGGTGTCCTTATCCCGAACACAGTTATCATATTTTTATTAGATTGTAGACTAAATCTGCCCTGAAAAAAATGCTATAATGTTGATAAAATAGGTTATTAGTTTTAGTATGTAACGGAAAACAGATAATATATTTTTTGTATTGTGATGGAATAAATTTAGTATAAATCTATCACAAAAGTCGGAAGGATTCGGTTGGGGTCCCGATATAAATCTTTCCTTAACAGTCCAAAAGCACAGAGCAAGTAGGGAGACAGAAAGACACAGAAAAAAGACAAAAGTATAAGAGAAGAAAAGACAGCGAACTCTATACAAACAGCTTGTAAAGATGTGAGCAGGTACACAGAGATGTGCAGAGTCACAGTTGGAGTCAAAAACGAGCTGTGAGGTGGAGAGAATAGACAGGGGCCGAGACACAGACTGAGTAACTGATCCAGAGACAGAGAGCAGAAGCCTGACAGGTCAGAGATGTTTTAAAGGAATAAGGTTATAAGTTCTGTGCAAGAAGTGTGTGTGTGTGTGTGTGTGTGTGCGCGTGAGCGAGTGAGAGACAGATAGACTACCATTAAGGTTTCAAGAAGAGCACAGCAGACAGTCAGATCTCCTAAGACCACAGCTCAGGGGAGATGACCTTTAGAGGATCAGAGTTGAAGCAACAGTGTGTGTGTGTGTGTGTGTGTGTGTGTGTGTGTGTGTGTGCATGCATTTGCCTCTGTGTAGTTGTGTGGATATATTTTAGTTAAGTGCCAGTGGGAGCAGGTACAGCAGGTCATCTACTAATTGCAGGGTTGGCAGTTTGATCTCCAGGCTCCTTCTGTCCACATGTCGTAGTGTCCTTGGGCAAGAAGCTGAACCATAAGCCGTTCCTAGTGGGCAGGAAGTTAGTTGCATGGTGACTTCATCACATTAGTGTGTAAGTGCAACACGTTCTCATCCCACAGAGTCACATACTGATGTTCCCACAGCGTCAAATTGTGCTGCTTTGTGTCATTTGGCGTCTCATATTGACGGAACAGGAACTATTGGACGCTCCAGATGTGCCACTGTTTGACGCCCTGGGAACCACCGCGTCTGGTAATGACGCTGCAGGTGCGTCAGTAGTTGACACTCCAGGAGCATCACCTTTTGACGCCAAAGAAACAACTTTACATTCAGAAAAAAACTGCATTACAGTTGGAGAAACAATTTCAGAGTAACGTTACATTAAGAAACACCAATGGTTAGAGTTATGCACAAAAACGTCAGGTTAAGGTTAAGTTAGAAGAAAAATTAATGTTGTGAGAGTTAGGAATGTTTTACAGTTAATGTTAGCATAGGATTAGTGTAATGAATCCAACCTAAATTTGAAAACTTTATTAGTGAAATTTAAGTGGTCACCCCGCAAACCAACTTATGTGTATCCAATCAAATTCCCAGGTGTCCAGACCCCTTCTTACACAAAAAGATTACTTCAGATTATTCAGAATTGGTTTTCAATCAAACAGTGCGCTGCTGTCAAACTTGAGTTAGTGATGATCAGTGTTTGTTTTGGAGACTCGGACGTGAAAGTTTGTATCATTCTCAGATTTCTCAGCGAGCAGCAGTTGGTGCCATAGGCCCCTCCCATGTTATTGATGTCATGTTTGTCCAAATGTTAATATTAAACTAAACAGTAAAGTAAAGATGTGATGTTACATCTGTGTCATTAACATGATGAAACCACACACTGCGTACTATTTATGTGTCACAGATACATTAGGCCATCTGAATTATAATTTTATTCCTTTGTGCTGGCAGCCGACAGCTGTGGTCAGAGACATTATGTTTTCAGGTTTGTTTGTCCATCCATAACATCATGCAGGATCTCAATAATGCCTTGAGGAAATTTCTTAAAAATTGTCATAAACATCCACTCAAGAATGGACTTATTACATTTTGGAAGTCAAAAGTCAAAGGTTAAATTTACCGTGACCTCATTGCTTTCCTGTAATCATTATTATAACATTGCAAGAATAACCTGAGGGAAATTTGCAGCATCTGGAACAAACTTGTAGGACTCGGGGATAAACTGATTCATATCTGACTCTAAAACATGAGACATGTATGTAAAGTGCAACTTGAGTGGTTTAGGGGCATCGATCACAAAGCAATAATTATATCAGTTTATCAATGTAATGTCAACAATGTATAATGACCGGTCAAGTTGGAACATGATCATAATGTGGAAATATGAAGAATAGTCACAAGTTTCATCACGTTTCCTATTAACTCTTCTCGTTTCATAGCAAGATATTGGTTTATAATTCTATATGATAGTGTTATTTTTAGGAGCTCAAAGCACTAGGGTAAGATTGTGGTACAGATTAAATGTAATAAGCTGTCAAAGACGGAGACGTGAGTTTCTTTACTTTCTTACTGAAGGTTGTTTAGGCTCAAGTACACGGGACTCATGATGTCCAGCTACTGCAATGACATACATCAATGCAGCAGTTCTGTTCCCTACAAAAATAGAAAGTCCACAACCACAACCTCCACCTTCCTTAAAAAAACTTAGTTTGTCAGGAGGATCCATGTTTTCTATTTGTCAAATCCTAAACATTTTGGTATGCGTATGTATTCATCAAACACTCGTTTATGGTGGTGTGTCGTGTAGACTCCCTCTCACCTGAGGCGAGGACAGTAAATTGGCACAGCACGGGATGGAGGAGTATGAATTGAGGTGAGGCCCTACAAGAGACTCTTGGAATTCAAATAAAAACTTTCGAAGCTAATTGAATAACACTCAAACCAGAGATCAAGAGATTTGCAGTCTGAGATTTACTGAGCGTAAACACAAGGTGTTGAGATCTTGTTGTCACACAGCTCCTCTTTGTAGTTAAATAGCAATAGCGACAGCTCACTGCAGGACGCCTGCACCTACTGATAGACTATGAGCTCTCAGTTATTTTCTCTGTGGTGGTAGGACCCACCCGGTGTTCCTGTCAGATTAACTCCCCATTCTTCAGTTTTCTTTAATGTTCAGCGCACTACTGGCAAATTACTCCTCTCCGACTGGCGTGGTTTTGTAAAACAATTTACGAGTGTATGTGAGCTGGTAGCAGGCCATCGTTTGAAGTGAATTACCAACTTGTTCATGTTGTTTTTCTGCCCTCCGCCTTGCTGGTCCTAGGAAAGCCTTGAGCACCTCCCTCAGGCAAATCGTTCAAGCGCCCAGAGGCTCTAACAACAAAGACTACAGGATGTTACGGAGCAGAACCCACACATCAGAACAAGACAGAAACACGGAACAACAACAGTGCCCTTTCCACTTGAAATAATGTACATAAACTTTCTCTCTATATATTTTTTTATGCTTACATTTTTACTTTGTTCTAAACAAAGGTTGGATCTACAGCAAATAACCACGAAAGCAGTTTGGCTGCAGAAAAGAACGAATTAATAGGGAAACATCCAAAAAAATCTTTCCTACAGATGATTGTAGGACAATCCTTGAACTGTAATATGCAGATAAACACACAGAGTATTAATCTGCATGATTTCATTAACTAATGCAGAAGATAGATATTCCCAGCGCATCTCATTACAGAATCACATTCCTTGAGATTTCTTTGGATTAGTCTCAATGTGCCTTTCCTCCAGGGTTGCTGAGAACTCATTCAAATGTTCCTAGTAGATCTCCTAATTAAGCACACTTTGCCTTACTAGACACATTTATAAAGCCTCTGTAGAAAATTATAATGAAGTACCAACTTTTGATTCTGGACTGTGGATTATTGTTTTAAAGCAAACTTTTAAAAAAGTGACAATTCATTAGCCTAAAAGGATCTTTTTGATTGCTTTATTTGTTCCATCCTCTTCGGTTCCACGTGTGTGTGGAACCTTTTTTGCATAGGTACTCACGTATATTGTTTATTCACCTTTTTTTAAATTCTACTGAGTTGTCTGATAGACATCTGCCAGAGTTTATAAAAAAATTATAAGGCCTTTTTCACCTTCGGAGGTAGAAATTTTATAATATCTCCAGCATAAGACAAGTGTATTTTCAAAAACACAGTATAGTTAGATAAGACATGATATTTTCCACACAACTGACTAACACAGGGCTCTGCTTTGAGCAGGCTACCAGCAGGGGGTTCACTCGGGGGAAGTTGTTCAGCTGTAATTCAAAAGCATTTAGAACCATAGAATACAGTAAAATTTTAGTGAAACTTGATAAGTTTTACTTTGGGCAATGTTCATACTTTGCTCAAATTGGCACTGATGCCACTAATTAGTGTCAACTCAGGGCGTCTCTAAAGCACAAGAAAAGAGCAAACAGGTATCAATCTATGTCCTACTGTGTCTTTAGGACTGTTTCTTTTAACACACAAACACACACACACACACACACACATTGAGCTAATCTATTTCTGATAGATTGTAATACTAAGGTCAGGTCGTGTCTGTGCCTCCTCATCAGCTTGTTAAATCTCACTCTGAAACACATTCAGCATTTAAACACTTTATGATAATTAGGCTTCCTGCTGCAAGGCAGCCAATCCTGACTGACCTGCATTATCACCATGTTGAACTCACTTAGCTTGAAATCGTGAGCACATGTCACATGCTAAATGTGCTCTTTGAAAGGGTCTCTGTGAAATAGCTGCCACGCCAAAGAAATGTGCTTTACAAACATAACACATAAAAACCGAGCGTTAGTGTAAACAGTGTTATTAAAGCATTCACTCAAACCATCTGTGATAAAACATGTCTTATTAAAGAACAATAAGAGCATAATAACATTTTATTCACAAAGAATGTTTCTGTGTGCACCAGCCCTAGTGAAAATTGTGCGGAGCGTCACATATATTATTAGAGACATAATAAGTGGGTCTCAGTCTCTGCCGAGGGTCAAGCTTTTATCCACGTCTTTACAAAGGGAAAAAAAAATCACTGTACTGCTTCCATATGCATATGCAAGCATACATGCTCTTTGTACGCGCTTGTCTTGCACCTTGTTTTTTTTATAATTTTTGATATTTGATGTCCATTATCTGTTGTTACCATGGCTCTGGGCCACTAGGCACCTGCGCCACATGCTAGTTGACTCAGTAGATTATCATGTGACAATAGAAAAATAACATGCTGTTAATTTAGGCACAAGTACATAGAGGTTAGTAATAGAAAAAAAAAAGACACTGGGATGGACTAAAATATACAAAAAAAGGAATCAAAGACAAACACAATGGGGACATGATATTGCGTGTTTTATTAAAAAAGCCCTGTTTTTTTTCTCCGAGCCATCCATCCTGACTTTCTCCCACTTAGGACTGTGTCGACTTTAAATGTCAGCCTGATGACTGTCCTACTTAATATGATTGCTCAATTTCACTAATTTCCCTCACATCTCGCTAGTAATAACTATGCCACTGGCTACCGACCTACCAAAACAGTATTAATGAGCACATAACAACTCATAATTCACCATTCTGCTGCATGATAATGTTCAAGTGGTCTGCAAACCACTGCAAGCCAGGCTTCGAAAAGCATTTATTAAAACTAGACAAAAGCTGCAAGCTGACTTTTAGTTTATGCCGAGTGTGGCTCACTGTTTAAAGACGCTATAAAGTGCCCTTGTATTGCCACAGCATTTCTCCAAATGAACTATTGTAAGGTTGTTAGCAAACAAATTAAACGAATGATTCATACAGGAACAATAAAATCTGAGCTGCCGTCATTGATCGTGATGCTGTAAATAAATGAAAGAACAATTCAAGTTCAGTCTCAGGTCACTTCAACAAACTCTAATTTCCTTCCGAATGTACCTCAGTTCACAGCAATGTGTGTTAAAGCACTAATTTTGGGTCACAGCTGTTGTGAAAGAGCAAGTTGTTTATCTGAGTGCACAGTTTGTGTGTGTGTGTGTGTGTGTGTTTATGTGGATGGTTGGAAGTGTTCATCCCCCTCACTCGCGGCATTATGGTGTTTTAACGATTCTGGCAGATGTTGTTTTTGTTGGAGAATGAACTCACTTAAGTGTGAGATGGTGATCTGGTGAGATTACCTGGCTTTTCTCTCCAAGGGCAAATTTTAATGGTGCTGTAAATCAGCAAAGAGCTCATTTTGTAGGAATTATGCTGCCCTCTCTCATCTGATGAAGGAAGAACTGACAGGTTGGCCCAATTAAAATCTGTTAAGGGATTTGTTGCATGTAATTGAATTTATTCAATTAATTCAGTATCTTTATTTTGTTTTAGTTTTTTTAATCAATTTAATCATTCAGTCACATGCTGGTCACCAGTGCTTCTTCAGGAAAACAGCACATACGCTTCGCATACTAATCTTGACGTGGGACAAAGACAAAAGGATGCACTTACTTTGTAATGCGACTAAATTACCCTCCAGGGGGGATAATAATCTAATAAGCCATTTAAATATATGATAACTGAAAGGAGCTGTTTATGGTTGGATGATTTGACAGAGACAGATTGAAAAGAAATGATACAGTAATTGCAGGGAATGATTTAGAGAAATTCACTGTTAATGTTTCTACTTTGATCCTGTAGTTGAAGGAATCACAGTGAAGACTTTCCACAATGGTTTAATCGTCTTCTGCTGTTGTCGCTTTTTGTTTCTATAAATTGACACGTGTACAAAAAAATCTGTTTCCTGGCCCCTCACTGTCAAATACAGTTATTCATAAAAAGTTAATTAAACATGGCATACCACAGCTTCTCATTCTAAGTGCAGCTTGTTAAGCTTGTGCCATTCTTTAAATGTGTCTCAAGAAGCAATAATTTGAAAAATTTGACCAGCAACTGTGGTAAAAGAGGGTGAGGCTCCAGGCTCACATCTAAACATGTTTTTATACAGCATGTGTCACATGTGCCAAACCAAATATCATTAACATACCCGGCGGTTTATAAAGTAAATGCAACTGGTTTCCTAAGATACCCAAGATTTAACCAAAGGCCTGAGTAAATATTTAATTAAAGGAAAAACATGCAATTTAATTTGATGTAAATTACACCAGTGCCGTAGTGTAAATCAGAATGTCTCAGTAGCTGAGCAGAGCAGAACACAAACCTGAGCCAGTGTAAAAAAGAAGCCCCAACAAAATCTTAGAAAAACATTTTGAAAGGGTTAATGTGCAATCAACAGCTTGCCTTGATTTTTACCAGCACTATATATTGTTATAATTTGTATGTAATTTTTTAAGACCTATTACATTTCTGTGTGCAAAACTGAAAACACAGATAGAAAATACAACACACGGTGCAGCCTCCATCTTTTCCATGTAAGACATTTATATTCCCTTGTTTTAAACTACTTAGACTAGCTGAATGGTATATTTTGTTTATACTCTGGTTATGATCATCTGCAGACAGCTGATCTACTCACACAGCATGACAACTAAAACGTTTATGATTTCAAAGCAGCCAAAAGAGCTACTACACAACAGTCTTGCATTTAATTAGAGCAACAACTCAGCTAAAAGACACAATCAGATTATAGAGCATCCTCCCCTCACAGCCAGAAGGTAGTGAGCTTGAACGTGTTGCTCACCGGGGGCTTTTCTGTCTGCGGTTTGTGTAAGTTTCATCTGATACTCTGGTTCCTTCCCACTATCTACAAATATGCAGATCAGGTCAGCTGTTGATTGCCCCAAGGTGAGAAAGTGACTGGTTGTCTGTGTCTGCATGTCAGCATAATATAAAGATAAATTAGGAACTCGTCCAGAGTGTACACCACATCCTGAGTACTGACACTTTTTCTTTAGCTTTGTCACAACCGTAAGTAGTTAGCCAATAGCTGGATACATATACATATATTCTGTGTCCATTTTTTTCTCGTTTCCATTTGATCATTGTCATTGTCAGGCCACTACATTTTTAAGTAAACCAAGTAAGCCTTATCAAGGCAAAATGGTGGTTGAGGGGAATGAACTAGAGCCTGCCAAGGTTTTCAGTGACAGATTAAAAAGGATATATCAGGTTCACTAACACTGCAGTGCTGTATGTCTATAACCCAACACACAGATTTCCTAATTTGGTAACACAGACTATGTACACGCACACAGGCCTGCTCACAGAGACAGATCTGTTTGTGTTTTAGCACATTTAGAAACAGCCAGCTCTTTATGGGGTTGGTATATTAGTGGCATTGTGGAAGTAGACGTGGCTGGATGCTGGAATTAATTCATTTAAAAGGAATTGCATGTTGGTAGCCACCTGGGAAATCAGGGATTAGATAAAGCTACCTGCTTAATCTTCCTGCAGGAAAGTAACACATTACAGACATTATTAACTGGCTGGATGAAGCACCGAGACACGGAGAAAGAGACAAATGGCAAATCAGACACGTAAGGACACAGACGGGTCATCATTGTAAATGACAAACACATCAAAGTGTGAATAAAGCTCCTGTAGGATTGAAAACACACAAGCTGGGTGACAGTCAGATCGAGTGTCCCATACACACACTTGAATTGCCACGTCCTGGTTTCTCCTGTATTTAAAAAAGAAATTGTGTATGTTAGAAAAAACAATATGAAAGCCTCAGTGAGGAAACAAATATGATCTCCTTATTGATATTTGCTGTTGCAACAGGACCATGAAACCATGCTTGGCAGCTAAATTAGTCTCCTACTGAAATGGGAGGTAGATAAATAGGATAAATTTTGATTTTGGATGGACAGGAAATAGATAAGGGCTAAATGAACGTTTTTTAGATGTCAGAAGTCTGAATCAGTTTCCAGTCCTGTTAGGATGAAGTGGCAGGATTGCTTCAAAGGTCGGTTGAACTGGTAAAGATGACAAGAGATTTATTTCTATTTTATTTATTTATTTATTTTTTGTCCTAGACCTGAGCTGGGAGATGTCCAGCTTTGGCAAATGGTCAATTTTTCTCTCAGTAAGGTGCTGATGACTACAGATGGAGCAGGATGCAGCTGGATTTTCACAGCCAGGTGGGGCAATGATGAAAGGATCAGACTCCAGATGGTAGACATCACCCAGAGATACTTGAGAGCTGGGAAGCTTGGTGGGGGCCGGTAGGGTACAACATTGGTAATACGACAGCTCTATCAGGACAAGATGGCAAACACGTGGCAATGCCAGCAAAAACATGATCTGTAATGGCTTAAATATGGACATAGAAATGCTCAATGACAAGACTAAGAGGGAGAATCACAGTTAGGAAATGAGTTGACCCTGTTTGAATGTGGCCTCATAACACAGCCGGAATGGTTTGAATAACTGTCAGTGACACAACAGAGAAGTATTTAAATGCAAAAAATGGAAGATGTGCAGATAGACAGTTTTAAGCATGAGCGTGACTATTTTTATAGATACAGAGAGACAAACAAAATGATAGGGGACTGTTAACCCTGTGCTATAATGTCTTAATTATATACTAAATCCCACATGAGTAAAGGATGCACCTAAGGCACCTGTGGGGAAAATTTTTGAAAAGACTGATGCCATTCTTTCTTTGTGCAGTTAAACACTGGTTGGTGCCAGTGTCAGCTCATAGACTTTTTAAAGCAAACATCTGCAGTGCATTTACAATGCCTGGCGTTAAGTGGGGTATGGCGAGAAAATACATCATAATATTGGGCTTGCACATAGGCACTAATTTAATTTTGTCTGTGTATTCAGCTAAATTAAATCTTTACTACAATTACAGTTTTCAATTGCTCTAACAGTTTTTTTTTTTTTCCGTTTCCTTTTTTTCATCTCCATATTTACTAAAGATGCAAAATCCCACAAAACATACACTCAGTTAGGGCAAACACATCATGTGTGTCTGATATCAAAATGTCACCTGAGAGACACATGCTCACAGACATCACAATTTTTTCAAGATGACCTTTTTTATGCACCTCCCCAGAGAAAAGCCAGCATCATTTTTTGCTGTTATTTGCAATCAGAATTCAGTGACTGTAAAATACAGAGTGGAAGAATAACATTTGTGATGACTGAGCGCCATGTTTACCTGCACAGGTTACAGATAACACTGGTCAGAGTTCTGAAGTAAAATTGCTGTGGCTCAGACCTTGTTCTACCCTGGTTGAGATTTGATTGGTCAGATGATGGCTAACATTCTTCAAGCAGCTATTTTGTCTTTAATTTTGCTGTAAAGTGTTGGTGTGGTGTCAGATTTGGCCATTTTTCGCTCTTATTTCTGCACAGCCTGTTCTCATTCCTAATGCTCCAAAAAAAATGTCTTCCGTTGTAATTACAGTAAGGAATTAGTTGTGTAACATTATCATAAGCAGGTTTTAACTGTGTTTTTATGTATTTTATGTTTATCTTTATGTCCTTACTCTGAAATTAGTCTCCAATCCTAGCATAGGGTACCTGTGGTGCTCATATATGCTGCCAGGGGACATGAAAAGCAGCAATATTTGACGCCTTAAGCAGGTTATTTTTTGACACTGTGGGAATTGGAGGAACGTGCGATTAATGAACAATGCTACCTATGATTAATGGCAACCCACCTTCCAATATGAATCACAGTTGCCCAAACAACTGTCACCAGTAAATCATTACCTCTGGTAAAACTTTAGAGCTAATGTATAAACTAGGTGTGTTTTGAGCGTATTGGACATATAAAACTGTGACTAATACTGCAGGCGCTGTTCGCTCACTGGCAGCCTTTGTATTTCCACATTAATTGCTCGAGGTAAAAACCACCATTTTATGATAATACTTTTTTCTCTGCTGACAAAGTTTAAAGTATCTAGTGTGTAAAGGGGAGAAAATGAATGCTCATTTATACTACTCATGTTCAACATTCAAAATTAGACAGTAATTGGCCATTAGCTCTGACAGTACTTTGTCACAGACTCCGAATCCTCTTGCTTTGCTAAATGGCTTTTGTGCCAAATGGTTTCAACCCATAAATGAGTATGTGGAGACTCTCAGCTATGGCTGAGAGTCTCCACATACTTGAACGTACAACATGTTGTACACACATGCACAAAGAGGCAAGAATTCATTATGGGGCTTTAATTAAAACGTAATGCTTTGTGATTGCTCACCACTCACAGAGGACGAGTGAACCAAAAAACTAAAAAAGTCAAGACTCATGGGATCATAATGAAAGAGAGAACAAACGTATTAATTAAATCAATGGGATCAAGCAACACAAGTGCTTTATCAGAAATTTAAAAAATGCAAATAACTATCTTGCCTTCTTTCTTGTGCTTTCATGATGAATTATATTTTGGGCAAACAAAGGTTTAATGCTTATATGTGACGGCAGCAACTTCAGTGTCACTAACAATAATCAACAGATTGTTCAGTAAAAAGCTGCTTTGTGGACATGCGATTTTTTTCACATCCCTCCTTGAGTAAGAGAAGATCATTTTTGATCTTTACATCTGCTTTGTACAGTCAACACACACATCAAGGACAAGGCCATCATTAAATGCTCCACGGTCTCTTCCTCTTTAACTCTTGGTTTTTAATGTAATCTTTACCCTCTCCTTCTGTTTTAGATTAAAAAAATGTGGTATATTGAGACTAATCAACACAGATCCCATATTGAGATGTTAGGAAAATAGTTATAACTATAAATTATAGATTGGAGCAAAAAAAAACTTGATTGATGATTTTGTGACATGATTTAAACCTGAAACTATTAGCCACAACAATTTGTATTAACATTAATGTCTAATTGAAAGATAAGTAGTATATAATTTATTAAATAATAAACATTAACTATTTTAAGCGCATATTAATTAACAAATCAAGCAGAAGTGTTCTATTCAGAAACTTAATGATATTAGTCTGATTCAGTATAATGGATTAAGAATTAGTGAATTTAAAAGGTCGAAAATGACTGCAGCAGAGAAGACCTAAATTATCTTTTTTTCTCCAACTTAAAATTTGATAACTAACTGATTTAAACATTTAATAAATAAAACATTTTCTATGTCCGTCCATGAAAGCTGTCGCGCACCAGGGTACAAAGATTGATCATTTTTGACCTGGCAGTTAAAAAAATAATTTAGACAGACAGACAAAGACTGAGTTTGTGCTTCTGAATAAACAAAGAGAAACCTGACATGTGTTAGACAGTGTGTAAACTATTATAAACCAAATTAAGATTTCCACAATTTTTTTACCGTTTGAGAAGAAAGTCATTTTGTTGAGTAACACAGATGATACATCATCTTTAGATGACAAAGAAATTCCTTGATAGTGAGGGTCTTTGTCAGGATTGAATGGCAGCATAGAAAGCTATAAGAATGACTCCAGGATATAGTCTCAATATTCTCATGTTGGACGGTTTACACTGCCAAACACATTTGATGCTTATTTCTTCTCTTTAGCAAAATGCATTTAAAACCATAAGGACCACACAAGGGTTAAATTATTGTATGTGCACTACTAATATAGTAGTGTCTTTGTATATAAACCACCAGTTTCTGTACTCATGCTATTTTTTCTCATTTTGGTTGTGATTTGCCAGCTTTAAGCTTTCGGAAGGGGCAGCAGGGAAAGACCAGAAGTAGAGAAGAACGCGTAGATATAGGGGTGAAAGTACAGACACTTTGAAAGAAAAGGGGAGGCTATGCAGAAGTAGTAGAGTGATGGAAAGGGGAGAGGTGAAAAGGGAGGCAGGAGGATAAAGGACAGACAGGCTGCCAGGGCAGAGAAGAGGAGATCAAGCTGAAGCCTGAATATGTAAAAGCTTTATGATGGATGGCTACCCTGCAACCACATCAACTGTGGGTTACTTATGCATGTCATTAAGTCGCTGCATTGAGAGGAGTCAAAGTGCGGAGCAAAGCATAAACACTTCTGATGAATGATATATGGACAGTCTGGCAGGTAAATAGACAGGCAGGGAGACAGACAGAAATATGCTGCCAACCGGTCAAATAATGAGGCAGATAAGACTTATATATAGTCTGACTAATAGAGGGATGCCAGGTTGGACAGATAAACAGTTCATAAGCGGGCAAAACTGGCAAATAGTTTTTGTATTTTTTTGATTTATAGAATCATATACAGCAAACATGTGAATATATTACACATAAACACACACTTGCCAAATACATGACATACATAAATCCAGGAAGACCATCATGTTTCTATATTTGATAGTTAGTTGTTTCTGTCGTCACACGGTGTCTGTTACAAACATGCAGGGAAGCGTCCAAACAAGCGTAGAGGAAAATTACAGAGGAAGGGATGAACGATTGTGTACACAGACAAAAGATAAAGACAGGTACAGTAGAAGAAACAGACGTACGGGACAGGAGTTGACCTCTGAAAATCCAGCGGGTGTGAATAGATAAAAGCAACAGCGTCTTTTAGTCGTCACTAAGCTTGACAGCTGTTTCAGGATTTCTAGTGGCTCTGTGTGTGAGAGAGAGTTTATGTCAGGGATACAGGTCTGGGGTTGACATGCTTCACAGGACAAAGCCTGGCCCTCACACACACACACACACACACACACACACACACACACACACACACACACACAGCCCAATGTCCTGCAGACACTCCACAGAAGAAGATGTGACAAACCTTCATCACATCAGCATCTCCAGTAAAACTGGGCTCATTAAAACAGAGGTGAAACGGTGAAAAGCATTTTTTTTTCTTAGACAGAGACGCTCTTTGCCAGCGGGGAAGGCAGGAAACTGCTCGGGGCCCCAGGCCAGTAGGGGGCCTCCGAACGCTGACGAAAGTTAAACTACTTGCTGAGTGCAAGTTTGCAATGACACTATCATAAGTGTCATTTATTAACCAGCTAACTCAGACGAGTCTTTGTCTGTAGTAACCCGATGAAAACTGTGTAGGTTATGTGTTCTATAAATCACTACAGTGTGTTACTGTAGGTTATTGTGCTATGTGCAGTGTGGTATGTATTTAATTGTATTTTCCATATCTAAAGTATAGCAATATTTGGATGTATACAGTTTAGGGACTTAACAGACTAGATTCACCACTGGCAGTGCACAACATGCATAAGTTACTTTCTTTACAAATCACATCTCATTTGGGAGCAATAACTGCACATTTTCTACATTTCACTTGCCCTTAAATTACTGTAAGTTGTTATTGTGACAAAACCTATTGCTTTTGTTTCTTCTTTCATTTTGCCTTGAATAACCATAATAAAGACAATATGTTTTCTAACACAATAGAAAGGAAGTATGATGCAATTTATAGGATCATGATTATGTAAATTTAGGAGTCCGTATTAAAAAAATAAGGCTAAAGAAATCCATGCACATTTGGCAAACCCTATTCCAGTAATCAATTAATAATTATTATTATTTTTAATTTTTTTTACATGAAGCATCTTTTTGATATTTTAGATCTTTTGCACAGGAAAAGTTGACATTTCCAACTTGTTTGAGGAAAACACAACCAACCAAATCATGACGGGTGCCCTAATGATCATTTCTGCATAAACAGTAAGTGACCTACAACACAGAGTGTACATCATTAGGGAGACAAGCACGTGGTTCACCTCTGTTGTTCACTATAATCTTTAGCACTGCTGAAAAATCATCACAGCAAAATCTTTGTGTCCTGAGCAATTCAAACATAAATTACTTATATATGCATATACATATATGCATGTGTGTTTGTGATAACTTTTTGTGGCTCTATCATCAGTTTCAATTGATTGTGATTTCCCTTACATACTGTTACCTAAACTGAAACAACATTTGCAATAACTAGACTTTGAGGGAGAAGTTTACTATCTGGCAAAAGCTTGTTGAAATGGTCTTGGGCTCATTTTTGATGTACCTCTAAATCATTATTCAAAAATCAATGCAGCTTGGTACTTCAGCCCCCAGCCAAACTGATTTGCCGGTGTGATTCACTCAATAACTCAACAGCTTTAAGGAAAACAAACAAAAAAAAAAAAAAAACTTCACATGGGTTCTTTCAGAAAAATGCAATTGCAGTTATCTTAGCAACGACAGGCACCACCGATGTTTCTGCCAAATGTCTGTTGTGTGCCAATAGCTTGTAAGAAAGAGAAGCACAGCTGACAGGCACAGGGAGATGGATGTGAGAGAGGAGAGCAACATAAAAGCAGAGAGGAAAAAAGGGATCATGAAAGAACGTGGCTGAACCAAAAGACCAAAATTCTATATTACAATAATTTACAAATGTATTATTTTTCTCACCTTAACTAACTTCTGGTATTTTCTTATTAACAGCACACACACACTGTTGCAGTCTAGAAAAAACCCATAAAAATGTGTGAGAGTAATGTTTAATATTCTTTTATAATATTAAGCTGCTTATTGACAACAGGAGAGTATTGATCAGTTATATCTAGTAACTGTCCACTGATTAGTCTGAACCAAGGTAACACTGATCATGACATTTAATCCCATGTGGTAAAGTCTCAGGTAATATTTGTCTACACCACTCTTTAATACCTTCACATTTGGGAACAAATATGAGAGTTAAATCACATTTATATCACAAATTTCTTATTTATACATTTCACCTGTTGCTTTGCTTTGCTGGCAACATTTGTTGTATTATTCTCTAAATTAGAAAATCATTAGCTTCACATTTTCAGAAAGTGAACATGGAACAAACAAAGACACTCGTTTCTTGTATCCTCAATCATATGTTTTGCAAAGCGGACAGTCTTTTATTTCTGATGCTTGTTCACAAGGTCAACTGTTTTGTTTGAGACCGTATTAAGTGCTGGGGCTTTAATTTTGCAGCACTGATCTAATGATGCAGCAGCTATTCATCACCATGAAAGTGCATTGACATAAGCAGCTAATGAAGGCTTTTGCTATTGCTGAACAATGGAGACTTTTAATAAGGAGAGGCGATGGGTATGGATGGAGAGATGCAGTAGATGAGTGATTGTGCTGAGGGAGCAAAAGATCAGCCAGTCACTCATTTCATTAAGAAGGAGAAAAACAAGACCTGAGGGAAAAGTGTCTTCTTTCCTTTTTTTTTACTTTCTTAATGATTTTGTGGTTTTATCCAACTGTGTTCAGAAATAAAAAGATAGATTAAATATGGTTCATGTAGATGCAGCAATTCATCTTGGTTTTCACTGACTCCCGAGGATATATTCATTATATTTTTGTGCTTCATGAATGCCAAATTACAGCACAGTCACTTTTTAATACATAATAAAACTTTCAGTTACCATATATTGTCTGTGACACTTGCTCTGTCCTTTCTGTAACTTCAGATTATATTTTCTCACTCTGGCTGTGTTTGTCTGTATTAGAATTTTTCAAATCTTCACCTCTCCAGGAGTTTCCCTCCTCTGTCCCCATCGCAGTCTGCCACCGGCTCAGCTGCTCTTCATTCGCAATCACACCCAGGTGATATTTAAGGGTCAGTTTTCATCTAGTGTTGGAATTTGAGGTGTTTAAGGTTTAACAAAAGGATTCTCTTTCCATTGTTTTTAAGTTTTAAATGGAGATGCTGATATTTTCACCTATAACCTCAAAATGATTCGTCTCCACATATTGTCAATAAAGCACTTTAATCTCTTTGCCTTCTTAGGACAATTTTGTAGAAACTAGGAAGCAAAACACCGCCCCTCTGGTTACAATAATCTGATATTTGATTTTGAAACTCTTCTTCTTTGAATTATTTATGATAAATTATAAACTACTCAACTGAAAATGAGACTTTGACTCCAATAAATGTCCAACTGTTAACATTGTCTTTGTACCACTGAAAATTAAGTGGTGAACCATAAATTTAAATTGCTAATGAAAGCAATTGTATGTACTTGTAAATTTATACAGAGTGAAGCTGTGAATTAAAGGAAAAAAATGTGTTTCCAGCAACTGTTAACGACTTTAGGGCTGTTTTAGAGGGACGTGTTTGTGTGAGATTTTGTGATTGATGTGCAGATAAGCTTGATACTTTGAACAGAGCTGAAAACCCTGAATCTGACTGCAAACTATCATAAAAAAGTGATTTACAGACCCCCCTTTAAGAGGTTTTATCACTTGGGCATCTCCAACTTTGTGTTTTTTTTTTAGCCATGTTGAAGGGTTTATGTTAAGGAAAATGTGTATGTGATGCAATGAATTCCATCACACCCATTTTCCACTGGTTCACTCACATGTCGACTGATTAAACCTTTGTGTCATTTTTCAGTTTTATTTAAGAATTTACAGAAAACCTGCCCTTCTACAAATAAACACTGGTTTCATTTAGACAAAAGTAATATGTATTAATGTGCAGTACTGCTACAGTTTGCAAAAGCACAGCTCATTGATTTATTTTCTTAATTATTAAAGAAATTCAAAGTCTAAATTTCTCTTTCCTCTTGTGATTTTACAACTGACACAAGCCCTTTGGTGTTTGGGCATGTCACAACAGGATAGTAAGTACGAAGGCTGAACTTACAGTTTCACCTGTTTTATGAGCACGTTAAAATCAGACATTCAAAAGGTGAAAAGAAAAATACCAGACTCAAAGTGCAAGGAGACAGGCATGGCTAACAAATCCTGACTTCAAAGGCATGTGACATTAAATGTCTGTCAAGCTTCAGCTCTTCTAAAGAGATGAAAAGTGGCATAAACATCAAGATACTGGAAAAATGCCATGTTTTCATAGTGTTTTCCAATAGTTTTCTGTTCTCAGCTCTCTCATTGTAATGAGACCAAAACACCTATTTGGAGGTATCATGGAATTTAGCTACATTTTACATCATATTAGATTTTAAAAAATGTCATGGGTGAAACTTGAATAGAACTAAAACAGTGTTATCTAATATTAAACACATGCTGTACATGGGGGTTGATGTGTGTGTGTGTGTGTGTGATCCCACCTGATGATGTCATGATGTGAGAGGTGGGAAACACCCTGGGTGCATCACCAGTCAATCTCAGGGCCAACACAGAACGGCAAAGAAACCTTTCACACTCACATTTACAACTCTGCAAATTTTAGAGTCACCAATTAACCTAACGAGCATGTCTTTGGACAGTGGGAGAAAACTGAAGGCCAGGAAGAAACTCCTTAAACTCCAGAAAGTCCACGATCTCTCTGGGACACAAACCCGCAACCTTCTGTTCTTATTATAAGAAATTGAAGTATCTGGTGTATCTCCCCAATCCAGGAAAAGTATAATTTCATATAAGGTAATTTAGATTAATTTAAAGGTCATTTTTTCTTTCGAGAATCATCCATCCATCAGGATGGTATCTGGACTGAGGCAGATGACCATTCATGCTCACATTAACACCTCCAACTAATTTAACTTAAGCTGCATGTATTTATTCAAATTTGATCTGGTATATGATTAGACACGTAAAGGGGTGTATTTTACCATCAACACATCCCCTCTAACACATATTATCTGTAGCTACCACTTCTATTTATTAAAAACTTCATGCATCGCGCTTTTCTTTAAACATGCAGACTCTCATTCTGTCGTTCAAACACAGATGTTATCAAAGGCTGGTGACAGGGGTTCTGGGCAGCCCTTGAATACAAACACACTGTATTATATTGGAGTGGGGAGGCGAGGCCTGCACAGAGCTTCAAAGCTGACAAGACTTCAGTTTAGTTATTGAAGGGACAGCAGGGAGAGGTGAAAGAGGGATGGAAAAAAAATGGGGTGGCAGAGAGGATGACAAACACAGGCACAGCTTTACAGGAAACACGACCTCCTTAGGGAAAGAAAAAGGGGAGAGGAGTGAGAGGAGAAGTAGAGACAAAAAAAAATGGGAGGAGGACAAACACACAGCTTCATAGTTGACAAGACTTCCTGCTGAGCCCCACATGGGAGAATAGATGTTTTGAGAATAGAGGCAAACACAGACGAGAAGAGAAGCTGTGACAAACATGCACCCACTGCTAAAGCTTGGAGAGGGAACAGAAGAGAGAGTCCACTTACACCTGGAAACCAAGAATTCTGGGGTTGGTTCATGTGTGTGCTCGTACAATCTTAATATACTGTATGTTGTATGTTTGTGATTATATGGAAAACTTTTTTGAAATTGATAATTAATCATTGTGCACCCACCACTCAAACATTTATTTGTCATTCCCGCTCTTTCCCATTCCTGTGTGCCTGTCCTCAGCAAAACATTAAGACGAGTTTACAGGCTATAAATCTGCATCAAAATCAGTTTTTACCCTCTTAGTGTGGGTGTGTTATTGAAAAGTCAGCTTCAGCCATACGGAGTAAGTAAAGTAGCATATTAACTAAAGTCACTGAGTTAGCACCTTGGTTAATCAAATGAACGTAACAGAGTGGGCTGCACGCGGACAACAATAATTCATGCACCCACAGAGACAAACACACTTTTTAACTGGATTATTTTAGCGCACACACGCACGCATATTAAAATGAACGCCAAATTTTGTCACTCTGCTATATTTACGCTCCAGCTACTGAGAGCAAAAGTAAAGCCAAAAATACAAAGGTAGGTCATTTATTTCGAGGCATCAGTGGAGCTGTGTTGTACACTCCTGATTACTCCTCGTTTAAAATGGATTACAGCAGCGATTTGGCTTTGGGCACTGAATTGCTTCAATGTTCAAACAATGACAGAGCTCAGTGTACTAATCTGTATGCTAATGAGTCTGTTTGATATTTCATCTTAAGTCTCTTTCCTTGCTGCCTCGGCTGCTCTGATGCCAAAAGAAGCTACACGGCTGTGATCAGGACAACCAGACAGAGGAAAAGGAAGTAAAAAATCTTTTTGGGGTTAAATAAAAAAAAAAAAGGGGGGATACATGTCACCTTAAAATCAACACTGCCGAACAAAAACGCTGTTACATGCCTGAAAGTATTGTATTAATAATTGGAGTGTTTCTTTAAGGGCAATTTTCACACAACGGAGGTTGATGAGACTGGGAAACAGGGGAGATGGGTGGCCCACATAATGGAAACTAATGGATGGGAAAAGAACAGACGGAACAAAGAAGACTTTGTTATTGTACAAGAAGAGATGTTCTCATTACACACTTAAATTCACTATGTAATTATTAGGTGCTCGTGTGCGCGTCTTTAAAATTAAACTTAAAGCGAAACGATATTTTCATTTAACTGACTGCATGTTCACACTGGGCAAACACTTTGAAAACGTGTAGACATGTAAAGGCTTGGTTGTGTTTGGGTCCAACGTTTTTTTCCAAGTGTTGAAACCCACTGAAGCTTCAATAACACTGTTGTAATAAAATGTGTGAAAATTAGTTTTTAAAGTACTTGTGCACAACATGAAAAATTATTTTGTTTGGTTTGCTTACAGATGTGTTTTTAAAAGACAGTAATGATTTTAAGACAGCGGGATCCTGTGTGTTTCCATTCACATACAAGCCGACCTCTGTCGCGTTGTGTTCGCAGCAAATGCAGCTTTACTCAACAAGTGTCCATCAGTGGTTTCATTGCCAAACACAGATAAGACAAAGGCAGATGAAATTGAGATGAAGGGGAATCCTGTCAATGTCCATAACAATGTTGATTTATTGTACAATCTGTAAAAATCTGTGTGAATCACCTTTTATTACAGCTCCTAAATTGTTCTGGGCCTCAACTTTTGAGGTAAATCATTTACAGTAATTGCGTGCAAAGATGTTACACTGAGTGCCAACATTTTGCTGAATTTCATTCCCACCAAACACTACAGCATTTGATTGCACTGATTAGGACTTTCAACCGGAGAGGAGGATGCAATCACTCAAATCACCTGCTACTGGGTTTGGTTGGAATGAAATCTGGCCTGGTTCTTAGCTTCCCTGACATATGGTTCAAGTTGAGGGAACATTGATTTCCAAATTACAAACTAAGTTCAAAATCCCAGTGCATGCAGTACTATAAAGTTGAAGGTGGGCATTAGGATTATAGCTAAAATCAATAAAGGAATGCATGAGGATGCCAGCATCCGTATTTCATTTAATGCCTAAAATGTATTTTTGGTCAAGCTACTGTGGCTTGACTAACTGGAGTCCACAGAAACATCTGATTTGAACATTTGGGGTGGGTTGCTGTTTGTTTCCTGTTGGCATCCATCAGTTAACAAAGTGGACCTAAGAAACTACACTGACTACAGTTCCAACACTAAAGGTCTACTGACTCCATCATATGGTACTGAGCATGCAGATACATATCAGCTTTATCTATTGGGCTAATAGGAACAGATGATGGCCACTGCATGGTATAGATGGTATAACCACAGGATCTTAGTTAGACAGTGCATATCTCAGGACATACATTTGTACTGTTTATTTTATCAGATCCAGTTTATAGGTCTTTCTTCTCCACTTGTGCATTTAATCTCTTGCTTGCCCCGATTCACAAAAAGAAATCCTCAAGCTACTTACTATTAAAGTCATTGCTGATTTGTATAACTTCATGCCATTTACACTGACATATCATGGAGGGTTTGACGTAGCAAGGACTACACTGAAATCAGTATGGGATGAGAAGTAGGACTGGAATTGCGTGTGTCTCTAAAATGTTTCCACTTCATACATACTTCTCAAATATCACATTGGCCATACAGATAAATATTTGCCATCATTCATTTGGCTTGGTACAGTAGCTGAGGACAGAATAAGAATAGGAAAACTTTCAGCTTTATTGGACATGCAGGGAAATGGCACATAATATAACACAACAGCTGGGAGAGAAGGTGTCTTTCATTATCCTCGCTGGCGGATGTTTCTGGTCACGGTGAGGTAGCGAGCACATCCAGCAGTTATTTATTCCGTCCTACTTAATACAGAGAGCCCACCTCGAGTGCGTGTGTGACTTCATACAGTGTGACACTCCTTAGCGAAGGGCTAGTGGGGAGGGACTGCTTTGGCAGAGCTCCATATTGTATCAGGAATAAGCAGCGATGAGTTTGTGCCCTTGTGCCTTCTGCTGGGGGAAAGAGAACAGCATAATGGATTTAATTAGGCTCGAGGACTATGTGTGCAATAAGTTCCATCTCCAGAAGGGTGCTGCGGCAAATAAACTGCAATTGTGTGACAAGTGCTACCACCGTATGAGAGACTTCTTATAAGTTGCCCTCAGCTAAGTAGATGAGGCCATTTTTTTTCACTGAGACAGCTAAAACTAAAACAGTAAAACACACTAAAGCTGAAAGTTATATTATTCCATAACTGTTTAATAAAGTCCCCTAACTTTCACTTACGACTTTCTGAGTCGTTTTAAAAGGTTTCAGCCTTGGTGTTTGCCTCTCGATCTCGCCCTTTACAGGAAAACCTACTATCCCAATTTATTACCTACTTGTGGGTTCAAAAAAACTATTTGGCCATACAACTGGTTTCAGTGTGTGCCTGGGTTTCCATATACCTACCCCTGAAATCACTGATAAAACCCACAAACTTTAGAGCAATTCATTTTGGATTCATCAAGTGTTAGGTCTGTTGGGACCTTGTTGTGTTTGGATCCAGTCACCCTTTGCCACTTCTCTCTGTCTCTCCTTCAGCTCTTTGTAGTTTCACAGACGGAGTCACCAGTTGTTGTGCCTGCTCCGCAGTGGTCCCAACCTGAGCATAGTTTAATTCATTAATGTAAAGTCCATCCAGTTAATTTAACTCCAGCAGTTGAGTCCATGCAGAGACTTCTTGGTCTAATTGTTGGTTTGTCTCAGCCAGAGGCACTGTAGTCTCTCAGCAGGAAAAGAAGATGGGCCAAAAGTTCCCCACAGAGAGACCGCTGCTGTCCTCAGTAGAGACAAAGCAACAATTAGCAACAATTAGCAATTAGTCTCAGCCGCTAAAGTGAAACTAACAGCTATTTGGCTTCAGGGATTGGGTCCATTGTTTGCATTCCAAGGCAGAAAGCCGCATTGATCAGTGAAGATTTGCTGGAAGACACAGTAATTAGCTCAAGTCTTTGTTCAAATCTTCAGTCTCTGGAATGAACAAAATCAGAATTCTTCCACCTCCATATATTTGTTCTACTTCTTTTCTGCACCTGGCACGAAGATGCTGTGGAAGGTTTTGGTGAGAAGAGCAAGCTGTGAAGGATAATGTGTAGTTACAGCATCTCTTGGGTAAAAAGTCTCTTAAAGCGTAGTCTGCATTCAGTGACATGTAAGTAACAATAGGTATTGTTTTTTTGCAATGTTTCCCTCCCTCTATATCATCCCTGAAGCCACTTGCACAGGGAAATGGGAGACAAAATGCAAAGACACTTGTGTATTTGTCAGGAACTACAGGGACTGTTTGCCGGACGTATACACAGGCAAATGATTCGGTGTCCAGCAGTAGGCTAATAAACAGCCCCCATCTGTGGTTAAGCTTCATCATACCTGAAACAGAGATTTTCAAAGTTATAGTTTGTTCAAGACAAATTTCTCCTAGATTTCTTGTTAAGTTATGGCTGATTGCCAGAGTTGTCTCATCACTCACATGTTGCAAACTGAGTGAATCAGAAGTGCAATTGAAAAGCTGGATTATGTCGGACTTTGAATTTGAGAATTAATTTATGGGCGTCTTCTCTTTTGTTTCGGTAGATCTTTGTTTAAAAGCTGAAGCAAGTGTCACTGTTGCAGCTGAGCTGGTGACTGCATGGCCTTCATTGCAGCCCTTTCTAGTTCTCTTACATGGGCTTCCAGTTCGGTTCCTTGTTACGTAACAATACTCTGTTTTTATTGAACTTACCCCATGTCAGCTGTAAGCTTGTCAGCTGGCAATAAAATTAAATGTGTTTTTCTCAAAGCATCTCTCAGTTTTGCAAACAGTGTATTTATGTATATTCTGTCTCTTATTAAACACAGATAAACAGACCCAAACCTTGTTTTGTGAAACAGGAACAAGTCAAGGTGATTTGAAAAAGACAACAGGGGAAAAATCCAGAGCGAGATGCCACATATGATACAGAGTTCAGGGAAGTTTTTACAAATTATTTGTGTCACAAACCACAACCTTCAAAGATACTTCAGCTATTTAGGTGCATTGGTGCAATTTGGCAAGGAACTACTATCCTGGGAAACAAATGGAGGGAAATTTGTGGTAAATAGACCGTGTCTTTGAAAGATGTCAACTCGATTTATCTTAGTAGGTGAAATGCTTCAGGTCTCCTCTAAACCACCTAAATTTGACCTTCCTTAAAACTTTCAATACACTGTCATTTCAAACCATTGGTTATTGCATGCAGTAATGAAAGCATTTATTTTCCTCATCAGAAATGAAATTCATCCGAATGAAGCTCTGCTAAAATTGGACATTCTGATTTATGGTTTACAAAAGCAAAAACAGCTTTTTTTTTATCTTGTAATGGTTTAGAGAGGTAGAAAACCTTACCAGCTCACCTGAGCCATGGACATAATATGAGCATGGTTGAGCAGTTTTGTGTTCTTTGTAGGCATGAACAAAACTGAAGTCAATTTATGGACTGACTATGTCCATGCAATATGTAGGACTGTCAGGTACATTTTGGTTGGGTCCAGAAAAATTCTCTAGTGGAGCTGATGGAAAATTCGTGGAAAGTCTGTCAACAGAGTGTGATGTCTTACATTCATGCTTTGGATCATTGGCATTTTTAAAAATGGACACCATTCATTGAAACGGTTAATGCCCCCAAAATCTGGATTTTATATTCCGTCACTCGGTTTTAGTTCTGTAATTTAAAAGTATGTGATCAGTTTCTGAAAAAAACATAACATTTTCAGAAAAGGCTGCATAATCAGAACTGGGACTCTCAAGGTTATCTATTAAACAGCCCTGTGCATAAAAACAAATTTAACACAGAACTGTGGACCATAAAATGTAATTTTTTGTGGAATACTACATGACACCTAACAGGGAATAAAAGTTGGAACAATGTGTGTCTGTAAGGATGAAATATGCTTCCTGAAAGGCTCTGGGCTCAAGCTCCTGTGTAGGTGCACTGACCAGAACAATCATTGTGTTGATCCACGAGCAAGTCCAGCTCTCAATCGCATTGTTAAGTTGTGTTACTCTAGTGGGAGCCGTGAACCAGTGTACAGCAGCACACATGCTCCGGAAGAAGGAAGCAGGAGAAGCCAAACAATCCATGTGCTGAATTCCACCTGTATGTGGATTATATAGATGGTGATTAGTGATCGGAAACAGACCAACGGGCTGACGAGAAGTCAAGCCACTAGCCAGATTACAAGATATGAGATATGAGCCACACACAGGGTTTAGTGTCACTTGCCAGGAAGCACGAAGCAGACCTGTGTGTCCTCATTTTGAAAATCATGTTTTTGTTTTCTTTCATACTTTATACTGAAATGAGGCAGTGAACAGCTGATTTCTACCTGAAAGGATGTAATTAATTTGAGTGCTAAAACAGTCCTCCGGAAAATACATTTCATTAAACCCATTGCCGCTTGGTCTTTGGCATATTGTGTATTAGGACTAGTCTCTGATTAATGAAATGTCCATCTGTAGACTTCGACATCAAGCATACATATTAATCTGTGATGCTCTTTGTTTTTTGTCCATGCAGCCGACGTATGTCACAGATATAATACACAGGCTGTAGGCAGATACACAAAGGAACACGCAGAATAGAATAAAACTGGTAGAAAGTTGGTATGAACCCAGAATATGTAAAATCTGTTTTATTTCTGTTCTTTCACACTCTCTTTCTCTGCATGTGTCTTTTTTTCTGTGAGGTTTCTAGGCTGCCATCAGCATGCAACACATGTCTGATGCTTCACTGTGAACTATTGTGAACCAAGTTTTAAGACCTTTGTTCTATTGTTCTACATTTTCCCTTATGAGCACCAGCTCTTTTGGTATTATAATGGACAGCATGTCCCATAGAAACAGGGTCATGTTTCAATAATGCTCTGTATAGAGGGATCATTATTAATTCAGAGGAACCTGAAAGAGAAGTTATGGCTGTGGTATAATGTGTTATGGGATGTTAACTTGATCAAAAAGGGGGCTCCAATGGTTGGGGAACTGACAAGCATTTCCCTGTCCCCTAAAACCCATTAACAATTTTCAAAAATTATTGAGAATTTCAAAAAGCTAAAAGCTCAAACAATTGACCATGTTTTTGAAAAGAAATGCTCTTTATAGAAGCACAGGAGATAGTTAATGGTGTAAATTAACAGCAAAAGTCACTGTGCCACAACTCTCTGAGCTTGTCAACTATGGAGACCAAGACTAATTTCAGTTGATGTCTCTTTAAGTCAGTCAATAATTGCAGATTACTGTGTGCAGACTCATTTCCCATTAACATCTGTTCATGTCTGTATTCTCCGTCAGGTTATTATTCTCCTTTAGGAAGAATCTTGCAATGTAAATGCATTCCAAGGTGCTGGGGTATGTTCTGAGAGGAATACACTTGAGACAATAGAGAGTCAGACAAGATAATTCAGGAGCATCTGTTGCCCCTAATGACATTTAATTACTCTTCTCCATAATTATATATATTTTTTTATGTTAGCTGATTTGCTCTTTATCACACTCAAAACTTGCTCTCATTTCCCGTCCTTGGTTCCTCTTTGTTTTCAGCTCCGCAGGCTATGTACATGTGCTGGACTTACTGTCATCATGGTTTCGATGAGAAATGCTGATCACACCAGGTTAGGGTAAAAAGTTTCCCTCCACCAACACTGAACCCAAACTTTATTACACATGAGATTAATATCTTATTGACTTACTACCAAAAATGGGCCCTGAGCTGCTCTGGCCACTGCTGTGATAGTCATCATCGCATCATTTCCAGCCTTCTGTGCACGATGTCCATGCCTTTCCCATCACCAACTCCTCATCCTCGTCTCTGTATCATCGTTTTCTCTCCCATCATTTCCTCCTCGCCATGTCTCCCTGCTGGACCCTGTCAGCATCCTCCCCCCTTGCTATTGTTTGTCCCTCCCTTTCTCCGTTGCGCTGTTTTCAGAGCTCAGATTATTCTCCGTGGTTGACAAGTCCTCGGAGTGGGAGTGTTATAATTGGATAGAGGAAGACGTTCTCTCTCTGAGTCCCAGAAAACCTTCGGCTCTAAGTGCTGAAAGTCACAATCAATAAAGAATCATTTTTCCCACTCTGGCTGTCTTTTACTTTATTCTTCATCTCTCCCTTTCTCTCACTCACCCGTTTACCTCTCACTACTCCTAATTAGGCCACTGCTGACACATTGGTGTTGCAGAAGTGTTTGTATTGCATTCACACGCTTGTCCATTGTGTATTCGTATGCTTGTGCAAGTGTGTATAGCCAGTGCTCTGTTTGTGTGTAGTTAAAGAGAAGCACACACTGCAGTGTTGACAAGCCAGCTAATTAGCGGCTCAGCTAACAAATGTGTCACTAACAAGGCTGTACTTGTGGTGGCAGCATGTTTTGAGAGCCGCAACTATGAGTCATATTCAGAATATTGGCCAAGATGAAAAGAAGCTTGACAGTGCAAGAAATTCAAAAGCAAATCAAAGCTGAGCGTATGTAATGAAGTGCCACAGGTGCAGATGCCAGAGCAGATTTTTATCATGCATTTCTGTGAAAAGCAAAAGGTTGCGTGTTGTCTGTTAAAACACAAGTGTCAGTTATATTAAAAAATCTCTGAAAACTTTACAAAGAATGAAATATTCATATTAGGTTCAATAGTTTTAACTCAGTGATAACTGTGTCAATTAGAAATTCAGAAAGACTAATACTAACATTACAACAACATATTACTATTATATGTAAATGAGGATCTAAGGACAAATCATTTGAACACTTTCTCTTTCTTTGGCACTTTCGCTGTCACTGTGGCAGGACAGCTACAGTAAAGTAATTGATAGCCGTGTCACCATTAATTATTTAAAATAATTTAAATGACATCACAATTCATCAGTTAAGCTGAGCTTGCACATTAAACACAGAGCCACTTCAATGTTATGATAAATATGAAGCGAATAACTGCGGGAAGCATGAACTGAACTAAAGAATGATAACACAGTGTTTGCAGTGACCTGTTTCTTTTCAGCAAAATGATAGTAATTCATTTAAAAATTGTCTTTTTATTCACCATAATCACCAATATTTCATGTTTAATGGAGATTAATGTGAAAATTACATTCCAATACCCTGAAATGCAGATGTTTTTTTTCTTCTTTTTTCATTTGTGATTTGTAAAGGTGAGTTAGCCATTTAATTATGGGTCATGGTCATGCGGCGTAATGAGAATTCTGTCTCCCTGAGAACACGGGAGACTGGGAAGATTCAAATGGGAAACTTGATTAGAAACTAGTTGAGGCACAGTCAGTTCCAACTAATAAAATATAACCGTGGAGACTGAGAGGTGCTGTTTCTCTTTACTGCTTGGAGCCAATTACATGGCTACTTTGGGACTGCGTGCACCAGAAGAATCTAAGCTTGATCTGCTTTAAATATTGTTTTAGTATTCAACTGGTTTTAATATTCACTGGACTTTGTCTTTAAAGCCTCTTGCAAAACCAAAGCGTTTAATATGAATTAGTTGCCCTGTACATTGTTCCCCATTTGTTGTATGTTGACCTGAGGCCTGCAGTGTCTCTTTCACATATGAACTTTAGAGATCATTCTTCAGAGTTGTTCTTTCACACATGCAGCACAAATAAATACATTTCCAAGAGAATGGGAGCCTGGGTAGAATGTGTAATGGTCGGGATAAGATGCATAAAATATGCAGAGATTTGTTTTACAGAAAGCTAAAGATCATATGGTATATGGCCAAGACTCAAAGTGTTCCTTGAATTTGCTTTGCATTTTTAGTGTCTGCTCTTACTGACAGAACTTCACAAATTTTGTCATCTTTTCAGTTAACCATCGTCGTTATCATCTTACACAAATGAATGTTCTTTGCTCTTGGGTGTTGGTATTTGTTTGCTTTTCATTGCAATCCCGTGATATAGACATAATCAACACATCTGCTCACTCGTGGTGGGTTCTTTAGATAATTGCCTGATCCATTCACACAAGTGCTCAATTGCATATTAAAATACATTTTTTGAGAGAGATGGCTGAGTAAAATCCACAAAATGTCCAAGCCAACATAGTCAAATAATTGCATTCTCACATACGCCTCTCTAGATAATATCTAGAAAATCATGTGTGCGTCTAAAACGGGCTCAAGTGACAAAACTGGAGATGGTGGTGCAAACCGACAGTATAGTGCATATAAGTTGTTATTGTCGCTCAGGTTATGGTAGCAGTACAGTGATATTGCACCCATGAATATAGTGTATTAGCTGAAGGAACAAATAGAATGCATTTACATATTCTGTGGCCTCACAAACACTAAAGGAAATTGTAGGGAACACATTATTTCTCCATATGCATTATCATTATGAGCATCTTACGGAATCTGCTGTTTCTGACCTCCACACCTTCCATCTGTACCTGTTTTGCTTTATTTTTCCTCTGTACTATATTAACATTAAACCGTTATTAAAACATACAAACACCTTGTTATTTATGGATACCCCCCCTCCTTTATCTTCCACGATAAGAAATGTGTAACTGAGCCAACCTGTTCATATCTGCAGAGGCACCACACACTGAGTTTCAGTGCTCATATTTGAAGAGTGCAGCACAGTGAGGGAAAAACAGGATAGATTAGTTTAGTGAGTCGGTCTTCAGCCCATATCAGTGCCAGGACACGGTATGCTCCACAGCCAGCTGAGCCGAGGGCCGTCCCAGGAGCTTCCCTGGAAAGAAGAGTTGTGATACGCACACACAAACATAGCGAAGACTCATGCAGGTGTGTGCACATATACACATACTCTCATAGACACACAGGTTGCATCCCACACGTCCTCTTCATCGCAGGAGCTGTTCTGTTTTGACCGGAGCTCATTTAGCACAGCCTGAGGCTATCAACACCAACAGCACCACCACATCCCCCTCCGCAGCCCCCTGCACACACACACACACACACACACACACACACTGTGCTCCTTATTAGCTCTCCCTCCACAATACTTCTTCTCTTCTCTTACCAACCCTCGCTCAGTTTACCTCTTCATGTCTTTCTTTTTTGTCTGTCTCGCTCCAACACCATCCTCCCTAATGCAAACACACATTTCTTTTTTGTGCCTGTACAAGGAAAATCTTGCCATGCTCTTCATGGCCATAATAAAAGGCATTTTCCTCTCTCTCATTCAATCGCAGAATGCTCTGTGCCGAAAAGGTTTTTAAATATATACTAGACAGAATGATGCAGAAAATAAGTACATTTTTGGGCATATAAAAGTACGTATGAAGGTGTGACACTGAGACTTAATGTCTTCAAACAGAATATGAGTCAGGAAATGCAGTCACACTTAAATTGAACATATAATTTCCATTTGTATCTCACCCGAGCTTCGAATGTGCAGCAGTTCTTTCAGGATTTCAGATAATTTTGTCAGTGTTGAAGCTTGAAATGCCTGATGCCTCAACAGCATTTCCAAAAGAAAATTTACAAAAAATAATTAATACTGCAGTTTTTTTAATGGTTTTAAATTACACAGTTTCCCAGAATTTGCAGGGTTTTACTTGAAGAAAAACATCAGGGTTTGGTGAGGTTAGGGTTAGACGCTAAGTAGATGTTAGGGTTAGTAAGAAACCCTAGTAGTAAGAAATCATTGTCTGCCTTCTAAATCCGTACATCATGTTGTCATGTACATGACTGTCACTAGTTGTCAAAAAGAAACTAGACGCGTCATCTGTTCAGCTTTTTTCGCAAACAAAACAACACACCATATCGTATTTTACGGGACAATCCCCAATTGGTACAAACAAGCCGTTCTCTTTCATTTTTCCTTTCCAAACTTACATCTCTTTTGTGAAGAAAAGTAATGTAGCTGTGTTAAAAATAATACTCAAGCTTGGGAGAGAAGTTAAGGTGAGATGACTGTCAGATTGTCAGATTCAAAATTTAAGGCATGGAATTTGCATAGCAGCATCTCTTGCTCTGCAGCAGCATAGTGTAGCCAAATCTAAAATGTCCAAATTGGCCAAACACCGGCTCTGATTTTGTCCGTTTTCCAAGATGAACTTAGATTATGTTCCTGTTTACTGACACATGCAGCTGTCACCGTCATATGTTTATGTAGTTTGCTCTTTCGGAAGCAATCGGAGCCAGCAACGCTGGGGCATGAATACACTAACCTTCAACAGAAGGAAGCTCAGTTTGATGGATCATTGAGCATGACTGTGTTTCACTGCCAACCGATCTTCTCCTCTTCTTGCTTGCCAAGGGCCTGGACCCAGGATCATCGATTGCAGGCCTTTCTACCTGCACAACGCACCACCTTGTTGCCCCATTTACTCCGTCCTCCACCCTGCACCTCCATGTTTTGCTGCTGTAATAACTCAATTTCCCCTCTGGCATGCCTGGCCTTCAGGGATCAATAAAGTTAATCTTAAGTTGCCTTACCTTATCTCGCCTTGGATCCCAGCCTCATTAAGACATACTGGAACTTTTGCCATATGAGGGGCTGAATAAAAATAGGCCCATGGCCCAAAAATGTTTCTGAGGCTTAGTTCTGGTGGCAGCAGTGGCAATGTATTTTAATAAATCTCGATCCTGGACTCACGGGGAGTGCATTTCTCATTTGTGTCCCTGACTGAAGGAGTTTTAATATCCCTGGGATTACGGGTTTGCGAAAGCCACAGGGCTTCGAGTCCATCTGTCAGAAAATGTTCATATTAAAAAAACATTGCTTTTTTCTCAGTTAAATAGTTGCTTGTAGCAATAGAACACAGAACCAGGGGTTCTCAGTGTCAGTCTTTTGTCATTAGGCCTTCTTCTATCTCACTTCTGTTCTGACAGGCATCAACTTATCATACTTATTCAGAGCATCAGTCTAAATAGAGTAGTGAGTGCAGAGGCTAAAAGCTCCTTCAGCTAGACTACGCCTTATAGTTGAACCTTTAGAGTAGTGCCTAACATATAAATTATGTCTAGTGATTCAGGCAAAACCAAATTACTTTTACTTGAATAATAACATTGAACATATTTCAATATTAGATATGCATATTTAGAAAAAAATGCATTTAATGTGTCCAAAATATTATATTTTAAATATAAAATATTGATTTGAGATAATGTCTATATAAAGCTAGTTCTTCAATAGCCATATTTTTTGGACTTCAAACGAAATCCACATGTTCATCTTCAATAAAAAAAATAAATACCTCAACTTGCAAGGTTTTCCAGCGTAAACAAGAGAACATTCTGTGCTTGTGTCTGTATTTCTTCCATGTATGATCACCATCTTTTTGTGAGTTAGCATTACACTGTTTGACCTTGTGTCTTTTTGGCTGATCCTTGCCTTCACAGCAATGAGTCAAGGAGGCTAATTAACCTCCCGCGTGCACACACTCAGGCACACAGCCGCTTCGACACACACACACACACACACACACACACACACACAGACACAAGCATACGTATGCATGCATGCATGAGTCATCCCGTCGGCATGATTGCTGGCTTTTCTTTGATAATATTGGACAGTGCCTCTCACGGGTCAGACGAACCTTGCCCTGCTGTCTTGGTGAGGAGTCAAGCAGGCTAATCTCCTACCTCCATCCTTCCAAGAAAAGGCAACACTGGCTGCCTCCTTCATTTACCTTTTTAGCTAACTGACAGGGGGCTGTCTGGCCTGCAGCTTAAAGGCCTTAATGAGCAGTGGGTCTTGTTAGTGCTGTGTGGATGGTGAGAGACAAATGAGCTTGTTAAGTCCAGGCTATGCATATTCTTAATTAGCCTTTTGTTTTGTGTTTGATATCACAATTATTCTGCATGAGAGACAGAACAGGATAGAGAGAGAGAGACAGAGAGTTTTGTGCAACATTAAAAGCATTAAAAACTGATGAATAATATCCCTCAGTTAGTATTTAGTACTCTGCAGGTGGTCCTCAGGGCAAACTCTGTTCTTTGTTGGTTTTGTGAGTTTGATTAATACAAACCTGAATGATGTTAGCAATTTATTGGCCAGTCCCTGTAATATCATACAGTAACACACATACAGTACATCCTAAAGGCATGTTCTAGTTCTCCTTTAGGAGCATCCTGTCTGAAAGCAATGCTGGTCCATGCTTTTGTTACTTGTAAATTGGACTACAATTCTCTACTTTCAGGCTGCCCCAGTAACTCTCTAAAAAACCTTAAATTAATTCAAAATGCTGCAACAAGTTTTACTGACTGGTATTGGTAAGAGAGATCATATTTCACCTTCTCTAGCTTCTCTCCATTGTCTTCCCATTAAATGTAGAATAGAATTTAAAACCCTTCTTCTTACCTATAAAGCTCTAAACAGTCCTCCTTGTACCATATCATCCTAACGGAGCACTTTGGTCTCAGAATGCAGGCCTACTTGTGGTTCCCACAATTTCCATAAGTATAATGGGAGGCAGAGCCTTTAGCTATCAAGCTCCTCTCCTGTGGAACCAGCTCCCAGTTCAGATTCAGGAAGCAGACACCCTCTCTACTTTTAAGACTAGACTGTGATAAAGCTTATAGTTATAGTTAGTCATAGTTATAGTCCTGCTGCTTTAGGCTTAGACTGCTGAGGGACCAACCCCAGATGCACTGGGCCACTTTCCTCCTCTGACCCCACATTTATGTGTCACCACTGTATGACATTGACTCTGTGTCTTCTTTCTCCTGTACTTGTGCTTCTCCCTCTCTGTCTCCCTCTCTCTGTCCCTGTCTTCAAGTGTCCCCAGCTTTGGTTTTCCAGTGTGCAGCTCCTGGTCTCACCAACCTTCGCAATGTTGTGTTGTTGCTTTTGTTGCTCTTTTCTTTTCTCTCTCCACTTTCCACTCACCCCAACCTTTTGAGGCAGATGGCCACCCACCCTGAGCCTGATTCTGCTGTTCTTCTGTTAAAGGGAGTTTTTCCTCTCTACTGTTTTCGTTTCTCTAAATGTCTGTATGGAGTTGATTGTATTATGATTGTATTATATAAAGTGCCTGGAAATGACTTTGTTGTGAATTAAACTGTGAATTACCTATATAAATGAAGCTGAAGTAAATAAATTGGAAATTGAATTTACTACTCATTGATAGTCTAGTCACTTATTCAACCCCCCAAATTCAGATTGACACCTATTTTACACTGAGCATAGCCTTTACCTTGTTATTATTAATTTAGACCAAGCATGCAGTCTGACACAAAAGGTGTCCCACTGCAGGACCTGTCCTTCTTGAAGTCCTTAACTGAAGCTTACATATGTCAAAACAGGTCAACAAGACTGTCACATACCAGTGTCTACTTAAGATGTGTGGCTTGTTAAGGTGAAACCCATATCACCTAGAAAGCAGATGAGAGCCAGCAGCTGCAGTCAGACGAATAGATCCAAGGCTTTGCAGATCTCTACGGCCGTTAGGGTTAGACAAAGATCAAGTATTTGTTTAAAAGCAATGAACATGTGTAAAGTGACTGTTATAGTTAGACTAGCCCTCTCTTATCCTAACCAGCTGCCTAAACACAACCCTAAAATTCTTTAATAATGCTATAGCAGACAAAATGATTTTTGAAGAATGCAACAAGAAAGGGTTGCAATATTACCTGATACAGCTACAAATAATTACAGGAAGTTTTTAACGAAAACGGAACAAGGCATCTGTAACAATGGAAAAATATTTCTTTATTGTGTGTGGATGAGACAACAGCATTATTATCTTTATTTTATATGGAATGGAATAGCCTAATAGCCTAAATGTTTTTCTGCACTGCAAACAGTTAATTTGCAGCAAAATTATGGTCATGGTTAGTTCAGTCTCACAACACAGCCATGGAACAAAACCTCACCTAGGGCACCAAAAGGTCAGATTTAGGCCTGTGCCATCTGTATAAAAGTCATTTTTGTACCTGAGAAAAACCTCAAACATACCAATTATTTAACCTATGTACAGTATACTTACATAATCAGAAGACTTAATTAATGTTGAGACTGATAATGAAACAAACAGTAGAAAACAAACAGCCCTGCAGCCAAAAAGACGCAAAGAATGTGGCTAAACTTCGTGGTACTGTAGACATATTTGCCTTTGGCTACACAAAGAGCCCCTTTTAAATTAGCTCCACTGCTAGTGTGATCGCTTCTCTTCCTGGCAGCTGCTCAACCCGGGGGACTGAGACCTTTAACAGGCTTCTTGTAATACGATGATAAAGTCCTTGCTGGCCTGTTGGACTAACAGTTATAATTACTTTGAAAACAATGTCTTTACAAATAATATGCAAGTAGAGATCTGCATATGCATTATTATCTATGACTGACTGAACACACACATATATATAATCCTTCAGTTACATTACATCTCTCTCCCAACAGAGCATAAACTACTACAAGCAAGATAATCAATAAGTCAACAGAAGTCCGTGTATTTCCTCAGTAAGTAACCAGCAGCTGAAAATTCCTATTTTTAGATGATTGATGTTAGAATTTAGTCTTCAATCAAATAATCCCCAGATTCCCACACGTTGTTGTCTTCCCGTCTGACTGACTTGTGAAAAATACCTGTCTGGGAAGTACTAAATGGAGGAACAGTTGAACAATTAATATGCTTCGTTGTTGTCTACAACTTGTATGTGACCGTCTCTAAACAATGTCATGGTTGATAGAAGTAAATTGATTGGGTTTCTGTGTATTTCCACTGAATGCCTCTGTCTATGTTAACAAATCAAAACAAAATAATAATAATAATGTGAGAGGCAATACAAACCCGCCAAATCATAAATGCTACTGTTGACAGCACACTTTATTCACACAAGGCCACTCGTTTAATTTTAGTCTAATTTATTTTTAATATAGTCCTGTTTTGGTTTTGATGGCAATAGTTACTGAAAACCTGCTTTTCCGTTTCCTAAGTACACAAAGATAAACACTATGTAAATTCTGTGGCTTGTAATATTGTGGGACATCACCCTCATTAACATCTTTGACATCATTTTGTGGATAGGCAGTAATGGGCTCCCTGTGGTAATTATGGAGAGAACATTTGAAGCAAATAATCATATAAATCCCTCATATTTTGTAGAGATTTTACTAGAAAACAATCTGTTCTTCTCCATCATGTAAAATTTGAGTAAAAGCCAATCATATTTGCTGAACAAATACTGAGATTTACCACAGCAACATAATGTCACTGTTGAGATTCAAATCACTGCCTTCATTTCTTTTAAATGTGTTAGTTTGAAGGTCTCAAATTAGTTTATGCGCCAGCTTACAGCTTTAAAAGCTAACAACAGTCAATTGTGAGGCTTACTGTTAGCTTTTTACTGGAGATTCCAGCTTTCCTTTGAAAGTGTCTCTTCTACCAAAGTGTCCTTGAGTCCCAGCCGGCTTCACAGTGGTATTTGGGATAATTGAGGTGTTTGGTGGTAAAGTGGCAACCACACCCCTCATTTTATAGCTTAACCAAAGGACAGGGTATGAATCTTAATTCAAAAACAATTTTCAATAAAAACTAAAGGCTGACAATAAGATTTTTGCACAGTATCATCACAAATATACTATATGTATAAACTACGGTCAATTAGTGAAATTGGAAATGGTGCTTTAATATTTTATACACCATTTGGAAAAACATATTTTGCTTGGAAATATAAGCTATAATTTGTGAAGTTTAATATGCACCACACTTGCCTAAATCTGATTAAACAATAACTGTCCAGGTTATTGAAATGGTGGATTCATTCACTTGAATCACCTTGACCTGCTGCACCTCCTTTCCTTTGTTCTCCCTCTCACTAATAACATGCTTTTTGACATTTATCTATTCTATAAGCAGAAAGTTAGTAAAGTTTTTTTTTTTTGTGTTAGTGTTTTTTACATTGTGGTTTTTACTCACTGGTTTGACTTCAGTGTTCACAGGTGTCGCAGCAGCTTATCATCCTCTTCCTACTCAACCTGATGTGTCGGTGATCTTATATTTGTGCTATTATTGTTAGTTACAGTGATGACACACATTGCAAACAATTACAGGCAAGCCAACACGTTGCAAAAGTTATAAATTATAATACAATTAAATGGTAATGCAAAAAATAAACAAAACAAGATTCAAGAAAATTTCACAACATTTAGTTATACAACATCAATACACAATTAAAATGTATGTTCAAAACATTAACATTTGTAATTAACAAGTTAAAAATATATAAAAAATTTTTTCAAAAATTGGTTCAACAGAAACTGAGGGGCATCAGGTTCAAATTATTGTAAATGTTTGCATATGGTTTGTATATAACAAAGGTAGAGAATCAAGGTAACTTTTAAAGCAATATTTTTAAAAAGACAGACTTTCCAGCAATCATCAGTTCAAACTGCTTAAACTCTTCACATTTCAAACTGCACTTTTCCCTCATCTCAGTGGCAATTTACGCTCTGTCTGATAAATTATTAATATATCAAATTAAATAATTGATAACGCGACTCCATTAACATTTTCATGGTTAATTGATTAAGCAATTAGCCATCTGTTGATGAAGCGGATCTCGGAACACATGCTGACTGGTGTAATCCATACGCACACACTTACAAAGATCAGAGGGTACACACTCACAGCTGTCACGCCAATACAAGATTTATTTTATACTGGTAATGTGTGTATGTGTGTGTAAGGTTGGGGTTAGTTACGAGCAGATTATGGTTAAAGTTAGAGTAAGACTACAAAAATGAATGGAAGTCAACGGAAATTTCCAAATGGGTAATCAAACAATGTGTGTGTGTTTGTTGTGTGTGTGTGTCAGATAGTGCCATCTGTTCTCCCAGTTTTAGGACTCTGCATGTTTTAACTACAATCTTGACTCAACAGAGAACTTCACTCACCTTTGACTAAGCCATCTGACTACAGTATTTAACAATGACGACAGTAAATGTATTTGAACTGATTCCACCTGCACCACTGTGTGTTGCAATGTTTCTTAATTGGATTTTATTAAACATCATTCCATTTTTCCTGGTGTTTAAAGAGACTGTGGGGAGCATAAAAGGCAAAATTTTATGAGCTGCTATTAATGTTGTCAACATTAAATGTAATATGGTTCAAGTTTTTTTCTTGAAAAAATATAATGAATATTGTTAAGTTATTACAAAGGGGAGCATGAGGTGCATGCACAAGTTAAGACTGACTCATGATGTCATGTAAAAATCACATGTATAATTCACATACATAAGTAGCTTCTTTATATTTAAGTGTTTCCTTTTCATTCAGATGTCATAACACATTCTCCCTTACAGAACATGTTTCACATTTAAACTATTTGCCCATTAATACCATACTGTCTCAATCCTTGAAAAGATTTTTTTTTTGTCATTGAATTGATTGGCACACAATTTGCTGATCTTTGGTGATCACTTACCTTTTTCTCTAGAGCAACTATGCAGGTAAAAGTCACAGATTTTAATAAAATCATCATCTTTTTGATGAATTGCTCTCCTATTCATTAATAATTAGTTTAAGCAGATCCCCTGACTTTCATGATTCGTTAACTGTATTGATCAAAATCAAGATCTGCTAAACATCAGCATTTTGGCACTATTGTTGTGAGCTCATGCAGCATGCTGACATAAGGTGCAATACCCTAAGCATAGCCTTCCAGTCCTATTAGCATGGATGTGGACACTTAGTCTTGTTCCATTAACCTAGAGGCTACACTATTTGTCCCTTTTACTGTCTATTGTCAGAAGATTTTCTAAGCCTCATGAGCTGCAAAAGATGGTGATAAACTTCAAGAAACTCAACACTTCTGGATGCCTGTAGGCACTGAGTTAAAAGCATTTTAAAAATATAAAATAATAATAAATAAAAATATAATAAGCAGTGCCTTCACATTACCAGCAACAAATCACTTGGCCCATCACACCTGTCAATAAAAATTCAGCATATTCACTCAGTACACCCTACAGTGCAAGGCAGAGCATAAATAAACCAGGAACACAACAGGGAAAAGTTGACTTAATGCAAATCTGCTGTGATGGAGCTCAGTCAGGCCTTTCTTGACTCCAGCGGAAACTGAACCAGAGTGAGTTTACTGGCTGATCAGCTTGTTCTTGATTTACTGATTATTTACTACATGTATTTAACATGTTATGTATCATGAGTTGCAGCTGTTAAATAAAGCTGGAACACAAAAAATGAAAAATAAATCATCAGCATTGTCTGCCAATAAAGGTTTAGTCAGACAACAAAAGTCCAGTTATAGCATGTAAATACACTTAACGTGCTAAACAGAACTCAACCTAAGAACTACAGCTTCTCAGTAACATTTGAGAGGGAGACTGAACGTTTCTGATATTTGATATATTGTTTGTTCAGGCACTGAACATCAAAAGTCCTCAAAATGTCCGACATTACCATTGAAACTTCACAGTACCAACAAACCAACGATGGACGACTGCTCTCCCTCCGGCTTCACAGCCGCCACAGTTTAATATGCAATAAATGAATGTCATTGCCTTGTTTGGATAATATCTTACCTGATAGAACAAGGTATGTGTATTTTAAAAATCTTATTTCAGCATTTAATTGTGTCAAGCTTGGAGTTACACAAGGCTCTGTCCTTGGTCTCCTTCTGTTTTCTGTCTATATCTACTATTGGTCACATTATCTTGAAGCATGGGGGAGTTTTTATTGTAATGCTTATGATGTGCATGTCCCTGTGAAGGTTGTTGATAAATCTAGAAAACGTAAGCCTGAGCCATGCCTACTTCAGCTGAAAACCCATGTCTCAAAACTTTCTAGTTTTAAACTCTGATAATAGATCTGACATATTTGTGGTTAGCTCAGCTAGAAATAGCCATTCTATTGATCTACTGATCCCCTCACACTTGTTATTTTTGACTCTGCTCTCTATCGAGGCATCACCTAAACTGCTCTTTTTAGAACTTTTCTCTCCTTCCCCAGTGCATAGACATTGATTCAGGCATTTGGAACATGTTACCTGGATTACTACAATGTTCTGCTGTCAAGTTTTCCATTTTCAAGTTTTAGAAACCTCCAAAAGGTCCAGAACACTGCAGTTAGGGGCCCTACAAGAATCAGGTTTGATTATATGACATCAGTCCTTACATTACTCTTCTTGGTTTCATACAGATTAGATCTGATTTCAAGTTGCTTCTATCGACCTACAAGCTTTTAAATGGCATGGCGCTGGCACACCTTGCAGAACTCCTGAATCCTTATGTCCTCTCTATATCTATGACTTTTGTGTATCCCCAGAGTTAAAAAATATCAGCTGGTGGAAAGGGCCTTTTAATATCAAGGTCTTAGTGGGCATTGTTATTGCCTGTTATTAATGTGTATTACTTTGAGACACTCATGTGATGGATTCTATAGAAATAAGATCTATTATTAGTTTTATTATTATGCAATAATATTAAAGTCCTACTTCAGTATTTTAAAAACAAGACAAAGTGCTTAAAATTCTGTTTAAAGGGTTGTTTTTTTTCTGCAGAGACCTCTTTGGACATACAACTTGGTTTTTGTCCTGACATCCAGGGTGAATTAATACGCAGGTGTGTGCCTCTACAGACTGTGTCCAATCAATTCCGTTTGCCACAGGTGGACTCCAGGCAAATTCTAAACACATCTCAGGGATAATTAAAGCAAACAGGATGCACCTGACCACAGATTGGAGTGCTACAGCATCCAAAACCCACTTAATCCTACAAAATATGTTTTATACTTAAACATTATGCATTATTGACATAAAAATATAAAGCAATGAGTTTACATTTGATCAATTTTAAACTCAATAAGTTTCTCAAAAAGTAAAACACAGAATACTGTCTGAAGTCACAGTTTTTTTATAAATTATATTGTACGTGAACTGCCTGCTTCCAATACCTGAATAAAATGGGATTTGTAAGAGGCACAGTTCATTTTTCATCGACAAAATTTATGAGCACTTGAGAACGTAGAATGACATCAAGCTGAGCAGCAAACAGTGAGACACAGGTGCTCATGCAATCCTGGCCATTTTAATGAAAACTATCATTCATGAGTCATTTTCACCAAACCTCAGCAGCAGCAGCAGCAGCACCTCTCAGCATGAACATCTAGAGACTGTGAGTACACTTAGGAACAAAATATCTCATGTACTCTGAAGGAAATTGTGGTTTATTCATGTGGCACTTCCATAGATTGGGAGAGATGTACGTCCAATCGACCAAAGACCTTCAGCCTCTTTTTTATAGTGTTGTCAGACAGGACATGTCTCTGAGGAAACTTTTGAATTACTTATAATTACTTTTTTTTAGCTCCCGACACTTTCAGCCGCAAGAAACACTAGCCGCCTGATGAATGGTTGCCTATGAACATAAAAAATGTTCTAATCCATCCCTAATGATAATCCAGACAATCTGTTATTAATTTTCCATCAGGTTCCCTGACCATGAATCTAAAGTTTTGCCGTGCATTTGTTCCCATTTTTATCTGCCCTTCCATTATTTTCTAGCCTCTCGCTCTCCTATTCCAACTTACCATCTTTACTGCTCTGTCCTTTCTCCTACTCTTGCTTCATCTTTCTCACCTCTCAGCCAATACTTTTTTTCTTTTACCCTTCCTCAGCTCTTGCATTGTTTTTCCTTGACTTTGTTTTACTCTGTCCTTATCATCTCCTTTCTTGTTTCCTTTACTTCTTTACCTGCTCTCCTCTCTTATCTCCTTTCCTCTTTTTTTCTCCCATCTCCTGGCAGCCAATTAATCTTGCCTACTGTTAATTCCTCGTGAGTGCCATTTAGTGGCAGCTCAGTGGGAGGATCCATAAGGATTTAATGTGTTTATTAAAAGTTTGACTGCTGGTCAATAGAGACTTTCTTCTCCCAGCGGCCGCTCTGTCTCTGCCAGCAGGACAAAGCACAGCATGGTTTTTGTGTGTATTTGTCTGTTTGCAAGAATTCCTCAGGGCTGCTGCTTAGTAAATTGTTTTCAATATCTGTGGCATGTTGGGTGGTTAAAATGAAGCAGACAGCAATGAAACATTTCAGCATTTTATTGTCATTTCAGTAACCAGCATATTAAGATATTTATAAAAACTGTTGACTTGATATGATTTTGAAAATCTTGGTAAATGTCTAGTTATATAAATTAAATGATAGATCAGTGATGGACAAGTGTCTTAGATAGGTAGTAGTCTATTTCTGCATAACCTTATTATTATATAGTTCTCCCAAGTCTCCCCAAATTATAACCTTCACATAAGTAATTTCAGTTTTCAAAGGAATATTTTAGCCTTGGGTTAGGTTACCACCAAAATAAACAAAGTGATGCCAAATTAATCAACATTAAATTACATACTCTACTTACATAAAAAAACATTTGGAGTTCAAAACAGATAATCCTGATGCCTACAGACCTCATGGTTTGAAAGTATTTGAAACAATGTTACGAATTCCACAAAACACGGTTCTGACTCCTCTCACTGATGAGACAAAACAATGATAAAATTAACTATTGAACCCAACCTTTAAACAATATAGGGAACATTTATTTGAACCATATATTTAAATTATTCTACTAATAAAATATATTTGAACCCAACAAAAAATATTAAGCTTAACCTGAGAAATGCATTGAGCAACTAAATGGATGTTCTCTGTTTCTTTTTTGCTCAAGTCACCCATTATACATCTGTGTAATGAGAAATCTTGCTGCTTTGGCTGCTAGCAGTTGCTCTACACTACACGGTGCCTGAAACATAGGATAGCTTTTGAAATCTTAATGCAATTACTATATAGAAACATCATTTATGAAATCAGATGTACTGTATATCTATAACTGACCCTCACACAACTTTAAGAGTAAATTGTGCATGTATGTTACAAATGTATAATGTATAATAAGTTCAAAAGCTAAAATTGTAAAGTAGATTACGTCTATAAGTCAGGTCCCATCTTTCCCAATACCGCTGCTCCGACGTTTGCATCATATTGAGTGAGGTGTTACTTGGACTCCATTGCACACAGTTCTGTGTGGTTGAAAAAATAGACAACACAACTCAACAGCTTAATAAAATATAATAAAACACTGCAACACAATTTTTGATATATATAAATGCAACCCATTTCTGCACAGTGTCAAAAAAATACTCAGCATTATTAAACTCCCAAAGAAGGATACTGCATTGCTGTGCATTCTGTTCTAATAAACAGGCTTTGTTGGTATTGTGTACCCTTTTCTACCATTTGGGAAAGGCAACATTAGTTTGCATTAGTATGTATGAAGTAGTTTGGTTCTTGGCCAAAGTCCAGAGAAGGTCTTAGGCGAGTTAAGCTGTTAACATTCACCTCTGATAGCCTGCAATGTTGTTTGCAAGTACAAATGAATTAACTGGACGTCACTTTGTCAGCAGTGTGTTTGGTATGATAGTGTTATTATCATGTTAAATATGAGTTTTAAGCTTTTGTTTACATTCCAAATTTTTATATTATACTCTGATTGTACTTGTTACACATGGTCTATGCCAGGGGTCTCCAACCACTTTCCCAATAGCTGCCAAAGGGTTAATGAATTAAGGGTTAATGTGATTATTAGTTGTGACAATTAGTTGTCAATCAAACAGTGCGCCACAGTCAAGCTTGATGAAGCATCTTTGCTACACTATATTTAGCGAGAATTCCGACCCCTCTATTGAAGCTTTTTCAAAAAAGCGACTTTTTCTGGTGTTATTGGAGACTTTGGGTCAATTTGACGTAAAACATGTATTGTTCTCACTCTTCTCAATGAGCAGCGTCTCAAGTGATTTAGTTTCTTCCCGATGCACTTGTTTCTAATGAGACAGAAAATTAAACTAAATAGCACTTTTTTTTTCCTTCTCCTTTTCATATATTTATAGTTGTTATATAATTTCTGTAGTTTGGTTTCTATAGTTTAGAGCTGTGGAAATATACAATTATTTGGTGACAAAGATGTCCTTTGGTCCTGAGCCATTAATCCCTTGCTGTGCATTGAAGGTTGTGGTCTTGCATTTTTCCTCAGCTCATTTCTATCCTGAACCAATGCCAGAACAAAAAGTTGGCAGCAGAGACAAATAAGAGTGGAAAAAAGAATCTTTGTGTTCATATTTCTTCACCCAGTGACAGCAATTCGGGTTTGTTTTCAACAACAGAGATGATGTACATCAATGCACTGTGTTCAGCAGGGATTGTGAAACATAAATTGTTTTTATTGAAACTAAATGAAATGAATGGTTGCTGCAGTTGCTTCAGGAGTGGATAAGCATTTACACTAGATTTGTCTTTAAAGCTTTGAAACTTTGCACATAAATTTAGCATAACTTTTCTTTCAATTTATTTATGATTAATAAATTAAGGAACTTCATTTAGTTTTGACCTCAACCAAAGACTTGTTGAGACTTCAAGCAAAGTAATTTTACACTTAGATGGGTCTAAAGTCTAACACTGTGCCACTGTGCCCCAAGTCTCAGATTTACCAGGCTACAATTTTTTTAGGCTAAATCCCTTTTTTTGCATATTAGTACCATTTAAAAAGTAGCCCAGCATAGCTATTAGAAATGTCTTTATGCAGTGTACCCATGTGTTATCTATCACTGAATTCTTTTAATACACAGTGATTTTCACAGAAATTTCTTTACAATTTCCAAATGTATTGTGTATGTCCCTCGGAACCGTTGCTTCAGGCTCCCTTTACCCCCACCTCACTGAAATTCTGTATGATACAATTAATTGGAGTTTAGCACAGTCCAATGTAGCCATGTGATCAAACGTAAATATATATCAAACAAATGATCAAACAATATATATATATATATATATATATATATATACTATAGTACACAAGATAGTATGTTGTTAAGAGTGCTGATTTAACTGAGTTGCCATTCTGAATAGTGCTGTTTGGGGTGAAACCATTGAAAACTCACTGGATCTAGAATATTGAGCAGTTCAGCACCATGGATAGCTCCACCACAAACGACTGAATGAGCCAACGCATTGAACAAACTGTCATTTAGAGATGTTGAAAGACTGTCCTTAAGATGTAGAAAAATGGAAGCAATTTAGTTAAAATTTTCTCTAATTTATCTGTGTACTTTATCTTTACTTTAAAGTGTTTTGAAGGATTTTCTTCTGTCTCCATTTTTTCTTCTTTGAAACATTGTTTTTGTCTAATTTAGACACACACACACACACACACACAAGCTCATGTCCCATGGTGACAGGGTCTAGTTGAGCGATATCATCTGCCAGGGGACAATCTGTCAAAGCCGGGACAGAAACTTGGCAGAGGAGAACTGCAGGACAATCCAAAATACAAAGGAGGCACGATGCCAAGATGATGAGAGGGAGGAGGCTGACACACACAGAGTCAAGCCAGAATGAAAGCAAAAGTGAAGGTGAGGTCTGCGGGTCGAGGCTTGTATGGCAGGGAGAGAGACTGGAGGGCACTGAAGTGAGAGGTCAAAGTAGAGGGGGAGGTTCCACTGCATCTCCAACCACAACCAACAGGATTTCAGTCTGTAGTGCTTCGACTTTTCTACAGTACGTCGTAGTTCACACTGCACTTAGGAAATTCAATCGCACTACAGGAAAATAAGCTCATATAATATTTTTATATATGTAAATTACACATACATATTCATACCATCAACCTAGGGGTAAATAAGAGTTGTTTATGTTTTGTGTAGGAGCTTTAACGTGTATAATAGTCCACAAATTAGGGAAGATTTTTTTGTCAGCTGCTGTAAATAGTTCAGAATTTGGATTTTTTTTTTTGCACATTTTATTGCTCTAAATCTAAGACACAATTTAGTATTTTGAACTAAATATTATATGTAATTGAAATAAATAAATACATAAATAAATAGGCCTAAGGTTTTTACAGAAGTCATGTGGTTTGGGACAGCTGGAACATAAAAAATATACTATATGCCATATACATAAAGTGCAGCAAGACAAAATTACTGTATAGTAAACTGTTTCTGCTGTAATGGATGTTTTCTGGGGTTTGCTGCCAACATTCTGGAGCAACCTCTAAAAGCTGCCATCCAACGATTCATCCATGGTTATTTATGTAGCACCTTTAAGACAGATTGAAGTTTTGGTTGTCAACCAACTGCTGTCAGGTCTTTACATAATGAATAACCATACCTTAGATTCATTTATTAGTTAAAATGAATATAAGGTGGTTAAAGTTTAGTTAAAACAATGCACTTCTTACTAACTTTTATTCCATTAGTGGTAATTGCAAGTGAGGCAGTGACACTACTTAACCAGTGGGAGGCAGAAATTCACAAAAAGGTGCTTATTCTGAAACATTTTAGGCAGGTATTAACAAATTTATAAGGGTGTATATCAATAAATACTAAATCCCGCTTATATAGCGCTTTACAATGTTGCTTCTCATTCAGCCATTCACACACACACACACGTACACACCGATGGCGATGGCTGCCATGCAAGGTGCTCACCTGACACACCAGGAGGACACTTTGACACATAGCAAGGAGGGACCGAGGATCAAACCACTGACCCTGTGGTCCATAAATGACTGCCCATTTGCCAAGTACAGATGGATGATTACATTTTTGAAAGTGCTTGCTGAAAGTAAAATATATTTCATGTTGATGCAGTACAGTGTGAAGAATGTTTTACATCATGTGGGACTGATCGGAGCACTAGATAATTACAGCTAACTGACAAAAGAAGTGCTCTTAGATAGAAGGGCTGGGAGGGGGGGTCAATCTGACCTAGTAATATAATATATAATAGCATGATACTGTGGTATAATGTAGAATGGTTACAAACCATGACCGAAGACAATGTGACCAAAGAAGAAAGTCATAAATGACATAAGTTTGGAATACTAAAGTTGAAAAAGTAATCCTTACTTGATCTTATTAAGGCAGCGAGTTTGCCTGGTTAAAGCAGGTAAATGAGGCAACTTTCAAACTCAGATGCTGAAAGTTGAAGGCAATGTCATATCAGTTGACCCAACTTAAATAAAACAGCTCAGAGTAAAGTCAACTTGAAATGTCTTTGTTTGAAATAATAATTTCAAACAAAGTGCTCCATACTGAGTTATGAGAACACCATAAGTACATTTTTAGTGCTGTACACTGTGGCAATAGGTTTGCATGTTTTTTTCAAGTTAGCTGAACTAATCAGAATTTACAGTGTAATGTGTTAATTTTTCATTTCAGTATTAAAGACTTTAATCATCTTCTGCAGTGTCTGGGTTACGGCACCAAGGTTTGCAGCTGACTTATGGTCTTGTCTTTGGAAAGTTCAACCTTGATTTGTCTTTGACTCTAACAACCTGCAGTTAATACAGAGAGGAACTACACTCCACCATCCAAGACACACACACACACACTCTCTTCTCATTTTACAGCCCACCTGACCACACCTGTGGTAAATGGGCCAGCAAATGGAATACTGCTCAACACCCATGAGCACACACACACACACACCACTGTGTTTCTGTGCTCTTTTTTAAGACAAACTGCTCTTATGAATTTGTACAGAAATGTAAAATAACTGTTTAATGTCATAGAAAGTACCAGTTAACACAATACTTTATGACTACGCATATTTATGGAAAACTTTACACAGAAATAGGCTCAGACACACTCACAGGCTTGAAATCAATCCATACATCACATCTGAGACAGCTGGAGAGCCATCAGATCCTGAGAAACAATTTCATGGTCTATTTATTAAAAAAATTAATTTGCGCACACACACACACACACACACACAAGCACACATGTGTGGACATGGGTAGGGATAGAGGGAAAAATGTGATGTATTTCAGATTTTTGGATGAAATTTTTATATTTTTGGAAAACTTTTGGAAAAGTTTTAATCACTTTTTAGTTTTTAAAATCCAATTTACTCTCTAAGTTTTTACAAACTAGCCAAAAATTTTTTGAGAATCATATAGTTTTAAATATAAATAGGCCTATATCAAGTCTTTATATATGCAGCTCTCTCTCTTGTCTCCCTCTCATTGCTGATATTTGGTTGTAATGCATCAAGATAACAAATGGGTGAAACTAGACAATGTCCCAGAATTTAATTTAATGATGCCTTAGACACTCTTGTTCATCCTACTCTACCACTCTACCAACCCTAGTTGGCACCATTCACATTTTCCAGGCACAGGAAAGCTGAGCCCATTTAATGACCACGGTCTTCTAGTCTGTCTAACAATGTTCAAAGCTGTGCTTCGTCTTCTCAGTTTGAAATTGAAGCCCAGTAGAAGAAGGTTGAAGAAATTACAAATTTTAAATGAAAAAACAAGTTTATTTTACAACAGATATTTCTATTGAGGCTGACTGAGATGACAAGATCAAGAACAACAATTAAAACAGACGATATCATTTGATATGATCATTTGATTAGCATTTTTTTCACTGGACATAAAATGTTCAGGCAGCAATTCCCCCAAAACTTGGAGAAATAATAACTGGCCAAAATGTATTTAAACTGTCACATTCGTCATTATAAAAGCCAGTATACAGTATTGGAGCAATCACAGAGACACACACACACTATAAAAAGATTCCAGCCTGCACCAATCAGCTACAATAAAACAGCTTTGGAAAAACTAAACATGACTGGAGTACAAGTTATTAAAACTGATGTACTTCGTTAATAGCCAGCAGACCCACTCCATTATCCCAGGCCAGTCTTTCAGCACCTCTGAGGCCTCGTAAAACCCGGCATCTGTCATTTACTCTCATTTACCAAACGAGCGCTGACACACAAGTACACAACTGTATTTCTGAAAACACACGCTATTTAACTTTTCAATACACACCCTGATACCTTGTTATGAACACACGCGTAGAGTTTCTGCTGACACATCATTCCCAATCTGTGCCTTCTAAATACACAAACACATTCACACACACACACACACATGCAGTCATCTAAGTTGAAGGGCTCATCAATTTTTTAATCTGCATCGTTCTTAGGACAGCAATTACTGTCCTTCCCTCTTGTCACATTGCCCAATAAAAATTGGTCACACAGGGTGAATAGCTTGTTATTGCAGTAATTACAAACAGCGGTAATAAGTCTCTTCTCACCTCTGTCAGTTTTACTTTCTCCTTTGCTTCCCCCCCAAATCCATTTCTCTCCACTGTGTTTTTTTCCTTCTTTCCCCTCTTGTTTTCCTCCAAGCCTGTCTGCTAATTATTAGCAACTGTGGGCTTGATTTCCAGGAAGCCAAACGTTTAAGGAGGCATTTTTAAGGAGTGGGCTTGTGTGTACACAGAGGTATCACAGATATATTAAATATAAATTGCTCTGTAAGAAAATATGTGCAAATTACTACAGAAAAATGGAAGCCCGAAAGTAGGACGAGTCGTTCTGTGTGTTTGTCTTTTTTTTTCTGCAAAGAGGGGGTACTCTTCTGTGGGAGCAAAGAGAAGGATGGAGGATGTTTTTTTAACAAGTCAAAGTATATTTCAACATTCCCTTACAGGGTTATAACTGTAAGGGGAACTAAAACTAAAATTTACTTGCAAATAAAAGGATTTTCTAGAAAAAAGTTGGTCTACGATTTAATTCAAGTTTAAGAAATCGCAAGTGTCGCAGATGTGCTTAAATTTCAGCTGATGGTTTGCGATTATGCTGAAAAGGTTAGTTGTGCTTCTGGGTGAAACTACTAGATCCACTTACAGCAAACTGACATCATGTGATCAGCTAAAAACGTTGGTCCAGCTTTAATGTGTTGATTTGGAAGCAGGTGACTTTCAGTCCCTGCGTGGTCTTGTAAAACTTGACCGCTCACTGGAGACCTGTGCGCTGGTGGATCCTTTGTGGTTACTGACCATCTAAACCAATGTTCTATCAGCTGCTTAGGAGAGTTTGAGTCTTCTTTCAGACTTTATTGTATTTATGTAAACGTTTTTAAAATGATCTTGGAATCTGCAGTTATTTAGAAATAGCTATAAACACGTGAAAACACTGTGTAAATCTTCCATCTTGTTAAGTAAGGGCTTCACAGACATTCCCATCACACTGTGTTTTTGTCAATCCAATGAATGTTGATGCAGAGAAGTCTGCAAAAGTCTCTCATTGTGGACATTCAGAGGCTTTGGGTTTTGACAAATTAAAAGACATTCAATAATTTAAGCACCACTGAATTTATGTTTTCAGTGGATATGTTTTGGGGCATGTATAGTATCTATGATGATGACAGTACAATAGAAACCTAAATATATACATTTTTGGAGCAAATTCCTGGGGTTTAATCTTAATAAATGTGTGTTTTTGTCTCAGAAAAAAGGCTATAATACATATGCCACATCAACTTTTGGTCTTTCTTGTACTGTGCCTTGTAAGTCAGCCTGAGGAGAGACTTATTGTAAAGTCCCCACTTGACCAAATGAATTCTACAGTTGAATTGACAGTCCAACACATTTCCACACCTGCCTGGTGCTTGAAAGATTTAGTAAAGGTACAAGTTCAGGCAGTTGTTCATGTCAATACTGACTTGCTGTGAGGACATCAATGGAGAACAGTAAATAGACTGTCTAAATGTAAAGATTCCTCCATTTGTCTTGGCCTAGCTGTACCCGATGCCCTTTTCAACATTCTGGCAGAGACTGTGGTTTACAGCAGTTAGTGGTTGATTAATGTGGACAGCGGCGTGGTAGCACTTCAACTCTGAGCAGCACTAACAGCTGCTATGGAGAGACGGTGGTTAGGTTGGGGCTGTCACCGTGATGTCTGGACCCTGCACCGCACAAACTGACAGGCGATGGAGTTAACAGGTACTCCGTGTGTTAACCAAGCAAACAAACAAACAGATCGAGGGCTGAAAGAGAAAGTGTTGTGGGTACGTGAGGAGTCTTTTCTTCTCGCATAACTTAATGCTTCCACTGAAGTTATTGTCTCTAGGTACCAAGAGGCAGGGTGTCATAAGTTAGGGCATCACAGAACATCTGTCATGTACAATGCAGCTCACAAAACAAGGACTTGCTTGATTGCACAGCAGTCTGGGCTGACCTGTGCTACAGAGACAATTAACAGACGGTGCGAATGCCAGTTTCCATCTGTTATTCTACAGTCGGTGTCAGCTTGCAGCTTGCAACTCCCAAACATGTTTTAATGTATTGTTGTTATTAGTTTTATTATTATTCATTGTTCATGTTAAATTTGTTTTAACCACAGTAAATGATTCCATTTGATGCACTGCACTAGATCTGTTGTTCCCAGCAAAAAAAAAACAAGCTACCGTCTACAAAGAAAATTAATAAAGTCAGAATTTCACTTTTTTTCTTTTGTAAAATTGGTTCAGTTTAAACAAAGTTGTACATGTTTACTGGTTTTTTGATATATTCTTGGCACTTTACAACCAGTACATCTGGCCATATTTGAAAATTTTAATTTCATTTCATTGATGGATTTGCTGTCAAGAGTGTGGTGGGGGTGGCAAAATTGTCAGCAAGATAGGTCTAAGTGTGCCACCCATCCATTACTGATCATATTACACTGTATGGAAGCTGCTGAAACAGAAAAAAAGAAAAAAAAAGAAAAATTTATGGCGAAGAAAAACACATTTGCTGGTACTGCGCCTGAAAATTGCTGTTTGTTTTGTGTTTTTCAGACAGCATCATAGGGAAACACTGGCTGAACAGTAATTTACTGTGGATTAGACACGTCAAACTCAGAACAAAGTCAGTGGATCACCTGGTGTCCAGGAATGTCTCAACAGAAATTCATAACAATTTTTTCAAATCCTTGAGGTGTAAAGAGGTGGACGAAACAACCCAGTCACACTATTATTCATGTTCCCAAGCACTTGCTTCTAAAGCACAGGTAATAAATGACAGGCGCATGTTGGGAGGATGGGACTGAATGAACACAGAAGCATCCTTTACCCCCCATTCTCTGCCTGAACAAGCATGCCATGCCTTGAAGCATGTTAAAGCTGTGGTGGCCTGATGTCTTTACCTCATACTCAGTTACTATAGGTCGACCTTGAACCTTCTGGCGTTGCCGGTTCCCTGTCAGCCGCCTGGCTGACAGATTGGTAGCTGCCTGATGGTGCCTGGCTGGTTCAGGGGCTGGTCACCAGCTGCTGGCTTGCCAGGTGGCTGCTAACTGGCTGTTGGCTTGCTGTATGAATAGCCATCAAATGCTGGCTGGCTGTGTAGCCAGTCACCTGCTGCTGCCAGGGTGGGAGATGGAGATCGGCTGCAGGTACACCGATTGGCTCACTCTCATCTTGACGGACTGAATGGCTGGGTAAAATGAAATCAGAGCTAGTGACCCAACAAACAACGAAACGTGTTGTGACCAACTTTCTAAGCAGGAAAAATAATTAATAGAATAGAAGAATGGGAACATGTTACTATCGACCCTGTATGTATTTATAACTTCAAGATAATGAAAATACTGTTTAGTTGTCAGCCTGGATTTTATTATAGCTGGTTGACTTTGGTTTGACATTAAACTCACCATCACCTTCACCGCAGAGATATAAATGTATATCTGGAAATGTAGCACAGGGGTTTAAAGCTTTCCAAATAATCAAACATAAAAAAATGATAGTTTTTGCTGCATCCAATTTAAAGAAATTACCCGACTTTGTTGTGACCAACTGCTTTGTGGGACAACTAGTTCCCCGTGCAGTTTTTATTTTTTTTTTCTTCATTTTATTAAGACATTTGTGCCCCTCTTGGTCAATACCCAATTATGTGCATTTGTCCTCTGAGTAGCTTACATTATTGAGTAAGCTATAAAGTCCAAATTGTGGTATCTGGACAGTTACATATTTTTTATTCTTCAGGCTCTGTGTTTGCAACACATTACATTTGAAAAGTATTGATTAGGTGCCAGCTTTTGTTTGACTGGGTTTATTTTGGAAAGAATTGTTATGGTATAGCCCATTTAAAACATTGGGCTCAGAGTTCTGACTCAGCCGGTGAAGAATATTCTACCTTTTCATCCTGCAAAGCTCTATGCATGCTTTGCTCCGATAGGTTTGCATATGCATTTGGTTCTCCTCTATACCACTGCATTCATCTTGTTTATTACCAGTGAAATATCAGTACATGCCAGTGTCCCAGTGCTACTGGCAGCCCAAAGCGGAGTGGCCATCGTAAGAACAAGGGGCTCTTTCCATTTGGTGCTACACAAATTGGGCCAGTGGTTCAACGTGTGAATAAAACATCAGAGGGAACCAAAGAAAGACAGAGGGAGATGGAGAGTGCTTTGTCTGTTGATCAGCCCTGTGGAGAAGGCTGCTATCCCACTGTGGTTCTGTTCTGTTCAGCTGTCATCTCCTCCATCTCCTGTAAATGAGAAGTTTTTTTTTACAGCATAAGCAGTTTAAAGACAACAGGAAGGTAGTCTGAGGTTTGTTAGTTTTTCAGCTCTGATTTCATCTGAAATTCTAATAAGTCAATTAAAGTACTCAAAGTCTGTGTGATTAGCTCAGACTTACAGAATTTATTACGGAATGATCTGGAAGAAAAGCCACTGAAATTGACTAAATATGTCTGATGCCGTGTTTCCTGCTGTGCAGTTTGAATCCTAATCTCCCTCTAAAGCCTATCAACTTGCACTTGGAGTGACAGCTATAAATAGTTTTTAATTAAATGCAAACTGAACAGCACATACAAGTTTAATCCTTGGTGATGGTATTTTTTTTTTTTTTGTTGATATTGTTGTGAGAGACTGTAACTTCTTTGTTGTTGTATCTATGGACTATAATATGAAAGGGTCTGAAAGCTGTTTTTATGATGGAAACAAAATTAAATGTGATTCATGTGCAGGTGTTTCTATTCCACATATTTCATGTTAAACAAATCAATTGTATCTCATTACATTGGAACCCTTTCAATTCAGACACAATGTGATAAAAATTGCTATTTCACTTCACAATTTTATATGCAATGCCTACAGAAACCACCTCGAATGGAGCTGAGACATACATGAACATGATGAAGCACTAACCAACCTTTGCCTTTGTGTATATAAAGTACTATTAAAATTGTGGATGAATGTAGTAAAACACACGTGTCTGAGCATGCAACCAGTGTATTAGTGCCACTTTTTAGCCTTTCCTGATAAAAGCAAAGTTGCCTGTTTCTTAGAATGCTTGAATTAAATATAATCATGCAAAAAGGAACATACTGTAGACACTGACAATAACAATGCCAAACAGGAAAGGAAATATGATGAGGCTAAAGATATGTCTGCCAGGACACTGACGTCTTCTTCTTCCTGCTGAAATCAGTGTGTGACCCCACACAATCTCACAAACAGCAGTATTGAGCGTGTAGACTAAGAAACACGTACGTTGTATGAGAATTAATAAATCAAAGATGCTAATACTGAATTACAGATGGAATTCTCTATGATACATACTAACAACTTAAATACATGTTGATTGTGTCTACAACAACGTCCAGCGCTTTCTTCATAAAGAAATATCTCAACTACTATTAGATGGGATCCTGACTTTCGTCTGGTGCCGCTAGTAGGTCCAGTTTTTTATTGATCCCCCAATATGTTCTTGCTGTTACATATGTTGTCAACTAATGAAATCTCATCAGCTTTGAAATTACTTTGCGTTTTTGTGCCAATTAATACCACAAAAATGTACCGTGCTGCAATGTTTAATATGGTTGTCATAGAATATATTAGTGGTTAAACATCAGAATTTCAAGCTTGTTAACCTGTGGAAATAATCATTCAACTCATACTTTGCCTTAAAATAGCTACTCACAGTTAGTTTTTTTTGAAAGCTTTGCTATTTAGGGGTAGATGCTAAACACATTATAGAGCTGATGAATGCAAATCACCTCACATGGTCTTATTTGCAGTTGTCCTTGAGTTACTATACAATTTCACTCCTTCATGAGGTGATCAGTCTTTGCACCTTGGCTTTCACAACTACTGGGGGTTATTTGCAATATGTTTTATTTTTACTCTAGGAATAAGGACTGGCATAATAGAAGCGACACATTAGAGCATAATGGTGCAACCAGAGATGATCATTTAAACAATGTCAGACCATGGAATTGTGTATTGAATTACAGAATCCATGATGTTAGGAGCTTATTTAGACTGAATGGGGCCAGGAAATAGTGACTTGAGCTAAAGATGCTGAAACGATTTGGGCAGGATGAACAACAGCTCACTTAGCATCTGTGCTAAGGATGTGAACACTCTGCCTGTATGACTCACTAATGTCCAGTCACTATTTTTGCAGTTGCCCTCACGCTCACTTTCTTGTGGTTTTTGGTTTACTTTTCTGTGTTTCTTCAGTTTTCTGAGGTGTGTTTTGCTGCTTTGTTCCTTTGTTGGTTTCCCTCAGTCTCAGAAGCAAATAATGTGAACAAAGCTTTGTTTTCTTCATATATATTTTAGAGCAACTGTCACTCTCTTGTTGTCATTGACTCTTTGCTTTTGTTCCCAGCTTTGCCACCTTCACTTGTGGTAGCTAATCTCTCCATGTCCTGACATATAGAGTTTGAAAGACGGCATCAGAGTCGTCATTAAGGTCGTCTCTTATAGCCAATTTATGATGAACATAAATCAATATTTGTTTTTAAATTGTGTGTCTACAATTTACTTCACATAATAATAAAAATAATAAAGATGGTAGGTAGAGGGAAGGGTGATATAACACTGTGAAGTGCTGCTTTTTAGTTGGCCTTTGTCCCACATTGTGTCTCCCCTCTCACTGCATATGTCCAGTTACTACATTTAAAAAGAAAACCATAAAAATATTATTTAAAACGAGAGTACCTGTGCCTGATTCATGATAACTTTGTCCCTGTATTATTTTTAAATCTGCAAATGGTCAGTCTGAAGACAAAATGTATTTGCGTGTAAGGGCATGACATTTACAGCTGCTGTTAGAGGAAGCAGAAATATGTCCTGCTGTCAAAACCCATCACAGCTTCACTGGGGACGTACAGTAGGGCTCCACTGAAACCAGGGGGCAGTACAAACACAAGCCTGAACTCCAGGAGCGAATGGTGTTATGGACATGCCCAACAATCATTTTGCAGTTTTCATGAACACTGGCATTGGTGCATTCCAGCAAGTGCAACCAGGTTCTATGTGGAGGACAGGTGGAATACATTATCATTGGCAGCTGTTGTTGGGGTGCATTTCATTCAGAGGCGAGACTGAGGCACATACTTACATACCTACATAGAGAAATGCAGAAACAAAAGTTCATCTTTACAAATGACAGGAAATTCCAAACAGACGTACACAACATTACAATTGACAATGTAAAATGCAATAAATATGGTGACAAAGGCAGAACTGGGTTCTGCTTCTCCATGTACAAGCGCAGTTTTTGCTTTTTAATCTTTTGTGATTCATTACGTCATGTACTCTTCACTGTCTAGCAGCAGCTCTGAGCATACACGTCAGATTTATTTAGATATATTGTAATCAGGTAACGTATTCCTTCATGTTGAGCTTAGCACAAGCCTGCACAGGTGTGCATCTGCAAACTGGACCCACAGGATTTTGACCGGGACTTATTTCATTAACCACAGCTGCAAGTATTTAAAGTGTAAAATTCACTTTTATAATCTTTTTTCACATGACATTAATTATTTTTGACTGCTGGTTTGGATTTTGTGTTAAATCAAAATGCGAGAACAGCTGCCTTAATCCAGAGGATTTTCGTTATAATAGTTAAAATCTGTGAGTAAAGGAGTTCCACTATCATCCAATATCATAGTTTTCAGCAGCACATGAAAGTATAAACTTCAAAATCTTTTTAAAAAATAGCAATAATGTTTTATTATAGTATTTAAGTGCAATTGATGCTATATACATTTGTTATGTATTTAATGCATTAAAATTTCAAGATTTTAACTTCATCTATTTGGGTATTTTATTGGATCTGAATTCATCAAAACCATGAACGTAAATTTGGCAAATTTTAGACAAAATATAATCTGTTTAATTGTGGATGCAGCAAAGAAATTTATTCATACTATTTTTTTCCACATCTTTTCCACATCTTATTATATTAGATTGTTGGGGCAAGGCCAGAGAAATAGCCATTAATGTCTTTAGAGTCTTTGTACAAACAATCTTTTGGATAAAAAAAATCAAGAGAAACAATAATCTTCGCTGCTTTAAGAATTTTGGACTATATTTAAATTTGTGTTAATTGTTTATTGTGTCTTCTTGTATTTATTACCATGTTAGTTTAATTTTGCATATGGTCCGTTTTAAATTGATTTAATAATAAGACAAGTGATTTAAAAAGTGCAATTTAAAAAATGCTCTCAATAGGTTCTTTTGCAAATTGGGTCCACAATGAGAACCAAAATTGTACTATACAGTGTCACCTGATCAGCATAAACCTGGCCTAAACAACATCTCTTTTCCCACACCAGTGCCATCTAGTTCACCCCGTGCCAGGAAAAATTCAAAAGCAGGTGCAGCCTAAAAAAAAAAAGACAGACTAGTGACTAGTGCTAAGAAAAATTGCATAACACCTGCGTTTGAGGGAGCATTGTCATTGCACCTGCAGAAAAATAGAAACCCATAATGTCACACAGTCTCTATTCACTAGCTATCTACAGGGACATGAAAATACCACCAATAAGCCAGAGTGTTAAAATATTCTGAGGTGAAGCTTCTTTCCTAAGCCTTGTTGACTGTGAGGAATAATAAAGTCCACTGCAGAAATAGTAACAGGTTAAATGTCACCTGATGCACATGTGTATACGTCTCTGCAACACTTCGATATCTGAAGGATGCCAAAAGATTCAAGATTCAAACAACGTTATTAATTCCAGTGGGAATTTAATAGAGCAAACTCTATTTGTTTGGCATGGCATCATAGCAGCAGAGAATCAAATAGATTTTCTGGCCTAAGCCAAGCACAGAAACTGACATTAGGATCAATACACAGTTTCCCGTCTATTTTACCTGTGCACTTTTCCCCCCTTTGTAAGCAGTGAGCAGAATCAAGATTCAACATTTATTTTAGCTTGAGAAAAACTTGTGAAAGTGAAATAATTTTACTCCATTAATATAATAGGTTCCTCATTTCTCTAACTGTGATGAAGAAGAAGAAATTTTTTTTTTAATCAAGGTGGAGGACAAACTTCATTGTAACATGTATGTGCAGATGTAATATGCTCAGGGATGAATAAAGGCTCTTCTTCAGTCCAATACCAAAATTAATGACATCCAACTTAAAAACATAATATTTTCCTCAGCATGCAGTGATAGACACCACTACTAAAAATATTTTTGGAAATCATGGACTCTTCATTCACGTGCTAACCATCTTGGTTGATGAGGAGCATAACTACACATGACCAGGGTAACACGTCCACCTGTGAAGGAAACATGCACACAGCACATATGACTGGATCACATCTTAGTGCGTCTTGCTCTCATGATGTGATTTATTTATCAAACCACATAGGCTGAAAGATATGATTCACACGTTTGATAAACTCTCAGAGCGGCTTGCAGCAAATCGATATCCCTCCTTTATGTGAGATAACAAAGGCAACAAGCATTTACAAACTTTACAGATCAAAATGTTTAGACAGATTTAGATTTTGGAATTAAAGCTGTAATCAGATCGTCCCTGTGTGGTACAATTGGTTAATCTGCTTGCTTTAGGTAAGACAAGAGTTATGATAAAACCAACTCTTCAAGACAATAAATGGCACAGTAAACAACACACAGTGGACCGTGAGATAACATCACTTGTTAACCTGTGCTGTCCACAGAAGTGGACAGCACAGGTTAACAAGTGCTTGCTTAGCTTTAGGACAAACATGATAAAAGACCGTTCGTTGTTGTTGCCCAGAGACCCAGAGGCTGATTCTGGAAGTCCTGCAGGGTTCAGTCTTTCCTATCTTGATTTGACCGGAGTTGAGGTTATCATTCGAAGCCTCTCAGTATGTGCGGATGTGCGTCGCTTTATCTACAAAAGTAACATTAGCACCACTTTTTTTCGAAATATCTGATGGTGGAAGACAAATCTGCCTTCTCTCCTGATCTAACCATTTTCTCCCTCTCCAATGAGAGTTTAGAGATTTGGGGATATAGCTGCATGTTTATCCTGTTTATCTTGCAGACACTAATAAATATTATAATCCAACAGCCTTCTCTGTGGTTTTATAAAGTGGAGTTAAGGGAGTTGGGGCCTTCGCTGAGATACAGCAGCTAATATTCTGTTTCTGAAATCCATCTGCTTGCCAATTCTCGTGGTAGCTATGAAACTCCTACGTGACCCTGTGGGGCTATCGATTGTATCTGTTTCTCTTGTCAATGTAAAAAGAAAGAAACGAAGGAAAAAAGAACAATATAAGACCAACTGCTGATTAGTCAGATAAACTATCTAAGATATGGAGGAGGATGAGGCGAGATCTGGGAAAAGGAGTGAGAAAATGAGGGGAATTTGGACAGGAGATAAGTAAAGAGAGATTAAAGAAGAGAGATTAAATTGATGTTATTTCTCTTTAGAATGGTGCAAACTCATAATTCTACTTCCTGTGGAGCATTTAGGAATGACTCCTAAAACCTGGAAATCAATTAGCATTTTTGAACTTCTGGTTTCCTTGTCCCAAGGTCTGTTAGATTTTTAAATAGTTTTTAAAATCTTCAGCAAATTCCAACTTTTTTTCTGTGGCTTTAGTTCAATGTTTAAATGTACATTGATGCTTTTAAACTTCCCTCTGACTTAAATATTTCTCCTCCAAATGACATCACCCAGAGGACATTTTCCATCATTAGGCATTCAGATGATGTCATCCAACCAAGACATCCAAAAGAATCAATTTCACAATCAGTGAAGGCAGCCGTTAAACTTCAAGTTCTGTATGATAAAAGCGCTAATGCTAGTGTGTCAATGAACTTGCTGAACTTGCAGAGAAGTTCATCCAAAATAGAAGATTCCTTTGGCTTTTTGCTGAGGGAAACTTCTGGGTTGGCTTACAAAAAAAAAGTCACCACACACTTTGTACACCGCCCCAGTCACTGAAGGCGTCGTCTATTTTCTTAGGCTGAGTATTGAAAATAAATGCATAAACACTGAAAAATAAGTGCATTTACACTCTTTCTTTTCAAAAACTATTCAACCCTTGGTACAATCAAAAAACAAAGGTTTGATAATATCCACACTCAGCATGTGGTTCAAAGGTTTCTGCATCGTTTCTTTTCATAGTTTTCATTTCTAAGCCTGACCCTAAAACCGAGTCTTTTTTGCAAGGACCTGCCAACATATCTTCACTTTACATAAATGTCCTCACTCTGTTGGTTAAAAAAATATTTTGGTCCTCACTGAGTATGCCATACAGTCACTCACACACACACACACACACACACACACACACACACACACACACACACACACGCACAAATGCCTTTAAAAGGGAAAGAAAAATGAAAGAAACTGTTGAAACAAGATCAGAGGAATGGCCTGTCTTTTGGAATGGACAGATATGTTATGTCTTTGTAGATTTACAACGTGGATAATCAGAAAGAAAACAATATAAATTAAACACATTCAAAAGGAAATTCCAGTTTCCATCACCAAATATGAACTGCTGTATACCTTTTCTCCACCTTGAAGACCTGGACAGAGGACAGATTACACCAACAAAGGAGTGGCTTCACCCAAAGACCACTGACATGTCTAAGTGTAAAAAAGGACATACAGAAGGTGAGACATGGACAACACAATCACAAGGAGGAGCAGGTGAGACACGTGACACATTTCACATGAATATTGCACAAATTCCTTGTTTCCATCACCCCTGCCTTTCATAAGTCTCTTACTGCCCTCTGTCGTTCGTGTAAATATCAAGGCTTCACTACGAGCACACACCACCAGTATGGAGAATTCCATTTCTTCGTGTTTTGCACAGTTTCAGCGATAACACGCTGCCTCTGGAGTGCACCTTGATTTTTTTTAAGTGTTGTTTTTTCGTCACACTAGAGAGTCTCCCCATGCCCCGAGAACCATCGGTCTTTGTTCATTTTCATTACGTTAGCCCTGCAAGACGCCGGGACCCTACTGTGAGAGTGTTAGGCTTCGTTTGAAGTCTGCTGCTGGTCTGATTTAAAAGGGAGCTCCAAGGCAGAGTGAAGTCATTGTTGGCCTGAAAAACGTTGACAGAAGAGAGCGATGCACACGAGTAAAATTGGTTTTACAAAGTTAATAAATAAATAGCTGGATCGTTGTTCACCACCAGTGTTCCAGAAAGTTTATGTGATCCATCGGTGTTTTCATGTGTTTTACTTTTGCTCACTAGACAACCTTCCAAATCAGGGGGAAAAAAAACGATTCTCTGTTTACTTCCATTATACCAGCACTGCATGGTTGCAGGAACCGACTGTGAAAGTTTTCAGCTTCATTTGAACTCTGCTGCTGATCTGTTTTGAAATAGAGCTCCAAGGCAGAGATAACTCATGGTTGGTCGGAGAATTAAAAAAGATGCACAAGTGATGCACACGAGGGAAAGTTTATTTTCAAGTCTGTGGCTGTTAAATTGCCTTTTCAGTTCAACCGCTAAATCCCTCGTACCTTCTTACTCCAACTACAAGTTTCCTCATTTGCTTTACAAGATCAGTAAAGCCAATCTGTCTGTATGGATGCTGTACAGGCCTGTAGAAAGAATAAAGACTCTGAAGGATGCCATGTCTCAGACCAGACCAGAGCCTAAAGGAGAGAGAATATTGCACCGACACAGAGACATGACTCCAAATGAATGCTAATATCGCTGTGAGTTCGCTGGATGCATCAATTGTTTGCCAACACAAAAGCTATAGCAACTTATTGAGGTGGCATCAGAGCTGTGGCGAGCTAAGTGTAACAGGAGCATGACACATCGAGTCAGGGCGCACAGATGGAGTGGGAGGGAGTGTGTCGGAGCCTCATAAAAAGGCACTCAGGCTAAAAACTGGAACAAATTGTTAGAAGATTTTACAATATAATGAAATGCAATACAATAGTCTGGAGATAGACAACCCTACAAAATATATCACTCAATCGTTATTGAGGGTGTTCCAGAAAGGCTCCGATCCAGCTCCGGTAATTCTTCCGAGGCTGTAACTTGTGGATATGTTAAATCATTTTGCTTCAAATTCAAATAAAGTGCTGTCTTCGCATCCAGCATGTCCTCCTCCATCCTCCCCTCCCGCTTCTCTCTGTCTCATCTTAGGATCTACAGCGCCCAGTGAGTTGACAGATTACTAGGACAGAGGCTCACTCACGCCTCGGTCTAATTGGAGTCTACTGGGCTGTTAGCTGTGCCTGCATCTATCTCACTCTGTCTGGTCAGCCAAAGGAGAAGAGAAGGGAAACAGGTTGAAAACTCTTTAATAAATCATTTAAAGCTAATGTCAGCTTGACAGTCACAACCTTGGTGAGAAGAAAAGGTCAGCATCTCAGGGGTGTAAAAATGACTGACAGGATCATGGCTGCGGGATAGATAATCTGGTATTTAGTTTCAACATCATGATGCATGGATGATGGAAGACAGTATACTGAGAGTGCACATGTTGCTGATGCATATATTCACATCATGAAGGCCTTGAAAGCCTATTTACTTCCCACATTTTCAATCACAATTGCGGGCTTGTGTGCAGCAGCACCATAAACAACAGCTTTAAAAATGACCACACAATTGAACTGACCCCTCAGTGTCTAAAAACCAACATCATACTGCAGTATATTCTAATGAAAAGGTATTCATTCAGGTGTTAATGACACCACCTCCATAAGGACTTGTTAGATGTTAAAATCAATTTCCTTCTGTATTTGTTTTTTTTTTTTTTTTTTTTTGTGACAGTTGACAACATGTTGTTACAACGAGGACAAGCAAATTTTACTAATCACATTTCACAAAGCACATTTGGCGTCATTATCTGCATTGGGAGAACAATCCTCAACCAGAACAGTGGCAGTAAAGACAAACAACAACAATTTGGCAAAAGAGCCAAAATTCCTTCCTTCTGTTGCCAGTGAGGAGTTACACAGGGGTTACACATAAACGCAGACACAAAGACAAACACGTTCCTCCGTGTCTGTGCAGGGAGAGAAATATATATCTTGAATACACACAGAAAGACATATGCGGGCATGCGCACACACACACACACACACACACAGAGTCTCAAAGGATAAAACAGATGAGAAGAGGATCCCCAGTGATCCTGGAGAACTGGATAAATAAATATTGACCTGAATGAAGGAGGTCTGTCACAGTGCATAAAATGCCTATACAATTACACAAACATCTACGCCTCAGTGCAACATCTACAAACCAGCCTGTCACTGTTCACTGTTTAAACAGAACTTGAAATCAATATTAATTTTTATTGAAAAACTTTGTGAAGGTTGCTAGAAGTAGTATTGCAAGTGCAAATACATATTAAAAGTAACTTTGTTCCCTGAAACTTCTGCTCCCTCAGTTTGCTGAAATACTGTCCTTGTCTGAAGTGGAATTGGTGGTGTATCAATGAGAAAATGTGATACAGGATGAAGAAAATATTTCCTCAAATAATAATATAGAGATTTTAAAACCTTCTTCTGTTTTATCTCACCGCCAATCCACGATTGGTCGATAGTCCACAAGAGTAAGCCCCAAACGCAAACACACAAGAAAGATTCCTTGTTATTGTGTATGAGTCTAATGCATTTTACATGTTTACTTCACCTTGTACTTACCTGAGCAAACTGTGCGCTCCAATTAAAGAAGTTGAGACTGTGAAGGTGAAAAGCAACTTTGTGGATGTATGTGTTAGTGTGAACAGTGTTTTCTTTTTATTATATATTCACTCATATTTTGTTTTTGTTCTGGGGTTTTGCTTTTATGTACAACATCGATTTGTGGAAATTTCTGTTTTCATGTTCAGTTAAAAAAAAAGTAAAGTAACAGCAGTCAATTTTCTGGTTCTCTGCATAATTGGTCATTAAATGTCATGTCATTTTCAGTCTTGAATATCAACAAACAGCATAATTCTAAGACGATATAACACAATACATGTTTAACCCATTGTACTTATTAAAACAAACATTAGAAATACACGGTGGAAAAAGAAAAGGCAAGACTAGACCTCGTGATGTCACCTTATGTCAACTACAGCCAGGTGTTATTAATGTTCAATAATGAAACTACCTTAACTTAGAAAAACACTCAGCATAACTTCTCAAAAGACCTATGAACAAGAATTATTGGTTTGCCTGCAGTTGGAAAGAGTTACAGAATAATCTTTGTGTAAGAATTCAGATATTCATCTGTGTTAATAGAGACAATCTATCTATGAGTTATATGTGAAGAACAAGACACCATAAAACTAATTCTTGCAAGCCATCTATGGTAATACTGTGTCACAATAGGGCTGGGGTAAAATATTGATTTTCAAGCCTGTCCGGGTGATAAGTATAGGACGAGAAGAAAACAGTGTGTGGACTCAACTCTACTCAATGTGTCGCACCTGGTGGGAGGCTAAGGCTAACTAACTAGCTAACAGCTGACAATGTCTCGCCAACACAAACACTGCAGATAAAGTGACATAGTTGTGCTGTAGTTAGTTGGAACAGCTGACAGCAGCAGGTATTTTCTTCGTGGAGTTTGCTTGTTCTCACTGTGTTTCCTCACACAGTCTAAAGACTTAAGCATGTTAGATCAATCGGTGTCTGTAAATTGCATGTGGGTGTGAATGGTTGTCTGTCTGTCTGTCTGTGTGTGTGTCTCCTTGATTTGGCCCTGAGAAATACTGGCCCACTTCCTGCCTCCCCACAAACCCAAACAGCAATGGTGGTCACAAATAATATATGAATGTTTACAATATTGTAGCTTAACCGTGACTCACTTGATAGATTCTGAAAAGGGCTTAATGCAATACTGGCAATTATCTGATGCGAACCATAATTGAATCATTCTGTTTTGTATGAATCGAATTCTAATCTAATCGGGAGATCTGTGTCAATATTCAGCCCTAGTTAGAACTGTGACATTTGTTCTCTTTATTCAGTACCAGCATATCAGTTTTATTTTAATATTGAGAAACAAGGTTTAATCATATTTACATGTGACATTTGAGCTAAGCAGAACCATTTGTTTTAATCAAAGCAGTATTAAATAGGTATGTAATCAGGTTTCATCAGCATTTTCTAAATCAAATTTCTTACTACTTGAAAGCTGAAGCCGTAGACTCATTTCTATGCAAGACAACTGACCCGTGACTTTTATTAAACTGTGAGAAATGAAAAACAAATAAGGCGGGTGGTATATGGTAACTATACTTGTCATGAATCAAGTTAAATAAAAATAAATATCCAGATTTTACTTTAAATTAAGGTTCAATAGCGAAGATCCCTCACATTCTGCCCTTTTCTCTGTGGGTTATTATATGCTACTGATCTATTGGTTGGATCACTAATCACTAACAATTCTCTCCGTTGCTCTGAGAGAATAAATCAATAAGTCTCAATACATCTCATTCACATCCATTTTAACTCTTTTTGTTGAAATGCTGCTATGATGAATTTTGTAAAAGTTTTATTATTGTTGTGTGGGATTATGTTTCAAAGCGTAGATTGATTTTGAAAAAGCTGCAGCATATTACTGCACAAACAATGTGCTTGACAGAAATGAAAGCAGACAAGATGTTGACTGTGACTGTGACAAGATGTGTTTCTGCAAGTTGAATTTTATAGGAAATAAAAACAAAAGAATACTGATATATTTGGAAGAATTAACCATATGGCCCTTATCAGTTTTTTTTAAAGATCTGACATATTTGACAGAAAGCCAAAAAGCACAAAATATGAACACAATAGGTTTCACTCTGTGTTTTTCTACCGTCCTCATTAAAATTACCATTCTCCCCCCCGAAACCTTTCAGCAACTCTCATGACTACACATCAAAGCTCAACCTTTACTCCAACATAACATGGTGGAAATGTGTGATTCAGAAAGATTTAGAATATTTGCATTAATTATCAATTAATTAACAATGCTATCAGGCAGCATCAACTATCTCTATAAGGCTTTAATGTTTTAAAATGTCAAGAAAAATAAATGAAGATAAATATTGCACTTCTATGATCAGTGTTATGTAGCACAGTGGAGTTCATGAATTCAAAGATCATCCTTAAGCCCACAAAGATACTCAACACATCGCCATGCGAGAGAATCCTCAAGTAAAAGAGCAATTAAGAGCAACTATTTATTATAGGTATTTTTCTATAGCAAAGCCTGATCTTTGACCTCCCTGCTGCAGCAGACAGAGTTTATGAGCTTTTAGTTCAAAGATAAATGAAGGGTTGTGTTGTGGTTGGCATATGCTAAATTAAAGAGTCATATTCTGAGTTTAATTCCAGGTCATCTGCTTTACTTTTTAAGCAACACTACCATCTGCTGTTGTCACACTGAGAACACACCTCTTTATGTTGGAGTTCTCCATCGCTGCCCATGGTGCTGAAACACGTAAAGCCCTCCCAACCAGCTAGTTAATAAGCATTTATATCATCTGCATGATTATTAATACTTACAGTTTTTATGTAAAAGTTGATATAACTAAATAAAGAACTGTTCATGAAGTAAATGAAGATATTCATTTAAATTACAAATAACTTATTGTTATTTTGGAAGATAAAGCTCTGTGGATGAAAGAGTTCCAACTTAACCAATCAACAGAAGAGACGGGGAGAAGAAAAAACTAAAGTTCTATCATTATCACCCACAAGCACGGAGAAGTTTGTTTTAAATTGATTTTAATTAATTTAATAAGGAGCTCAGAACCTGATTTGTGTACACAGAAATGTATTAACAAATATATATATATACTGTACAGTGTGCAAGTAGGATATTTATAAGGCCTGTGCTGTTAAAGGCACTTTCAAATGATTTTACAGTACTTCAACAACAAAAGTATAAAAGTGGTATACAGCGGCTGAAATAAAGGGGGGTTACGATTTGTTACCTTCCCTTCTCATCCACCTGTTACACAGGTTATTCTGAATGTGACTTTCTTTGATCTTCTTAATCTTTACTCCTCATTTGTCTTGGTTCTGTCTAGTTTTATAGTGCTCTTCTGGTAAGTTCCTCAGCTTCTCAGCAGCCTAAAAAGACAAGAACAAAGCGACATTGAGCTCGAACTGAGTACAGCCTGAAATACAAATACAGGGATCCTGGATTTGCATTATAACAACTCCTGGAAGGAGGGCAGCCTTTGAGGGCAGTCTCTGTATGGAAGCAATGACACAAATGTCACAGATCAAGCCGCAGTACTTTATGATAGTGAAAAAATGTATTCTGTCAGAGTGAACTGAGTCACCATCTGTTCTGCAGGAGGTTGTAGTAATTACAGTAAAAAAATAAAACTAGCGTAAATGTTGGAGAAGTTCAGAGTGGGGGGAAACAACTCCTTACGTCACTATCGGTTGCATATGACCTTTGTAAAGCCCGAAGAGAACCAACAAAAGCTGGCAGAAGGAAAGACAGGGGTAAGGATGGGAAATGGGAGCTAGCAAGCAGCTAGGTTACTTTCCAAAAGATCATGCAAACGACTCTGAGTAGATATCATGATGTGGTCCACTGCTGCCAGGACGGTCTTCATCGTTGAACTGATCCTTTGGAGGCGATACACTGACTAAATCTCTACAGACGCAATCCCAAGAAGGAAAATCTGTTGCTTACAAAACATCACAAAACTGCAGATTAAAATTAAGAACATGCAGCACATTCTTTGGTCAGATGAAATCAAAGTAAGTCAGTTTGGATGAGATGGATATTTGGTGTGAACCTGGTGCCATCTGTGAAACAGGGAGCATGCTGATATGGTGATGCAAAAGGTGTAGAGATATTCATAGATATTACTGTGAATGTTTGCACCTAAATAGTGATTGAAAGTTGACTCCCAGTCAAGCCTCTTAAAAGGAGAGGAAGTGTCCAACACAACAATTCCAAACAAAGTGCAAACACTGCACAAGAGTTGTTAAAATGAAATAAAAGAATGATTGAAAAAGTAGAAACAACAACACGGTGAAGTATGTCCTCCAACGTGAACCCAAAATAACAACTCTGGAGTATTTTAAAGATGAAGGTAGAGCAACAAACCCACCCTCCAGCAAAGAGCAGCTGAAAAGAATCATCTGTGAAAAATGACACAGCAGCTCTCCATGGATTTGTGCAAGACTGGTATCATCCCTACCCAGGAGGTTTGAGTCTGTCACTGGAGATAAAGGCAGACAAAATACTAAAATACTACATACCAAAAAATGAAAAAAAAAAAAGGGAACATTACAGATGATGGGGAAAACTGCCTTTTTTTTCTTAAAACTGAAACATTATTATGGATCTTCCTTATAGTTAATTACTTCTACGTAATTGGCATCATTCCTCATTGACAGGATTGATTTAAAACTGAATTGTGTTAAATAGACTGGATATCTAGTTACTTAACGTATTAATGGTGACCAGAGCCGGTCCGCAGTGTGTTGTGTGCAGTGTTTTATTACTCGCCTGTTCGGGGGTGAGGTCCCTCTGTTCCTGAGCAAGCATCTCATACCCCACCATAAACTTCTTAACTGTAGCTGAACGCAGCAAAGGAGGGTAGTAGTGGGCATGCAGGTGCCAGTGGGAGTTGTCTTCCTTTAAATGGGGGCCGGTAGGGGCTCCTAAAGAAAGACACATAAAGACGGGGAGCACTGGAGTTGAGAAACAACTGCTGCTTTTACTCACACAGTGCAGTTGAAGTGAGACTTAGTCAATCAGACGCTTTCTAAATATTAATGTAACGAGTTATATTTAAGCAGTTCGCACATCAGTCTCGCCTAGTCTAACAGTAAAATCTGTGCCACCTTGTTCTCACCAAATTATTAGGTTTGAAAATATTTCAAATATACTGGAATAAATGTTACTCACAGTTACATATATGTAATTTATTTCTTCCATCTTTCCACATTTTTACCTATTTTCCCTCAAGCAGAAGCTCTTTCTCTACTGAGGTGACAAAATCAGATTTACTTATTTATATATTTATTGCCTTTATTCTCTCCCTGTACTCTCTTATGCTTATTTTTCATATTAATCATCATTTGTACATACACAATGCAGATCCTACACTCTTAGTAAAGAAGCTCATCAGGGTCCTCCCAAAAAAACGTACTGTGTGCAGCTGTCATATCATAGCTTGAAAGGCCCCAGTCAGGGGGTTTGTGATCATGGCATCTGAGTCATATCCCTTGTTCAGTGAATGAAGGCATCTGAATAAATCAGATTTTTCTGCTCTTTTATGCTGCTTTCCCTTTTAGTCTGTCTGAATAACTTCACCAAAACCCAACGTATTGATTTTAAACATGTTTTTGTTTGTTGACTGTGATGCTTTCTTAAGTTAGTAGAAGGTAATAGAGGGATGAGAGCGAAAGAAACAGCTGTGGGAAACTGCTCTTTAAAAATGACAAACAAAACAAAACAAAACACACAAAAAATTAAAAATCAATCCCTAGATTTCGTATTCCCTTAGAAAGCTCTGGCTGGTTAGTGACAGTAGAGGCTGATCAGATGGAGATGGCGATTACAGGAGGGTGATAAAAAGGAAACTAATGGATGGGAAAACGAAAGGTGGGAAGAGAGGAAGAACAAAGAAAAGACGGAAGAGCTTAGAAAAGAAATGAACAGAAACAAATGCTTCTATTAGTAGATAATTACCCAGATTTAATTGGTCCTCAGGTGAGTTAGACTGTGACAACTCATAAAACTATATCTACTTCCATATTCAGGGTGGTGCAAAATAATTTACTGTAATTTCTTTGTTAGTATGGTTCTGAACCCTGTCTGTTTGATTCTTTCATAAAGTCCTTTAGCCAACAGGTTAATGTAGTTCGTAACGCGCTGTGTGTTTTTCCCTCCTGAAGAAACAAGCAGGTAGCTTTATCTAAGCCATGATTTCCCAGGTGACTCAAACACCATCAAGCCACTTTTCTTTATTCACACTGCCACTAATAAGCACATCCCTAAATAAAAACTGGCTGTTTCTAAATGAGCTCAAATAAAGCACAAACACAGATGGGAGATAACGCAGCTCATTATGTGAGCTGGACCTGAGTGTGTTTATGTGCATAAGAATGAACGGTTCAAAATTAGATGGTTAGTGTGCGCACTGAGTGGGTATGTGTGGCAGCTACACTGTGCTCTACAGAACTTTTATTATGACCTCAGCAGTCTCTGCCTTTATGCCCCATTTGGGAGGTAAAAATATGATTGATGAATATTTCAAAATGTACTATTCTGTCAACTTCAAAAAAGCAATGGAAAACACAAAAATCATAAGCAATACGTTAAAAAAGGAAAAATACTTCAGCAGGGTCAGGTGATCATGTAAATGCTTTAGGAGTAGTTCTCATTCTCTCTGATTTACTTGAGGATGGATGTGAAACATCACACACACCCCTAACGTGAGTAGCACTTTCCATAATAATAGTGAGGTGGTATTGCAAAAAAACGAGGTAAGATATGATAATGTTTGGATATCAGCCTAGGAATAGATGACTAATATCTTTGTAACAACATGGTAATAGGAGTGTAACATTTAATTTCTATAATAACAACAGGGTTATGAGGGTAATAAAACTAAGAATGTAATGAAATTTCTAGGTAATAGCCTGAGGTAAGCAATGGATACATCTAGGTAATAAGAGGCCAACAACACATAGTTATTGATGTGGAAACTAAACCCCACAAGCTCCAGTAATATTGTAAATGATAATAGTCACGAATGAGACCTATAAAAAGCACAACTCTCTCTTTCAATGTGATGTCATGGTAATATCTATATGGTGAAAATGGATGACATGGCAGCTTTCGAAGAAGTAATTTTTTTTTCTCAATAAAAAAAGTAGGTAGTGACACAAAATCCCTTTTAAATGGACACAGTTCTATAAATGCTGCAGAATCCAAGATGACATTTTCCCCAAAAAAAGTGATTTTAATTTTAGAAATACATACTTTTCTGACATATATTTAGCACATATCCACAAGTGATGATTATGAACAACTGGAAAGGGGACACATTAGCAGAGCTTGTATTCTCTAAATAATATGTTATCAGCAGTGTCCTGGCACTGTGCCAGTCTAACTTTCACCAAGAATACTGTGAAAACTAGGAAGTCTGTTAGTCTGTTAGTCTGTTAGTAAGTTTCTCTCTGTGTTGTGAAAAGATTCTTTGGCTTCACGCATTACAAACACCTCATATCAACTGACAATAACTCTGAGGATAAACAGAGAACACACAGTATTAACAACCAATAATAAATAAAGTTTAGTCTCTGTACCTTGGAAACTATATCTAATATTATATTTACATTTATACTATGCTGAAGTGTATCTGTACATATTAATAATTATTTGAAAATTTAACAAGTTGCATTTATATTTGACACCAGTGTGAACATAAACTTGGCTGCTTCACCCTCTTTCATAGTCTCTCTTCTCCTTACGACTCCCACTCTCTTTACACTTTGCTCACACTCGTTCCACTGTTGTTAATAACAACAGAAAGGTGCTAATGAACTAAATGGTTCACAGATAATTAGATAGGTAAGTGTACGGAAAGCTCGGAATCAGTGTAAACTACCTGTTGGTACTAAATGTGTAAATGACAATCGGGCTGAATTGGTTTGTGTGTACGTGTGTGTGTGTGTGTGTGTGTGTGTGTACCATTAAAGAGTTCCCAGTCATCCCGGTGACCTGATTGAGACAGACAATAAGTGTTTTCCTCCTTTAGCATTGTAGAGAAATCTGATGTGTATGCTATAAAAAATTAAATAAACCGCTAATCTGAAGTAACATGAATTGTAAGGTTTTGTCTCTGTCTAAAAAATGAAACTGAGTAGAAGATAAAAGCCAAATCTTAATGTAAGATCTGCAGGAGTCTTCACTACTGGCAACTTTAGACTGAGATTTAACATCAAAGGTCTGATATTGGATAAAGCAGAAGCAACTAAATCAGTGACTGTGTCCTCTCGTGCCCTCTGGCCTTTGGACGCTTTGGGCGGGAGTGTATCATCTCTTTTTATAAATATCTTCCATGTATGCTACCTCGGTCTGAAAATGAAACGCAGCATCAAACTGACAGCAGCAGGTCAGCAATCCAAGTATTCACAAAAGAAAGTTTTAGCTATTGAAGCTTTTCAAAACACACTTTCTAAAAAAACTACTTCCAGACCGACGTGAACTAACAAGTAATCCTGGAAGTGCTCACGCATCTCTGCTGTAGTGTTTATATTTCCAGACCCAATTCTGCTTGTTTTTCTAGACGTGTAGCTGTCATTCTTTTGCAGAATGATGTACAGTCAGCACGCAGCGAGGTTTCCCTTTCTGAAACAACTCAGCAGGATGTCGCTGCCGCAAGGACTGAACCTGCAACCTTCAGCTTATACAAGGATCACTGTGACCATTCAGCCACGATGACACCGCTCTCCTTTCTGTCGCGTATCACTCAGCGCATCGCTGCACACTGCTGCCCTTTTGTTTCGGTTAGAAACCACTCTAAGGCGTTTCTCTGACACTGCTTGACAGTAGCTTTCCCTTCACTGTCTCAGCACAGGTAAATATCAGCCAGTGCCTTCAGGCTTTAGACCAGCTCAGCCGAAGAATGGCTGCGTTGACGGCAAACACTTTTCTGTGCAAAGCTTACAGTCGTCTTCTGTGTTTGTGAAAGCTGCTGTTTCACAGCGGGCCAATTAAAGGCACTGTCATGTTTACAGACAAGTCATAGCTACTTCTTGAAAGCAGTGGTGCGAGTTATTTTAAAATAAGCTGAATGAACATCCATCAGTGCACAATAAAATATAGTAATCATCCTGCATGTTGGTGTGGTGACTGTGGTGTTTTGGTGTAACTGAACGGTAAAGTCAGGTGTGGGAATTCACAGGATACAGACACATTAAAATAAATAAAAATCTGTAAACTGAACAGTTTTTGTATGAATAATTTTAACTAACTCCACAACCTGAGCTATTTTTCTGTATCCACAAGATCATTACCCTCAGACATAAGAGTCCCATTACAATCACAATATGACCTTTTAGCTCTCGCTATTATGCCTCTCATATGAATACTTGGTCTTTCAGAAGATGAAAGGTGATTGTTCACTCATCTCACTCAGCAAGATCTACTGTATTAGAATACATTATTTGGAGACAAAAATCATGTGTGCCTCATATCTTATCTCTTACCTTGTTTTTTAGTATTACACAAGATTAATATTCAGCTTAGATGTACATTTCCACAGTTATTTCAATTATCGAAGTTAAGATACAACTTCTCAACAGCAGAGGCTGGGCAAAGTTGAGCAGACAAAGTAAAGAGTTATTGCCTGTTTAAAAGTGATTACTCAATTTTAGTGTGACAAGACTCGTGAAAGGACAGGAGGCAGCTAAAGACAAATAAATCATGCAATAAACGCAAACAAAAGTAAAACTCTTCCTTTAATTAATCTCCTAATTAAATCTTGGGAGATTAAAACTGTTGGGTTAGTTAAATAAACATGTTCTAATCAATATTCAATTATTGGCAAAAGATCAAATGAGCAGGAGAAATGTGTAAAATGTTGCTACTGGAGACAATTATTGCACAATTTTGTTGTTCCACTATTTTGTGTGGTGGTGTCTGTGTTGTCGACTCACTCTTAAGTAGATGACTTCACAACTTGATTGAACCTTATTTATCTTTGCCACTGGGCTTCACTGTACAACTGTCACTTTACTCTACAGAAACACATTTTCCGTGACCATGCCATTAAACACAAATATGTTTAATAGTTCTTGTCCATGTAAACAGTTAAAGTCTAGATGAATTAGCTAAAACAGATGCAATTCATTGATTTTTGTGCCTTTTTGTTTTTGATCACAACAATCCTGTAAGTCTTTTGCAACATAGCTGTGTTGGTCACCTCACTACCCTCATCAGCCTTATTTCCTTGAGCAACAGTAGACGCACGTTTGTAACCAAGAAGCTCTAAAAAGCCATTGTACACTGCTTACCAAGCCCAGCTACCACACAGACAAAGTCAGGAACTAACTTCTTCTTGCACTGTAGGATTTAATGTCTACAGAAACTGATATTTCCTTAAGAGTTGATGGAAACCAAAACAGAGCTGAAACATCTATCATTCACCAGGTGATAAGAAATATGAATTAAAATAAATTTCAGATACGTGAAATGTAACCATACTATTTCCTTGTGTCTGTTCAGTTAGTGTGGTTAAAAACACATAACTTTTTCTGCCCTGCCTCAAAAGTTAACTATTGGTAAAAATATTGCTAAAATACATCATGAGTATTCTTTACCATTGACAACTCTAGCTTTAAATAAGAGAAAACATATTTAAATACTCTGCAGCATCTGAGTGTTTGGCGCTGCAGTGCTAATGAGTGGGTAACGTGAAAGGTTGAGGGCACCTGATTTATCAGTTTTTATTACAGCAGACATCAAGGAAATGCAACAACAGTTCTCTAACCTGTGGAGAGCACACGCTGCACCTTACATAAATCTTTCTCATAACACTGGACAAGGTAACTAAGAGTCACATATCATATTAATGCCAAGTTTGTGCATGACAAGAGTTATTGGAAAGTTATATTGGAGAGAAAAGACCGGGACACACTAACAGACTGATGAAAGATGGTGAAAGATGTTAGCAGAACCCCTCGGCATGTAAGACTGTACTGACTGTCTCTGACATTGTTAATGATAATACACAGTGGAAAAGTTAATTTGAAGGAGAAAGTGATACAAAAGACGAAGGGGGGATTAAATAAGAAAGCGTGAGAAGAGATGGAGAAATGGGAAGAGAGGGAGAGAGCAAGGTGAGAGGTGGCATCTTTCTTGCTGCTCATATGGTGAGAAACTGAATACATGCCAGGATATGAGACATAGGGGGAAGTGGAGGTGGAAGGGATTTAGTGTATTAAAAACCTGTGCAGTGTTGGGCTGTCACAAAATCTTCAGGTAAGGTGTGACAGTATTTTAACACGTCTCTTCCCTCTTTATCACTTCCTATTTAGAAGTCTTTTAAAATCCTGACTGTGAAAAGACTCAGCTTCACATATTTTATTACTGACTTTTGCAGATTACAGTCACAGAGGAGCACACGCTGCTTTCAGACTACTGTCAGTGGAGCTCATTCCCATATTAAATTGTCTAAATGTATTAATTTACAGCTGGCCTGATATCTGTAGAGCCTCTACATTTTGTAGCAGTACACTTGTATTCCAGTCCATCCACAGACTAGGCTGCAGAGTAATGGACAAAACTTATATTGTGATATGTTTTGTTTTTGCAATTTATACTGCAATATGAATTTTACTAGATGAGTTGGAAAGAATTGATTGTGGTTGAAGCACAAGTGACCTACACTCTGCACAGTCTTTGAGTTCCTCACTACTAAAGTAAGCTGAGGAAGAGATGGTGGCTGAGCTTGGGTATATTATAGAGTGGAGAATCTACAGACACACACCGAATAAACAAAGTATCTAAGACTCACAGTCACCTTTTCGCCAACGGATTTATTTAATTGACTACCCCCCAAAAAATATATATATAACCTTTATAACAAAACTCATTGTTTTTATTTCTCCCTCATCTCCCACTTTTTGTCTTACCATGCCAGCCCATGGAGTAGGGGAAAGACACTTCAAACAGATTGTCATACTTGGTCAGTAGTCGCTTCATAATGTCAGCCAGACCTAGCAAACAGAGAAACAGACAGAGATAAAGTTGGGGAAAAAACAATTTGAAAGTCGGTAGGAAGTAAGAAAGCTGATTTGGTGAATATTGTTAATAATGTGTGACATAAGCCGTTGAAGAGAGGGCATGTCAGAGTAAAGACCAAAAAATAGTGACTGAAAATTGAGAGGAGAATCTATTTTACTACTAGAGAAGCTATAAATTGAAAAGAAGATAAAACCTTTATACACCTTAGGGGAAAATTAAATAAAAAAGAAACACCTGAATACACAATGAAGGAGCCAAAAAGATAAGACAGACTAAAACAAAGTGGCTACAAACACTCTAAAACAAGCTCTGTGTTTTACTCAAACCCTGGACGTATCGACTTGTAGAAGCTCCATTAATCTGCCACAATCAATAATTCATCTTCAAAAGCTTCAAAAGTATAGGTATAGTATATTTTTTTATTATCTATTTAAGTTTGACTCTTTAATTAACCTGCATAAAAACTTACTGAAAGTAAATTATCTTTGTCATAAAATAATTAGTAGCAGGCACTAAAGTAAAGCTAAACAGTAGTTAGTAACACTGTGTTTGAGAAGACGCTTATCTATTGATGCCTCTTATCTATATATGTCCCTGGGCTTCACATTGTCCCTACACACAAGCTCGATCTGCTAAATAGATTAAACTGTCAGCATAAGTAATTTAAATGAGCTCTTTGGATAATTTACATATGATGTGGTGTTTGTCCTTGAACCTTTGGTCCAACCAAACTACCCTGATTTTAACATATTTCAGCACAATGTTAGAAAGAAGGTGAACAGAAACAATCAGTTTACTACATAAATGTTTTATAGCTTTCTATGTACAATAATATATTATGTAAACATAATATTGGGCTTTGAAAGAAGGGAAATGTGTTTTGATTAGCGTAATGTTGGTTAGAGCAAAATAGGAAAAAACTAATTCAATTAATAATGTATACTGGTCCATACTACTATGGTTATCCAGTATATTTACCACAGCACAAACACTGGGAGTAAACTGAAAGGGTCTAATATGAAAAGTTTCCTCCCCTGATGGTACATGCATGCACTGCACACACACACACACACACACACACAGAGGCTGTGGCTGAGAACCAAACCTGCAGGCTCCCCACTGAGCTGCTGAGTCACCTTTGACTACTCCAAATTGCCTTATCACTCTCTCAGTCACTCACTCTGTCAGTATCTACACACACACACAAACACACATGCTCGTGCACCCACTCACATTCACTCACCCTCCCTCTCCTCTGTTGTCAAGTCATTGATTCTTAGGACATGTCGCCGTGGCAACAGCAGCGTCTGATAGGGCCACGTAGCCCAGTATGGAACCACTGCCAGCCAGTCAGAACTCTCCACCACCACACGCTCCTAAAAGGGGAGACAGAATTAAAATGGTTCTGAAAGTGCAGGAGTCAAGTCATATACTATAGTATTCTAAAATATCTATCAGAAAAGTTAAAAAATACTAAATTTATTTTTTACAGACTTCATGGCTTCCTGAGGATGTAAACACACTGATGATCTAATATCATAAGCTGTAAAACTTAAACCGTAAGAAAAATGTAACATGCTAATGAGTGGTCAAAAACATAAACATACATAAAACCATAACTTTACAATCCATCACATGCTTTGTGATTTGATCTGATTATGAGTGGAAAGAAGGTAGTAGTGTTTTAAGGCTTCATGGCACAATCGAGTGAAATCACCATGGTGAAGCCATATAAGAATAATACTGGAAATGACACCAAGATGGTATTTTTTGGGTTCTACTGTATCTCTGAAGCAAGAAAGCCTCTATTATTTATAACTAATTAAACATGAGTAGAGAAGATTCAGTGCTGGCTTTAGCATCTGTTGTGATTGCTGACAGTACGATCAACTCGAAAATGAATATTAAATAAAGTTATCCTTAAATGTATGCCTGTGCTGTTTCCCTATGAATGGTATGAAAACTTGTTCAAAAAACTGACCTGTAATCAGATAAAACAGACGGTTAAAGCTTCCTGGTTCTCAAATCTCCCAGAGGTTGAACAAATGTGTCTAGCAAGGTATTAGCGCATAATTAAAAAGTCTATGTGGAATACCGTGCTGCTTAAAATCTGTGGAGGAAAACATGAACTAATTCAACAAAGAGTCCCAAAGTGTTCACTTCTCTTAATGAACTCTGCTTGTGTTATAGGATTTTACTTGGTGCCAAGTGTAATAACGCCTTTACAAATGCCTCCATTTCACCAAATATTTTCAAAGGAGGAAAATGAGAAAGTGAAAAAAGGAGGAAAGGTGTATGTGCAAAGCATTTAGTGACACCACCAATGCTATCACCCATTATTGTTGTTTTCCATTACTTTTACTTAAAATGCGGCTTTTACATAAAGTATAATAACTCTGGTCACAAGAAAAAAATCAGATTCCTGCCTTAAACAGGATTATATTAGAGCAAGATGAAGACACAAATATAAGAGAACCAAGACGGTGCGAAAAGATTGAGAAAGCAGAGTGAGGAAAAGAAAGAGACGGGAAGTGGAAGATGTCCTAATACAGACCCCCTCATGGGCACCAAGTCCCAAAGAGTTTTTATTCAATTAGCTTAGAAAGTTTTTGTTTCAAAGTCAAGAGTGTCACCTGGGAGCCAAACCCCAATTCAAACTCCTCCAAACACTGCAGTGTGCCAATTTATGGTCCTAACCTCAGGTCAGAGAGACAAGAGCAAAAAAGAGAGACACGCACGTACAAATACACACAAGCAGTTTCTTTAAGTCATTCTTCCAAACACACTAATACACACACACATTTCTATTTCCACTCTGATTTTATAAAGGTCAGTCCCCATGAGAAGCTGTCTGGGAGATTCAAGTGTCTACTCTGCTCTTCTCAAAACCTTAATGTCCCCCCCCCCACCTCCGCCTTAGTTGTAAGTGCACACACACACACACACACTCCCAGTGGAACAGGTATCAGCTCATTCCCTGAATGAATTAGTGGCTGTCTGATTTCTTCTTTCCATCTTACCTGCACAGCTCTCAAGACCATTCTCTCTCTCTTCACCTATCCTCAAAAAGACCTAATACTCCATAGTTACAGAAAAAAGAAACAAAGAGAATAGATTCTCTTGAAAATATTACCCAAGTAGATTTTAGTTGTTTTTGACAAAACTATATAACTCAGTAAGAAACTGTGCCGTCTGTTTATTACTACATAACTACTAATGACAGTGCAGACAGAACAAAAACAATAGGGGATAGAGCATTGGCGGTTTATCTCATTAGGACAAGAAACAGGCAGCATATTTGACTGGCTTAACACTGAACTGACAGACATAAAGCCAATTTAAAAAGGGATTTTATTTGTGAACACAGTAAAACCTAAGATTCGGTATATTAAATTAAAAAGTGGCGTAAATAAGGCATCTCCTTACAGCTTTAGGTGTATGTTTGTGACAAGTTTAATTCTCCTAGAAAGCTTACACCCACTGTCTCCTCGCTAATAAGACGTTTGCCAATGTGCTAAATGTGCTCAGACTTTATCTTCAGTGGTGACTGCTACTGATATTCCACACACGACTGCAGATCCCCTCGAACACACACAAACACACACTCTTACTTGGTTTTCCTCATAATCGTGCAGAGTGAAGATAAATGCTGCACCATTATGCTAATGAGCATCTCTGCTGTCCAATCACACGCCTCACTGCCTGAAAGACAGGCAGAGGATACTGATGCAAAAAGCAAATGGAGAGGGAGGGAGAGAGAGAGAGAGAAGCATCATGGTGAAGGGGAGTGTAGATGAATGTAGGGCAGTCACGTTTTTGAAGAAATCTGGTGTTTAGGGACATTGAAAACATTCACGTGAGGCTGTGCGATAAACAGTCAACACAGTTAGCTAAAATGACAGTGTTCATGATAATGCTTAGGATTATCCAAATCCAAATTTAAATGAGACGCTGAGGGTAAATTTTTGCTTTAAAACTCTGTGAGCTTGCATTTCTGTGTGCCGCACCTTTTTCTCAGCCTCCTGCCTGGCGTATTCCAGCAGCAATGGCTCTCCGTGCTTCTCATAGTACGCCCTCTGACAGCGGTCTGACAGAGCCGGCTCATTAGGCAGGAAGTTGCTGGCCCACACCTGTGACGTAACAGGAAGCGGGAGGAAGATGGACGAAGACAACAATGAGCTGTGACAATAAAATCTGCACTCCAGACTGTGTGTTTCATTACACCATTTAGAAAATTAAAGGGACAATAAGTAACCTGTCCACTGTTTTCCTGTTGTCTTGATTCCAAATGGCCACATTACATCTGTGATTTAATAGGGTTATTTATCAACAGAATTCAATCAATGAATGTTTCACAGGTGCAGAGATATCAGGCTTTTTAGAATGACAAATGGCTCTCCCCCTACAGCCACCACTTTCATTTGCTTCAATACAGTGTAAATACCAAAGTGCAAACACAAGTGTAATGGAGATAGGTGCTTCATCACAGTGAACATTGGCATCCATGTACAGACTTTTACAGCCCTGAAAACCTATTTTTCTAATCACCCTCCTGCTGTAAGCATTAGGGGGCTGCAGGGGGCTGGTTTTTTTACTTTATTTTTAGCAAGTCATCTGATCCTGCTCTTTCCACCACACCTCGCTGTCAATCACTCAGTATTCCCAGAATATCCTCCACTTTTCTTCATCAGCCTGTTTGTCTAGGTTTTTGTTTTCCTGCCCCTCTATATAAATCTTACTCATGCTATAATCCGCTGCTTGTTGGTGGCAGTCCTGTTTGGTCTTTTTTTGCCCGTCAGCCAGCCATTTGACCAACATGACCTTATCCATGCTACTCAATACCTCAGGTGTGACATTCCGACACATTTCATGTCATTATATCGCAGTGAGACTTGACTCAAACAACAATAATTGTTATTAATAATTGCTTAATGTTAAAATCACATTAGACAACACAGCTGTGCAAACGCTGTAAAGCAACATGATTGATTCAGTTAGACAGTATTTAACAAACTGTAAATTTCAAAGTGATGTTATGCATGCCCATAGAGACAGAAACAAACACAGAGACAGAATTAGCTTCCTGATTGTGATTAATAACATCTCTCAAAAAACAGACTAACAAGAGACAAGCACATTATATAAACTTTTCTCTCATCAGCCACCAACTGGCATTCTGTACGAGACAGCATTCAGTCTAAATGAGACATTGGCATCAACTCTGATTGAATGAGCAAATATTCCTGGAGACAGGAAAAAAGTTTTATGCCCTAAAACAGATGAGATGCTGTCGGTCATTTTCATTTGTGGGAAATCATCCATCTGCAATAGTTGCAAACTTCTGCTTGCAGAGGTGAGTAGCTGTTGCATTTCATTTCCAATCACGCTTTGGAGTAAACACCTTTAGGCTGCAGAATTACCTTCATAATGTACATCTAATGTTTTTCAGAAAGCTTTTTTATGACTAACAGTGAACATCATGACAGACATTCAGATTATTTATGTTTGCATTTTATGACGCTTTAATGGATGTCAACACAAGCAAAGACTAACATTCAACTCGGTGTTGCATGATAAATCAACATTTTAGATAATGGTTATGAAAGTTTTGAATATGAGCCATTTTCATATGGGTTTGTCAAGATTAGCATCCACACTAATGGACAGAAGTAATGCCAAACAGAACAGTGTAAAGTATGCAGTACAGTATATTCATGCCATGATGAGTGAGGCCATCCCCAGCATAATAATCAGCTTTTGCTGCACTGCAAAAGTGTTCATATGTGTTTGTGCCTTTCCTTTTGCATGCAGTTTCTTTCTTTTCAATATTTGTGGATACTGGGGTAGTGGTGGCCTAATGTTCAGAGACGAGAAGTTCACCCTCCACAGGCAGGTTGAATCGATTTGGAACAGGGCTTGCCCTCCCTCATCAACTTTGCCCTTGAGCAAGGCCCTTAATCCCAGCTGCCTTACTGGAGCTGCTCAGTGGCCACAGGTCAGACTGTGGTTGTACTGGGCAGCATCCAAGAGAGGTAAAAGAGATTTAGCCTCTCAGTGAAACCACGCTCCATAAGTAATAAAAACAATGGCCAAGCTCGTAGTTGCTGTTAGCTGCTTTACCTCGGGGTTATTTCAAACATTTTGCCTTCATTTCATAGATGGAGTTTAGGGCTAGAGCTTTGACTGTGTAGTCTTACAGAACATAACGTACAGTAGTTCTATTAGCAGTAGTCATCTTTATAATTATAATATTCCATCACATCGTGAGTAATCATCAGAAATATTTTCCGCCGTTTTAAACAACGCTGCTTCAGGGTGCTCGGCAAATTGTTTTCTGATTAAACACTCCTCTTTTCACCCACAACACAGCGCAGAAATCCCACTTTGATCGGCTCCTACATATTCTTCTTTTTTCCTCTTTACAACAAAGTAAATATAAAAAGAGGTCCCTTGATTATCAGAAGGTTCATCTTTAGAGTTTTGAGGCAGTGTTATTCTAAGTGTCCTGCTGGTCCTACCTTTAAGACACATGTCGTATAGTCGTATCGCCTTGGTTTCAATTCTGGAATAATACTTTTAAAAGCTGGGAGTTATTAATGTTTCCTGGCATTTTCCTGAGGCACTGGTAAGATTTTGTACACAATCTTGGCAATGGGAGCAAAAACTAGATTAGCGTAATGCAAATATTAATGGCTTGTGAATATTGGCTACAGGCTATGCCATGTTTATGATCACAATCCTGGAAAGACACAAACAAGCAGCCATGGTTAATGTGTGAACTATGTTGGTAATCCACTGCATCTGCACGCCTCCAGGTGTGTGTAACAGAGTGTGTGGCTATATCTGTTTGCTTGCCAACATCTGTAGCTGCAGGTCTGTTTGTACACCTGTGTTTCTGTATACATGGATCATCTCCAGCAGAAGACTGTTGATTCTATGAGAAAGGTAAAGATATAATACACAACAGAATGGCAAGTAATCCCACAAACCACACCTTCTGAAAATAACACATAAAACTCTTACCAGCTATTTATACACCACTGGACCTTTAACTTTAGCTTCCACAAGCTCCTCCTCAATATGACTCTAACCCATAGACTGTACTCAATAACCATCTGCTGCTGAGCGGCCACAGTTTTCAAACACATTTTGAATGCTTGACAGAATGTTCTGTAGACTATTTGCTTTAGGCTACACAAAAAGAAAAAATTATTTCTGTTTTTTCCTCCTCTTACATAATAATAATACATACATCTATGTTTTTGAGAGCAAAGTTATCAAAAGCAATGCTGCCTCTAGAACACGATTAACATTTTCTCCTAGCATTTCTTCAAAGTTTTAGATCTATGCTTCATGCATTTTGGCCGGGAGGAGTTGTCTGCCTCCACACACAGACGCACACACATTATTACAACTCTCTTCCTGGACTTTGATGTATTGAGAATGGGAAATCTGGACTACAGAGGAAAACAATTCTAAAACTTCTTAAAAAGCTCCATCAAAGCCTAGATCCATGTTGACTGGACTACACTGAAACAACAAATATATTTTTTTGATGTGATAACCAGAGTAAACAAGACTTTGATGATACCTGAATTTATGTATTATCTTCGTTGCTAGCAGCAAATAATTAACATCCCTCAAGACCAGACTGTTAAAACTGGGTTTGTCAACCAGTGGTCTGCATTACTCTGGAGGCCCTTTAAATTATTGTTTATGATTACATTTAATAATAGAAAATAACCAAAACTTAGAAAAGCCAGCAAGGTAACTTTCAGGATTAAAACTGTGCCCACCTGGTCTATCCTTGGTATTGGTTTAGTGACCAGCATCTTGAAAGAGTTTCTACTTGATTTTGCTAAAGAAAAAGCCCGTTTACAAGATGTGTTTGCAGTGACAGGTGATGGGAAAAAAAATCTCGTGCTATTTTTTCACACACCACAAAAGTGGCCCTCATGTTGCTCCTTAGTCAGAATAGTGGTCCCTGGGTTACTCTAAGTTGAAAAAAAACGACTTATTCTGAAGTGACATACTGCCATCTACTGATCCTTTCTATATTACAGTCTTTGAAAACTTGACAGCACAGACTCAAGTAGGTCTTTTTGTCTAGCAGTCCTGTGTGTAGGAGGCGAGCAGTGCTGTTATTTACTACCTTAAAATTTCACAAACTGAAAGCAAATTGGCAGTGACAGAGAGAAAAGAAACGCTTAACTTTCATTTAAAACATGTTGTAAAAATAATCAGAGAAATGTCAGGATTTGTTTGGTTGTCAGCTTTAGTATGAGTTTGGCTTTCCTAAGTCCTGAAACGGTATTTATTAATCTTCCATCATTCTCTTTTCGTAGTTCATGTCCCAAATGCAGTTTAATTTGGCATAATGACTCTATTCAGAACACTTTTCCCAGCAAGTCAGAAAACCATCTACCTGCTCAGTACTGTACTGAAATTTCATGGAGTTACAGTACAGCAAGTTTTCAGGTTGATTACTGTCAGCGTAAATGTTTGTTTCTGATAGGCCTGTCATCTCTTGTGAATGGCATTCTATTGGTTTCAGTCCTGTGTTTTTTTCCTTTGCGTTTTAGGCAACTATATTATCCGAACCGCTGACATGCAATATAGCTGTTTAAAATTCGACATATCACTCTGTCTACCCCAACTAACCATCCCTCTGTTTTTCTCATTCTGTCTCGTGATTGTGCTCTTTCTCAGCATTACAGTGTGAGGTGACAGTTTGACAGGAAATGCCTCTGTCTGTCTGAGTTGTTAGTTTTGCCTGAATTGCCTCAGTGAATAGGAAAACATGAAAAGACAAGAAAATGCCCGCACTGTAATACTGCTGTGGCTGTGCTTTTTAAAAAGTGATCAATCACCAAAACATGCACTTAGACTAAGTGTGACACAGATACATAATTATTAGGGACATGAAGAGTCAATTAACAGCTTCTATTTTGAGACTTGGTTGGCTCACACCTTTTAACTGAATTCTTTACAACACGTCAAAATCATAGTCACGGTGAATGTGCCATTATCTTAGATGTACAAATTGACCAGTGTAACACATTGTATTGTTCCTATGTAATAACGGTGCTTTTATTTCATGTTAATGCAGCATCTTAAAAATAGCTATCAGACAAAGGCTCAGTGTATGCACATTGTCTCTCCATGAGGATTGTCTTATGTGTAACAACAGCTATGAAGATCTTACGTGTGCATTTCCTACCTGACAGTGGGGATGTGGATTTGAACAACCCATCATGGCTCCTTTATTCTCAAATATCTAAAACCAGTAAACAGGAGGTTAGATATGTATTTGCTCAAATGTAGAGTGACAAAAATAAAGCAATGAGAGAAAAACAGAAGAACAGAGAAGTTAATTATTGAAATTAACTATTGCTACATTTAGTGTGAATATTCTTTTATTCATGTACCTAAAACATGAAGTTATACATAAGCTCATAACTTCTAATGCCATTAACAAATATATTTTTCACTCTAAGATTGTCAGCTGTGATATAGGAAGAATATAAAGTGCAGTTGTATAAACTTCAACATCCCTGTCCTTATCTTTGTGCTGCTGTTCAAATTTACAGTGTTGCCTAAAGGTATCATTAAAATTTAATCCAATCCAATACAAGACACATAAAATAAAATATCTAAAAGGGCAAAAAACCGAATGATCAGCAACACCAAAGCACAGGATGAAAAGTTTATCTGTCACAATTTTACAGGCATGCAGTTTTGGGAATTATTAAATCAATAATGCGCAAACCTGATTCTGAGTGTGGTTGTGTTTGTGTGTGTAGTTTGTAACCCATACCTGAACCCAGGGGTAAGTGGCCCCTAGTTCTTCAACAAGGTCCACCCACTTGTCGATTACTTTGACAATTTCTTCTTTTTTCATGAGTGGGAGGGTGACATCAGACCATGGGTGGAAACACATGACTTTACTGAAAACATAGGTCAAAAAGGACAAGATGGCAGAAGAGTGAGCTTGGAGGGGGTGTAACAACACAGTACATCAAACTGATATCACGTTATACAAGTCATGGCTCTTAATTCAACACACTTGGGTAAGTCTTTCCAAGCTTTGCAGAGATTATGAGCTGAGTGCTTGGCAGACATAATGTTTGGAGTTCTGGCCAAAGGGTAAACTTTTGTTTTATTGAAAGATTTTTTTTCTTTGTATTTTTTTGTTTACTGGAAATCAAAAACTATAATGTCTCATTTAAAAATTATTCAGACCCACTGCAGTTGTTTGCATCTTATTTGCATTACTTATCACTGACATAAACAGCAGGGTGGTGGAGTGGTTAGAGTGCTGACTCAGAGGTAGAAGGTCCTTGATTCAAGCTTATCTACCGGCTGTCACCTTTCTGTGACAACTGGGATAGGTACCAGCCCCCGTGACCCTGAACAGGATAAGTGGTTAAGCATAATGGATTGACGGATGGATCATTGACATATCTCAAACTTAAAAATCATGAAGTTCAATTAACTCTGTAGACTTTAATGATGAAACTGTGGTGAGGTATGCTTGAGTGTTCCTAGAACATTTGGGATATGACCTAACTGAGAGAGGCCAACAACAGACAGAGAGTTAATTAATAACCAAAGAGTCACAGAAACAGAGAATCAAAAGTCCTTAGCGTTGAGAACCTGCTAGAAGGAAGACTCAGTCACACAGCATTTTATCTTTGAGTGGCTTCAATGACAGATACCTATATAAAAGACACAAAATCTCACTTGGACAGAGTCAAACTGCATTTATAGGAGTCTAGGAGCAAAAGGAAAAAGCTGTATGTCTCGTGAACACCAGATACTACTTTACTGGCTAGTACCATCCCTATGGTGATGGCAGCATCATGCTAGGGAAGCAGCCAAATACAGAAAGGGTCTTTGAAAAGAACTCTAGAGTACATGGGACTGGAGACGGGGGCAACAGTTCACTTCACTCGGCATACAAGCAATACAACTCCAGTGTCACTGAGTAAATCTCTGACCGGGCCGAGTGACCCAGTCAAAGCCCAGCACCTCCCTACTGTCTGAGTGTGTGTTTGTTCATGTGTATGTTTCCTCTCCACCTTACGTTTATTACCCAGGGATGCCAGCTTGACTGTCAAGAGTCAGAAAAATGTAATTTTTATCGACCAACAGACTCTTGGAAGGACTCAAGCAGCTAGATTGTAATCAATAATTCAACATGACTTGGTGTTTATGCTCTGAGCCAAACTGTATGATCTTATTTATGAATTTTTCATGGGTATTTTAGGAGGTGCCAGCACTTTAGTGTCTTATTGTATTTAACAATCTTACATAAACCAACCTACAACACTTCAGATCAATCAAAATGTATGATGTACATCTGAAGTGCAAATTTTATAAGTTAAGCCTGTACTGTCATAACTCATGTATTTTCTTCACTCCCACCACTGGCATATGACATTAATGGAGACGGTAAAGGTAAAGGTCACTGCGATCAACCAAAGAAAACAGAAAGGGGAAGTAACACATCAGCATAGTTTTAAAAAATGCCTAGACATACAATCCAGTTCACTGAGACATCACTCGAGCCTTTAGCTCCTGTTACATGGAAAGGTGATAAAACATCTCCATCTACTGGTGGTGCACAAGAAGCATAAATCTTGTGTATTTATAGAAAGTTTTTGTGATTTTGTTTTGTTATAATCAAAATGTCCTGAAAGCAGGTTCCACGCAGTGTGTTGATTAACAAAATTAGCTTTACCTAAAAGCTGACTATGATAATGATGATGATCACAGCAAATGAGCTTTGCCTCAGTATGACTGATTGCACTCATTAGTTCACATCACTTTAATTAGTCATAACTTTGAACACATTATAATTCTTAGGAAGAACATTAATTAAGGTGAATTTCTTAATAAACTGCAAAGTTCCATTTACATATTATTAATATTATGAACATGTTTAATGTATACTGTACTTCAATAAATAAACTTCATTATTTAGATGAAGGACCAAACTCAAGATCTGTATCTTTATCTCAACATATACTGAATGTTTTTTTTTAAACCACCAAATTAATTTTAGCTTAACATAACTGTTATCTATAGTGTATTTGTATGTTCACATAATACAGACATAGTTTCTTCAGTCAAAATATTGCCTTTACATGGTAAAATGTCAGACTGATTAATTTTATGACTTTGTGAAACATAATGATTCCTTTCTTACCAGACGCCCCTGGCAGCTTTGGATCGGAACAATGGATGCTGATCTGAACCTTAAGAACATGAAAGCAAAAGCACTTTCAACAATTTGTTTGCTTTGTAATTTTATTCACAAGTACATTAGCTGTGGTTACATAAAGAATGCTTCCTCAATTACTTTAAAATGTTTTCAAATAAAGATTGAAACTTCACTGTTCACTGTTATGCTGAGCTGACAATATGTGCATTTACATTCTCACATTTATTCAGAATATACAATTTTTTATCGAGCAAAAAAAGAAAGTTCCACTTCTCTGAAGCATTTAGTCTGTCAGAATTATAACAGACAAAGTCATTTTACAAATTTCAGTTTATTCTGCAGAGGGAGATTACCCACAAAGCCACATCACATCATGGATAAAATATTTGTGTTTCCATTTCAGAAGCACATTAACCATGAGTCAGCCATTTACTGTGCCATTAAATTATCCCAAAAGTAATTATTTTTGCCTGTCAATATAAATTTAACTTTAGACTGGTAAATTTAGGGACAAAATAATGACAAAGCACACAAACAATCAATTCAATTTGGTACATAACTACACTGCTGCTAAACTATAGGAAAATTAAATGTTCATAATACAGGTACCACCAAGCACATAAATAAATGTTTGAATGTTTTTTGTCATGTTATCTTATCCCAGCCTACCCACCAGGTGCAAATGTATATGTGCTCGAAGTGACGAATAAATGTTGTTGTTCTTCTTCTGTGATGACTTGGTTTAGTTATTATTTAAAGTTGGAATGTCTTCAGGATCTTTATTCTGGCTGAAGAGCGGAAAGTCATTTTTAACAGCACAAAATGTCTTTCATAGTCTGGATTTTCCTGATGTAAAATATATGCACAAAAAAGAGAGATAAAATGGAACCTATTAAACAGAACAGTTTTGTAAATCTACAATTTAATTTTGGCATTTTAGTCTGGCAGCTGGATGGGTCCAAAATAATGGTATGAAGAGTAAAAATATGTGTCAAAAATTACTTCTTCATTTAATTAACCTAACAATGTTATGGTTAAATGACACTTTTTGAATAAATGTCATCACAGCATCATCATTAATTAACAACAGAAGTTCCTACCTCTCCATTTGCACGCGTGTTCCCAGGACAGAGCGGGTTGCGGGGGTCATATCTCGGTATGTGTTCCTCAGGAGGTTTTTCCACCTGACCTGCCCAGGGTCTCTTCATGCGATGGGCCGACACCAGGACCCAGCTGTCTCGCAAGGGGTTATAACGCAGGTGCTGATGCTCTGAGATCCAAGACATAAAATTAGACCCACAGTGGCATCAAAATATTTGCATGTACAGATAACAACTAACTAGAAGTAAAAATTATAATTTTCCTGTAATTGTTAAATGTTGCTAAATTATCTACATTTTCAAAATAAATGAATTAATCCCATTTCGAATGAATAACATTTATTTAACATAAGGGTCAAATAACAATTTAGGTTTATAGAAACAAGATGTAAACATAACATGAAGGACTGAAAGATATTTGCAACCATTCATTTGCTGTTGCTGCAACTTTCAGCAGTGACAGAAGCAGGAACTGAACCTGAAGTCACGGGACTGCACAGCACAGTTTGTTCTAAAAAGCAGTCAGCATTCTGACATATTTCCCTCATCATCACGTCCACGTTATGTCACTGATCATAACACGTATGCTGCTGAAATATTAATTTCAGCAGCATTTAACTCGACCATGGGGAACTGCAGCTTCCAAAGCGACAAAGCTGACTGGGAATTACTATGAGTTAAAATAGAAATCCAAAGCATTCTTTATAATCCACACATTTTCTGTTGTAATGCAGTGTGATGCGTTACTGGGGACGTTACCTACATTAACTAACGCTGAGGTACGTGAGAGGCAGTAAGTTTAGCAAGAGCAAGGCTAGAGTAAAACTGTGCGATTTCAGACCTTATGTGCACAAACGTTCCCGAGACCGTAAAGAAAAGGACAAATACATGACAAGCATTTCAAATTTCATACCTCTAGCATCAAACCCAACATCTTGTTCCCCACTCATCTCAGCTGAGTTACAACAGTCGGCTCTCTAGTGTCAAACCCCTGAACTACAAAGTCTCTTTCCAAACTTTAGCTAGCAGCTTCCCACCACTGTCCCCTGTCCACACCGCCCCTTTGCCCCACTTCCTGTTGTTTGAATAGAGACAAAGCCGGGCTCCTTGGGAGAAATCAACGCGTAAGAACAAATCTTTAAAAACGCAAAGAATTAAGGGAAATAAATCACATGCTGATTACATGGATATTACATGTTTATATTTAAGGCCATATACTGTTATATGACGTTTTTTTGAAAATTATTTTATGAAACATGCATTATAAAATCACACTAGCTTTGGGGGGTTTTACAGTATGCTGGCAACCTCAGAGCTGCTCTCGTCCATGAGACAAACTCTGTTTCTCATTGGCTGAGCAGCGACATTTCGCCCTCACCTGACCAGGAAGAAGCTATCAGTTGAACCGTACGCCTCCGCTGCTGATGGCGTGGTTGGTGCAACCCGATTACCCCAAAGTCCACATGTAGTCAAACCTGCTGCCGTGTCTCCGTCTGTGTTCGTGTTGTTTTCACCATGTCTGTAGTCAGAACGACTTTCAGACTGTCCGTGTTCGCCGCACTCACCGCACTGGCCGTGCTACTGCTGCAGCACTGGATGGCCAACAAGCAGTACGTGTTTAACCAAGATGACATCGCCAAATTAGCCAAACAGTACGCAGGTGAGTTTATGATTTGGACTTTTTTGAATCTAGATTACCTCCAGGCAACTTGAAGTTCCCACAAATCCACGTTGACGTAAACACTCATCCATAGAGAAGACCCAAATAATCTTCTCCCTGCCTTTTGCATATAGTGTAAAATGTCTCTGTTCTTAGGACAGGACCATGAGCAGGCCTTCTCCAAAGTGGTGGTCGAACTCAGGAAGAGGTAAGAATATGATCACTTTGTATAAGTAATACGTGCAGACACTTTGTGGCATCAGTTGGGCCAAACTCTCTGACAAAGTGGTAAAATGTGGTTATTCATACTCTGTCTTGCACCAAAATCAAAACATGTATTTCACTAAGTTCTGAAACTCATTTTTATAAAGTTCGGCTGGGCGTGTACCTTTTTTTGCTTGTTACATTTCTTTAAATGATTAAACAATTGTTACTGCTTTCAGAATTACATAGAACTGTAGTTAGTAAGATACATTATTTTTTAATAAGCTTTCTGATGTGTTTTAGGATGTTGTAAACTGCTAATGTTGTGTGACTGAACTAGGTATCCCGGCCACATCCTGCCTGATGAGGACCTGCAGTGGGTGTTTGTGAATGCTGGAGGCTGGATGGGCTCTATGTGTCTGCTCCATGCTTCGCTTACGGAGTACGTGCTGCTATTTGGAACAGCTGTGGACACAGGGGGGCACTCAGGTGAGGAAGTAGGAAGGGGAAAGATCAGTTCCATAGGTCAGCTCCAACATGAGAATCTGCAAAATTAGGACAACTTACGTTTTGTAGGATCTTGCTTGTGTTATTATCATGTGCTAAAGGACTAAATGCCTCCACTCATTTATGTCATATTTTACCACACAGATTTGTACACTCACCATGTGTGGTGTACTTTGCTTGCTTTCTTTTTAGAATTTTGTGACTAATAAAAACTGTATAAATGTAACCATCTGTCAGGTCGTTATTGGGCTGAGATTTCTGACACCATCATCTCTGGTACCTTCAGACAGTGGAAGGAGGGAACAACCAAGAGTGAACTGTACTACCCTGGTAAGATTTTAAAATATTTTTAATTCGAAATGTTTAACTTTTTGTGAAAATGTGCCCTGTGTTATTAGGATAAATATTTACGCGTTTTGTTTTTTTCGGAATTTTTTCCCCACAGGTGACACAATTATACACGGTGTAGGAGAGGCCACATCAGTCCAGTGGAGTGCTGGGACGTGGATGGTGGAATATGGCAGAGGTTTCATCCCCTCCACACTGGGCTTTGCTCTAGCGGACACCCTCTTCAGCACCCAGGACTTCCTCACAATGTTCTACACTGTACGTGTCTATGTCAAGGGGATGCTACTTGAAGTTGGTACACTACTTACAGACGCTGGAGTTTTCTGAGGTACAGTTGAGGCTCTGATGCTTGCACATGGACAGTAACATCCGAAGTTCACCTTGTCACGCCACGCCACCCCTGACCACAAAAGTCTGCATATTCAGTATCTTTTTAAATAAAATTGACTGACAGTCTGAATTAGTCAGTACAGCTAATCCAACTTCATTTAAGTTTTTGACTCTCACTAAATCAATATTTCACCTTAAAATCAAACATTAGTTAACCTGTTACATTAAACGGCTGTAATACACACCAAAATCCCCTCAGGACTCAGCATCTAAACTCCACAAGAAGCATTCCTCTGCAAGCTATAAATCTGCCTACTTAGTCAGTGAGGTATTCAGCAACCATAAAAAGATTATATTATTATTAACCCAAGAACTTCTAACAAGTCTTGATAAATCAGTTTCTTTGTTGAGTGATAAAGCAACATTCATATCCAGGTTTTGGAGTCAAGGAAGAGATTCCAAAATTTATTTTTCAAATGTTGATTGATTCACATTTGTTGACTAAGGAATTGCTTTTAAATCTCATATGCAATGCTTGTAAACTATATATATGTATATGTTTATACATATATATTCAAAAAAACATTTTTCTACACTGTACCTCTGTATATGCATGTGGATCCTCAGATTGTATTTTATGGTCTAGATTTATAAAGATCTGAATTGTTAAACCTCTAACTTAACCAACAAAAAGAAGTGCTTGCTCCAAAGATCCAGTATCTCTTGATGAGGCACACAACTTCCTCACTATTATGCATTTTTTCAAACGGTTGCAAACCTGAGGGAATTGAGTTTATCTGAAATCAAACCATATATATAGCCCTGTGACTTTTTTTTGTTAAATTATAAAGCAGAACATTTGCCATCTACCTTGTACAGGCACATTTTTTTGACCACCAGGTATAACCTTATGACCACCCATTCAAATTAATACAATCCAATACATCAGTTTTTAGATTTAAAGTGTCAGAAAGGTGATAATTCTATGTTTATTATTGAGGTCAAAGTGTGTAGTGGAGTTGTACTTGCAATGTAGTAAGAGGTGGTTCGAATGTTTTGGCCGCCATGGTCATTTTAAACATGTATTGGATTGCATTACATTGCACAGGTGGACATAATGTTAGGCCCGATTAGTGTATACTATAAAGTGAAGTAAGATACGCCGTTAGAAACCAACAGATATGTCTCGGACTTGAAAGCCCTTTTCAAAATATTTTTGCAGTTAATAATTCTTTTGTGCTTCTCACCTCCGCTGTAATATCTGTAAGTTGTATGTGTCAATAATTTATTTAATGGGAGCGATTGAGGCTGTAAATGGTTAATTCAGAGACAGTGGTTTTATGAAGTTAAATATACTGTACTTGGAACAATATTTTTTCAAGATCAAGTTGCTTGATCTCAGGTTCTGCCCAAGTTATGTGGCCACAATTTCCTCGGCATGTTTATCATCTGGAACTTTGCACTAGCCTAACGGGGCATAAACAAGACTATACACAGTCCTTGTTTTCTACATTTCTACATTGTAATAAGCTAATAAGCCTTTAGGGAAACGTTAAGCGGTTATATCACAGATGCTCTCCCTTCTGCTTATTCTACCTTTTTAGGCAAACCACTTATTTTTTGTGAGAAAATACTGAAACTCTCCAAAACTGGAGTGAGTTAGTTTACATAGAGCACCATCAGTAGCAATGTGGTCACAGATGGATGGCAAAACAATATGCAAGATGGACCAAAAGGCCTATTACTGTACCTTAAATGCTGATGAGCAGATGTGCAATTTACTGTAAAGTAAAAATGGAAACTGACAGTGACAGAAGAAATAAATGTTTTTTGAAGAACAAAAATGTCTTATATGCGTATTACATGCATATTAAAGAAAGATAAACCTAAAAGTGCTAGTTTGTTCTGAAGTCATATCACCTCTGACAGTCAGAGGTCAACTGCTATTACAGGTAAATATATTGATGGATCCCAAATTATGCTAGATTTGAGGCAACCCCATTCATCACTGAAATCAGTTAAAACTACATGCATAGGGCTATAATCACAGCATGCAATCCATCACAGCCTTTGCCCTCCAAGCTGAACAAAAACAAGAGGTAATTTTAGCAGGTAAACAGAAGCTGAATGAAATCACAAAGCTGACCTTATATACTCTGGAGAGTTAATAGAAATAGAGATGAGGTTAGGGATTGTGGGTAGGTGCAGGGATGCTGCGTGAACAGATGGTGTTATTCAATAAAACAGGCCATCAGAATAGAAGATAGACACATCAGTCCTCATCTCCCTCTGTAAATGTCAAGAGGATGCAGACAACCTGATTTGTTGTCATCATATCCGTGGGAAAGGTTTGGGTGCTGACAGAAGTTTGAGTTTTATGTGATTGTGTGTATCTTTGGAAAGTGATAGTCTATAAACGTTCATACTCTATATTCTACATCCAATGCACATGTGCATACTGCTTTGTAGCCTGTATGTGCATTTATATAAGTATATTTCCTCCCTCCCTATTTATCATTTACTGTATGTGTGTTACCATAACGTGCCAGAAATAGATTTAACATCATCCTAACAAACTGACCTGATCCTGCTGCCGGCTTCCTCTTTAAGTCCCGTCATAAGTCAGACAAATTGAAGTCAAGAAACCTGTGCTGAAATACAAATGTGCCCTCGCAGTAGTTGCACCTCAATGGAAAAGATGACCTTAATGACCACCTTTATGAATAATTGCTTGGCTTATCTAATGCCTAACTTTATCATTTTTTAGATCACATGTTGTGGCAATGCAAAAGCAAACACAGCATTTAGGATTGATTATGCACACACACTCTGGTTCACCCACAAATAAACGCATATGCTCAACCAGCATGGATATGTTTATCATCTACATACATAGAAATTTACAAAAAGTTAAAAAAAATGTTGTCTGAAAGATGACAGTCAGCAGAAATATCTAAAAAAAACCCAGGTTTTTATTAGTAAACTGGATAACCGTTTATTCATAGATATAGCTGATAGCTTGCTACTGCTCTCTAGTGGACAACTTCAATATCACATACAGTCCCCCAAAGTCAAATATTGTTCTGTAATTACAGCATATGATTTTAAAAATTCTGGTGATCCCCTATAGAGCCCTTTATACAAGCGCCTGAATACATCTCTGACCTATTGATCCCTTACAGCTCATCGGGGGCCTTGAGGTCATCAGGTCAAAAACTGCTTGTGGTCCCTAAAACCCATTTCAAAACTTGGAGGGGATCTTTCTTTTCAGTGAGTGTCTCCCAGACTGTGGAACACCCTGCCCCTGTCTCTGCGTGTGCCTGATTCAGCTGATTCTTTTGAAAAGCAACTGAAGAAACTCTTCTTCAGACAAGCTTTTAGCTCTATGTCTATTTACTGCAAATTACACACCTCAGAAGTATATCACTAATTTGCTTAAGTTTCATATACATAAATGTAAATTCACTGCCAGAAAAACCCCTCATCTTCCCTAGGGAGCTCCAACAAGTACACTTCTTCAACCTACCTACAATTACATTTTGTACTATATTAAAAATTTTGTTGAAATTATCCCCCACTGTTCTGTTGTTCTATCTCTATCTCTCTCTTTATTTTTATTTATATTTTTGTGTATTTTGTGTATATTTATGTGTATTGTAAATCAGAATGACAATAAAGTTATTTAAAAAAGTGAGTCTGCTCCGAGCTGTGGCAGGAACTTGAAAGCAGCGGCACTTGCACAGACCCGGGCAGCGAACCGCAGCTGTCCGTCCCGGAAAGACACTGAAACTGAACTGTCGATCCCATCACGCCGGTACCAGTCAACATCAATGCCAACGTTGGTATCGATATTTAGATCGATACGTCCACCACTACCGGGAGGTGAACTTATCCCAGACACAACAAAAACAGCTGACAGACGTGTTGTCCCACTAACGTTACGATCATGATGGAACTTTCATATCAATCTATGAAAGTCGCCAATCAAGCGCGAGAGGCGGTGAGTGAGTGAAACCCGTTTTTTTTTCCTTAGCCAACCTGCAGTTAGCTAACGCAACTAAAGTTGGCACTAATGCTTGGGAGAGGGGCTCTTATTATAATGCATGTGATCAGTTTTAACTTTCCCCAGTGTCAACGTAACAGGGCCACCGCATTCAGCATATATGTTGTGCAACTTCTAATATCAGACCCGCCACATTTAAAGTGAACTTTAAGTTGTTAGCCGTTTAGCTAACCAAGCTAATTTCGCACGCGATCAGTCAGCGTCCACTGGTTGCCTAGACACCCTGTCACGTGGTTGTTATTTGTGACGATTTGTCGCCCTCTAAAGGCCGCATGTCTCTTTTAACATTCATCTGCAGAAAAAAAAATAACACAAAACTAGGATTGTACTATTAATTTATTATGCCATTTGTTTTGTCCACAAAATAGGGGAGGGTATTATAGTTTTGCACAGCTAAAGGTGAAGGCTTCAACTGTCTTGCATCGATGCATAGTCTATATTTTGTTGGAGCAACGGTCCAACACCCGGAGCTTTTCCCTTTGCTATTTAAAGCTTTCTCACATTTAAGGAGCAGGTCATTTTGCTTTCTTAATAGTTAATACTGTTGCGTTAAACAATGCATAGATTAACTTGTTGATCTCTCAACATGTCATCTCTGCTCCAAACCCAGCTTTGACTTTTTTCCTTCTATAATTGGTGTAGAAGTTTTGTTCAAGCTACTTCTGAGCCTCTGTGCTGGACACGTTGTGTGTTGTTTTCCAATAGGACGAGCTGAGAACCGAGATGAGGAAGAAAAGCCTCCTCACTCTGATCTACAACCACCTGCTAGGGCAGAGGTCAGTGTGAAGAACCCAAGTATCATGTACTGAAAGGCATTTGAATGCCATAGAATAACACGTGATGTTGCAGGATTCAAATGAGACACAAATACAAACAATTTAATTCTAAGAGTATGTACCTCTGTGTGTATATATTTAGTATATATGTATATACGCTGCTGCAGTTACTCTCATGCAATTACCTGAGAAAGTAACAATGTGAGTAAAAGTTATCTAAAGCTCTGTCTGTCTGTATTATATACATGTAAATAACTTTTTCCTCTTAGTTCAGTAATTTTCACTTCTCATCCAAATACTAGTCTGCCTAAATTTTATTATTATACTATTAAGGAGCCCCAAAGTTAGTCACAGAAGACCATACCTATCCGTAGCCGTACCTCTGTACATTAAGAGATTATAGACACATTCAACTCAGTTGGAAGTAAATAATGTTAGACTCCTGAGGCTCAGTGCACAATCCAGCACAACAGACATACTGTAGTTGACCGTGTTTTTTACTTTTGATCCGTGTGTCTGCCCATTAGCTATGTGTCAGCTGCTATGGCCTTGGAACAGGAGACGAATGGAGGCGTAAAGAAGTTTGAGGTTTGTGATAACATCGATCTGGAAATGATGCTGATGGAGTATGAGAGTTATCACTACGTCAAGTTCCAGAAATATCCCAAGCTCATCAGAAGAACGGTGGAATCAGGTAAATGACACTAAAACCTAAATAACACTGTATCTCATGTGCAGAGTGGTAAATTTGCTGTCGATTGTTGGGATGCTGGTAAATCCTTATTGCAGTCAAATTTTCTATGATACATCTTTTTTGTCAAGGTGAAAGCAGAGTTGGAAAGAGTGGTGGAGTAAAGAGGTCAGTCTGTCAATGTCCAACAGTTGTTTTTTCATGTTCATGACAGTATAGTCATATTCAGTATTAAACACCATAACCCAAAAACCAGAGCAGAGACAATTTTATCTGACAATTTTAATTCTGTTTCTTAGAAGCCCTTGTTCAGCTGTGAAGCCTCTTCCCAAAATCAACCCATCCCAGAGCACACAACCTAGAAATGGAGCCAAGACGACAGCGACCAGTGCACAAACCAATGTACACAATTAAACACAGGACAATCAGGATCAATATATTTAAAAATAAATAGCGATTATTGTGACACCACTGTCATGTTCACTGTGATTCGTTTTGCAGGAGAATGGCTCCTGTGTTCCTCCAGAGTTGTCAGAGTTTGGTCTGAATGTTTACTCCATCAAAAATGGATCAGCCGGAGATACATCCACAAACAGGAAGGTACTAGGGGAGTTGCTGAGGTTCATTTTTTCGCTGGAATGTGTGACGGAACCTTTTTGTCTCATATCTACCAGTACTACCGGCAATACCAAATGTCCCATTAAAACAACGCGTACACAGATATGTACATCTATCATAAACATTTGAAACGAAATCAGTGCTTTTGGATTTGTTTTTAGTAAGATTACATTCAACTAAATATTTTAAAATATATTGTCCTAGGGCCACTTGGGTGATGGCAAAGGTACAACCCATGATGTTGTCAAAGGAGTTGGCATGGACTTAGACCACATGGTAATTAGACTGAACAACTGGGCACCTAAGAACAAAAAATAGCAAAACTCCTACTAATACACAAAATAAAAAATGTGTATTGTGTTGCAGGAACGGCTTCTGAAGCCCCTCAGTGGCCTTTCTGGAATGACTGGTGAGATGAGAGAACTGGCTGCAATTATCAGCAGGGTATGGTAGACACGCTTAAATATTATAAATACATGCAATAAATATGTAGGGGAGATTTTTTTTACTTGTGTCACTGAATAAAGTGGAAAAACGTATAAAACAAAAAAGGGATTCATGCTATATCAAATATGTCCACTAGAGAGCAATGAAGAGCTGTGAATGAATTGATTTGTTGTATTAATGAAGGCCTAGCTCCCATCTATCCACCTTATCTGATGTTTCATTCTAAAGGACACCCATTCGAGCAAGCGTAATCGCACCACGACATGTGTGTCCGTTGAAAGCTGATATCTTCCAAATGCTTCCTTCACTGCGTGTTTGTGTGTTTCACCCCTAAAGGACATCTATTTACACAGTCCCAATGTGCGGTGGGAGGACATCATCGGTCTGGAGGACGCCAAGCGATTAGTCAAAGAGGCCGTCGTCTATCCCATTAAGGTACAGCGGATGCTAGAGGATGCTGGTATTTCAGCACCGGTCGCCCATCTTCGATTCTGAATACATCTTCTTTAAAGGGCTTAAAGAGACAGAGGGCAGTGGGGTCAGGCCAGTCTGTTAGGGTGACATTAAATCTATATCTGGGATATTATGGTAACACGCACATACACCATTGGATAGACAGGTAAAAAGGAAGGAACACTACACACACACACACACACGGAATCCCATGTAAAATATATAGCTATATTCACACAGTTTTGCCTCTGCAGACATGCACATACATTTAAAGGCTGGTACACAAACACACACAAAATACATACACACTGTTCAGTCATCATCACTAAGACCTTTCTCATGGTTATGATGACAACAAATCAGGTTGTCTGCATCCTCTTGACATTTACAAACTGAGATGAGGACTGATTTGTCTATTTTCTATTCCGCTGCCCTGTTTTATTGAATAAAACGATCCCTCCATCTCCCAACATCCCTAACTCTGTCTCCATCATTATTCATTCTCAGCTTTTCCTCTCCTTTCCCATTTTTCTTTTTGTTTCTGTCACTTGGACAGCCGTGGCTGGAGGCATTATACTTTGAGTTTTTCTGTCCATTGTACACATTCTTCTGACTTTGACTTATTCAAACTTGGCACAAAACTTAACTTGAGTTGAAGGATGAATTGATTAGTTTTGGGGGGTCAGTGGTAAAGATTAGTGTAACCTCACATCTGTCTATTTAACAAAATATCACAACACTTCGAGGTGATTTCCTCAAATTTAGCACAAACATCCAACAGGACACAAAAATGAACTGAGTAAACTTTGGTGGTCAAAGGTCAGAGTTACGGTAGCCTCATGTCCACATCATTCTTGTCAATGCTTTATCTCAGAAGTGACTGGATAGGGAATTTCAATACATCTGACACAAATGACTATAAGGACTCATGAAATAACTAATTAGATTATAGATTATACAGAGGCATTCAAAAACAATGTGGCAATTTTAGTTTCCCTGTGCATCTCTGTCTCTACAGTACCCCCAGCTGTTTACAGGCATCCTGTCCCCATGGAAGGGTTTACTGCTCTATGGTCCCCCAGGTAACACCTGAAGCGCTGCCTTTGTCAGGTTCACAGATAAAGTAAATTTGCTTGGTCCTATCAATGACCTACATACTCTTGTGACTGTCTCACGTACATGCAGGTACAGGTAAGACCCTACTGGCCAAGGCCGTAGCTACAGAATGTAAGACAACTTTCTTCAACATTTCAGCCTCCAGCATTGTCAGCAAGTGGAGGGGAGATTCCGAGAAGCTGGTCAGGGTAGGTTGCTGTTTAACATATATACATAAAGCTATAGGCTACATCTACATCTTTATATAAATCAATGCATATATATTTATGGCTATATATATATATATATACACACACACACAAATGTCTGCAGGTCCTCTTTGAGCTGGCCAGGTACCATGCTCCATCCACCATATTCCTGGATGAGCTGGAGTCAGTGATGGGTCAGAGAGAAACCAGCATGGGGTGAGCTGAGCTGCAAAATGTGATACATTTTCATGTGCCAGTCATAAAGTGCTTTATTGTCATTTTACATGCAAGGTGTACACGCCTGTAGTTGGTATGCACTCATGGCACTGCAAACATCACTGAATAACTAATGTGGATGCCAAATTGAATACAAACTTTATGTGACTGCAGACTAATACTTGTTTTTAGGGGCCAGCATGAGGGGAGTCGCAGGATGAAGACTGAACTGCTGGTTCAGATGGATGGATTAGCGAGATCAGAAGACCTGGTTTTTGTATTGGCTGCCTCCAACCTGCCTTGGTAACACCAAGCATAAACACATACCACGTGCCTTTATACTTCATAATGATAATCGCAACCTACCAATTAACATGTTTTTGTTAATTATATTTATAAATGGAGATAAAGACAGGCACAAAAATGCAAGTAAACTTTTTAATCTTGTTTTTGTTTGCACACATTTGGTAATTTCCTGAAAAAAATCTGATGTTGTTATCCTAAGTTTGTTAAGGCCGATAAGTTATTTTCAATTTGCTGCCACAAAAAAAAAAAACAGTAAAAAAAAAATCAGACAAAAAACAAGTTAAATCAATATTTTTTTTATTTTAATAAGACCATGTTTTTTTTCTTAAACGAAACTGGTAAAAAAGAAAACAGTATATATAAAGTGGTAGTTAACTACACATTTAAAACTAACTGTCCTCTTTTCTCAGGGAACTGGACCACGCCATGCTAAGGAGGTTAGAGAAGAGGATTCTAGTTAGTCTTCCCTCCTCAGAAGCTCGCCAAGCCATGATCACTCATTGGCTGCCTCCTCTTAGTTCCACAGGAGGGGTGGAGCTGCGAACTAAGTTGAACTATGAAACTCTGGCAAAGGTAAGTGTTTAATCATTTTATCAGATTTTGTCAGCTGCATGATAGTAATAATTGCAATGTCTGGGGGAAAAAAAGTGCTGCCTATCATGTATTTATTGCCCTTAAAAGGAGACAATATACATCCATGTATTATTTTTATAAAAATGTTTTATTTTATAATTTCATTTTTTGTGATGTGTATTTGAGGACATGGAGGGTTATTCTGGCTCTGACGTAAGATTGGTGTGTAAGGAGGCCGCCATGAGACCAGTCCGCAAGATCTTTGATGTGCTGGAGTCCCATCAAGATGGTAGGGCGGCACACGCACACACATAGGACAGATAACGTTAACAAACGTTAACGATAAGACTGACCACACAACAGACAGTTGTTCTGTCAAGTGTCCCTGAATAATCCTTCCATGTGATTCTCTTCGACAGAAAACATTGACATGCCTGCCATTCAGCTGGAAACCGTGACAACAGCTGACTTACTTGAAGTCATCACACACACCAAACCTTCAGCCCGAAAATTAATGGACCGATACACAGCTTGGGAGAAAGAGTACGAGTCTGTCTGACACACAGGCACATTTTAAACAGCTGCACTAGCTCTATACTATAATAACTCTATAATATATCTACTGTGAATAATCATTTTGTACTGTATGCAAACTCACCTGCGGCAGTTGCAAGACCATGCTGTTTTTTCTACCATAGCCTTTTAGCATCTGTTTCATTTTTTAAGCTTTGGATATTTGTTACTGTATTCATTTTTCCAGAGGCATATTTGACAGTTTATCTTGTTACACTTTGACATGATCCCACGCAACAGCTACATCGGTTTTGTCTCTCCAATAAAAGAAAAACAATACAAGACATAACATTAAAATAATGTATGATTCTAAACCTTGATCCAGTACCTGAGACTCTGCTACTATTTTCCAGCTCTCCCTTATTTTTGTTCATCTATGCAATTACCTAATACATTTTTAAATACTACAAGCTGAATTTATTTTTATTTCTACATGATTTTAAACATCTTGATAAAACATTTTATGTTTACTAGTTCCAAAGTTCATATTTCATTGATTCTTTTGTTTTGGACTCACCTATGGAAAGCACCTAAACACAAAAAATGTACTACTTGTTTTAATGTCTGTTAATTTAGGATGATCAGTCAAGGATGAGGTGAATAATTAAGTAACCTCCTTCCTTCAACTGTAAACTACCATTAGCATACAAATCGGTAGTTATGTGAGAACCGTTCTGAGCTTTGTCCAGATGAGTGATTTGATAACAAATGAAACTGTAGACTTCTGTTGTAGTAACTTAATGTTGTTGTCATCTGTTGTAGTTACACGTAGCTTATAGCAGGTTTTTCAAGATGTATTCAACAGCGTCTGGGAAACTGTCACACGTCAAGTGAGGTGGAGGGTTGATTTTATTCTCATCTCCTTCTCTGTATTTACCTGAGAGATGACAAGAGATTGTGGAAAACACATCAAGAATCACCATAGTAATTTGTACAGTATGTAGCTCATGACCTCAAATCCAAGGTTGGGCACAGTGCAGTGTAGGTTATAAGGTAAACATGACTGTTTGAGGCAGGTAGATGGCATGAAACTCTATTCTCTTACCGGTTTTCACCAAAATACCCAACATTCCTGCATTTTGAGCTCCACCCACATCATCTCTTGCATCCTGTAGGAAAACAGTCATGACTGATCAACATTAAATAAGGAAAGAGTTTCAGAACTTGTTTTTTTTTTTTATTCAACTTTAATTATATATTACTAATTTACACAAAGTCATCTCAAGGCAAGATTCAGTTTATTATAAACGACATAGCCCTTTTCTTGCTCAAAAGTATTACTTGGTCTGTAATAACATTTAGGATTTTTAGGCCATCAAGGAGACAGGAAATCGAAAGTGAATTTGATGTGCCCACAAGTGAAATTACTCTGAGCAAAACAAACAAGTGTGCTGTGGTTGGTGGTGAACGTGTGGAGAAGCAGACAATTAATAACGGTATAAAAAAATTAATTTTGGAACTCCTCGTAAAGTTCATAGATTTTACTTCACTCTTCACACAACTGTGAAAGTTTAATTCTACTTGGAGTGAAAGTGTTGATTATTAATTAACTTGCTGTTAATTGCAAATAACAATATACTTACATCACCTATCATGATGGCTTCACCGGGACTGCATCCTAAATCAGACAAAGCCTATACGAAGAAAACAAATAGAAGAAAATGAGAAGAGGAGGCAGCACTTACTTAACTGAGTGCTGTAATCAACTCCAACTAAAAGGCCCAATTTCAAATTAAATTTCAAGTATCACTATAACAATGAATAAAACTATAGAAACATATCTAACCTGTGTGAAAAACGTCCTTTCAGGCTTTCCCACTACTACAGCTTTACAGTCTGTGGCATACTCCAGTCCTGTCACAAAGGGCCCAGGGCCGAGGGCCAAACCATCCTTACGTTTGTAGTAGCGAGCCTTATGAATGGCGATGAGAGGAGCTCCATCCAGAATCATTCTGAGGATAAAAATATACAATACAAGAGGCTGCACTGTTCGTATCAAAAATCATATTTAGGAAATAAGAGAAAGCACTGCACTTTGACATCAACTTTACAATCAACCACAGGATAAGGTAAAGTCTTATAATAATTCTGTAATTTCTGTTGGAGGAACACAAGATTAAATTTCATTGCTGATTAAAACCCATTTTAAAACAATAAAATAAAACTATCCAGTAAAACTTTGTATTTAAAAATACAACATATATAAGTTGTAACCTTGCCCATGTATTTACTCCAAAACAAAATGTTATTCACTGAAAAGCGTATGTCATGAATAAGTTTACAACCTGAAAGCCTTGTTGAGTGTTTGATAGTTGAAGTGATCAGGAGCAAGTCCAATGACAACAGCATTTGGCTCGGTCGTGTCAATACCTGCAGATTGAAGAACATAAAGTGGTGTCCACACCAGTAGCCTGGTAATGATTAGTGTTAAGTTGAATTTAATTATTTCAATTTTAGTAATTTGGGCCTAGAAAACTGATCAGTGAAAGAACTAAAAAAATAAAAATAACATTTTAATCTCCACACAAAGCATGCTCTCACTCTTTAATACACACACACACAAAACGACAACAACAAAAAAACTCAGTACCAGTGAAGTCCTCCAACGCGCCATCCTCCACCAGCAGCAGTGGCCTGTGTTGTTTCTGCTCCAACAGACTCCTCGCTGCACTCAGAGAAGTAAAGATCTCTTTTTCCTGCAAATTAATTGTCAAAATTTGGAAAAATAAAGGCAACACTACAGAGATAAAAAACAGCACATTCATCTGACTAGATTCATATTCAGTTTCTTTAACACTATAGCAGAAGCACTTGCACTAAATAAAATGTGGTTTAGGATGTTTTGCCTTAAGGTCAAAGTTGAGGCGTTGCAGTCGTTCCAGTAAGGTCCTCTTACTCTCCTTTGTTGTGTTGGTCACAAACTTCACAGCTACAGATGCCTGGCGTAACCTGACAGCACCAAAACACATTAACAAAGGTGACAGCTGATTTAGCTAATTTATCGGAATGACAAACAACATTCGGACAAAATAATGCTGCACACTGGTTTTTAATCACAAATCAACCTTGGAAGTCTTGCCCCTGCCCCTGGTTTGGGGCCTGCTTCCTACCTGTTGAGGGCTTCCTGGGCCCCCGGCACTGCTGTGTCCTCTATGTGTAGAGTTCCACTTAGGTCGATGAGCACAGCCTTCAGAGCCCGTCTGCCCGCCATGCTGAAAACCTGCAACGGAGGACACGGTCTGAGGCAACTATATTTGTGTGAAGTGTGAAGAAACTGCGACATATGGGCATAACGAGAGGGATGTCAACAAATCTTCAGCTATAATACACCGGCACCGATTTTGACACTTGGTCTTAAACAGTGGATGCTGACCTTATGGCTTCAAAGTTATAGATATTTTACTATTCTTCTTTATTATATTGGTACACACACTTCAACCAACCCTAATAAACACTAAATAGAGGAAATTTTCAACAATCTGCACTCACCATGTCTGCTGTCAGATAAGAACTGCTTGGACTGCAGTCTCTGATTATGATTTTTTTAAACTCCTAAATATGACCAAGGTCTGCTGTAAATTGAGCTTTACTCAGTTTAAAAAGATTATTCTCCCATAATAATTTATTATTCTAGATATTACATGCTCATAATCATAATTTACATTAGTACATTACAGTAGTAGAATTTACCAGATTAATGTGTTGTTCAAATCTACTTCAGGAAAAATTCAGAGGATTATTGACCTGTTTTTCTACAGCATCTATGGTTTCCTGCCTAGAATACAGATTTTAGGATTGTGTTCTATTGGTATTTGATTTTAGACCCTGTTATCCCCTATTATTTAGACATGCTTGGATTTCTGTCATGTAGTTATCAATGCGAGGGTACAATTAATGCTCTTAACCCCCACCCACAACTGTTTAAACACAAACCCATACACAGCCTTGAGTTATGTTATTATGCTCTACCTTTAGCTCATTTACTAAGAGCAAACATGGATAAGCGTGTGTTTATTATGGGTTTTAAAGCACAAATGGACCTAAAATAAAGATACTTTCTACTAGTGTGTCTGTAGAAACATCAGTGACTTCACTTTCTTTCCCCATTTAGTCATTTGACAGATGCTTTTATCCAAAGCAACTTACAGGTAAAGAACAGACATGAGGGGGAGCTTTGACTTTACTGTCCTGACAAAAAACTTTGCTCTACTACATAATGCTTTTTCATGTCATTGGATCGTATTACTGAAAATGTCTAACTAGCATAAAACCTTGAAGAAACAAAAAGAGAAATGAAAATAAATATAAATTTTAATGCCCCAATAATACTTTCGATTCACCCACAGTGCCCACAGTCACGACCCTGGACCTGAATGATCCTAAATGGGATACAGACTTTATAAATGTAATAAATTAAACCTATTTCACTGCAATCAAATCAAATTGCTGCTGTGAAAATTTATATACATTAACCTGAATTGAGACATCCCATAAGAGTTAGATGAAACACAAACAGAATAAAACCTCCACTTTTAATCCCCCATTTACGTTAGTATCACTATTTAACCAATATCCTGAGGTACTCCTATAAAGTTGTATTTCTGCACTATTCAACAGTAAGGTCTAATATGAAATACAATTCTGCAGTTAAGCATTATGTATTATGATAAATGCTGGTGATTCTGTGATTTTTAATATTAACTTCATGGTAACATTATAGAAATGTCTCCATGCTGTAAAGCGTGATGGATAATTTCCCAGTATTTCTAAAACTGACAGGTCTGACATTATTCACCTTCCACCCACTGTTCCATGAACACAGCATCTTAAAGTGGGTAGTTAGCAATAAAGGTAATTCAAAAAATAACTGTGGACCTGCAGCTTGACTCCAAAATCATTTTAAGGCGTTGTACTTAATAAAGCGACTGTATTCTTGATGCAGAATTTCTCTGTTATTACCGTGCAAATCCCACAATAATTAAAATAAATGTATATATTTTGAAAGTCAACAAACTCTTCAGCTAACCTTTAGCAACAGCACCTCTCTCCTGCTTCCTGTTGACGTTTCTTCTTCGTCGATTTAAAGGCAACTTCTTTTATTTACTTGTATCGGTTCCGTACTGCCCCCTGCAGCTCAAACACAACGGCCACTACAGTCAACTCAGGTATTTTATTGTAATTTGTTTAAAGTGTTTTATATTACGTATTTTGGAAACATATTACTATTACATATAACATATTACTCTCTTTTTGCTATAATTCTTGCTCATTCTTAATAGTTTCCTCCTGTTAGTTTTTTTTTTCGTTTTTCATTTTGTATGTTGTAATCAGATAAGAGGGTTAACCTTATCCACTTAATCACTCATTACAATAATAAAAAAAAACATATGTGCCCCATCATACTAACAACCAACAGATTTATCGCATTAGTGGGTCTTTTAGGACATTCAGATAGATTTAATATGTTGCGAGGTATTATCAAAATGATTAAACCCTTCTCTCTGCACGATGCCAGACAGCACTGATCCAAATCTTCTTTTCACATACCTCAAGTGAATAACACAGTTCCCAATGTTGTTTTTCAATTACTTGTTTTTGTCTTAATATTGTGTTGCTCATGATGTGAAAAACATGATCTTGGAAAACTCACACTGTAAATTTCTTAGTTCGAATGACCTTTTCACAGAACTGCATAGCTAAAATATACTCCTTTATTTCTGATATTACAGTTTTATTTTCCTTGTGACAAACTATTTTATTGGCAGTTCTTTATATTGTTTTTTCTCAGTGACCTTTGTTATTATTTGGAATAAGCCTTTGACATCACTGAAATTTTTTTCTATTATATGATCTATTTGTTTTTTTTTTATTAAATTATCAAGTATCCCCTTTACATTTTTGGGTATCAAAACTATCTGGAAACACTTTATTTTAAACTTTGGTATTGTTATAATGATTTATTACTGAAAGAACAGAGAGACACCTGAAAGACACCCCACATCCTGACCTGTACACTGCAGATACATATTCATGCACAGCCACCTGTGATTGCTTACATATTTTACTGTGAAACCACAGCTAAACTCTGACTAATCACAGATCAACGTGGCTTTAGTGTGGAAATCACCCTGATAAACATATGCTTCTAATTCCAACAGATCCCCTTTTTCCTTTTCACTCTCCCACCTACGTATTACGGATCAGAACTGGTGTTAATAAAATGTTTGTGAAGCTTAATGGGAGAGGGAATGATAATTCACAACATATGAGGATTAACCATAATGTACAGTACAGATAAAGGGACAAACATGCCACTGGGTGATACTGTACATCAGGATTTATAGAGATGACACTGCAGTATCCTATTTACTATTGAAAATACTGTTTCTTCGTCAAGTTTACTCTGTAAATGTGAAGCTGTTAAACTTCCCCATGAGACTGGGAATTTGTTGGAAAAATGCTGATGGCCCTGAACTTAAAACATGTTCACTGATCTGTACTCCACATACATGCAGGTAACTGATCAGGAGTAATAGGAAGTCAGCGAACGGATTCTTGATAGTCTAAATCAAAAAAATATTTAAGTTAAAGTAGGTTTACATCTCTTGAAATGGAAAACAGTAGGAACCATATTTAAATGTTTTCCTTTTCCTCTGTTGCCACAGAGACGAAATCGGAAGAAATTCACAAAACTGACATTTATTTTACAAGTCAACAGAGTCAACAGTACAAATGTAAATTTTTCTGAGTTGTTTGTTTCAAGAAAAAAGCTTTCAGTTTAAAGAAAGAAAAACATTTTGATTTTAAACATTTTATAAGGCATCTACCTCTAACTTTGCAGCTTGACTTTGTGAAACAAGAAGTATGCTGTGAATTTCCTTTCTGTCCCATTTGATAGGAAACATAAAGCAACAATCTATTTAAAAACCCACAGGATAGTTTTGTTTGCAGGTTAAAGTCATAGTAAAGTGACACAAACAGTTACATCTTTGCAACAGCCACCAGTATTAGTTCTAAAAATATCAACTATGAGCACCAGTTGAAATCAAGGTTGGGACCAGGGCTAGGAAAAATGACAAAATAGATAAAGACGGTCAGTTCATTTGCCACAGAGAGTTAGATATTGTTTATCACATTACAATACTGTGATAGGGAGTGCAACTAAAACTATTCTACAGTCCTACTGGTAAAACACTTCTGTCAAGGGTCACATGCTTGTACTAATTCATATGACACGTCATCACGAAATACCGTGATACCGATTCCATTCAATGTGTTAACATGAAACACGTAAAACTATATTTTTGTCTTTTTGGTGGCACACCAACACATGTGGTGCAATGCAAACCAGGTATTTTGGACATATGCAATGTAATTCTTCTTTGGTTTCAGTTTGATGATTTTGGTGTTATCTTGTCTAGTTTTGCAATTCCTGTTCATCCCATTATGGAATAGATTTTCCATGACGCTGATGACTGGTGGGAAGTCTTTAAATGATGGAAGATTCCATGTGTGTCTTTGTGAGTCTATAGCTGTTGCTTTGCACACATCTGGTCCTCTGGCTTCATATTGGTCAGTTACTAACCAAATAGCAACAAAAGGACAATGCAGGCTGAATTTACTAATATTAAAGGCACTGTAAAAAAGGAGGAATAGAGATAGATAGAGAAAACAAGGAAATGAATGGTTATTAGTGTTAGTTTTAGTTGCAAAATACTTAACACTGAAGAAAATATATATTATATAAATTGTTCTTTAGTATTTTATACAATAACTATATAACCAGTCCTACTAATTTGATATTCGTATAACATTTCTTGCGATCCAGATGACTGTATCAATTTTTTTTAACTTTCCAACCTCTCATGACAGTCCGGACTGAGCGAATGAGATTGAGGATCTGGGCTTTGATTCCTGGATCATCCCCAAAGCCTCCAACTCCCTGGTCCACTCCCCATCCGACTGATGAGAGAAAGAAAACAAAATGAAAAAGAAAGAAGAGGCAGAAATAAATCGGAGGAGTAGAAGGTCAAACATAAAAAGGAGAAAGAGGACAGGAGATAACAAACGGTTAAAGAAAATGACTGAATTCGTTTTAACACAGTGGAATCAGCTTTCCCCTTCAGATATTTCGCTTCATGTAGCGGTGGGTTTGGGGGGGATTAACCCTATTTCACAAAATAAATGTCTCAGTGATTAGCAACCATCAAATTGTATCCATACGAATGTTAAAATGAGCGCATCGACACAGCAAAACATAGCTGACAGGGTACGTTCCTATCTGTTTTAGCATAGTTTTTATCACTATTTCAATCGCATAGATGATGTATGTTGAATAAATATGATAGAATACGTACCCTTGCTGAGAAACCGTTCTTCGTGCAACACAGCGATTGCATTTGTGCACAGAATAGCGGTCTGAATGAGAGAGTACAGCGTAAACGCCATGCTGGCAACTTCTTCTTCTTCGTCGGCTTCTTCTGCGATTTCTTCTTCTTTATTTTCGTCCGCCACTCCCAAAGATGCAGATGCCGTAAACCGCCAGCGGATGTCGTGCAACAGACAAAATGTTACAAACAAATCCTTAAAAAATGTTTTTTTTAAATCGTTTTTTTATTCATTTCTTAGTCTTGTATGTAGCTCCTTAAAAGTTTTTGTTTGTTTTGTTTTAAGTAATGTTTTGTTACATATCACAAATTGTTTGTTTACATAAAAATGGTAAAAATAAAACTGACAGCTATCAATATTTAAAGGTTTATAAGATGTTATTTTCTTCTTCTTTCTTCTGCCTTTAATAAGGATTAAAACGTCTTCTATCACATGTTAACCCTGAATACACAATTGAAAATCCTCACAGTGAGCTTGGTTTATATGCCTTAGTTAATTGCATAATAAAATGAAACAGCTGAAAACAAACCTTTACTCGTTTGGATCTAAAGTACAGTATGCCAATAAATTCAGAAACACATGAACTGGCTAAGACTGACATAAATAAACAGTCCTGAACCATGAAACCAGATTATTGTTATTGTATAGATTTTAATTTACACATAAATAGTAGAGAAACTACAAGAACATATTTAAATACATCTGCATTAACAGTTTACTGTATACTGATAACATTTTTCAGTAAATGACAACTTTTATCTGTTCATTCACTTCTATAAACAAAGTGTATGATTTCCTATTTTTTCCCTTTCATAGTTGGACTGCACCACCATCATCATCTTGTTTTCTTATTTAATTTTAACACTGTAATAAATAATATTTCACAATCAGGATTTATTACTCAAATAAATAAACAAACACATATAGATAGACTGTGAGGTTCAGTGTTTTCATGAATGACATTTTATACAGTTGAGTAAAATCATTTACAGGTAGATATACAGCACTGACAAACTTCAGTCTATTTCTCCTTCTGGCCCAGGTGCCCATAGAGAGCAGACAAATACACAGAATTGTTCATTCATCTCACATCAATAGCTTGTACATATTTTAAAGACAGATTCCTCTGTGGATGGGAAATTAAGCATATTTACCTCTGTTTGGATGAGATGTCTGTAGATTGATAAGATAAAAAAAACCTTGAGTGGAAGTTTAACAGCACCTATACATTGCATGTGAGCAATACTCTAATTGCACTGTTCAATATGCTCAGACGGTAATTGTAGAAGACCGTGTCTGATTGATATACCAAAGATGTGATGCAAGATATTTTCAGGTAACCTTTAATTGTTTGTTTAAATTAAAGTTGTAAAGACAGATTCATTTGCAGCAATATCTGTAGTGTAGAGATTTTGTACAATCAGAAAGCAGCAGTCCAAGGTGTAGCTTCAGCTTAAAATGCCAACCTTTTTTGTCGTGGCACCCTGTATTAATACTTTTTCTAGTCCCTTTCAGATTCAAACACAAAATACCCCTGGGCTCTAAATTATTTAACCTTAATTTTGTTCTTCATCTGGCATCTTTAGGTTAAGGAAACATACCACCACCATCTTGTCTGGTCAAGTTTCCACCAGCAACGGCTCTATTGATGATGGACGGTGACAATAACTAGGGCCAATGATTTGTGTTAACAGGTAATTTGGTAGTAGTAAAAAAAAAGGATTGGACCCTTTGGGATAAAATATTAACAATAAATAAAGGTTAATTGTTTGTCTTTTCTTAGGTTGCTTTTATTTTTGGTGACACCCCAATAACAACAGCATCATAGAGTCCATTCTTATCCACAGTCTGATGTATGTACAGCTGGGCCAGTCATAGTCAGAGAACAAAAGAAAAAAAAGTCTACGACCCCTCCCTCTTGTGCTTCATCTTTTAAGAGCTTGAAAAGGTCCGAGTTTTCTCACAAGTCTACAACTCCCTTTGTGGTGGTCTTCAGCAGCCTTGCAAAAGTTTAAAAGTTCACACAGGGCAAGGAAGGCTGTCGTTGCTTTGGTCCTGGTTTGGTAAAGCTGGTAATGTCACCGGTTTGCGTCTCTTTCATTCATTCAGTTTGTGAAACAAGCTTTACCAGGGAAACAGGGCTGAATTTCCTACCAGCATGCTACCTCATGGCAGTACGAACTGGTCCAAAGGAGTTCTTACCAGACAGAGTTTAAGTGCATGACTATTAACAAGGGCTCTACTGACAAAAGCAGCCAAATATTGCTGCCCCAAGAAAACATAAGAAATGCATGTTTATATACTATATTGTGAGATATTCCTTCTTTCTATCTTTCTTTTGCTCTCTCAGTTTTCTCAGGACATTCACAGAAATCCAGGCAACTTCCCCTTCATAGATTTTATTGACTCAGCCTGTGGAGACACAAAAATCAAACCAGCAATTAGTGTCATGTTTTGATGTTGTGTTATTCAAAGACTTAATAAGCTCAGGCTTCAGAGACTTGTCTTGTGAACGTAAAGCTCTTAATGAAAAACTACATTATTGAATAAAATGAAAAATGTTACCTTTTGGCTACTTGGTGAGATGGGAACTGATCTTTTCTTTTCTAAGGATGTTTGTGTAGGGAATCTGAAAGAAATAAATGTTATGGACAGAAATTAGATTTCAACAGATTTTAGCAAAAATGTATTATTAAAATCACTTTTTGTTTTCCCATTTTTAAATATATGACCTAATATTAGGTCACAGCCAGACAATATGAACATCTGGCAGGTCTGTGGCATTTACCAAACTGAAACTTTTATATCTATGTTTGAACTGTGTTTAAAAAAAATGTGAAAAAAATAACTTTCAAAAAAACATTTCAAACCAGGAACAAATGTACTACTCAGGCATACTTCCAAAAGCAGCGGGAACACACATGTAAAATTTTGTTGGATTTTGTTTGGATGTGAAATTAATGTGTAATTACCCTCAGACAGATCCATCTGCTCTTTCTAGACACATTTGTCAGTTTTGAATGTTACACGTGCATGTATATGCTTATGAAATCTGCTGAATATCTGTTCAATTGTCTGCCTTTGTTGTTATATGAATGCAGCACGCTCTGGTGTCTCTCTGTGTGTATTTGGCGTGTGCACAGGGTTTGGTTTGAGTGCGCACAGGCGTGTACAGTTGTTGCGTACGTCAGCAAGCAAAGACAAACACAGTCTGTCAGCTTGTCTGCAAGCTGCCCCAGTGATTGATGTGGACGGAAACACTTAGACGGCTGTAGTGGAACTTCTCACCCATGAAAGACAAACTAGATGATTGGCTCTGTCTTTTGATGGACAAATGAATAATCTATGTGTTCTTTCATGTTCACTTAATTTCTTTTTTTACCTTCATAAAATGAATTAACAATTTCATACGTATGTCTACAACCTAGTAGTTATTGTGTTAATTAAGGTATTAGTCACGTCATTCTGTCTATATTGTATTGGGAAGTGCTTCTTAATTAGTCTTAATTATTTTCCTTCTTCAAGTCATTACTAAAACTATTTATCAAAGCAATCAGCAAAGCGTTTTTAAATTTCACTATCTATAAAAGGATATTTTATTTGTCATTTAAGGCGTAGCAATGATATTTATTTTCCATCAGGGTTTATCACTGATTGTATCATTAGTAGTCTTACCATCTGTAACTGCTGGACCATCTCCTCTCTGTAGGCGAGCTCTCGTTTCATCTGGTCTTGAAAATTGTCTGAAATTAGCGTTAAAATCTTTGATCAGCCTGAGTGGTATTATCTTTCAAGTAACAGATCAAGTTAACAAAAGTGACAAAAAATAAAGACGACCTAAATAGAAATAAATAAAACAGGGAAATAAACAGGAAAACAAAATTGAAAATCTGAAGTTGCCCTTCAGAGCATGACAATGAAATGCAAGGTGATAAAAAAAAGGCTTACGGAAGACAGGAAATGGAGAGGTGCCCTTCAGAGCATGAAACTCCTGCTCCAGTCTCCTTCTGAAGTCAATCTGCTCCAGCAGAACCTTCTGAAGCTCCTCTGCAGGAGAAGACATGATACAAGGAGGAGAAAGAGGAGAAGGGATTCTCTGTTAGGAAAAAGCTGCAAAACACTCCTAAAGACAGCTGTGAAGGACAGCGTTATTTAAGGAGTGGAGTGAGAATGGTACCAACAACTAGTGTTGATTGTTGGTCTCATTCATTTTTACCTTTTTCCATGTTCTCAACGTCCTTCTTCAGCGGCACAGGGGAGGTAGGACCTTGGCTTTGATCACCTGAAATCATTGAGAGAGTTCAAATCAGATTGTTGTACCTTAATGACCCTTTTTTTCCACATTTCTACCAAAATGTCAGTGCATGAATTACATGCTTATATTCTTGGAATGGACTGATTTTCTATCAGTCTCTGTATTTGTCTCCTCAATGTCCTCATGCTCTCTTCCTGTTTTAGACTTTAGTGGGGCATTGCAATTTACTATTTAACCTCTGGGTGTCAGTGCAAGCTTGTGGCAGCAAACTGGGGATGCTGTGAATGGAGATTTTCTTTGCACTGAGACCTTAGCTTGTTAAGTCTTGCTGTCAGACTGTTCTCTGTTAAGCAAAGAAAATACTTGAAGAATTCATAGTAAATCAATTTTGTACCTTTGAAAAATGCAATAAGTTGGAGTGACCCTGTGATTTACCTATAATCTGTCCCTGTATACCACAGCTCTCACACCTGTGACTCTTGACAGGATGCATTAAAGATAACGGACAGATTGCTAAGATGGAAGTTTAAAAAGTCATTCCACTAATTTATCTCAATGATGAAACTTGATGACTACCGTACTCTCAAACTGTTGCAATAAAATATTATGTTTTAGGTGGGTTGTTGATGAATTACATTGGGTATTAAAAGTGCATGTGAACAGAACAGCCGATTTTTGTAAAACTGTTTTACCGTATCGCAGTTATAGAGTAATTTCATAAAATGCACTTGTTGTCCGTCTATATGCTGTGTTACTGCTGAAGGATATTTGATCTACTTGTTGCTTTAAAAGTTCTCCATCTTCTATTCTCCATCTTTTTTTAACAAACATAAACATCACATACTGTTTTCAAAATCTACCAGTTTGAAAGTGTGTGCTTTGTCTTGCCTGTGTGTTTGCACTATCATCTAAATTGTGACAATGAGGCATTGAATGCCTTAAATGAAGCGATCCAGCACCCTCAATATGTATATTCTCCTCCAGTCATTTCATATTCTGGCTCCTTAAGCCTCCCTATGTTTCTCTCTCTCTTTCTCACATTTGGAGCAGAGAGCTCTCCTCTCTTTCCTTCTCTCCTCTCTCCTTTCCTCTCCTCTCTCTGTCTCATTTGACAAGCAAATTTGCAGACAGTGCCTGAGGATAACAACCTCGTTTGACAGTCAATTAACCGTGAATAGTCAAAGCCAAGGCGGTTTGCATTACATAAATGGAAAATTAGATTATTTTTTCTCCCTAGAAACAGAGGGAGAGTTTAAAGACAGTGGAGGGGGGTTGGTGGGACTCAGAGGAATCAGGCCTTCTAATCACGTAGAGCTTCCCACCGCCCAGGGAGACGTTTGGCAATCAGGGGAAAGGTGGTCTCATTTAATTTGTTTCGTGTAATTTTTCGAAATACATTATACATTATGTGCAGGGATCATTACGGTGTGTGTGTAGGGGTTGAGGGAGTGAGGGGGGGTAGATATAAATGTTGGCACAGATGTCATAAAGCACTTTTAATGTCTTCCTGACAGATATAAAAAGGCAATAAGCTGTGATCTTTTTCAAACAGGAAAGGGGTTTTGCGCTGAGGAAGGAAAAAAAGGCAATTATGTCGGCAGCGATATGGGTCTAGGATGGAGATTGCCAGCGTGGCTGCTTATCTCTGAGCTGATGTTTTCTTGTTGAACTATAACGCCCCTCCCCATCCCCCCCCCCAAGAGTAGCAGCCTTGGCGACAATGCTGCTAAAGAGAGCAGCAGCACAAGCAGCTTTGCAGTGCTGTTTCATCTCCCTGCGTATTTATATGAATCCCTTAACTCACTGTCTGAAAGGAGGCGGAGATTGAGGTGGATAAAGTTGAGGACTGAGGGGCTTTTCGTCACTGCTTCAAGTATTAATTTGCATATTAAAACAAATGTCACTGTCATTTTTGTATTAATTTTTTTTTATATCAGATTTTACATTGTAACTTTGCATTGTTTGTCATCACGCAGTGTGCGCAGTGAATACACAACTCATGATGCCAACATACACTGTATGTAAAAAAAATGCTCAATTTTAATCAATCCTTCAGTACTGATATTTTTTTAAATGTCAGGCTGTAAGTACATCCCAATTTGTTCTCATTTATTAACTTTTATTTGCAACATGAGGTATGTTTTTGTTTATTGCTATATTATATTATATAGATTTTAGTGTGAAGTCTAATGCACATGTCAGATAAGTTCTGTAAAATTACATATTTATGTATATGTGTGGAGTTAAACAAAAAACAACATAAATTAAACTTGCCATACTAATAATTATACTTGTGGCAGTTTTTCAGCCAACCAATTTTATACTTCTAAAAAAGAAAACCCAAATAAATGTACCTGAGCTCTCCCTCCAGTAGTCCGGTGCTGACGTCTCACTCTCTGTTACAAAGAAACTATTCTGCTCTTTGTTTTCATCTGAGAGAAAATGAGAGAGAAAGACAGAAGGAGAGATTCAGTAAGGCCCATTGGCTGAGCTGGTTATCCAGACACATGGAGATAACAAAGTGTGCTCATGTTGTGTGTCTGCTGTGTTTGTATGTGTATGTGGGCCATGTGGTCACAAAACACACACAAGACATTTTCTTTAGCGAAAGGGTCAGAGTAGGAGATGAGAGGAGCAAATGAAACGTCACAAGAATATGAACCTTGTAGGGACACAGAGACACTATAAAACCACTCACTCAGACAATAAATGAAACAAAAATGCTATAATACAACTGACTCCGATGTTTGATGAAACAGATAGTGTGTAACAGTTTGCTGAAATAGACTGTGTAATGCTATTTGATGAAACAATGTAAAAACCTGAACCTAAGACATAGTAAAACAACTGCAGGGTGAAAGATGTCGTGTCAGACAACCCATGCAAACAGAAGAGCAAGCACAGGAGTTTTTTAGATTATATCCGAAAGTATTACGGTTTTGCAAATGTTTTATGAAATAAAGAGTAGTCAATTTAGTACAGTATTAGAACTTTTGTGCAAACCATATTTTCCAGATTGAACATAGCTAACTGCACAAAACAAATGCAAAATATATTTATATTTTTGCAAAATACAGTTTCTGTGAATAATTTTAGAATATGGAGTGTAAACTTCTGACACTGTGCATTAGAAAAGGCCAACAGAGACTTTTAAATTTAAATATATTTACTCACCAGAAATGCTGCAGTTGTCTTTGGTTACATATGCAGGTAGTCCTTCATCTCGGTTTTTATGAACCTAGAAATCACATGGAGTTGGTCAGCAGGTGTAGTTCAATTTTAACACAGTAGAATCACGTTGTTATTTTAATTATTTGAGGGTTCTTTTACATCAATGTAGGTTTCCTTAATTAATTTATGCACGTGATATATTTTTGTCATAACTGGGATTTTGTGTAAAATTTAAATCAATAAAAGATAAACATTTACTCCCTAAGTCTCTGCAGTCTAATTTGAACTAAACCCCTTTTGCCCTCTTGGTGTCTGAGACCATGCATTTGCAAGTTACTGAATGAATGATTTAAGCTATTCCAGTTTAAACTGCTTGTCATAACTCTTAATGTCAGCCCCCCCTTCTCGTCCTCTCTTTCGGAGGCTCGGTTAATGTGGGAGTCGACAGGTTAAAGATTAGAGTTGCCCTAACAGGCTGAGAAGACAGAGGCAGAACAAACACACCGTGGCCATTAAACAATCCGCGCTTGTGCCTATTAGCTGGGATCAAAGAGTGAGATGACTGTTTCAATTTCTACAGGGAGAGACCAGCCTATCAATCTGCTTATGCAGATCACATCACTGCCTGACTGCAGCACCATTTAAATAATAATTAGCTAAAGTGGCCTGGGGGGATATTTACGTTTTTGTAAGCTGGGTCCTCTCTGTGAGGTGGGGTGGAGCTGGAGAGCGGCAGACTGGAAGGAGGGGAGGCAGGCAGACTTGGGGACTCCTGCTGGATAGGGTCAGAGGAGGAGGGAGGGGAGGTGCTGGGATACACGGCGCCGCTTCCTCTCTCCTTCCCTCTCTCCTCTCCGGCGCTGCCACTCAGAGCAGGGAGAAACAGGTTAGGTTGAGTCTGTGGCGGCCTGGCTGTGAAACTCCCTTCCTCCTCCTCGTCCTCCTGCTTTGATGATTCCACATCCACTTCTCCCTCCTCCTCACTCTCCCCTCCCTCCGCCTCTCCGTCACCGCCGCTTTCACTTCCATAACTACAGCTGCTGGTAGGTGATAGCTGCTGGTGGCGGTCTAACCTGGCAACCACAACCCCAAAGTCCTCATCTGTTGCTCCTGTGACTCCTCCACCGTTTGTGTGGAGTTTGGCAATGCTGTCTGTGTCCTTGATGACGGGGCGGAATGCCGACCCATAATTCGGCTTCCTGGTTTGAAGGGTCGGGGTGTCCAAGAGTTTAAGCCAGCCCTCTGATGCCACGGGACGAATGTCAGGCATTACCGTTGAGCCCTCTGGATCAAAAAGTCCTGATCTCGACGTAGGGGTCCCGCTGCTAGGGGCCATGGTTGCGCTGACACCATTTCCATTGCTAGTTACAGGTCCAGGCTCACTGGGGTCTGAGAGATCGAGAAAGGCCTGTCTGAGAGAGGGATTGTCTGCCAGGGAGGAGAGCGCACTGGGCTGAGGTTGGAGATAGGTCGGGACAGGGATCCCTCCTGTTGTTCTCGGTGGCCAAAACATGCAGAAAGGAGGATAAAAAGCGTCTTTGCGGCCAGGCCAGAGAAGACCTGACAACCCTGCACTTTTCTGTCCAGCTGAAACATCATTGTCCTCTTTTTTCTGCTGACAGAGTCCGAACGCTGGGAAGGGATAAGGCGAGGGGAACAGTGATGTAGGGGGGAACTTCTGCAGCATACCGAAACCTTTGCTGGGGACAGGGATGACAGGGTAGCTCCGTGAGGACTTACGGGGAGACAGACTACCTCCATCTAGATCGTCGTCATCTTCAAAGCGAGCTCTCTTCTGACCCAGGTCAGGTCCCATCATGTGAGGCACCACCGAACCCGGGAGTGTTTTCATAGGCCCCATAGAGGAACAATGGGCTGAAGAGGGCAAAGCTCTCTTACGGCTGCCTCCATTGAACATAGCTTTAACGTCTTCCCATGCGTACACTAACTCGTCAGGTGGGTGTTTGTCAGAAAGTTTAAGATGTCGTCGCCAGGAGTTGAAGTTGGCAGCATCAGGTTGGGTGTACTTTGCTTCTGGTATGCGGTGGGAATGGAAAATAAACTTATTTGGGGAGAAGTACATGTTGCAGAAGGAGCATTTGATGCACTTGGCCCGGGAGCTGTTGTAGCGTGCAGGGATGAAGTTACCACGGCAACCCCAGGCACACTCATGTGTCACATCGAAGGCAAAGTTGTCAGGCAGCTTTGGTGGCGAGTTCTCTCCCAGGAAGGACTTGCACAAGCGCTCAGCTTCACGCTTGGTGATCATACCACAGCGGCGTGATGAAATGGGCATGGCACCGGCCCGACGAAGGATCTCCAACTGAACTGGAGTGCACTGCACACACGTAATGCCCAGTGCCACACGGCGATTATGAATCTCATTGTAACTGTAGTTCTTGAGGAGTGTGTTGGAAATTTGTGCCAGGCAGAGCCTTTCATTGTTATCAATGACCAGTGACACAATAGGAACACCATACAGGATGACCTGGCCCACCTGGTTCGGTTTTAGGGGTGAGGAAGAGGAGGAGGGGAGGGGGAGGATAAGGAAGAGGATGAAGAGCGAAGGTGAGTTGGTCTAGGTGGAGTCAGGGGTTCCTGCTGGTAGGGGCCTGTTGAGCTTGTCATTATGATGTCATTAGGGCTTGAAATGTTGGATTTGTCCATAGTGGCAGGAAACCTGTAGTAAAACACAGAAACAAAAGGAAAGAAAATCAATGCTCATGAAAGCTCATCAAGGAAATTACCATAAATAATACACAGAAAGCCTTTTTAAAATAGCTGTTAATTCCTTTAATGTGAAATACCTCAACATTAAATAAAAATGTGGAAATGTATGTTTATAATTGTTTTAAAATATATATATATATTAATGTACATGGTTAATTTTAACCATGAAATAATTTAAATTAAATGTATGACCCAAAACTCCATACTATTTTAATAACTGAAATTTAAAAAAACGTATTATTAATCACTGCACATTTTGAAATGTAGGCTTCGTCTCTAAAAAGGGATTCTTTAATCTGAACTAATCTTGCAAAATTACTGGAAGAATTGAAAAGTTTAAAATGTTTAAACATTAAAAAATAGACAAGGTTCAGAGGTTGATTGACAGGAAATAACTTTAACGAATACAGAATGGACATGTGAAAAATAAGAAATCATGATCTCATTAAATTATACTGTACTACAGTAAAGTCTCAGTTCATAATAGAGCAGTGCTCCCCACGCACAAATGAAATACGTTTACTTACTTTTGAGCTTTCAAAAATATTTTAGAATGATAAGGATGATATATAAATGAGAATTACATTGATGTTAAAATTACCTAATGTTTGCATTTGTATTTTCATACACCAAAATACCAGTGGTGTCTTAAAATATGCTCGCTAAAACAACAACAACAACAAAATTAAAAATAACAACAACAACAACAATAATAATTTAGTAAAGTTAAATAAAACACATGCAGGGCTTGAAAGCAGTTTTGGTTGCATTTATGGAAAACGATAAGGCAATTAAGGCAAGTGTTACTGAGTGTCAACCCCATTTTTCTCAGACACAAACATTCAAAGGTGGTGACACATTCAGGTGATACACAGTCTATTTCTGCAGTATTCCTCTAAAGTCTGCTTCTCCAAATTATTTAGACAGGTACTATTAAAAAAATATAATGAGATGTCAGAATATGTATGCAGCTTTGTTTCAACAAATTATATGCCATCTTAATATTTTGCACGCACGATAAATAGTAGATTTAAACTATTTTGTAAATATGTGAGTCACACTGAGAGTTTAGAATTATTTATTTAAAAATGAAATATTTTTGCGCATTAGAGAAATGTTTTAAATACAAACCCGCTGCTACTGCCCCGCTCAACCAACTAACAAAATATTTGTTTTAACACAAATGATCAATTACATACATTGGCAAATATTTCAACATATTAAAACAAATGGAAAACACTGGGCCATTTAATAACAACAAGGAACAGCATCGCGTTGATATTGTAGCGACCCCAAAATGTAAAACGAAAAAGTTTTGAATGAATTGTGAACAAATGTTAATGCACGGTGTGGACTGATAGTAAATGTATTTAATTGTGCGGCCTGAACAAGAAATTAACACACTACGGAAGATGCGCTTTAATTACAGATTTTTGCCTTTGTTTTTTAACATAGCCTAGAATATGATTTTACAATTTTATTTCAGTCCAAATTTAATTTCAGGCAAGTCACGTTGCAGGCCTTCAGTAAAGTTACAATTCAGTTCAGCATTCATCATTTCTAACGACTTTGAAACAAAAAAGTAGATTACACAGTTTGATAGTAATGACATTATTAATAATAACGATAATAATAATAACGATCATTATTAAACAGCTACAGAAATGCACTGTGGTTTTGTTAACGTCTTCTCAATCAGCTTTTTTCCCGCTGATTTAAAGTCTGTCCCACTGTTCATGTTCACCGGCAACATTACCGACATTTTCACCAACTTTACAGACGACACGGTGGTCCGGCCCTTACCTCTGACTCCGAAGAATATTCCCAAAACGCGTCAAAAAATATCCCCGTGCCGACAGAAACGTAACTTACAGCTCATTTTGCCGCGCACACGAACAGGTTTGGACACACGCGGAGCCGCTACTCGCTTTTTTTTTTCTCCAAGTGTTGAAGCGTCCGGCTCCAAAGATGTGAGTAAACTGCGACGAGCCCGCGCCGCTTTATTCGCTTTTCAGAGTTTTCCCTCTCTCTCTCCCTCTCTCTCTCTCTCTCTCTCTCTCTCTCTCTCTCTCTCTCTCTCTCTGTGTCTCCCTCTCTCTCTCTCTGTCTCTCTGTCTCTCTCTCTCTCTCTCTGTGTCTCCCTCTCTCTCCCTCCCTCCTCTCTCTCTCTCTCTCTCTCTCTCTCTGTGTCTCCCTCTCCCTCTCTCTCTCTCGACCACACACCTGCCTTGAGTTTGAGCTCAGCCCCCCCCATCCACCATCCACCATCCACACACACACACACACATTTTATTCCTCGCTCTCCGTCACTGAACTGAGTCAAACTGACGCGTCGCAAACCGCTACTCAAACGCTGGAAAAGTCAAAGAAATGAACGGATGCAGGGACGAGCCCGGACACAAAATGTATATTTGCAGGCACCCAACGAGTGTTCACTACCTTCGTGATTTAACGAATATGAATATTAGTGGGAGACTAAAGAATACACAAAACAAGTGAGACTTTTACTAGGCTGCACAACCACTGAGTTGCAAGATGACTTCACCTCCCAACAAACTGCAACTGCTGCCAGCAGAAAGAACCAGCAGAGGAAACGTGGCTTTTAAACACAGACACAGATAGTGGAGTAACCATAGGGACAGGACAGAGACAAAATAAGAGCTGAGACAGCAATCAGACAGACAGGCAGTCTGGGGATCAGAATAATGTCTGTCAGTACAGCTGATACCCACATTCACTGCTGAGAAGGCTTTTGGAAACACGACTCTCTCTACATGTGCAGGTTATTCCCAGGAGGAAGCAGCTCTGGCCTGTATCATCTGTTGTAATTGCAGGTCAGAGGAGCTCCCAGCTCCAACACAACGCCATAAAAGGGAGACACAATTCACCTGAAGACGGCCCTGCAAACATAGCCATGTAGGATGAATTTATTTAACCAAATAGGGGGTTTGGATCAGTGTTCTCCCAGGGGGCCCAGGAGTTCCTACACCTTTATCTAAGTTTTCAAACCGGAATTGTTGCTCCTGCAGCTAAATTACGCTTAATCACTAGAAATGTGAAATGAAATTAAAGATGTGGAGAAATGGATGTAAACAGGAAGTCTACAACCCAAATGTGAGCAGCACCTCATGGCAAATGAGTTCATGATGAAAAGCTCATTAAAGCTCAAACAGGGGACACAGTAAAGTCTCAAATACTGACTTGACTTTTTTAAAGAAAAGTATTTTTCTTGGCAAATGTGACCATGTTAAGAAAGTAAAATTAAAAAGGGACCACTGTGCTGCTCAACTTCGAGCCCAGATTTATGATAAAAAACACATGTGGGAATGCACAGTTCCTCACTGAGGAGGGTTGCCTGGTGATCTGATCAGAAAGACACTTCTCTTGAAGGGGTAAAACATTTTTTAAGTGATGTTCATGATGACACTTAAGGTTACAGTAACTTTTAGTGATATTGTCCCTGCTGCTACTGAGGCACAGGTGCAAAACAAGCAACGATGCAATGAAGCAAGTGGTTAAACAGTCAGCGAGGACTGAATAAAAATGAAAAGCTTCCTTCAGAACAGCCTGCATTGTCTCAAACAGACTTCCAAACTAAATAACATGGACTTCGGATAGCTAAGAAAAATCAGTTGGGCCTTCACTGTTGGATTGGCCCACTGAAATAATGAAAACCAGTGAATATCATTAAAACTGTGCAAACGGAGAAAAATGCACTTTAACTTTGTTATCAACATGTTTTTTAAAAGTTCTAAACTACAAACGTCTCTATTATTTTGGTTATAAGGTTGTTTGATACTGAGATTGTTTGTGATTTGTTCGTGTCCAGATCAGTTTTAAATCTGTGCCTTAAGCTCGTGTGTGCTCGTGTGTGTGTGTGTGTGTGCTCGTGTGTGTGTGTGCTCTTGTGTGTGTGTGTGTTCGTGTGTGTGCGCGTGTGCGCCTTGGCGAAACAGAGGAGAGCGCGAGCCCCATCTGCTCCGTTTCAAACCAATTTATGCTGTCACCGCGCGTGCTTTTGTCTCGCGGACGAACACCACGGGAAGGGGGGGGGGGCAGCTAAAGAGGTGACGTCACGTGGAAATATCTTAACAATACCATATTTTTTATAAAAAGGGTACAGCTTAAAAAGCACATTTACCTGCTGTTAATAATCATGCAGCATAATATTTATATCCCAAATTGATTAAAGCTGCAGTTGTAGTTTTACAAATTTTACAGATGTACTTTAAACGTAAACTATCATCACCAGAGTTACTAAGCAGACGGAAGTAAGTTTTTTTTGTAAATTCATGACTCTACCTGAACATTTAAGTAACTTCCATATAGCCAACAACTCACCTTATGATTTCTTGAAAGATAAAAGCCTAATGAAGTAATTTTTGAAGAGCACAATGAGCTCGACTTTCTATCAGAGGACAGTGACATGTTAACAAAAGCTGAGCATGTCTAAACCATGTGAAGCAGGAAAAGGCTTATTGGAGTACAAAAGTGCTATTAGCCCCTCTGGAATACATTTCACTTTTTCATAATACATTAGCCGGTCGCCCTACTGAGAAATTAATCATGCGTTTAAAAAAAGAATTGCTTGTGTGACCTCGGAGGGTCAAAGCAGGGAGAAAGAGGGAGAGAGCGAGGGAGCGCTGAACAACACAATAAATTAAGAGCTACAGCCCTAAGTGAGCTTGAGACGTTTAACATCAAGTCTGTCAATAAATGGAACGTGGTGAGTGAGTGACAGACTAAAAGGCATCGCCCCCTTTTTCTCAAAACAACGCACCGAATTAAATCTAAATCTCCACCAAACTCAATCCTCTCAAATCAAAAAAATCTATTTTACAAGTTACAAAGCATCAGACTGATAATTTTGTGTCAAATAACAACTTAAATATGTATTTAGTGTCTTCCTGGCCTTGTTCAAACACTTTGTTTATTTGAAAGTGAATGTGAAAATTCCCAATTCCCATTTACCAACGTGCATTCCAGCCTGTCCTGTTAACAGCCCACCGCTGCCTCACTATATTAATTTATTGTGGATTTAAAAGGCATATGTGGGCTACGACACTGCCTGGCCCAGTTTTAATCCTTACTTAATGCTGCACTCCTTTGCTGAATGGGAGTCTTCTGTACGTCTGCAGCGAAGATTTACTGTGCATCACAATTAACAGACATCTTTAATAAATTGGAGGAAACATTAAAGACGATTATTGACGGTGTTTTTCAGTACGCTCCCTTTCCCCTTAATGAGGAAAAACGCGGTGCGGATTTGGACAGGACAGTGGGCTGCGCACGTCCATCACTCTGTCCTGTTACATTTGTTTTATTGTTGTATTAGTACAATGAAGATAATAAAAATTATGTTACAACATTATTGGTGCATTTCCAGCATTAGTCTGTATCAAATCTAGGTCTGTAAACATTTAAGCTCCTGTATGATTTTAAAAATGGTCATAGTGTAAATTAGGATTTTTTTTTTACAATAGTTTTTTTGTGTATATTTGAGGTCAAATTTCGTTTTATAATTAATAATCGCTTAAACGTTACGAGCCCAAAGAGCAAATATGCAGCATGGACATGTAGAACCATCTGTTCCAATCTGGTTTTTATTTGTCATGCTGCTATTTTTACTGTGTTCCCACACCAAGGCAGACGCAGCCGTTTGAACGATGCTGTCCTCAGTTTGCTAGATGTGAGCTCGCCTGAGGCAGTTGTACCAATTAGCACAGCAGACCAACCACTAAAGATTCCCATATTTCATCGAAGATCTGGTACATTAGCCCGAGTGAATTATTAAGAAATGATCATTTTGAAAAATGCATGTGATGCAATGTTCAGAGAAGCTGAGTGTTTACATCAATCATAAATGCATATATTTTAAATCTTTTATAATTGAATGCAGATACACCATTATTTTTGTTTATTTTTAAAAATATATTATTCAAGAAAAAAGTAATGAGTGTTTTCCCCAGGTTCCTGCATAATAAATATTCCTAATGGTAATATAATAAAAGCAAGCTACCCATAGGGAGGCTAAGGATCAAAGTAAGTTTTGTTTTTTAATTCCTCTTATGACTTACAAATCCAGATACCAGAACTGATTTTTATTTTATTTGTTTGTGGACTGCATGGCTGAGTGTTTGTACGCATGTGTGCATGTGTGTGTTGTGTTTCCATTCCAACTGGTCATCAATGATACTATATATAATACAATTAAGTAATAAGTATGAAGTTTTTAGACCTCATTTAAAAAAAGACCTTAAAGGTTATAGACAGTCAATGGACTTTATGGAAAACATTTTCCATAAGAGGTTTTAAAACGTCATGTAGTTCACTGCAATTTGAATTATAGAAACACTGTAGATTTCACTTGCTCCAGACAGAAATGTCAGCCAGAGAAGTTTGCTAACAGCTTGGATATAAAAATCCCCTAGTATCAAAATGTGAAAAAAAATGTACTTCCTTAGTTGTAGAGTCCTCACTGCAATACAAAAACCTTCCACTGAGACATCAGCTGGTCCGTCTGTGCTCAGAGTAAAATACAGAACAGTGTGTAGAAATATATCTCTGTTCAAATGAAGAAACTTAAAACCACTGGGCAATTAATAACTTTATATGATAATGTTGATTTGTTGGACATTAACTATGAGACACAAAACATATATTTAGATGCATGGGTCAAAGGTCAAGGTGAGTCTTTTGATGCATAAATATCCATTTCTATAATATGACATTAAGTGTTTTTAAATTGGTCAACCGTGGCTTTAATAAGCCACTTGTGATGTTTTACCACAATCACCTTCGATTGCAAACTGATGTTTGAACCACTGCAACATTTACTACGGGATCACTCTGGTTGTATTTAACGAGTAATTTTGTAAAGGGACTGTATACTGTACATTTAGAGTGGCTGAATGGACTTTACTTACTGAACGATCCAGGTTTATAATTAAAGGCTTGCTTGACTTTTAATGACCCCTGAACACAAGCAAAGTTGTGGAAGTTATTCTAAGTGGAATGAGTAATGAGACGTTAACAGTGAACGCTGAGCTGAAGCCAATTAGCTCCAGTGCAGGCAGACTGCTGGGCGCTACACAGCGCTTTCAATGTGAGCAGAGAGCCTACAAGGTCAGAGGGGGCAGGGTGTGTGCGAGGAGAGAGTGCAGGGCTAGTCTGACTTTGTTTGTGAATGATAAGAATTCAATTTGTAGATTTTTTATCGTATAAAAGTAAGAAACCATAACATCGTTACCTGAGGTCTCATTTCCTGATATGATTCCTTTGTTGCTTATTGACAAGTAAAAGCATGTGAATTTTCCAATGTCCACCAGTATTGTAGATGACCATATTAACCATTCCTGCTACCTGCTTTAATAATTGCTTGACAAGGTAAATTATTCCAGTGAATATTTAGCTGCCTTTATGGTGTGGTCAGTGGTTCATTATGATCTCTTCATAATGGACTTGAAAGCCAGGACTGTTCTGACAACACTTTCTTGATTCTATATTCAAGCGCTTGTGGGAAAGATCTGATATCAATATTAGCCGGGAAATCTATTAAAAAGCTTATGCCATGCTATAGAAAATAGTTGTTAGTAATGTAAGGTTTACAATACAATTTGAGGTTAATGGGCTAAAACATGTAAAACCACTGATATGGTTCTTTAAATCTTCTACTGAATATAGCTCAGATCAATGCTTTGAAAAAGTCTGTGGCGCAGGCTGCTTTTGAAACAGAAACAACTCAGAAGAACTAATGGTACATTTATAATATGCGTGTGTTTGTGTTGAATATTAAAATGGAAATAGCAATGCAATACCTAAATGGATCATTTGTACATTTTAGAGATTTGTCTGATGCTGTTAAGCAGAGGAAATGAAAGCTAGAAAATAGATGGAAAGGCAGTGGGGGTTTCCTGAAAACACACAGATTCAAACACCCTAAATGTTGTAGTCATGTGACATTCAATAACAGGGTCAATTGGTGTATGTGACAAACTTTGCAAAAGCAAATGTTTCTTGAATCAACCCTTAGTCTAATTAGGGGTTACAGCATTACACAACACAACACAACACTAATTTTTTTGGATCAGGGATGTATAAAGAATAGAGACAGAAAGCGATCTCAAGCAAGCGACACACTGTATAAGACTATTATCTCTCGTCCAAGAGAATCATTCAGTTCTCCGCGGGGTGTCAAAGCGACATATCTCGGCGGGGAGAAGATAACTAACCGAGATGATCTCACAGTATCACGGCTTAATTTTCTTTACTGGGGAATATTTGTCGGTAATGTAACTTAAATAGGCCATTGTGGAGCAAACTGCATCGTTTTATATGGGACATAAAATCATGGAGACTCACCAAAAAGGAAGATTGGCACTTAGGTCTGCAGAATGTGTTAAAATGGATTCTGAATGAATTACCACAAATGTTGTCCCATAAGGCCTGTGCTTAGTGTTTTCTGCTGTGTGTGCTTGTGTGTGAGAGAGCTTCAGAACTTCAGTTCCCCATTGTTATTAACCTTGTATTCGTCGTAGAAGAGAGTTTTTCTTGATTATTGTGAACACATTTTAAAAGAAACAGCACAATTAAGAGCACTGAAGTAATTTTCTTTTCACTTGTGTTTGTGCATCGGTGTCTGTAAAGAACATTTACACTTTACTTGAGCTCACAGGTGGAGTGTGTTACTCAACGTTACAGTATGTCAGCCTGACGCATTCTGGTAACACCACCAACCCTGGAACTAGAGCAGCAACTCAAACCTAATTCAATATACAATATATGCCCATTAAAATAATAATAACAATTATAATAAAACAGGTATGTGTAAATATACCAATAGTAGATGGAAACCACTGTCAGACTGTATTTTTGCCCTGGAGCTGATATAAGATACCGTGATAAGAAAAACTATTATCACGGGTGCTTATTTCTAATTTGGAAGGATTTTCATATAATATGGAAAACCAATGTGTACACAAAGCCAGGTTCATAAAACAGTTGTTTGATGTGAAAAAACTTGACTGCTCAGCACAGTGCTCTGATCTTATCCCCAGCACACACACATTTTTGACTTCATGCAGCCAGCTGCCAAATTTTGTGGAAAAGCCTTTTCCCAGAAGAGAGGAGGCTAATGCAGCAGCAGGTTAATGCCCGCGGTTCTCGATGGTCACCATGTGTTGGTGTCCACCACTGTACTACACAAGTTACGTGCATGTAAGTTTACATGCATTACAGTAGATACATGATTCATAGATGTGTCTTTGCCTGTCTGTCCATCTGCCCAAGTAAACAAGAGCTATGTTAATGTGAACGTTAAGGGCTCTATTAGTGCTGCAGACAGGAAGCGGAACAACCGGGGCTTTTTCTATTTGTCTATTATTAATGAGGACTGGAAGTTAATCTACCGCTTAATCACCAGGCAACATAGAAAGTGATGTGGATGATGGAGAGAGTGAATAAAAAGGGAGAGTAGATTTGCCATAGAAACCACAGAGGAAGTGAAAGAGAGAGGTTAAGATGAAGACGGTGGTACCTCATAGGCTATTACATCAATCAGGATGTGTTTGTCCACAAATGTGGACGTGTAAAAAAGTCTGTAATTATCCCTCTGGAAATTAGTTAAAACATAATACCATCCTCTTAGTGCACTGTGGTTTTATATTTGTCCCATCTTTTATTTTAAATGTTCTGTATTCATACAGTGACTGTCTTATTGAATTAGAACATCAATTCTGAAAACTTTTCTAAACAATACTCTTAAATTTCCTGTTTTCATCCTTTTAGGATTGTGTGTCTGAAAACATGAAGAAAAAATTCATAGAATAAAACACACTTTTTAACAACTTTTGATGCACCTTCACTTCCCAATTTCCCATAAAAAAAAGTTTGTTCTTTTTAAAAGATTTATTATTTGTCTTGTTTTAAAGGCATAGTTTTCAGTCACATGACTTGCACTGAGCCCTGAAGGGCACAAACTAAGGCATACAAGTCAACAACAGAAAAAAAAGACATAAAAATAAGAAAGACAAGTCTCTCTCTTTCTCTCTCTGTGTCCTCTGGAAGATTGTTACATAGTGATGTGTCACATCACCTGTATATAGCCTATTAATTCCATGTATTGCTAAATATTCATTAAATAACACTGTAATCTAACAAACAGCCTATGTGTAATATATTATGAGTCAATATATTACTCCTGAATCATAGTTTTTCACTATGAAAATAAATACTATTAGTCCCTAATAGACATTTATGTGCAACTAATGTCATTGGTAACATTTATTTGTGTAATCCAACGATCTAGCCAGTAATCCTCTCCAGCACACACTGTCAAAAGATCCATCCCAGATTCTAGTGTCTTTCAACAAAAGGACCAAATAATCATCTTTGTTTACAGACAGAAGTAGGAACATACTGTAGAAAAACAATTCCAGGTAAAATTTACCCCCAGGTAATGGAAAAGACACATACATAAATATGTAAAAATATTCAACTACAGACACCACACAAAACCATACAACCAAAGCCATTCTTCTAGGGGAAAAAATCTCAAATGTTTCTCAAATGCACACTCTCTCTCTCACACACAGACACTTTTATTTTCAATTATTTGATTTTTAATTATTTGATATTTGAGTTAAATGCAGTTCTGCTCAAGGGCTTGCCATTATAGATAAAGGCTGGCTTTTAAAGAGGGGCCACCGGGCAAAATGGTAAACAACAGATTTAAATGGTAATAATTATTGTTCCAGAAAATAAGTATTGTTCAGCTTCCTATCAGCACTGGTGTTTAAATAACAATGAATATTAGCTGTCTACACATTGTCTGAGTATGTGTGTGTGTGTGTGTGTGTGTGAGGTGGATTAAGTTGAATCACATATGCAGGACACAGATAGGCACAAACAATGCAAGAACAATTCCACACACACAGCTGGAGATTAAAATACAAACAGCAGGTTTTGCAGCTAAATAACATCAAATGCATGTAAAAATATAATTTTTGGACCAAACACATCACCCATACTTTGAGATCATTTCTGTTAAATGAAAAATATTAATTTTAGATCTGATTGGAAAAATATTATGAAGGTTCATATTTTGTCTGCACCAATAAAATGTAAAAGTCACTTACTTAATGTAAAATGTCTTACCAAACAAAAAAAAACACTTTAGTTTTTTTGACACAACAACTTAGACAGAAAATTCCAAACAGGATTACATGTTCCATATAGGGGGTGGGGGTTGGGGGTGTTACATCTGTATTGTTTTCAAAGTGATAATCTGACACATTAAAACTCAACACCAAAACAGCTTTTATCATTACTGTTGTTATCATTCTGCTTGGTTGCTCTCTGAATTACTACTGGTCCAGTGACACATAAATACCCATCTACAACAGCGTGTGAACCAGAGGATTAACCGTGGGGCTGAAAGAGACATGCCGGATATGTTACACTGAGCTGACAGCACTAATGATGACAGACATCTGAGACTTTGTTGTTTTTGATAATAACATCCAAACAACCTTAAGTCACATACAAATTTATGAGCATGCATACAACACACTCTCACTAACATAAGTACATACATAAACATGCTTTTGGAGGATTATTTCCCCCTCAGCAATAATATATTTTTCACAACCTAATAAGGAATGTTACAAATAGAAGAGAAAATAAACAACACTCATAATACCACTCATAAAAACATAGTATATTAAATCCTTATAATAAAATTTTAGTTTGATTACATTAAAGAATGGTTATCAGGGTATTTATATATATTTTATAGTCATTAGAATTATTTTTTGTCAGTAAATTCATACAGTTAATCATATATTCAGTGACCCATTTAATCATGTATAATATTTTTTAGCCCAAACTATAAATAAAATTAGTAACTAAGGTCAAGCATGTGATTAAGAACACAACAGTCACTCTAACAAACCTTCAGAAGTCCTCTGCAGGGATGGAAGAATTTGCCGGAAGGATGATCATCTGAGCAGCACTTAAGCTGTGCTGTATAGTGGAGTAGAAGGAAGCCACTTTAAGTAAAAAGCAGGAGACACCTAATTTGTCTCACGGCCTTTAAAGAACTCTGAGAGCGAGGAAACAGTCAGTCTGTGACACTGGGACAACAGGTCGCTGACCTTAAGTGGTCCAATCAAAGCCAGCGTTTTGCTTTTTTCTGTATAACAAATTCTGACAAAAAGTAGATTCTAGACTGGTGGCCAAAAATACCAGAATAAAACTTGCTTGTGGCAGTATCGTGATTTGGGCCTGCTTTGCCGCCTTTGGACCGGGACAACTTACTGTCGCAGAAGGAGCTATAAATACTGAGTTGTACATTGAGAAAACAGAAAATATGACAAGGTATCCATCAGATAACTGACGACCTTAAACACAACAGTTAATGCAGAAGAAATTTAATAACTGGAACGCTGAAGTTGAAGTCCTGACATTGATCTTAAAGAAATACCTGAAGGACCTCAGGCAAGTAGCTTATACAGGAAATCAACCAACAAACCTGAGCTGAAGCTGCTAGAAACATTAGTGGAAGTTATGCAAATGGAGGCCACAAACTTTTGAATAAATAAATAAATATATATTTTATTCACGATCAATAGATAAAAAACTGAAATGTATCATAAACTTCAGGAACCACTGTATTGTATATGGAAACTGGAGGACAAACCCTAATGGCTTTGCTGATCCTTGCTTTACTTTGTGTTTAGTGTAAGATAATGAATGCTAAGATGATGCTATAAAAAACAAGTTGAATATCTCTCTGCCTGTTAGCATTGCAAGGATTTTAACATGTCATTGAAAGGAGGACAGGAAGTGAATTGGCTTTACACAGAGGTCATTAGTGGAGTGTGTGGTAACAAATCACTGCTGACAAATACCACTCACAGATTTTACTCCTGGAAACACAGTAGTCAATATGACAGCCAAGTTTCCAAGCATGAGCATCCTGAACAACTGTTATAAGCAATTATTTAAAAATAATTGCTCTTCTGCTTCTGTCTCTGTCCCTTCACTCACACCTGGTTACGTTCATCACGAAATTTACTGAAAGACCACAAAACTGAAACAACGAGAAATTAATGCTGTTCTCTCTGAACAAATTTTAGTTTGAACTGTAAATTATGATTAAAGGGAGTTTTTTTCACAGGTAAAATTGGAACATATATGATTCTAACCTGCTGATCTCGAGACCATAGGACAGCCCAGGTTTCTAAAATCCAAACTATTAATGCTATGAAAAACTTCCTCATGATCCTGTTTGGACTGTTAGGAAAACTGTCCAACTTAAATCCAAAAATAAAACTAGCGTTCATTTTAGTTTCAGTTGGGCTGAATTGGCCTTGCTGCCCTCCATTTGACTTTTGAAATACTCTTGCTTTTCACTCTAAAGCATGCATTAAAAAATCATAACTGAGAGCATAAATATATTTGTGCCTTTAGTTTGTGTATTTGGTTTTATAAAATCCCCACAGCATATTACACTTACAGGGGATCTGTGAGCTAAGTAAGAATCATCAAGTGTAAAATTGACAGATGGGGCTGTTTGGGTTTCCTTGAGTGCTCAGGGACACTTACACAGTGTTTGGGTAGGTCTCTTGTCATCAGTGGTACTTTGGTTAATGATGACAGCTGCACTCAGTCGTGATTTACTTATTTTAAAAGATAGTTATCCTCCAACTCCATCCCTCGCCCTCCCTGTTTTGCTCTCTGAGATGAAATTAAGAGCAACATGTTGACTTCTAAATCTAAACCTTAAAAACATATGTAGTCCATTAGCATAGTCCCCAGATGTTGCTGTGTGTAATCCCGAGCCTTCTGCCATTCTGATTGGCCCAGAAGTTTAATCATGAAAATGTTAATGCAAAGCATTATAAACAATGAAAGTGCTCTGTGTGGTGGGGACAGGAAGTGATACAGATGTTTTTAAAAAACAGATTAACATGAAAAGTGCCCCTAGTTGACACAGAATACAGGCCAGAAGTATGAGGACATATGTGTGCGATAAACAGTGGCTGGGGCTAGCGCCTGTAGTTTAAGCTGTGTTATAAAATTTCTTTGAGTCAAAGTTATCAACCAAATTCCACATGGAAATAATAAAACAGGACCTTAAAGTAAATTATATATTTTTAATTACAAATAACGGTTTTATCAAGGAATAGAAGGACTATCCGATACACGCACCTTCTTAAACTAACAGAATTTCAGGGAATTTCTTAGAAGTCAACAACTGGCAAGTTGGTAGTCCTTATCAGGTCATAGTTATGATTTGGCAAGTCACCTGCTCATTAGTGGCATGGGGAAAATTGACAGCAGTAAATATGCCAAGGATCAGAGTTGCATTTCACATTATTTAGAGTGTAAATGAGTGTAGGTTTGGATTGAGGATATTCTTGCTCAGTGTAGTTATTTTAGTCAGTTAGTAGTTTATCTATCTATATTAAATCACTCAATCAACTTTCCCCAACCCTAACACATTTTTGTGCTTTATATGTAAAATTTAAACAATTTCATACGTTTATTGTAACACTGCATATAATATCACATGATATTGAGCTACTGGGCCCACCAGCATGTGGAGCATGTACCTACTGGCCCATTATTGGCAACGGCCACTGAATAGCATGATAACATTATTAGCGGGTGGTTGATGTTAGTGTTCTTGTACTTCTGGCCATGCAGTATGTACATATATGTTATGGATAATTGATTGCATTAAAGTATATGGTATGCATTCATCATGACTACAGGGAGGAAACATAAGATCATGTGGTCCAAAAATCTTGCGATTTAAAATACTGTTTTTCATAGTTTTAAGTTGATCCTCTGAGTGTCTGATCTCTAAATGAATGCTAAAGATTTTAATCTCCCTCATCTTTCACTGATCCCAACCTGCTGATAAACCTCTGAGCTGTATTTGAAACCCAGAGGCCACAAACAAGATATCTAAGAGAAAGCAGATCTCTAAATGTGCTGTTTGCTAGCCTTCTCAGACCGTTAGTTGGATGGTAGCTGATATAATTCAAGCTGTAAACACAAGCAGCAGAGTGAGTGAATTTTAAATTCGAGCATGTGTTTATATAAGCAGCATCATAGGCTCCTTCAAACGCTCTTGTCCATTTAGGTGAATTATAATTTCAGCATTTTTTGTTAGAGATAGGAGACAGCAGTGAAAGACCCTATCAAAGGCAACTTGCTCTAAAGACAAGAATCGGATTCTGTTCAAAATATGCGAAACACAGGATAGTTTGCTGATGTATGTTCATCTTCTTACTACGAAGCTTTGATCTTTCTATGTAGAGCAGCTCTACATGTGAAAATATTTAGCACTGGGATTATTGTTAGTATCATCCTTGCACTTCAGTAATAAACCTTTGAGTATTTGAAAAACAAAAGGCAAACACTCAATTTAAGAGCCTTTGCAGGCAAGAGATCCCCCTGCATTTCAGTATTTCATGGTGATATTGCTGTGCATAAAGACATGCAGACACATGATGTGGTGTTATTAAGCAGATGCTGCTACAACTTGTTTGTTTGCAGGTCTCCCCGTACTTGCTATGAGTTTCTCCAGATCCTCCAGTTTCCTCCCACAGTTCAAAGACATACATTTTAGGTTAGTTGATGACTCTAAGTTGCCTTTAGGTGTGATTGTGATATGGCTCTGACCCAAAAGCAGCCAATCCCAGCTGTCATTGGGTGATAAAGAAAGTAAGAAAATTCAAACCTAGGAGTTTCAGAGTTTGCTTTTTCATAGTACTGCTTTAATTAAGAAGCAGTGTAAGAAGTTCAGATCATTTAAAAAGGGAAAAAGTATGTGGAAATAGCCATGAACTTTGGCTTAGTGGTAAATCCTGGGGTTTGAATCCCATCCCAGCCACACCTGGGCAGGACCAGAAAGGGTATCCAGCATAAAAACTCCTGCCAAATCAACCACTGCAACCCCTGAGGGGACAATGTTAGTTGTCTAATGGTTCATTGTTACGGTTTTCAACTTAAGATTAAAATAAAATATATATTTACTAGATTTTCACACACCAGTGGTTCACAAATACTTTGTGTTTTAAAACGCAAGTTGATGTGATAAGGCTTTGTGTTTCAGAACCATGGACAGAGGCATAAGAAAAATGAGAAAGGCTTCACTAGGATTTATTTTTTCAGGTGCATGTTGAAAGAATGTCCAGCAAAAAATCGTGTTTACAGAAAAAGCTTTGAGTCTCACTTTGACTCCCACTGTCACTTCTTCATCTAGTCTGTCATCATTACACAGGATGAAGCTAAATGTATTTAAATTGATTGTTTGGCCACATTGTGCTTGTAATGGAATCAAGCGGGAGGAGGTATAGTAAGATCAAAAGCAAAGGCATTGGTTTATTGTATTTTTAATAGTCAGGCAACATAGAGAGTATCTCACCACAACATACAATTTCATTCTCAACCACAACTAGTTAAGTCACTGATGGGAGGAGAATGAAGGTGACAGCAAAAAAAAAAAAAAAAAAAGCCCCATGACCCAGTTTAGTCTCTGCAAAAGGATTATAACAGGAGTTACAAATGTATGTTTTATGCCTTGTGGATTTTACTCAATTCTTCAGCTCCACTATAAAAACACCATAAACTCCACTTTATTCCACCAACTTGCAAAAAATCCAGCCAGTTCTTGTTCTAAAAATACACCTGGAGGGACGGTTTGTAGCCTGTCACTCCTTCCATCTGTGTCACTGGGCGTTCCTCCTGAACCCTTGGAGAAGACTCGGCTAATCTGTAATATCACTTTCTCTCCTAACCCTGCCTCCCAACTCTCCCCACACCCCCACCGTCCTCTGTCACGTCACACACAGCTTGTCCTGCGGGATCCGGGAAATGATTAAGGAAGACAGTTTCAAATACCTTTGAAGTCGCTCCCTTATGGCATCGCAAAGTAGGTGGGCATAGAGAAGGTGGGAGAGCGTGTTGAAGAGACAACAGCGAAGGTGAATGCTGTGTTTGGAGCGGAAGAGCTGAATATGCAGTCGATCCTGTGCAATATGCATCTGTGCTTGTCTGTTTATGATGAGATGTAGATGAGATTATTTTTGGTTAGTGTCCATGGATAAGTGTGAGTATTCAACTCCCTTCCCTTCTAATTGCAAAGCATGACTGTATTTTCAAGGGTAAGAATAAGAAAGAAACACCACGGGGACTCAGAGAAACGGAGTAAGGAGCCTTTTTGAGGTTCCAATATTTCCTTTATAAATTTGACATTAGGGGTGACTTGTTCACAGTGACATACATACAGGGTCCCTCATTGTGACATGCTGCTCATTATGGCATGACTGGATGTGTGCATGTGTGAATACTTATCTGTGTGTATGTATCTATGTCAATGTATGTGTCTACAGTATGTACGTGTGCGCAAGGGTCTATGTGAGGGAGAGATAATGAGATCTTGTTCAGCAGAGGCCTGGTCTTGATCCCCAGAAGCCCTGGACTCATTTCACTGAGAAACCTCTGAACAGAGTGAATACGAGCCTGAACACCTCTGGCAGAAACATAAACCTGGTCTCATGCAGAGGGACTGAAGTGGACCATAAGCCTGCTGTGCGCTATAAGCCAACAGAAGTCAAGGATGACACCCTTTGTTCCTTTTTATACCAGAATGTTTGCTGACATTTTTCCTACGTTTTCCAATAAATGCTAAACACAAGGAATCACCTTTCATCGAAATGTAATAAAAACTGGATTTTCTTGTCCAGTGAGGTTTAAAATGCACAGTAAGTCTACAAGAGAAAAAGGATATAATTACTCCAAATTCAGTACTGTAGTTACAGCTCGTGTCATGCGTTGTCTGCTGCTGGTGTGCCGTCTTTCCGCACTCTTTCCTTCTTTGACTCGTCTCTCCTCCCTCTCTTCTTCAGGCCTGTCAGCCAGCTTTGCCATGTGAGCTAGCCAAAGCTATCGCTGTTCCCTTTTCTTTATGGCATTGTTCAAACTAAATGGAAACAAGGTAATTAGCTTGTTACAATTAAAGCGAGACGAGCGGATGAATTGTAATCACCCGCAATGGAGTTCCTGCTTTCTCCCCTGCAGCTTCCAACAGGCCAGCTGAGCTATCCTCATTTGCATAATTAAAATATACAAATGATAATGGATTTTGTAGTCAATGTCCAGAGGCTGCAGAGGCAGGGATGAGAAGAAAATATGAAATCACAATAACAACCGCGCTGGCTTCGCCTTGAGGGGAGGGGAGGGATGGGGGAGGAGGAAAGGAAAGATATGGGAAGAAAAGAATTTAGTGCTACTGGAAAACATGGAAAGAGAGAAATCAAGATGTGAAGATAATGGAGGATAAGTGAGAGACGAAAGGAAAGATGGGTTGCAAATGAAGATCAGGCGTTGGAGAATAAAGGTGGACCAATTACATTTGCAAATAGCACACCGCCTGGCCCTGGCCTGTGTTGGCCTCCCTCTGGGGAAGTCCTTTGCCTGATTACATGAAATTGGGATAGAATTAAACATCTAAGAGTTGTCCTAAGACAAACTGAAATGAAATTAGAACCCGGCTTCTTTTTTACCTTGGAGCGCCACAGAGACGCACGACAGGGAGGGAAGGAGAGATGGAGGGATTTTTGCAATTAGGCGAGGGACAATGTTGGTGAAATTAGGCCTTGGAGCTGAGTTCTTTCTCCCTCTGCTTTCTCTTTTTTTTCCCTCCTCTCCTGGCTTTCTCTATACTTTTCTCTCTTACTGCTGTCAAAAAGTTTGGAGGCGAAACAGCTGTGATCTCTTGATGCTGATGTGGTAATAGGGTTCACACACACACAAGCCCACTGCGCCAAAATAAAACACACACACACACACACACAAGCACGTGCCCTGGTGATTTGGCCTGTTTGGAAGCTCAGTGCACAAAGAGTGTGGCATTAGCCGCGAGCGCTCGGCACGGCCCCAGATCACCAACTGAAAGGCTCTCCAGTCACTAAACAAACAGTTTCCTCTCTACAGTAAAGATTTGAGGCAGGGGGTCCTTATGGCGTGAGAAGCTTCATTAAAAACACAAGTGTTACTTTCCCGTCAAAAAAAGTGCATGAAATGTTTGCTTAGGGGTTGACTGTGATCCTCTCAATCTCGCTCTCAATTTAATAAGGTATTTTATTGCCTTTACAGTCAGCGTCGTTAGGAATTTGCCTTCGTGGCCTCAACAACACTCACATCGCACATCACTGACAAAACCATACACTGACACAGCGCTCCATGATTAGAAAAGATAAACTCAAATGATGTACGACAACTACACTTTTTTATTCATGTGGGCTGCACTCAATGCTCCCCTCGACATGGAAGGCACAGACAAATCATATGATCTGATGATGATGAGGGCCACGTGATATCCACCACTTCCAAGCCGACTCCAGCTATTTTCAGCTTGCTCCAGATGATGCAATCCGGAGGAATATTTTCAGTTTAGATGACATCATCTGGAGGAGTTCTGAGGTGCAACAATCAACAATCCCGTGTGAAAGTTACACAGTATTGTACACGCAACCTCCTCCCCTCCTCTTTGTGTATTAGAAATGATTTGTTGTATTTATCTCTCTGTGTGTTTTTTCCATTCTCCGTTTTCCTCAAAGTTGATTTAAATTTTTGTTGTTTTCTCATACGCATCTTCTTTTTTTCCTTTCCTTGATGCTAGGCCCTTGGAAACTGTATTCCCAGCATGCATGCAGGAAACTCTTGGTGGTATCTCACATCCCCTTTGTTCTTACCCCCTTTGTTCCTATTGACACATGCATATCCTCCCATCTTCGTTCTTCCGTTCTTCTTCTTCTTCTTCTCCCTGCAACTATTTTCTTATTCCACATTCCCTTTTGCTTTTCTCTGAATTCATCTTTTTTTATGTTCATACACAAATGTGTTGTTAGTGTTACTTACACTTTATGTGTTTGTTCATATGTAATTCTGTACATGTGTTTCCTTGTTTGGATGCACCCCCCCCCCACCTCTCTTTATCTTACTGTGTGTGTGTGTGTGTGTGTGTGTGTGTGTGTGTGTGTGTGTGTGTGTGAGGAAGAGAGTGAACGCAATAATAGTGGCAGAGCTGTAAGTAAATAATGAGGAGTAATCAAAGTTAATGGAACCCAATGGGAGCCACAGCTTCTGTGTGTGGCAATAATCTCATTTAGAGAGAGAGGCAGATTTAGTGGATAATTGGGGCCTAAGTACTCACTGATTCCCCTGCTAACTAACTAAAGGAGCTGCCGACACTCGTTTTGTTTGCAATCACGCCGACACAGATGGAGCACAAACAAAGAAGAGACGTCTGATGCTGTCCTACGTCTTGACTTGTCGTCTTTGCTTCTGCTTGTCTTTCCTATCTCTTTCCTGTCTTTAAAAAAAAAAAGCTTGTCCAGCTACTTTTACTTTTCTAATAAAGTAGTTGTGTTGAGGTCTTGGATCTTTAATTCTCTTTTGTTTTCATCTCAATTTTTCTCCTCTTATTTTTATTTTTTTTACTTTTTTTCTTCCCTCCTCCGTTAATCCCTGAACACCGTTCCCTTTGTATCTTTTCACGTTTTCTTTATTCCTCATCGTTTCTTTTCTTTTCCTTAAGTTTAATTCCCCTTTTACTTTTTCAGTTTTTCTCCTCTTTTGTTTGCCCTTATTTAGTTTTTCTCCTGTTTCTTCTCTTTTTATTTCATCTCCACACTTTACGTTTGCATTCTCTATTTCGATCTCTTTTTCCTTTTCCTTTTCTTCTCCCATCTCTTCTTTCTCCCTGACTGCTTTGGTCTTGTTACATCTCTTTTCACTCTCTTCCTGTCCTCGGTGGTGCTCTTCTTCTTGCCTTTTCCTGTTTCTTCTGTCTCCACCTCTGTGTGTTTGAATGTGTGTCTATGACATAAGCCATGCACATGTATGTGTGTGACGGAGGTAATGGAGGATGCTGTCACCAGCACAGTAGGGTTCCACTCACTCCTGGGAAAGACCAGCACACTTGCTTTCAGTGTGTGTGTGTGTGTGTGTTTATGTGCAGCAGCCCACGACTCACAAGTGTCCAGATGTCATTACGGAACAACAGCGTGTGTGTGTGTGTGTGTGTGTGCTGCTTTTTCTGTGGTTATACAGTTGAGTGTTTAACCCTCAATTTGATAAAAGCAAATCATTTACTCTGCATGAGGATGGACCACTGTCAACTATACCTCAGTTGATTCCCTCATTCCCTCCAATTTTTACATTTTTCTCCATTGCCTTTCTCTTCTTATTTATATTTCTCTATTTTCTTTGTGTTATCTTGCTCCTTTTCATCTGAGTTATCCTACTTTCCACCCCTCCCATTTAGTTTTTTTATGGGCATAAATCTCTGATGAACAATGTTAACGCAGCATCTAAATGCAAAAGGAAATTAGAGAAATAATTAACAAACAGATAAAATATAATCCATCTGATTTCCCCTCTGTCTCTTTTGTTTGTTTACTCATTTCTATATTTTTGGTTTTCCTTTCTTGCCTTCATTCTCTTTTCCCTTTTCTTTCTATTCTTATTAGTTTCCACACCATGAATAGTGTTTGAAGAAGAATGCTTGATTGGTTTACATTTCATCCCTTCAAACCACATTATAATGGACGCCATTGATGGGTCAACTTGCTACATTATCAAATCTAAGTAAGAGTCTAACTCCTGGTCTCAGCGGCAATTAAATCTGGAACTGTGGCAGCATTAGTGCCTTGTGTCTTGTGTCTAACCTACAGAAAGTCATTACTCTAACAGGTTCTTCTTCTCTGTTTGACTGCACAAAGCAGAGCTTGATCATTTCATGTCATTACAGAGCTTCATCATTTGAGGTAGATTAATTTTTCTAAGGTGCCAAAAAGCACCACAAGCCAGGTCATATATGCACAAGTGCAATTTGCAAAGCCTTGAAGCCACATTTAATATTTTAAAGTGTGGTTATGCCACTGTGATTATATGTATATGTGTTTAGCTTGTGTGCATGCACGCTTAGTTTGTGCACAGCTGTGTGCGTGTGTGTGTATGTGTGTGTGTGTATTTGTGGGAACAGCTTAAGCAGCACAGCAGGGCAAAGCTAGACTGTAAAGATGTATTTAATCTGAAGATATTAGATTCAGGTTATTTTTACTTACCATCACTTGGTATTAAAAAGCACAGTTACAGTTATGGTGCAGTCAGGAGGTAGTTACACTTATTGGAGGAGAGCACGGGAAAGCAGGAAGCAGCTGAGATTAGAGGGACTGTTTAATCAAGAAATGCATGTGTACCCTGATGCGCACACATACACACACAATAGGTAAATTTGACCTATTTGGCTTCCCAGACACACACACACATACACACACACATACACACATACATACCCCTATAATATATTATTGCACTTGATTTCCATTTTAGTATTTATTTTTCAGTCCATACTATCTAAATACTAGTATGACCTTTAATCCTCAGCACAACCAGATGCAACCTTGAAAAAACGTCTCAAAACAGATAGCGCCTCATTGCTTTTGTTTTGAAAATCTAGCAGGAAGACAAAGGTCTTTCAATCAGAGAGATGAAACTTGATGTCCGCCACGAGAGGCAACAAAAACTTGATGTAGAAAACTTTTGTCAGTGGAGCCTTTGGTAGCAGAGCGTAGACATCTACAATCTCTGTAGCCTGTATGTTTAGTGAGGAGATGACTGACACATAAGAGTTTCCAACATAAAGATTCAAATTCCTGAACTGTAAAGCCTAAAAATGCTCATAAAAAGAACCACACATGAAGAATTGTCTCTCACATACAAACTTTATCTAAATATAAATATCTGGAGAATCAGGTTAGGATACACACCTGTAGTAAGGAGATGAGATGTGATTTCATCTGTGAGGAAATAGTCAGTTTATTCTAACCATGGGTTGGTTCTTGTGTGTGTAGGCGGCAGGACATGATGCATAAAGTATGTCACTGAAATTGCAATGTTTTGTTTATAGAACATCTGAGATCACATGACCTCGTACTGTTCCCTGAATTTGCTTTACAATTTTAAAAGTCTGCCTTTTCCCCAGTTAGCCATTGTTGTTATTATCTCATACAAATGGGTGTTCTTTGCCTTCGGTGTATTTATTTGCTTTTGTGGCAATCACAGGATATAGTCCTCATCAACACGGCCACTGGCTTGAAAATACTCAATCTGTTAAGTTGTGCTCAGTTGAATATTATGCAGACTTTGTTGTAGGGAGCTATCTGGGTTAAATCTCTATAATGTCTGTGCCATCAAGAGAAACTCAAGATTCCAGTGGATGTCTGAAAAGGGGCTAGAGAAAGGCATAAATGAGAAAAGGAAGAAAATAAAATGGCAGTACAGTCCCTCAGTACAATGTTGGCAAGTTTGAGCATCCCACCCAGCTAGGGGATCTCTGTGCACAACTTCTTAGAATATCCAGCAATATTACAAAACCTTAATAGTTCTGCATATTTTGGAGAAAATGGCACAAATATGTTATAGACAGGCTATTTACACACTAGACAAAATGGCACTAGTGTAAAGTCCAGTTCTATTTCAATCTGTCTTAATTTTATTTTTTATTCCATTTTTAATTTTTTTCCTCCTTTAACACGGTGAGATTGTCAAACTCTGCAACAATCCATACTGTATGACAATCCACTAGATTGTGTATACTTGTGTACATTTACACTTTATTAGGTACACCTTGCTAGATCAGCGCAATTAAGCCATGTTAAATTCCGCATTTTGTCTGAACTTTGACAGACCATCTTGACTGTGTCCACATGTCTAACTGGACAAAGTTGCTGCCGTGTGCCAGAATACAACAGAATTTGGTATGATAAAATACTGCTGGTACTGCAAACTCCGGCTCACAGACAGTACAAACAGTATAACGAAGTGAGTCAGAGAGTAAATCAACCTCTGCGTCGGAGACCCAACTGGAACGACTAGTCATCCTGTCAGAAGTTGTGATTGGCTCATTTAAATACCGCTCAGGTGTAATTGGCTGGCAAATTAAACTGTCATTATTGGACAGGCAATGAGGGAAAAAAACACACGGGAGTGACAGGACAAAATGTCTGCAATTCTCCCAGGGGAAAACTGTAGGAAATAAGGTGAGACGCATATAGACGCTGCAAGAAAGACACAGAGACCTCATTCTAAAGAATATATGACATGCTCACTCAGACATGCATAAATACATACAGGCCAACTGAGTGTTTTCCAAAACAGACTATGACAGTGCACAGAGAAAAGCATATTTAGTTTATCATTTTAATTTTCTCACACTTTATTTTATACGGAATTGAGAGTTGTTTTTTATTTACCAATTGGTTTCCATCTTGCGGTTTGTCCACTCTCTGTTTTGACATGGCTCAGTAATAAAACTGATGGATAGACAGTGTCCAGAGTTTCTCCAGGTGAACCCTGACCTCCGAGGGGGTGTGTGTGTCTGTATGAGACCATGGCCCATCTGTGTGGGCCGTTAAGAGCTTCTCTCTCTTTGCCCTCTTGTTCTGACCCACATCCTCAATGGTCAACACTGAGAGCACTCTGGCCCTGGGGAGGGTGTCTCACTTTCTGTGTGTGTGTCTGTTTATTAGCGTCAGTGCATGCGGGACAAGTCTTATGAGGGCAAACACACAAAAAACATACACACACACAGATTTTCATGATCTCATCAATGGATTATGAATACAGTATTAACGATGGCTGGGTGGCCCCTGGCCACTACTTACTGAATCAGATATGTGACATCTGATATGGCTTCAATTTGAAATCCATTTGTAATGTAATGTAATATGGCAGTGTACTTCATGTGAAGGTCAGGACTCAAAGTTGGGTCACTCAAAGATCATCATTATTTTAAAGCCAATGGATGGTCTTGAAAGACAGAGTCGCCATCTCTTTTTAAAATATTTTAACGAAGTTTGAATGTTTCAAGTTCCATTATCTCAATTAAGCCTAAAACTATCAAATTCCAATCAGAATTTATAACAACTTTCACTAACTTCTCCAGTTTTTTAATAATAAAATAATTACAATTCTAATTCTAATTACAACAACAAAAACAATAAAAATAATAATTTAATATCAACCACCTTGGTTCAAATCTAATGCGAATGTATGAAGATGCTAAAAACATTCAAATACACTTACTGACTCCAATACTGGAGCGATAGTGGTGCTCATTGCTCCAAGTTTGCTGTAGATGGAGACTTCTGAGGAAATGAACACAATTTCTTTTTTACAATTTCTAAAAAAAGTTCCCAGGTGCAGTTGGACTGGCTGATGCTTTAGTATCAGCATTATTTGCAGCACATGCACATTTAAGCAGGATATTAAAAAGGTCTGAATATAGCACAGTAAATACTCGACCTACACCTGTCCCTGTCTTATCCCTGGTCCTCCTTCACAGCAAATACAGAGCTGGAGGTTTCAGCAGGGTTCGCAAAGTGTTTAGCCTCATGCTACTGTACTATTAAAATGTGGTATTGAATATGACATTATAATGGCCAACTGTATTTTGCTAATGACATGGTCCAGTGAACCATCTGTCTAGGGGAACAAGAGGACAGCAGACATTAGATCGGCTGTCAGAGGTTGTCCACATACACACAGAGATGTTTGTGTGCATATACACACAAAATCACACAAGTACAGAGGGTGCCATTAAGTGCTGTTTAGGATTGAAAGCCTTTGCTCGGCGTGTGTTTTGGCGTACAAAGTACAAACAAATGGATTCAATCCCTCGGCGAACTGTGTGTGTGTGTGTGTGTGTCTCAAAGGCTTGCGCCCCTGTTGTGACATCATCTATGAATGTCATAATTGAGGGTCTGTAAATTGCCGCTTTTCCCCGCTCAGCGTCGCCCCATGTGTCAATACTGAGGTTCAAGGTGACGGAGCGGATCAATAAGCAGAGACAGGAGCCATCCCCTGAATTTACAGCCCAGTAACAAGAGAGTCATGAAACAACGGCGCTGTAGCCTTCAGCAAGCTGCCGGACGAGACTGCAGCGCTGCCGGCGCGCATTTGTCAAACGTGTGCACCAGTGATTCTCCGAGGAATTTTCTGCTCCTGTTGTTGTTTTAGGACATTTTTAGGTTTTAAGTTTTGCACCAGTTGCTGGTTGTGGACATGACAGAGTTTTCATTTGAATAAATAACGGGACACATCCTGACTGCTAACAGAGCAGCAAGCACAGGTGAAGCTAATATCATTAGCAATTCTATTTAGTCGTCCCAGTGAGCGACGCCAGTGAGGCAGCGTGTAGAACAGCAGGGAAAACACATAAATGAAATTATAATGTGCATCACTGATACCCCAAACTAAACATATTTACACAAATAAAGTAATTGTGACACTTTAAGTAATTGAATAATTTAGGTTTTCTTCTTATATTTCAGTGTATTTTATTCCTTCACTAAATTTAACAACTTTAGTTATTTTAATACCTACTATAACCATTTTGCTATGTAACTAATTAAAACTCTGAAAAAAAATCAGCTACTCTAGTAATATCAATATATAAGTGATATGACTGAGAGGGGCCATTCTATATTATGTACTTTTTGTGTTTTTAAGCACAATATGCTAATAATACCATTGTGCAGCCTATAGGTATCATTACAGACAATAAAAAGTCTTTAAAATGTACATTGGCAGGGCTGTCGGGGTTTACAGTGTATTATTATAATTTCAATGTAGGGCTCAAGGATTAAATGGATTTGGACGCAGGTGTCGAATAGATCAGAACACCCCGGGTCTCATTTTAAGGGAAAAGTAGGAATGCCCAAATTGTTTCTCTTGCCTCAAATCCTTTATGAAAAAGTATCTACACTGTATTCTTTCTACGCATTTTATTGTTTTATTATTATTGTTTACTATAAAACAACAAATTAGCTGTTTAAACACTCATGTGGCACCACGTTTGACAGATGTTTGAGTATAATTTGGCTCATTATTATAAGTTTGTAATCTGTTGTAGTTTGTTAATGTGACTTGAACACAAAAAGAAAAGAAAAGAAATCACAGTGTATGTGGAATGTTGAACTTCAGTAAACAAAGTCAATTTTTCATTTCTCTGTGGGCGTGTACAGACGTGTGTGAATGTGTGTGTGCATTTATGAATTCATCACAGCGGCTACAGTGTCCAGAAGGCATGGATGTCACAATGATAGTAGGTGAGCTGTGAAGGTGACGATGCCTGCCGTGTCTGTGTGTGTGTGTTTGTGATGGATTAGTTTCATTTCCAGTGTAAGCCATCTGTTGTGAGCGAGAGTGTGTATATTTGAACCCAAACAGCAGGAGTGTGTGAGTGATATGTGTGTCTGCTGGACCATGTATGCGTGTGTGTGTTATTGTCAGATTGTGTCTACTTATGTGTCTTTACCTGCATGTGTGTGTCTGAGAAGTGAGTGCGCGTGTCTGTGTGACAGTGTTTGAGTGATGGGTCCAGTATAGCGTGTAGCATGGCAGACAGACGCTGGGTTTCTGCTGCCGGGGGCAACAGCGACGTGTGTGTACAATCAAACGTGTGTTGACAGGCGCGATGGACATCACACGGTTATGATGACCTCAACCTGCTGCAGGTGACAACCCCCACACACCTCACACCCGCCCTACCACACACACACACACACACACACACACACCTCACCTCACCTTTCTGTAGTTGTACAGATAATGCTAACATGATCATGATCCAGCCATATGAAGTTATGAAGATGTGAAAAATGACTGCATCATGACTTTGAAGACAACATACACACACAAACCAACTGCATTGTGACATACGCTTTAAAGCAAGTTCAATAAAACTTTTTACAGGTTATAAGCAATTTACCTAAACTATGTACATTTTTATATTGTGACCATGGCAAACTCCACCACTGACTGCTACGGCCACAGGCTACAGTTCATGATCAGCTGATCTGATGTTGTCTTTCTTTGGGAAGGAACTTGGTTCACAAACAGTCTCGTAACAGAGTCCAGACGTGTAAAGAATAGAATTTCAGAGCACTACAGTACACGTGTGTCTTATCTACTTTGCATAATGAGTAAGTGGAACGGAAGCTTGATTCCATGTCCATTTGTGTGTGTAGACAGATGTAGATATGGTATTTGTGTGTGTGTGCTTTCTCTTTTTAGTCTCCCTGTAAGCCCAAAACAAAGTAAACGTATAATAATAACATCTTCAGAATGTATCTTTCGATCTTTCTCCCTTGAGCAAAGAAAGCCACACCACACACACCTCCTCCACACCTCCTCCCTGCCTCCTCCCCCCGGCGGTGCAAGGAGCGTCCGGGTGTGAAATGTAAAAGGGAGAATGCTGTCGTTCAAACTGTCCCAAACACCAGTGTCCCCCTCTCTCTCCCTCCCTCACGCTCTTGGTTTCTCCAGTGACTCTTCCTCATGTTTGTTTCTTACTCTCTTTCTGTCATCATCTTTCTTCTCCTTGCGTCTCATTCTTCTCTCTCTCCCTCCCTCTCAGGTGGGCTGGCTGCTGCAGGTTGCAGGTGCGCAGGACCCCTCAGCCAATGAAAAATGAGTGCCGTCGCGCGCCATGACTTTGATGAACCTCACCGTACGTCGGCCTATCACTCTTCTCCATTTGGCTTCCCCCAGAAAAACCTTCCCATCACACACCTACACACAAAACACAGTACACAAACACACAAGTGGAAAAAGCTCTGGACCAAATATTTGTCTTGTTGAAGGAAGAGGCTGCGCTCGGGTAAATACGCGGTCAAGAGGGTCTTTTTGCCTCTTTGCGTGTGCGTGTACTCACATAATTCCTGAAATAAAGGCTTTCTAGGATTATTTTTACACACATTTGTTAAAAAGTGATCAGGTCACTACAGTGAAAAACTTTAGTGAAGGTAAATGAAGAATATGTACACTCTAAAAACTTATAGTGCTTTCAATACTTGTTGAGTAGATGGGCCCAGAGGTCAATGTGTATATGTGTTTGTGTCACAAGCGTGTGTGTCATTGACATTGTGTGTGTGGTATTTGCTATGTGAGCAGCTACGTATAAAAGTCGGGGGGCTAATCCCTCTCAGTTGGTCCCTAATCCTGCTCTAATCCCTTTAAAACTCTATCAGCCTCCCAGGACCTCAGTGAGGTTAAATCTTGTCAAGTCACACAACCAAAGTGTGTACGCACACACAGACATTAACACACACACACAATCACCCTGTGCGGCAGTTTATGTGTTAACACACCTCCATTACACATTTTAACTTGGGTTATGACAATGTTTTTTAAGAGAACATTGTAGATGAACAAGATTCTTCTTAATCATCATCTTGTCATATCTGGCTCTTCACTCACAGCATAGAGTTATGGTTTATGGTCTTACATAAATGTGACCTTCCTCGCTTTATACTTAACATTTTTAAGCTTACTGTAGTCACTTTTACTTATAGCTTGATTGATTTGATTAGTGATAATAAAGCATAAAGCGTACTTTTTGCAAGGACTTTTTGCAGTTTAATTTATTGATTAAGTCAAGAACTATGTTTTTGTAAGTTTTGTAAACATATCTATAAAAAGCAAAAAAGAAGCACCCACTTTCATTATGCAGACACAGAGAAACCCTTTAATCCTCTTGCTCCCCCTCTGCTTCTCAAACAGACAAATGCATTACACAAATGAAAAACAAATGAGAGGCTGAAAGAGAGGGAGGGGGGCAGGGGGGTGGGGATGTGGCAGGGTGAGTGAGATTTTATTTAAGTGTTCTTGTAAGCCATCTAAGATATTAATGTTGCAAAGCTACTTATCAATATTTAAGAACATAAAAGGAGTGTGAGGGTGGTTGTGTGTAGGGAGGGCAAACCAGGAGGGACCTGCACTTTTGAAGGTGTGTGTACGTTTGTGTGTGTGTGTGTGCTTGTGTGTGTTTGCCAGAATAACACAACAACCATCAGAGATGAGTTGAGGTCTCTCTGACAGTTAGAGAAAGGGAATTTACTTGGTCTCTGTCCCACTAAAAGCCTTAACACGCCCGTAAACATGGATATATAGCACCCCCCAAACACACACATAAACACACATGCACAAACCGTAATGTTAAGTGATAGCCACGATGGTAAATACAGTTTCTAAAGCCTTACAACATACCGTATTTTCCGGACCATAAGCCGCTACTTTTTTCCGACGTTTTGAACCATGCGGCTTTAACAGAGATGCGGCTTTTCTATGAATTTTTCTGCAGCCCTCAGATGGGCTGTAGATGGAAGTCAGTGCAAACAAAAAAGCGCCAGTTTTTATTCTTAGCGCATGCAACCCAAGACGCACAACAGCAAAATACGGTAATATTTTTACACCCTCACCCCCTCATAATGGAAAACACGCGAAGAAATTCCTATGATGCAGCTTTTAATTTGAAGCCATCGATCTGGCTATCCGTGAAGGAAATCGAATGTGACAGTGGTTTCAATGCTCAGGAGGAAGATGAATAGCGATTTGTGGTTTCAGTGCACGGGAGAATGAAGCGACTTTAATAGTTGCACAGTTGCGCGTGTATGAATAAAGACTTATGGTATAAAGTCTTTTGTTGAGCGCAGCAACTCCTGCGTAATAATAAGACACGTCTTCTCCTTTGGCTATGGAACAAGCCGTTTATTTATAACAAGGACGTTTTTGTCGGCTCTGTACATTCGACATGTGTTATACCAGCCACACATACACATAAACGCACTCTTTACCGTAATGCCGGTAAAACAGCGCACAGAACATCCTCATGCCTACTGTGAACAATGAGTAGGAGCGCATACAACAGATATTATTTCTCAGCCTGGATATTGGCGGCTTATAGTCCGATGCGGTTTATATGTGACAAAATATATATTTCTTTTAAATTTTAGCGGGTGCGGCCTAAATTTAGGTGCGCTCTATAGTCCAGAATTTACGGTACTTGTTTTATGTTGTGTCTAAAATGCACTGATTCATATTTAAATTAGTATTTATGCATTTATGAATGTATGTATACATTTATGGGTGGTGTGAATATACTGTATACTGCACATGAACATCTGGGCCACATACTATATATATAAATATATATTTACATATTAACTATATCAACCAGGGACATCCCACACTCTCTTGATTAAATACTTTTAAAAATGTATTTAGGTAAAAGATTGGGATTTGTTTGATTACTTTGCCAAAATGAGTATATTGCACTATTATGAAAGGATCGTTGTGCTCACTAACATATTTGAGTTTTTCCACTTTACAATCTCAACTCATCTTTTCAAGTTGTTCTGGCTTTAGGTCGTTCAAACTTGAAATGATGAGTTGAATAAATGACCTGCTGGAAGTTCAACTCAACAAGACACAAAACCATCAAATCTCCGAGCATGCACTGTTTGAGTTTGGTGTTATAAAGTCTGACAAAGAACATCAAAATGTCACCATAGAGATTTAATATCTTAAACTTTAAGTTTCTAATTTTATTTTTGGGCAAAGAAATCTGTACTATAAAATATTTTAAGTTGAACAAAAGTGGCATTTAGTGTTTTGATATTAAAACAACAATTCCTGCCCTTTACATTTTGTCTTTAGCTTTTTTAAATTTATTACTGTATAAAAATGTCCACCTTTTACACAATTTTAATGATAATGTTCATCCCACCTCTTTATTACAGCTGGATTTTTACTTATCTGATGGGATTGTCTGTACCTTAGTGTTTGTATTGGTTTAAACAAAAATTTAGAAATTATTTTTAAGTTTGGGTAAGGTTGGGCTGATGGTTTGGCCACTCAAATGAATAAACAGAGAGTTAAAGTATTGAACTTCTTTCGATGTGTCAGAGGACACTGATGTTTTGACCTGAGGGTAAGGCACCAGGAATGCATGAGCCACAGCAAAAAAAAAAAAAACACTGCACAAACTTAAATGCACCAGGTTCAAGTCAGGCACAGCCACCACACACTTAAGCTTGAGTTCAGTTTGACCAGAAATATGTGGACCAACCCCTACACTTTTCCACACTGACCTTTTCGATCAGGTATAAGCTTCCCCATCTTTTGAACAAAAGATATGAACAGTTATAAGCACATATAAGCAGTTTATGTGCAGTACATCCCCACCCTGTTATAGGTGTAGGACACTAGGTCGTCTTTTTTCATTTTTAGCTACTTGAAGTTTGCAGACCTTATGAAATTGGCGTATAGCAAACCCCAACACTACCTGTTTTACATTGTTCTCGTTAAAACATTCTCACAAAATGAAGAAATATATCTTTGAATAGAGACTTTTCTAGCTTTGCATTCTCCATCTTACCTCTCCGTTGTGTTCCTTCATTTCCAAACGTCTGTGCTCCTGTCCCTGTCTGAGCATTAGAAATCATCAGGGAAAGAGGGTAAAGAAAGAGAGAGAGTTACACAGTGCAACAGAACTAATTCTCAATTCCCCTTTCATTAAATGAAAAACAAATATCTGAAAAGCTCCTTCGTTAAAAATACTTGAACCTAGCATTTAGTGTTTATTATATGCATGTTAGTACACAGGAGGCGAAGACATTAAGGGATGAGCAGCATGACTCTGCAGGTGTTTGCCACCTCTGTAGTTCGAATGCATTCACACACACCACACACACAGACACAGTGACCTCTGGACAGTGTTCTGTCTTCCCATGTCATTTCTAGTGTTACACATCCAAAACACTTTCTGAACACAAACCACTAAATGATGGCTGCAGGGTGGAGGAGGCTCGCATGCGTTTGTGTGTGTTTCTGAGGAAAAGACAGAGAGACAGAAAACGGAAAAAAAAAAGATTTTGTGGCCGTGTGAATGTGGAAAACTGTGTATGTGTGTATGATGACCCTAGGCAGGGCTAGATGGATGGGTGTTCTGACCTCCCTACAGGGATGGAGGCATGCTTATTTACACAAAGCACCCTTAGGTGTGTAGGTGTATGTGTGCGCTTGTGTGACATACTAGCTTGGAAACCTATAGCCTTACAGAGCAACAGCCATAACTACAAACACACAAAAATTAAGTTGTCAAATAAAAAAAATCAGTTAGACTTTTTCCCTCATTGACGGCGAGTCAACAAAATGGAAAAGTTCAGCTCAGATTCTTAGTCAGTGTCAATACTGGCCCATTATCAGCTACATTTGTATGACACCTAAATATCACATCATTGTTATATAGCTTTTATTGATATGCAAATCATTCAAAAACTTGTCTTTGTAGTTTTAATCTACGGAGAATATATGGAGAATATCTGGTCCTAATTATCCACACTTAGCTTATCACATTGCATACACTGATCAGATATGACATTATGAGAGGTGAAGTGAACAATTATGTTAACAACTGGATCAGTGCAACTCCAAAACTGACAATTTTTGGGAAAATTTTTCGACTGCAGGGGTCAGGACCAGCAAAACAGTCATGGTCAGCCAAGGCCTATTCATGCATGTGGGGATAGAAGCAAAATTTCGAACTCTAAAAATGCCGCTAGTATGAGTGTATGTGTGTGTGTGATTGTGATTGCGAATGGGTAGATGAAGTGTAAGGTGCTTTGAGTACCAACAGGAAGAAAAGCGCAATATATGTGCAGACCATTTACCATGTGTTCAGTTGCAAAAATTATATCTATCGATGATTCATCTCTAATATTTTCAAGTTTCTTTTTATTTTGCCGTAACACAAAGTTACCCCGTGGCAAATCTGCTGATGTCAAACTCAGCAGGAAGAACGTTTCTTGTGGGGTTGTAGATCTAATGTGTTATTAGAGGATGTCAAAATTAAAAAATAACTGTCACACAGGTAAGGTTATGGTGTAAAAAAATGGGGAAATCAAAAGTATCCAAAAAAGACCAGCTATATCCTAGACTTCCTAGGGATAATGAATGGATGGATAGAATTCCTGAAGTGCTCTGAGACTTCCACACCTTCCAGCAGCTACTCTGGCCACTGCTCTTGATTGAACTGCTATGGCTGCTATATGATGTAGGAAGAGGTTGGCTACAGTCCCATAGACCTTAAACTTCTAAATAACATTTACATCTTTAATCACCGGAATACAAAACTCTTCCAGATTGTCTTCAGTTGTTTGCCTTTAACATGCATGTCTGAAATTTTCTTTCTGATCACACACAAATTTTAACTTTGCTTTTTTGTTTCACCAACAGTGTAGAGAATAAATTATTGGTTTATAATATCAACAAGTGGGCCATTTTAATTAGTTGAATTATTCAAAGTATTCCTCGGAATACAAAACTAAAAATTAATGCTTATTGATTGATTGATTGATTTCAAGTTACTTCAGAGAAAACTGTGTTTTTCTTCTTTCCTGGAAGGATACCAACAATAATTTTAAGACCCATAAAACTCCCTAGTTAAGTCCAGTGAGTTTTTTCCAGATATCAGCAACACTTTATTTACTTCTGATATATACTTGAAATGCAGCCAATCAGCTGTTTCTGCTGTGTCAATAAATCCAAAGCCCTGACCATACGTTTCACGAGCAGCAGCTGTTCTCCAGCTTTAAAGTATGCTTGAATAACAGCCCTGTCTGTTTTTATACTGTATGTGAGAGAAATTGGTTCTGCATCCAGAGAATCACATTGATTTGGCTCTAAAGGGTGGATAAATTGTGCATGTATTTTATGGAAACAGAAAAATCCATGCCGCTGTTTACAATGCTTGCTACTTCTGTAAATCAGAAGGTGATCAATGTGTGTATTGACTGATCCATCGCCTGGGTGTGAGTATATACTATCCATATGTGTGGGTATGGGATTGAGCGCCCAAGTGATTTTGAATGGAGGCGCTGTCCATGTTTAGATTTAGTTTGCGTTATTTTGGGGCTATTTTCTGTATTTGTGTGTCTGTGTGTGTGTGTGTGTGTGTGTGCATTTGCGAGCACGCAGGTGTGTCCATATCAGCTCCTGGATGTGTGCTAGTATTTGGATGTGTGTGTCTTTCAGCCCTGCAGCAGGGTCATTTCTATATTGACAACCTGCTTGTCTCTGTCATACAGAGAACATGAGTAGAAAGGCCATTCTCATTTAGCCTGATAAAGCACCCATAGCGTCATAATGACCTGCAGCCATTTATAAATCATACTTTAACATGAGGGAGATGGACCTGTAACTGCTGACTGATTGCAGAATTGATCAAAATTACTCATTCATGAATCAGAGCAGGATTTTTTCAGAGTGCCGAGCACAATCGCACAGCTTTTCGAAAGGTGAGATGTTCACTTGGGAAATAACACTGTGGTTATGGTACGATAAATATTGCAGTAGTTATATTTTGGCTGATCTTTTGCTTCATATCGTTTTGACTTTAGTGCAGTGTATAAGTCTCCAACTCATTTAGGTACATTTAGTTTTCTTTTCTCCTTCCATACTTCCATCATTTGTTCCTGTCTCAAATGCAATCACTGTTTTTTCTTTGTTCTCCTATCTCCCCCATTATATTAATCTGCATAGGTACAATCAGTGGCTCATGTTTACTGATTCGCCTGATCAGATATCAGATCTCCCCGAGGTTTAAGGTCTTCATTGGCAACTAGTGAATGTGTAAACGCGTGCATGTGAATGTGTGTGTGTTGTGAACAAAGGAGGAAAATCCCTATGAGAGCTAAGCAGAACATGTTGATCGATCCTCTGCAATTACCAGCCAATCGAAACGTGATTTATTTCCCAAGGAATCATTTCAATATCAAGAGAGCCAGTGAACAGATAGGAGAGTGTGTGTATGTAAGTGGGTATGGTGGGAGATCCTTGTCAATAAACTACCACTTACTCCTCTGTTCTGCTGCTCGTGTCTCTCAGCCCATTCAAATCTACATTTTCTCTTTTTCACTTCCTCACATTCACTTGCCACATCCTTCCTTATATATCAAAGTTATATATATATAACTTTGTATTCCTGGTTCTCCACTTTCTCCTTATCCTCCCTCTCTGTCGTAGATCAAACTGCAACTTTCTGTTCTACCCCATATTCCCCCCACCTTCACTCCCTCTCTCCTTGACTGCTCCCCTGTGAGGTTATCATTCTGAGGGCTTGTCAATATGACCAGTCATCTAAAAAGAAAAAAAAAGACCAACTGACCAATTGAGGTATTTTGAGTCTTAATCTCCCCTACCCACCCTTGTCGTTCCCTCCTTTTCATCACCGCCTCCCCCATCCTCTCTCCGCAGCCCTTTTTTTGCACTTAATTAAGTCGCCAAGTGGCTGTCAGGAATAATTTTTTGCTGCTGCATGGGGCGGAGGACCGCGGTGGACTTGACATTTGATAATATTGCGTCTCCACGTTGATTGAAATTGATTTTAGGGGGGAGTGAGGCCCTCTGCTCGCCGTTGCCGTGATTGTTTGACAACTCTCAGCCAATCAGCCCCAAGGACAGCCTGTGAATCCCCTCCGTCTTCAGCGTGGCAACTCATATTCCGAGTACGAGTGATGGCTGAGCACCTGCATGTGGGGTGGCAAGGGTCAGACATGGAGTACCGTCGCAGGGTCATGGAACTGGCAGTCACACTTCCCATAAATCAGCTGTGTAGTGCAGAGGGAGAAGGCCCGAGTGTGTGCAGAGTGGTGCCTCTTCCATTATCTGTGTGTGTGTGTGTGTGTGTGTGTCACTCCACAAATGTATTTTGCGTATGTAACAGCATCTGTAACACACAAACACCATTTTAGTTTTGTGCTTCTTCCCTCCAACCTCTGCCCCCTTCAGCTACGTTTTTCCCTCACTAGCTAATAGAGGGTATAATGTTAAATGCAAATGACTGTTTTAATTGTTGCCTTATTAGCGGGGAGTGGGGGGATTAACTAAAGAACATCATGATGAAATGCCACTCAAAAGCAAGCTGCAGTCGAAATCAATCAGAGTAATTAATTACAAACACCACCATCAGTGTTTCCATAATGTTTACAATCAGACTCTGCAGTGCTCGCACTTCACTTTTTTCTCAGACTGCAGGCCGGGAAATAAATGGCTGGGACTGTACGGGTCTCCAAAATGTTTACTGCAATCTCTTTTATGAGCTCTTGTCCCAGGGCAAACTTTAATTGTTATTTCTGTTGTTCTAAAAGATAAAGTATTTTGCAGTTTCCTGCCTAAGGAGCATAGACTGGCAAAGCAGCTTTTAAATTACTTGAAATGCTGATCTAATTAGTTTTAGCCAATTTTATTCACACGTACTGGATATATTCTGTTGTTTTCAAATATATCTGAAACAGACATATCTGTTTATCTTACTGACACTTCTTTTGACATCCTTTGTTAATTTTATTAAAAATGAAAAATAAATAAGCAGAAAAGCATTGTCCAGCTGAATCATGACTTTGAAGAGCATTATATGCAATCTCATGATAGTTCAAATAAACCTTTATTGTTGAATTAAAATAAATCTACTTAAAGCTTTTTAAAAAGATTTTACTTTTTAAAAATTTTTACTTTGATAAATTTGATTTATTGAATCAATTGTTACATCTCCTGCCACCTACTTTTTTTTTTTTATTAGTATTATTTAACAATATTAACAGGAAGCCATTTACAATTAGATCATATTTTTGCTTTGGGAATTTAGTTTGAAAGATGAGATGCAGGCGCACTGCCAAACAATAATGTGTGAAAAGCCCATGAGCAAAGTTTCTTGGCCTGCTCAACCACGTTGCTTAAATTTTGCATGTATATACGGTATAAATACACATTCTAAAACCCATAACTCTTAGAAATTCGCACATGTTAATGTCATGGATACCTCACGATTGATCCTATCAGAACGACTTGTTTTTTAACACCACCCTATAAACACAGCAGAGTTATTTGTAAGGTCCCCAGCCAATTCCCATTCTTCAGTCTTTTGTATTCTCATTTGCTCATGTTTTAATTGGGTTATGGGTGTCACTTGATGTGTCTCTGTCTCCAAGAGCCGTTCCATATTCCTGATGAGGTTCCGTCTTCTAGCCCCCTTTTTTCAGACACTCTAATCGTCTCTTGCCGCTCCAGGCAACACACAAACTGTACCAGAGACACACAGAGGGGAAATTGCTTTTATTTTGGAGGGGGCTTGGCTAAATTAATTGTGATTTTTTTTCCTTTTTTTTTTATTCACCAGCAGTTAACTACAATGTTTGCTCGGCTAACATGGCCCAGAAAAAGAGACTCTGAATCACAGCGTGCGAATGAGCACAAGTGGTTTCTCACCGACACTCGACGTTTTCTTCCCACTGCCTGCACAGGTGAAGCCCTGATCATGCTATGTTGGCTTTTCATTCAATAAAAAATTTTATTTAAGGACTTGAGTCCAATATTGTGACAAGCTAAAAAAATATGATTAAAAACTAATTGTACACAATGCTTAATGCAGCTGCTTGAAATAAACATAGAAAAAAAATTAGAAGCATGTGATTTTCTTGTTCTTCCAGTAAAGAAGCTCTTCTCTTTACATCTAATGGATGCTGGGATAAGCACTAGCCTGGCAGATGGATGAATGGGTTATATTGTTTCACCAGAAATGCATTTGGCATTTGTTTATACACATTAGAGACAACTTATGATTAACTATTCTTGACAAAGTGGCATTGCCCTAAAACCTGCCAAGATCAGACTGGCTTAAGCCTCGGATTTATTAAAATAAAGGTAACCTGTTTATGAGCCAAAACACAGGGTCTAGCAAAATCTTGCAGGGACACCTAAAAAAAATGGTCTACTTTGCTGCAAAGCAAACATCCTGAGAGACAATGTGTGACCACTGAGAGTTTACATTCCTCATTTGTGACTTTGACATTATGTATTTGACAACAATTCTAAATTTTGCGTTTGCGTCCCAATTACTACCAATATCTACGACCTTGATTTTTGCTTCATCCTGGCCAAGTTCTTTTATTTGCTTGATCTTAATATTAATCACTTGTTATTTTGTGTCATTTTAAGAATTTCTTGGAATTTATAAAGGCGTTTATAAAGTGGAAGAAACATGTTTAGGTTTACTATATTCCCTCTCACGCTCCCTTATTCTTATATAAGTAGCCCATCTCGTTGCTCCACTGCTTGTCTGCCTCCTTTGCCTTCTCTCCCCTCTGTTTCCTCTCCTGTCCCTTCTGCTCACTCTCCCCTGCTCTCAGCCTTCTTGTCCAACAACCCAGCTATTAACCTCTGGCCTTGTATCTCCCCTCCCATCACCGCTGCAGTAATTAGGAGGTCAATCCAAACCTCCTCTATCATTTACTCTGACTCACACACACACACACACACATACACACACACACGTACATACACAATTCAGTGTAACATATTCTTTCCACAACTTTGTTGCAAGGAAAGTATGAAACCTAACATTTGCCCATGTTGTCTTTACACAGATCACTTCATGCGTAAGCTTGAAAAATGATAAATATCTTTTAACAGATAAAAAAGTTAATGTAGCATAAACATGATCTCCACATCTTTGATACTGATATAACAATAACGTTAACACAACAGCAATTTGGACCATATTGGCCTACGTTTTGCCAGATTTATTAAATGAATATGAAGGAATGATATCTTACACACAAACACATTTAATATGGTAATTTGATGCATAATTTCATCTCCACTGGGTGCACGCACGCACACACAAACACACACACACACACAGCAGGGTTGACAGGATTGGGCAATGAGCTGTCAGAACACTCTCTTTGCATCACACAGGTCATTGGCTGATCTCTGTCTGTCTCAATTCTTACCATCTTTTTCTCTGCCCATCTAAAAGGCCCTTTTACACTGCTCATTCAGAAGGTTTGGTACCGGCAATTTGGAAAGGGGGGCTGTGTTGGTTAAGCTACCATGAGACATACAGTAGTGACAGAAGCTGAGTTGTTCCATCTCAATGTGAGAAGGGCTTCTGTTTCATCTCCCCCCTGTCCCCCCCGTCCCCCCGCTTCTCATCAAAACAACCCACAATTAAAGTGAGTGTATCACTGTCCGACCCCCTGCTATTATTAGCACCTCAGCCCAAATAGCACTTGGCAGAGAGCTGAATCGCTGCCTCCTCCTCCCAAATAATTAAAAGCTTTACACATTCAATCAGCAGCACAAGATGTAATTAGCTTGCCACCGTTGGCTACGGTGTTTGTAGGTGGACAGGCACTGTCCAGCTCCTGTCACCTCTGTTGCCACAGAATTATTTAAACATCTTATTTGATTTGATTCATATGAAAGTGCCTTGAGATGACGTTGTTGTGAACTGGCACTATGTAAATAAAGTTGAATTGAATTGAATTGAAATTAAGTTGTCTTGCACCTGTGCAAGTTTTTTCAAACAGAGTCAGCATATTTAAAGGTAAAGTCAAATTAGAAGACACTGTTCCAAACATGTTGTAGTGCTCCAAACTCAAACAGCATCATGAACTGGAAACATAGAAGAATAAAATATAAATCAAATCCTGTTAAGTCCTTAGATCAACTTGCTTATTGTATGATCAAAATATTCTGCCTGCCTGTCATTCCCGTCAAAAGCGTTGCCTTGTCCCGTCCCTTTGCGTTACATGCAGGAGCATGAGGTTCCCTTTGGCATCTGTGATTGATGCTCGGAGCTTTTAGCGTAGTTAATTAGAAACCATGACGTGTCAATATTTGAAACCAAAATCAATGACACAAAATATGAAGAGATAAAGTTCAATAGGGAGGTGGACAGGGTGGTAAACGGTACAACATGTCACAGGACTTTTCCACAAGAGACCAGCGTTCGACTCTAGTTCGACGTTGTTGGCTTCACTGATGGTTGTTTCACAGCCTGGTGCACGTGGTTACTGTGTCGTCGCAGTTTGTAGCGTTTTGTTTTATGTAATTTTTTTAACTTAACCGGCACATTACGATGATCTAAGAAGTGGGATGAGAACATGTTGAAATATTTTATGATTACATACTGGATTGCATCATTTTGGACCTTTTCAGTAGAGGACGTGGATTCTTCTACCAGAATATGATCAAAGTGTTAAAGTGATAAATCTAATATTGAAGCACAGTCTCACTTACCACATTCAAGAGAAAAAAATGAGCAATTAAAAATAAAAAATTAGGCTATGACTAATTTTTTACACAATTTAGCAACAAAGAATTATACCCAAACTGGATGGAAAATAGTTATTAGACACTATGTTTCAGAGTTGACCAGAGTGATTCTTACACAACACATACTGTGCCACACCCTCTCCCACACTGCAGCAGTAAATATCTAACATCTAAATCCTCTTCACAGCATTGCCTAATTACTCCCAACAACATGGTAGCTGATTAACTTGTAATTGCTGCTCTGAACGCAGCCTGTCCCTCTCTCCTCGTTAGGGTTATTACTGACTATAATTACCGCTAATGTGCAGAGAGAAACACACACGCTCACACACATAAATAAATTCACATGTACACAAACATACATGCAGGTGGAGGCTCAACACGCAAACACCTGAACACACACTTTCTCCCCTCACAATGCGCTCAAGCACACAACTCACCAGGAGAATACTTAGTTTCTTGGAAACTGTGACTGGAGCACAGAGCAATAACAGTGAAATTTAGGCAACTATATTCATTTTCAGTATGTTGCCTCATTTAAGCATTGCAATTCACAGCAGCCAAAATCCTATAATGGTCTTCATATGTCAATTCATGTCTCACTGGTGTCCTTTAAACCTCATCACACCTTCTAATTTCTGTCCCTTGATCATGTGAGTAATGTCTACACCATGTTAACGCTTGCTGAGGTTTTCCCATGATCATTCGTGATTTGTGAACATTGTGACTAACTGCATTACTTTACATTTTGCCGTGGTTTCATTGTGATGACAGCAATCCATGGTAAAACCTTTATAGTAAAGTATAGTTATAATAGTAAATTTTCGTAAAACTTAACTTTTCCTTCTGCTGGAATTAGGACACTAACACTACCAGTAATACCAACAAATGTTCTACTCAATCAATTCTTCAACAGATAATACAACAAAAACCCGTAAAGGTTCGGATGTGTTTATGTTGTGAAAAAAATCACATTCAAATCAAATAATCTGCAGCAAACAACTGGTTATAATAATGTCTTTTCCATGTATGGGGGCTGTGGGGCAGGCTGTTTTAGGTCTATCCTGTCATCATGGAGATCATATCCTAAATTGTTTTGATATCCTGCAGGAAATCAGATAAGTGGCGACATATGTTTTGCATTTCCATAAAAGCAACATTTGTAGAATTAACTATCTGCTTGTAAAACCCAAACAGGAAAATTAAAAATGCTCATTTGTTTATGAACTTTTGCAATTTTGTCATAAAAGAAATGACAGCGTAAGTAATAACAAATTATATATGATATAAAAAATTTTTGTTCATTAAAATAATTAAAACACAACACATACTTTAGATTCTTTCTTTCTGTAGCGGAGTTCTGATTGGTAACTACCTGTTTTTAAGCGTGTCCTATGGTCTGCATGATGATGATCAGTAATGAAGATCAGCCATGTTTGAACTGACATAAATCAGGGAGCTGGGTGCTGACAGTGCAGTGCCACTTCTGTTTGTCTTTCTGCAGACACTCTGCAGTACGAGGGGCTTCTCATCCTACCTGCCTCCTCTATGAAAACTGCATTTGCATGAATCCAAATCCGGCTTAAATGTAATTTTCCAACTAAACTTGCTGTGGAGAAAGCTACGAGCACAAAGCTCCTTTTAAGTTCATAATCACTTTCTCCTTTAGCCAGGGATAATGGTACTACTTGTGGGAGATTTGGCCCACGTCTGTCTTTCTCCCTCTCCTGCCCTCCCTCCCAGTCTCTCTCTGTTGCCCCCAAACACTATCTCTCTTTCTTCGGACCATTAGTGATATTGCCGGGCCGCAGACCTCTGTGTTAAGTCACTTAATCAAAAGCAATGGGTTGAAAATCTTGTTTGGCCTCTTACGTCTGATTCATTCCTGCAGACAAGAGCGGCGGAGAGACAGAGAGAGGGCCAGGGGGAAATAAATGGAGAGCGAGACAGATAAGTAGAGGGAAGGGAGGGAAAGTAAGTGAGCGAGTGCTGATAGTGAAGTGAGATGGTGAGGAAGGAAGTGTGAGAGAAGAAAGGGAAGACATTAGGTGGGGGGTGCTATGTGTTATCAGCTAAGCAGCAGCAGAAAGGCTATCATTGGCTCTTTCACCCTCTGGGGATGAAAAGGCCACTGTTCCACTAACCAATTCTGACCACCTCTCTCTCTCTCTCTCACACACTCTCTCTCTCTCTCACACACACACACACACACACACACACACACACACACACACACACACACACTTCCTTGATTTCTTCTTCTGGGCTTTGTCTGACTTCTTTTTCAGTATAATTCATTCACTTACAGAAACATTTCCCGCTTCTCAATTTTGTGAATAATAAAAAGAAATAATAATAAGAAGAAACTATACCTGAAATTATTTGTTGAAATAAGAAAACAAAAATTGTCCTCCAAACTAAGTGATAGAAGCTGTTACAATACACATATGTCTTTTGATCAGAGGTGGTTAAAGATAAGAAAAGATCATAGCTGAAGGTAAATCACAGTAGCTGATCATGGCTGGTTAGCTCTGACCTGACGTTGCCCATCATTGCATAGACATAAAGTCTTTATTGTACGTGGAAGCAGAAATTTGTTGTTATAATAACCAATTCACAAGAAAAGAATACAGCGGATACATGGATGTGATATAGCACACAGTAAGCGGTGTGTGTCCTTTGTGTGTGTGACTCAGGACATAAAGTATTAAGGTAATGCAGACGATTTGACTGATCCTCACAAAACCTGAGACCAGAACAGTTACTGCGTGATGCTTTAGAGCAAAACCTGTGCGGTGTTCCACTAACTAAGGAGCTCACGGATACACCTTCAGCAGACGCTCTTCAGTCCAGGTCAGGGGTCAAAACTCTTATTTGGTTCTTTTTTCTAATTGTCTCCCCAACATTTACCTATGTACATGTACATTTATTTCCAAGTTAAAGCCCAATTTCAGTTGATCAAGTTCCTCACAAGTCTAGATGAACAAACGTTCACATCATTGTGCATCTCTGGTGGAGATGATGGGTGATGGAGGGGCTCCACGCTCCATAGGGGGGCAAATGGAACATACGGAGCACCAGACCTCTCCCACTGCTGCACCCGCCCACCCCCCCCTCACCCACGTACACACACACACATAATTTGATCTTCATTTATTAATTCAAAAGAAGAAAAGACAAGTTAATTTCCCCTTGCCAGTGCATCTGACAATTTTAAATAATCGAGCGTTTGTCTTGTGGAGGATGTGCAACAGAAGAAGGAGGAAACAAAAGGAAATAGGCCTTGTGCGCTTGTATTCATCAATACGCACTCATAAAATCAACTGTCATTGATACCTGCTGCTTACACGATTGAAAAAGACAAACGCCAGCTGTAGACTAAAAAGTAAGGGAAAACACTTGATTTCTTCAGGGTTAAGACCAAACTTTATACAATAAGTGCACGATAGCTTTACATTTAAGTTATGTGCCAACCATCTCTTTCAAAAGTGGAGAACTGCATACAGCTAAGTGATACGATGGTTGAAAAGTTATAAGTGCATTGCATTTTATTAATTATAGTGGGGTATTTTGTTGTCAATTACCCTTTGATGCACGTCAGGGTCAAAGATTAAACTCTCACCTTTTAAGACGATCGTAGTTTTCATTTCCTAATTGAGAGAGAGTTGGATTGAGGGATAGTCAAAGAGCAGAGATGGGAAAGGGAAACTGGTGTAACTATCATCCCTTATCTCTCTTCTAATAGCCTTTACTTTGGTATTTTGTTTTTTCCCCTTCATTCCCACTGCCCCACATGTAGGAGTGTTCAAAGACTCCTGGATTTGGGACACAGGATTGTGGGACAGCACTGTTAGCAGCTTTACTTGGTGGAGTCAAGCCCCTTTTAAAACACCCCCGAAAAGTGACAGAAAATCCCTCTCAGGCCAAATCTTTTAAAGCGCTCCATCTCGCCTTTCTCTCAGAAATGCACAGTTTTTAAAAAATGAAAAAAATAAAAAACAATATAATCTGCTTTTTGGCAAGTCAGCAGGGGATGAATAAGTATAGTATGTAAATGTAGAAGAGGTAGAAAAAGAAGGGTAATGACATGTGGATCTCCTAAATGTGTTTATAAAAAGTAAAACTGTAGTAATGGTGTGTGTAATATCTACTAGTTCAATATTTTATTCACAAATTGCAAAATGGAAAATTGGAAAACGCATTAATTTAATTTTCTAAAATATTGAATTGTTACATCAATGTAAAATTATAAAAACAGTAATGCATTACTGTAAAAATATGAATTTATCCAGTAAAGTCTAGCATAAAAACAAACAAACAAAATAATAACATTACAACTATTAATAATATCACAGTTACTCCCTCCGAAAACAAAGGTTGACTTTAAATCTGACATTTATTATCCGTGGCCATCACAAATATCACTAATAGCAGCCTCAGAAGCAGCAAGTGGGCGTAGAAGACGAAAGTGCCTCCATTCAGCAGCTGGAAATATTGACTTTGATTGGAAAGACTTTGATTTTGTGAGGATGAAAGGTAACAACATCATTGCAAGTGGTGAAAAACACCTCAAATTCATTCATATTCATATCAAGATTTGAATCATCAACAGGAGGCTACAAAAAGCAGTAAGTAATCAATCACACTTGTGGCTACAAGTAATTACTAATATATTACATTTGCCTGAGAAACGAGCCCAACACTGTTCATGACCCTAATCATATTTTTACCCTAAGAAATATCTGTCTTAACAAGTTAGTTGTCCATACAGTTGCACCGAGGTAGGACTTGAAAATATCAGCTGTGTGTCTGTCTGTGTTTGTGTGGGTTGCTTAAGAGTTGTTGATTCCTGGGAGGTGTGGATACTTCACATCAAACACACTCCAGCACCTTTATACACGACCAGCTGCCTCCTTGCTGCCACAGGTGTACTGAACGAACACGCTGTTACACACACCTCTCAGACCCCAGAGGACATGCAATTCAATTAACAGGCAGATACATGCACACATTCACACACGGTGACAGCCACCCCCTCACCTACCATCCAATCACTTACTATACAAAAAACACTGCACACACACACACACACACACACACACACACAAAGTTCAGATTCAGTTGTGTCGCAGACGCCTCTCAATTCAATTAAGATACACAGAAATACTTCTTTTGATCTCAGTATTGGCTATCAGGCACACACACCTGATGCTTGCAGCACTAGTGGCCCCATTGTCTGCGACACAATGCTGCTAAAAGCTAACATCATCTGGCTAGCGGTAACAACAGTTTTCAAGCAATGGTGATATTTTCAAAAGGTACAACAGAAGAGCGTGCAGTGAATTCAATTATGTAGCATTGCATTTCATACGCATGTGTTTCTTCGGACTTGTGTGCACCTCGTGTGTTGTGCAAATACCATTTCCACTTTTAATGAGTTTTATCCATGTTCAGAAACAAAGCTCTTATTATAATTGAGTTTCTGAGCAGGAAAATATTTTGTTTTTAACATAAAATTTAATTATTACATGATGTGAGGTGAGATGATACTTTTGTTTTTTTGTCACTTGTTTGTCTTTTAAAAAGATAGGGTGAAGATGAAACGTTCTCAACCTGTGATTAACTCAAACTGGCTTTTAATGTTTTCTCCACGACTTACATATGTTTGCTTTTGTCCTCATTTGTAAGTTGCTTTCGGTAAAAGCATTTGCCAAAAGTCTAAACATCATTGTGTAAATGTAAATAAATGCATCTTGTTGTCAATAGATAAAATGATTGCCAGAGTGCTAATTTGATTTGAATGTTTACACACACATCCACATTACATGGCTTCACTCCACAATTACTTTCTCAACTCTGGGAACCTGACTTACTTTGAATAGTGGAACTTTAAATAATAAAAAGCTAATGGATAAAATTTTATCCATCACTAGATAAGGGAACAAACAAGTGAGAACACAAATAATATAATTTTAAAGTTGTTTATCTTTTTATTAAACATTTATTTATTATTATTTATTGTTTGCTTTTTTGTGATAAACATATGTGCCAGTATAGGAATTATTATTATTAATTTTTTTCCACTGTGGTCTTGAGGGTGTCAAGACATTTTTGGCTGCAGCGCCAGTTTGAGTCTCTGCATGAATACACAGAGCCAATTTTTGCATATGTAAGGGTAAAGTGGCGTAGCTCATCCTCTTGTATTCAACCCTTAAAAAGACATTTCCTGAATTCCCCTGAGGTTGTGTGTGTGTGTGTGTGTGTTTGAGTGGGGGTTAGGTTGAGGTAAAAGATAGAGGGCAACATCGCTAGTGTGTGTTTCTGTGCATGCATGCAAAATAATTTGCTCACATATGCATGTGTGTCGCTCCCTGTTCATCTAAATGGGGATTCATCGGGCAGCCATTTCAAAATTAAATGCTTTTGGTCAGCTAGATTGCTTTACGTCTCTGTCATGTTGCTGTGAATGGGATGCAGCCTTTGATGGATATGAGGAGTGACAAGAGAGCTCCCCTACACACACACACACACACACACACACAATTCTTTATTCATTTTCACCCTTATTTCCTCTATCACTCTGGTCTCAAGCTCCACTTTATCTTCCGTCTTTTGTCATTCCACACTGTCATTTTTTTTAAGATTATTTCTGAGCTGTTTCCTATACTATCCCATTAAAAGACTAGACAAGAATGTAAAAATTTAAAAAATGTTTTGTTTTGATCTTTTTTACTTCATTTTCACTACTTTTTAAATCTAGTTTCTGTATAAATTCAAGCTTTGCAACCCCTTTAAGACATATGCTCCACACGCACAGCAGTCAGGAACTATCAGCCCTAATAAGAGACCAACAGATGGTCCTCTCAAATATCCGGCACACATTTCCTTTTCCAAAACCAATTTCTACAGAGTTGGTTTAGGAACAATATGCAAAACCTGCAGACTTCCATAAGTGTTGTGCGTGCTTGTGTCAGACATATACAAACACAATCAGTTCTGTCAGTCTGTGAATTTCCTGCTTAGTGACAGTCTGCATCTGCTTTGCTGGTACACGTCATCTGTCTGATACACTAACACACGTGCACAGAAACATGCACCTTCCTTTCTTTCTTGAAAGATCATTCTTAACTGTGGGGAAAATGTTCTCAGAGTTACTTTTACAACTGATCTCTGATGATGCATTAAGCATCACTGGTTTACCAGAACTACTGAGTCCCTGTATGCTGTTTTGTTTTGTATTGTGTTTATGATATATGTTAGCTAGACCTACAAAAGTTTATTATGGAGAGTGAATGATTTCTGGTTATTGTTTCAATATCCTTTATCATCTGCACAGTTATATTTGGTGTCAAAACTGTACAAAGAAGTCAGCGTAGGTTTCCCTAAGAATTAAGTCATGAACGTCTCTCTAACACTGCTTCTCGGTCAGTTTAAAGGTAGTTTAAAATCTAGATTTTTTCGTTTTAAATTCACTCTCACAACAGATAAAATGTCACCACTAAGTTTATAAGCAAAAAACAATAAAACACTTATGGTAAATAACTAAAGTTTTGAATACGAGAAGTTTTAAAATGAAGATCAACATAAAGATTGTAACCCTGATGGGAAAATATCTCCTCTGACAGTGCGCTCACCGGTACAACCATTTCACTTTTGTATTTTGTGATAAAAATGCATCTGAATTCCTGTCACACATCTGTAGTTTTTGTGCCTGCATGTATGCATGTTAGACCACGTCCCATTCACGCCAGATGCAAGGACCTCTCGCTCGAAGAGCAGGTGAAAGCCACAGAGAGGTAATGGAACCTCAGTTGAGACGAGGCAGCCAATCTGCAGCTCACCAAAACACATTTCACACAAGCACATGTACACACACGCACACAGACACACACACCTACCCAATGCATTTGCATCTCAAGTGCCACGGCAGCTAGCTAGTGAGACAATTCGAATGACATTCAAATGAAGGCAGTATTTGTCTGAGCCCCAGAGAGAGACGAAAAAAGCATAGAAAGGTTTTTTAGAAATATGCAAATACTGTTCTGCATGGGAAATCTATCTTGAAATGAGCTTTCTATTTAGGGAGCTTAAATCAAGAATCACTTTGGTACACTGATGAGAATTGAATAAGTTTTACTTCTGTGGATGTTTACTTGTAGAGCATAGTCAGCTAGGCTTGGCATTCTGAAAAGAATATAAACAAAAATAAAGAAAAAAAAAACCATGACATGAAAAAAAATATTCTTGAACATTTAACTACTCACATTTCCTGTATCTCATTTTTTTAGCACAGACTGAGTAATAGACACTTTTTTATATTTTATTCTTTCATACACGGTCAAAGAGCATAAACATAATGGGAAATTTTAATTAGCATACCAATACTACAGATACCAGGACGGTCTCAGTAAGTCACCGGTGCAAAAAAGCTAATAAACCTAACTGTCACACTCTGGCCAGATAAAGACGTCACAAACAACCTCTTAAAGGAATAATTACATATTTTGTGAAATATTCGTATTCAATCTTTTGTAGCGAATGAGATAACCACTCTTACCTATTTATTAATATGCACCTCAACTTAAAACAAGAGAGCCGAACAATTAATAGCATCAAATGGATATCACAATTTAAGAGATTGCAAAAAGCTGCTAATTAAAATATGTTTTTTCATGCTAAAATAATATGAGAAGCATTCCACAGGCTTCACATGTGGAAGTCTGCCCTCTCCACTCCCCCTAAATCTGTGGCTGAAGTGTGCGAGAGCCTCAATTAAAATAACATCTAATACAAACGCTAAATTTTTTAAATGTTGTTCACTGTCAGAGTTGACTGTGTTTTGCAGAACATTATTGTCAGCGTGAGAGAGGGGCTTTGTTTGTGAGCTGGAACCCGGACGATGTTGTTGGTTGGTATTTTCACTTTTTTTAAAACATCAACTAATGTTGTGTGCAGGTAAGAAAAAGTGAAGGGTGAGAAAGAAAGAGAGAAAGAGTGAGAGATAGAAATGGAGATTTTAGGAACAAATAACTGAGTTGAAAGATAAATGAATAAAGTTGTCTGGGCAATGTTTTCACATGCACCTTTTTGTGTGTGCATGCGTGCATATGTGTGCATATATTCCCGCCCAACATGAAATAGCAATTTATGATATCCTGTTAAATGCTGGTTATTTGTTTGCACAGGATGTTTTGCATTGAACTTTTGCATATTAAATTGAAATATTGGTCTTAAACTTTTTATATTTTCTTATATCATTCAGCCTTACAAAGTTACCAAATAAAAAATGAATCAAAGAACAAGTGTGTACATCTTATATTCTTTTCAACATTTCTCAACATTTGATACATTTCAACATTTCTCTTGTTGTTTCATCTGGAACAACAAGAGAAATGTGGAGTCTTGCCCTAAACAAATCTGGTCAAACCTCAGCCTAAATTTTAAATGTAATTAAACTGTCATCTGCTATATGGGATTATTTTCAAATCTCCACTGTAAAACTAAACCTGAATCAACGTGACTTAGGACAACACACTTCTGTCACACTGTTCTATTTTGAAGAAATTACAATGATTTGTTCAGGCTGTGACCAAACACAGTTGCAGGTGTTCGTGTAGTATGAACATCAATGTCTGTAAACGTGTGTGTATCTCGAACTTCACTGAATATGGTATGTATTGTATTACTGGTCTGCATATAGACACAGTTTATCTATACATTCATAAATATACATACCAAGCAAACAGGACTCTGCAAGTACTCATGTTTTTTTCTTGTGTGTTTGTGTTTCTTCACTTTGTAATGTATGGGTGATAAAGGACACATAAAGGATGACAGGGTCGATGTAAAACTACAGCTCTCAGAAAAACAGAGAGAGAAACCAGAGACAGAGAGAACACACAGCAGTAGATCACACGCAGCTGCGCTCACCTTAACACCACTCTATCCTGGGAATCCTGCATCGTAAAAGTTACATATGGCTGTTTTTAATTCTTCCCTGTATTGAAACACCCTGGCCGACAGTTAACTAACTAATGATATAAAGGAGCATGCAGAGATTAGCCTGATCCAATGTGTCCTAGAGATGAAACCTCTGGCAAACATTGTAAAACAACACCACCGGAGTGTTATAGACTGTGTGAAAAAAGGAAAATCAATCACTTTAGGAGTGTATTTGTGAAGATTATAAATCCCTTAGAGTCACTGCAGCATCATGTTACCTTAGCGGTTTAAGGTGCATAGAGACCACAAGTACACAAGTAAGTAATACAATAATACGATTATACAATACAATAAATGATGTACAGTAATTGCTTTAGCTTCAGGGTTCTATTATTTTGCATGCTGGCTGTCACTGCTAATGTCTGTGCTTTTGGTACTATGGCAAATGAAAATGTCTTCTGTGAAAAAGGTTGATTACAAAGAAGTGTGTTTTCTCCTGCTTTTAAAGAAACCGATCCCAATTTTCTCAGTTTAGCTTTTAGCTTTAGATTTAAACTTCACCCTCCAGTTAAGAATGCATGTATGTCAGCATTGTGTCTACCTGTATTTACCTCTCCACTAGCACGTAAATGGTTAGGATAAGAAAAAGAACAGATTAAACATCTGTGCCTAATTATCTTATTACCACTAACTGTGTCAAACTGCAACAAAATTGGGGAATAAAAACAGTAGGTAAAAAGCAGAGAACAGATTAAGTGCAGCAACTCACCACCCGACACAATTTGGCACCTAAAATTAATAATTTGCTCCAACTGTTCTCAAACTGTTGTGTGTAAAGTTTTTGACCTCAACAAGAAAAAGAAAACTATTAGAGGACAGAGTGCACAAGAAGAAAGAGGGCTGAAGCAGTAAGCACATGGAGAAAAAGTGATAAAAAGAAGAATGAAGATGAAGGACTGGGAAGCCAGTTTCCTATTTAAATGATGATTAAAATTCATAGGCTTCACACCTATAACATCCCTTTACCCCTCCATCCATCCCTCTCTCTCTCCATCCATCCATCCAGCCCCCCTTTTGATGTTGAAGCAATCTCGCAGCAGTCACAACCTTTTCTCCCTGCAAAATTAATTTGACAGGTTTGCATTAAGGCACCTGATCAATACCCACTTAGAGCTGTGAGGGCTAAAGCCAAGAAAAATAACGCACCGGGCTCCCGTCTCTCCCTCTGTACCAGATGAGAAAAAATGAATCTTGGACACTTTTTTCACTCCCTCCCGCCCTCAATCGCTCGGCGGCCCTAAGCCCTGCTCTCTATCAGACAAATACACACACAAATAAACACTCACATAGACACATGGAAGCATACAAATGAACACAAGGGGTCATATACCGACGCACACACGCGGCTCCCAGCTTCTCTATCACCGTGCTGACCTCCTGCCATTGATCGGCAGCTGTTAAGTTGACAGAGGGCCTGGAAGGTGTGTCTGCGTGTGTGTGTGTGTGTGTGTGTGTCTGCATGCTCTGTGATTTTTGGTGGGCACTTAGCCAGGGAACGATCAAGTATATAACCCTCGATAGAGTCAAAACTGTGGCTTTGTGATAGGAGGCTAAAGAAAAAGTTTAATTTGTATCCAGTTGAAATAAAACACAAAGTCTGGGTTTAATACATTGCAGGCCATGGATCTAAAAAGATGAAAAAGATGAGAAAGGGGTCCAACAAAACCGATAAGCCAAAGACTGTAAACAATAAAATACAGACAAGTTTATGTCGCTTTGTTAATCTATATTTATGTTCAAGGGATCTGCTAGACATATTGTACGTTCTTCATCACACTGGTTACGTTTAATTTATCCCCATGCATTTACATTTGGCAAGCTGTCAAGTGTCCCAGCTATGCAGGAAATGGTTACGGTAAGTTAGAGTTTGTTCCCAACATCAACAAGTTCAACTTCTAAATCAGCCTTTATGCTTCCTCATGGCTACCGGTGGTTTTGGCAGCAAAGAATCAAAGTCCTTTGAATTCACTCTCTCGTCTCCCCCCTTATCACTGACTGTAACCGAAAGGAAAGGAAGTAACATAAGCGGCCACCTGTGTACGGTCATACATATCTTTTTTTTATTATAATTTTAAGACAAGGTCACATTACGTTTGCTGGAGTCCACACTGTTTTTAAAGGTAACAAGGGTTTCAATTAAAATTCAGAAATGCCAGTGTTATTACAATCAACACAGTGTGTTTGATCTCAGACACACATTACACCACTTGAACATGTGTTATTGATTCGCTTTTAAGCTTCACATTTTTTTTAAATAATAGATTAGAGACTCGACACTAGACTTAAAACCCACAATATTTTTCTTAAACAGGAACTGAAGAACCGGGTGGAGACGTTACCATTTCTACAGAATGGAAGAGCTGCACTCCTCCACATATCCCACCGTTCGTCCTCATCCATCCGTCACTGAGTCTTCCAGGGCTATCCCATCTCATCCAGGCAGAAATCAATACCCAGCCCCTGAGAGGGGCCCTCAATAAACAGTAGAGGAAGAAACATGGGCAGACCTCCGCAGCTAAAGCTCCCCCCTCACAACACAAAGTAAATGAACTCACTACTTTTCTTCTAACTTCACCCAACCAACAACAAAGACCTCCATCCAATGTTTTAGTGGCCAAGGTCGTGGTTATATTTCAATCCCAGCCATGATTCACTCAAATGAACCTTCACACTGCCGCAAGAGTTTGCAGGTTGACAGGTACAGGTATGAATGTGTACACCTGCATAGTTACAAGCACCAGATCAATGCAAAGGTCAGTCCCTCCAGGTTTTCAATGACCTTTTGTGATTGTTGCAGCCTGAAATGCTTGATTTCATGACAGCTTTCCTAAAAAATTGTGACGCATGTTGCATGTTTTTAGGTTGGTTTAAACTGAGGGACTGAAAAGTCTAACAACACAGTGGGTGTAAAACGCGACCCACTGTAGACAAGCAGTACAAAAGTATCCGACAGGACGGAAAAATTAACTGTTTAGATTTTGTGGTTAAAGTCACTATAACGTCTTGTTTGTTCTCGCTAATCCAATATAGCAAAAACACATGGATGGAATTTCAGTACATCTGGACCACATGTATGAATGGATGAGAATACTTGTCTGGACGAACATGCTGCTGTTTTTTTGAAAATTACTGTAATACGGTGTTATAGAAATTGACCAATATAGGAGTCGGGAATGGAAGACAAGAAGTAGAGAGGTATTAAACTATAAAAATGCAAAATGGGATGATAGTTTGCTTACAAAGACAGTGAGACAACCAGGCAGAGATACAAAGGAGACAGGATGTGGTTTAAATAGAGAGAGAGTGAAAAATCAAGAACTGGAAGCAAACTGACGATAAACTGAAAGGAAGATGGAGAATGGGAAGTAAGGACACACCTGGGGAAGGTGGTCTGGGAGTGTGCCCACAGGCATGCAGAGACTAACCGTGGCCCAGGACGCCACAGGAGCCAGCCAAGAGTATGAGGGGAGGCAGAAGGAGTTCACAGAGACAGCAGTGGAGCCAGAGCCGACAGAGGGCGACAGGCCGGGAGTACCGCAAGAAGCAGAATCCAAACGCTGTAATCCAATGGATAGATAGAGGGGAGGCTCTGCCCACAAAGCTGTGAGTATGATTGCTCCAGTATTTTGCTTGGTTATGTTGTTTAAGTGCATTAACAGCAATTTCTTTTTGACCCGAGGTTGCCTCAGAGGCCCGGTGGTCATTCCAGTGCCTGACAGGAAGGAGCCAGCAGCCACAAGAACAAGTTCAGCCGTGCTGCAAGGTGGATCTGCCCTGATCGTTTGAACTTTGCAAGAGTTGTTTCTCTTAGTTTCATGTAAAATATAATCATTTAATGATTTTTGAAATACCATAGATTTCTTTTATTTTTAAGCTTGTTTTAATTATATTATTTTCATCTTCAGCTGTGCATTTGAAATCCCCCTTTTTTCATTGTGGTTCTTCATTGTTTATCAGTTCTAAAATTGATCACACCCCCTCTCTTCCAACATTACATATTCCAACTGCTGCAAAAAGTAGCTATTTACAGAAAGTTATTATGCCCAAAAAAGTAAAATGTAAGTTTCTTTTACATCATGCCATCTTAATCTTGTGCTTCTTGCCAGTGAACGTTTACTGCCTATATCCAGAGAAAATGCACCTAAAGTGTCAGACCAGATACTCACAACTTCATATCCACTGTGTTTTGGGCCTATAAGGAACAATGCTAATTTTATAAAATTTCAATCACTCCATAACTTCTCCACCAGTAGCTTTCATCTTTGGGATGCTGGGAGATTTAAATGCCTCCAAACAGCTTTGTCTTGAATCAGATTTATACATTTTCCCACCCACTAACACGTTAGACACTAGGGAAAGCGAGAAACTGCTTTGTTTTGATCGCGAACTTCTTGAGCTGCTTGCCAAAGATATTACCCAATATCTTCTTACTTACTTGGCTCAGTGCTTTACTTGATTGCTCATGCGAGTGCATGCGTGTCCCCCTTATCCCTGGTTGGTTTGTTTATCTCCGAACTTCTGTATGTGTGCCTGTGCATGCTTTCCTAATTTTTTTTCTATAGATAGACAGGATTTAAAAGAAAAAGGCAGCAGTGGGATTTTACTTGGGAGAACCGAGGCCTGTGCATGCTGAGCCACCGCAATGCAATTTCACTGCAGCGTTGCCACTTTCAGGCCTATTCATCCCTCCCCGCTGTGCCCCATTAGAGAAGACAGGCAGGTGAACAAGTGCACATGGAAAACAAGTTCCTCTAGGCACTGCAGAAGCACCAGCCACCCCCCTGAACCTTTCTCCTCCACTCACACCCACACACAAAGCACAGCCCTCCTTAGCCAGATGTAGATTGGAACAGACATCAATAAATAATTTAAAGGTCTTGAGAGTTTTAAGTAGGAATCTATGCAGTGTGGAACCCTGTTTAATCGAGTAACTTCTAATGCCTTATCAATCAAAGCATGTTAAAAGCTGCTAACATCAGCAGAAAAGGGAAAAGTGGGAATCCTTTTGTTTTATTCCATCACCTTGTCTCTCTCTCTCTCTTTCTCATTCCTTACTGTTTTTTGTCTTGTTGATGGGACATTACATGACATTTGTATTCATCAATTGACCCTGATCCCCACTGCACTGACAAGACAAGAGAAAGGCAAAAGCAGATGAAAAAAAAATCTCAGTGGTGCAATGCAGCTCATGCTAATGTAATAAAAAAACACACTGATCAAGAGGCAGTGTATTTGGGAAAAAGCCGCTGAAGATGGGTTTCAAATAAACCACTTGATTTAACCTGCCAGACACTTGAACAGAGCCAATTTCTTGTTAAGGGAAGAAAATGTAATAAAATGTGAGAATACAATTTTACAGCTAATTCTCACAGGCACAAGGATGTACTGATATGATAAAATAAAGAAGTGGTCTGGACTCAAAATGAGCAATATCTGACTTGTGCACAGATGCAGTGATTTGACAGATACTTTACGCTTTATGTTGATACTCACATATTTGCCGTTCAATTCACGAATTGCATATTCAAATGTTTTACATTTTGATAGCAATAACTCCCTTGATAGATTAAACCCTGCATCACTAAAAAAAAACATGTGGCATATATATTATATGGATATATTTTATCTGTTCTTTCACCACTGCTGAGAAATCTTTCAGGCCATAGCTGTCAAATTATGATAATATTGGAGTTTTACACAAAAATGCACATATGAACCTACACATACATGCTCACACACACATGTAATGTGTGTCTGAGATCCAACACACACATACACACACACACGTCTCAATTCTCTGGTGTCATCAGCAGATGTGTACATACATACCTCGTCTCAATACAATACAGATAAGCTAATAGCCTCAGAGGCTCCCAGTCTGCCTCTGATCTCCATAATATCCCTACGCACACACACACACACACACACACACACACACACACACACACACACACACACACACACACACACAGAATCAGAGGGTAGCGTATAGTACTGTACCTGCACAAATCCCATAATATCTCTATAGCTGCCTGTCTGTGGGGAATCAGATAGACCTGGTTTACATTCAGCAACATTCAAAGGACAAATATGATCACTTTGAGACAAGATGGGAATGTAAATGAGTGGCTGTTCAAAAACAAACAAGCATGAGCAAACATTGACAGATACAACACATACGGACACGTGCAAAAATCCTTCTGAAGCCTCTGGACGTACTGGAAAACACTTGCTTTAATTTACTGTCCAAGGAAAGTCTGGCAACAGGAGTCACACCAATACACAACAAAACTGTGTAACCTGTAACCTTTCATAGTAATATGATATAAATACATGCTATTTGATACAAGAAAGATTGGTTAACAATTAATTACTTTTTGCTTATCAGCCAAAATACTGTATTTGCAGATAAAACATATAATATCTTACCAAATAAAAGGATGATAAAGGTGCTACCTGAAGACTGTTCTCCTGTGAAATACATACCAATGACAACATGTAGCAGCTATGGTGCATATTATACCATCGCGTAGTATTTAAACCCTTCAGTGGTTGTCATGATGCATTGTGGGGTAGAGCATTAGGAGTTTGTATTCAGTGTGAAACAACTGCTACTGTTGTTGTTGCGACCAGGCCTGGTGCTGACATGATGCACATCATGTGATAGAAGAAAGCATCCATGGACCACAGGGTCAGTGGTTTGATACCTCTGACATGATGCTGAACATCAGTGGTGATGAGGACCCTGCAGCCTACAACACTGTGATGTATGTACCAAATTAAAGCTTTGGATAAAAGCAAAGACTAAAAGAAAGCAGCAAAGAAAGAAGTGAAGAAAGCAAACCAAAACTTTTTTTTACTAACCGTAACGTAACCTAACTGTTATAACCGCAGTATAAGCGCACTGCTGTGTATTCACAGCAATAAACAACTTAACGCATTTTGGCTCAATAGTAATCAGCTGTATCTGCCATTATTGTCTGACGGAAAAAAGGGGTGAGATTTCAATAGTTTATTGGGTCGTAAGAGAGGGTAGGGACAAACGACCAGCAACTGAGGGACACTCCAGTCAATGCAACTCAATAATCCCTAATTTTAGAATTTCATACACATGCACACATCCTATAGACTTTATACCCTATTATATACATGTCACATATTACATAATATCTTCATAATATATATATTTTTTCAATGGTAAAAAAAAACTTTTCTTGCTAAACTATGGTCAAAATAAGCTGGTGCTCAGAAGAGATGATTCAGAATGAATTACAACTCATTTCTTTGGCAAGAATGGATCCTTTATCTTACCTGGCTCAAATATTAATATTTCTCATAGACAGACAATTTTTTTGTTAGAAGTGAAAATAGCATAAATACTGAATATAAAAGTATAAATAAGAAATCAAAAAAAGAAAAAACTCTGGAAAAAGAGCAATATGAAAAAAATGCTATAGGAGACGTGTTAATCATGAATTAACCAATCAATACTTCTCTCTGGATCCAGTGTTGGAGCCAACATCTATCAATTAACACAAACTCACCCAGACACACAAAATATCCATACACAGAAGTTCACATGCACACATTCTGTGCGCACACACCCTGTCTACCAGCCAAAGGGCAATAACCTTCTATGAAGCGTTGTAGTTTGGATCAGCAGTATTGACAGCTTTCCCATTAGGCCTATTGAAATGCATTGTTGTTGCTGCGACAACACACACACTCACTGATATTGCGAGTCCCTGGCATGCACCACCAATCAATCTAACGCCACAATCACATACTTTTCACCTGCTTAATCGGAAAAAGAGAGACAGGCGGGTCTCTTGACTCTTCAGTGTCACAGATGTGACCCCCAACCTTGACCTCTGACCTTTAGAGGTTCCGGTCAAGGGTTGAAGAGAGGGGAGGAGAGAAAGGGTGAGGATGAGTGAGCTGAGGGGGATCAATAGATATGTTCTGATGGTCACGCTTGCTTTAGGAGTAATGGAGCTGTTTTCACATGTGAACTTTTATACAGTGTCCAGAGAATCAGGCCTGGACATTGTCAAGAGGTCACAAAAATGTTATTTAATTTAAATTTAATTTCACATATAAGATACATCAGGAGATTGTGTAAGAAGTTTTGTTATATTTAAAGATATTTTGCTTGATTTTAGTGAGCGGGGTCCACAATTAAAGCTAGCAATGCTCGCTCTCTGGTAGTAACTTCACACCACCTACTTGTTCATCATAATAACTCTGATTAAATTTATTGCTCTGAATTCGTACATGGGGCCTTCCTGAGTAAAGTCTGAGCAACGTCTGTGTCACCTGTTTCCTTCTCACATGCAACTTCTCAGAGTAAAATCTAGTTTGTGATAACAGTCCATGTGTGAGCAGAAGCATTTTTATTCAGTTAGACCTGAGGTCTTGCACATTTACATTTAGTCATCTGGCAGATGCCAGTCAAGGAGAAAACATCAAAGCAAAGTGCTATCAAAAGTGTTTCTGTTTCATGAAGATTTTTTGCACAGTGCACAGTAAGATCCAGAAGAGTTCTTGTAGTTACATATATCTTTGTTCACCCATTTTCTTTTTCAAGTTTGACTTTTACATGTTTTATCTTTTGAAGCACGTCTTTATACTTGGCAGACTGTAACTAACAGTAAGGTATATTTAGATTATGATATAAAGACCACCTGATTAATTAGTAATTGCTTTAAATCACTCCCCATAGCACTTAATCAAATATGTCGTGTAAAAATGAAATTTTAAAACTGTTATTAAAGACAGAAAGAACAAAGGCAGCAAAAACAATGAAACTAGAAACAAAAACACAATCAGAAAACAGAAAAAGCCCTGAGGAATGAATGAATGAATGAATGAACGGACAAATATCAGTCAGGACACAGAAAAGCTAAAGTATTGGACACAGAAGCACAAGCAGCGATAAGTAAAAGATGAATGGATGTGGTGATGCAGGATGTGACAAACGCATTGAAAGAACAGAAAAGAAAAAAAAAAAAAAAAAAAAAAAAAAAAAAAACAGTTTCAATCTCTTTTTTTAAACCCCTATTAGTAAACAGGTGTTTTACTGGGATCTTACGTGACCCTTTGCCAGCCCCAGTCTTTGTTATTCCTGCTTATTATTGTTGCAGTTGTTCTTACTGCCACTAATTTTCAAAAACAAGATCTGCGGTGTAGCGTGGATGAGCTCGATTCATTTATCGGTCATGCTGTTCGCTCGCTGTCATGTAGCTGTACCCCCTCCTCCCCAGAGGCATTATGTTAACCATCCAAAGAATCATTAGCATAACAATACCCCCGACACACACACACACTATACACACACCTCGGGACATTCATGAATAAATGAGCCTATGTAACAGTGTAGAATATAATAAACTACATTGCTAGACTAAATCAAGCTTATGGGAAAACTATTTCAGGCACTTAAGAGTGGGGTCTGTGTATTAAATACACTTGAAGTTTCATTGTCTCAAGTTTGATTTTTTTTTAGGCCTGAATTTTGCTAAGCCTTTACGCCGGCGAAAATGTCCTGATAAACGAGTCCGGCTGAGTCTGTGCCCCATCCACTTAACAGCACCTACACATATCAGCCAGACATATATACACACATTGATGAGGGGTGTCTTACGCCTCAATAAAAACATCTCCCCTCCTCTACTCTGTCTCTATTTTATTGTATTGTATTATATCCAATTCCCAAAGGACCGTGGGGTAGCATCCCTCTCCGTCACATTCTCTGCCAGCAGCTCTGCACATCTGTGTGTGTGTGTGTGTGTCGATGTCTTGTCAGAGGGGTAAACAGGGAGTTAAACAGATATATCCAAGCGTAAAATCTAAAAAGGCTCCCCAGCGGGCGCCAGAGGGGGTTGTTAGGAATCAAGCACATATCAATTGAGAAGCAGAGAGAGAGAGAGAGAGAAATGGCTAGAGAGAGAGAAAAGAGAGTAAAGGAAAGAGGCAGTGGCCTTCCTAAGGTAAATTCTCACAACGCTAAATTATAGCCATTCTGTCATTTTTGCCTCTCTTCCTCCTGCACCACCTTTAAGTCTCTTAACTCCATCTTCCTCTCTCTTCTACTTCAGATATTATCTTTAACCTGCTCTCCCCACAGAGATGTAACGGGCATCTGCTGTGCACAGCTCTGATGGCGGAGGATTTCTTGTTTCCTTCTGTGTCCTTACTGGAATCACAGTGTATGAGTGTGCACTTACAAGTTCACATAACAGAAATTTAACAGAATGGAATGAATTATGTATTGTGTGCATAAAAAACTAATAGCGTCTGCAAGTATGAGACAGGGACACACACATACACACACAGCTAGCCCCGTGCAGTGTAATGCTCTACTTGATTATCTTATTGTTGTCTGTAAGTACAAGCCCAGATTGAATCAGCCTGCACTCCATTGTCTCTCTGCAGCTGGTGTGTTTGTGTGTGTAGAGCTGGTAATGAATGGCCAATCTAGTCTATCTAGAGAAAACCTTCTCATCAAAGCGCTCCCATAATTACTAGCTCTCCGTGAAAACTACGCACTGCTTTATTACTTTACAATGCAGTGCAGTCAAGAGTCAGGACTGAAGATTTGAGAACAACGCAAGTGTTCTTCATGCACACGCATTCATCTTGCATTTGAGTCATTTACTGCAGCCCTGCAGAAAACTGACTAATTTGTGTGTGCGCGGCCAGCCTCAATACTAAGAAGATCAACAACTTAAAAACCAGCAAATGGTAAAGCACACACACTGCGGAGGCACACACAGTTTTCCACCACTTCAAATCAAGTAAAGTGAAAAGAAAAGAACTTGATATCAAATGCTTCGACTTGAAATGTCATTAACTCTTAACTGGATTATAAAAAGTCTACCTTGAGACACAGTCTCACTGAATATTTAGTGAGACATTATTTGCATACTTGAAAAGATGATGTTAAAGATGTTATATTGCTGCTTTTACTTGTGTAAAAGATTTGAAATATATCTTTTGTAAGTTTAATTATTGGGATTTCATTTAAACAAATTTTAATTTGTGTGTTTGTTGTTTTATTGTCAGGTCTGGATACACACTCACCATTACATTGGAAAGTATCTGTAGACAGGCGCTGGTTTCCTAACATGTCTCACACTTCACGTGGTGGTCTAAATCAACTCATTGCTTAAATTAACAGAATTATGCAGATTATTTATTTATTTATTTTTGTAGGTGAGAGCAGTTAGTCTGTGGCTATTAAGCAATTTTAAGGTAAATTCTACATTTCAAGTCTGTGACCATAGCTTCATATTATTTGACTGTGTATGTTCCCCATTCTCCAGCAGGCATGAATCTTCCCTCCTGCTGTGAGCTATCAGACCAAGGGACCAGCCTGAGGCTTCTGTGAACCATAAAAGATTGAGGTTTGATGGGAGGAGTGAAGCGCAGAGAAACTAACACAAAGTTGAGGACAAACATAAAATAAGAGAAAAATTGGTAAATATAATTCAGTAAGTTTACTGCAAGACAACATTAAAAACAGGAAAAAGGCAGTTTGAAAGAAAAGTTCAGCCCCTGAGGTCTATCATGAAACCTGCTATAAATCATGTTTGTTGATTTAACTGTCAGGCAACGTTCATGTGGGATAATACAGATAGGGTTGCATAAGAAGGTTTTATTGGTAGGTAGTAGGTAACAATTATTTCTGCACTGTTCAGGCAGAACAAGCTGCTTCTCTTCAAACTTCTTAGTTTCTAGAGAGTTGCAAAACAAGCTGCCAAAACTCGGGTTGTTTCCCGATCCAAAGACATGCACTAACTAACTAACTAACAAATCCAAAGACATGCACTAACTAACTAACTAACAAATCCAAAGACATGCACTAATTAACTAACTAACAAATCCAAAGACATGCACTAATTAACTAACTAACAAATCCAAAGACATGCACTAACAGTAATGGTTGAGAATCAATGATTGTGTGTCCCTGTATCATCCCTGTGACAGGCTGGTGATCTGGTAAGGATGCACCCTGTCTCTGGCCCAACTCTGACTGGTTCCAGCTCCTACTCCCTGTAACCCTTAGCAGAATAAGTATTGAAGACAATAAATGTATGTACTACTAAATTATATATGTATATTGGACAACCTGCCTATCCAAGGTGAGTCCATTAGCTATTGCTTAGGTGTACTGATATGGTTGTAATAGCAGTGATTAGTACAAAGCCAGCCAGCCCTGCAGGATGACAAATGGCACCTGAGACAGGGCATGATTACAAGCCTTTATATAAGCAGAGACAGTATGAGCACAGAGTATGATGGATGACACCCAGAGCGCAGTCAGAGCTGGTTCATAATTAGACCTCGATGGCATTAGTTGCATTTCCTAGTGGGAATGTCACAATAAATGTGCCAGACTTGTTAAAAAGGCAAACCTTGACATTTTCGGGGGGGCGTTGTTACTCTGCAGGCAACTGTCACAGCATGGAAGAAAGCTTTCAGGGTCTTTAGCTTACATTCAGCCTCGTCGGAACAGGTCTAAAGAGGCTTCTTAGAAATGATGGTTTCTAAAGCAAAACAGGTTCTTTTACCAAGCTGCTTACTGGTGTTCACTGTAGTATCTGACCAGAAAAGGCTTGAATTCACTAGGACTAGTGGCCTGTCATATTATACTGTTTGCGCGCCACCGCCAACTATCGTCATCTGAGTTCTCAATGTGTGTGTGTAAGCCGAGGTAATTACTAAGAAAGGTTACACTGTGTGAAGGTAAGGTAACAGAGTGGAAGGTAATAGTGTGTACCTGAGGTGGCTCGGGTGATGTGTTTTCTGGTGTGTCTTTCACTCGTCTGGGCATATACCTGAGTAACCAGTGAAAGTCAGACGTGTGTGTGAGAGCATGTTTATCGTTTCTGGTGTAAACCAGGGTAAGATGACTTCTCGTATGCAATTACTTTCAATAACACAATTAAGAACTCAGTACAGTCTTGAAGAAATTAAAACGACGCAGGAAAATATTTGTTCAGCCTCAAAGGCCATATAACTGACTTTTTGTGTAGCTGAATAATCAAAATTGAACAAAACACAACAACAAAATGATTAACACAAAGTGTGACGAAAAAGTCTAAATAAACTCTGTCCCCCCTGGATTTTTCAAAATCTAATAGTTCCGGTTGTGGATGGATCAGTTGTGTGAGTGTCCTCTTTTTCTCCCTCTTTCCCCCTACTACACTGTCACTTTTCTCCAATGCAAATACACACAAACACACACACAAAAACACAGTTAAAAACTGTAAGTCAGGTTTCCAAAATATGTCAGAATTGAAGGAGAAATCAGGTTATGAAGTCAGGTGGATTTCTAGTAACCAGGTTTATTAAGTCCATGTAAAAAACCGTTCCCCGATTACCTGAAAAGCTGATTTCTAATAGTGTCTTCTTTACCTAAGTGCATATAAAAGCAGTCAGAGAAATCCGCATTTTACAAGAGAAAAAACTACTAACCCCAATATCGGAAGCCACATATTTCAGAAACCAGCTTTCCCAAGAAGGTTGACTGTAACCTGGTCACTTATGTCCATGTTAACGCACTGAGTAATGGAACTTTGTAGGGGCACAACAATTGCAGAAGTAGTGTTGTATTTGATTATATAAATGTGATACTGATTACTCATTAGTGCCACTCAAACTCTCACCAGTATCCATGTTCACTCTCTTCCCACCACATCCAGTTTATCTCTACAGGACACCTGTAGACAGCACACCTTCATTTGGATATGAATTTAGTGTCATAATTCTTAATTCAGTGTTGAAAAAGTAAAGCTCTGTGTGCCCACCCAACTTTGCAACCCCTACGTACACACACACACACACACACACACACACACACACACACACACACTGGCCTCTCTACCTTTATGAGTCTGGCTGTTGAATTAGTCAGTCATCGCACTCAGCCCTGGTCAGAGTAAGATCATGTTGCCAGTCTGGTCGTAACACAGTCAGGTCAGACAGGTCAAATACCTGTTCAGATAACACACCGTGACCTGTTACTGATATTGTACCTCATCTTACTGTCAAAGGTAACACTCACCTCTTCAAACCTTTGCAACGCAAACATTTACCAAAGATTTTTCAGTGCTGCAAATTCATTTTATCTGTTGGTACGAGTGCAGTAAACCACATGGATGCCTAACATCTTTAAATCTCATAACATAAGTACACAAATGATGAAGCATGCTTAGCTCTTGGATGTGTGTTTTTTCTTTTGAAAAAACATGATTTCATGTCATCTTAAACCTTTTGACTAACTACTGTCATTTCATTTATACATTGTTTAAGAGTTTAAGTAAAGTTTTTTTAAATACACAAATGTATGTTGCAAGAATTTTTCCTGAATAAAGTTCAACTGCCCTAAAATCTCTTCAGGCAATTTGTGCATGACTGCACTGCTGTTCAGCATCAATCTGGTCATCTAATGATGACCTATGATCTATTCTAAGTAACATCTGGTGAGATCCTGACCACCAATTTAAAAAGGCTTTTTATATAAACTCATAGAAGCCAAACACAGTCAGCTCATTCAATCAAAGAATGGTCCACAGCATTTACACAAAAACACACACAGACATTCACATGAATCTAAGAATTTACTACAAACGACAACAACACACATTACCATGAAAATATGTTATTTGATTATAAACATGCTCTCAGAACTTGATCTGTTGCGATATAAGCAGAGATCAGAGTTGGAATCTGAGTTTAACTCCTAAAAATCATTGCAAGAATTAGTTGGAAGAATCTTTGAGTAATTGATTTCTTAGTAAAGAGGCTTAATGTTTCATATCATAAAAAAAATGTCAAAGAGACACAACATACTTCACTGATTATTTTCCTTCAATCCAGTCACTCACAGTAATAATGTTCCCACTTTTGACATGGGGAAGGCATCATGTCATTCCAGGCACTGATAATATTTGCACAACATAATGTTTTTTAACTGTAAAGATAAATAGATAACAGAAAAAGAAACAATACAGCAAATGTTTGATTGATCACAATGAAAGCTCTTCGACCCAGTCGTCCCACAAGGTGCCTAGTAACTCTCAGCGGTTTCTCTATAAATATTAAAAACTACTGAAGATAGAACTATTCCTATTTTTTTAATAATAATAAATGAGAAGGACTCTTTTCTATTTGGCACATACATCTCATTAGGCCTGCCAACTAAACTACCCAGCATAACTCGAAGCATGTACCACTCTGCAGATGTAATGAGTGTCAGCAAATTAAAAGGTAACAAATAAAAAAAAATGGAAAATAGAATTTACCATCTCATCATTCAGTGTTGGCCTTACAAGCCAAGAATCGAAAGAGGAAATAAGTGAGAAGGGAAGGAAGTTACCAAGCTGCCAAAAAGAGCAAATCAGCAGTCCCAGAGTTTTCCCTTGCTGTGGTCAAGTCTACGTCTGTGTGTGTAAACACTCAATCTCAATGACAAGTACCCGCACTCAGACACACACTCAAGTGGTAATTAATTTGGTGGCTTCTGATTGCCAGGGTTGCTTACTGGTTGTGGAAGCCAGATCAGGGGTGTCACCACCAGATTGACTCTGCGAGGTTCACGTACAAGCACAGACACAAACAACACACACCAGCACAAGCACACACTTGTGACTGTCAAAAGAAAACACACAGACGAAGAGAAACTGAAAAGAAAAGGAGAACAGAGCTCTCTGCCAGCTGCAGCCAACCCCCCACACACACACACACTTACCCTCCCAGTCTCACTCACACCCACAAACACACACACACTCAGGGTGAATGACAGGGCCTTATTGCAGGTATAAATTGAGGCTGTGGGATGTGTGTGTTGTTCATTAAAGCAGAGTGAATCTCTTTTGGTTTTCATTAAGGGGCCTGACCACACTGACTGGATGGCTAATCTAGACACCTACATCCTTCACACACCCTCTATCTATATTTCTTTCTTCTGCAAACACACCTTGAACCTCTCTATTTCACGCAGAAACAGACAAAACCAGATTCTTATTTATTAAACAGAGGTGACAGGTACTGAATAAGTTGTCCTCTGTGTGTGTCTGTGGTTTCGTGTCTTTTTGTGTCTCTTTGGCAAGACATAACATCTGCATTTACAGTATAATTATGACTATGGGCATGTGCACGTTTGTGTTAGAACACAATCCTTCTTGTACTGAATCTTCTCCTTTTCGATGTGCTCCTGTGTGTGTCTTTGTGCGTAGAATAGAAAGACAATTGGTGTCTGTGGTTATGAGTTAGGTCTAATTTCCAGGAGGCCTGTCCTGGCTAAACAAAGCTGACACAGTGCTTTTCTGACCAGTTATCTGTCACCAGGAATTACATCTTAACACACACCCTGAGAAATGAGCTTGGGCACATACACACACACGTATACAAACACACACACACACACTTTTCTCTTTGTAATGGATACCCCACATTATACCCAAATACATAAGCTATTGTTAAAATTCTTATTCCAACGTGAAGTTCATTAAGATGCTGCTGTCTCAAATGTCCTTTGGAGAGCTTGTGATCCTTCAAACATGGAGGACGGGATTTGGTCCCATTTATCCACAAGAGCAGTGTCGTTAAGTACGGTTGCAGGGTGATAAGACCTGGCTCACGGCTGACTTTCCAGTTTCATTCCAGGTATTAGGGCAGAGACCCAGTGGAAAAAACCTCACTTCTCCTTTGTCTGGGCCGAAAAGGAACCATTTGAACACACCGCAAACCTACAGTCAATGCCGAAAAAAACTTTCCATAGCAGAATTTGTATTCATATTCATTAGTCAAAAAGTGGGAAGCAGGAAAGCAGCATTTCAAAGCGTATATAGTCGCCTTGCCTCAATTATGCTTATCAGTTGATTATCTTCAATCCAGGTAACCATCGGGTTATTAAAATATTCTTGCGTTATAAGCTGAGAAGAAGCTTCCCATGTGCCTCTAATATCCATTTTCATTGTACAGTCTAGGGTTGTATGCTGGAACCAACAGTGCAAAGTATTTTAACACACAGACACAGTCACATGGATAATTTAACATGTGTAAAGGGGAATGTGTGTGAAATGTGGAGTGTTTACAAGTGTCTAGAACCCCAGTTGGGTACCAGGAAATACAGCTTTTATTCATTTATTTCTGTCTCATTATTTCCTCTTTCTTTTCCTCTCACGCTCACACAGGAGACCTTTTAAAAAGGTATGTAAGAAAGATGCTTTATGGAGTGCTCAGAAGTATCTAGCAGTGCAGATGGGATTGTGGTAATACAGCGTCTGATCTTGCTATCTCATTATTCTGGTTCAGGCGTCCGGCTTCTTCAAGTGGTCTTGCTGCACTTTTAGCAAAGCCTCAATTCAATCATCTGAATCTATTGTGTGCTCTGAGGGGCCATCCTGTCACTCTCTCTAAGGCTTTGAACATGTGCAACACAATCCACATAAGGCCCAGATACTGATGGAGACTATAAAATTACATCTAGAGATGCCTCTCCAATGCTTCGGTCCCTGGACCTCTGTCGTGGGAAACTGAAGAGTCTCCAAACTTAAAAACAAATAAATGAATGTGGATTTTTACTGCGGAGTTACTGAGATTACAGAAGCAGCAAGTGAAAGTACACTTTTAATGCTAGCACTTGTTTCCTGGTTTTTAAAAAGCAATCTTTTAATCCATCATCTTTCGGGGGGAACTCTTCAACTGTCTAGTGCTTATATTTTGACGGAATAAAAACTCTTAGTTGCTCACGCTTTCATCTTAAGAGATGAAAAGATTTTTTGCTTTTGACAACACATGTGGCAAAAATATAAAATGTAATTCATCTTAAGTGTTACCAATGAACTTTCTGAGACATGTTAAAAGTGCAGAGCAACCTGTGCATAATAAACTTATGTTGCCTCCTTGCTAGTGCTATAAGAGCTTAATATAATTTGTCATTTTCAGAATCACTACAATTTCTCTTGTTTAGAACATATAGATATATATAGATCTATACACACATACATATAACTGTATATATATACACACACACACATTCACTTACATATATACGCACACATACATATACATACACCCTAGTGAACCAGCGATTTAAATTTAGTATGTTAGGTGCTTAAATAAAGCATATGATCAGCAAGACACAATGTCCTTCTTATCAATAACTAGTCTTCTCCAAACAATGCATTAATTCTTGCAAAAACCTACAGGCTTTTATGCTTCCAAAGTAAAATAATCACATATACAGAGTAGCATTGTTAACAAAAAAGAAATGACAGAAGTCAGGAGCAAACGAGGAAAACATCCCAGCCCTTTTTCATTCCCACGGTGTCAAAAAGCGTCAATTTGTCGAGTGCCTTTGTGTTACATGCTTACGCTTAATGTCTCCATTTGTGTCGGTGATTGATGCTCTGACATTTCACTGTAGTTCATTAGAAACCCTGGCACTTTAAACTTTAACCTAAACTTCACCTGGCTAACACTAACCATTGGTGTCTATTAACGTAACATTACCCTGAAGATGTAGTTATTTTTCTGTATATAAAGTCGTTCCTGTGGCATCAAAAGACAAAGCTTGATGCCCAAGTGCACCTGAGTGTCAATACCAGACGCCATTGGTCCCAGGATGTCAAATAGTGGCGCTCATGAGGTGTCTAATAGTAATGCCAAAGGCTACCTGTGGCATTAATATGTCAGGCCAAAGGACGTACAAAGCGGCACGATTTGGCACCTTGGAAAGCATCAATATCTGACACTTGGATGGGAATGCCTTGGTTTATCTGCGCACAGCTTTGACAGTAAAGTGAGGAAATTATTTTTCTCTTCTTACGTGATTATCAACAAGCCCTTTTTCACTTTTAGAATTAATGAGTAACTCCCAAGAGTTACACCTCAAACAGAACCTTGCGCACTGTAGACACAGGTTTCATTCTTGCAAAAGCCCTTCAGCGACTCTGGATAAAAACATTATCTAAGCACAGAGATGCCACTGCACAAATTTTTGTTATAAATATTACTTTTGTTTTCTGTGTCCTCCCGTCTATAGAATGACCTGTGTGTGTTTGTGTGTGTGTGTGTGCATGTATTCCCAGGTCCTGGACAGGCTATCAAGCATCTATCCATCCTTTGTAACAATCAATATTTATAAAGCCCAGAGGACGTGCGGTATGAAGCATATAAACAAGCAATGGAGTAGAGCAGACCACCAAACAAGCACACACATGCATACACACATTCAAAGCTACATAAAAAAAATTCAAGCACGAAATAAACAACACAGAGACATAAAGAGCAAGCAAGTTTCAGTAGCAATATTTTTCAGAGAATTCATAATCACATAAAGAATATTGTAATTAGTTTCTCAGAATGGTCCCAGTGTAATTTGCTTTAGGACAATATACTTTTGGCCCTGTGTGAAATCAGGTGAAACAATGACTATTGATTATCATTGCAATCTTGCATTTTATTGCTGGCACAGTGACATAACAGTGGTTGTCAAATGTAAAATAAACAATTTCAAAAGCTGTTTGCACATGATTACCAATGTTTTTTATATTTTTAAATTATCTATTACAATTTAGTTTGCTTAATAACAATTTAACACTTCAATAAGTAACCGGGTTCCCCTAGTTTTGGTTATTATTTTCCTATATACTACAAAAACTTTCAAAATTTAGGCTACAATTGCTAACTGGTGAAGACTAGTAAGAACACTAAAGTTACCTGTAGCCTCTTTTTAAAATGTTCACAGTACTGAATTTCAGTACCTGCGATATGTAAAGGTGTGTAAGATTTGTTTTGTGTGTTTAAATGAGTGTCTGACAATATTATAAAAATTCAAACACGCATGTGATTGCAAACATACATTTCCAAGCTCATACCTCCCACACTTACCCTGGCAATGATGCATGCACACACACACTCACAGATAAGCACAGCTCACCTTTCAATGTGTGTGTTCTGTCGTCAGAGCGGAAGGAAACATGTCGTGTAATTAACATGTCATAATCAATGTGGGGGAGTTTGACAACTTGTAATCACTGTGTGGAGATTAGCACCCATAGCCCCAGGATACACACAAGCATACGCACACAGATACCCATTGCGAGAACATTTTCAGCGTTCCCTTGCACACGCAAACAGCCAAGCAAACACAAACATGCGCGCACACACACACGCACAAACATGACATTGTGCACTGACGTGTATGCGTGCACAGGCACCTGGTGACTCAGGATTGCATACACACCAGTAACACACATGTGCACACACAAAGGGCCTGTTTAATATCATTTACATAATGAGAGCAGCCACAGTAATAGCTTTTCCTTTCTCTTATTATCATAATTTCACCCTGGGCACCAAATGACAGAAAAAGAGAGACAGAAAGAAAGAGAGAGAGAGAGAAAGAGAAACACAGCAGCAATGTCTTGTCCTTGTTACCCTCGAACAACACTTCCTCAAAGTCAAGGCCAACTACACCCCCGTCGTCTTCTGTTTCTGTCTGTGCCTCTGTCCCCATGCTTTGTTTTTTACAGGTAATGATCCTGTCATTCACTTGCATACCACTCAAGCACACATATTAAATTGTTCATTGCCAGAAAATATTTTAGCATTTCTTAATATTTTAAAATAAATTACAATATTCCATTTTTTATATTTACAGTAGGGAGGAATACAATAAACATAAATCTTATTGATAACAACAAACAAAATGTCTATAAATTGACAATAAAAAAATCAATTTGGTGTTGAAACTAATGAACCCTGTTCCATACATTGTGAAACTAATATTTAATAGCGATTTCAATTTCTAACCTATGGCTAATTTGCACAACCGCATTTTGTGAAACAAAAACATGATATGATTATCATCATCACAGCACGACTACAGAGAAACTCATTTAATGATAAATCAAAGCTATTAAGCCTTTTTAATCGGATACCTTTTAAAGTAAGTCCTTTAAGCAAATTACATTTCCAAATGACGATAATTTGTTGATACTAGCAATTTGGCCAATAAGGTTTAATGTTGCTATTCTGTGACTGTGCATTGTTGACAAAGTAATAAGGAACATGTCATGCAGGATATAATGATGCTAAAAGAGGAAAAATACAAATGGAATGGAATAAAAAATAGTTCTAAGTAGTTTTTGCTATTTGAAAAACACTCAAAAGGAAAAAAGCAACAATAGTAAGAAGAAAAACGTGGGCTGGACAGATATTTCCTAATCAAATGTAAACTGTTCTTCTACATACAGAACTGTGTATTCTCCTGGCAAAGTCCTTCCCGTGCATTGAGCTTAAGGCCTTGTCTTGTGTCTTATGTAACTGTACACCACAAAACCACACATACCGCAATCTCAAAACACAGGCACATTTTTAAAATCAATTTGTAAATGTCTAAAGCCCAGGAGGAAAGTGGGGTCGTATTCGCCTGAAATCTAAAGAGTAAAAGACATACCAGACTCCCGTGTCTGTGTGTCTGCAGAATGTCATTGATTTCTGACAAAATAAGGTAAAAAAGACCATGTTTCATCCGTAAAAGACGGATCAAGTGTTGAGAAGATACAGGGGAAGAGAGGAGGAGGATGTATCTCGTATTTGCTTCTCTTCTCTCTTTTTTCTCTCAACTTTATTTCCTTTCTTGTCGTCCTCACTCATTTAATAAATTAATTCATTAACCACACATAACACAGAATTTCATAAATTAAGTTTTTCTTCTTTTCCTTTCTGGTTTTATCTCCTCTTCCTCAACATCCCTCCCTTACAACTCCCATATATTTTTTTTCTTTTAGTAACAGAAAATGAACACAAGACTGTTCTCTGTCCTCTTCCCCCTCCTTCCTCAATCATGCCTCTTCATCGTCTTCCCTTCCTCCAATCCACCCTCTCCTCCTCTTTCCCTTTTCTCCTCCTCTGTATTGACAGAGGAGGCATGCATTTTGCTAAAACACTAGCTGATGAATCATTGATGTTGCTGTTGAGGTTTCAGTGGCGCAGGGGCAGCCGGATGTAAATAAGTGAGGACTAGGTATGGAGTATAGCTAACTGATATTCAGCACTCCCTCTGAAACATTGATGAGATATGCCTGCATGTGTATGCGCGCATGTGCATGTGTGTGTGCGTGCACACTGTCGCAGCAGTGAAGGCTATTTAAGAAGGCCAGATATGACAGTTGTTTACAACTTGGGCCAGACGCTCAAGAACTAAGGAAGGCAGTGATACTAGGAGAAACGGTTATAAAAGTTGGATAATTGTTAGAAAATTAAAGAAGGGAGAAAGAAAGGAGGGAGTGAGAGGGAAGGGGAACAAGGAAGCAAATTATTAGGAAAGGTAGGGAATGTGGCTTATGGATAACGTTAATCAACTAGGTGACAAATGTTAGACTTCAATGGCAGACATGTCAGCATGACAGACAGAGGCGTGCACGATCGTGTCACATGAACATATGCTCACGTACTGTAGAACATACTCCATTCTGATCACCACGCACCAAAGCAAGGACTAACAAAGCACCCACCCAGCTGCAGGGGAAAAAGGTGGACCCCACCCATAGAAATGAATTTACCATATCAAGAAATACCAAAACAGATGCAATAAAGAGATATAATAATTCTCTGTATCTCATACAGTGGCTCTGTGCAAGATCTGCTAACTGTAGTACATGTGAATCAATGGCTGCAACAAGCAGCAAACCTTCAAACCATTCTATTGGTATAACAATTACACATTCATTATTCTGTGTCATGGCTCCAGCACAACAATAAGTAATGGATGATCTTTTGTAAAATGTCAAATGTACTACTGAGGGGAAAATACCATACAAATATGCAGCAGTTATTTAAAGATTTGGATTGTTTTCTGCCAAACCCACAAACTTATTGTATTAACCAATACAATAAACAGTTAGTGATCAAATTAGGCTTCTGCCTGATGCACAATACCTGCACTGTGATTTGGTGTTGTAGTACTTTCCTTTCAACATAACTTGGGAATCCTTGAAAAGTGTCCTCACTTGTGATGTGTTTCCTAAGCTTTCTAGACATTTGGCCCTCACAAGTGCAGGAATTCAACAACAGACACACACACACACTCATCCTATCATAGCCAATCACTGTTCCACACCTTCACTTAAAGCACTTTTCGGGCTTCTCTGTGCCTCCCTCCCTGTACTGAGCACCATTAAAACAGTCATTTAGTCCACTAATACATCAGTGTGGTCAGTGCTCTTACATTATGCATCAGTTGGGGTCAGTGCACACTGAACTGTGCTGGTCTCAAATCTAACCACATGTCATAAAGACATTATCTGTATCCCACAAAAAACAACACTCGTACAATGGGGAGTGATTTAAGAAGATGTACCGAAGGCAAAGATGTGCCAGTATATAATCCGTAGATACACACACGTACACTTGCACACACACTGAATCGATCATTTGCTACTACAGAGACTGTGATATCCAAAATATACCTATGTGATTGATCAAGACTAGTCTGTAGTCTGTAATAAAATAATGCATATATCAGCAGGGAAAAACATTTTCGTGATAAGTTAGTGTCCTTCAGAAAAAAATTGTTAACAGTGCATCTTCGACTTCTAATGCAAACACACATGGTTTGTAGTTTGAAGTGTCCTATAAACAGTTTAACAAGCATTTTTCAATCATTGTCGTCTATGGGGGATTTAGTGTTTTTGGCAGCAAGAGCATTATTGGATGCAATATTACAGGTCACTACTGGGGAAATCTGAGTGCTGGACACCTGAGTGAGCATGCAGCACCCAGCTGACGGTGGTTCAGAGAAAAGTATCCCAGAATGCACTGATACAGAGGTGGGGCAACATCCTGGACAGGTTGCCAGTTCTGTAAAATCTACACAAACTATTACAAACATTCATTTGAGTATATATTTTTTTATGTCTTCATTTTAAATTAAATCAGTTGTCACTAATCTTCTTGCCTGTATCAAATATGCTGTCCGCACATGCATACACACCTACACAGCTTTTAACCGCACAGTAAAACACCATTATCTGGTAACCACAGAAAACAACAGTGCCTTAGGGTTAAAAAAACAAAACACTAACTCTCTGAAAAGCATTAGCTATTCACCGCAGAGTAGAGCACTTTAGCCTGGTGTTTTACAGTTAACCACTGTTTCTGCAGCACACTACCTACTTACCACAGTGTGTGTGTGTGTTTGTGTGTGTGTGTATACATGTGTACATATGTAACATGACACTTTAATGAAGGAAGAGAAAGACTAGGGTGAATGAGACAGAAGAATCAGAGGAGAGAGACGACAGAAGAGAACAATATTGAGCGACATAAGGGGGGGAGAAAACTGTAGAGTACAAAGATGCAGAACACACATAGACATCAATACTGTCAAATCACAAAGTCACATCAGACACATGAGACCATTCCAAGACTAAGTAACAGTGACTAGCAGAGGTATCAAAACAAAGAAAGGCTAAGTGAAACATACAGAGTTTATGGCTGTGGAATTGCGAATATTGGGGAAAATATCAAATTTTCGATAAATTCTATGATGCTCTACACGTTATTTAAAAAATGCACAGATCTGGCCATTTGTAGTGGACCTCAATGTACCTTGTTCTGCAGATGCTGTGCGGGGTTACTTGAAAGCACAGTTAAACACCACACACAAAAGCAAATCACAGGAGCATTTATAATGAGGGGAAATTCCTTTTTCTCTGTTACATTTCTAACTGAGGTGCCTGTCTTAAACTTATATTTAGTCTAGCGTGTTTCTTAGATATCCTTCATTTGACATAAGATTCTTTACAGAATTACAGAAAGACTGTGCTGTGCCTAAAATGTTATATAGTGTGGAAAACCCTCAATAGTTTGTAACGTTATTCCTTTCAAAAATTACTGGAAGCACAAAGAGAGAAAGTATGAGAAAAGATAAAAACTGATTTTACTGATTCTTTTTGAATGTTTCATAGATACAAAAACTGTTGAATAGAAACACGGTAATGCCCTTTGAAAATACAAATAAGAACAAGAAACAAGTAAGAGTGGAATTTAAAAAAAAAACTGAATGAAGACACAATAAAGGAGGACAGAAGAGGGAAAAAAACAAAGGGGAAAGTGAAAAAGTGAGTTAACGGTGAAATTCAAAGAGAAACTGCAACGAGGCGGCAGCAGTACATCTTGATCAACAGATGACTGATCATATCAGTGCTGGCCATCTTTCACCAGCCGCCGTTTGAAGACACAACATGACCCCCTGTACACGTACACACACACAGATACAGTACACACACACACACACACACAATAACATGCACAACATGCTCCCACACACGCACACATTCATTTCCCCGACATACCCTGAGGCGAAAGCATCAATAACGTATGGCCTGGCCAGGGGCCTCCATTCACACAGCCACAAACGCACACACGCTCACACACACACACACACACACACACACTTTCATTCACACAAATGCACACACAGTTGTGCACAAATACCCCACCATATGTGACACTCTCACATATTCATGCATTCATTCAAACACACACACACACACACACACACAACTGATATAAAAGGGAGAATAATAGCAGAAGTGCACACATTCACCATAACCCCACAATATGGCTCTGTGCCCCCGGGCCAGGGGTCTTACCCCCACCCTGGACACAGTGTCTTCCTGCTATCCTATTGCTGCTGCCCATTATGCATTTCTCCCAGTATAAATGTAGAACATTAAACCTAATATTTTCATATTGTAAATTTGTTAAGACATGACAGAAACAATCACATCAGAGGCCTTTGACAGTTGGACAAAAATTTCTTTGCACGGAAAACGAGCAGCTCTCTCCATTTCCCACAGACTTTTATTAATTAAAAAAAAAAACACGCTCTGTCAAGACTGTAGCTAAGACTCAAACCGGACCCTGTACATATCTCTCCCTTAATTAGTAACAAACATAATTCTAGATTTTTTACTTACAGGTACTAAAAAAACTTTGCTTTATACACTTGGCCCTCATGACTCAACATTTTTTTGATTTTTTTAAGCAAACTAAAAAAAAAAAAAAGTGTAACGCATCGTGTTTGCTGCAGGTGTCTCCTGTGTGATTGGGTATCAAACTGTAAGTAGTTCTAAACTGCTGCTCTTTTATTTAGCCTTAGGTTTTGCGTGTGAACTCTGGATTTCCAGTAAGACCTACCTCCAATCCAGTAGAACAGGTGGAGTACGAATAGAACATAGGGCACATAGAGAGCTAAGATGTGAAAGAAACAGGGACGTTAATAAAAGAGCATGAAATGAGCTGGGCGGAGGAGAGCGCGTCACAAGGCGGGAGGATGGTGGCTCTGAGGGTCCAGCCTTGATTCTGACAACTCCAAAGTGTAATGGCAGAGTACTTTAGCACCTGAGTCCACCGCATGCATGCACACACATGTCCATGTTCATTTGCTCTCTTTCATCTTTTAGTTAGATTATAGTCTGTCTTTTGTTTGGTCCCTCTTTTTCACTATTCCTTTGACATCACTAAACAAACACACCTGGTGTCAAGTTATTCGAGGGTCAGTTCAAAATTTGCAATAAGACATTAAAGTAATCTAATAAATTTGAAAAATAATAAATCAATGGTAAATTTTACCAATACAAAGTGTCTGTTTGGGCAGTTACTGGTGATAAGTGAGCTTAGAAGTTACTCCAAACCTCCACACCCAAATCACTGATGCACATCTTTGACATTCAGTATGTTGAATTTTTGATATTAAATTCACACACAGATTTACTTGGTTGACATACCTGAACCAAGATCTTCAGTTAGGTTGTTATCATATAGCTAGTATTTATAGCACCTTTTTCAAGCCTTTATTTTAGTAGAAATATGTCCCAAAATAAGCCTTAGTGTGGGAAGGTGCTGTCGACACATCTGGTTAATTCAGACTCAAAGAACAGCATGAGCAGAGGTGTAAAGATATTCACTTGTTCGAAAAATGTTGAGCAAGGTTTGCGCTTATCTAAACACAGAATTTTAATGATTACTATTTCATTTTTAAGTTTTGCAGCATTTTTATTTATTGTACTTCAAGGCCAACTACTATCTGAAGGCCTGTGCAAGGCACGGCAGAGCATAGCAGATGAAAAAAATCCTAACAGAGTAGGAATAGGGAGGACAAGGTGGAGCAGAGTGAACTGATGCTGAGTCTAAGTTGCATACTGGAACTTTAAATCACACAGCTTTTACTTTTGGATTGTTAAGCACTTATCTCCATTGTAAACACCTCAAAGCAGAACAAAAACATACTAACTCAGTCATCACACTGTGGTCATGATTTACATAATTAAAAATCAGTGAGCTTCCAGATGGGACCAACCGAGTTTCTAAAAACATTTTGACTTGTTGAAGTGTGTAATTAACAAAAGCTCTGTGCTATTCAAACCATGACAGTGAACATGCAGAATATAAGCACCTGAAACTGAAAAACTATTTAAAAAAAGGCACTGAGTTAAATATATGTGCATATGTAAGTATACGCAATGAGTATAAGGAGGCTGACCCAACACCTCGAAAAACATGTATTATACATTTATTGTGCTTAAGAGTACGTGTACATTTATAAAATTATTCGCTGACAAAGAAAAGATTTGACTAAACATTTAAAATGTGAGGTCCAACTTCCTATGAAAAACCTCAACCCACAAATGACAATAATAGAAATCTGCTGCACATAAAGTCGTTTTGCTTCTTTAACTGGACTCTTAGTTACTCCTGTTAATGTTAAATACTGGCAACTCATTTACACACACCTTAAGTTTAATGTTGGTTAAACTATACACACAGACATAATCTGTACAGTAGGTGAGCTAATACACACACACACACGCATGCCCGTGTGTGCACACACGCACATAGGATAATCATTACCTTCATATGCAAATGCCTGCAGTGCCTGCCTGGCAGTATAACATTTTTTAAAGTGTGTGCTTTCTTATTTAATTAATTAAACAATCGTCAATGAACTTTAAATTAGTCCAACATAAAATAATCATTTCTACTTGGTGTGGGTACTGTTTCTGTGTGTACTGTTTCCGTGTGTGTGTGTGTATGCGTGCACGCCAGTCTGTAAGTGTGTAAGCGTGCATGCTTGTGTGTGTTAATAATTAGCAGGCAGTAAAGCGGCTGTGTTAATTGCATTTAGGATCCTGCCTGGGGAGAGAGAGAGAGAGAGAGAGAGAAAGAGATGGGAGGAACAGGGCGAGCGCGCGCGAGAGAGAGCGCAAGTGAGCGTGCGAAAGAGAGAGAGAGATGGAGACTGACAGTGAAAGAGAGAGAAACACTATCTCTTATCTCTTGTTCCTGAAATAGAGAATTCCCATGTATTCTGAGATATAAAATGGAGCATGTAGCCCTCAGGAGCAGAGAAACACACACATACATCTTTTACTCTCTCTCACTCTCTCTCTCTCACACACACACACACACACCCACACACGCACACACACACAGCCCCTGGGAGAATGAAGCTAACCTTAATTAGCCTAACACTGTGGTGAAATTGATTGAAATGCAGAACATCAATTATTAAGCCTAACTGTTTTCATAACCCCACACACACCCTGCCATGTAGCACATGTAGGAGGAAAGAGGGGAGGGATAATAGGGAGTGGAAGTGTGTGTCATAATAAGAAAGGTGTGAATATACGTGGGCATGTCTTTATAGCCTTCTGTGGACAAATTTTGTTTCAGTACTGTTGTTGTGAGGACATTTCAGCTGGTCCACAAAACTTCAAAAGGCTTTTTGAGGGTCAAGACTGTTTTTAGGGTCAGAGTTAGAATTAGGTTTTGGTTAGAGTTAGGGTAAGGGGCTAGGGATTGTATTATGTTAATAAGTGTCCTCACAAGTGTAGAACGACAAATGTATGTGTGTGACTGTCTGTGTGTATTCCAGATGCAGTATCTAATTTAAGAGAAACAAGATAAGACATTAAAACATAATTCATAATGTACAGATGGAGATGTGTAGAGATAGATGTGTCTTCATGGCAATAAATCATAAACTGTATAATCCCATGTTGACAGCCGCCCTTCTGCACCTCAGGGAAAGGGGAAAGCAAACGAAGAGGTAAAAGACAAGTGAGAGAAAAGATATGTAAATATGTAAAGATTAAATACAAGGAAAAGTGAGTAAGAGTATGAAAAAGAAGAGATGAAAAGTCTGTGGAGCAAGAAAGGTTTGAAAGAGAACTACCTTAAATAGAACCTGCAGATGACAAAGATACTGGGAAAAATCAGATTAGACTAGATGGATCAAACAAATATAATCCCATGCTGCTGCTCATGCTGTCTCCCTAGCATCACTTACTGTAACAATTCCTTGAGACAAGCCATCATTAATGTTAATATTAACCTCTGCTATTTCTCTATGACATATAGAGCTGGGTATCGCTTGAGTTTTATTAATTCCTATTATGATTTTGCTTAACACACCTGCACCTATAGGTGGCTGCCGTGAGACATCTGCACCAGAGGCAGGAGAAACACTGATTTTTGCAATATTAGCGACGTTTGCAAGCAATGTCATCTACTTTTACCAGAGAAAAAAACTTGGTTGTTGTTTTGTTCTTCCATTTTTTTTTGTTGAAACAAAGCTGTTCATCAACTGTTAACTGCACAGTCTCGATTGGGGCTAAGAGTGCAAGACATCACTCTTTACTATGTGGCGCTTTAAATGTTTGATCCCATTATATTGTACAACCAGACATGCAGCTAATTAGCCTCCCACATGCGTTGTGCACTGTGCCTCGTCAACACGTTCTCGTCTTACAGCATTAGATAATGACAGTTCGCAAGGCGTCAAATTGTGCTGCTTTTTGAAGTCTTTTAGCATATTGTATTAACGCCACAGGTACCATTTCAGGTTACTATTGGATGCCCCAGGGGTGCCACTGTTTGACAGCATGGGAACACTGGGGCCTGATACTGACACTACAGGTACATTTTAGCGTCAGTATAAGAGGCTCTAAGAGTGTCACCACTTGCGATAAGGGGCAACATTGGTTAGGGTTAGACACAAGAACTTCAGGGTAAGGAAAAGTTCCAAGATAAATGACATAGACAAAATAACAGTGATGTCATTCATCCGCAAACAGAGGGTGACCAATAAAAAAAAAATTTATTTGAACACTAATTTTGATTCTTACGTCTGGGACTGAATCAGAAATGGCACTGAGGTGGACTGGTTGTGTTTTACTTAATGGCTTTAACAGTGACACCTCCAGGCTTAAGCCATTAGGTACAGGCCCCTTATCATTTTATGATGAGTCTCATGAGCATGATTTTCAAATTGGGACAGCTGTGCATGTTTCCATTGAATTGTATATAAAACTGGAAAAGAATATTAGGCACTTCATTTTAAAAACATTCAGCTATTACAAAGGTGGGTGAAATATTTTAATTTGAATTTTACCTTCAGATTTTGAATTTTACACGGTCTGAGGTGTTGGACCTCTAATCTTTATTAGTAACACCACCTGTGAACTAAGCTCTATGAAAAAGATAAGAGTCCAATTTGTCTAAAGTTATGGTGGCTGTGATTGCTTGTCACCCCAGAAGGGTGAAGGGCTTTAAGCAGCATATTAACCATTTAAACCCTGTGGCTGATATAACAGCCTATGCAGATTTTAATTTTGAGGACCCACAGACACTCTTTAGGTGTTTAACAGTCAACTTTGTGATACAGCTACACACCTAGTAGACAGTTGTTTTCTGTGCTTTCTTCTTTTTGCCTCAGCATGAGAAAATTTTACCAGGCAAATTCAATTATTCACAGCACATCATTTAAGTTGTTTTATATAAAGATAACATGATAGTTTAGCAGTGACCCAGCATTCACACATCAATTATTTTATACATATTTTATACACATCAAGGTATCTTTCACAAATTTGGTCACAGAGAACTGACTGGCCCATACTTCGGCGTCCCCTCTCTTCATATGACCACAGCATGCCCTGACTCAATGACTCCCTGACCTCCGGTCTATCTTTGTCCCTGTGCTGCATGGCCACGACCCACTGAGTCAGTGGAAAACTCATTTAGACCTAATTACACAGGCCAGGCTTCTGCCTCTTACTTTCTTTCACAGAAGAGCCACTTTCTTTCTTTCACCCCTTCTCTTTTCTACTTCACTCTCCCACTGTCCTTTTCTCTTTGCTCTCTCATTTCTTCTCTTCTCATGCTCCAGTTACAGGATCAAGGTAGCCCCGCACTACCAGTCAGCCAGAACACACACACATGCAGGACATCTAACACTCTAGTGTGGCCAAGAGGCCAGAGATACACAAGTACAATGGCTTTTAGATCTTGCATTGTTATTTTCTCGGGGTCAGCCATAGGTGAGGGCCCAGTCTTAATTAGTTGACATAACTTATACATGATTACCCCTCTTCAGGTCCTATGGCTGTCGAGCAACCCCCCAAACACACAGACACACACACAAAAGTGCTTTTTTACGAAGTAAAGACAAGATGTAAAGAAGGTCTGTCCACACACGTTTCCTGTCTCCTAGGCATGACCAACAAAACCTGTCCGTCCAGGAAAAAACAAACTAAAAGCAAAGTGTGGGGACACATACACACACAAAGCAGCATGTCTAAGGTTTAGAATCAAGGGGTGAGATAGGTGAAATGTAAGGAACACTGGGGGGAACCTTACCCCGGGACGTCGGACGGCACAAAAACAACTTCACGAACAAAAATCATATTAATGATAGATGACAGTCTAGGGTCAGGGCTCAGGTCGTATGTCAGAAACAATGCTGCACTCTCACCAGAAATGAAAGGTGGCAGAAAGAGTTTAGTGTGTTTTTAAAAATAATTTTTAGAGTTGCAAATAGGATTTCTAAATGGGAGAATAATCTGTTAATCAATGGCTATCAGTGAGTGGAATCAATAACCAATAAGGAAGTGATTTGTTTCTTTCTTTTTTTTTTTTGCCAGTTTATTAAAAACTTATACTGAAATCTCATATTTACAAAGGTTTTCAGAGCATAAGCTTGCATTTCAAATTGTAGATTGTTTTAAGTTTGTTTCCAGAGATGTGCCTAGAACTTGGAGTTCACACACAAATGGCTTATGATAAATCAGCACTGCTGCTGTAAGCCATCATGTTGGCTTAAGCATTTGAAGATAGCAAAACAACTGAACTTCAACAAACTGTTATAGGACAAATGCTTTGTTTCTATACTAGTCTAATATTCAGCTAAATATCAGTTAATTAAGTTCAAGCATCCTAGAATTTTAAATGATTAAGATAATGGATGGATAGATAGATGCACAACATGTTACCTGCAGCTAAAAATACTCAAATTCTTAATATAGTTGCGTGCCAAATCTTTGAATTTTTGTTATTTTTGGAAACTAGAAGGCCAAGTGGTCAGCCTCACCTTAGCCTAGTCCTTGTGTGTTTCTGTGACTTGTAGCTCTGAAACAATGAGTTTACCTGCAGCCAACAACACATCATCTATCTGTATCTTAACCATTTATACTGTTACAAATTGTAGGCCGCCTGAGCCATCACCTTTTTAATTAACTGATAATCAGAACAATAAAGTTAGGTGAATATTATTATTTCACTTTTTAATATTAATTAATTTTTTTATTACACTAGTGTAAGCGGAATGCAGCCCCCAGTGAGGAGCAAGATGACAGGTTTAATAAATGTCTCTTACCAGTGATAAACTTTGGTGAAAGACACATTTTATTAGAGTAAGTGTTACAGTTATTTCATGGTCCTTAAATGAAAATTATTAAGACTATTGTTAGACAAAACTAGACTTACTTTTAATAAAACGTCACGTCTGACACTTCAGAAGTGAGGACCAGAAGACTGGTCAAAGTTGAGGAAATATAGATACATCAGCAGAAACCTGCTGTAGATTGCTTGTAAACTAAAAATGGGGTGATCGCTCAGCTTTCAATACAACAGTTGCCCCCAAAAAGTACAGCCAAAGCAATCCTGGATTGTTTGGGACAAGCCTGTGACTGTCCAAACTCCACAGAACATTTGGAAAGACCTCAATATGGGACCCACAAACACTTTTCATTTACTCAGATGCAGTGTTTGTGGAGAGTTCCCTTTCACTCACCCTCTTTTGTATAAAGTAATGGACAAACGTGGCAATTAGTTAATCAAAATTAGTTTTACAAAACAGTCTGCAGAAATTGAAAGGTTTGAATTTACCAACTTGAATTACTAATAATTACTTTCACATTTGTAGCCGCCGCATAAGGAATGGTTACAGCACGCCTGATCAATACGTAGCTCAAAAAGCAGACAACACAGTCACAGCACTGAATGCCCTGTGAGTATAAACTATTCAGAAACGTAAACTGAAATCCGTTCTGCAACCACAAAAAAAAATTTAAAAAATAAGTGACTGCCACCATTACCAATCTATATTACACTTCCAGAAAGTTTAGGTACATTCAGGATATGGTATTAATTTGTTTGGGAAATGCTTACTGCTCTGTACTGTAATAGGGCTCAGGGGATTGGATAAAATCCAAGGCCAAACCATAAGAAAGGAGGGTGAACATCAACAACAACTTAATGATGCTCTGGTAATGGAGGCCAAGCGGGTCACTTAGAGAACTCACTCTGGCAGACAAAAACACACTTTGTGAACACATGCACTAACACAGGTGCAAATATAAAAACGTGATTTTTATATATATATATGTATATATATATAGACACACACAAAATATTTCTAAAACATCTAAACACTGGGACAATCCAAGGACTGCAAATGAGAAAAATACATTTACATCATAACAACATCAATTAATGTTTGTGTCCCTAATAAGAAGTGAACAACCATGCACACCCTTGTTTCACTCTCAAAGATTGCTCACTCTAAGTCGACCAAATCTTTTAACCGCAAAGGTTTTTAATGTGTTTTAATGTCTATGGGATGTTTAACTGCATGGCCATAATTTCACTAAGTAGCCTGCTTCACTGTACACAAAAGGGAGGGGTTAAAGGTTTCACTCGCTGACAGTAAACAAATCTAAATAATTCAGATGGAGAAATTAACAATTTATTTGTGTGTTATTTATCAAGTACCGTTTCAGGGTTGTGTGTGTGTATGTGCATGTTTGACTGTAGATAGAATCTAAAACATCATTGATTTTATTACAAGTGGAATTATTGGAAGATCCAGGCTGACCAACTTATTGTTTATCTTTTCCGAATGTGCTTTAAAATGTGATGTCAGTTTTTAACCAGTGGTTGAGGCAAACCCTTATAAAAATACTTTTTAAATCCAGATTATGATGTCTAATGTGTGCTATTCTGTCACAGAGAAATTAGCAAGTATTTCAAAAGGTAATGAATTAAAACCAGCACTGAACTGTGTCTTCAATCTGTTAAAGACACAACAGGTTACATTAGGTGATGTGTTCAAAAGTCCACAGTTTGCTGGGTAAGAATAAATTGACTCTAATTTAATTGTCTAGCCTAATTATTTGTTAAACTGCATTTGTAATAAGCGCATTCACATAATTGTGCAGAACTGTTAAATTAGGAGTTTGGACAGTGGCCAAATTATTCAGGGATTTAACTGATCCACAGCTCCTCATTCATGAGCTTCTACCTCCCTCTACCGGCTTTTACAGTGTATTACATCTAGCATCACAAGTGGTGCTACAAACTGTCAAGAGTTTATTGGTTATCCTGTTTCCATGTATTCATAACGTTAAATTGCAGAAAGTCTTGGATTTTACTTTTCAGTAAAAGTAATCACTACACCTAACATAGGAGGGAATGTATCACTGGCTTTTGCACTGCTATAGTTCTTTGGAAAAGTTGCTTGTGCAGCAGTTTAAAGAGAAATCCTATCGGAGACAGATTTTCAAAAGGCATGATACAGACTGTGGTCTGATGAGAACAAAACTGATTGATCAGAATAGAAATTACTATATGTCTAAGACCTGGGAAATAGCTGCTGACTGTAGTTTCTCCCATCTCAGACACTGAAACTTACAACTGAGAAGGTGCTGGAGGTGCAGCCCAGGTGTGACCTCCCTCACTACTCCTCTTTTTGTCATTTTTTTTATATATACAGTGGCATGGGAAATATTCTTGTATCTATCACCTAATATCTGCTTGGAGTATTCTTTTATCTTCATAACATAGCTGTGCTGAAACGGCTACCAGTTTGCACAATCAAACCCTTTAAGATAATCCAAAATACAGAAGCATGTCTCATTTTTGATCAGCCAAAAAAGGACACGTCATGTCACCATTGAGATCTCTGCACGAGGTCTTGATATGAAATTCAATACTTTAATGGCAGCGAGCAAATTGCTTCAATACTGATAAATGCCTCATCAAGCACTATCAAAGTTCAGTACATTAAGGGGTAAATCAGCTCAGCATTCGAAACTGAGTTTGAACCGTCCATTTTTGCATTAATATATGTTGTTTACATTTTGTTCCTGCTACTGTAATATTTTTTGCCAGTGGATCTGGTTTAGGGGGTACATCAGCCAGAGGTTCCTACGTCTGTCTTTCATACATTTTTATGTATTTATATTTTTACAGGCAGCTTTAAGTTGTGGTAAATAGGTTTATTCTTATGTTATCAAACTACTTTAACTGTAAATATGTCATGGTAGTAAAATATAATTTCTTTCATAGTGTAATTTTAATTTTAGTGAAATTTTTTTAAAAATTGTGTAAAAAAAGCGTCATTTAGGAAGTGATGCATAACTGAAGATAGGTACTGGCACTACTTTTTTTTTTACTCTGCGCTGTCTTCCAGTAGCCACCCACATCAAGTTCAAAGCTCTAACACTTCCTTCCTAAGTATTCAACTCAACAGTCTTTCTACACTCTCATCCAGGACTACAATCAGTCTTGCCCACTTCCTTCTGACAACAAACAGCATCTGAGGATCTCTTTACCACACAGCAAAAGATCCCAAGCAAAGCTCTTCAGCTGATCCCCACCCCTCTGACAGAACCCATCTGCAACTTTTAATACAACTATTGTAACTATTCAAAAAGTTCCTGTCTGTCCTATCTTGCACTTCCAAACCTGAAACAGAAACATTTCTTCTAACAGCAATGTGCTTTAATGTCTTCTCCTTGGCTTAGCCTTTTCTTTGCTTTGTACTTTACTTATGGGTCACTTTGAAAAAGTTTTTTAAGTTTAACCAGCCGGGTAAGTAAGCTGCACTAGTGATGATTTGGGAGAGTTATTTTAAAGGATGTGGATTCTTTTGTGGTCAATTTTGTTGTTTAATTAATTAGTGTAAAATAGTGCAGCAGTGTTTTCCTTTTGACATTTAAGGCTATTTGACAAAATTGAGTGCTAAAAAAATAATAATAATAAAATGTGAGAAATTGCAAGTAGGGGCTCTTATATAGGCTCTAGAATACACTAACAAGTGCTGGTGATTAAGGACACAAATTGACAGACACTGGCTTTAAACAGTGATATTTTACTGTTTGAAGGTCTCAAACAGAGTTCAAAGTCTTCCAAGAGTATAGCAGGTTGTGTATTTACCCTGAAAACACTAACTAACTAACTTGTTATTTACAGTCTATAAAAATGTTAGCAGTGGGTTGTTTTTAGCTTAGCTGAAATTAGCATTACCTTCCACAGGATGCGCTTATTCACTTTTGCTGCTGATCTTGGTCTTTAAAAGAACAAACAAACAAAACAAAAAACATCTTAATGCGCGTATTTGAACAAGAAGATTGTAAAATGCAACAATCTCGGTTTGATTCTAGCTAACTCACAGCTAACTAACTTAGTGACTGCATCCCATTGGCCGAGTTTGGTGATAAGCCACGCCCCAGTAAGCCATTGGTAGAGAAAAATAAAACTGAAAATATTGTTAGGTTAAATTGAAATTTGATTAGTTTTATTTATTTATTTTTCTCTTTAAACTATATTTCTTTAAAGTGAAACTGGTAAACTTCACTGATTAACAAAAGACAAATTTCAAAATACTGACCAATTCATACCTAATTAAAATCTACTTGACATGATTTTAAGAGCAAGTCATTTAATGTATATGCATTTTTGTTACTTTTCTATTTAGCAAAATAAATAAGCTGCCTAATAGTTGAAGTTATGGACCAGTTATCCCACCTAACAATGGCAAATGTTATTTCAGATTCAGACATAAGACACAATGTTCTTTTTTTATTTAAAACAGTTTTATTAGTGTACACTGTAAGAAGTCATATATGTAGAATAGCTGGAAAGCCTATGAAGATCATCATCAGTGTTAGAAGAAGACGGAAATCCTAATAGGTTGTTGTCTAATGGAATATGTGCTGTGAAAACAAGGACAAAGAAACACCTGTACGGTAAATTAAAAGCACAACTATACAACATCACTAGTGATGTGTCGAAACATCACTTTTTCAAAAAAAAAAAAAAGACAAAGAAAAAACACCTTAAAAGAAGACATCAGAAACAGGCATGTTTGGAGATACACAATTGTCATCACAATAAAAAAATACAATATGTAATCTGTAAGTAGGAATGTAGACTCTCAGAATGTGTAGATGTGGACTACATGAAACCTCATCTGATCCTCTTTCATGTCCAAGTCACAGACTGTTCAGGAAGTGAAGAAAAGTTGGTTGGGTACAATGTTAAGTGGCACATGTTTAAAGTATTTTTTTAAAAAAGTAGATAAAAAGGCTGAACCCTGGTAATATGCATAAAACAGTATGTTTAACCATGAAAAAATAAACAATTTCTTAATAGGGGAAATGTTTGTGAATATTGTCACTGCATAGAACATACAGGTTAGCAATGGTACAACAACCTTAAAAAGGTAAGACTGTTCTTATTTTAGAATGTGTACGTCAGTCAGCTTTTTCACTAATAAAAAAAAAAAAAAAAAAACACCAGCAAAATGTCGGGTCCACAGACACAAAAGACAAACATCATTGCATTTGGCTGGTTTCATTGGGAGTACAGTATAATTTTTCTGAAGACATACAGTTCATAATTTGCCTGGATCAAACCAACATAAAACAGATTGTCCTGCAGGGCCTTAATTTAAAAAAATAAAATAAAAAAAGTAAATCATCAAAGTGTCAATCTTTCAGTTTGGTTTTGCTTAAGAGTAATCACCATGTAGGAGAGGAAGTCATCCATTAGGCATGTATCTGAAAACTTCATTAAACCTTCATTTGGTATTCTACAACTATTGAAATGTACAGTCCCCTCAACATGTTGTTGTAGTGAGAAGATCAAAAACGTGAATTTGTTTACATGCACCAACATTTGCACCATGTGAAGACCGTTGTCAGTTTTTTTTTAACCCCATTTGGCGAACAAGTCAAACAACATGTCTGGAATGTGACGGTATCGGCCAAGATGGTGACACAAGTATACACTTAGTCTCATTTACATATATTTACACGTCCCACTTACAATACCGTTTCTCATAGTAACATTCTGCTTTGTATGCAATGCTGGGATACACATCAAGGTATCAACTTATAGTAAAATATCCTCAACTAGAATACAGTATCTTAACATTCAGCATGCACCAAATTCAACAAATTCACCTTCCAAAGTGAAAGCTTCTGAAATTAATGGCAGTTGTTATGATACTGAAGAACAATGCTGCATTGTCCCACAGTGTTACGACTTTTACTTTATAGCCATCTTCTTTTTAAAGAAGTCAAAAGAAAACAGACACATTTAAACATAATGTTAAGCCAAGGATTTGAGTAACAGGTCACCACTTTGTCAGCAGTTAGTTTTTTTGACAAGCTGATTTGCAGTTTGCAAGATATACTGTAAATACATACATTCAGACTTGGGTCACACCCTTATGAGCTGAGATAGTAGAAAGAATAATACAGCATGACACTACTTTTTCCAAATGAAGCAAGGTTTTAAAATTCGCCAGCCAAATGAGGTTTTGTGGAAAAGAGGATGATCATTATGACGACTTGGCCTCTCAGTTGTTAAGCATGCAATTTAAACCAAAGAACTCTTTTCAGTGGTCAATTCAATGAAAAGGTTACATCCTATGCTACATACGTCACAAATCACCATTAAGCTGTTATCACTTCAAACGGAGGGCAAAATTCTAAAATAAAATACTGAATTCTAATAAAAAAAAAGCTTCAGGTTTTAAATATATTTATATATATAAAAATACATGGAAATACAAAAACGTAGCTGAATGTGTAAAGAAAAAAATGGTTTATAATTAGCCTGTCAGATACTTAAAGCTTAAATACTTTTTGATTTGAACTCTATAATACCAATGTAGGAATCAGCTGGCTTTTATATCAGGGCAACAAATGTCATTAAAATTAAGTGGATGCCACCAAGAATTTGAATATTTCAAATAGGGCAATATAAGGGACAAGCATCCTTACACTGAATATTCTAAAAATACAGACCTTTTCTTGCACTTGACTTGCGGTTTTCAACATTCCTATCTGTACATTTTAAAGCATACCTTGCCATAATTTTCTTACAACACAACGTTGTAAATGGTGCATAATTTGGGGCAGTGCAAGTATAGTATAGAAGCCATTTTTAAAGTCCTACACTGAAGGAATTTTCCTATTGATAAAATGTTACTAAAATTACCAAGAGACTACGAGAGTCTGTGAAACATTAAGAAATGGTTGTCTTTTAAACAGCAGAGGGTGACATTGAGGCTCGAGACTTTTGAGGCTTGGGACTTTTATACCAAGTCCTAATATTGCCTGAGAAGTCCAACACAGGACTCTCTTTCATTTACAAGTTGATATAATTATTATAATGGGGTGAATGTAAGGAAGAGAGAGCAAGAACATGCAGGGAACAAATGACTAAATGGAGAAAGATGCATATTGTACGGCCGCAAAAATAGAAGAGGAAAATGGTTAACTATCAATAACATTACTGTGTAAAATATTTAAGCTGTATCGTGTATCCACTTTTGTTCTGAAGATTCCTTAGCTTAATCATTCCAGTTGTCTGTGCTAGTTAGCCACTGACCACACTTATAAATAAAAAATGATTCCACAGAAGAATAGAAGAACATACCCCATCACCCCATATTCGAAGTTTTGGCCAGCTGCACCCCTATGAAATAGGACCAATTTTTAGCACAAAAAGTTATTTGTTGTTAGTCAAAACAATTCTGTTAAAATAGCTAGTTAAGTGATGTGTCAAGTGCAAAAATTTGTCTGCGTGCACCTGTGGTTACAGGATATGTAATATTAATTACAGACATCAACTTGTTCTCCCAGTGGTCAACCCTCTAAGCGCTGAATTCTTGCAGATTAGTGGGTTGACAGAGAGAGGAGCAGGGAAAAAAAATGGAGATTAAAGATTAATTGGAAGTTTTGTCATCAAAACCGAGAAATGTTAAGGAATTCACATCCAGGCACAAAGTTGACTTTGGCTAGACTCAAACCTGGAATGGCAGTTGGTCAACCTTCTGTAACTCTGTAAAGAAATCTTGAGGCTGAATCAAAGCTTGTGCTGTGGTACAGTAGGTACTGGGGGAAGAGGCAGGCTGGACAAGGTTGGAGAGACTGTCCTGTCACTAGAATCCCAGAAACAGCTGCTGCGTTGTCCTTATTAAAGAAATGAATGCAGACCAATCCATTATGACATCACTCTCAAGTCATTTTGGTATTGCAGGGTCATTTTGATTACTAGGTCCATATTTACTGGAATGTCAGCCTGAAGTTGATCCATCAGAGTCAAAGGTCATCAGGTCCACTGTGACATCACTGTTAAAATCCCACTATTGTTTAAAGTTGAAGCTGTCATCCTCCAAGTTCATTTTGTATTCGCATAATAATTTTTTTCATTTTTATCTTGTTTTAAAAATGATGGTAGTACATCAGTTTCAGACTGCATGGTTATCTGCATCCACAGCAGCACCACCATATTTAGGACATACTGGAGCAGCGAACTGAGGGTGAGCCCATCTGGGTCAGCACCTTATCCAACCACTGGAGGGGGCCGTTGAGGTGAAGTTCTATCCAACAAGGGGTGCTGGTTACCGTCTGACGTCTGTTGGGATAAAATGCAATATAAGAAGGTAAAGATAAAAATATCATTGATTGTGAAGCTCAAACTAGTGGGAGACAACAAGGCATCCTTAGCTGAAGTATATGTTTGTTCCTTGCCAAAAGCGATGTCAGGTTGGAATATACGTTTTACCTGTGCAGAAAGTAATAACTTTAAGTCTCACAGATTGTGTAATGTGTACTCTATATCAATGTATAACCTAATGAGCCTGTGGAGGCCTGAGGATTAAGATACATTTGGATCTCAAGTATGACTTCCTCACTGTTAACTGCTGTAAACCTATTGACACATGGACTTATTTTGGTTTAAGTAGTCTTAAAACATTTTTCTTAGAGGTGTTTCTATACGTTTGTATATTTTTCTTGAATCAAGACCATTAGGCTAAATGCATATGCAGTCTGTAAGATTGTGTACAGGGCAGAGTGTACAGCCTTGTCTTTGAAACCAGCAGCATTTGTGTCCAGATTGTTGGGAACTACCCGGGCACAATATCAGCTGATCCAGGCCTAAATATTACAACATTGTTAAAGTTGCACTTCAGTACGACTATATAATATGCCCACCACAACCAAAAGCATGGATCCGTATTTCCATGTACATGTAGAAAATGAAAAACTTAATCTAAAGTAATTTACTTATTTACTCAAAATCACACATCAAACAGAACAAACCTTGGGCTAACCCCTTAACATTTGCTGTGTCAGTGCACGTAGAACAGTGTCCTTCACACCAATTTTGCCACAAACAAAACTATCCAAAACCAACAGTAGCCACCACACTGCCTACACTTAGTCATTTTGTCAGCAAGCATTTCCTGACTCATACGATTGCATAAATGAAATTCTCAGTTTTGTATTTCTACGTAACAACTTTTCTTATTTGACACACCTGTACTCTGCTCCCCATCCCTTGACAAAGCTCATCCTGATGGTGCACATTCTGGTTAGTTGGTAGACTGCCTCAAACCCCTGATTGACTGACTGGGCCAGCAGTGCAGCAAACTCTTGGTTGTTAAAAATCTTTAGATTACATCCTAAAAGAAAGAAATAGAATAGTGACACATTCAAACATTTTTCTACATTCCTATCAAAAGTATTGTTTTAAAAAAACAAGCAATCCCCAATTTCTAACAAGGACTTAACCTGTCATTTTTAGAATGAACTAGAATTTCACTTTACTACATCTTTGAACATGACATTAAAGCATGAGGTGAAGCGTTTGGGAAAGTTTGAATTGTGAAATGTGGGTATGTCATATGTTGATTATTCTCCACAAGGATGACAAGCCTGACCCCTGAATGTCTACAAGATCCACGCGTTTCCTTTCAGTACTATTGTGCTCCTCAGTAATGATACTGTTCACAGTGCTCATTTTGCCAGAAATCAAATGTTCAATGTTACATGGGCACAGATGAGTCAGTGTGTGTGGGTGAGAGTCTGAGCAAAAAACTGTCACATTGTGAAGGGCATTAGTACTCTTCCTCAAGCTTCATTCCATCAATATTAGGTTAAATTAATTATGTTTCACTAACAAGATAAGGGTATTTTCATCATAAAGATAGGCTATTATGTAGCAAAAGCTACTTTTCTCTCCTAGTGCTGATACAAAATTATATGGCAAAGGTGTCAACAGGAGCTCTATCTACTTAAAAAAAAAAACAGAAGGGGCATTAGTGTTGTACTAAGTCATCTAGCTCAAAAGGAAAAAGCTAAACATACTATGAATTTGTACCTGGTGGTATCTTGCAGACTGTGGCAGGGTGCCATCCATATCGCTGGTTGCAGTTAGGACTTTGAACAAAAATGGCGCTGTCACTGAGGCACTCTGCGAAAACCTCCCCTCCAATGTAATACAACCTCACACCACGGCCTACAGGAAAACAGGAAAAAGTATAAAGAAAAGGGACAAAAAAAATAAGCAGGAAAGACAGAAAACAGAAAGTGTAACATATCATGTAGGCACATATTCATTTTTAAAGATGATGGCTAAAGACGATGTTAAAGTGTTGACTGTTTATGAAAAAGTGTGCTTAAATATTGTTTAATATTAATCAGTACAAATACAAGTTGTGTTTATGTGTTTGCGTAGAAGTGTGTGCTTGTACCTATATGTCTCCTCGTCATTTCAACTGTTGCGTTCCTGTTAACGTTGCTGAGGAGTCCTAGACAGAAGCGTTCTGAGTTGGAGGGGTCTGTGAAGCCATCAACAGTCAGAGATGGCTGTGAGGCATGAAACGTCTCTCCAACGCGTTGGTTTAGCTCATAGTAGGCTATAGAGCACCAGAAAGCTGGTTCACTGTAGGTGACCGGCTGAAGGTCTGAAAAGAAAACCAAAAGGAAACATTTTAGAAACTATTCCTTTGAATACCTATTTTTCTGCTGTCAAATATTGATAACATTCCCATTAGTTTTTTCGAAGGAGAATTAAAAAAATGCGACCCATTTTCTTTGACATAAGAACTACATTGTATTTAATAAGTCTAAACATTTCTCAAACCTTTTTCAAACATTCAAGAGCCATATCGGTAGAAACTATAAACCTAAAAACTGATAAAAAAGAAATGCATGCAGTCGTACCCAGGCCATGGCTGACAGGTGATAGGGTGCTTGGTGACATTTCTCCTGGGGACCCTGGGAGAGAACAAAAAGTCTCAATATAAAAATCAAATTGATAATTGTATTATAGTTGATATAGGTTGTTATTTAATGCTACCGCTGTTGCGTGCTTGTATCCCCTACATTAATACAAGCATGACGGCCCGCCATGCTTACGAGCCCCCGACATACTTACACAACAGTTAAAAACATTTTTAGATCTAGTAATGTCACGTTCACGACCAATTAGCTTTTTTTTTTTTTTTTTTTTTTTTTTTTAACATCTCGCCGGTAGACACGAAGGGATCCGAGAGAAAGTTGTTAACGTTGTGCCCAAATTTCACTGCCTGTCCTACATCCACTCCACTTCCTTTTTTACTTGAAGAATGAGAACCTGTCAAGGCACGGAGGTAGACATTGTTGACTTACTAAAGGCCGTATGATTTGTCCGTTGCGGTCCTTAAATGCACCGTTTAATTGTCCCCTCCTCCCTAGCTTGGTGAGAGTGAGGGCAGCAGAGTGACTTAGTGGGTGAATGAGGAGAGGGAGCGGCATTAGCGACAACAAATACATAAATCAAAGAAATAAAACATTCTTTTCTGATCGTTACGCAACGGTTACATCCTAAAACACAAACATTTGTCTTGTCTGCTCCTCTTTGGCCTCTTTGCCCTAAAGAGTGTTTGCACACGACCTGAAACTGGAAGCATGTAATGTTTACAATGCAGAGCAGTGACATTAGGTCCACACCTAAACAAAAAAATTTTATTGATGGGATGTTTGAATCTTACATATCAAGACTTAGTGGCCTCATAAATAAAATAAAAAATTCAAATACAGAAGAAGTGACTTATTTTTATTTTTAATTTTTTTCAAAAGCAATTCTTATGAAAATACCATGGTCAAACATTGTCTTTCATTACCGGCAGGATTGGCAGGGAAATACTGTTGTATATGCCCTCAGCATAAACAGCCTGTTAAAAGAGGAACATCCCAGAGGGCTTTAACTAAGGTCCCCAGTGAGACAACAGCGTGCAATAAACGCATCTTATTAATGTTCATTTTTGTTTTACTTGACCCTTACATGAAATTTACAAATCAAAGGTGAGGCATGAGAAATAAATACATTTTTTGTGTCTGTGCTCTATTATCCTCTTGCCACCATGCCTGAAAAATTTTCTAGGGGAAACACTTACTATATGGTTGTCAGCATGAGTAACATAGTATAGACTGACTGTGATTATACTGTATGTTGTAAAAAAAATGTATGGTGTGTTTTTTTTTTCAACCTGTGAAATGCACATAAGCACAAAAGTTTAGTCTACCTGATTCCATACTTTGATTCATCTGTTGGTCACTAGTCTCTCCATCTTCACTGATGTAGCCAGGTGGAGGAGTCTCTGTACACACAAACATGAAATGAGAACACATTTACAACAACAAGACAGAACTAAGGTATATACATATTTGAAGTCATTATAAAAGGGTTTTGTGTATGGTTACAGGTACAATAGACAACAGACCTGGTATATAGTTATTGGGAGGGTCTATGCCAGGGAAGCTGGTGTTTTCAGGGATGGAGTTTGTAAAATCATCTAGAGGAGGAAGCTCTGTCAGAATCTCTGTGTGGCGAGGCACCAATACTGGAGGAAGCACTGGTGAGAGTGGTGAGAAGGCAGTGTTGTGACAGAGTCAAATTTGCTGTAAAGGCTGTAGAAACTGTTTAATCAAATCCCTTTTTAATTCTATTATCAGCAAGTTCTACACTACATTGAAACACAAAAGTACACGTTACAGGTAATACACCTGTTGATCCATAAAATCTGATGCAACCCAACGTAGCAGCTCTGCCATAAACTCTAAACCATGTGCACAATGATTAGGTAAGGTGTATATCTGAGGATTAACATTTTAATTACTGATATAACCACAGAGAAAAAGGAAGGTTTCGGCTTTCTGAGAGAATATCTGTGTGTCCAGAATTTTTCCATCTCACGTGTTTGTTTTTATCTTTTCAAGTGGGAATAACTCAAAATTCACAAATTTCTGAGAAAGAAAAATATATACAAATAAAAAATAAAATAAAATTAGTGACCACTGTAGTCATCCTTCTTGTCAATAACAGTCAGAAACATTCCATTTGTGGAGTGTGTTGATGATCAGCTTTTTGGGCAGCAGCAACAGTGTTCAGTGTAGTGTTTTCCTGTAAATATCATGTTTAAGAAGGACCCAGAAGTAATTGCAAGTGAGGAAGGGGGTCATGACATTATTATTTCAGCTTTAAAGCCTTTACTGCCTAGCCACACAGTGGAGTATATTGATGCATACAATAGAGGTCCATAATGGACCTCCATAAATATCACGGCCTTCTTGAATGATGCAGGTTTTTTCTGTACCACTGCTTTAAGAAAGAGTTTTCTAATAACTGGCAGTAGGTTTGAGAGTTGATTTTGAGTCTCTTTTCAACAAAAAAGGGCCAAATAGCTTATCTTTAATAATACCAATCCATACCAGTACACCACCTCGCTAGCATCTGATTCTTAGTGGAGGTCTGGGACCGTTACTGATCCAGCCATGGGCCCACCCATCCGTCTTTAGATATTTCTCGGCCCAGTCTTGACGTTTCATCCTGAGTTTCTTGTTCAGTGGTGGTCTTAGCCTTCCTTACCATGGCCATGTCTCTGAGCACTGAACACCTTGTACTTCTGCACACTCTAGGTAGGTTTCAGTGTAGAATATTATTATAGGATAATGTGTTATTGTACATCTTTTTTTTCCCCTCAACCCATTTCTTACAACCCTGTTGACTATTTGCAAAGAACTGTTTGATGGTTCTGTGCCCCGGCAACAATGTGTAAAAGACTTTTTAAAATTTTTTGTCAAATCTCTCATTTTACCCCACAAACGTTTTTTTGTTCTTTGTTTGTATTGCTGCTGAATCACAAGAATTTCCCCACTGTCGGATCAATAAAATCATATCCTATCCAATTTTGCCTGAGGAAAAGAAGCTCCCTAATAATTATGCACACCTTCCCTCATTGCACAATTACACATATTACGTGATATGCTTAGCTCCAATAAGCATTCAAGTAAGTTTTTACAGATTAGAGTTGGACAATATGATGATGCATAAAATGTTAACTTGCTCAAAATACTCACTTGCCTAATAATTGGCGCAAAACCAAGGCCCCTTCGGCTCTTTCGGACTACCAGGATTTGCTTGCTTCCTTCTCTCACAGTGTCACTAGGGCCAAAACTGAATACTACCAGGACAAGCTCAGCAACACCACAGACACTAAAAAGTTGTTCTCCACTTTTAAATCATTGCTCTACCCCCCGCCGCCGCCGCCCCCCACTTGTCTCACAGCTGACGACTTTGCCTCCTTTTTCACCAACAAGGTGGCAACCATCAGCTCCCAGTTCTCCCCACCAGATGACATCCACCTACCAACATCGAATGACGCACCACGCTTCGCATTCACAACCATGTCAGAGGACGACGTTTCCACTCTCCTCCTTTCGAATCGTCCAACCACTTGCTCTCTGGACCCGATCCCCTCCACCCTTCTTCAAGCTACTGCACCGACACTAATACCAGCCATCACGCAGATCATCAACACTTCTCTTATAACAGGCACCTTTCCCACCTCGTTCAAACAGGCCCAGATTACGCCCCTGTTGAAAAAACCTTCTCTTGATCCCTCCCTTGTGGAGAACTACAGACCAGTCTCCCTTCTCCCATTTCTGGCCAAGACCCTGGAACGAACAGTCTACAATCAACTTTCAGACTTTCTTTCCCTGAACAACCTCCTCGATGTAAATCAGTCTGGCTTCAAGAGCGGTCACTCCACAGAGACGGCACTTTTGACTGTTGTGGAATCCCCTACGGGCTGCTAAAGCTGCGGGGAATTCTTCTGTCTTGATTCTACTGGACCTGTCGGCAGCCTTTGACACTGTCAACCACCAGATCCTCCTGAACACTGTCTCTGCCTTAGGTGTCTCTGAACCAGCTCTAGCCTGGTTTCGGTCCTACTTGTCTGGACGAACCTACAAGGTATCCTGGCAGGGCGCGATTCTAAATCTCATAACCTCTCCACTGGTGTACCTCAGGGCTCTGTTCTTGGTCCTCTTCTTTTTCCATCTATACTTCTTCCTGGGCTCTATCATCCAATCACATGGCTTTTCATATCACTGCTATGCGGACGACACGCAGCTCTTCCTGTCCTTTCCGCCAAATGACTCCAGCGTCTCCACACGCATCTCTGCCTGCCTCTCTGACATCTCTGCCTGGATGAGAGAAAGACATCTCCAGCTCAACATCTCCAAGACTGAGGTTCTAGTCTTCCCAGCCAAGCCGTTGACGCAGCACAACATCAGCATCAACATTGGATCCGAAGTGATTACTCCCGCTAAGTCGACCAGAAATCTGGGGGTCATTATTGACGATCAACTGAGCTTCACGGAACACATCGCCTCAGTCTCTAGGTCGTGTAGATTTGCCCTCTACAACATCAACAAGATCAGACCCTACCTCTCTGAGTACACGACTCAACTCATCGTGCAGGCACTGATCATATCTCGTCTAGATTATTGCAATGCACTGTTGATGGGGTTACCGGCATGCACGACCAAACCCCTGCAGATGATCCAAAATGCAGCAGCACGCCTTATCTTTAACCAGCCAAAAAGGACTCATGTCACCCCTCTCTTCAGATCTCTGCACTGGCTTCCTGTAGCTGCTAGGATCAAGTTCAAGGTCCTGTCTCTTGCCCACAGAGTGGTCAACTCAACAGCTCCGGCTTACTTAAACTCATTCATTCAGGTCTACAGCCCCTCCCGTCCGCTGCGCTCGGCCAGCGAACGACGTCTGGCAGTCCCAGCGCCACACAGAAGACACCAAGGAAAACTCTTCAGCTCAGTGATCCCACGGTGGTGGAATGAACTGCCAAACTCTGTGCGCTCAGCGACCTCACTAACTACATTTAAAACACTGCTGAAAACAGAACTCTTCCGTCTCTTTCTTTCAAAAAAAAAAAAAAAAAAAAAAAAAAAAAAAAAAAAATTCTTGCTTTTTCTTTTTCTCTACTTGCATCTCATGAAACCGTAACACTTGCTTGATAACACTTTTTTGATAGCACTTTACTTTGACGTTTTTCTCCTAAACTTAGATTTTATTGCTTGTTTGTTCCTCACTTGTAAGTCGCTTTGGATAAAAGCGTCTGCCAAATGCCTAAATGTAAATGTAAATGCCTAATAATTGTGCACACAGTGTACTGTTACAAGTTAAAAAAGTCTGTTAGAAAGTTGATGATGCAAAGTTTTTCTTATTGAGGTCACAGAGGGTCGTGGAGTCGTACTAAACAGACGACCCCATCTAAAATGAATGAGAATCAATTCATTAGAACCATCTCTTAATATAATGCACTCCAATATGACATCTAGGCACAGCATAAACTGTCAAAACTGCAAGTAATGAAACTCTAGACAATTTCAGCTGTCATTATAACTTATGATTTACTTGTGGAGGGCACATGAAGATGTCAGCCCCCAGTACTTGCACAATCAACACAACGGACACTCAAAACAGACACACTTTTCAAGGACCATTACCAGGTGTCTCCACTCTCTGGTAATGGTAGGGATTGACACAGACTTCATCCTTCTTAAGGTTGAAGGCAAACTGACAGCTGTCAATGGCTCTCAGCTCATGGTGGCTGTGAAGGTCAGGCCATCTCCACAGGCGGCAGTAGATGACATGGGGCAGGCCCTTTCGATGGGACACCTGAAGACGCCCATCCAGTGACCTGAAAATGTTTAGAGAGAGGCTTAAGTATTGACAAGAGACTATAGACTTTGAGGAAAACTCAAAGGTGATTCTGCCTTCCGTAATTTCTGATTAAAGAAAATAAGCAAATATATCAAATAAGAATAAACAAGAGAGACCACCAAGTTGCCAACCAGTGGACTGCAGGATTTTGACTTTTTTAATGAAACTTATATGCAAGGCTGGAAAAAGCCACTTAAATTTAGTACCTATGTTAAAAAAAAAAAAAAAGGTATCAATGACTTACCCATTTTACAGGAAGACTTATTACACACAGACTTTTATATATGGCTCATAATGAAAGCAAGTCTATGTCTAAGTCTAAGTCTTTATTTATTTCAATAAATAATCATTACTTCCACATAATCTACACAGCACAGGCAGGGAAGATTATAAATAAACATACTTAACATAGAAGTAGTTACATTAGGTATATTTTATTGTTTAATTTATTTATAACACACAAATGTTCAATGTTGCTCAGTTATCTCTTTATTGGGTGTAACATAATATGCATTATTACTCTGTTGGAAGTGATAAGTTATTGTTATGAATAGCGATGCAGACAATCTTAATGTCTTGGACCTTAAAAAGCACAATACACAGACAAGACATCAAGTAGTGATAATGTGGAACACAGGAAAATGGAGAATTAATGGAACATTAAAGCAATGGCACTGTTTTTACAGTATAGGTTTTTGCAGCAGAGAAGCAGTGTACAACAACTATTGAGTCATTGTGCATTTGTGTAAATGTGGGTGTAATCACCTGCTGTGGTCAGGGTATCCGTACATGCCTGCAGAGTCCCACTGCTCTATCGTGTGGCCTGAGCCTAGACCCCATAGATCTGAGCAATTGCTACAGACAAACACACATACACACACACACACACACACACACACACACACACACACAAATACACATGCACACAAAATACATACACACAAACAAAGGGACAAGTGCAAAAAGGATAAAAATAAAAGCAAATATGGTAAATGTGAGATGTTTCATTCCAAATTAGTATGATGAATCACAGTTATTTAGAGTTGGTCCCTCAATGAAGGAAAAAAAAAACATAAGTGAATGACTTAATGTGACGTGGTGCAATCAGGTGACCCAGAGGGCTACGTGGGATTAAGTGGGCTGCCCTGTGAGCCCATTCAGATGATAAAATAATATTCCACAGATATAAATAATAAAATACATACAAATAATTGTATTTTTTTCGGACTTTAAGGGCAATCACAGTTTAGAAATGCCAGAGAATCACTTAGCTCCACAGTTCTGTGCATCATTTCTTGACCATGACTACAAGTGTGAGGCCAAGCAAGTAGTTACACAGAAAATATCTGCATCTACACACCAATGATATGTAAATGATGAAATAAAGCAATTCAACAGACTACACGAAACTGGTCAAGACATGACAACAGAAATGACAGATGCAACAGAAATGTATAAACGTGTGAATGACTGACAAAAGCAAACGTCCCCATGTTTGCTAATCATTTCAATAACGCGCTTAAAATGTTATTAAGAGAGGAGAGAGAAGGAGAGGAGCTCTCTGATCACAGGAAAGTAATTGCCAGACCTGTCTGTACAAGACCTGCTATCTCCACACTTATCAGCAAACTACTCAAAGAGTTCTACAACTACAAGCTGCAAATGTACAAGCTGCAAATGTACTATCTCCAGACACAGCTAATGTGTTGCCTTCTTCTTTTCTCACTTAAAAGGTCACCAGTACAATCACTAAAGCGTCCGCCTATCAAAAGCTTTCTCTCTGAGAAAGACTCCTAATCCTCATTCATTTTCCTCTGAATAAAACCTATAAGGACTTATCAGTTTAACTAGATAAATTTGCAAAACATCATGAAAATATTTTCACACAGAGCCAATGCATATTGTTTTGAAAAGCATGAAGCTTTTATCTTTGTCTGAGGTTATCCAGCTACCCACGCCTGGTATCTCTAGACACAGTTGAGCTGTCGCACTCTTCCTCTGTCACAATTTCTACCACCACTCGAGACAGAAATCTACAAAGCACTACACCTGTTATCTCCTGACAGGCCCCCAGACAACCTCCTGACAACCTACACCACCTGAGAACTACAAGAGCTAGAGTAATTTATCTTGGACTCACCCTGACTTCTGTGTTCAAGGAAAAGTGAGCTATGTCTCAAAATGGAATGCAATCTTCCAAAAGACAGGAGCTATCAAATGTTACATCCGGACCTCACCTTCCTGGTGGGGTTACGTTTAATGGATGTACTAGTAATTTTCATTAGTAAATCTGCAAAATTAATTTTACACTACATGCTGCATACTATTTAAAATGTATTCTGCTGTTGACAACTGCCAAACAAAAGAGAGACTACCTGTGTCCACTGGTAAGACTTGATTTATAGTGACATAATCACGACAACAAGAAAACCAATTACAAGTTTCTGTGTATCCAAGCAGACAGTGAGAGTTTAAGAATGAATGTAGTCTAGTGTTGAGTGTATAGTCCAAATCCTGAATTCCTTCAAAAATGATATTTTATATAAACTAAAGGACAACAGCAGAATGTCTAACATGACACCACAATCCCCTTATCAGTAGTACCTCATAGGACACCTAGCCTGCATTCCTGTATGGAACAGAGAGAGGCATGGCATCTGACACGTTTGTCTCACATGGTTTTAGTTCAGCACATTTATGTGTTTTACCTCTCCCCTCATGCTCTCACTGGCCCATAACTTTAACACTAATACGCATAATATAGCATGTCAGTGCAAGGTGTACACAGGATGCATTAAGATTGCAATGTGATTACAAGTGTCTGACCTCAGCCAGCAATCTATACAGAGTGCACTGCTGAGAAACTGAAAACCTGAGAGGAATTGGGTAGAAGATCAACCTTTCCACAGTTAAGCAAATCACATGCAGTAGATTCATACCACCTCTGCTAACCCTGCACTTGCCATCTTGAGGTTTCTTGTGATCTCAGCAGCTTCTAAACCTGTCTAACAAAGCATGTGTTAAAATAAAATGCAAGCCTATACAGATACATCTTACTTTATAATATATTGTAAAGATTACCATGTTCTTCTCTAAGTTGAGGAAGCATGGTGATGTGATGATCAGGAAAAGCGTCAGTAAAAAAAACAAAACTAACCCTTGAGGTGAGCTGATTTGGGACCGAGCTGTGGAGTGAGGCCTTAAGAACTTATTATTTTAATGTAGTGATGAGTATAATTTTTGATACTTTATAATTAAAAGAAACTAAAACATTACATGGAGAATTTGAGAAGGGAAGCTCTTAAAATCGTCACAAGGCTGCTTAGTTATCATCCCTTCCTGCTCATCCTCAGTGAACTGATTGACATTAATCACATGCTTCACATGGGGCTCCTGTGACTTTACCACTTTTTGTGATGACCAAGGTTTCACCTGGTCTGGTGACTTGCCTTGTGTATCTAATCATACAACACAGTAGAAATCCATATTGACAGCCACATGACCTGTGACCATACAAACCAACATTTATCAAATGTTTTTCATAAAAGTCCTAAGAAAAAAATAATAACGCATTATGCATTAAATAAATAAAAAAATTGGTCGTAATTCAATGCGTCTTGAGAGAGCATCTACTAATATGATGACTGAAAGCTGCCATTTACTGTTACTTAGCTCCTTTTCAAGCACCTTTGCAATACATTAAGGTAATAAGAAGAAGCGTCTCACTTTAAATTACATGTCATCAAGCACAGCTATGCAGTGTCTCAGGTTTCAGACTTTGGTTTTAGTAGTAGTCTACAACCCCTTCAACCTTTGTCTATATATATATATATATATATATATATATATATATATATATATATATATATATATATATATATATATATATATATATATATATATATATATATATATATATATATATATATATATATATATATCCACACAAACACATACACAAACAACTGTGTGATGCAGTGGGATGGTGCGCCAAAGCCCAGGGCAAACTTATAATGCCATGCTAAACTGTTCTTGGCCATTAGCCATAAATCTGCCTAACAAATGCAAGCTTTCCAGAGCCTTTGTAGATTTTATTTCCAAGAGGTGCACCACTAGCATTTCTTCAGAACTGACTTGGTTCTTTCATTTAGTGAAGTGGCCAACACAGAGTACCCATCCAAACACTTATTTAATTAGTCATCCATTCTGTTGTCAGGAGTTACACAAATGTGTGCCATCAGTTAGACACAACAACATTTGGCACAACTTCCATTTTGCATTTTCCTTGAAGCAGTACAAGAACATTTTTGAAAGTAAGAAAGTATTGTAATAAACCTAATTTACAGAACAGCACAGATAATGATGCTGCAGAGCAGTACTGGTGCATGTCTAAACTATTTAAATACAAAAAACAAAAAAGTTAATGCAGCTTAATTAACCCCCCAATCTGAATTTTATTGACAGAAATAGAGCACACCAACAACACCACTACCCACTATAAATGCCTACACTTTTTGCATATAGTCAACACAAAAAAGTATGGTTGGCATCGTATTTTGAAGATTTGTTTCCTCAAGTCAGGTTTCACTTCTGCTGTCTTGCTAACTTATGGCACAGCTCAATAGGGAAGTGGACCTATTGTTGCTCAACAGAGACCTTTCTTTCTGCAAGCCTGTGGGCGCCTGTCACCCTCCTTTTTACTTTAATGTGTGTCACTGTGCTGATTTGTGTTGGTATTGTGGTACACCGGTGCATACAGCCTGTGGATGCGTGGATGTGAAAACAACTCAAAGTGTGTTAGTGCTTATAGATTAACAATAAGTCAATCGTTACATTTTGGAACTCAAAATTCGGTTCTGATTATTATCCAGTCAAGACATTTATCAAAAATGTGACACATTTGCTGGTTCAAAACTCTCAAATATCACACAGATCTGCATATGTGTGCTGTGTCTAGATCATGTGCATGAATGGGTGAGACAGTCTGTGCTTTATCAAAATAGTTCAACTATGTAATTGTTACTACTCACTGTGACAATGGCTATGTTGTGTGCGCGTGTAAATATGGACAGAACAGAACCAAATGAACAAAAAACTTGTGTGTGTGAACACATGTTCTCATCTTACCTGGGTATAGTGACACATTTTGTGTTGCTGTTCTGTGTGCTGATGGCTTTTTCCAGTTCATCAAGCTGTCCAGTTTTCTTCAGTTTCTTCACCAGACTTTTCACAGCTTTTTCACACCACTTCTCCTCCTGTCCTCCACCATTCTGCTCCCCAACACCTCCTATTCCTCCCCCTGCTCCTCCACTACCTGTTGGAGTCTTCTTCCATCCCAGGAGGCGTTTCACTACTGGGGGAGTGAAGGGTAGGATGGAGGACATGGTGGCTAGTGTGTGTTTGTGTGGATTAAAGTGTGTTAAGATGCCCCCCCAATGCCCAATGTGGCGTAATAAGAAAATAGGTACAGAGACGGAGGATCACACAGGTGTTTTTTTGGGGGGATTAATGTCTAATCAGAACCAAGACACAGATCTTGGGGAGTCTCTGTAAACATCAGATGGAGAAGTACAGAAAAGAGGGAGAGGAGAAGAGGACATCCAGCAAAACCTAGACACCAAAGAAGAGAGAGAAAAAACAACAATTGTTAAAAGAAGGAGTTTGTTAAGAAGATTTAAAGTGTGATAAACAACTCTGTGCATAACACATTTTCTCTGAAACGATGACACTAAATAGGCAAACATCTGAAAATCATAAAAATATTTTTCCCGCCCAGACTTTTGAGTATCATATTTATCTGGTGCCTACTCTCCCATAGTGTGCTGTAGAGTACTGTATTCACTATTAGCCATTTTGGAAATCATGGCTCTATACACCCTAATTCAGTCTAAAATACAAATTCTAATAAATTGAATCTACTTCTTCTCTTGCAGGAAAAAGTTAAGTTAAAACTTAAGATTTTTGAAAAAGTGGTCTGATTGAATAGTCTTGTTACTTATTATGAGCAATACATGCTTACATAATTTACATTTGACCAAATGTAAAATTGCATGTAACTCTTGGGACAAAGAGTCCCTGTAAGCCTTTAAAGTATTACCTAACTTCACCAAACTACGATTTTGTAGAAAAGTTTGTACACTGTGTGAAATGTAAATTAAAAAGTAAAGGCAATGATTTGAAAATCATTAGATATACATTTGTCATAGTAAATAGTAAAACATATCGAACTTGAATCCCTCCAGGAAAAATATATGCTTACTTTCAATTTAATGCCAGCAACACATCTCAAAAACTTTGGGACAGGGGCATACTGTATTTTCCGACAAGATTCTTTAAAAACAACACAATTGGAAACTGAGGCCAAATGGTTCAATTTTGAAAGCTAAAAATTATCCTATTCTAACTTTATATAGGATTTTAGCTGTTCAACAGTTATGTGTCCTCCTCTGTTATAGTTGTCAATGTATAATTATCCATACTTTGATTTTTGATAGGTCTGGACTACAGGCAGGCCAATTTAACACACAGACTCCTTATACTGAACTACTGAACCATAAAGTTGTATTATATGCATAATGGGGTTTGGCACCGTCTTATTGAAATAAACAAGGTGTTCCCTAAAAAATACACTGTCTTGTTGGCAGCATATGTTGCTCCTGAACCAGAATATACTGCATCACACAGCATTAATAGTGGCCTCATAGATGTGCAAGTTACCCATGCTTGTGCAGTTACGCATCATGGCAGCATCACAGACCTGTACATGACTTGATAACAAGTTAGATGCTTGCAATCCTCAACAAAGAGGGCAGCCATATTTTGGACCCTGCTCTTATTTTGTCTATTAATTTTTGTTTTTTTGCAATGTAGAGTTTTCACATGCATTTTTAACTTTAACTTGCATAATGAGCTCACTGATGGTGGTTTTCAGAGGTGTACCTGAGCCTGTGCGGTGATTTACACTACAGAATTCTGTCTGTTTTCAATAGACTGCCGGGTGACGGTCCAACGATCATGGTCAATTATTTTGATCCTGTCCCTTGCACACATATGCACAGATTGTCTGAATCTTTTAGGGATATTACGTACAGCAGATGAGGAAATTCGTAAATCATTTGCAATTTTACATTGAGAAATTTCAATCTCAAGGCGCTGAGCTCTCACAGAGAGATGAACCTCTCCCCATTTGTACTTGTGAAAGATTCAACTTCTCTGGGATGCTCTTTTTATTTCAAATCAAGAAAGTGGCCCATTGCCAATTAACCCCATTAGTTGTGAGATGTTTCACCAGCCCAGTTTTACACAATTACACAACTTTAGGCTTTTGTTGCCTCTGTGCCAAATTTTTTGAGACAAGTCGCTGGGATTAAACTCATTATAAGCATATGAATAAAAAAAAAAAACAAAAACACACAAACATCTCAGTTTCCACATGTGATATGTTGTCTCTGTATTTATTTATATTGCATTTTACACAATGTCAAAAACTTTTCTAAAACTAGGGCTTGTATATTTGGAGATGTGTGACAGAGTCTTTACAACATTTTGGCAGATAAGCAAAACAGTGTTTCTCAGTGGCCACAATTCAAAAATGCAGGCTGCTGACTTGAGATCAGACTTGCACATGTAACCTAATGCTGTAGTATAGCTCTCATCTCATTGCCAAGATCCTTTTTCCTGTCTAATCAGGGAACACACATACTCAGACGGAGCTAATTCAGAAGGGACCTAGAGAATACTCTAACTGAATTATTCAATCAAATTTGAAAACGTATCGGCTTCCCGGGACTCAGACCTCACAAAACAAAATGCTGTTGTTGTGTGTGGATTAGTGCAGTGATACTTAAATAAATACAGATAGAGCCCCTGAGTGATGCAGATTTCTTAACTCAGCTTCAGCCATGGAGGAAGGGATAACTCTCTTTAACATGTTACACTGAAAGTCCAAGCTACTTCTAAGAATTAATTTCACAGGCTTAACCGTTGGACTGCTTATGTTGTACTAGAAGAGTATGAATGGATTTGAGAACAAGTCAGACTATTGCACTACCTGTAACTACTTTATACAGTCTAAACATCTCAAGCATAATATCCAGAAGAGACTATATAAGAAATCGCTTTAAAAAAAGGATTTTATACCAATATGAGACAGAATTGATAAAAGGTATAAGCAAGTAAAATACTGTACTCTTGTCACTGCTTTGATTGGGGGAACTGGAGTGAATATTATGAAGCATAAAGCATAATTTTAAATAATAATTTTGGTTATTTCTATTGTTGGACATAGATACAAAAATGCATGAAGTGGTTTAACATTGGTTCGTGAGGGGAACCAGGGACGGAATCTTGTCATATGAAGGAGCATTTCAAAGTGAACAGAAACTCCTCATGTAAAGAACAAAAAGCACGAAACGTGCTGATATGGCCACAATGTATATGTCTGCTGGAAATGCTGAGCACAGCTATCGGGGCCTTGTGGGCAAAAGAAGCAGCCGTGTTATGTCTGTAGCTTTTTGTCTTTGGGGTGAGAAACTCAGTGTTTGGGTTCTACTTCTTCCCCGAAAGCAAACACACAGGCTAACAAACACACGGTTTGGGGAGTAAGCTAACGCTACTATCGGCGGCTCAGACTAAACAGCCGCCGGATTTAGACTTTAACAGAGCGGTGTCGTTTTTCAACGGGGTAGCGTTTGCCGAAAGCTACAGATAACTGTTACAGTGAAAATATTCCGCTTTTCTTTTGTCTCGAAATGACTGACAGTCCCCCCCCTCCTCCTCCTCCTCCTCCCCTCGCCACCAAAAGAAGAGTAGGCTACGAAAAAATCCGCTAGCAAGCTTGCTACTTTGTGTCACAGACAAATAAACAGGTCCGTTTGCATGTTTTTGTCCCTAGCGAATCAAACCAGTTTCATTGTTAAAACCGCACTTACCGAAGCCCCCGGACGAAGCGACGTTGAGCGGCCACTCATGTACCTGTTAGAAAAGCCTGCTTGTTCATTTTAAGTGCATCCACGAAGACTTTAAAGTGTATTTTCCACCTCCGAGCAGCCGGGATGATGGCCCCTCATTCAAAACTCAACCAAACATGTATCGCTTCATGCAAAAATATAAACGGCAACGCGACGCAATGACATCCCGCCTTCTCTCTCTTCCTATTGGCCGAGTCTCTGGTTTTAGCCGATAAGCTGTTTCCAGGCGTGCATTCTACTGGCTTGAAATGGTGTCCGTCATGTGTTTATGCGTACGAAGGTATGTCAGTGATGTTTATCATTGTGGTAACTTGATTGTCCCCATATTTTAGCATAATACAATGGGTAGTGAGTGACATCAAACAAAAACCAACCGGAAATGTATAGAAAAAACCCACAATCAAATAGAAAGATTAAAGGGACACGTCTAAACAATGCATTGCTTCGAAAAATGGCTTTGTTTGATTTAATATTCCTACTCGGAAGGGCGATTTCCTCACGAGAGGCTTTATGATTTTGGATAAAATTAAAAGCACATAACATTAAAATATAAAAACAAACGCGTGTTGACTAATACAGCTCACCATAAACTAAACTAAGGAAATGCCATTCATTCATAGCCTGGTGTGTTGCCTAATTCGTTAAGCACTTGGCTGTAGACTATGTTTACTTTTTTACAGTTTTCTTAATTATTTTATCTACTTACTAATTCTTTCTTTCATTGTGGCGCAGAACAGTAGCCTATTAGGTGGACGTATTTGCCAATATTTTGTATTATTCATATTACTGAATATTTAAACTATGAGCCAGTGGCCCCTTTATGAATGATCTGAACCTTGTTTGGGTCAACCTTTTATGGACCACTCATGCAAATATGCAGACCGTCAGCACCTGCATGCAAATCTCTCTTTCTCTGTGTGTCTGTACATGAATTATTGCCTGATGGCTGCTACCAATGGCTAAATCAGTCGGTGTCGGCAGGAAGTGGTGGCCTCCGTGGATTATGAATATTTTCCTTATCATACTACCCAGAATTAAGGATCCAAAGAGACGCATGCGCAATACGCAGTCTAGCTCACCTGAGACCTGTTGCTCAGCGGCGGCTGTAAGCTGCGATATGAGGACGCCTGGTGTGGATTTAGGGATGCTTCTCTGTGTCATTCACCGGTAAGGACATAAATGATATGCTACACACCTACCACGGTATAGCCAGACAATAAAAAAAGCTGGATGAAAAAACGGAAACCATCGGTGGACACCACAAGTCATTGTGTCTCTCATCTCCTTGGGTTAACCAGACGAACGAAGTTCACTCACTCGTAAGTAATTGCATGCTTTGTCTTCCAGTCATTGTCCAAATTATAGGATTTGACAGTTGGCAGGTGAGGGAAGAAATATAAAATTTTATAGAGGAAAAGTGTGTTGGAGACTTTTTGGTATCCAGCTGTAATTCCACTATTTGTCTCCAGTGTTATTAGGTAATGTCTAAGACAAAAACAGATATATGAGTTAAAACGCCTGACAAAATAGTGTTTACCAGCTTTTAAGAGCTAAGGAACGAGGCAATGGATCCACTTTATTGCATATTACATGTTCCACACTGTCTACAGGGGCTGTGTGCTTTGAGGCAGGTAGGCACACGATGATGCTAAGAGTGTGTAGACAAGAACAGATAATAACCCTCACTGGACCATCACCAAGGAGACAGAAGCAACTCCAGAGGATTGACTCCAGTGTTTTCTATACTAATCTCTTAGGCAGACTGATGCCATGCACAATAAATAAATAAATAAATATGTGTGTGTGTGTGTGTGTATACTTCTTAGTGTATTGCTAATTATAATTTACTTACTAAATTACTAAGTGATTATCATTTAGTCATATCTTTGATATTGCTGCTGCGTGTTATTATGTTGAGAAACCCCTAGAAACAAGGGTGAAGTTTCTTGGCTGTGCAAACATACATCTATAAACTTGATTTGATTTTCTGTGTGTGCAGGTGTGTGTCTCATCCGTACCCTACAGGCAATGGGCAAATTTTGCAAATGCAATGGGAGGCTGCTCTGCTTGTGCCTGCTGCCTTGCATGATGACCGGTCACCTTCTTATTTATATCTCAGTGTCCATTTTTGTCACCATCTCCTACAGTCCTCCAAAAGTAATCTACCACTATATCGCCCCAGGGGTTTCTGCTAACTCTTCCACTTTGGCCTCTCACCCACTTGGCCCGTTTTGGAACCTTCGTTTGGAGGACAGTGCACTCTGGAACCAGTTGCAGCATGCTTGGGACCGTCATTACAATCCATTATTACGTAGAAACATAACTGGAGCAACG